>JAGSMW010000002.1:4765000-7165000 GCA_029286795.1 Byasa hedistus
TCGCCGCTTCAATTTTCTCTAAGATTATTTTATTAACTTTAATTAATCTTTTATTCTATAGTCAAAAAGTATGCTAAAAACACATATTAATTTATTTAATTAACCGACTTTAAGAAAGTTTTTGGTGATTTGTTTGTCCAATCGGAGTTTAAATATCCTGAATATTCGGACTCGTCATCAAAATTCATTATGAAAATTTGGATGGTGATATAATTAAATCTTTTACTTTCAAATTGTTTCAGAAAGTTATTACTTAGTTATAGGTTCTAAAATAAGTAATGGGACAAATATGTCCAATACTGGCAAAAGTCACAAATATTTAAGTGTCTGTTATTTTTATGACTAAGATTTTTTTTCGGTAAAGATCAATCTGTTTTTTTTTTAATTTACATGTACCTTCATGTTAGTTTTGTGATTTTTTAAAGCATAATTTTAGAATAAAAAAAAATTAAATGACTTGTATTTTTTTTTAGTCGTGATAAGAATTCCTTTTAAAACTTTGTTTCTTTTTTAGTACGCTTAACTTTTCTGTGAGAAAATATTTTTAGATATTCAATTCAGTTTAATTTATTGTACGTATAATGTATCAATGTAATTATCTAGTACTAAAATTAGAAACTATGCAAACGGAATCGGCAGGTATGCACGAGTATATATATCAATGAATGTCAATTAGGGTTCCGTCGTGCGTTCCACAAATACAGGTGTACGGACATCAATTGACACGATTTGCTTCATGATTATATAGAAAACCGTTTACTTTCTATATCAGTAAGCACCATATAACGTTCAGTAGTTATTCAGGCATTTCATTCGAGCCTTAACCTTGACAAGAAAAGTTATAATATTCAAGATAATTTACAATTCATATACATTTTATGGTGTAAATAAAAGCATTTCTAAAAGCGGTAAGTCTAAATATATACGTATAAGAAATTATTCTGTCAAACTTTATACAAATTTTGGAAATGATTTTAAATAGATTGTAAATTTTACTCGTGGTTAGGTCTTTACTTTTAATTACAGTCTAGATAGATTACACAGATATAATTTTTAACTCCAAACAGTGTTGTGAGAAACTGTATTTGTTTGGAGGGCTTCTCGTTGTTATGGTCATGAATATTGCTCACCATACGGTGAAGGGCTTACTCATCTCGTTACTGCGACGATACAAACAAGTTATTATCGCGGAACCAGTTATAAACAATACCAAAGATAAGTTGTTGCGCATATTGCATTACCTTATATTTAAAAAGCAACATTTTCGTATGCTTTTCGATATTAAGTAATGCTCATTCTTTTTAAGACGGATATTTTTACATTTTACGTAATCCTCCATACTTTTTTGATTTGTACTTGTTTTATTTGTTTTAGGCTCACATACGAGAGTAATTTTATTTTTCTGATTAAAACAAACTGCAGCTAACAAGTGATCAATGCAATATTCATTAAGAATTTTAACAAAAAAAAATCACTTTTTTCCTAAACACGCGTTTTAGTCCTCATTAAGTAATTAGGTGATGATGATCAATTGAAGTTATGTAGAATATTAGATCCGTTCACCAAGTTAATGCAAAGTCAATATGTGATCAATTATGTTTATATATGTTAATATCGGGAATATGTTGTATTGTACATTGAATGTTGAACATGTTTAAATATATAACACATCGTTGAAAGCAATTTCAGCACATTCCAATTTACAATTTTAATCGAGGTATAAAATGGATCAAACATGATTACAGAGTAATTACAAGATTTTTTGCTCTGTTAGGTTAAATAAATTAGTTTATTTGTTACTACACATGTGAATAGCAAATTTATGATCTAAAATATAATTATATTATACTTCATTACCTTTTAGTATCTTAAATATGGCTAAATTTTTAAAAAAATTTACAAATTTACATTCGGCAGGATCCTCAAAATTTCTATAATCTATGTTATTTTTTCATTCATGTTAAATTTATTATACTATAGCTACGTAAACATTTTGTATGACAGGTAATAAAAATACATTATTTCTTTCTCTTAAGAAATCCTATTGGGCAAGTTGCAGAAAAATAATAGGTCTATGATGGGCTACATTTAATGGCATAAATATCTTGCGACATTTGTTTAGATGTAAAAAAAATAACTAAAGAGCTTGTTTGTTCTTCATTAACATCACAATTATTTATTTCAGATTGCCCAGACATGTGAATGGCATAATAAATTATACGAAAAAAGCATTATTCAATATGAAATCGATACATGCAAGGCTTTTGATATTTATCTTATTGACCAGTTGCCATGGCGATCAAATCGCGGATTCTGAAGCATATATAAGTCAGTTTATTGCGGATTTATGGTTAGAAGGTGCGGATGTTATGAAAATAATATGGAGGGATTGTTCAAAAAAGGTACGTAACCCGTGCGTATAACGTTCAGTAAAAAAAATTCACTCAAACAAAATTTTTCTCAGAAAATTTTCATGTCACATTATTCGTTATTTATTCAGGTGGCTTTACAAAGTTATAAAAAATTAAGAATTTTTTTTCATGATGTTATCCCATTCGTCAATTTTGACGATATCATATTTTTAGGCTTGTTTTTAATAAAACTTTTTAATAATCACTTTTTACTTTTGAGGTTCATGAGTAGTATCTCTTAGTACTTTAGTATTATCGCAAATGTGCAAACCTTTTGTTTCTAATCTTGTTAATTTTTTCCTTATATTACGATAACGACATTACCAATTTATGACGATTTCTGACAGACATCTCGAAATATGGAGATATAGTATTAACTAAATAACAGTTACTCCATTTTGATTCAAAGGAGGCGAAAATATAGAACATAGAAATATAATAGAAATAGAAACGTAGAACATTACAACTTTAACTGTGATATTGCTTAAGGAGATTGTATACGGTTAATGTACAATGTATCACCAATTTTTGATAATACGTACATAAATGTTTATTGACGATGTTTAAATTTCTTACTAACAATATAAAATAATTACAATCTTTCATTTTTCAGTTGGTAGACGTAAAGGATGTTATTGACAACAAGGGTTACTTTCCGAAATTTCTTAAATGCATGAAAAGGAAAACCCTTAAGGCTTTAGATCGATCTTTAGATTCCGACGTCATCCCAATAGCAGATGGAGTAAACTTGGTTAGATTTGAATTAATCGACGCATCGGGAAATACTATGTCAAGCAATAGTTCAAGGTACCAAAAGTTATATTAAAAACATTCGGTAGTTCCATGTCGATAGAGTTTCTTAACCCAAAATCTCTTAAACCAAATATCAACGGACCTTAGTGAATATGAAGGTATATAAAACTATAAACCATCCACATTAATGAAGAATATCAACTTTATAACCTATATCATAGCATCGAATCGAATTTCTTTGTGAGTATCCGTTTATTTGTAATCGATACATGCCTTCGGTTCGACTTAATTCCATGTTATTGACCGACGGACAATGCTTACATTGCATTATAAGCAGGTTTCATATTAAAGTTGCGCAAAACCAATGTTCCAGTTACAGATGTGTGACGAAACAATGGCTGTATGCATTACTAATGCAAATATACTTATAACAATAAAATTGAGGTACAGAAAACACATTATTATTACTAGTAAGTCATGTTAAGTTGCAAAAAATGTTAGTTTATTTGTCAAAGACCGTCTAAACGACTCAGCGACTGTTTTTGAGAATAAGCAAGAGGTTTTCAAAAAATATACTGTGTCTGAAAGCCCTTATAGCTAGTGATATTAATAAAAAAGCACAACGTGGTATTGCCTAATCATTCTTAATAGCACGTCATTGTTGGAGACGGACAAATTAATAAACATACATTACATTGCTCGGTTCCCCTGGCCACTCTGTTCAATGATGAAAATGGACAAACGCCGTATTACTTCTCATTTTCTATGTTTACTCGATAAGTTCGTTGTAAATGCATTAAATTGTAATTAAATCGTGTAATTGGTTTAAATTATACTAACATGGCTACAATTTTTAATAGTACCCATCTCTTCCCCCTGCGCCTACTACAAAAGTATAATGTAATGCGTATACCTTTAATAAAGTTCAAACGTTTTAGAACAGACCCTAAACATTCATTTTATTGTTCTCAATTATGATTTTGTGATTATTGCACTCAAATATTCAGGCATATACTCTTTCCGCGATTTATTACTGATGTATAACACTTGTTATAAACTATGTTAACAGTTCATGGACAGAGAAGCAAATAGAAGAAGTAGAATGGCGTTCACTTGCCCTGCGACGCATGGCAAAAATTCTTCGAACCCATGTCATCAAATTCGATTTTGATGACACGAAAATAATAGATAAAGGTATGACATCAATCATCTGTTGATTCATTTTGATTTTTATTGTTAAGATTATTTCCTGTATTTATGCATTTGAATATTATTTCCGTTCGTGTTCAGTTCAAAGTAATAAATAAAAAATCTTTGATAAAGAAAAAATCAACCAAACTTATATTTATATAGTTTGCTTTAATATACATACAGCTCTCTGTAAAAAAAAAATGTGTATTTATAACAGTTTCTACAACTTGCCTAACAGAGAAAAACATTTCGTAATGTAAATAAAAGTCATAGTATAGATTCTTCTGTAAGACATTCTATGTTCCTAGATAGTAAATACTGAATGATAATGACCGAATATCTACCATTTCATTTTTCTCTTGTTAGCCAGGAGGAAGTAAGAAAATCTTTAATATCCATAAAATCTAAGGCAGTGGGCTGTGATGACATTAGTAGATTTATGGCTGTCCCAATTATAGATCTATTTATTCCAGCCATCACACACATAGTCAATTTTTCCCTTGATTCCGGTCAATTTCCTTCCCTTTGGAAAAATGCATTTGTTCGTCCCTTACCCAAAGTGCCTTATCCTACTCTTCTAAATCATTTTCGTCTTATTTCTATACTACCCTTCTTATCTAAAGTTCTAGAAGCCTGTGTTCATAAGCAAATCTCCGAATTCATCAATAAATATAACTTACTTCACTGATGACATTAGATATGGAATGGAAGATAAAAAGGTTACAGTAATGGTGTTAATAGACTTTTCTAACGCTTTCAACACAGTAGATCACGAAATCCTACTTGCCATCCTTTCCCATTACAACTTTTCACCAACCACCTTGTAATGGTTTTCATCATATCTTCGTGGACGCCAGCAGTCTGTCATAATCGGGGATGATTCCTCCGGTTTGGCAGACGTCATAACTGGCGTACCGCAAGGCGGTATACTTTCTCCTATCATGTTTTCAGTTTTTATAAACCTAATCACATCTAAATTCGACTGCTCGTCCCACCTGTACGCTGATGACTTACAACTTTATGTACATACTGATGTTGAGACCTTACAGGAAGGAATTGCGCAAGTGAACAGAAATCTAAAGGAAATTAGAGATTGGTCATTTAATTATGGAGTTTCAGTCAACCCTCTCAAATGCCAAGCAATCATCTTAGGTAGTGCGAGGATGTTGACGAGAATTGATTTTGGCAATATTCAACCAATTTACTACAATGGCCACGTCATACCTTTCAGTAAGACCGTAAAAAACCTAGGGTTACTCATTGACAGTACGCTTGATTGGAGGCCAAACATTGTAGAAATTAGTCGCAAAGTAACCGGCACCTTACGCTCGCTTTATCGGCTGAAACATTTTCTACCGATGAAATGTAAGATCTTGCTTATACAAACACTCATATTACCTATCATTGATTATGTAGATGTGTGTTACCCAGAGTTATCCCTGGTTCTTCTTAACAAGCTAGAGCGCCTCTTGAATAATTGCATCAGAGTCATTTTCGGTTTGCGTAAGTATGACCACATCTCCAAATATCGTTCTCAGCTTAACTGGCTCACAATCCGACAAAGGCGCAATTCTAGACTTTTGCTTGTTCTCTTCTCCATTTTGAATAATCCGTCCTCTCCTTCTTATCTCAAAGATAAATTTCATAGTCCTATATCTTCCCAGGATAGATACCTTCGATCTTCTATTCAGAATAAGATCGCTATCCCTAGACATCATTCCGGGTTCTATGGGAACTCATTTACAATTCAGGCTGCACTACTCTGGAACTCCTTACCCGAAGAGATACGAGGTACTCAGTCCAAATTTCTGTTTAAAAAACGGGTCCGAGAGCACGTAGCTCAATTACAGACATTATAATATTTATATACGTCTATTTACTTATATATTATTATGCATGTATGTATATATATATATATGTGTGTATGAATTTATATGTTTTTATGGATATATGTGTGTATGTTTATTTGCTATATTTTTTGATGTATTTATTCATTCAATGTTTTTTTTTTGTCTTTCTCTTCATTTTACCACCTACCATAACATCTCACCTCACCAAAGGTTGGCTGGTGGAGAATGCCCTCAGACATTAAGCCCGCCTTTGTATAAAAAAAAAAATGACTATTTATTTTGTTAGCTGAATTTCGTGGACGTCGACGGCATCACATGATGACTATGATGATGTTTGGAGTTGTATCCATCGGCATGGTTCTAGTTCCTATGGGATTCCAATTCCTTGCAGTACTCGGAGGAAAAGCACTTCTTTTAGCAAAGATGGCACTGATACTTGCATCAATGCAGGGGTTCAAAAAGGTAATTTTTCATCTTTTATCTACGCATAGCTTAGTTTCATAATTACTGATTTACCCCGAGTTACTTTATGTAATATTTCATAAATAATGTACTAACGTAATGAGCTTAACTGTTGCGGATTAACAACACTAACCTGGAATTAAAATGTAACATTCTCTTTTACCTAGATACTAGTTTAGATGGGTATTATGAGAGAGCAAAAGTATGAATTCACGTAATAGACGAAATAAATAGCTGCATTCCAATTGTACTTTGTATCTATTATTATTACTAAGTTATACTTTTAAATATGTACAACACAACAAGCGCTTATAGCACATACTAAAATGTTACGATTATAACCTGTTAACAGATGTTCTGTTCCAGATTGCTTCTAGTCCGCTGAACTACGGATTTTATCATGCCTCCTACCCTATCGAACATTATGAAAAAAGAAGTATAGATGTATGGCCACCACCAACTGTGACACCGTCCAGTTCACCATCGGCAATATTAATTCATAGTTCACCGCCGAAATCAATGTCATCAAATTCTAAGTCAGATAAAGACGAAGAACGCAACGAACAATCAAAGAATACAGAACGTAAAACAAATGTTATTTGGAAACCAAATATCGTCGAAAATATGAGAGAGAGAACTGAAGTTAACGTGTACCCCGTCTATCCTGGAATTTTACCGACAGTAATTTCACCAGCCGATGCTATACCTGTAGTTGACTTCACATCGAGCCCAGGTGAAGTCCAAGCGGATTATACCTTGGACATGCCGTATAATAGACTTCGCTTTCAAAGTTCCACTCCTGTCATTCCGACTTGACACATTTGTACGCCTGTTTCAAACATTGATAAATGTTGTATCAAACATATATTCATATTTCACACAGGTTTTATATCCTAAGAGATACGTGTTCTTCAATGTTTATTAATATTTATAACTCATAAACGGCATTTCAGTTTTTTCTGACACCGCTAAATTTATTATTATGTTACAGAATGTATAATCTTTTAAGTAACATCATCAATACTCAGAGAACTCAATTTTTGTTGTATATTCCTTGGCAATGTATTTGACCAATGTTAGTGTTTAGGTAAAAAATCCTAGTTATTATACGTTTTAGTCTGCATTTATAGTATTATGAATTATTTATAGATAGTGTTAATAATAATAAAAACTGAACTCAATGAATCTTATTGTCTGTGGATTTTGAGTTATATAAACAAACCTTCTAGTACATTCTCTTCTCTAATAAAAAAAGGGGGAAAAAACGTAAAGTACAAATGTGTCTAATCCTGGTGGTTTTGGCAATTTTTTGCGAACATTGTTACAAGGTTGAAGAGATGCATTTGTTATAGACTGCGATGATCTCATATCGATTTTCGGTACTTTAATTACAAGTAGCCTGTAAACAATTCAACACAAACACAGCAACAGCTAGAACTATAAAACCTTAAGTGCTTAAAGGTTACGGCTGAAAATAAAAATATCGATATCCATTATCGCCTATAGTAATAAAAGTATAATATACAAGAAACATTTAAAATGATCCATTAAATATTCGACCAGACGTCATAAAATACAGTTCCCACAAATGAATAAAGTTTTCATAAAATATTTATTAAAAACTTGAGAAAAATTATTTAGTCGTCTTGTGCTCAATAATTCACTACGTATTGCAAATTACCCGTGACTTAACTTTACCACTTATAATATTTGCTTGAAATGCAAAATAACCATTTGAAGAGGCGAGCAATAAGTTCGACCCACTTTAACCGTAAGCAATTTAGCAATACGTATGTTAACAATATATTAAACGAAAAGCTAAAAAATATATTATCATCGATTAGTTGTCTATTTTAAATAACATGCCGCTTAGAGATGTATTATCTCACTGAACTAGTGTTTTACTTTCATGAATACACTATTACTTAACAAGTTATTACTTTTATTGAAATGCATCAGGTCGGTGATAAAAGACAGCATCTTTTTCGTATTATAATATGATTGTTTAGCAGTCGATAATCAGGTGGCTGAAAAAGAACCGGAAGAATCAAATTATTATATTTTTTACGACGTCCGGCATTTATAAAAACAGTTTATGAAAACCTTTTCTACCGCGAAAAAAATGTATTTGATATAAAAAATATTTATTGCTTAGTAATAAATAATTAAATTAAGACGAATCAAATAACTTCAGGGATTGGGTAATATCTTCGCTTAGCGAATATCTTCGCCCAAGTTATTTAACTTTAAAGGGAAAAGTAAATACTGTTTATGCTATTGACTCCGAAACTTTATCAAGTCGGTTTTAATTAAACCTGTTCAAGTTAATAGATAACATGGAATATCTTGTGTATAATATGTGTTTAATATATATGTAATAAGTAAAAAATATTTTTTTAGATTATCCTCGTTTTAATTTGACTGTATCACAGTTGAATATATTTAAAAGTGTTCTTATGCCTTGAGATATTTTGTGATAATATTAATAAAAGTAAACGTTTCAAAGTTAAATTGCTTCAAACTACAGTTTCCGTACCAAGACTTTCTTGCACTCGTACTTTCGAAGTTTAATTACTTCAACATGTCAAACTTTATATTAAATATAGCTATTACATTATTATATGTATTAACTTCGTAGAATATTTATATCTAAAACTTTTTTTTGTTTATTAGTTTATACGTCACATCGTAGGTGTATTAAAAATAAGATGTTAAGGCTTTTATTCAGAAAAAATACAAAAGAAAGTCGGAAGAATCTGTTTTATGTACTCTCGGAAAACCAGTCCAGAAATCCCTACGTTAATTATCTGGCTACAGTTTTGTTGTATGAACTGTGGATTACGGTACCAGGGGGCTTAAATCCTCGTTTGTTGATTTTCTCCAGCACACAAACTTCAGTATGCTAACTTTTAATATTAAAATCGGCAACCAAGCCATCATTACTTAAAAAAGATTAAAGTTATTAGGATACGGTGTATTTTGTCTTACAGTTCAATTAGCAACGTTAATTTTTTAATAAACTTATGAAATATATTTTCTCTTCTCTTTTATCTATAACTAACTTAAACTATTGCACAAAATATTTAACATATCAACATCGCGTTCAAATTTATTTTCAATTTTCAATTGAATGAATTTTAATAATCTATTATTTAAATATTACTATTGGTCTCTACAAATAATTAATATATTACCATATTTAAAAAAAAACCTCTCTTTATATAGGCACCCTTAGCATCAATTTCATGTATACCATAGCCGAAGCCTAGCAATGTTAATATGGCGGTAGATTCTCGTCAAAACACCATCACTCGGAGCAACGATTAAACGGTGAAACATTGACGGTGAGTAGAGATATTGATTTTATTGATATACAAATCTTTTCCTAGTATTTACCAAATGCAAAGACGGGTTACAACGTTAATAGAAAAATTCTAATACATTGAATATATCAAACTAGTCTATTAAAAAATGTATTTGTGCTTAAAAGTCAAACGTCTGTTATAAAGGTATCGCCCGAAACAATAAGACGACTCTCACCATTCACGTCCCATCATAAAGTCTAATCTACGTGAACATATTTAAACCAGATTAACTAGACATATCTAAACTATTAACATGTAAAATATTTGCTTAGTAAATATGATAAAATTTGAAACCAAGAAATGATAACGTCTCACCGAAGAGTAGTTTACATTTTATGAATACATTTATAAGCCGTGTCCTTGCGTATTAAAGTTTTAAACGTTTTTAATTAAAACACGGTTTCAAATTACAAAACTTCTTAATTTGAAATATGGGGAGAAAGAAGTAACTTTAAATGTAATAACAGTGTCGGTTAAATCTCTACGTGTACGTAATAAGTACGCTGGAACGTGAAAGCGCATCTGAGGGTGCGCAGTACCACTTTGTGGCCCTATAAAGGGAGCTGGTCCTATAAACCCGCCCCATTCACAACTTACTCGACCCCGTCGAAACAGCCCCGAGAAGCATATCCTGGCACCTCTCGGAACTTTTCCCCAACATTGTAAAGTGATCAAAACTATAACAAAATGAGAATTCTTCTTTTCACGTTGGTTCTCATAGCGACCTGCGAAATCCACAGTTGCTTGATTTTTCAGGTAAGCGATTTTTATAATATCATCTTAGTTATGTTGTTAATAACATAATTGATAATGCAATTAAAAATTTAAAGTTCTTTGAACATTTTTGACACTACAAATTAAAAACATTTTTTTTTTATTTAAAATTCTCTACAAAATTGTTCGAATTAAGCTTCTGTTACTCTTGTACTCTACATCGAAGTTTGTAATAAATAAAAAGTTTTACAAATTTGAGCACATCAAGTAGCGTTTATTCAAAATTTATAATTGATTATAATTAAAGTAGTATTTTACATTTTACAGATGTTAATAATTGTATAGTGACCTACGTTGGTAATGTGCAATGTTTGCTGTTAAACGATCAATTACGTTCAGAGAATTTTACGCCGAAGTAATTTGTTGCAAATGTGTCTGGAGGTTTGTGTTCAATAAAATACAATCCCGTTTAACGAAGACATTTTAAAAATAATCTATAAAACGAATTAAAAATTATTTATATCAGATGCAGTATTTTATATTTCAATTTTAATAAAAATTATTAAATTATTGATTTAATGTTCATGTTTAAAACAACCTTATTTCCTTTATAAAAGTTTGTCTGTTTTTAACTACTATAAAATGAAATCTTGCCATTAAAATAATTACCATTAAGATAATTTTTATTATCATTATTTTGACAATAATTTTTAAAATTGTCTAGACATTTTTATTATTAAATAGTTTTCGTAACATCCTCGAATAAATATACTATTTTATTTAGCTCTACTAATGGTAGCATGTTTTAGAAGCACAAAATCTAGCAGAAAGTCTAGTAAAATATCTTATAACAAAAAAGGACAACGTACAGACAATTTTAAACAGAAAACTGTTTCATCAAATTCTAATACTTAAGAACTAATGTCTTTACCTTTATTTATCTTATAGGATTCTAGAGATATTCTGATCAATATTATCATTGATACCGCTTTAAAAAATGCTTTTTTCTAATTGAAATCGAACTGGTTCATAAAGTATTACTAATAAAGGAAACACGACTATAATCAAAAGTTAAATAGAATTTGGATGGTCCCTTAAGTAATGTAAAATCTACAAAGCATAATTATGAAAGACCCGTGAATTCAGTGAACTCCACTTATTCCCAAATGTATTGGCAATTTAATGGACATCCGTGGGACGTAATAATCCTGATTTAACATTTATTAATGGAGCATTTTTTTCGTTTCTTTAACATTTTTCTCTTGGAACTGGTGAGCGAAATAAAAGCTTTAAAACCCAATGCACTGTCTATCAACAAATAGTACATACATATTCTGTCTATCTAAATGTTTGAACTTTGGCGCAAATTAAGGAGGGTTGGTATCATGCCAAAGTGATTGAATGTTGTTGATGATGATTCGTTTGCAAACATATTAGTACAAATCACATTTTTATATGAAACTTTACTATATGCCGATTTGGTTAAATACTTTAAATCGTTATTTTGTTTAATCTTGTTTATTGTTTAAAAATATGTACACGATTAAACGAGGGCTATAACATAAATACAAGCAGAGCCATTAAATGATAAACATTGGCTAAAATTAAGAAAACATGTCACCATAATATTATATGTATTAAAAATTGATAAGCGCTTACTGCTTATTATCTTATTTCCTACAGATTTCTATGCAACGCTTTTTCAATAATGTAGGATACATCACCGCGGGACTGTAAAATGTGCAGGCAATCAATATTTCTTTGCTTTACGTAAGTTAAAAGTATTTACAGTCAACAAACACATTTCAAAACTACGAAAAAATAAGTCAACTTTGCCGAGTTTCCATTCACCTTTGTGTCGACTGATATGGAGCGTTTCTATAATTTTACTAGTGCTGGCTAGCTCTTTTATTCCTAACGATATCTTGGTAGGTGCCACGACATCTGTTTCTGCCATAAAGAGCCCAATTCTTTATTGGGTGGTCACATATTACAAGCTGTATTACAAAGGTTTCTCGCTGATGTCTATGTTTTTTTTTTACAATTATCTAAATCATAATATTTTAGCCAATACCGTGTGTTTATGACTATTGCCGTATGGCTATCGCCATCATTATCATGTACATCAATTTTTTTGTTTTCAATGAATATGAATAATTTTATATAAAATTTAAGTAACGTGTAAACGTTCATTTGATTTAGATGATTTCTAAGGAGTGTTCATGATAGCAGAATTGGTATATGACCGATTCTAACACTGAACTTAATATTACTTATAATATCAAATATAATAATTCCATAAGAACTTTCACGATATTGCCTTTGACTATTGAATTACGGATTATTAGTCCCATCGCTGCGATGTTCCGGCATTCACCCACGCCTTCATTTATTATATTCGTATTCAGTAAACGAAACATCTGTCGTTCTGTGTATTTTTTCCTCTTTCATTATTTGGAATAAATGCTTATAACTTAATCGAGTCTTAAGGTTTGTTGCCATATAAATTACAAAATTATTTCTTGCTTTTAATTACAAATATTAACGTTAAAACAGTTTACCGCTTATAGGTAAAGTCTAAAATGTAAGCAAAACTTAAACGAGTTCAAAATTTGAGTTAATTTAAGCAGGTCTCCGCTTGTAGCAACTGAAAACACAACGAAGTTTAATAATTTGTGTTGACGCGCATAATAAGTATTTAAACAGTGTTTTTGAGAAATGTTTCAGTAAAGATTTTACACTAATAATGTTCGAAATCTGTTTTGTTCATTCAACATCATTTTAATAAATAATGTGAGGAAAAGTATCGATCTATACCCAAAAGCGGTAATGTTTCCTACTACAACCATAACACATCGACCTATTTTTTTGGTTTAATTAAAACCAGGTATGACCATATCAAAATATAAATCAGATGAATCTCAAAGAGTTTACAACTTTTATTAGTCCTTGCTAAGTGCTAGTTCTGTCTAAGGTTTGTTAATATTGTTTTTAAACGAGCACATGTGTAGCACTTTGCGATAATTGTCCCCTATCGGTTATAGCTTCTATAAATTTACATGCTACAGTCCTTTCACATAAACTATGATTAATTTGCATATGCTCGTTAAAGTGGACGTAGAGAAACTTTGAAGTTAGCAATTACCAATGTTTGTTGAGCGATTACCAGCTTGCTTTAGATCTGTAAAGAATAACAATTATTCTATATCTACTATAGAGATATGAACTTATTAAAATAATGCCGCTTTTTTCTATTTCATACTTAGACGAATGATTTTTTTTTGTTGGTGTAGCCTTTTGCAACTTTTGCTGACTTAGTACCTAACTCTAAACTTACCGGACCATGATATAAAGGCTCTGTCTGGTATTACTATATAATTATGTAGTACTAAGTATAGACTCATAAAGTTGCCGTAATTAATTCGTTTTTTAAATGAGATTTGAACAATCGGAATTAAACAATGTAAACAATTTTTTACATAAAACCATTATCGAGGAAGTTTTTTATAATTAAAGAAAGTAAAGTAGAATAATTAAATGTCAACTAAAATAAAAGTATTTTATGGGAGCGTACGTACAGCAAGCTTACAAGCAAAAGCAAGCTGTTTACTTTGATCTTGTTCTCTCTGCATAAGAGAAGAACTCTAGAGTAAACAGTGCTGTATAATTGAAAAGTTTTAAATCATTATTCTTACCGGATTTTAATGTTTTTTTTTTCATTTATATAAACTATTGTAGTCTGTCAAGTATAATAACTCGGTTACGATAAGCATTGTTATGTTATGCAAAAATCCACATTGAATTCGAATTGTTTTTGTTTCTAGTAATGACTACATGTAGCTCGTGTTTGGTTTAGGTTATAAGATAAATAGTATATTTATGTACATTTAGTATAAGTGAAAATATCTAAAACTTACGCGTCATCGTGAATTTTCTACTTTGGGAAGAAAAGCTTTATTACGCCCATCACGTATTATACGATAGATACTTACGGTCGTTACATTCGAAGCCACTCAGCAGTCGAAACTAATCTGAAGAAAGTACTTATAGGTCACACTTAAGTAAACAGTGAGTTTGCCGAACAATGAGTGTAAATATCTTAAAAATGTGACTTTTATGTAATATGTTTTGTATACTGAACCTAACTGAATTTAATCTTTAATCCAATAAAGACCTTAACTTTACCATAACTTCTTACATTTGTTTTTCAACAAAATTTTAATTCAATATTGACATGCAAAGGAGCTCAACTATAAGAAGAGAAAAGACATACACAGAAAGTTACTCATACACTAGCGAAAATAAATCACATCTTTTTTGTCTTTGATCAAAATATAATCAATAAATATAAAGTATAAAGAGAACTTAAATTGTATAAACTATATCTCAATAAATGAATGAAACTTGGTAACTCTTTCAAAAATAATATGAAATAAATTGGGTGAGGATACAAGGATATAATATTTAAGTACGGCACGTTTACTAGTTAATATTATTTATGTCCTCCAGAAATATTGACGGGAGGTCGGCAATATGCCCGTGGGTGTCAACCTACTTACATCGTCATAAAAATGTCTGAAGCAACTATAGTCTGAAAAGAGACTGAAATATATTACCAATATCATTTTATTTACCAAACATGACTAAGTTGTTTTTGTTTTTTTTTCATATGGAATTGTATCGCTGTTTATTGATGATAAAGAGACAAAAAATATTTATAAACACAACTGTATTTGTAATTTTGCACTCAATAGATTAAAATAAGCCGTTTAATATCAATAACTAATATTTTTGTTCCAGTATGACATGATTTCGCTATTAATTTTTCAAATTAAATGTAAACTGTTTTGTATGTTTATATGCAAACCAATTTAAATGTTTCAAATTTAAATATCTACATCTTTACGTTGATATTTCTATTGAATCTATTATATTTTAGCGAAACGTAATTCGGTAGAATATTCTGGATTTTATATGTATGACTGTCTGAATATCATGAGGTTGATAAATGGCTTTATCATCATTCAATCACTGCCACTCTGGGTCCGGTATAATACCAAGGACCTTTGTGTTATAAAGCAAGAGCTTAGTCCCTGCATCTTGGGTGTTGTATGATTCTTTTTATAGCAGAAGCACATTGCTGTTTTTTTTTTAATGAAAGTAAAGAGACATTTTTCATTGCTTAAAAGTTTTTTTGGGTATAACATCTATTTAACAATTAAAAGATATTTTATGTATGTTATAGAATGCACCTAATTCATTTAATTTAAAAATGTAGTGTTATAAAGTTCTTAAAATTAATCAATTTTCTATGTAATAATGTTTAAATCGATAACGTGCAAAGAATACATAAGAAGCTCTATTTAACTTTAAAACAAACTATATTTATTATGCAATGTTGGCCTGTTAAGTTGTTCAGTAAGAGTACAGCCTAGAATACTATGGACAGTAATTTGCATTAATGCATCTAGGCTTCCAACTCATGGACGGTGTTGGAAAACGAAATATGTTCTTTAGGGTAAAATAAATTTTGTTACTTTAAAATTAATATTTTCTTGGCATGTGTAAGTTTTCAATGAAAATCTTTTACATTAGTACTATACTACTACATTTCCACCATCATAAAAGTATTTCTGTTAATTATTGAAGTTCTTGAAATTAAGCATTGACTACTTAAATATTTTCAATACTATACATAAGCGAGGATGTTTATTATTTATTAAATTTTAAATATTAACGCTAAATTTGATTTTTTAATCTGATGATTTTTTATCTACTGGCTTCTAAACAAAATCTGGGTTCTTATATAAATATTACTTGGCTTCAAGATTTATTATCCTAATTTTGGTAGAAGTGAACAAAATTTACTGAATGAATATAATTTTTACAACTTTTATGTACAACTAATGCTTTTTTTAATTCAAATAACAAATTGTGCGAATCGGTGTAACTTTTCGTACTCAATAATAGGATATTAAGATAAAACAATTCTCTTGTGAGTACGGAACTTAAGGAAAATCTCGGAAATCTGTCAAGAGTTATCCTTATGGCTGATTAAATCAATACGTTCTCATAATACAGAGTTCGAAACAAATTACGCAGTGATTTCTATAACAGAAAACAAATATTAACAACCAACAGCACATCTGTTTATTTTTGTATTTGCGATATTTAATTAGAGCAAATTATAACGCTGACTGTTAACTCAGTTTTGGAAATATTGAAATGAGTAATCACATTTTTAGTTCCACTATAAATGGAAATTAAATGTGACTAAAGTTTTTGATAAATACAAAACTTGATAACATTAATTACATGAACGTGTATTCAATCTTCAAACGGGTTTATATTCAATATTATCTTGCACAAAACTATTCAACTATATAGCTACGCTTTACCGTAGTCAAAGGATGGTATCTGTGTAGGAAGCTATATTAAGGTCAAATAGAAATTACACTTCGCCTACGCTTTGCATTGAAAGGTAAAGACCGAGACTAATTAGGTTCTTGTGTGAGAATTATTAAAGTTGACGACTTTATTAACATAAAAGATTTCCATCTTTCAGACCAATTCGATAAATTTAATTAATCCTATTTAATGTTATAAAATTCTTACACTCTTAACTATAAAAAGATAACTTTACAGGGGCCATAGCCTTTTTAAAAAAATGTGTTCATGTACGTCTTTTCTCAACTTAATAAAATTACATTTATCGATTTACCTATCTGTCATGAGCGTACTGTTCAAACAATAAGTAAATCTTTTTAAAAATTTGCTGATTATTATGCTTATTAATCAGTTAAGTATTTGATAAATGGGCCATTCTTAAAGGCATACTGATATGCAAATAACTTTTTCATAATTTAAAAGTACTATGACCGATCCGCTTTATTAAAAATGTAAAGATAATGTATGCAATATAAATTTATAATTGTTTATTCTTAGGTCAAGGAATACCCTCGGCGACAGAGCTCTGTACAAGCTTTGTCGTGGTTCCCAAGAGTCCGTCGCTTGCCTGAATCTACTCACCGAGTTATAGATCCCGCTGAAGGTACAGAATAAATTATTTTACCTTTAATGCTATAACTTACGTAAGAAAGACAATTTAATTTGATACAAAATATTATTTATTAACTAACCCAACAATACATGTTGCCATAACGATTACTGCTTTTATAAATGAAATTTTAATGTTTTTTTCAAATTAACTCTTCATCGATGACCTCTATTAGTTATATGTCTTGGATCTCGGATTATGTGAGAACTTTTTTGTTGGCAGATTGTTTTTTAGTTACCTCTGATGAAGGAGAAATGTTTTACAAATCACCTTCGAACGAACCTACGGTGTGTGGAATCTACTTGATTGCTGATCCGGATAAGAGAATCCAAGTCACATTCAACTACTTGGATGTACCATGTGATAATGGAGGACTAGTTGCGGTAATAAGCACTTGTTATTTAATTACCTAGTTAGCTGTTATTTTAAACGCATTTGTATACCATAGAAAGCACGCTTCACCATCATTAGCCTCATTGTCACTAACATTATATGAATCTGCCCGGTGTAAATAAAAAAACGTACATTTTGTCCTTTTGATTTAGTGATTACTGGCTTAATACCAATGTATTACACACTATCTCAAAAGCTTTACAAATACAAAGAAGCTCTGTAATCTTCTTTGACAAGATAAAAGAGAATAATTCTTCCTTTGAGTCTATATCATTCGCATACTCGTGTATTAAATCATTGACAACCCGAATTAACTTCAATATACAAAAACAAAAGTTTATAATACTTTTAAACAAATAAACCAATGATTTGAATAAGATCAAATATGAATATTAGTTTTTTTTAACAAAAACACGAGTTGAAATGAAGTTGCACCTGATGGTAAGTTATACGCATAACGATGTAGAAAGAACCAGATCAGATGTTAAACTCGGCACCGCTTTGTGCTCGACACCTAAAGACATAATATGTTAAATCTCGTTCCCTTATAAGTTCTATAGCGGCCTTGTCGTGGTTGGTACCTACGGATATGGTCTTCGGAAACAGTTCTGCCACCAATCAATATAATTAATCGTTAGATTTTTGTCAACATTCGTTGAAATTTCTTACTTTTTGCAGTTATTAAAGAAACCGATATTCTTTGTAATAAGTTATTCGTGGACATACAAGAGGATGAATAGCCACTTAATTTTATTAACTTTCCCAGTGATTATATAAATAATTCATTTTTCAAACCATCAGTATTTGATCCGTTTTTTAGCTTTAGCCGCCTCGGAAAACGAATTAGTACTTTGCAATAAAATCAGATCTAGACTCAAGCGAAGAATAACTTTCATAAAGGTTTCTACACTATGTGTATTCCAAAGTATTTGCACTAGCTGTTGTTTTACACAAACAATTTTTAACTTTTTCTCTTTGCATTAAGTTAATAAGTAATTTCGTTTGAAGAAAAATTAATAAGATTCACTCACTAATACCAACTTAAAACCAACTATTTATACTAATTTGAAAATTCCAGTTGATAACTAATTGTAAGCATATTTCGTTCTAGAACTCTATTGTTATTTACATTTATAAACTCTATGGCTAATTTATATTTAGTAGTATCTACTTTTAATCATAATATATCTTTCCGCAAAAAACATAAAGAGAAAGTTAATGGATTTATTTGTAAAACAATAATATAAAATAATGGCCCTTTTACTTGTAGAAAATTGTAAAGTTTATAAGGAGTTATCTTCCAGTGGGTGGATGGTTGGGAATTAAATGGACAAGTTTGGCCAGCGGATGCTTGGGATGATGAGCGTCTCGTCGAGTCCTGTGATAGACGACCTCAACGTAAATTGACATCCAGACAAAACGCTGCTCTCATACAGTATCGTGTACCTGCCAAGGGTAAAGGCTTTGCTATAACTGTGCGACATGTGAAAAATTCGAAACGTGAGTTCATTTTATAAAACGCTTTGATTAAGTAAAAATGAGTTTTCAAAACTTTTTATTAGTAACGAACAAATAACACTTCTCTAGTTGTTTTTTCTTTAACAAATTATTAGTTTATATCGATGTTTTACATTCGCCGACAGAAAATTAAAGAAAAAACTTTCTTGATGCAAAAAATATTTTTAGTCATTGTTAAAGTGTATTTTCAATTTTATGATACGAATAAAAAATTACAAAAGGCGTCTTTACAATATATCAATTTTGCTTTGGAATCTAAATCATTTTGCCTTTCATTCTTGCTTACACACCCTCTTTAGTCGGTAAACCTTAGTAGCTAGTTTTTTCAGAGTTATTTTCTTTCTCTAATAACTCATACTGTGCACATAAAAATAGATTACTGTTTATCTATTTGTACAGCTTCTGCAATAATATTTATTTACGTATGTAATAATAGAGAATCACCGTGGGCGCCCTTTCTCCCACCTAGAAGACAGGATATTAATGAGAATGAATTATGGAGTAAGTACGTGGAATAATGGAAGTGTGGAATACTTTTACTTAGAAAATATACTTCATATGATCACCTGGTTGTCTGATAGCACAGCGAACAACAGTTAAAAGAGAAGAGGCCGCCAACGGGATGTTTATATTACTCGGTGAATTTTTAGTGACACTAGTTAAGAAGTCAATCAGTCTTTTGTTTGCAGCGTGCAATATAATGGTGTTTGGCTCCGAGGGTGTGTACACTCTGCGCAACCATGGCGAAACTGGAAATTGCTCGGTAGTAGCAATATCGCCTGCAACCGTTCGGATATTGGATCTCGACGTTGGACAATCTATGAAAAGGGGCCCGCTGAGCCTTGAAACTGGAACTATCCATCGTGTGAGTTTCGCTTTAGATTTACAAAAATTTGTATTTTCATTTAAATTTTTTCCGATCTCGTGTCTATTGGAGGGTCTTCCGAATTTGAAGTCATGTTAAAACCAAAACCAGTTTCTACCTTCACTAGTAGAATGACACACATCATGTGTCATGTCTTACACATGCAAAGATCATCGGCATTTTATAACAGTAGTAAAGCTATTTTTAGCTTATATAGTTATTTTTATAAGCTTAACTGGCATACGTATGTAATTCTAAATTATTTCCATCAGCTGATGAGGATAATGATGGAGATACATATATTGTAATACGCCATTTATTAAATGCGCTATCTATAATTCTCGTGACTGGAAATTTTCAAAATAATTTTGAGCCAACATTTATTTAACACACTTATCTGCTTAATTAGTGTAGTTAATTTTGTGGCGAGAGCGACGGGTGTGAATAAATTAATCATTGAAATATTACGAAAATTAATAAGGTTAATAAGATTTAAGGCTGACAAATTGTATTATAACTCACATCGATAATCTTTAAATTATACGGAACGGCATCGAAAATTAATTACTTTTTCAATAAATGATGATTATCGTCTTCAGTACTAACTCTGTGATGTTCGTGTGCCTTTAACGCTGTGAATTGTACAAGTGCACCATTACAATTTTGTGTTCTAATGCCTGTTTAGTTTATAATACAACCTATAATACAATCCTTAACGGAACTTTTTAAAGTACATAAATTTACCAGGTTTTGTTTTAAAACCATTTCTTAATGTTCTATAAGATTTGTTCTTTAGAAATTCAATATATAACAATTCTATATATATTATTCGATACAAAAACAATCAGTTAACAGTAGCATCATCAAACATTTTCCTTTCTATCTCACTAAGCTATCTAAGTGCTTAAAAACTTCGCTGCTTGGCTAAACTAAAACAAAGCCGGCTTTGTTATAAATGTTGTGAACTAGATAGAAACGGTTCTAGGCGATAACGACGTTTAATATGGGTGAGTGACCGAACAACAGCTCTTCTTTCTAACTAACCCTGTTTTGTCGTAGACACAAGCTTTATCTTAGATCTGTTTCCTAATAAAATATTTCTATACAGCTTATTTATACTTTTCTGACAAAACCGGGGCATATACATTAATTATAATACTAAAATCTATGCTAAAAATAAAAGAGCCGTAACGCATTTTACAGGTTTTCTTTTACCGACCATGAACTAACACTTGACCTCAATTTCACACGATGTTAAATGACAATAACACCGAAGATTGTGAAGCGTACCCTCTGAATACTCTAGCACTTATCATCGAGGCCGGACGGTATCGAACCTTACCATTAAAACTGTGGTATCGGAATCGAAGCAAGAACCTCCGTATTGAAAATCGGTCAGCCCTGAAGAGCTCAGAATTTCGCATGTATATTAGTGATGGATTAGTATCATGAAAAAATATAAATAAAATGATACTTTTTCACAAAAATATTTGTGTAAATAGAAACTAGTAAAGCAAAATTCGAAAATCTGAGTCTCGTATTGAATTAAATCTAACTTTGGTAGTTTATTTACTTCATTACATTAGGTTTTTTTCAACGCCGACTTTGGGGTAAATGCACTTTATACAAGATACAGAAATATTATTGAAATTAAATGATACTTTAAAAGTTACTAGACTATAAATTCTTTAATTTATATACCTTTCCTTTGAAAGGTATAATAAACATCTAATTGATAACCTTGATGTTAAAAATCTCACGAAAATGAACCGTTTAGGTATCATAAATTATTTTCTTAATCATTCAAGCTTATTTGAAAATGTTGAAAAGCGTGAATTACATTTGATTTTCAATCAGCCTTAACTTTTATTATGTTTGTAATTCGTTCCCTTTGATGTATTTGAATGTATATTAAATTGTAAATTCATTTCTATGGTATTAAACTCAAGATTTGTGTACGTTTTGTAAAGGTTTTTGTTCATATTAAACAAGCTACAGCGTCATTCAAACATGTTTTTGTATTTACATTTTTTTTATTATAAAACACATATTTCTATGTATTTCACATGTAATTTAGTTAAATATAAGTGAAATACTGTAATGAATTAATATTACTTTATGCTCATTCTTATAAATGACTTGTGACGATGATTTTTCGTAAATCTCGTCATAATCACAATATTTTATTATTATCATTGTACATTATATAACATGGCGATTATGGTCGTCATGAAATAGTAAGTGATGTTTTTGTACCGATTTACAAATTTTAAGTCATTTGTCCCCTTTTATTTATTCTGTAATATTAACAATATTTTTTAAATAATACGTCTTTACGTCAAGACTGTATGTAGATCTATAAATCTATTAAAAATACACTGTTGTAAAAAATTTATAATTGTTTGTGTAGTGCACAAAAAGGGGGTTCCCTGATTACGTTGACATCGGTGGCAGCAGAGGACTGGACCACACAAAAATGGAGGTGCTTGAAAGTGTATGCGGACTGGATTCCAATGAAGGTAATATTAAAATAGGTAATGATTCACTTTTATTAATATTAAGGCAGATGATAAAAATTCATACTTATTACCTTGGCATTAATATTTAAATGAATATTATATGCTGTCATATTTAAAAAATGTTATAACTCTGATGTTAATATAATCAAAATACACAATATTTTTGTATGTAAAGAAGTGGACATCATGCGGTAGTGATGACAATGATGATGTGTAAATAATATATTCTTAATTAGTCTGCACTAATAACTTTAAAAAAAATCAATGACAGCATTTTTGTATTAAATAAATAAATAACCTTTTATAAAACTCTTAAACAACGTATAAAAATCATCATATTTTTGAGCTGTTTGTAAAAAATAATGTTCATATGAAGTTAAACGGCCCAAAGGTTTTAATCATATGTTTCAAAGCACAATAAGCAAAATGGATATTTTTTTTCTCGACATAATATTTGATGGATGACTCAATAACGCGTTATGATTGATTTAGAAAATTCAAAAAGATTAGATTTAAATCTGTAACAAGAAACATTCAAGGGTCATCTATTGAGAGAAGCTGACGGGATCAAGTCGATAAGAATTTGAATGTTCGTTACGAGCTAATACATGTTTGAAGATAAAAATCTCATTTCAACAATGAAAGAAATCTCTAGGTACACGTAAAAGTTACATTTTATTAAAATAAAAAAAAACGGGACAAGAGGCAAAAAAGAATTGATAATCTTCAAACCATTGAACAGGTTTATTTATTTAGTTTTAACTATAAACCGGAATACGTTTTGTCATATGTTAAATTCATAACAAGCTCCTTTGTGGATTAAAACTAAAACCACTTTGTTGAACTAAAGGGAACTTCAAGGCAAGTTCTATCTTTAAATAAAATTAAATAAATTCTTTGCCGTTTTAAGAAAAATTTACTTAACCGTTAATTTCAGAATATCTTAACGTCTTTGAATGTATCGGAGACCTTCAAAGGATAAGACTTATCTTCAATCCATTGGCTCAAAAACAAGTCAAACATTTCTGTTGTATCAATTTATCGATCAATTATCAACTTTCTTCAACTATTTGTATGTTATTATCATCATCAACCGATGATACATCGATCAATCCATACTGCCCGCGTTTGTACCCAAAATGTTTGCATATGTACGGAAATAAAACAAAAAGATAGATTATTAAACGTTCTCAAGTTTAAACTAATAATCTAGTGATAAAAGCATTAAGTAAAAGTTCATTTCGTAATTTGTAGTAGCAGTTATAAAACAAATAAATTATTTATAAGGAAATAAGATCTCACACAGTTTGAGGAATAAAAGCATAAACGTTTTAATAAAATTTATTAAACAGTGTAAGTTATAATAGGCCTAGTTCGAGATTTTATGTGCAACCGTTGTCGTGTTTAGAAATTGGTGCAGTGTTTATCATCTTTCCTTCCAACAAAAAAGAGTCGGCAAGTAAATAATAAGTCACTTGACTCTGTTCCAGGTCAACGACTGTCTTACATCGCATGCGAGGACACGGTCGTTCGTTTAGTATCCAGTGGGCTATACAAAAACTCCGTGACACTTGCCTTCGGACCCTTGCCACTTGAGCACATCGAGCAGGCCGATTTGATCTGCGGAATCAACGATATCTAAACTGATCCATCAACCAGAAGCTTCCGCCTACCGCCTCTGAACTATGAAATCAATGATGCTTCGTTGTAAGCTAAGTAAAAAATCTTGCGTAGTTTATAAATATTTTTTGCTATATGTAATTCAAAACGATGGTAAAATATTAAATTTATTGAATTTAGAAAACATTTGAAGTTTGTTTATGTGTAGTAGCAATCTTAAAACAGATCAGTGTGTGATTTATTACACATTAATAGATTAGTATATACTTATTATACTTACTACAAAATAACATTAAAATTTAAATTACAGGCATAAACAAATTATGGTGTTTCAACAAATCTGATTTCGTGTAAAAACGGATACTTCATTCTTGTGATTATTTTTACTTTTCTATTTCCTTGATTATAATGTGAAGGTATGAAACTGCGTATAATTTGGTATAAAAAAAACCTATATGTCAATACATTAAAACATTTGTATTGGTACTCCTCATTATGTGACATTATTATTGATTTATATTAACCGTTATTTAAATAGTTTTATGACAATGATTACAGCTGACATGTATGAAATTTAAAAATATATAAAAGCATGAATTGTCGATTTGTTTTATGGAGTCGCTTATACTTAACGAAGTATGTGTCTAGTCTAAATATCTATGTATACTTGTAATGAGTTGACCTAAACTAATAAAATTAAATTATTCATTATTATATTTTTGATTTCAATTTAACCTCTGCACGTTTTCTGTATGAAAGATATACCTTTATTTATTCTTCATACGAGGTTTGTTTTGCCAATTTTCTTGCCTAGAGTAGTAGAGGTAGGTACAATTACTGCACAGTGGTTTGAAAGCGATGTAGCTAGTGAAATTACTGGAGTAACGAGGCTTAACATCTTGTGTCTGATGGCGATGAACAAAACTTGGTAAAATGTAGAACATTTTAACAAGCCCCACGTTGTTATGGGCAGGCGTATCATTAACCATCAGGTGAACGTCCCGCTCGCCTCGTCGTTTTGACGATTAATAAAATTAAGTTTCGTAGTGCTAGTACGTACAACGAAGTATTTAAACCTTCAATGACGAAATTTTTGCCGAGTTACAACTAACACGAATCAATTAACGTTCTTTAGTTGCGAAATTAGTTCAACGCCTAATCCTTGATACGTGCTAAATTGAAAAATTAAAAGAAATAGAAACTAAGCCCAAAACACCCTTTGATAAACCTGTAATCCTTGTAATAATTCACTACGTTTACTACGCATCCTCTTGCGATCGATTTCAAAATAAAATTATAAATAATTATTCGTTTTTTAAAATTGATTGGCTGCAGTAGTAGAAAATGCAACGACATCTTTCCCCTACAAAAAGGACTTTATTGCTGTACAAAGGGTAAATTTTTTTCTTCGATTAATACTTATCACTGACAGTAGATGGCAGTGTCCCACATTAACAGTTGAACCTCTTTTCTACTTGTCAAGTTATTAAAAAAAATGTTTTTTTAACAAAGATTACTTTTTTTTACATATCCCTTTATTCATTTAAAAATTACATGTAACATGTAACAGGAATTTATGTTAGTCAGATGATGACCCTAGATGCATAAAAAAGGTAACGGTATAATTAAAAAACCAACAATTTTATTATATTTTATTGATTCAGGACAGAGACAATAACATGTAATTAAATATTTAAGCAAATTATTACTATTGCGAAATGTTCAGAAAAAATTATTTGTTTTAACTTCTACCAAATAAATATTTGTAATAATGTACAAAAGAATTTGAAAGTACAACAGAATTATATTTATATTACTACTTTCTTTCATAATCGATAACATTTAATGGAAACCATTTGTAAATTATTAGAACAATCTAGGTTTATTTAGGTTATTAATGATTAATCTAAACGCGGCAAATGTATACAAATTTAACATCAATTTCTGTAAAGCAGTATTTATCTATCGCTTTATATTTCGCTCTATTCATAAAAACTATCTAATTAGTTAGTTTTTTAAATAAACAAAGAACAACCGTTTCTTTACAAAGCGATGAAATTGTTGATATATAAACAACGGGATACGACGTACAAAATGGATATTGTCAATGTCAACCGCATTTCTGTTATAATTTTTTTAAAATAGATAATATAAAATGAATAAGTGCACACCGATATGTATACGTTATTTAGCACCTAATTTAAAGCAGTGTCTACTTTTACATCCAATTTAGCATAACGTTTAAAAGCACTTCACAGATAACATTTAACATTTAATTAACTAACAAACAATATTGAGATTACGTATGAACATCTAAGCATTAGAGACCTAAGATAGTATTCAAACATGCCTGTATTTTTAGTTTTCAATTAAATAGATATATCTTTCATAATATACTTTCAACTATTACAACTAGTTTTAGTTTTCTTGTAATATAGTCTACTATAAATTGATGTACATTTGTTATATATTAATTTGAATTCATGCTATTTATTAACTTAACAAAGCTCATTTAAAACAAAAAATTAAATTTACCAGCTTATTTTAACATCTCAATGTCAGATATCTATAAATAGCTCTAATGTCCAATCACATTCAATCTAATCTTCAATGTTATTCTAAAACTATGACACAGTTACAGATTTTAGGATAAACATCAGGAAACTTTGAAATTACATTGTACATGAATATATTAATTATAAACCTAATGAATGAAATTTTAATACATAAACTATATCAATTGTTTTCTTTAAAACATTTGAAAGCTCTTTAGGCCAATTATTCATAAAACGGCTATTATTCTTTGAAATAAAGTAAATTAAACTTAATAACATAGAAGAACAGATCAGAAACTACATTTTAGCAGGATTGTTTTTAAGTTGAAACAAAAAAATCTTAGTTAAAATAAATCCATAACTCGACAGTATTACATTCTGCTTTTAATAAACTAAAAATACTTAAGGTGTTAGTTTTTCTAAGCGGTCTACGTAAATAAATTCTGCATAAAGAGAACGTTATTTAGTATTATTCAGTATTTTTATAATTATTTGGGGAAACGATTCCATATTTTAATATTTAATTTTCAACAGATCAATAATCATACTCAATAATTGAACTCAGTAGTAGCGGTGACTGTTTAAGTCAAAATAAGTTGCATTATATTTAGTTGTGTATGTATAAGTATAATTTCATATCTTAAATTGTACGTTTCCTATTGCCTACTACAAATTATACTAGCTACATGCTACTAATACAATACTTGCTAATCTTCAATGAATTCATCAGAACAATTATCATGATCTTGTCTGTCTGTTGATTGTGTAGCATTTTAAAATTTGTATTTTTAAGTATTCATTAAATATACATGCGTATATTATAAATATATCTTAATTTGTATGTTATTATTGTTAACAGTTCACTGAAAGCAACTAAGTGCGCTATGACTCTAGGCTACAAATAAATACAGTCACATTCATGTAACGTAAAACTCTTTTGAATGAAATGTAGATCTTACAATATACAAATACATTATTTTACGTATAGTTTTATACTAATTAAAGCTATCCCATACAACTTCTTAAATTGTGCTAATTTTAACAACAAAGCAAATGTGTGGGTGCAAAGTTTTTTCAATTCAGATCTTACATAGTGCATTTGAACATAATATCCGCTGATGTATAAAGCTCTTTGCAGTGAGATGGAAGTAAATACGGGTAGAGTACCAACTTGTTCTTAAACATACTATCTACTCTATGTACCAATGATTACCACAGATTATATGTACTACAAAATTTCATATGTAATATTGTACATTCTCATTTGAAAGTGCGTCTAATTTTTTATAGTATTTGACAATCGCATTACAATATTTAACATCTGATATTCTCAATTCATAAATATCATTAGAATACTTTTTTGACTACATTCATAAGATGATTTTCATTTAAAGCATTGTTATGCAATATAAACATTTAAAATATAAAAATTGTATGACGTGGTCTACAACTATGACTAATGTACACAGTTAATTAGCATCAGAAAACTATTTTAGCATATGGCATGTAAGAATAGGTAAACCTAAAATACCAGTACATAATTTACCAATTTTGTATTTGTGGAAATCAAAGAAAAAAGAAATTTCCGTAACTTACTAGTGCGCTGGCGTGTTTTTTATATACTTTGATAAATAACAATACAGTAGTCGAAAACTCTTTATAAATAGACATTAATATTTATTAATCCTACAGCATACAGCTTTTAAATACATACGTACATAGAAAAGTCTATTTAGTGTACAAAATATATAGAACTATTCATAAGAAGGGTTTATTTACAAAATATAATACTATTACTTGATCATAGTCATAAGATTTTGGGAGTTCATAAGAATTTCAAGTGGTACGAATATAATATAGCGTCCTAATCACGAACAGTCAAAAATATACGGGTAAAAATATGTCTGGCAAAGAAGCTAGACTCTAAAATATTTTTCTTTAAATGTATACTTCTAAAATTTCACTACGATTAAGATATGTATCGTTTGCTATATAAGCAGAGGCACACATTGATATGTATCGTGATATTAGTCAAACTGTCGTTTGTAAGCGGTGCTTTACCAATCGAAGCCGACCTATGTTTTTATTTATTATTAGTACACATAAATCTACATATTAAAATCTCACATGTCGCAATACCTGACTTGTACCTAGTAGGAAAACAACAAGGAAATACAGTTTTAGACAATTATACATAAACAATTTTTACCTCAATCTACATTAAAATTAATTCATTATTATAAATTTGTTAGCGAACATAACTTTAATTATTAAAAAAAAAGTACAAGAGCATTATAAACTAAATTGTTTAATAATACAAATCCATAATTACTACCGCTCTTTTAACATTTTTTGTTAGTATTTTTCACCATTCATTTGTATTTAAAAAAAAAACATGTCTTTATTCTTTAAAACAGATACTTGAAGCTCATATCGATATCGTCGATTGACTAAACGCACCCCAATTATTTGTCCTTATTAAACTGTTTCCAATTCACCAAAACACACCTTAATCACACAGAAAATTTTGTCCAACATTTCGCCTGTATATTCATACAATTTCATCATAATTTTTTTCCAAATATTCCTTAGGCATTAAGTCCATTACACAATATATTTTCATCTTCGATCCACGAAAAGAAGTCAATCGACAATAAGAGCAATGTTTAAGTTAATTAAATTTAAACATTACAACACCGATTTGAATAACTAATATTTTTTAATTATTATGACACACTAAATAAACGCATTAAAGTGGAATTTCAACAAACTAGAAAAGCAAACAGTTTAATCGGATAGTTACAGTGCAGCAGTTGTGGCAAGCGTCGTAAGCAGCACTATGGGCAAGCTTGTGCCGGCCACGCTGCTGTAAGGGCCCGTGACTGCACCATCACAAGGTACGTGTTCCAATTCTGAAAAAAATACACCGAAAACGTATTTAACAAGTTACATAACTTTAAAAATCGTTAGAGTATATAAATTCAACTAATTCGTAGATAGACATTTTTTTTTGTTAAATGTAAGTTAAAGAAAATACAAGCAAGAAACTATAACAATTGGATAACAGAAATATAACCTAAATTACAGCTCATGCTATTTTTTTCTTTTGTTTTACTTATTATAACAAGAAGCAATGATTTTCAAAGTAATAGATGATTGATTAAATGTTTTTTTTTATATATACTACTATGCGACGAGACGAGCAAGACGTTCACCTGATGGTAAGTGATACGCTTGCCCATGACAACGTGGTGCTAGTTAAGATGGTATACACTGCACCACATTGCGCTCGTCGCCTGGAGACATAAGGTGTTAAGTCTCGTTACCCCAGTAATTACACTAGCTACAGCGCCCTTCAAACCGGAACACAGTAATGTTTGCACACTACTATTTGGCGGTTGAAATAGGAGCTGCGGTGGTACCCATCCAGACGGTCTCCGGCAACAGAGACCTACCGCAAGCACTCAGTCAGTTGTCCACCTGATAATGCTTATACTATATTTCCTGAGGTATTCATTATATTACCATTAAGCTTATTCAAGAAATCGTTCCAGAAAGCGCATGCAGATGCACGGGGCCCGCGGGGTCCGGCCGGGCCGCTGGTACCGTCGGCAGTGTACGTGTAATAATGAGGCGATGACCTGGAGTAGAGAGGCCACTTCTCATCCGGTTTGTGAGGCTTCCTACAAATAAGATTAATATATTTACATAATAATTATTTGCAATATAAAAACAGAGTAAATATCATAACAGATAAAAAATTATGTAAGCTTTATAATGCATTAGTAATAAACTTTTACCCGGTCAAAGCAAATCTGGTAAATGACTGCATTATGTGAGTAGCCAGATCTCGTTCGCGGGTATGATACTGCAGTGACATGTTCAGTGGATGACCAAAGACGTACTCCATCTCATCACCATGCATAACCCCCATCCATTCACCCCACAGACTTGTACTTGTGCGCTGAAAATTTAAAACGTTGTATGAAAACAGAGTCTAAGTTCAAATTTCCCATAATTACAATGTTTCTAAATTAAAATAATTATATGGCATAAGCAATATGGCTTCCGGTATTCATATCGGAAATGTACATTAATAAACAGAGATCGATAAATAACAATAGAAACGAAAATTTATAATTTTATGGTGACTTTTATTGACGATTTATTTATATTGTAGACCTAAGATGAGTATTACGGTTAGGTTTTTTTCGAATGAAAAGTATCGGGACAAATAGCGACGTCCAAAGTTGTCGATGTATAAAAGCTATTTAGCTAAATACAAACTCTTCTTCCGAAACTTTCCCCTGTATTTCATAAAGTTTTTAAAGCCGAATGTAAAATTAAAAGTGTTGGTTTGTTTCAGAGTTGTTATTAATAATGCAAGAGCCCGCGCTCTACGTATGTGTTGTACGAAACACATAAATATACCGTGTACGCTGTTGAAAGGTCAACACTCATATTAAATGTATTCTTACATAACTTGTCAACTACGACGTGAAAGCGAAAGTTTTGTTACGGCATAAAGACGGGATATTCTTGAACAAAGGAAAATGACTTATTAATGAATTCATATCAACATCAAACAACATAATATCGATTATACCCAAAAAAAAAACAAGACTGTTGATTCTATTTCATTTCTTTTAGTACAAATAAAACGTTTGTATGTTAAAAATATAAATGAAAGAAATAATAATAGAAATTTATTTTAGAATTTATAACGTTAGCGAAAACTATTAAGCGGACATAATATTATTGAAAAATAATAACTTCCGTACGAATTCAGTCAGTTTTTACATGCAAATCTCAAATATCTAGAATGAATCTGTAAATCAAGGGAAATATAATAGTAAGAATAGAGAAATAGAATAACGTGTATTGCATCATCTTTCAATTTAAAATATTTCTATGTCCATGCATAGGAAGTGTTATGAATATAAAACAAGTCTCTGAGAGACAGAAAACTTATACCCACTATAGAGGTGTCTCTTTGAAAATTTTAAAAAGTATAATATTTCTGACTTTAATATCTGCAAAGTAATTGTTCAAATACGAGTATTATAGTACATAAGATTAAATTTAAAAGATAACAAACCGGCGAAGCGAGTGTTTTATAAAGTAATAAAGTTTTCATCTCAGCTGGTATACTAATAAGAATTTAAACTTAATGAACTTAAAAAGTGTTTGCAAACAAAATTGAACCTATAAAGTAATTACCAATAGGCTAACACAAGGTAGTAATAAAAATATCAGTTTGAAAAGGTACGCCAATTCTTCTTGGCTTAATTACTAACAAGCTGTATAATTAAGTTAATTAGAATAGTGCCACCTGATCAGGTAAAAGAAAGCTGACCTTGAACTACTTGGTGATATACAGCGTTATACAAATTTGTATGTATTCAAATTTAACAAGTTTTCAACTGCGATGAGAACGACAAGCGCAGGCCGTTTGATGACGAGAAAGATGTTTTTAATTGGATGCTCTGTCGAGTATTTCAGTAACAAAGTAATTTTAAAGTCTAAACACATTACACGAATCTCAGGAAATTAAACTTCCTAAACACCCAAAGGGCAAAGATTATAATGGCAAATATCAATTATAAATTTTTTAATTAAAATACTTTATCAAATAACAAAATTTCATGTCATTAACCAACTGAAAATATATGCGAGTATTGCGCCTTTACCACAATAAAAGGAAAATTCATCACAGTAACATACACGTCATAGTCAAGTACAAGTATATCATATATTTAGAAGTTCATCTACATTAAATTAATTAAAAACATTTAAAGTAGTATTCATAACTTTCGTCTCATTGCATAACTAGCTCGCACAGGCCTGCCAAGATGATTTTGAAAATAAGTACTAACATAAAATGAAAACTAATAAAATAAAATCTTTTCTGTATATTGTACAATATGTATTATCAACAAATCATCTTCATCGTTCAAAAATATCTTATTATTTATATAGAGTAGGAAACACAAACGGAACGGCGACGGGTCAAAACCCGAAATAGAGCGCTCTTAATCTGTGACCTTTGCCTCAGACAGCTACTGCTGACCCATGCCTAATTTATTAAAGCAACTCGCAGCCATTTCTTAACGACACCCAACGATTGACCCTCTATAAATTTTTATCTCTATCTGCAAATAAATCTCGTAACCGTTTCCAGGTTTTCAAAATATTTCTATTTTAAAAAAAAACTTTATTAATAAACGCATACATTTAAACTAAAATGTTACAAATCAAATGCTAAAGTATACAAGTGAAATTTCTCTTGTAAATTCAAGTGATGGAAATAGGAAACAGGACAAACTACAGCAGCAAATTCGTCTTCATATTCAGTTTAGCGAATTTCCGGACATAAATGGCGTGTGTCTGTTGCCGTAACTCCGGCAAAATAAAATTGCTACATAAATTCGTATCAATTCAACAAATAAGTTATATCTTTGATTCGTTCGTTTTATGTATACTAAATCCTATAGAACACAATTTTATTCAATGATTGCATAGGAGAATACAGTAAATGACAGCAATATTAACGACCGGTTTTCATCATCATCATCTCTACCTAAGGACAACGATTGTATTTAATTAGATTTTTTTATGAAAAATAGAAAATAAATTTTATAATACATGATATTCTGTTACTTGGACACTTGAATGCTATTTGTAACTCGTTTTCTCTACTACAATTCCTTTTCGTTGCAAATTTCTTTGTTGCATTATGACATTGCTTCATTATGGTGACTTGAATGTTGACATTGAATCATGATGTTAGGATAAGAGCAAACAGATTAGAAATTTTTAATCATTTGAACCATTGAAAAACATGTTTAACTTTATCTGCAAATAAATCTCGTAACCATTTCCAGGTTTTCAAAATATTTCTATTTTAAAAAAAAACTTTATTAATAAACGCATACATTTAAACTAAAATGTTACAAATCAAATGCTAAAGTATACAAGTGAAATTTCTCTTGTAAATTCAAGTGATGGAAATAGGAAACAGGACAAACTACAGCAGCAAATTCGTCTTCATATTCAGTTTAGCGAATTTCCGGACATAAATGGCGTGTGTCTGTTGCCGTAACTCCGGCAAAATAAAATTGCTACATAAATTCGTATCAATTCAACAAATAAGTTATATCTTTGATTCGTTCGTTTTATGTATACTAAATCCTATAGAACACAATTTTATTCAATGATTGCATAGGAGAATACAGTAAATGACAGCAATATTAACGACCGGTTTTCATCATCATCATCTCTACCTAAGGACAACGATTGTATTTAATTAGATTTTTTTATGAAAAATAGAAAATAAATTTTATAATACATGATATTCTGTTACTTGGACACTTGAATGCTATTTGTAACTCGTTTTCTCTACTACAATTCCTTTTCGTTGCAAATTTCTTTGTTGCATTATGACATTGCTTCATTATGGTGACTTGAATGTTGACATTGAATCATGATGTTAGGATAAGAGCAAACAGATTAGAAATTTTTAATCATTTGAACCATTGAAAAACATGTTTAACTTTATTATAAGATAATGTTAAAAATGTGTGTAATCTTCTGTATAAAGCTCTTGTATTAATAAACATTTTAAAAGCATATTTAAATTATTACTAAATTTGATATTTTCGTGATGTAAACTTTATTTAAATTGGCCCTCAATATATAACCAACAGTCAGTTAAGTGTTTGGACACTCGTGACCCATAAACTGCCAGCCACTGCTCGTCTGTCAAAACCTAATTCCATCGACGAATGGCCGATGTCGCCGCCTCCGCTAACTTTATGATTTATCGTCAGACATTTGTTATTTTTTACATTTTTATACTTCGGGACTTTACTTGAGGCGGGAACAAATGTTTTTCAAAGCTGTGAGCATTAGAGTAGATTTAAAGAATGAACAATTTTCAGGAGCTTTATATAACAATGATACGAATACAGGAATCATCAAATTGTGATAGTCATAACAGGTTATTACAAATACAAGTTAAAGTCACATAATATTTCCGTAACAAAGTAAAAAAATAACATAGGTCTCTGTACGTAAAACCGATGAAAACAAACATTAATAAATCAACAAAGGAAATTTAAAAGACACAAAGGTAACATATCATTACAATAAACCAAAATTGTTATTGTTGTTTGCCATTAATTTATATGAAAAGAAATTTCAGTTAAGTTACTTGTATATTTTTTGGTTAACTTTACTACGTTATTATATAACATGATATGCCTCGTTCTTTTCAAACATAAATATTTAATGTCTGCGGCAGACATTACCGACCGATGAATGACGTGGATGTAATAACGCGGAAAGCTCTCAGCAATTCTTATGTAATATCAACAAATTTTTGAAGAAAACTCAAGGCGAATCAGTTTTATACCTCCAATAAAAACAAAACGATACAATGGTTAAAGTTCAGACACAATAAACGAAGAAGCTCGAGTGGCTATTCTTAAAGAATTGAATGACAAAAGAAACAAAATATTCAAGGGTAGAGAGACGCATGGGCACAATGGCGACATAATATTGCAGTGTCCTCTATATCTGTTTAGTTATCTAAATTTTAACGTTTATGGCTAAGTCTTTTTATTAATATTAACGAACACCAAACTTTCAATAAAAAAAATTCTTTTTAAATATTTTGCTCGTGTTAAACATGATGTGAAGTTTTAAACAGAACTCACGAAATGTTACTTTTACTTTTTCGGTCCCGGCGGAATTCAGCCTTTGAGATTGCAGCGCAGAGGCAAAAAGCGAATTTTGCTGGCAGGCTCTTTGTAAGGGCCCTCGCGTTTGGTTCGTTAGCTAAATTAACGTGTTAGCCCGGAACCGGTTTCCAGTTCTAAGAGCGTCTTCCTCACAGAAATGACTTTAAATTGTTTAACCTATATATCGATTTGACGCGGTACTTCTTTCTAATGCTCGCGATCATTTAGATTCTTATTGTTCTATAATATAACATTACTCATCTTTTCTTCATAAAGTTAGCACATTTTTATACGATTTTTAAAGTCTGGATTTACAATCACGAATCATTATCAATTTTCGTTCAGATATTAAACGAAGATTATTTTTATTTTTGTAAACTAAATAATCCTTGTGTTTACTGCTGTTATAGAAACGATTTCCTATTGCACAATACCATATTAATTATTATACATATTTATATTAAATAAGCGATAGATTGGTTTAATATTTATTCTGTTTACTAAAGAAATGTATTGATTTAAAGAATTTTTCTCTATGTTTCTGTGGAAACGACGAGGTTTTCTTTTTTGTTATCTTAAGAATTTTAACTTGATTATTTCTTCAGCAAAAACTTTTCGTAGAAAATTAACTAGATTCAAAGTTTTGAAGCAGTTTTAATTACGTATAACTTAAAAGGCCTAATGCTGTTTTAAAATATATATTTATATTAATAAAAATTTATGTACTTACGTGTGTAAAATAATAATAATAAACTTCTACGCCAGAATCTGCAAGAACCTCAGCGAAATAGTTAGTGGGGCACACGAAGAAGTAATCACCTACCACATCCGCAATCATCTTTTGGTTCAAATAGCCATCAGTGATTTCTTCCCAATCTGTGTACTGAAAGAGAAAATATATTCTTACTTAAATCTATCTATAAAAATGTTTAGATTGATGTAACTTAAATGTAACCTTATATTACAAAGTACAAGAATAAATACTAAAAAATATCTAATTTAATATAATTAAATACCAAACAGGCCCGAGATTTTCTGTAGTACGTTTTTTTAAAATCTACATAACAAATAGACGGTTCTCAATAATCTGTATTCACAACCATGTGTATACAAGTATTAGATATCCTAATATAAATTTATATAAATGAAACAAAGTATTAACGCTTATTTATAATTGTGTAGATTGTGCACACAAACACTTATACTGAGGACATATAATAATTACAGCGTTGTCCCATGGCGACTATTCTACTTGATTTATTAACACAAAGTAATGTGAAATTACTTGCGCAACACGACAATTATAATTTGTAACAGATATTTCACTTCATTACGGACTTTGACTTATTACAACGATTTATTATTATTTAGGTGTTAATTATATGTGTTATTTGTGAAATATGTAAAGTAGTTTTCCTTTTTTTTTATTCGATTCGATAGTAATTAGAAATTGAAAATAACATAAGCAAAGATAATTTCACCTATTTTTCTACCAACAGTATTGATTTTTTTTTAATTTACTACCTCTATTTGTTTTCTTATAAAATGTTACTGAAAGACTGTGAATGTTGTAATTTTTTGCCTGAAATTGAATAATAAATAATATGTACTTTTTTAATATGTACAAATAAAAGTTGGTTAGTATAAAAACTAGTAGCTATAGATTTGAGAGCGTAAGATTAGATCAGATCATGAAAACCTTTATATCTAAATCCCATTATTTTATAAATCCAATAAAGTTAATGGAAAATGTGACATTAGATCCACTCTCAACGCCAAATCGGAATAAGAGCGGCTTCTTTGATTTTATTTGAGTCGAGGATTGGTTCTCATATAAAGTCATAAATATACACAAAACGGCAACTAGCCTGATGTTTAAGTAGTATTATGTAAGGCGGGAAAATAGGAAATAATAACTTGATCAGTTGTAATGTATGGAAATAATAATATGATCAGTTGTATTGGTTCTTATTATAGTGTCATCTAAGCATTATTCAAATACTTACTTGAAATACGATGGCTTCTCTTTTTATCTTAGAGAATTTTTTAAATATTGTATCGACAATCTCTAGAAACTTTTCTCGTTGCAAAAAACTAGGTCCGTCTTTTTCGAAATAATCCAAGAAATCATAGAGCAAAAAATACGTTCCTGTAATTAACATTTAACATTAATTAGAAGTACACTTCAGCTTATAGTAATGTAGATTATTCAGGGAGTCGAACATACACCAACAAATTTATAATGTAATGGTACGAAATTAATTCATTTTACTTAGTGAAATTGGCACAGTAAATTAATCTTTTTGTTATTAATTTTAATTTGTATAAATATTTAAAACATGCTTCTGAAGTTTAATATAAAATAATAATCAAGATCGACAACGCTTTGTGTAAATATTTGGACATTGAGACAGACACATATAGACAAAATAACATACTAAATACAGTCAAGGTTGCGGTCAAATAGGAGTTAATAATTCTATATGACATAAAAAATTAATACAACCAGTTTAACATCTACATCGAATGATATGCATATATACTCGTATATGTATGCGACACGCTATCCTATCTGTTGGGTCCGTAATGTGATATGTACATTGGTTTCGCCGGAAGTCGTAATGATCAGTTCAATTTAAAATAGAATACAAGCGGAGAGACGAGGTACAGATCGGATATCCGTTATGGATATTCCCAACGAATAGTTCCTTATTAGGTTGGATATTATTTACTGTAACAATATATTTACACTACAACGGATTTTAATCGATAAATAGAATAAAGCGCTAAAGTAGGGCGTTCAATAATTTAAAATAATAAGATACAGGTGGCAGTGGTACGCCTCGCTTTCGAGAAGTTGCTCTTATCTGGCCGGGTAAGTGGGGACCGCGCTTGTGGGTGTGCGTGGCAACATCGTGCAAAGGGGTGGGTGGGGGAGGCCTCCCAACTACGTGGGCGAGTCTGTAGTACTTGGTAGTACGGCTAAAAACCCACAGCGTGTTATTGTTGTGTCTACATGGTTCTGCGCAGGCGTGGGTCTCCCCGCCGTACAGTAACGGCAGGTGCACAAGCCTCTGACACTCAAACGACCTCGAACTCCGCGCCCGATATTGGTACACGTTGTTTTAAAGTCGTTATCATCAGCCAATAAAGCATGTTTTAAATAATAACCTTTGCGTATTTGATTTTAATTCTTAATTGGAAAATATCATTCGAAATGAATACAAAAATGAGGAAACGTTGAATCCAAAAATTAATAATATTGAAATTCAAATTGATTCCAGATGTTTTAACTGAATTAATATATACATATTTTTTTTATTCCGAAAAAAGAGAGAATTCAAACATAAGAAGCCATTTTTTTATTAAAGCTGGGAAGACGACGGAAACAAAAAAGTTACATCCAAATCGGTCCAGCCATTTCAGACATAGTATGCTACAGAAAAGCCCGTGGTCTTTTTTGGGTTGGTAAACATCACACAAATAAGAAAATAATTAAACTTTAGGGTATACATTTGTTTAAGTAAAGTAATTGTTATCATTGTTGTTATAAGTTAAACTGTTTAAAACTCACTCAGGAAACTTGCACCGATAAGATAACAACGATATTTATATAGGACAGTTAAAAGTGTTTTGAGAATACATTAATAAAACACAATCATTAAATATTTATTGATAGTAATTAAAACCTACGTACCCTCGTCTTGATTACTGCCAAGTAAAACTTCCGTGTTGTGGAAATTTCCTTCTTTAATCATCGTATCAGGATCTTTCGGTAGAAAAACTCCATCGACGGTTGGTGCAGAAGGGAATCCTAATATACCAGTGTAAGAATTCCATTGTTGTACAGATACAGTTTTAGCGTCCACACCGCGCATACAATCCATAACAAGACTTGGATCTAGTGATAACAAACTGCTGTTGCAACTACAATCGTCTACTAAAGCCTTTCCTATACTTTGAGCTCTCTCTCCAGTCATCCAGCTCCATGGAGCATTCAATGTACCAGATTGTAGTATACCCCTTTTGAACAGCCCTTTCATTTCAGGTGAAAGCATATGTAGACTGACGCTACCTCCTCCCGCTGATTCTCCAAACAATGTTATCAAATCCGGATCTCCACCAAAGGCACGTGCATTATCCTTAATCCATCGGATTGCTAACTGTTGATCCCACAATCCCATATTACCGGGAGCTTCCTCACTACCAGGTGAAAAAAATTTGTTTAAATATAAAAATCCAAACGCTCCCACTCTATATTGCATAGAGGCTACTATAACATCACTAGAAGAAGCCATTATATCAGCTTTATATAGATCAAGGGTAGCTGTGCCACTCATGTAACCGCCGCCGTAAATCCAAACTAGTATCGGAACTTTTGGTCTTTCAGTTAAGGGCTTGTCTTGGTGATGACGTACACGTAAATGTTGCGGGACCCATATATTTAGATAAAGACAGTCTTCTGATATATTGGTATTTGGATTCCACATTTCCTCTCCCTCAAATCCTGGAAAATATTCGTATCTTTCTTGATAACAACTGTTAGGCATAGAAGTAGCTTCTAATACGCCGTGCCAGGGATCTATAGGAACAGGTTTTCTAAATCTCAAAGGACCTAGAGGAGGTTTTGCAAACGGAATGCCAGTAAAGATATGCACTTCGCGTCCCATTACAGTTTTAGCATATCCTTTTACAAGACCGCTCTTAGTTTCAACAATTAGGGGATCATTGTGGAAATTTTTAGGAGCTTGACTAGTAGTAGTAGGTGTGGTTTGAGTGGTCGAGGTTGTAGTATCATGATGATTAGCCCACGAGCGGCAGCAAGCTCTGGACACAAACAACAGCAATAGAATCTTCGTCAATACAAGCTTGTTGTGACCAGTCATTTTGACAAAGGTTACCAACTTATTTTTTTAACAGAAAATAACAAAATTTAATCTAAAGTAGTCTGCTAGTTTGATCAGAAATTGTTTTAAAAACATTTCTTTTATTTTAAATTCTGACTGTTAGCAGTACCTGAAACCAACCAAATTTGATTATGTTAATATTATTGCATATTTAATGGTTATATCTCACTTTATTTAACATTTTACCGGAAAATCTAGAACAAAAATTTTGTAAACATCATGTTTTACTCTCTTTCGAAGACGCCGTGAATTTACTTTTGAATAATCCACTACTCCCAATAATTTGTAATAAATATTCATTATAAGATAGTAGCAATTCTCTTATTCAATTATCTTCATGCTCAGCACTAATATAAAAAGATTATTGAATTACTTCAAATGCATTTGTTTTGCATGTTTTTTTTTGATCACTTACAAATTACTTAATATGTAGTAGGTACTATCATAATATTTTTTATGTCTTTGTATGTTTTCGTTTTAACTTTTCTACATATTATAACATAAAATAGTTGTAAAGGGAACTGTAGTATAAATTTGTTTTACAAATGAAGCGACATGTCAAAGGCATGGCTGCAAGATTCAATTTATGCTCGGCAGCGAACCCTTGCATTTTTATGAGCATCAACTTTGTAAAACTCATTTTAACTACTCAACATGCTGGTGTTTTAATAATATTTGTTTTTAAGTTGAATGTAACAAGTACAATGTTACTATTCATTAGTGTTAACGTAAACAATATGTCAAATGAATCTTTTACTACTATTTTAGCTAATGATTATGATTTACTTATGTGATTGTGATGATTATGATTATGTGTTATACGATCTTATAATGAGCATATGAATATAAAAAAATCATTTTCAACTTATAATTTTTTTTTGCTGGTTAATTTTGCCTATAATTTAGCCGTCATTAATATGTTATATATCTTCCCACGAAGTAAACAAATAACAATGGAATATCTAAACAATAAACTAAAAAAATACCTAGTAACCAAATCAATATTAACATGATTCAAGAACATAGTGTTCACGATTTCATTTAAAAAAATATGAAAAAATTTATACTTTTCGATTCATTATCATCAGCTGATTCGATGTCCAGTGTTGGTCATGTATCTCTTAGTATTTCGAATAATTAAAATCGAATTACATAATATAACATCTTTTCAATGTGAATTTTATTAGTATTAAAATTAAGAATAAAGTAAAATTTCCAATATTTGTTTGTTTTTGCAACCGTGGAATATCTGGCTAAATTTTTCTTAGAGTCAAAGATCGGGATTTGACTGAAACCCGTTGGTATTTCATGAACGTACAAAATCGTTCACTGGGGACACATAACATTGTTTTGGAGCTACAGGTTATGCGAAGAGGCGAATAAATATTAAATTCACAAAACACGTAAAGGGTACAAGCTCTGAATATAAGTTGTATTCAATAGCTTCTAAATTAAATTTTTATCGAAAAAAACTTGTATGCTTATTCAAATTAACATTTTTATATAACCTATTTGTCATTTTAAAAAGTACAAGGCATTATTAAAAATATTTAAGGTGTAAAACAAAACCGTCTAATTACTTAATAATTTAAGTAGTATTAAATGTAGCCGAAATTGTAATTAAGTTAAAAATGTTTAAAAGAAACTTTGACAGACAAGATAGGAAATTTGAAATGGATAATTATATTTTAATTACTACTAAGTTTGTTCCGGAACAAACTTGTGCAAGTAGACAGGTGCCTTTAGGTCGGAGTCATAAGTAATTAACATATAATATGTATATACCGAGTATAAGCTTGACTGGTAAATATAATATACTGATATAATAATACAAATTTATTGATCTCTTCGCATATACTGTATTGAAATTAATTTTAGCCTAATGGTGTTTACGGCTAAACATAAGACTTCTCAATCGGAGGTAATGGTAATCACTACGTTAAGAGTACGAGTTGATTGACGAAATTTATTGGTGAAGGTTCCAGAGGAAAGCTGATTCCTTTTCTTGAAAATGTGCTCTGATAAACGCTTTGTATGATACGACATGAGTAAAGGTGATGATATTATAATACATTTCCCATGCACACAGACCATAATTAATTATTTTTTTTTAGAGAATATATAAATAACTACTTCATAAATATCACATGATTTCACACCTCCTATGTCATACACCGTGTGTTGCTAAAGGTTTCAGTCTTTCTCAAACATTTAAATCGTTTGATCAATTTATCAAATACAGAATTTAAGTAAGTTTTACTATACTTTTCTTGAGGTGTTGAATCTCAAATACGCCTTTATATTTTTCCAATAAGTGAAAACGTGAACATAAAAAGACAATAAACTTTGTTACAAGTAATTAGTATTGAGACCGAAGCAAGAAGCCATTGTAATATTTTAGGTTAAAACGTATCCCTTCCATGTTCTGAATAGTATATTAAAGCACCGTTTGGCGGGATCAGCGGCCGGATCCCCTGAGGGTAGACTTCGTTACAAATTAACTTAAGGTTGCTCTGTATGCAGACTATCGCTCCGTCTAACGAGGTCCGAGACCCAGCGGTGCCGCACTCCATACACGGCTAAGTTTACGAAATGGTCTCCTATGATATTTATACACACTGAACATTTGTTAGCATATGGCAGTCTCCCGTCTCGAATATGCATGTACGTAGTCCCTAATTAAAATTTTGTTTATTAATGTCTACACAGTCAACTTCGGAGGTCGGAGAGAGGGTTCTGCAATATGGAAGTTCTCTCGAGTACAACATTACTGCAGGGATATTACGAAGGTATATTTTAATATTTCAATGATTTGTTAAACCCAACAAACGTGCAATACGAGCAAATTTACTTTATTTGTGTTAACTTATATTAATATTTGTCAAAGAAATTTAAAGTATTTTACAAAAATTTAAATACGCCGTTTGAGCATAATAGGAAGTTGTACCTAATTTTATGGGTTTTGATGTGTTTGCGTACCTAATTCCTTTTATTATTAAAAGTAGCCCGTGTCTTTATTAAACAGAAAAAATAAATTCAATTGGTTTAATATTATAAGTATCATTTTAAAAACTATATTTACTAAGTAAAAAATAACAAATATTCATATCACAAACAGGTAATTCTTGTATTCATACATTCGGTGATCCGTTATACATATACTATTGCGATTTTTTTTTAAACACTTTGTACAAGCAACAATTTTACATTTATTCATATCTTAATTAATGCAGATGTATTATATAGTCCTAAATCATTTTAATGTCAATAACAAATATTGAAAATGTATGGTATAACAAACGATTAAGTGGCATGAGAAATAATAGAATAATTACAGTCAAGGTTTAATAATTACTTCGTTTCATATACATGCTCTGAATATGATTTTCCAACAAACAAATTTACGGTCTCGACAGCTTAGATTGTTTTCTTTGATTCAATTTGTATATTAATACCAACATATCCAATATTAGTTACTTTAAGGCTTTAACCTAAAAGTAAGTTAATAACTGTACACTAGAATAGATCATTATTTTGATGTGCTTTATTCTTAGTCGGAACTATACTATAAAATAAATTCTTAGTTTTGTCGATATTTATATTTTGAACTTGCATATAAAAAAACATTTTTGAACTATCTTCATCTACTGAGTCGTTGAACAATTATTAGTCGAAGTAATTTCTAACTAATTAAAGTGAATACAAATAGTAAACACTGGATGTGATAATGAAGAGAGAGAAGTCAATTAAAAATTTTAAAGCCTTGTCGGCAAACATTTTAAACAAAATGAATAAGCCTTAAGTTTTATTAAGTTTGTGTTATACATATATATAAAATGGGCTAAACAAATTGGCTTTGATAAAAAGCTTTCATCAAATTATAAACGCTAGTCTTGTGTCAAGAGTGGAGAGAAAACGGCAGATAAAAGTCGCCGAAGAAGGCGAGGTATAGCCGGCAAGAGGGTCGGGTGCGGCGGGTTGGGAGGGTGGGGTGGTGGGGATGTGGTGGTGGGTAGGAAGAAGGCCGGCGCGCGCCGCTCGATAAATCGATGTGGGTACAATGCTATGCGGTGGGGTGGCCTTGAGCGCTGCAGCCTGCAAGACACACCTCCGCCCTACTCGCAAGTTCAATGCCAACTCGCTGTCTTGCGATCTCCACTCGCACACAGAATAAAATATTTCAACACACATCACTCAGAGATATATTAACAACATGTACTCATTGTAAACATTTCTACGCTTTAAAAAAAAAACAAAAGCCGATTTCCTATACAAATGAAACAATCATAAAGATAAGTGAAATTTTAATTATTTATTATATCAACAAAATGACAAGATTTGTAATAAATAAGAAAAAGGCAAGTACGTTCAAAGGCTTCATGTTTGAGGTAACAAGGTCATATGTATTGGTTAATTATAATAAATAATAAGACAATTTTTAAATGTATATGAAGAAATACAAACATTTTTAACAGCTATTTCATAACAAAAAGATTACTAGTTATTAGTAAATATGATATTAGTGCGAATAAAATGTTATGTACAAATTATTTAGAACAGAAACGATTTTCTAAGAACTTTGTACATAATAATACTTTTACAAAATATCCAAGTCGATAAAAGCCCAATTTCAACGGATTTTATTAAAACATGCAAATACATACATATTTTCCCATTCCCAGGTTTGAAACTTTTATAAGACTTAAATGGAGAGAAAGTTACTGCATGTATATCAATAATGAAATAAAACAAATTTCTGCTTCAAACTGGTAACCTTCTACTTATCGTCGGTTAAAGATATATTAAATGATATGTAACGTCCATTGTCAGGTGTTTGAGAGATTTATTGCCTTTACAGTTAACAAAGGCTTATTAAGTTAAGCAATTAACTTTACAACTTAACATTAATCAAAGATGAATAAGTTATCATGTTATCAATTATAAAATAAATACTTTAGTTGGCTTAACGGTTAAACTTGATTGCACTGGAAAAGGAACGGAAGTTTTGATTAGTTTCTGAAAGGCCTTAGAGAAACTTTGTAAGGTCATTTTTGCAATTTCAACTATCATTAAAGCAGATACTACCTATAAAATAGATTTCCATTTTTGGCTCTTGCTGAAGGTGGGCTGGGCTAATTGTGATCAAAAATGTGTGACAGTCGACAAATTTCACCTGTAAGTTTCTATTTTGAAGATATTTAAAAATGAGAAAATTCATCATCGATTTCGTTAAAATTATTAATTGTGTTAGTTAAATCGTGTCTTTCATTACTATTTCAATACATAAATAAGAAAATAGTCGAAAAAATAAATATTCAAAAACAGATATTTTTGGATTATATGATTCCCCATAAACGTCTACATGTCTTATGTATGCCGTCTTGGATTTTGTTTAAGTTTAAAGCATGTACAACTTCGCTTTCGTACAAAAATTAAATTTTTTATAGAAACTTCTTTGTAGTAGAAATTGAATTATTTATTTCGCAGTCCTAAGGACTTTCAGCCTGTAATTAGAAATCCATAGAATTTTTTGTGTAAAATAAATAACAATCAAATCAATAGAATCTCAAACAAACTATTTGAGAAATAAAAAATTTGTTCCTTATTCTCTAGGCATCCCACCTGAATACCGTTGGCAATGTATAATAAACAACAAATAAGATATACGTCCGCGGCCCGATCAATACGAGTAAGGTCACCATATAATTATTATTCTCCTGATGTTCGCCACAATAACGAAATCATAAAAGGCAACAGGTTATCAGAGGATTTCATTTCAAATCCCTTCATACCAATGGTATCTACTCAAAAGAAGTATTTCTAGTATTCATTTAACAACAATTTAAAATAAGTTGAAGTAAACTTAGTCCTAAATTCTCTTTTTTGTATTTAATTTACTCACAAAATTTTGTTGCGCATAAAAACGACCAAGACGGTTTATACAGTATTTCTATAACCGAGGACATTAGCAAAATTGTGAAATAATGATGGTAAAACTTTATGAAAATCGATACCCTAAGAAAGTTTATAACATACATGAAATTACATCCATCATAGTGATTTTACAGAAACAGCAAGCTTTCAATGAAATAAAAAATACATCGGTATGGGCCTCGAAAACAAATACAATTCTGTTTGCAGTAGAAACTGGAAACTCTGACCAATTCATTGACTTGATTAAACATTTATACTCGTGTGATACATCCGACAGTTTCAATGTTTAAACAATACGTAACATTCATCAATACTTAACGTGGTATTTAATAATACTTAAAAAGAGAAAATGGCTAAAAGATTCAATTTACAACATAACGACAGTTTTTTAAATAAGCTAAATTGCTAGCCATTTATAAAGAATTATAGCTAGTAACCGCAGAAACAAGCACTACGAACGAAGTACTGTTACAACGCTTACTATCTGCAATATTAGAGATATTAGAATTTTTCAAAAACATAAAGCAACGTCAACACTTAGAACAAAGAGAAAAACAATTAAAATCTGAAATTCCGAGTTTTTCATGACTAATTATAATACCGCAAGTGGAATGTAAATCCGCATGAACACTAAAGATTTTCTGATACAAGCAGTCACTTACCAATAGCTTCGTCAATAACTAAGGGCACCAGCTTTAATTTACCGATATCAGTGCACTGCACTCGTCAATCCTTAAAAAACTCTTTAGAAGGACTTTGTTTAGCTTTGGACATCACAGTCGCAAAGTATATAATGAAAGGAAAACAAACTATAAAGGAACAGACCTTGTCTAAATTTCTATCGGATATTCTTAGGCACTAAGCTGCATGGTCATATAACAAGGCCAATACACAGCTTTCGTCGAGGTCACAACAGCGTTAAATATTACTTACGATAACGCTTAAAACAAAAGGTTATTTTGCGTACCTTTGACAAATTTTAAGCTATCCATATTAAGCAAAGTAAGAAACTAAGGGTCAAAGCAATGGATAATGGTTTCTTTTGACAGCATTATCAAATCCTCTTAACTTTTTAGATTTTTTTAAGGACTTATGGAACCTTAAAATATTCAGGCAAACCTTTCTTATCTGTCCGCTTTTAATATTTATTAGCTTGTTTATTTAAAAAAAAAGTTTTGTTAAAAAGACCTTTTTTGCTTTAACATCAAACAAATCGTGTATAGTATACAAAGTCCACAACAAAAAACCCTTGATGCTATAGAAAGAGAACACTAAAAGCATAGTTACTCTCACATTACGCTTTATAATTTGAAACCTACAATTTCTTTAGGTACAGGGCAATTAAGATACTCTGTAAATTCGATAACCTTAAGTTTATAATAACTTAGACCAGTTACAAAACGATAGTCTGGATTAAAGCAGACTAGACAACGTAATATTTTCTTTATCTTTCTGGTTGCCTTACTGGTCATAGTAATTTTAAAAAACAGCAGCTATACACAGATACCTACTCCGGAGGATTAACACTGCACCTAATTTCTTTCCTAATCTCCTCGTGATTTATGTGTAGGCATTGTCATCCATGATAAAGCACACGCGATATCCGATTAGTATTTACAACGTTGATTTACCCTGTGTAACGAAATGCTGTAATAAAATTATACTTTCGTGACCTCGGTGAACATCTTCATAAGTATTTAAATAAACTTGTGTAAATCGCGAATTCGCTTATGTAAATTGAAACGGTGCAGGTCGTAACGAGTGGCGACGTCGAGTCACGCCATAGTAAAACCACTAAGTCTGTTCCCAATTCGTTTGTAATGCTTCGTATATATATATCTCTAATTGTTCTACAATTACATTGTTTATAAGTATTACAAGGACACAACAGTTATATTTTTTATTAAATATACATAATGTACTAACTACAAACACAAATAAGTATTAACGTGACATGCCAACAACATTCACAAAATTATTGTTTTATATTAAACATAGTTCTATAGAACTTCCAAGGATTAATGAAAATATTTCTGGACCCTTTCTACTCATACTAAAAACTATTTGGACTAGAAATAGATAGGAAATTCTTATAGAATAAATTTTTACTCCTAGATCCCTTTTGGTGACGAAAGTTAAACGATGATATGCGAATGTTTCAGAAACAATGCATCGAATAGAGATTTTTTAATATAAATATACAAAAAACTTTAACAACCATAAGAGAATATCGAAACGTTAAAATATTATCATTGGTTTTATTGAAATTAGTAGATGTTATCAAAAATACGTTATACTTTTGTATTTTTTCATGTTCTATGATATATGTCATCAATTCATTGTAATGACTATTTAATAATTGTAATACAAAACTAAAATTGTTTCTTTTTAGAAGTAACATTTGAAATTGTTGGAAATGGGTGTGGAGCTATAAGACAAATGTGCACGATTTTTCACAGTTGAAGATAACATCAGGTTTTTGCGTGCGTGTTGTGTTATCTTACAAATTAAGCTATTATAGCACATTCTGGCTTAGTTCGACTTTTTATTATTATTTTTTGATAGAAAACAAATTATCCTGAAATATTTCTGATTAACAGTGTCTAATCAGTCCCGATATTAATATTGATATAATAAACAAAGTGCAAAATTTACATAGTCTAAATTAACTTTTTAAGGAACGATAAAATATAAGACTATGTTTAGAGCTAATAGATGTAATTCACATTTTTTTTTCGATAACACACATAAATAAAACGATTTATTGACGAAGTTAACTTGTTCAATATATATTTATGTCGCTGTTTTAATAAAAGATGTAAGTGGTCACTGGTCTAAATATAGTAAACAGCCCTCGGCTTTATACGCTTTACTTCCCGTGAAGGCAAGCGATGCGACCTACGAGAATTTATTTTCAGAAATTGTATTTTTAGTAGTAAAATAAACCTATAAATAAATATATTTACAAAATCTCAACTTACCAACACATAAAGCTACAAAAAACTCAATAAAAGTTAAAATGAGACACGATGTGTGACTCATAAGAAAAATTAATACTGACACTGTAAAGCTACGTGTTAGTCGGAAATATCTGAAATAAAACGTAAGGATACCCGCAAGAGAGAATTGTAGCCCCCTGAAGAAAACCTTCGCGTAGACGACGCTACAAAGAGAAATAAAGATTTTATACAATACGCACGTAGAAAGCGATCGTATGAATATTTAAAAATTCTTATATCGCAACTGATAGTAGAGCCGTGATAGCCTAGTGGTTTGAACCGGCCTTCCAATCCGGAGGTACGGGGTTCGAATCCGGCCTGCGCCAATGAAATTTTCAATTTATGTACAGTTAGTATAACGCCAACTAATATCACGCGCTTTGATGGTGAAGGAAAACAATGTGAGGAAACCTGCATAACTATGTCATGACCATCCGTAGTCGGACTAGTATGTGAAATGGAGAAGGCAATGGCAAACCACTCCATTATAACTGCCAAGTAAGTCGTTGTTTGATTCACTAAAAACATGACCACGACCCTCAGTCATGAGGAAATACGACTTAGAAGATATTGCTACTAACAATACGGATTTATTGATTATTTCGACAATAAACATTTCTGGTTGTAGGTCTCTCTTACCAGGTAGATACAACCACTTCGTCTATTCGTAAGGCAACGATTTATGTCTCTAAATCAGCAATCACTTAAACTCAAATAATTAACCAATTTTAAGAGCCCATTCTTTATGATCAACAAAAATCTATTACTTTTCTGTAAATTCTGTAACACTTTTATCTTTTTAATTCAGTTTTAATTATGTTAGTGTGTATACTTTATAGAAAACTTACATAATAGTTAAAAATAATGCGAAATTAAATATTAGCCCTCCTTTTGGATATATGACTGAAAACAACAACGTTTCGCCTCTTAAATAAAATTTAAACAGACGCGAGTCTTTCGACAAAAATTTTCTCGTCAAGGATTTTGTGATAAGAATGTTAATGTAACTTGTATAGTGTAATTAAAATAGAAAACATGGACTGGACTATGTTTGTATTATTTTAACAGTATTTAAATAAATATGACAAAAAATACTACTCAGAAAAATATGTATGTTCTTCAGCATACTTACCGTATGTTGAACTTATCCCGTAATTGTAATACTTTAACTGACGTTTTTTTCGAATTGTAGTAAATTTATGGATAAAGACACTTTAAATACATTAATGCCGAAGCGTTCTTATGTAAAAAAAACGTGTATCAAATAGTAGATAAAAGACAGAGATAAAATAAAGTTACATTAGATTAGAGCGCAGACGCTGATAAATTTCAATCTCAATTTAGACACTAGAATTACATTCTAGAGGCCATAATTTAATAAACAAGGAGTGGTACCTTAATGTACTTGCACGTAGATTTAATTCCTAGTGACATTAAAGTTTCAAGGCGTCAAAACAAATAACGTAAACAATATCGAAAAACGTTATAGGAGTATTAACATAGATGAATACGTTATTATATATTATCTATAAAATATATGTTTTACTACTGGAACTCGGAGCCTCTCATTTATGAATATTAGTTATTAAATACAATCGCAAAGTAATTTTTGATAATATGTAGTATTTATAAATGATCTAATTCCGTATACGGTTTATTGTTATGAGAGGAAACTCCCGTTGCTTTATATGTATGAACAAAAAATTATCACAAATTAAATTAATGACCTTGATAAATGAATGATTAATAGTGGAAGGATCGGGGGTCCATAATAGGCGAAAAAATATTCTTTTTTTCTTAAACGTAGTCAAAGAGACTATTACTGTACGACCCCGCACGCAAATAAGGACGCCCGAGGATGAAGAGGCTCATAAAAGTCATAAATCATACCTAATTCTACGTCAGAGTCACACTCGCAGCTCCCCATCCGTGAACTGAATTTTTATATTCTTTTATGAAAAAGCATTTTAACTATTAAACTCGTATCACAGTTTACGTCACTCATCGTAAAATATCACTTTAAAACTATATTCAATTGACGAATAAATTGTTTTCAGCAAAACACTTTTGAATAAAATGAACCACCAGTTTAAAATTTGGTTTATCTAAAACTTATCCCTAAATAAAACAATTTGTTAGTTTTTTTTTTTTGGACCAAACTTAAAATTGTATTTAATTATTTAAATTTTCAAGACTATGACGAAGTTTTTAAATGCGTAGATTTAAGTTCACTCGAATTCTAAATGAATGTCAAATTAATAAATTTACTTAAGAATTAAGAAGTCGTTAAACTTTACTTGATTGTAAACAGCTTGTTAGTAGTCGTAAATTGATATATTTCTTTGCCTCAGTTTAACCTATGTGGCGCAGTGGCTAAGCGCCTGTCTTGTAACACGGAGGACCCTAGATTGATTCTACTGCTACATGTTGTGGCACTTTATTTTTTTTCAAACAGACCTAGCTAAATACTAGTTAGAGAGTTGATATTGTAAATCTGCCGCCATAGCAACATTGATGTGTTGCGAGTGTAGAATAAAAATATAGTAAACTAACAACAATAACACTGTTTACTAGCGGCAGCGCAAATTAAACAAGAACATCAGGAAATAAGCGCTGAGCACACGCGGCAGTAACGACCTTCTTACTGATGTTTTGTAAAGATTCAAGATGTAATATTAAATTGTAATTTAGATCAACAAATACTTCTATGTATTTATAGACTGGAATTATAAATAATGGATCTTGCCTGTACTGTTCATTCAGATTTAGTGTTTAAACTATTAGACTAATTTATTGAGAAAATTCAAAAAATATTATACATGAACTCTTCACCTACACTACAGAAGTTATCGTACCATTTTTAAGTGTACAAATTATCAAATCATTTAACTATTAATTTCTTCCCACGCGTTCAGCAATAGTTGGTTGACTAGATCATAAACATGTTGGTTTAGGATCTCTCAACTTTGTAAAGCAAACATTTATATTAAAGTAATGTATAATAAAGTCTTTGTTTTTAATAATCATGATAGTGATCACAAAAACAACTCTAAATAAGCAAACTCGTCTGTAAACCTACTGTGACTGAAAAATTGTTATGAAAGACCTTTGCTGCAGTAGGTGTACACTTAACAATTAAAACTTTAATTTGGTGATCTTCTTCTAAGTCGTATTTCCTCATGACTGAGGATCGTGGTCATCATGTGATGAAACACACGACGACTTACTTGGCAGTTATAATGGAGTGGTTTGCCATTGCCTTCTCCATTTCACATACTAGTGCGGGCACGGATAGTCATGCCATAGATATGCAGGTTTCCTCACGATGGTTTCCTTCACCGTCAAAGCGCGTGATATTAGTTGGTGTTTTATGCTATCTGCATATAAATTGAAAAAAATCATTGGTCTGGGCGGATTTGAACCCGGTACCTTCGCATTGGAAGGCCGGTATTCAAACCACTAGGCTATCACGGCTTAATAAATTAATAAAAAATATATATAAATTAATAAAATAAAATAATTTGGTGACAAATGATACTAATAACGTTCGTATACGCTGCACCGCCAGAGTGCTCAACTCTATCTTCAGCGCCCTTAAAACTAGAAAATAACGTTTGTACTCTTTTGTTTGACGGCAGAGATAGCAGCTACCTAGTGGTCCTCAGATCGAAACGATCACATCATTCATCAACCAAATTCTGATTGAGATTTTTTAAAAAGTGTAGTTTTTGTTTCACAATTACAACAGACAGACACTTTACCGTGAACTGAAACTAAATAATTATTATTTAAACGACATGATAAAATAATGGATTAACAATTTTTTTATATTCTCAAATCGTTGGCAATAGACTTTACTATTACAGTTTAAAGGGTGGTGTAGCTCGATATTATTGTGATATACAGCCGTACATCTCAAGGTGATTGATCGTTTATTGTGTAATATAAACAAACATCTTGACTCACACACCATATTTTTATAGGCGGAATTGTCTGTAAACATCAAGTGAAGCTTTTGCTGAAATCGGCGTTCTACATCTTAGAAATTTTATAAATGAAACTAAGCTAGTATTGTAAAGGAGTTCACTAGTTAAGAAAGTACTAGAGATCAACGCTCTGTATCTCATATGAGTTATTGTCCAAACCGGTTTTAAACTTATTTTACTACGAACAGTGGTCAATAACAAGTTATTAAATGTTATATAAAATTATTGTTAGAATTTATTGATACTATAAATTGTTATGACATATTTATTTTATTTTACTTACAGCTTTAATAATATTTTTGTTTACTTGTATATTCGGTAAAGTATATTGGTGAACTTTATGAAAAGTTGTGTTTGTTTCTTACAGTAAGCTTTTTATCTATAAATACAAAACTAAATATGCGCCAGAATATAATATTAATGTTATAAATGGTTCTATTACCGTGTATGTTACATTGTTGTAAATATCTTTAATTATAAAGATAGTTTTGTAATCAACAGCTAACTTATTCATCTGACATGAACGCCGACATACCTACCATTGCATAATATGGCAAAGGGTAACCGCATATCGCTTAAATATCGCATTTCATTATTTTATGTACGATGAAAATTAAATTCCTTAATAGTAGACATAAAAAATTAAATTTTAATTATATATTTTTTTTTAATGAAAGTACGAGTCCTCAATGTTACACGTTTACTTTTAAATTATATAATTACTTATAAACGAAACGAGCTATTTTGCACACGTTAATAGTTTTCCTTGAAGGTATTTTGATTTTTCCTTCGATTTAGCTTAAATTCTTTTTTGCATTAATGTTTGTTTTAAAAAATAATACTTAACTTTTTCTTTCAAGCAATTTACAAAAACTTTATGTACAAACTGTCATTTCACGTATTTTTAATTGTAAACTTTCGTATTCTATTAGGAGTTATTTCTTATTTTTTTAGGCGAGGCAATTCGATAGGGTATACTCCTTCGATAACAAGGAAAGAGTTATGCCAGACTCTTACAGGCTAAACCCGGCGATATAGTATTTAATTTGTTTCTCTAATATGAAAAAAAATAACTTCTAAGTAAAAAAATTGGACTTGTGTGTAATTTGAAATTTTTCCAATATTTAATAACAATAAAATCATAGGAACTATCTAAAAGTAATTGTTATAATAGATTTATGTAATCCAGTTTTCTGTAAAGTTAATGGAAGAAGTGAGTTGATAATGAACACAATTTAAGTAATTATGCATCACTGCCGAGATCGGCAGCTGTGAAACGGGTCTGCTCTCTGCTCAACAAGAGATTTAATTGAATTATTCGAATGAATCCGACGCTTCCGCCGCCCCGGGCCGTACACTCGGCTGACTATCCAGGATATACCAATTGCCGGCAACAAACAAAATACATAAGTTTTCATATTATATTATTCAATATAAACAACGATACATACAAAAAAAACTACAATAAAATGTAAAAAAACGAACATATTTTTTTAATATAAATAAAAAAGATTATTCTAGAACATAACCAATTAAGTAATACGACAAAATTTATAGTTATTACTTAAAATAATCTTTACTGCAACTATGAATAAATACTTATTTCACATATTATATTGTCAATACAATACAAAAACTAACATATTTATCAGTATAGAAATGTATTATTTATTTACAACAAAAAAAAATTAGATTAATCATATGAAAACTTACCTATTAGTATATAAACAACAGGTGACAAATTTAAAGTAGTGACCATCGATGAATATAGTTCGTATAGCGGTGGTGTGCAAACACTAGGAAGTCTAGGGGCTCACTAAAAACACACGTTTCGTATATGTATGTATATACTCAGTAGACATGCGAGAGGCCGAAGAGACACGATCTTGACGACGTCCCTGAGTACACTGAACACTACGCTGGTCGGTGGATTGGCCTAAGGGTTGCTAGCTTCTGCTAATATTCACCACGTCCTTGAAAATTAAAGTATTAAAAAAAATTAACAGGAAAATGTATGTCCATTATAGATTTATGATTTGTTATTCTATATTGAACTTATTATTATCGCAATAAACAATATAAACAAAAGAACGTCGATAGTATTTATAAATTATTTTTAACATTGTTTCATGTTCAGGGATGTAATGTTAATATTCAGAATTTTTTATATTACTTTTAAATTTTAACCGAAATGTTGGGAAAGTTCCTAAGCACTACATACAAGTTTTATACACTTCTCCCGACTGATATCGTGCCCTGGCCACCCTATACAGTGTTCTATTATAATGAACATATACACAATGAGTATTTTCTGTTCGTTTAATCCAATACGTGTTTTCCTTCAATAAAAATATAGCAACTCGTGATCAAACAGTAATGTACAGCTTGCTTTAAAAGTCTATTCTATCCAATTTCGTGATTTTATAATGAATCAACAGTTTCTAAAGATTTACACCTTGAAAACTATAACTAGGTTTGTGCTTATGACGTAGTTCATTTGTGAATATTTAACGGAATTGGGGCGTTAAGTTTAAGATTTTACTATTCAGTTATAACAAATAAGACTTGCTAGAACCCATTTTGTGGTAAATGATTTTTGATGAACATACATAACTGCAGAATTTGTTTACATATATATTTTTTTTTGAGGTGAAAGTTTTTAGAATCAAATGATAACATCATAAACCACGATATTAATAAAACAAGACTGAATTTCGTATGAAAACAGAACTTTTCAGAAAACTTTTAATACGAAAACTTTGATAAGTCCGACCTATACATAAACAATTTGTTTTTTTTTTTAATGAGATAGACTGATATCTAAGAAAAGGGACAGTATGCAATAATCATAAAAAAAATCTGCAAACCGTTTGGTAGCGATTAGTAAACAAACTTACGGTAAATGTAGTGTTAAAAGTAATTATTTGATTTTTAATTAAATAGCGAATACAGACTTCGAATTTCAGATTTTAAGCATCTTTTCTTATGGAGAACTCCGCCAAATGTTAATTGATTATAGAAATTAATACCGTGTGACTAAGCCATGTCATAACAAACTTATGTTTCATTATTAAATCTATTTGATCTTATTATTTTTTGAAACAAATTATAGCTCGTTCTAAAAAAATATTACAAATAATAACCTACTGTAATACCACAATAAACTAGTAAGCACGAAAACTTTCTTGTATACCCTCAGCTTGAATATGGAAAAAGAGTTTAAAATAAGGTAATGAACAATGTATTAAATTGTTCCTGTTTGTTAACAAATATTATTGGGTTTCTATTCAAAGACCGAACAAGTGTCAACCCAGTTCGTTTTTGTCAATTCTATTACTTTTCAGTTAATGTTTAAGCTACATAAATTAACTTACATGTTAATATACGAACAAATAAATATTCTATTCTATTACATATTCTAATTTATATACATATATTAACCGCTGTAAAGAATCTATTGGAATAGACTGTTATTTTTTTAGCTTCTAATGAAATTGTCATTAAAAGAAGAACTGGAAGAGACTAAATAAAACAATTATTATTAATGAAACAAATATATTTCATTACGAAATTAATTACCCAACAAATCCATTTTCAACACGTTTTCAAACCATTTTCAATAAGGTAATAGGAAAATGTGCCTTTTTTTTAAGTGCCAAATATTCAAAATAACATAATAAAAATATGGTTACTGATTATAATGAGATCATTGTTATATTTAAAAAGCACAAAGATAAAAAACAATGGACAATTTTGGTTGTCCAAATAATTCAGTAACCATATTTTTTTGTATTAAAATTTATGCCTAATGGTAACACTACAACACACACATTTATTGCACATTGAGAAATTTCGTAAAGTGTTTTTGTCTTTTTTTTTTTATATTTTAATTTTAGAGATCCAAGACATTTACTATAATTTTGCACATCGATATTTAATGAAATAATATACACAATAGCATTTTAATTAGAATGTGGCATAATACACATCCAAAATATGGAACTATACCTAAGTTAGTTTGGACAATGGACATTACATTAAAATTAAATGGACCGTTCTCAGATAAAAAACGTTCGAAACACCTATCCGCCAAATAAAAAATCTTGAAATACAAATATAATAATTATTAAGTTTATCATGTTAAAACTATAAAACAGGTCTATGTTTAACAGTAATAATTATCTGAATATACCAGTAAAAAAAATATATTATGTTATATAACAGTATGTAGTATAACCTAGTATTTATGGTTAAAAATCATCCGAAGTGTCAAGTATAAAATAGCACTGTCGGCAGAAAAATTATTCTAAAATGTGACTGGAGGAATATTAATATGCAACAAATATATTTAGTCCTTCAGTTTGTATAACAGGGTAGGTTATACATATACTTATAGAATTTCCAATAATGTTCATTACATAGAAAAGGTTTATAAAAACAAGTTAACATATAATTACTACAAGCAATTAAGACGAGCCGAAACCAAAAATAAATATTTATTACCTAGTAGTGCCCTCTGTACAGAATCTGCAACAGAATTTACACCATTTAAAAATAACTAAAAAAATGGAGTCCACATCACCGTAAATTTTTTTTACATCACTAAATTACAATGCTTTTTTAAGAATTAACAAATTTAGAAAAACACATACTTAATTTATATAATACTTTGGTTTCTAAGAGACACAATAGACCCGACGAATTTGTTTAAATACTGAAAAATGTACAACGCTTAGCCGTTATTATAAATCAAATGAATGCTGATATTGCAATAGTATTGTAACGCCGGGTGATTTATATCAATTATCTATGAAGCCTTCAGTAAATAAAACGTCTCTGAAGAACAGTTTCTATCACATATCATTACACATTGTAGCACCACGCGGTTAATAGACCCATCTACGTTAACTACACTTACCACTATTCATTGTTGTATATGGACATGTATAAAAATCAATACATCTGAAAAATAATTTAAGATTGGTATATAAAACATTATGTATAAGTTATGTTTAAAAATTAAATAAACTCTTATATTGTTTTTATTTCGATAACTATTGAGACTGTGTTTTGGCTATTAAAAAACGTTCAAAATCAACACCTATGTGTAGATATTACATATTGACTGCGAAACTTCTGGCCTACCTTACTTCTACCCGAAAATCAGTCTACGATCGTTCGTCGTTGGCTTAGTTGTTGAGACATCGCGCTCTCTTACGTCACGTGGTATTAACTTACAATAATATCACAATCACCGTAATCGCCAAGAAACATTAAAACAAAATCCAATGTAAATAGAATCCAAGAAGCAATCTGGTTACATTTACATTTACGCTCATCTGGGTGCGATCTTAGTATGAGTCATTGTGTCCTTATTGAGCAAAATATATAATATATTCAAACGCTATATAATGTCCTCAAAACGCTCTGCTGTTTTGTTTCAAACAGTTACACTTAACGGTTACACTTAACCGATACTTTATAATTTAAGGAATGAATGGTTAAATAAAATAATATTCATTACGAAACCTAACACTATAAATTAAGTAAACAAAATTTTCACATAACAAAACACATGTACGTACTTACAGTCGAAACAACGACATATTAAATATGTCAATATCTTGTTTTTTAACGAGTTAAGAACTTCATTAACGAAAAATTTACGATTACACATTTGCAATATCTCTAGAATCTAATTAATAAAAAAGAGTAATTGAAAACGTAAAAAATTAAATATTTCTATGAAAACAATAATAAAATGATAAATAACACTTCAGTTTAGTTTTGCGCACTAGAAAATGTTTCGAGAGAAAAACGGTTTATTTGTTTATTAGTCACTATTCATTCGATGTAAAAAGTAGCAAAGAGAAATGGAAAAAATCTCGCAAACTTATTTTAATATCTCTATTAATAAAAAAGCCATCATTTATCCTACCACTATTGTAAATTAATAAACTCTTAAAAAACTTGTTAAAAATGTATCAGAGATCCGATCATTTAAGTTGTAGTAAAAAAAAATCAGGCAGCAATTTTTGTCTATTACAGAATAAGAAATTTAAAAAAATATTATTCATAAATCAAAGTAATTGTTAGAAATAATATATAAATAGATATAAATAGATATGATAATTTAAGCTTTTATATAAAAATTCAAATTATAGCCTAAACAAAATAAAATAATAATATACGTTTGTAATGGACGGAGGATATTTACTAGTGTTGTATGGTTATAAGAATTGTGCGCAATTCTCTCCTCACACAAACTTTTCGTATGTGCTGTCTCGTCCAGTTTCGAACGTACATCGACTAACATTTCCACACTCCAACGAAAAATATAAAATTATATAAAAAAATTAATGCCCCCAAGTTCACAGTCGTCGGTGAAAATTAAATAATAAAAGCATCGAATGAAATAAAAAAGAAATTCAATGGGCCTCGCGATGCTAAAGGAATAGAAACGAACAATCGAAACATCGCCCAGTGTTTGTCCAATCGATTAAACCCTAAATATATCACATTCGATCCGTTTAGTACTCCACATATTTACACAAAGTTTGCAGTGCTCGATAAATTTTAAAAATCTGATTTGGAAATAATATAAACTACATTAAATATGATGAATACAAGAACATATGTATATATATAAAGACCACACCAATATTATATGCTACGAGAATTCAAAATAATGAACCACTCAAAGGTACCGCGATTTGAATTTCAGTATTAAATAAAAGTGAAGGAAAATAACAAATTAGCTAAGGAGGAATGCCCACCTCCACTACTGAACGTCAATAAGGTACACGCTTTGAGTGGTTTATGACCTTAAAACTATAAGACACTAATTTACACCACAACATCAAGTAACTACCGCTGATATAATTATAAAAACAGTCAACATCAATTTCTGAATAATTATTATTTGTTATATAAATTTGACGTAATGGCAAAATATCTACATATACACAATTTCAATGTTGCTCCTACATTGTTTACTTCGATGGTATTGTTGTACGAATTGTAAAGGTCTTCATTAAAACTAATAATCAGTGAGGGTTTGCAGGATCTAACCTTTACCTGTGTGACGTCATCGCTCTTAGAGGTCTAAACGCACACATGTAAGCCCTTCACATACGTACTCACGCTATATTGCGTTCAGAGTATTTCTGTAGTAAATAAAAAAATTCAGAGTATTGCTTCTCGTTTATACTAAAAGTTTTCGACTACCTAAATATGTTACTTATAATATATCCCTCTGGCAAAGTTTCTATTACATATTTAATAATTTAATAGATTTTAAATTCTGTTGTAGGCGAACAATGTAACAAAGTCAAGTTAAAAACGGAAGTAGAATCGTTAGTAACCAGCGTTTCATTGATAACAGCAATAACTTAATAAATAAGACTATTTTCTTTTTACTCTCCGTTAAGACTTAGGCTATTTCGTTGCACTATACCGTTACATGTATATATATGTTAATAAATATTATGTAATGGCATTTAAGACATTCAAATTGGGAATAATACTTTAATACAATAATTGCTCCATCATCATCAGCATATAGATCCACTGCTGGATATAGAACCTAAAAATCTCCACACCGATTGGAATATTTGTTTATTACAAAATAATATGTCAATAAAACTGTTAGTCCATTTAAAGATATAATCCATTAAACTGAAATATCTTTTTTCACTAATAACTATATTAGGCCGATATATTATTTTAAACAATATTTCGTCCCATCATCATCTGCCGATGGACGTACATTGCTGGAAATAAGCCTCTGCCAAAAGATCACAGCGATTAGTCTAATGGTATCCGCATCTAGCAATTTCCCACGACCTTTACAAGATCTTCATATTACGGAGGGCCTTCCAGTATGCAATTGCCCGATAGTCCCGATAGTCTACCAATTTTTCAAGCTATTTCGGTGACATTAGTTCTTCTACGGGTCTCCTCATTTCTGAGTCGATGATGATAATGTTTGTCCCAAAAAAATGTTAATAAATCATCTGCGCTGGTCAGTACGTAGCAAATTATCGTATGCTTGAACCATGAAAAAAAAGCCATTGAAGTTTTCTTTTAAAAATCATGTATCATGGAAGAAATAATTCTTTTTTGGTTTTATAAATAAACATTATTCCCAATTTGGCATGATGAAAACTTATTAACCGATATATGTTATTAGCTATGGTATGTTTTGGTCGATATAAAAATCGATTTCGTAGTTATAACTTATTGTATTTGATACACGTAAAAGAATGACACTAGCCCGTTTAATACATTTCATCTTACGTTATTAAGAGTAATCAATAATCTTATATTATTTTAATTGACTTGTATTCATTTTGTCTTTTAGACATTATGATGCAGTAAAGTAGACGAAACGATAGTAGTACGCTATTAATATTGTTGTGAATAGGTACTATGAGTAGTAAAAAAAAATATTAAAACATTTTATATTTCATGCAGCATAGCTTTACGCGACATAATGACAGACGCTAAACAAGCTGAATTATATCTTTTTCAGATCGTTTAATAGATGTTAATTTGAATTACCACTGTTGTGTTAAATAAAAAAATACAGAGGCCAGCAAAAGGGTCATTAATTACACACCTTAAATAGTGACATTATTTTACCTTTATGCAGAAAAACAAAATTAGGAATAAAAGATGACTCTCAATCTATGAAAACGTTAAGATTGGTGTATCTAGCAATATGCAATTATACGTAATATGTATATTTAAAATCATTACTGGCAAAATGTCCGCATGAATTTACTTTCATACAAAGAATATCACAATAATGGCAGTATTAGTATTAAAAAATATCCGAGATGTGTACAAACACGGGCTAGCGTCTAAACAGTATAAAATAAAATCTGATCAATATCGTTTCTTTTTAATTTTTAGCGTAATAGCTTTACCAGCGATCAAAAATATATTGTGTACAAATATTATCATTGAACCTTACAGAGGCATTCATAACAACAAAATCTAAAAAAAGTGTAGAAACACCTCTACACGATTAGTTTAACTACTTCAATGTTTATTTTTATGAGGTACTCATTTTGGCACAGAGAGATTTCTTAAATCTATCATTCATTTAACTCTAAACATTAATAATAGTTTAAGTTAAATTACATTTTTCGATGTTCTAAATCTGGTTGACTGGTCTTAATCATATGAATCACAGCTTATTTCATTCTTCTACTAACCTATCGACCAACCCTACAACTGTTAGATTCCCTTCAATGGAATGAGTTTTCAATCATATTAATGTTGAGTGCATACGAAAATATGGCATATCACTTATTAGCAACTTAAAATAAAGCCCTCTGGCTTCATTTCCAATTAAAAACTTGATGCAAACAAATGTTAACAACCGCAAGGTAACTCAATTTTTATATTTATATTATGTAAATAAATAAAAAGCCTTAATAATACCACCTTTACGTTATGAATTTTAAGTCTTTTTAAAGAGACTAACTCACAAAATTTGCTTATGAAAATCAAATAACTTGCTTATTATTTATAAAGAGGTAACAAAATCCTCACTTCATTATTTTCTATTAGAATAAATATACGAAAATTATTTTATAAACTATACGATCACCTTAAAAAAGAAAAAATTATGTAGATTTCTCATTACACCTGCTTACATATATTCACAATAATGTAGTAAATGTTAAAAAACTCTTTACAAAAAATATTCCAATTTCCTGATACAATAATATGACTCGGTCATTAACTATAGAGGTATGAAAAGATTGAAAACCGGACGGCGCAGGGGACAATTAACGGGCGTTGTGCACATGGGTAGTAAGGTGCTTCGACAGGTAGTCAGCTCTGGCGAAGCATTTGCCGCACGCCTCGCAATGGTAGGGCCTCTCCCCGGTGTGAATGCGCAAGTGGCGTGTCAAATCGCTCTTGCCACCGAAGGCCCTTCCGCAGAACAGACAAACAAATGGCCGCTCTCCTGTATGCTTCCGTACATGCAGTTTCAAATTCTCTTTAGATCTTACACACTTACCGCAAAAAGGACAAGCAAATCTTCTCTCCCGGTCTCTTTGCCTTTCATCGTTTTGTAGGAAACCCAGTATGCCAGAGTGCGAACTCGACGTTTCCAGTTTATTGCTATCGGTACGGGACTCGTTTTCGGAGCTATCAGCCATTGAACTGATACTTGCAAACGAAACTGGTATGCGCCTCCTTTCATTTATTGGGGTGTCATTGTCTCTTTTGTTTTCGCTTTCAGTACTCGAATTTCTGCAATCAGTTGAATCATCAACAGTCACCGAGGACTCTGTTGGTCCATTGGAATCAACTGTGCTATCTTGTTCAGCATCGCCAATTACTTCTATGGGTGGGCTTCTATTGACTTCAGGTCTGCTTCTTTTCTTTATCGATAAATCCATTTCACCGCACTGCCCGAAAACTTCGTTAGTGCTAGATACTTGATCTATGCTATCAATGGGGTCAGTGTTTTTTGTATGCAACCGTTCTAGCGTATGATTGAGGCGATGTTTCTTGAAAGATTTCAAATATCGGAATTGCATACCACAGACGTCACAAGTGAATAATTTATCAGCAGGCAAACGAGCTCGGTGGTTTTGTTCTCTGTGTTTTACATACGCAGATCTGTATCTGTAGCTTTGTCCGCACTGTTCGCAGACAAAAGGTTTATCGTCACAGGAAGTTTGAGAGGCGTGTTGGAGCGCAGCGTGTCGTTCAAGTAGCCAAGAGGATGGAAAAGAGGCAAGACAGACACCACAACGTCGCCTCTCAGTATGTAACAAATGACGACTTTGGTACGTCATGCAATCATCGCTGAGGTATCTACGAAGTCGACAGGCTTGTAGTGCCAATAATGGCGACCATAAAGGCAAAGCGGTGGGGTTTCTAGAAGGTATCGGACTTGGAATACCGGCCGACGCGCACGTCATATCCAGACACATCTGTAAACGAAAATACAACGTGTTAACGAAATGTAATCTGATAAAAAATAATATGGCGTTACTAAAATTTATATCTAATAGTGTGTTCAAGGACTGTGTTTAAGTTTATCATACAGTCGTAAACAATTTTTAACTCAAAATAGAGAGCTCTATATTCAGCTATGGGCTAACTGCTTAAGGCTGAATGATGGTGATAAAAATTGTGATTGTCACAACATATAATTTACGTACCTTCTTATTCCTAGATCGTATAGAAAACTTTTTATAAATAAAATCACAATTCTGTAATGATTGTAGAGCTTTTATTTGTCAAAATTGTATTTTTACAGCTATGATATGCTTATATTTGTTTCAAAAGTTACTATGATCAACAGCTATGGATCTTTACAAACTGTTACACAATTGACGAACGTTACACCAATTTGATCCTTATTCAATCTGATATACTGAATCTAATATTTAACAAAACCGTACTGCTCTCTGTTACAATAATATGAACTATTAATAATATTAAGGCAAAACAGATTCCTCTATTCTAAAAAGTCAACAATTAATGTTAAATAAAACAGCTTAAGGAAATAATAATCACTGCCCCTCCACGAGGCCACAATGATCACTATACTCTATAAACAAAGTGAACCTACATTATTTGAACTTGTGCTGCAAAAAAATTTATCAAAGCATAATACACAAACAAGAAAACATCATTTATGTAGAAACGAACATCTTTTTGAAAGTACTGTAAATTTTAATTCTTTAACAAAATGACACATGCCGAATTGTATATTATGCCAATACAAGTAGTAGATCAGAAGTCTAAATCTAAATAAATTAAAATTAACAAATTACAATTAATAAACAAATTATACCAACATACAATAATTAATACGCCTACAGGAACTTAGAAAAATTGCAATAAAGTTCTATATTTAGTTATGCCACTTAAAATAGTAAGAAAATCACAACGACCAGTATGTTTCACGCTCTTGAGTTTCAACGTCATCATATGAGCGAAACTTAACAATACCATTTAAATCTATACAAAAAAAAGCTATTGTCCTAGAATTGGTCATGAAATAAACTTTGCACTGGTTTTTTTATATATAAACAGCTTACCATTAAGATTGGAATGCGCTAGCTGCCGAGGTGCTCGATCCGATTTCCTTGCGATCACGTTGGGTTATAATGAAAACATTTCAGTGTAATTTAAATGATCAAAGAAAAAAGGTCACATATCATAACGCAACTTACAATTTTCACCATAAAATTGCAATTTCGCCTCTATTAGATCATTTCCTACGTAGACTATATATTTCGTGATTTGCAGCCTTTATATAAGTCTTGTATAGGCAAGAGGCACTCTAAATATAAAACTGTGGTCACAATTTTTAATATAAAAACGAATCTATGTCTATTTTAACTCATAAAATAAGTCGTGCTAAATTTTTCTTATAATTTATCATGCTCAGTAGATACTTGAAAAAAATATATCTACTATAATTTGACATAAATATTTGAATCTTTTGTAGATATATATATATATATCTATTACTTTTATTTGTGCTAATGGCGTGTCAACTTCGCAGGGACGTGGCAACAAGTAGGGAAATGTTAAAATTTGAATAACTGCACTTAGGGTTTATGTAATACTATTGCATGTGTATGTTACAGTACAATTTACTAACAACTCTCACCTCTCTGTCTATATACATGTCGATAGATAGTAATATAATTATAACAATATTATTCTTTTAATTAATAAATAGTACCTCTGAAAGTTAGGAAACAAAATAGCATATGAAACTGCATTCTGTTCTATTATAAAAACTATTTTGATAAAAAACTTGTACAAATTTGTTAATTAGCATCTTTTAATAATCATTTATTTAATGCTATTAATTCATTATGTAAATTGTAAATATTTTCTTTCTTAAAATAAGAAGAGGAACATTAATAAAGGTTTTGTTTTATGTTTGGTAACTTCGGCTGTGGAAAATAAAAATAGTGCAGCTCTTCAAATAGAAACATTGTCGTGTGTCTATCGTACTTACACGTAATAATTCAAACACTATCTCCGGGAAGTAGCGCATCTACCAATCTATTCACTAATTATGTATAACATCCCTTTACTTAACGGTTACAAACAATTGTTTTATGATATTCAAATTTAATCGAAAGTTCAACCCGTTAACAAAATGTTTTGTTCTAAGAACATTACACACCAACACGCATGGCGGTTCGATATTACTTATATACGAACTATTCAAACATAAAGAAATGATATATCGTTTAACCAGTGGCTTTAATCAAATTTCAAAACTGTTTCGATCAGTATGGAATGTTCACATTGTACAAACATCCATTAACAAGGTGTGTAGTGTGCTCTCGCCTACTCCGTAAAACAATTAAACGAACGAAAATAAACCTTTTCAAATGTAAATACTGCAATTGTTATACCTAATTACTTAACCACGTGCAATTGGAAGAGTCCACTAAAAACTAACGTGGTGATATTTTAACTACCCTCATTTTTGATAAGATTTAGATGCCCCTTTTAAGAATAAAAATTGCTAAGGTACTCCGTGGCATATACAAATTTCGTTTTAGAGATATCGATATCGGTGGAGGTCAAAATAAAAGACCTAGTAAAATAAGCTTTGATTGGAATGTTGTTCTATAACATTCCAAAACGCGACATGTACAAAATCGATTATCAATATAAAGATTCAAAAGATATTTTTTAACCCAATAAGACTAAGCAAAGTTTCTTGTAGTGTCTGTCTTAGTATAACTCTTAAACATATGAGATCTGTTCAAAATAGTATAATTCGTATAAACCAAAACCCAAAAATAATAATTTAAGATTTGAAATAATCTAAGTGTATGTGACAACCTAACCTTGCAAAGAAGTCAAGGCAGAGTACAACTTGACGTTGTACTGAAAATAAATTTAGCAAATACCGACATCGGTCGCCCTTAATATTCTTAAATTTCAAATCACAATCTGAGATCGAATTTTTCTTCGCCCAGAATTTGCGTACTTATTTACAAAATATCACAGATCTTTTCTAAATTACCATAATACTTTTCACTGATATTATTTCAGATATTCTCTAAAATTACATACCTCTATACCAAAACCATATCACCAATTTCATTGCATTTTCACAGCGGTATAATTTTGTCTACAAATAATTTTAAAACACTATTCAATAATCAAATGATATGTAGTAACGTCCTATAAATATCGTGAAAATATCTAAAGACTAGTAAGAACCAACAATACTTCAAACAATCGAGAAATAGTGAGCTCCAGGATTGATTTAGCGCATGATCTAGCCAGAGGTACCTTAGCAATTTTGTAAGGAAAAAACTGATTCACTATAACGAGGCATAGTTTACGATTATTAAAAGTTTTGCGCTCTGCCGTTTCCGGAAAGAATAACTAACCAAAATAAACCCACCGTTTTGCCGGTTCCTCAATCAATACAAAATCAAAGCTTCAATAATATAATATCGGTTGTGATGCAGTCAAAAGTAAATACCACTTGTAGGTGACTAGACTTTATAGTCATCGGCCACATGCGCAGTATTATTAAAAAAAAATGTATCTAGTAAATTAACTTTCGTACAATATCCCTGTATTTAACTCTGTTTTATTTAATGAACACAGTATTTGTGGAGTTCCAAATGCTTGTTTTCAATTTTTATTTCAGTGTAAACAATTATGTGTAGTATATATACATATATATTTGGCTAGACGTATTTGTGTGTGTGTGTTTATAATATAATAATAATATAAATACAGCATTTGAAACTTTTCAAAACAAAACAAGTTGATGGTGTTTAATCAGATTTAAAAAAGACAAAAAATATGTAATTACTTGCTGCAACGATGCCTTTTTACATCCTGTCCAATAATAAGTTCAACATATATCGAGCATAAATTGAACATAACAGTTTTATTGATGAATAAATTGAATAGGATGAAGAGGCACAGCTGACGAACGAACGGAAACTAAAACAATAGTTAAAGCTTTGATTCCCATGATCACATATCCCACAACCCTCCCCCATGTATCGTAAGTACAGAGCTACTGAAGCGGTAATAATCTAATAAATTTTCTAAAAATCTGATATTATGTATCAAACTATATATATATTTACATTTATATGTCGTAGTATTGCTTTTGAGTTACCTCAGGGGAGCGTGCGTCCTTAACTTCCAAAAGACGTATAATTAGTAAAAAACCTCAAATCCCTAAATATTACCTGACACTAATTTTTGAGTGCAATCTCTGTATAGTCTCTAATAATAATTAAAGCACTCAGAATCAATCTTCAATTATGGTTTTGATGTAATTACCGAGGATATTACTAATATAATGCGAGTCACTAAAGAATATGTCATTTCTAAATTAATACGTTTTATAATCATTTTTTTTTTCATTAATCTGTAAAGCTATTTAATTACATATAACCGTTTTCATTGCAATTTTAAAAGGGCATTTGGAAAAAAACAAGCAAACATTTCACTTTTTAAAGTAAATTCACTTTTCTACCTAACTTTGGCTATGCCATCTAGGGTATCCATTGAGTTACAAAGTATTATCTAAGGCGTAAAATAAGCACCTAATGTTCATAGTAAGAATGAAATAAGCAAAAAAAAAAAACAATAGTAACACTCTCCATCAAACACGAAGAATTAACAACATTTTTATGTGTGTCAATTATCTATTAGTGAAATATCAAATATTATTCATATCATTCAGATCACAGTTGCGGCGTTATAATCACATTCTTAACTAATTACATATTGTCCCATCATTTTGTTCAATTGATTCTCACCATCGATTACTTTCATTGAAAACTAATATAACTTATATGTAGGCTAATAATATCGCCCACATATTTGTGCACTACAACCACTTCCTACTCATTGGTGTGGACTCTCTTCCTCCGTATCCACGGGACTGGGCGAAAGAAACTTGCGTGCGTATTTCGGATAATGCGTCTTCTCGTGCGCTTTAAGTATAGTTGATCGAGAAAATGTCTTCCCACATAAAACACAACGAAAAGGCCGTTCACCTATAAACAAGCAATTGATATGAAATATACATAATAAAACAAATAATAAATGAATATAGTTTAACTGTTACACTCACCCGTATGCACTCTGCAGTGATCTTTCATATGATGTCTTAACTTAAACGCTTTTCCACAAAATTCACATTTAAATGGCCGGTCGCCCGTGTGCACTGGCAAATGAGCGATTAACGAAGAAACATCCGGAAAACTCTTGCCGCAAAATTTGCACAGTACCACATTTCCGGGCTCCACTGGACCAATGTCTAGGTCGATTGGTGTCTCTTCCGACGGCATTGTCATATATGTTGGTTCAGTAAACTGTCCAATCATTGGTAGACCAATGGGTCTACCCAAAATGGCGTCACGGTACTTTAATGACTCAAGTGTATGTGTCGTCAATATATGCCTGGCCAATTTGTTTTGATGAGGAAACGCCGCACCACAGTGTATGCAAGGAAAACCTCTCTCCCCTTCATCAATTCGTCCCCTACCGGACCCTTCGTACTCCTGCAACCACAAAAAAGAACATCAACTTCTTTTTCTCTGGTACGAGTCGTACACGGACCAAAGTGTGTGCAATGTCTCTAATTCTACTTTCTAAATTGAGATGCAGTCTCGTTATAATCTTAGGTTTGACTATCTAAGAAGTTGACGCTCATTTTTGCCCAAAATCTGTGCAGGAGTGACCCGAGGATCCGGCTACGCGTAATGCCTTGTTGTTTAGCAACGCGCGCGCGCACTGAATCACTGATTCGAACAGACGTATGCTTAAATGGCCAAATGTCAAATAAAAAAAAACTGCTCAAAATATATATCAAACAAAATGAATGAATATAAAAAATGATGGCCAACAAAATGAAGGTCAACTTCTTGACAGCAAGGCACAGTACACGATCTTTAAAATAGCGTAGCACATCAACAAGCATGCAATTATAAACGGGACGATAAACGAAGTACACAAGTTTATACCTAAATATAAATATAACTGTCAACCTAATATAAAATCTTGTATTCAAAGAAATTGTCTATGTTTGGGGATGAATCATTAATTATTATTAATATGAATAAGGTGATTTGGCCTATGTATTTGGAATTAGTACTTCATAGGGACTTTCTGAACTCATAACATAAACAACCTAAGTAACCCTTTTTTTTTTTTTTTTGTTTTTGACGCTGGGGAATGCATTTACGCATACCACCGAGGACGCCCCGGTGGTTATGTGGGACTCGGAGGCCGTAAAAGCCTCCCCTACCCACTAAACCCCAGCGATTTCCAACTTCTCCGCATTGTGGTGGAGACACGGGCTACGCGACCTAAGTAACCCTTAAGTTTGCCACCGCTGGGTATCTTCTCTCACAAGGAAAGAGTCAAGGCTACATAAACCTACCTCGCAAGCCAAAGCCGAAACCACAGGACTAGGACTAGCAAGACATTCAACTGTTAGTATGTAATACGCCTGTCCATAACAACTTTTCCCTACTAAGAATCATATACTACAATGTTCCTGTTGGCCTGGGACATTAGATATTAATTCTTGTTACTCCAGTAATTATCCTAGCTACAACACCCTTTAAACCAAAATACAGTAAGGTTTGCATACTACACTCTAACCATAGATATGGGCATTGCATTAGCACCATCTTAGATGGTAACCATCATCAAACATTTACCCTCAGTATTAAAATTTTGTCAAGTATTTCAATTTAATGCAATCAAAATGATCCAAGTGAAAGAGGAAACACTTATTTTTTTTATTCAACTCAGAGACAAGATGAGCAAGGCGTTCACCTGATGGGAAGTGATACGCTTACCTATAACAACATAGTGCTAGTTAAGATGGTACGCACTGCATCTCTTAGTGCTTGTTGCCTTGACACAAGGTGTTAGTTGTCATTACCCCAGTAATTTCACTAGCCTACATCGCCTTTCAAAACGGAACACAGTAATATTTGCACACTAATATTTAGCGGAAGAAATAGGAGCTGCTGTGGTAGCTACCTAAACCGTCTTCGACAATAGAGACCTAGCACCAGTAAAACCAACCATTACAGATGTTCTATTTGGCCTGACCTGTATCAAAGTCAAACAAAGCTAACCCAACCAACCCTCAACATAACCTTAATATTTAAATTAAAAAATAGGCATTTTATGTATTGTGAACACAAAAGAAATTTTGTTGCTGTATGATACAGATGTACATAAGCATGCAGTACACCCAGGACCTCCCTAAACCATTCAAAGCCTAACATCTTTATCAATTAAAGTTTACAGCATGCATATTTAGACAATAAACATGAACTTAGTAATCACAACAAGAGTTATTCTTTATTTTTGTATATATGGTTTTTAGACAATAATGCATCTATTTTAAATCTATTGTAAAATAAAACCTTCCAAACACTAAAAATGCCTATTTCAAATATACAATGTGACCAAATAAATTATAATTGTTGTGATTACATATTCTGTTTACAATACTACAACATTAAACACAGAAGCTATTGATCAAACATACCGTTTCATGCATCCGATATTCTGTTGAAGTTTCTCCAAGCTTATCTTCATTGCTTCTTTCCCAATCAACTTCTTTTTTAAGAGACTGTAATAGTAAAGTTATTACATAGTAACTGTACAAAAAAACTTTTTTTTTTGCAAAATGTTTAATGTTGATGATGAATGATTGCCTAGGTATATTTTTTTTCCATAAAATAAAAAATATTTAATTATATATATTTATGTAAGAAATTGTTATGTTCCATTATACAACTTTTGGAAGCAAAGACCACAATCTAAAAATTGTGGCACCAATTAATAATTTTCATGCCTTGAACTACCATAACTCCACATGACAGTACAACTTATGGAGTGACAAAACAAACACTGTGTGAGATAACAAATTCATACCAACAACAAAATTGTCTTATTAATATTGTAAATATTCGTTTTTATTCTATTTCTGTTTAGTTTTTGTTTGGCTTCCTCAGAATAAAATGTTTGTGCTATTTTTTATTTATTATTGTGTGGGTCATAATTTTAAATGAGGATATACCTCTACATGATAAGTGGTTATATATCATGATGATCATCTCATGATGATGATCATCATAAGAAATGTGTTAATTTTTTTAGACAGTTTTTTGATTAGTCTTTTTAAAAATAATAAAATTATTACTGGACAAAGAAAATGGTATGGCTAAGTGAATCTTGAAAAGAAATAACATTTAAGTGTTGTACTTCGAATGACTTACCAGTGGTACTTGTTGTACAGGTGGTAATCCTGAAGGGCCAGCAATAGGTTCACTTCTTGGACTTGGTAATGACGGGTGGGATGGATGTGGGAGCACTGGATGCGGCAATGCATTTAATACACTCAACCTCTGCTCGACGGGAGAATAACGCGGTCCCAATGCACTTAAACTGCTATGGCAATTTATCGTCATATTGAGTCCTGGAAAACAGTGGTCATTCGTTTAATTAAACAAAACTTGTAATTTTTAGTTTTATTGCAAACATTATATAACTTGATTGCAAACATTTTTTAGAAATTCTTACTAGATCGTTAATTTTTCTGCAGAATCACATATTGCATATTATGTACCAAATATTTACATAAATTGCACTTAAATCATTCAAGTAAATTCTCGATACTTTGTATTACAAAACCAAATTAAATATGATATTAAAAATAAATGCAATTGATTGAGTGTTATCATTTTATTTTAAATTAACAACGACTTTTTTAAAGATTTAATCAAAACAAATCGGAGGCGGCAATTTGTTTTCACACGCAGGGACGTAGAATTGTACAGTAAGAAGCGTGTTGAAAATTTTAATTTAAACATAATATGCACTGCAAATATATTTATAAAAATAATGAAAACATTATCGCGATTTGTCAAAACCTAACGCTGGTTGTCAAAAGCAAAAAATGTTGCCATTGCTTTAAACCAGGTTATATAATCAGTGTTTGATTCCAAATAATGGTAGCAGAGCAAAAAAACTAATTCATAAAATTGGGGACGCCTATATTTAACAGTGAACAACGATATCCCGAAATTATAATGATGACGACGACCATTTATAGATTATTATTTGCTGTTTCTACTTGCGTATAATTTAATATGCTTGTACTCTTTGCCGTTAACATAGTACGTAATATACGCCAATGGTGTAAAATTTACATAATAGCTCAATGAAAAGCAATAAAATCAGAAAACGTCTTAAGAGGCATATTAGTTTATTACTAGAAAGAAACTTGTGCTAGGGAACACTGATGTTCACTTTTGCAGGTAGAACTTGTATATACTACATTCAATTTACAATGTTTGCTCTGTGTAACCCGTTCACAGTTCAGTAAGCAAGTAAATAAGTAAAAAAATATTGACATTAAGTCGAAAAAACTATTTTTTAACAGAAAGTGAAATAATTGTAAATAAAGTTTGTAGAAAATAATAGACATACATTTCCGAAAAGAAATGTAGTTCTGGAACCCCCCAAAAAGAGCGGAAATAGTATGAAAAGCAATAACAAGAAGTTTATAGTGATTTTGGTTTAAGAAGACTTTCAAATGACAGAGTATGGCCAGTTAATTATCAGTTCATTAGAAAAACATACAAAAAACGGTATGGACAGTAAATAAAATAAGAAAATAAACGTGAGCATCAACAACTCTAAACAATAAAATCAAGGGAATTGTATACATATTATAATTTTTTGTTCCTACCGAAATGTTTTTTTTTTGTATGGGGCTTAACGATTTATAAAGATGCGGTAAATAATGTTTTGTTCGATTAAAAACTTAGAATTAGTCATAAATCGAACGGTAGCTCCAAATACTTTCCGCCAATTCGAACAAATTTATATTAAGAAATTTATCGATTCTTTTACAAAGTATTCATTATTAATTCTATAGAGTCTTTATTGTTATAATTTAAAAAGTTTTTAAACCTATCGTTTTTATTTGTGTAACGTCTTCCAAAATACACGTAAATTAAATATGTAAATAATATTCAACTAACATCATGAAAACTTTTTATGCTCACTACTCTCAAGACTCATTAGAAGAAGAAGAGATTTCGAAACAACGCTTTAACAATAACCAAAGTTTGTTTAAATAGTTTTAACTTCACTTCATTGTCAGGTTTGCGTAGAATACGCATTAGAACAAATTTCTTATAACCACAGGAATCAGAAATTCCATTTTTTTTTTATTTAATCACATCACTCGAGTATATAACACAAATATGAAAAGTTTAAATACAGTTATTGACATCAACTTTTTTACATACCCATGTTATCACCATTTGATCTTAAAGATATAGTATCATCTTCGGTAGACGGTGGACGTATCGGTTCGTCAGGCGGCTCGTCTTTCGGTACAGATGGATGTGTAGGTATAGGCATTTCAATTGAGGTTTCTAATCTAAATCTACGCACTGATAGTAAAGGAGATACTCTGGGAGGGGAGGCATCCGGCGCCTCACGAGTGTCCCGTAGTTCTCTTGAATCTCTTAATTCACGTGATTCCCGGTGGTCCCTGGATTCGCGTAGCTCTCTGTGGTCTCTCGGTTCTCTTAGATCACGAGATTCTCTTATATCTCGGAGGTCACGTGGTTCCCTTAGCTCACGATCTCGTTGTTCTCGATCCCTTTGTAAATCTCGCCCTTCTCTGACTTCTTTCGTATGACTTTCCCTTCCTTCACGGCTATCTTTGCACTCTCTATCGCGCGCCTCTTTTAATTCCTTCCTTTCTTCTTTTTCACGGCTTTCTTTATCTTCTAATTTTTCATGTGATTCTATGCAATCTTGCATATTTTGAAGTTGACCTTCCTCCATCGGTTCCGGAACGTTTCGTGTGTCAATACCGGCTGCGCTTAAAGTGGTCATTTCTGCTAACCCTTTAACCTTAAGAAAAAGACTATTTTTTAAAATTGATAATGGATTTTACAGTTTTATTAACGTCTTTTATAATTGTTATTCAATGCTTATAAGATGTTTTTTAATATATATCATCATACAAACATAGTAATAATACATGTATCGTATGAACTGGTTCTGATCTTTTGCTAATATGTGATAAACGAGTAGGTATTTGATTATTACACGAGTTTGTGTAATTTTATTAAAAATTTATTAAAAATGATAGTACTAAAATTATCACATCAACTGTTTATTTCTACTTGTAATTTGGTAAATGATTTCTAGCTTAGCTAGTTCCGAGAGGTAACAAAAATTTCTTATATATTTACTTCATAACGTCTTTATAGTTACTCGAAATATTCGATGAAGAAACACCGAAATGCGACCATAAAAGAACTTTGTTTGTCGTAAAACTAAGAACGAAATGTTTAATCAATCAAATGTTTATAAACATACAAAACAAAGAAAATAAAATGTTTATAAACATTTAAGGATTAACTAATTTTCAAAGAAAAGTGAGGTTCTGTAAATAAATGTTTTAACACACCTATAGTTTGACTTATGGCAATTATGAATGCAATAGTACGTGATGTTAAAAAAGATTATATATTATCAGTATACCCAAATTTCAAATAAATCATATCGACTAAAATTAACGCAATAAAGGAGAAATGATGATACAAAGGTTAATCATTACCTGAAGGCTCTCGGCAGTTTTGAGGAGAGCGGGCAGTTGACAGTACTGGACGTTCACCTCGCCCTTGTACATGAAGTCGACGAGCGTTCGTAGCTCTTCCAAACCGACGTCCTTCAAGATTACGATAGGGTGACGCGACGGATGGTCTACAAACAGCGATCGGAAGTACGATGAGCACGCAGACAGTACTACCTGAAATTTATTCACCCTAATCTGTAATTCCATACCAATTTTAATATTTTTTTGAGAAATGTATACATGTAAAACCAAACTAGCATAGCTAGTACCTACTAGTCAGGCTGCAAAATATTTTTCTTGATAGAAGTTCGTAAACGTAAGGTAATAAATAATACATCTTGTGGTAACCTAAATCTCATCACATTATATCTGTTTCATAAGATGTAAAGAAGTAATAGCGGGGATTTATAAAAAAAAATCCGTAAATATTATTTTAGTCTTATAATAACGTTTATCTATTTTTTTTTATACAGTCAATAGATTTTTTGTTATATTTTCTTTGCTACAGATTTCTGATAATTTAATAGCTTAGCGAAAGATCACAGATAAATATTTCGAACCTTATGAGCCCGTATAGAGGCACCTTCGGAACAGGCGAGCGTAACGTCCACCAGGCTCTCGTCGTGTAGCAACTGGCTGAATACTCCCAGCAGGTTGCTCTGATGATTGTTCCACCTCAGGCAATAGTGCTCACTTCCCATGTCTGAGCTAGCTCCCGCCGCTGGCAAAATAACAGTCAAACTATTATTAATGAATAAACGATATAAATATGAATAAAGTTAAATGTCATAAGTCTTACATTCAGATTTTATTTAAACATTGATCTAGACACAAATCACAGACAACCCTTTTGGGCTTCATTTGAACGCCATAAGTAAAAAAAATGTCAATGTATAAATTATAGGAAGCAAAGAGATATAGTTGAAAGGGTTATAAGATTTCTTTCAACTGAATTTATTAATTACGTCGTAGTATAACGTTCATTTTAAAATGTTTTTTTATAGTAAGTTAGTTCAAATTAAATTCTCTTCCGAAGAGTGACATGTAGACTGTTGGCTTGAACTCTTCTTTTTCGATAACTTTTCTATGACTATTTGTTTGATTCCAGAGAGCTTTTATATTACACTTTGATTGAGGTTCTGGTTATGGTTATGATAACTTGTAGTCTAGTTGAGAACAACAGCCACACGAAGTATCCGCGAAATTTGATTTATTCAAAGTAAAGACACGTAAGTAATAAGTTCCTTTTTTTTTTCTTTAATTATCAGGGAGGAAAAGAAGCTAGTTTAATGATGAAAATGCTAGCTTTTTAGCAGCCTTAAAGAAAATAATAGGATTTTTCTTACTTGATACCAAATATTTCAAATAATTGTGTTTAATTACATAAAATTTAGAACTCTTTTAGGGTTAAGCTCACCTTTGTACTTTTATCTTATCTATGTACTTATATTTTGTCCTTTTTGTGTGTACAATAAATAAATAAATAAATAAAAATAAACAAAATTTTAGGTAAATTAGAAAGCTTACGTAGCTTTTTTTCAACTAAGAAGTGGATAGTGACATGCCTGTTGATAAATATGGGGCGCTGCGCCGAACGGTCTATCTTCGGCAAGAGAAGTTTATCACCAGATACATGTTAAATAATTCCTATAGTTTATTTCGTAAAATAACATTTTATTGATTTTCAGATAAACTATAAACTGGACGAGGTTTTCTCTTTAAACCCAGTAGCAATATTCTAAAATAAATACGTGAATCATAACACATTTCAGATGTTGTGGGTTTACACGTCCTACTCAGTTCCTATTCTCCATATTGTATTTATTGGATTTACATGTTTTCTCGCAAATCTAATTTCCATATTTTTCTGCATTTTCACTAACCGCCTCACGTTTATCTTCTATTGTTTCTATACTGTATGAATGACTATATAGTGACGAGTGATGATTGTTACAAATCTACTATTTACAATGACTTTTCTCATTGAAACGTACATCTTCCTCATTTTTATGTAGTAATATAACTCGAGTGTACGTTACACGTATTATTACAAAAAAAATTGTTATTAATCTCCAGAGATCACTGGCTAATGATTAAAGAAATAATAGAGGGTACTTTAATTACAGAAAAAAAGAGCTAACTTAAAAAAATCCAAACTTTTAAACAGTTCAACTGGTGGCAAGACAGCATCTGTATGGTGCGATTAGTTATAATAAAGGATATTTAATCGCGTTCAACTACATCTATTTACAAGTAATTGCTTATAAAATTAATTATTACAATCACGTCATTGATTTTACACAAAAATTCATTAAATTTTATTAATATTACATTTGAAAATGTATACGCGGACATTAACTCAAATTATTTCAATAGACAAACATATGTGTGAAATAAAATATTGAGAATAACTTATAAATTTCTTTTAATAAATTAAAAGCAAAAGTAAATGTAAAACGCATTCCATTTCAGTTGTTTTACTGTTTATTGTTAGCACATAAACCGTATTCGTTCCCGTCATTTTCTTTTATGAGATGTTACCTTTAATAATAGCAACTGTAAGTAATAATTTACCACGTGGTCAGCACTACAAGTAAAAAAAATCAAAATCCGGCTTTGATGGAAAACCCATTTTCGATGTGTGAAGTCCGCCAATTAGACATAAGTACTCTATTAAGAGATATACAAATAGTCTTTGTACATATAAAATATACATCTTCAAAGATTGCGATTTTAGTATGTGAAATATTTTTATTTCTAATGGTGTTAGGTCTCTGTTGCCGGAGAGTGTTTAGGTGGGTACCACCGCAGCTCCTATTTCTGCCGCCAAACAGCAGTGTGCAAACATTACTGTGTTCCGGTTTGAAGGGAGCTCTGGGTACTGAAATTACTGGGGTAACGAAACTGAACACCTTATGTCTCAAGGCTTCGGACATGGTGCAGTGCTGTGTTTATTAACCTAACTATTGTGATATTGTAAGCACACGTATCTCTAACCATCAGGTAATATCCTCCACGTTTTGTCGTTTTGTCTAATAAATAAAAATTCAGGGAGTTTATAATAAGATATATCACAAGAAAAAAATATGGCAACAAAAAGGCTATCACGCTTTTAGTGTCTTTAAAATTATCACTTGAATGTCAGATGAGGATCCAGCTCATTTCGTCTCTTTGTTGTAAAAAAAGGCAAACATTTTCAATTATAGATCATGAAAAAAAATGTTAGAGGCCGTGCGAACATTTATCTACTATACTGTTCATGCAGTAAAATTTATATCAATGTAAAATAACACTTTTTTATAGTTCTAGAGATAATGTGGTTAATTTCCTTTAATTTTATGTTTCATTACCACAAGTGGGAGACGGATCAAACTATTCTGACTGCTCCATAACTTTCGGCGTGTAGTTAAAACACAAATAAGAGGGAACAACTGCAGGTTAATGAAAAAACCTTAAGCTCACTAACTTACGTGCCAAGCATAAGCGGAAGCGTATGTTCAGCAGCAGAAATCAACAGGCTGTAATGATTAGGATCACATACATTTTCCATTGAAGATTTTACGTTCTGCCAATACGAAGCCGCACTGAACGAGTACTTAGTTACATTTCATACTCAACGATTACTGTTTCGCACCTCCATGCAAGGAGATAAATATAGTCCACCGAGTATACGTGTAGTATTTAAATATTGTGTGCGCACACGCGTGCGGCCGCAACGCAGTCAAGATCAAGGGCGCGCGATTGCGCAAGAGTTGGCTGTCGCACCGCGCTGCAACGCGGTGTGATGTCATCGCGCCGTCTGCGTCCCCCCACCACTTCTACACGCTCGTTTCAGAAAGGCCGCGGACGCGGAACGGTCTATTTTTAATTTTTGACCGCATGAATTTCTAGTGGCCTTAGGCATTAGTTCGTCTAGGATATTAGCATGACATTTAAATAACGACATTATTGAATAGTTTTAACGTGTTTATTATTTAATACTTTTAAATTATTAGGCATCATTAATTTTATACTTGTCTACAGGATGTTTTAATGTTTCTCGGCTATGAGGCCCGGCAAAACATTTAAATTCATCGATGGTTTTTCGTAAATATCGCATGATAATAACGACTACAGATATAACCCTTTTTCACTCGCAATTTTTCAACACGGTTTCCAATGTTGAAAACATTTAAATTTTATAGTTCACTACCACCAGAACATTTTCTTAAGTACCGTGAATTATACAAAAAATAAATTAGCGAGTAGTCTTTTTGTTCTGTCCTTTTTGTTCTAGTGTTATGTATGCGTGAATACAGATTTCTTCCGTTAAACGAGAATAGATGACGCGATATGGCTCGTAACACACATGACCTTCACAGCTATAGTAAAGCAAGCATGCACTATGTATTAAAGTAGCGTACATACTGGCGAATACGACGATCCATGCCAGAACATTAACGACGGACGTCATGCTTTAGATACACAAAGAAAAAAAAACTTTTGAGGTGATAAACACGACAATATCAAAAATTGATGGATGTAAAACAAAAAGGCTACATACTTTTAGTAACGCTGTTTAGTTATAGGAGAGCTACGACTTTGTAATCGAGTGACGAGTGGATAATTAGTATTTTAATAATTCAGATTTTAACATACAAAACTACGGTAAGATCGTTTAAATTGAAAACAAAAAGATATTATAAAATAGAAAGCTTGTTTAAAACGCTTTTAATTATTTTGGAGGAGCACTCTGTTATCTTAAATGTTATACAAAGCGAACAAAATAATCGATTGTTTATCACTTGTAACTATAAACTAGCTACTTCTATAAAATTATAACATAAGTGTGATTTATATCCGTTCATAGAGTCAAAATTAATACCGTAATCATGAAAAGTTCAAAAAACGCATGCATCAAGTAACAGACAACGGAAAAAAAACGTATTAATTTTTTTTTGGCTAAAATCATAACGTATATCAACAATTACAATTAAACAATAATAAGTGTTTATATTTTATTAACCTGTATTTTACAAACGGCACGCATAGATAACATATGAAAAACTAACGATTTCTTATCTGTTTTGCAGTCGTAAACTTGTCGGGTAGTATTATCAAGGAAGATAGTTTAATAGCCATATTTTCTGCCCCCATTAGTTTTACTGTACCGTATAGAATTGGTCTTACTCTACACGCGCTGATCTGAGCGCACTGCGTGGGGATCAAGGCCATGCGAAATAACGCACACAACATACATGTTGGCGATATCTTTGAACAGTTGCCTGCCTATTGGTAAACTACGTAACGTGCCGGCTGGACATCCGGTCGCGCCCAAAATGGTTAAAGGAATCGTGGGCTACTAAATAAAGCTACAGATGCGTTTCAAGCCGTTCTGATTAATATGCGGTATTTTTATGGGCATTCCTAATCGCATAGCGTAGCATTCAAAAACCAAATTTCATATTGAACTATTGACTTAGTCTTTAGAGATATTATAGCATAAATGGAAACATAACTATTAGTCTGATACTTTTACAAAATATTATCTTGAAAAGCTTTTCATTACAAACGAAAATATCTTTTCTACAATCTCTAAACTTATATCATAACGATTGTTTCGGCTCGAATTCGCAAGGTCTAAACATCCGGGTGGCCCAAAGATTTGCTTAGGTATACTTTGTCTATAAGTATGTTAAGAGCTCAGCAAAACATGCTTTATGTCTATAGTCCATTTATACTACATTTGTTATTACATATCAAAAATAAACAGCGAAAACTTTATTCTACATTACTAAGAGAAAGACTTAAAGAAGCTTTGAGTCGTTTGGTTTGTGTATTGAGGACAATTGTTGTATATTATTTATTCAATATAATAAATTTCTCTTAAATGTTTGACGATTAGAGATTTGCGTCGTAATAAATTATCTCCAACAACGTCGTCTGGTTTCGTTCTTAAATGCCGTTTGTTGTAGCTAGTGAAATGACTGGTGCCGTCTGTCTCAAGGTGACGAGACGAGATGCAGTTACACAAGATCTAAAATTTTTAAACAGTCATAGCATTATTAAGCTTATGATGTTCAGTAGACTAATTTAAGAGGAAATTTCTAGAACGATAAATACTAATAAGCTTGGATAACTGGAATTAAATTAGATGATGCATCGATCTATTAAAGAAATAACTGGAGCAACGTCGTTGTAGCTTAGTATTTAGTAGTTCAAGCTAAATTATCTACAAAAAACATAGGACAAAAAATGCTTCAATACATGACTCTCGAAGAGCACAATATACATTTGTTAACTTCTGATGTTATATTAGTTAGTTGTATGTTTTTTTTTTTACATCAACCGTAGATATTTATTTGCGACTAAAATTTGAATAATGAAATAATTGGTTAAAGTAATTAGGCTGGAAACAAGTACTCGTTTTATCAAATTGAGTAAGAATGCTCGAATCTGACCTACCGTATCTAAGAAAACATTGTAACAATACTGATTCATATGTATTTTTTTATATAAATACTTTTGAATATTTTACTTTAATAAAGTGTCATATTTTATTTTCTACATTAAGTTTGACTTATGAAACTGCGATTGCTGTTATATATAGGTACGTTTCACTTCAGCTAATATTTCTGCCGCCAAACAGTAGTGTGCAAACATTACTTAACATCTTAGGTCTTAAGGGGACGAGCACCATGTGGTTCTGTGTATATATATCATCTTAGCTAGCATCGCGTTTTTTTGTATAGGCGTACTACTTACCATCAGGTAAACGTCTCGCTCGTCTCGTCAGGTCATTGCAAATAAAATAAACCATACCTTTGCAAACGCAAACAAAAATTAAAAAATATGATAACATTATCTCTAAATCCAATAAGTTTGAACTTGACCACGACCCCAACTGGTGTCAAGTAGTGATGTGGTGGTGTGGTATGGCTCTCAAAATATTTGCTATTATCATTCGCTTTTGTGCATACACTTTCAGCCAAAGCGAACGTAAAAAATTAGACCAAGAAGACTAATGTTGTCCAGAAAATTTTCTGTTAGAGCCAAGCTTTATTAGGATATATTCTATACGATGTCGTTACACTAGTCGCTCTAAAATCCGCCATGTCAAAACTTTTTTTTTTAAACAAATCTCATAACGTTAAAAAAGTGAAATTATTTATAATTTGAAATAACAAAGCCTAAGGTATTTAAGGCCACATCGCCATTGTTTCAGTTGAATAATTTACACATCACTATAAATATGCAAATACCTTAATACCTAGATTTTTTTTAATTCTGCTATTAATCGGTTATAAATGAATTTAAGCTTATTTTCTCAATACCCTGGCCTGTGCCTTGAAAGGTAAGTACGAAGGAACAAATTCAAGAAAACACACACACACAGATGACATCGATATATGGAAATTATAATAAAAATATTATTAAATATTGTTATTTTATTTTATTATTAATATTGTCAGGACGGTGCCAGTATTTCGCTAAAACTCTTTAAGTACCGATCAAAGCACTGCACTAGTTTGGACGATGTCTTAAGCTCCAAGTCGTAAATTAACGCATGTGACTAACTTATTTTTTTATAATCGGTTTTTATAATGAAAATCTAGAGAAGTGAGTAGTGGTCTACGGAGAAAGGTTACAAAGATACTTTTATAGATACTTTGAACACTTATTATATCAAATGCCTTTTTTACATAAGTATCAAGTTCGAATAAGAATTTTTCAATAAAATTTAGTTTATAAGTAATTCGACAATAACTTTTTACCTTGTCGAACTTGGAAATGGCAAAGTATAGCGGATTTCTTTGTTAAAGAACCACAACTTTTTTCCATTTCAGATTCTGCTTTCGGTTGATTCATTATTTTTGTTTATACGTCATCAAAACTACACATACATGGTGTTCTGATAAAAGATAAACAAGAAGAAACTAATTCTTTAAAATTTACACTCGTCTTGCACTTGTTTCTGTAACCACCCTCCAAGATTGATTCCAAATTAAGTTTTCAAAAACAAAAGAAATATATAAATTGCAACCCTTTCTAAAAGAAAAACAGTGAAAACAAGAAAATTTAGAGAAGTGTGGTTGGTAAAAAAATCAATTAAACATTTTAAATAATTATTCAGCTCTCAGAGGAAATATTGGAAACTCCTCAATCCAACGAGCTTATTACAAAAGATTAAAAAACTATGCGAACGATATACGAATTACGTAGCAAAGCTTATTATAAGTGTAAAAGTTTTTTATTACCAATTTTTTATTCCACATAATCTCAACCCATGATGATGAGTTCACTAAGTACTAATCTTACGGCCGGGGAAGTACAGAGATAATATGCTTAAAAAATATTGCTGTCAAATAGCAGATACTTAAACTGAATAGTCGGTTATGGTCAACATCATTGTCACTTCATTGACTACAATCACCGTCACAATACAAACTGATAGTAACCTTGGAATTTTACATTTAAAATTGATTTAACTTAAACTCTGAAAATCGATGTGCTCTATCTGTCTTTTTTAATTAAATCCCACGAACTATTGTATTAGTATTACCTAATTTCATTGCTAGATATACGACTACTATGTTGATTTGTTAGTTACGTTATTCGCCAAAATTAACATTTTTAGTTTTAATTAAAAGTATTTTTTTTAAATGTCATAATATAATATTGGAATCTCTTTTGCTCTGGCCTTACTCGACCAATTTTATTCCCATCTTTTTTATGTATTCTTTTCCAGGTTTTGTTTCATCATGCCATATGTTTATCCATCGTTCTTTTATTTTGCTTTCCCGTTACCTGAGGTACATATTCACTACTTATTTGCACCATCTTTCTTAACCCCAAAGGCTATGTGTACCGTTTGTGTTTTTTCTTTGATAAGCTTTTAATGTCATACTTTTATCCGCACTGGAAAGATTGAAGCTTAAATAATAGTTGAGAAATAGAGACTGCCTATGACTGCTTAGGACTATGATAATTAGATCTACAAGTTAAATAAAATTGTAGCAGTAGTTTATAAGATCAAATTAGTATCTTCTTCTCTTAATTATTTTGCTAACCTTTTACACTAATGATTAATTAAAAAAAATACTTAGCTGTCTTTGTTTTCGTTCCAAAAAATCTCTGAAACGGCTATACCGATTATGACGGGAATTTCACTGGCAGAAAACTCATAGTATAACATTAAAATATGGCACCGACATGTCTGGAATTTGGCCTGTTCTACTCGGTTCAGCCAATGCGATGAGCGTTCCGATTTTCGTACAGTATCCATTATTTATTACAAATAACGATATTGTAAAAAATTCTGTCGTTATTGTAACGGTTGAGTAATGTAATGCAGCATTCAATGTGTATTTGTTAGTGTGCTTCACGCAATATACTCGATATCCATTTCCAGAGGTTTTCACTTTTCCAATATGTTTCAAATTAATTGAAATTGGTTTGTCACTCACACCAAGACCTGCCGCTAACTGGTTTGCGATGGATTCGCTTCCACGATCACCTTTAATTCTCCATTGTTATCCAGCGACTCCCGCTACCCGCGGGATTTCATTTGGTGGTCAAAATCGAATATCGAATATTAATAATAATATAAACGTATCCGGGCAGTACTACGACGGCTGTTTGCATCAAATTTAGAACATGTAACAAAGACCAGTTACATTTTATATGGTGTTAATTACCTCGAACTTAAAACATTGCTATGGACCACCACCAAAGCGAAAACGTTTAAAGATTTAGCAGTTATCAGTTCTATATATTAATATCTATCATAGAACATATTTGAAATATGCAAAAGGTGCATATATCGTAGACTAATGCAAAAGTTTGCAGGAAACGTCAACGTCCTATCGCCGTCCAGCATCATTGCCATAAATTCAATATTATTGTTCGGAAAATCGTTTCATAAATCCGAATCTGACATGTCGCACTGTTTGATTTATGGTTCTTATCAATTAGACGAAACAAAAACAATTAAAGCACTCAAAACTCTGTACTAAATTCATCGGCAAATATCGTAGGGAACTTATTCATTATGCTAAAATATTAAAAATATTTTCTATTTCTCTTGACCAAAAAATGCTGAAAACTATTGAACTAACTTTAAAGATTAGCTACTTTATTTATATCAAAATATTAATCAATAATCAAAGATCTTGTATTTTCCAAATGTTGTTTGGGAAATAAACTATATCGACGCACTCCTTCTTTATACCCTTTATAGCTAGCTAGTAAAGTTCATAAAACCAACTACCTCTAAATACAACTTTATACTAATCGATTGCAATTCTAACATAATCATAAAATGTGCTATTTTCTTTTTGATTTAAATGCAAACATACATAAAATGTGATTATTCAAAAGCACAGAAACATCAAAACTATGAATATGCGAATGTAAAGGAAAAAACTGTTTAATTACTATGCTTAGACTATCTGGACGTAGCAGTTTCGGTTTTAGTTTTTTTATTTATTTTCGGTCTGGCGCGTCAAACCAGTCTGCATAGACAGTTTAGTACAAAGCTTAGAACGTTTTCGTATCCTTTGTCTTCGTTATTTGGTAGTTAAATAATTAACTCTTTAACAGAAAGAAAAACGTCTACATAGTGGTATTAAAATGTTTTAAAATTGGTATGGAAAAATACATAAGTATTACTTCGAATCTTTAGTGTTACCGATGCGTTCGAGTGTCCAAATTATACTAGACTATCACCGCTCATGGGGATTTCCAGAAGGTTTTTAGCATAAAAACTGACAGTCGGAAGAGAGGTCATTGTGCCTAATAGTTTATTTTATACTAAACGGCACTTGCTTACCGTATTTAAGTCCAGTTGAAAATCATTTTAAAACACCAGTAACACATGGTTTTTTTAAAAAAAATAAGTAAAAAGATAATACAAATAACAAAGCACTTTGTTGAAAAAAAAATATCGCAGTATTTTCTTCACCTACAAAAACGATGACATATTGTTTTATTTTTATTTATATTTCTAAAAAAAATTATTACGTGTAGGTGTACAAGCGAATTTCGAATATCGAAATCCCAATAAAGTTGTATTTAAGAGGATGCTTCGTCTCCACTACTTAAAGACACAATCAATCTGACATATTTCCGGTTTTATAAATTTTATATATATTATCGTATTTTTAATGTATGTATTATATTTTATTATATGTTTTTTGTACACCTGCCTTCGTAATTTACTAGTCTCCCAGGGTTGACCGGCAGAGAATGCTACTTGGCATTAAGTCCGCCCTCTGTACTACATATGTACGGCAAGTTTAAAATAAATAAATAAAAATAAATAAATAAATAAAAATAAATAAATAAAATCGACCTCTTATTATATGCGAAATGCAGTTGTTGTTTACTAATATTATACACAATCTTTGGTAAATTACTTGATTAAATATTTAAAATAGTTAAAAAATATAATAACATATATCTTTTAGAGCATAATTTTTAAATCTTTGAAAATTAAGGTACCTGAGTTGTTGCTTAATGTAAATATTTCATTATGTTTATTTTGTTACGCATAATAGGTACAATTTTCAATAGACATCAACGTGCGCTTTAACTTGATATTTTGATTATTAATAAACTACTTGAACCCGGAACACATTGTACTATCTATGAATATTAATTATGTATATGTAATTAATGTAACCAAAGAAAACTTATAACGTTTCTCACAAATACAAAACCTTCCCAGGAGTTGTCCTTGTTCGAAAGTCCATTTCTATTTTTTCTCTTGCGCAAAAGGCTGGCTTTCTTCTCAAATAAAAGAATGAAAATGTTATGGCCTGTATCTTCAGCTACATGCCAGTGAAAGTTCCAACAAAATCAATCCATCCGTTCCGGATATTACCCGGAACAAACAAAATTTGTTTTTCGGTGCATCGTGTAAACATGAATTAAGTATATATCATTTTTATAATACAAACTGAGGCTGCAATTTTTTTTTATAAAGACTTATTCTACTTTTTCTTCAAATATTCAAGAAATGTTAATCGGTATTTGAATTTATTTTATTTAGTGTCTACAGTAGGACCATAGCGAAACTGTTCCGAGATTGTGCCACACTAATTGTCAAGATACGCGGAAGTAACGGTATCGACATTAGTTTCTTATACTAGATCAACCGAATTCTATTCAGAGGCCTTCCGAGAATAAGTTTTTTCTTTTTTTATTTCTCATTTATTCTCTTATATATTAATAAAAAGTGGTAACAAGTCAGTGAAGACGTGTCTCTTTTTTTGTGATTGGAAGGCTTTATATTTTATTTAATGCAATTTTTGTTAAACATTTCATTCGTTACGATGTAGCGTTGCTACAATATTATCTGTACAGCTTTCAGGTTTTCCGCACTATGTTCCCGCGCTTATTTATGTTAAATATTCGTGAATACTATCATATTAGCTTCGTAAACGTTACTTACTGCGGCCAAACAATAGTGTACAAACAATTCTGGTCCTAGTTCTTATTGATGTAAATAATTATGATCTGAAATTATTATTAAACTGTACTATTTCTGACTCCTTAGCTAATATATAGCGTATTAACGTTATAATTTGTGTGATGTTCCGATGTACATAAAAAAGTGCGAACGGAACGTTTAAATTAGTTTATCACATTTTTATCAATTCGTTAATTAAGTATCTAGTATTATGCATGCGCTCAAGGGTAAAGTCTGCGTCCGGACACATGCTCGTGCGACTATTTTGTTCGTGTGCGAGTATAGAGCTCGCATAAAAGTTATATAACCTAGGCACCTATTGTGTGCATATGTGTTTGTATGCTATGGATGAGTGCGTGGCCGTCGCCGACGGCAGCTGACTTTTTCGATTACAGATACGTAGTTACTAAGCCCGAAATAAATAGGCGAATCATTTTCGCACTAACGATACGCATACACCGGATCGCTACTCCAGAAACTGAACCGTGCGAAAAATAATCGAAATTCTATGTAATAATGATCATTAGGACTTAAGGTATCTCCCAGAAAACATTCATTATAATCACGATCTCCGAAACGGATGTTAACATTTTAACGAGTATATGTCTTTCTTACGCGTTACCGCACACAAAAGATTGAACCTATTTGGTTTTAATTATATTTCATTCAGAATCTACCATTGCCGATAATGTTCCTTGTAATATTACTAAAAGCTAACCATGTAAAGATTATCAGTGGTTTTTGTTTTTTTTAAAGAATGATTTGCAAAATTTATTTTGCTATTATACATTTTTTTTTTGTTTATAATGGTTTCAAATTAATATTACAACGAATCAAATAGTAAAAGCAAATTACCAAAAAAAACTTTAAAATAAAGTTATCACATTAGTTAATAAACTAATATGATCACTGAAAGTACCTATGTAATATTTGGTATGTACTCGATCTTGTTTATTTAAATATAACACCAAAACGTCCTCTGTTACATATTGGTTAGTTTTAAATAAATATATAGTTCTGATTTTGATTTCGATTATTACAATGCTTTAATTCTTATAGTAAACTCGTTGTTTTCAGTTACCTGCTTTATTTCTATATTGATGTAGAATATTGTAACAAGAAACGTAACATTATGTTGTATTTGTGAAATTTTCATATTTTAATTCACAAACCGCTTTTTCAACTTCGGAATTGCATAAGAAAAAATTAGTATACAGTAATTAATGTGTAATCATTAATACACTGCATGTTCTTGAAAGATTGTTTCTATCAGCATACGACACGTTATTCACAACATATTTGTTTTCGCTAACCCCTTTCCTGTCCCACGACTATATTATTATATACTCGTACTATTCAATCTAGTATCGAAAATAGTTATTCAATAATTCTTAAAATTGAACACGTATTAATAATCTGCGATAACAAAGTATAATTTTTTTAAGTTTTTATAATAATGACAGACAATTTATTAATATACACAAAAATTATAAAAAGATTTCGTCGATTTAAAGGTTAAAGGTAATATAAATAAACTAAGACCTTTAAGTTAGGATTAGTTAGCGCACTTAGGGCACCTTACTCTACATATCTGTGTATTTATTTTCACTATCGTTCCTCTTCTCGTCCCCCTTATAAAACTGCCCTGCTCTTCAACCCTACTCCATCCAATACCTTCCTTACCTATCTCCTCTCCTCTTTATGGTATTTCTATGTACATATTTATGTATTTATTAATAACGTCAGCTCGCGGATGCCGGATCCGCGAGCCCAGGGTCCGATGTAGCCTTGTTGACGGTCTTAAAGGTGACCCAAAGCAAGAACATCATTCATCATTAAAAAAAAACCTTTAAGTTATCAAGATTCATTCTATAATCAATAACTTTTTAAACCGTTTTCTTCTTAGAAAAAATAAACAAAGATTACAAAGCATTCAAGTATTTATAATTGAATTTATAAATAGTCGGATAGTAAACTTATCGTATTTATAATTTAATCTAAAAAAAAAAACGTTTTAAACAGGTTTAAACTGTAAAATCAAAGAAACTTTGGGAACTATAAGAAATCCATACGGAAATAAACGTAAGAAATTTATAAATAAATAAAAGTCGTTAGCAATATTGAAAACGTCGGTACTGTACAAAAACTCCTAAAAAACTTTGGTTTAATGAGAAAATGCATGACATGTTTTCGTTAAAGATTTTGCGATAAAACTTCAGCGCACGCATTTATTTGAGCACCTAGTGAATTATGCGAAAACCTTATCTGTAATTCACTCATATCACTATCAGATAGGCGGTGTAATGCAACTGATAACCTTGAAAAAAGCAACGGGACAGGATGTTGTATTATCAGCAACATAACGCTATCAATAATTTTTAAAACTGTTTGGCAAGGCCTTTGCAAAATTTCAAATGGAAAATAATTTGACTGTTTGCGTACCTGTCAATGCTAAAACTTGATAAACTGATGTTCGCTGTTCGTAGATACTAATATTGAAATAATGCGGTATCGCAATGTTGTACAGTTGATTACGATGTGAGGTAGGTCAGCGTTTAATAACGAAAATAGCTCTTATCTCGTTGCTTTCTTTCGGTGAGCCGAACTTCATTTTTCAACATTCTCTATATTTATTAACGTCACTTTGCTCATTTCGCTATATACATATATGAAAATCTAAACAACTAACCTTTATAATTTATTCAAATAGATTTAAGTTTAAACTCCGAAATTAAATAACGATGCTGTAAATTTAACGCGCATATTTCTGCTTATCTATACAATGGTAGGGCTCTTAAACGGCTGAATCAACTATAATCAGTTTTTTTTTCTGTTCTAAAAGAAACTTAATGCTATGTTTTCTATTTTTTTGTGATTACTTATTAAAATTTATAATGTATTATTTTTAATAATTTAAATAACGGGCGCCGTCGGTGATCTAACGTTGTTTTAAAAATCACTTGTAATTGGATTGACTCAAAAGTATAAGTAAATACTTAACTAAGCTTATTCCTTAGTAAAAATATTCATCGAATTATAAATATTCAGTATTGAGACGATTTACGTAGTTAATTAAATGTCTAGACAGACATTATTTTTTTTGTGGAAGCAATATACGGTTGCTATTTAACAAAAATATTATTTGGTTAATATCGATTCGATTGAGGCATTCGATTATTTTTTTAGAAACCATCAGTACATTTTTATTTAATACGACTACTATGTATTAATTTTGTTGCTAACGACTAATACCACGGCATTAAAAATAAATCATATAGTGATATTTTTATGTAAAAGAAATTTTTAATTCGAAATGTATATAATTTTCAGTTGTACATTTGTGGAATATCTATAAACGGTGAAATGTAAGTTTAATTATATGCAATACTACATAAAACACTAAGAAAGATAAAAATACCCCTTCCTTTGTTAGTTTATAGAACACTAATAAAATAAGTGGAATATATTAGATATTACTTTGTATATGGAACTACAGGAATTGCACATGACAACCGACAAGGCGCGAAATATAAATTAACGCCTTCTACGACAATGTTGACATTATCGCCTTCGTATGGTTCCTGAAAAATCAATAGTAAGATTTGTTCCAAAAGCCATTCTATTTATGTAAAACTTCTAAAATATTTGTATTTGTGAACTGTCCAACATACCTTATTTTGCCAAAATTTTTATCGTAAATAAAAAATATCAAATATTTAAAAACTTTTTAAAGATAAGAGATATTCTTTTCGTTCCTTGAATGTACTTATGTCGTGACGAGGTCCGGAAGGGTGCGCGTACGGCAGGGGGTGCTCCGGTCGGACGGTGGGCAGTGCACAAACACTCACATTCAAATATTCATCTAACCTTGATGCGAATCGGCGCACTCCGGGTTCCATCCGACGTCGGTCGTCAATACAGACGGGTTGAAGGGCTCGCTTCAGGTGTTAGAGGAAATCGGCACGGGTTGTAGATGCGGTCGGGATCAGCGGCGCGGGCGTCGGGCCGTCGGAGCGGAGGGCAGCGCATCAGCGCGTCAGCGCGCCGCCACCGGCGGTGCACCGGCGGAGTGGTCGCGGGGCTGCGGCGCGGTGGCCGCGCTACATGTCACAGTGCGGCGAGCGCGCTTCTCGCGCCGTGGTCACCGACTCACAGTGGCGTCGCCGTCCTACTGTCTGCCCGACGGCCGGGACGGCGGCGCGCGTTGCACCGCCCCGCTGCACTCCGCCTGCCCCCCTGCCGCCGAGCCCCCACGCCGGCTCCCTCCTACCTCCTTCGCCCTCCCTCCTCCCTCCTCCCGCCGCGAAGAATTTTCCGCATCGGGCGGGAAAAATCGATTGTGCAGCGAGCCCCGAATAATTTCGGCAAGACGCACGGCGCCCTTGCCTCCGCTCCTACAGCGTCGGCGGCGGCCGTGCCGGTCAAGCGCTCCGCACTACCGACACCGCCGCTCCATCAACCACGCTGTAACAAAAGATTAACCACACAATGCGGTTGTAAATTAAAGTTTTCATAATATTTAAATAAACATTTGTTTCATTTACTATATCATTTATAACGCATTAAACCACTTCAATGGTATACTTCTTTACCAATTTAACGTGTGTATAAATAACATGATCCAAATCCTTAATTGCCACTCGTCACATTTATCGCAAATTATTATAAACAATAAAATACATCAAAAATATACACAAATTAAATATTTCTTAAATAAAAAAAAAAAAAACAGGGACTTGATAGTAACAACATTTTTAAAAATCTGTTTATCAGTGTATTGTTTATATGTATTATGCTATATTTATTTTGATTTTGTTTATAAATTTATATTGACTCATAAAGTGGAAATAAAACTTCATAAAAATTGGGAAGTAGTGTTGCTTTTTAAAGTTTCAGCCGATTTATGTGTATACGTATGTTACATTAAGTAATTATATAAATACAAAGAAAGGTGACGACGTGTATAATTAAAAAATAAATTTAATGTCCATTGTAGAATATAATCTTCCAGGTCAATCAGGTCATGCAAATGTTCAGTGCAACGCGCGATTTTACTTTTAAACAGTAGGAAATACGACTTACTGTTCCTAAATCAGTAAACAATATTAATGCAAGCATATATTCAATTCTGAGAATATTACATCAATGTCTAACAGTTGGACGGTGTTGAGTTTCCCATTTATAGGTAAATCAATCTGAACTTGTGAATAGTACGATTTTGCTATCAGATATTATAGTAAAGCTTGTTTTAATGTACAGTACATAATGCAAAAATATTGTAAGCCCATCATTAAATTGTAGTTTTGACGCTTTCGTACAACACCTAGTAAAAAATAATGAATTTAATTTTGTTTGCATTACCTAGCTAATTATAAAAATACGCTAAAAATTAAAAGAATTGCATAAACCTTATATTAGCAAAAAACAAACAGCTTTGTTGGTAGTTAATGCAGCTATAAACGACATTGATCACCTAAAGCACGTTTTAATAAAAAACGGTACAATTTACTGAAAAAAACATGTTTTACAGGTATTAAAATCCTTTTTTCGTTTACGGCAATTTATTTTCACGATTTATATTAAAACCCATTACGTTTTCTTTTTTTCCAAAGTAGTATTTATCTCATCTACAAAACTGATCTAAATTTCACATGGAGTTAAGTGGTAATGAAGCCGTGGAAGGCAAAGTGTGTTTGCTCAGAATACTTTACTCCCATAAAACGAAACACAGCAATGCTGTTAAGAGTGACAGATTTACAATAAACGTGCCGAGGCGTTAGCTAGAGTCATTCAAAAAGTTCTATCACCAACCAAACTCTGGAATCGAACCAAGGGTCTCTGTGTTTCAAGGCAAGCGTTTAGCCAAAGCGCCACGGAGACAGTTCAAGCATTACTGCTATTTGTTCATCCTTCTCTGAGATAATGTTTTGGGAGTTTCGTTAAACACAACTAACTATTCAAGTCACAAATAATTAAACCAAAAGCCTGCGGCGTTGTGCTGCTTGTTTTAACACTGGTGTTCTGTTGAAATATATTGAAAATCCAAAATATCAGAAGCAGTACAAGCTAAAGGAATAACAACCCTGTGTGAATGAACGATCTCGTAATATCGATTGCCGACGGAGTTCACACAACAGACTTCGTAAACTAAAAACTTCATCAAGTTAAAACCGTAATTACTATACGCACTTTCGCTATTTTCGTTTACTATTTTTCCGAATACTTTATTAGTAAAACTGTTCCTAAAAGTCCTGAAATATAATTTAGACGCTGTCTATCCACATCTATTTGAAGGAATGCGGTCGAAGCCCTTTCTTTATAAAATGAGGTCTATGCACTTACTCGGCTATTGAACCAAAATCTACTTTGGACGACATCGTTTAATGAACCTAAGTCAAATATTTAAAATAATTTATTTGCGTGTTACTTTCGATCTAATTTCAATTTCAAGCTTTACCAACTTAATACCAATTATTTAAATATTTATTTATTTCTTAAATAAAGAAAAAGTCACAAAAGGCAAATTCGCTATTTACTTTCTGTTACTTTGGGCAATACAATAATAAAATGAAGTATTTAAAAAGTAAGAAACCCAGGTCACTAAAACTAAGCAGTTATATATAAAATTAGCTATTTCATCACGATGTTTATTTTTTAAACTGAGGGCAACTAAGTGCAGACTTTCCGATCGGTGGGTGGCGGAATGAAGGCATGGCAAACCTTTTCTACTGGAAGCCGGTGCCTAGCGCAAAGTCAGCACGGCTGCTTCCAAGAACTGTCGAGACGTGAGACTTGGCTGCGACTAGCGGGATTATTTAGTGTTAACAAAACTTGCGCAATAAATTTGAAAACACTACTAAACGAAGATTATTATAATTCGATTACTGTAATAATTATTGATTTATCGTAATAAAGATGGTTACCTATTTTACTATTATATGATAAGCGTATAGTATTATTATAAATAAACTTTTAGACAAGACGAAATAATCGATGGCTAAATACTTGATCAACTTTGTTAAAACTAAAACAGACCATTTTAGTTTAAAGTAATCAATAATCTTATTCATTTATTATTTCTTTAAAAATGAGTTTTAAGTATAAAATATCAAATACGTATTTCTTTTATAAACTTGAACTGTGTAATCACAAAACGGCTAATGCACGAAAACTCAGACGCAAAAATATATGTTATTATATTCATGCCGAAATTTTCGTTTAACTAGTAAACATACAGATAAGTAGCACATACAGCTGTACACACTAACCAAGTCGAATGAATATTCGGTGGTACGATTATGCACTAAAAAAAATTATTACTTATACAAAGTGAAACACAGTGTGCAAAAAATATTGTTTTCAATGTGTGATGGCTGCGTGGTTGGGAATTCAAGAATAGTGGCTACAGTTCAAACGTTGCACCGCGCGCCAACCTTACGGAATCATTTTTTGTAGGCCGTCTAGTTCTTAGCGTGTTAGGCACCGTTTTTTTTCTGCAAGCCAGTCGCTTCGTGACCTCGGCTGACATTAAAAATGGTTATGCCTCATGCATTTATACAACTTTTTTTGACGGAACGAGTTAGGTATATGTGTTACCTCTAAATATCTAGTATGAATCGAACCAGACGTTAATTTTAATTGCTACATCTACATCACAAAGTAAAAAGTTTTCGATTATGATATAAATGTTTGTGTATAAACTTAGAAAACAATTTTTACTGGATTACTATAGAAAAGCTGTTGTTGCATTAACACTATTGTGATTTTTTAAAAAAGTAATAGTAATAAAAGTAATAACACAATTCTTGTTGTTGAATGTTTTTATAATGGTGTAATTTAAAATTGATTCACAAGATGCAAATATAAAAACTATTCCGCAACACTTTCTGTTAAGTTTTTTTTATACGTCGAGGCGATGGCGGGCCAGACGTTCACCTGATGGTAAGTGATACGCCTGGCTATAACAACGTGGCTCTAGTTAAGGTGGTATACACTGCACCACACGGTGCTCGTCGTCTTGAGATACATGATATTAAGTCTCGTTACCCCAGTAGTTTCACTAGCTTACAGTGCCCTTCAAAGCGGAACACAGTAATGTTTACACACTACTTTTAGTCGGCATAAATAGAAACTGCCGTGGTACGATAGGTACCAAGACGGTCTCCGGCAAGAGAGACCTACAACCAGTAAAATCAGTAAAGTTAAAAGTATGAATCATTCAATGTTAAATTTCAATTCAAAAACCAAGTAAACATTTAAATTAAATAAAAAAAGCTTGTCAAAGTACACAAAGACATGCTGAAGAGCCTTAAATTTCTTCAAAGTAGAACAAAGAAAAAATTAAGTCAACGATCTTTGAAGGTATTGAATAAAAAGTGCGTATTGTCCGTATCCAAGAAAATGATTTTGCATTTAATAGTTTTTGTAGCAAGCTCCATTAGATTTTACGTGTCGACCTGAAGTAGAAAGTAAGTGTCAAATGAAAAGTTGTTTATTTTACATGGGCAGTCGCCTCTTAATTTATTTTATTTTCGTAGACACCTTTATTAGACTCAAGGCCAGACTAACTCCTGCGGTCATCGAACTTAGTATTCGACGTCTGTACGACACAATAAAAAAAAGGATTCCATTTGCAATACTAAAAACTTACTCATAGTTCATAGGCGTAGTTTGTAATTAGGTTCTCAATATTTTATTGTTAAGCTTAATGAATAGTGTTTCAGCCTTACAAACTAAAGGTATCCAAAGATATTATTTCATTAGTAAATTCGTTTAAGCAATTTTATAAATTTGCAACCAAGAGCTGTTCGCAAACATTGTAACGTTTGTAAAAAAAATATCAACATTATTATAATTAGGATGTTCAACTAAGCCTTCAAATGTATTCAAGTGGGTCGCCAGACGCATTAGCGTTAATTCCAAAAACTGACTAAACAAGTTCATAGAAGTTATGGCCCGTTTGTAAGATATTTTTTAAATAGCCTTAACATATCTATTGAGTAAATGATATGCGACTGCATTCATAGCAAAACATGTTTTTGTTATTAAATTAAAGTTAAAATAGCCCATATATTTTATTTTAGGTATAATTTGCCAATAAAATAAAACGTTGTAATTATCAAAAATCAACGTCTAGATAATTTGTTAAAATTTGACGCGAATTAGTCCTATAATTCTAAAGATGTAACACAAAATTTACTTTTGTATGAAATCTAAAATCTAAAATAATAAAAAAAATTATTTTGGATAATAACAGAGCAATAGTTACACTGAAAAAGTTTATATTAACATATCAAAAAATCCACCTACCAATAGATCTTTAAGAAAAAATTACATAACTATACAGAAAATAAAAAAATGGAACTAACATCCACACTGTGAATCAGTTTCATTGTAAGAGTCCATCTGAAAAGATACCACCTCCTGTGTCTACTACTGCAATCTATTTGTGACCAAAAACATCAACTTTTTATTTTAACAAAGTAGCAAAACGAATTGAGGGTTAAGTGATACGCTTAGTCACAAAAATGTTACGCTAATAAGGATGTTTACACAGCACCACATAACGCTCATTATCTTGTGTAGCCTCGTTGTTTTAATATTTATTAGCTACAGAGTACTTCAAATCAGACACCAATAAAATTACACATTTATGCTTAAGGGAACTTTCGTTACTTTTGTGTCTCAAGACTATAACATGCTGTGGAATTGAAAAATACATCTAAGTTGGTAAATTAATTTTAGTATTACTTAACTAACATCAAAAAACACATATAAATTTGTTAGTGATTCGTTTTGGATAGGAAAATTTGTGAAGTGATCTTGTGATGATCCTTGATTGATTTTTATTATACCAATAACAAAGTTTTTATTTGATCGCTCGTTACTTATAACTAACGATAAGCAAAACAAAAACAAATATTTACAAATATAATTTACACTTACAGTAGAGATTGAATATTCGCTATTGAACATTAATTACAACATTAAGATTTTTCTATAGGGAAGTTAGGCGAATGTGCAAGCAACTGACATGATGGTAACTGATCACCAGTGTCCTTTTGTAACAGCAAGGAGACCAGAGTAGCAGTTGCGTTGCCGTTTACAGATAAAGCAGAAGGCCTTATTGAAGGTTGCTCCTCGTCGCGTTTGTTCTGCGATAATCACACAAACTGTGCGCGGTATGAGGTTGCACCTGAAAAAACATATCTTTCAAAATAACATCCATTTTAAATGTGAACGGTGCGTGATCTCACGTCTGCATGTTTTAATAATTACGATGAAACATCCCAAATTAGGAACATTTTTAATACATACCCTTTTTTGCAAAAGCACTACTATACTCTTTACTAGAGTACAGATTTGCAAATATATCAAACCTTTGTAGATTTGCTTAAGGTTCATAAATGCAGTGGTAATCTTAATGACGGTACAAAAATAAAAGTTGAACGGTGCTTGATAATAACTTAACTGTTCTAATAAGTAACTATTAGCAAATAGGCACTGGACTCTAACAGCGCAAGACCGCATTTTGTAGACATCATTACAAGAGACTTATGTCCAGCAGTGGACAATAATTGGTGGTGTTGATATGTGATGATGATGATGATATGTGATTTACCATCGCAATTGTTAATTTACTAATCTACATCATAGTCATCTTCATGAAACTCAATTCGCTATACTATCTTAACTTCGCCATAATACCTAAATCAAAGACGAGTACTTAAAAATTTGCTTCTATCTTTTTCTTAGAATTAAAATACCAAATCTTTTTTTCATCTGTGTATTTTTTTACATTATATGTTACAAAATGAGCGCCATCATGAATAATTCTATAATACTACTATACTATGTACTCTAGTATAAAAAAAAATAAGGCTATTATAAATTTAACGTACGTTGTTGGTTTTAGGTAAGTCTGCCTAGAGTCTCGCAGTAACCAAACGGCTGAAGCTTTTTTTATAACTAAATCGATCGAGTGGTTAGCCTTTGGTCTCTCCTTTAGTTTGTTAAAGTTTTTTATCTTTTCTCTAGTTTTTGTTAGAGGCGTTATACAACGTCAATTTTACCGTACAACTAAAATAAATGTTCGATTATCTAGAAGCTATTTTAATTGTTTGTATCGCCTATTACAAAAATATTAAAATAATTCTTCTTTTAATACACTTTGAAACGTCGCTGCGTTTTAGCTTTTCTATATTTTTAATTTACACGTAGATAATAACCTTTGCATGTCAATTGTTCCATGAATTAACAGGATTTTATATTTTATCAGACGAACATTTTGACGTATTGTATATTGTTATTGTATAAAGACGCGCCGCCCATGAATCGTGTGACGTCATGAGTGAAAAAGCGGGAAACAAAATGCAAAGCTGCAAACATGTGAGCAGCTCGTATGGAAAACGAAAGTCTTTAGCCGCGAAGTTTCATTCAGTTCAGACGAAGTTAGCTTGATGTTGGCTCGCGGGTACGCGCATCTCTCTCAATGTACTTACAGAACAGCCAAGAGACTACATTCACCTCCAATTCATTATCAACGTCATTTCATCTCCTATTACACATATGGAATTAATAACTATAATACAAATGCTCTTTTTCATTTGTATTTTCATTAATATCACAGACCCGAAAAAGATATTTGTTATAGTTAGTCATTGCTTGCTTCTCACTAAGTACCACCTGTATAGATTTAATTATAAATTTTATAATTATTATAAAACATTGAACAATAGAAACTGATTAACTCCTTTAATTAGGTAGCTAAATATATTTGAAACATATTTTACACCTGAACACCATTTCCCTACGACTAATTTATACGTTGATCCTAAATACACTATTGTAGATCAAACACTCAAATATCATAAAAATGGGCATAAAGTGTTTTCTTCACGTATTAATAGAAATAAATATATTAGTGCCCATTTCAGATTCATGATTCTGCAATCAATTCCTTGTTTTTTATCTATTTTTGCTATTGTCTGATTAGGACAGTGTAACTAATAAATGTTTTATTTTCCTTCTGCACTATCGAGAACACAGTGTGCACTAGTAGGACTAATAAGTTTTTACTTCTTGTATTAATGTATTTATCGGAACAAATTACATCGGAATAAGGTATTTCCTATAAAAATATTGCTTTATTTAATTTTTTGTCATTACGCGTTAAAACATGTAGCATATGTTTACAGGTAAAGAAGGTGTGTTGTTACCCTATTGATCTCATGTACAATATCGAGGTAATAATTGTTTCTTTAATTCACCACCAGGAACACTTCCTGAAGTCTTTCATAGACGAACTTCCCGTTTGTTCAAAATGTCCAAAGTCTGTCCATATCTTAAAAACAAAAATTTTTAATTAATACATATGCGCACAATTAAATATAGATGTAGAAGGCTTTTGAGAAAGAAGGTTTTTGAGGCCCTGAATGTTATGTGTAGAACAAAAAGTATCTATTTATATACGAGTATTTCTACATTGTGACTTGCGATGTATTTACGTATGGTTAGACGCAATTTTTTTAAGCATTGTTTTGTTGTAAAGCAGTTCGCAAATCGTGAACACATATTTTTTCAGTTTTTCGTTATATTTAATATTCTTGATAAAACGAAACTTACTGAATTGGTTAAACATATTTCTCACGCGTCAAGTATGTGAATGTATTGGTATCAGAATATTTACTTTTTGTTCACACACACCACTTGTCGTTAATAAGCTATAAATAATAGGGTTTATTTTTTTTTTTAATAAAATTAAAAATATCTAAATTCTTGTTTTTTTAAAGAAAGTGTAATATTTCAAATATTACACAAATATTGATTAAAAAATAAACTGTGCATGACATCTTAAAACAATTCCTTCGTTGCATGCACGCGGTGCAATACCCACACAGACTAGGCGAATGATGGCTAGTGCGTTTTCAATGTCACGAATCGGGGACTAGTCATGTACAATTTACTTATACATAGGATACTTAAGTGTACATAGACATGGCACATAGTACTATTTCTATGAGCGCACCCCACCGATTGTAATCTGGGTGAGGGGCGAGCGGTTGGAACGGGCGGACCAATCGCTGTGCTCTCGTGACCAGAAAAGGGGGAGGAGTTTCGCACCCCTAGTTTTCTAGGGGTTAGTGTGCTTCCGCGGCCAACCTAGTTTGCCGTAAGCTACCCCGCGCGCCTCGTTTGCCCCGCATCAACTAATTTAGAGTTGATCAATCGGTTGCGCCGCCGGCATTTACGTAACCCAGCACACGAATATCCGAGGGAGCGCAACGCTGTTACCGACTTATATCACCTCAAACATTCCAGTCGTCATCTTGACTAATCCTATTATGCAATAAATATTCTCTTTGTAATACTAAAACACAAAATTATCACCTTATCAATAAACGTTATTAACAAACCCAGTGATTTTGTTTCAAAACATTCATTTTATATAACAAATTTCAAGTCAGTTGTGCGTTTTGATCAACCATTTAATAGATGGCGCTCGTTGCCATATATTTAGACATTACAATATATTTTTTTTATGAAGGTGTTTGTTTTATAGATGTAAATATTTAGTGTCCTTTGTCAAACCAAAAAAAAATTTTAAACCATCAAAAGGAAAATAATAAGGGGATATTTAGATGAAAAATGGAGGTTACAGAAGTTGTGATAACAAGTTGTTCAGTGGGGGATTAAAGTTTTATTTTTATTGAATTTACCAATGTTCTACATCACACACACTACACACAAACTTCTTACATCAGTGAAAGGTAGATGTTTGTAAAAATTGTTCTTTGGCAGAACATTTTCCTTTCTACATCGAAATGTAATAAAAACTATTGAATACTTAATAGTTGTTTATTATTGTAGAGTACATTTTCTTTATATATTTTTTCAGTTACTTAACAATGAAATGTTTTAACGCGTTCTATATATTATAAAAAAATACAAGTAAAATGTAAGTACTTATAGCATTGTTTCTAGTTTATGAAACACTTTAATTTCTTTTACTTATCTCCTCGCATAATTCTATCGAACTGTGTGTTGTCTTGTTCAGTATTGGGTTTGTTGACCCCGCAGCGGAGGAGTATCTAATTAAGGATATACCCGCCGAAAAAAATGTGATAACGCCAACCTAGCCCTAGGTCTGTTTCAACCAGTTATCACTCTTAGAATTAAATTTTAAGTCACAAAGTGACGAGCGCAATGTGGTACAGTATATAACATCTTTATCAGTGTCACGTTGTTATGGGTAAGGGTGTCACTTACCATCAGGTGAACGCCTTGCTCGTCTCGTCAACTCGTCGACTAAGAAAAAGTATTTCTTCAAATTTAGACGTAGTACGATTTGGTATTTTTTAAACTACACTCCCGGGCATATCATATCTATCGGCCCACCTAGTGTTTTAAGTTTTAACGGTCCCTAGCTAAAAATTAATGTTAGATGGTGCAATAAGTTTTAATGCAGTTTTAAAGCTGATTTTTTGGTCAACCCTTAGGTATTTTTTTTTTATTTCACGATTCAGGATTTTAAAAAAAAACGAAATTTCGAGTTTGTTCATTGTTTTCAACGAACCAGGGATGGAGAAAACTTTTTATATTTCGCAAAAGTTGGATTTTTTTATTGATGTTTCCGATTATTGGTTCCATAAAAGGGCTAATCTAAACTTTGAACCAGTTTTGACCAAAAAATAAGGATACTCGGCCTGAAATTGCTACCCAAGCTTTAGCACTTCTGTAGGCCAAATTAATTCCAAATTAAAAAAAAGATCTAACCTACATACCTAAGGGTTGACAAATAACACAGCTTCAAAACTGCATTAAAACTTATTGCACCACCTAACATTTATTTTAGCTAGGGACCGTTAGACGTTAAACACTAACAGTGGGCCGATAGATGTGTCCGGGAGTATATTTGAAAATTAGCCATAACGTCTGCTCGCTAAGCGTACAGGATAAACCTATTTAATCGTATTATTACAGCTTCAATATCGGTATCGGAAGATAGCGCAGATCGTGACGCGGCGACTGCGACGCGCCTTATCGCGGCATCGGCTTCGTGGCTATCGTAAATAATGTGCAACTTTTCCCGCCACGCCTCCACCACGCCGGAACAGCAACAGCGGTGCAGTTGCCAACGGTACCACCGGATCAAGCTTGATCCGTTTTTAACCGACTACGAGCAGCAAGTTCCTCGTTCGACGTAACCACACGCCGAACTTATTACAAAAAAAATCGTTTCCACCAGTTAACCTCTATTACAACAATAAGTTTATTTTCCATTGATATTATTAACAGTGATTTTTTGCAAAAAATACATTGACTAATAAATTTATTTCATTTAGATATCATAATTAGGTATACTTTAAAAGATATTTTAATTCTTTAGTACAGAATAGGTCTAACATTAACGTTAGACCTAATTTACATTAATATGTTAATTAAATGGAAAATAAAACAATTAAAGACTGTCCGTTGTGTAGCCATTATACGAATACATTAATTTAGTATATTTGTAAAATGAAGACGATCATTTAGAGGTAAATGACCCACATGTCGTTTCGCATTTCCTAAGATTCGCCATACACCCATAAAATTAGTAGATAATATCGACAAAACCAACCTTCAACATTTTAATATACAATAATAATAAAAAAACTATCTAACCAAGGTTCCTATGACATAATAATTACATCGGTTAAAATCCATCAGTATTAAAGCATATAAAATTAATAATATCTGTTAGTAATAAAGATAAGGTTACAGGTGTAAGGATTAGGGTTCATAAAAAATGAGGTCTGTACCAGTATAAATAAAGCAACAACGGTGTAGATAATATTATTACCTACTAAAGGTTTCAAGACATTATCTGTCATTAATGTAACTAATGTATATGTTTATAAATAAAATAAAAAAAAATTGATTTCTCCTAAAAAGCATTTCTTATATATCTAACTAAAATAAATAAAGTAATTTTTAAAAATACGGTCGCCATATTTATATTAGATTTCAAATGTTGAAATTTTTACAAGACATTAAATTATTTATACTCGCTTAATTATGCTTCATTTTAACATTTGCAGAACCGGAATTATAAGAACCCACTCGAACGACTTGAGGCAGACATTAAACTTTCTAATGCCTTTTTTATTCTAGTGTTTATATTAGAGTGCCTGCTTTTTCAATGCGCCTAAGTCGTAGTCACCGGCCTCTTCAAAATTGAGCATAGATAAAATGCAGATCTCTTGTCCACTAAATATTGTTAAATGAATACCTCTTAACCTAAACTAATTTTAACGTTTCTTATTATAAGCAGACAGTAATACTGTTATATATGCACACCTAATTTAAAATATTAATTTTAATTAAGCCTTTACAAACACTTTAAAAAGAAATACAAAATATTAGAATTTTATGAAAACTGCCTGGTGTGTCAAAAAAAAAGATATTTGCTTTTAAATATTATTAGCCGAGCCAAAAGGCTTTACTTATCACAAACAACTTCCGAAGTTTCATAACGACTGCGTGTACTAAAAATATTTTATTTACTGTAATTCGTATTTTGTTTTAACTAAACATAAAAATAATAATTACATGTTATTTGAATGATTTTGAGAATGATAACGCACCCCCGCAGAAAATTTTATTTTATCACCATTATACAAACCCACTTCTTTCAATTTAAAAAGTCTATCATAATTGTTATCTACCAATTAACTTAATCTCTTTTGTGTACTTTACACTTGTAAAGCAAACAAAAATAAATAAGTTTTTGCGTTTAAAATTTTTTGTTTTATATATAACAAGTATTTCAGGATCGATTGGTGTCGGATATCTGAGGAAGGCGTATGTCCAGTGGTGGATGTCTATCGACTGATAATGATTAAGGTGAAAGTATTTGTTAAGACTAGAAAAAAATTAACCTATTTAATAAATATATAATTTTATTTTTGTTTAATAAATATATATTAATTAAACAAAGAATAAATAAGTAGTGAGTTGAATTGAATCAGCTCCACGGTTTCCTTGCGCAGTGGCTCGGTGGATCCCGCGGCGGGTGAGCTGCGGCAACACTCTATCGCACTCGCGGCCGTAGCTTTGTTTTTGACTAAAAACGGTGCACGCGCAGTTCGTGCTTGACGCTGGGCCATTAAAAATGTTGATTGCATTAATGCTTTCATTACCTACTTTGCAATTATTATAAGCGGTATCTCCAGCTTTGTATCAGATTTTTAAAAAGGAAATGTAAGCCTAATTACAGGTTTCAGTTTACAACACGCCAAACTAAACTGGCCGACTCGCTCTTACACACTTACAGCTATCTTTACACATTCTGATTTTACATGAAACATGTTATAAGACAATTTTTATGTCTGTAAAAGAAAGTCTCTTTGCCGTTTATATTTGGACCACAATTCGTGCCACTAAGCAACGCCGATGGAACAGAACGTTTTTGCTATTAAGCGCATACACTAATGCATAGACAATGTTCCAAGTATTAGCCGGAAACAAAAATGTTATTCTAAGCGTATGTATTAGGGTGACAGGAGCAAATAAAGAGACGTACCAGGTTTGTCTAACATGGTCAGGTGATCTTGTATTAAATTTGGGAAATCATATACATGCACACTGTTGAAAGCATGTGACGAGATTTCTTCAGTAATAGAAGCGTTATGTAAAATGCATGAGTTTCATATAGTCAGTTATAGTAACAGTTATAAAGCAAATAAATCAAATAAAACAATTTAGCTAACGAAATTACTGCAGTAACGAGGCTTAACATTTTATGTTTTAAAACACATTAGTATCTGAAGGCGTATTATCCATATTCATCTTGTCACTCCGTAGCCTATACGCTTGTTTGTATAAATATAAACAAAAACGAGAAACAATTTAATTCATAAGAAATATTCATACCAAAAAATATATTCTCTTCCGTATAAGTACATGCAACGTGAATCTTAGTCTGAGTCTGACTTGTCTTATTAATTTTTTGTAATGTTATTCTCACAAGAATATTTTGGCGGTGAATTTTAGATTCATTCATTTATAAATATTCATGCAGCTAGACCAGACGATGTTTTATTACGTTAAGTATGCAGTGACCTTCTGCTATGAGTCGAGTATCTACCTGATAAACCGGTGCTCAGACGCTAGTTTTGGTATTGAATCTAGAAGGCTTTAAGTGTTTTGCTAAACGCACAAATCCAAAAATTTGCTCGTACGTATTGTATTTTTAGTTATACCTTTCATTTAAGAAGTTCAAATAGTATTATAATATTTTGTTTCATTTATAGCTTGATTATATTTCCGTATGTAATTTAATGTGTATGTACCGAAGTGTTCTCAGTATTTATTTAAGAAATGCTTCTGTAATCTGCGACTCATACACATGAAAATAAACCTAAGCATAAATACCTAAGGATAAATACACAAGAACAAAGTGATTTGTTTTTTGTTCCGTTGAAATATGAAAGCATTTTTGAAATCAATTTCTGGAGTACGATAAATGTTTATATTTAATAACAAGACAGAAACGACTCGGTTGAACAACCAAAAACATTTTTAATTTGTAACGTATTGACCCTTCGCATTCAATTAGAAATAAATATTTTCATAAGGCATCAATGTTTATAAAAATGTTTTAGAGGATAATACTATTCGTGTTTCTCTTTTACTTGTACACGAATTTTTTTTTTAATTGTACAGTAAGTAATTTTATTGTTAGTTTTCATCTATTATTTCATAAAAAGTGTTATTAAACTTTAACAAGATCTTATTAATTAAATTGCATTTTTCTTGTCTCTGATCATCTAGTGTAAAAGAGACAAAGCTTAATAAAAAACATATTGTAGTTATCCTTTTAAATTTGTATTATAACTTTAATGTTATTCGTACAGTGTTTTCCTCGGAAAAATAATGATATTTTGTAAAGACGTTAGTGAGCATGTTAGAATATTTCCTCTGCACACTCCAGAAAAATGGCAGCAGCTTTTTCCATGGCCTCTACTGCTCTGCGGATTTTACCCCCAAAATTGGAGAGGCCAATGTTCAGAGCACGACAATTAGTTGAAATGATGATGATGCGGAACACTACGTACGTAACTCTATTAAATTGTAATTCTGAAACGTTGTTCCGCTATGTTCTTAGTTAAAAAATCTATAGTTCTTTCTATCACAAATGCATGTATGTATGACGCATATGTTTTTAAATGCCATGATTGGTTTATAGCTATTTATTAAAAAGACAATGCACCAGGACATACTTTTTGTATTTTTATTATTAGCAGATGTTAGCAAACGCCACTAAGGAGCCCAATGGCTCTAAGCCTGTTTCCGTCTTGAATGTTGCAGTCCTGAATGAGGTAAACGTGGCAAACATTGTTATTATCTTAAATCGGCTGAAATGTATCTAATTTTAATACAATATCTATTATAATATTAATCTACCAATTTTTCATAAAATAAATTTGGAGATTTGCGTTATCAACATTAGAATCTGCATTAGTTGGAGAGGCACGTTAAGAAGTAGAATTTATCAACATATTAAAATTATTAAATCGTTAGAATAATATTTAAATTGAATAAGAAAAAACAAATCCTATGTCAGTTTAAACACTACTAAGTACTACATTTAGTAGACATTATCAGAGAACCATCATCATCATTAGAGTCTACCCTTTCCACTGCTGAACCTAAACATCTCCAATAAATTTCCAACGCAACCGGCTCAACGCCACCCGCATTGAATGACTCCTGGCGATCCTCACCTGGACGTTGGTCCGCCGGCAGACGGTTATCCAACCCTTCGCTTATAATTTCACCTTTCCTCCAGGGTTTTTCTGCCCCAACGGCAGTTCGATTTTGGGGCTATGGCAAAGGGCCACAGCCCGTCTATTGCCACTTCATTTTACTTATCCGCTGAGCACTGTCAGCGACCTCTGTTCTTCTATGGATCTTTTTTTTTTGATTCGATCACGTAAAGAAACACCGTGCATAGCCCTCTCGTAGCTCAGCAAGCTACTTAGAGGTTTTGTAAGTTACCTATAGATCAGAGATTTGGCTCAAAAGAAAATAATAGAAGATACATGTGAACTAAGTGGAAGCCGGGTCTCTAGACGATTACAATTGAATAAAGTAAGATGCGTGCGGCTATAGTTTTTTCCAAGTGAAAAATTAATAATTTGTATAATAATAGGCGATAAAAATGATAGGCATAAGCTTGCATGACTGCCTAGCAAGTAGTGACACGCAGAATGTAACTACAAATTGCGTGTCCCTAATGTTTGCATTTAGGTTACAACCAGGTCAAAGATGGATATTGTGTTATGTAATTACTGCCTATAAACCTAAACGCATTTATAATTGTTATTTTAATGTCCGACGTTTATTCACTATTTAATTGTTAAGATCAATTGTGCTAAAGTGTAAAGCCATAGTTTTTGCACCACAGATTTGATACTTGCATTAATTTTTAAAAGTTTAGTTTGTACCTTAAAAAAAGATAAGTTTTTATTTACGCGACTTACACAATTTTGTTGTATTACCACGCATAGCTTTTTATGGTATAGATCGATTTATTTTTTTATAACTCTAAAATATTGTGTTACAGATTTATTATGTTCATTCTAAGTGATTAACTTTTGAACTAGATAATTAACTGTGTAGTAACTTTAACGACGCGCCCTCTACTGAGAACAACTAGGGGACTTTTTGTAATTGTACAAAAATACAATGGTGTGTGTACATGAAAAAATTTAAAAAGACTCAAAGATTTTTTTCTATTGAAAAGAAAAATATCATCCTAATTTTAATAGAGAAAGTGGTTGGGTAGTATTGCATTTATCAAAATTAAAACAAATATCAAGCATACCACTAGAAGACATCTACACTGTGAACCCGTTTTGCTTAGTTCGGACTGTAAACTATATTAAAAAAGCTGCAGTTACTTCGTGGTCACTACAATATCAGGACATAACCTCAGTCCTCCCGTTCTATAAATTCTTTATCAAACATAAAACATTTTTTGCTAACGAAAATCATACAATTCAATTATCTCGTTACGCGTACAAAATAAAGCATACAACCGGCTAAAGTTTTAAATGAGAGAGATTCTCATCCAAGTCTCGAATTCGCAAGTAATTGCGACGATGAACTTGCGCCTGCGCGCGCCTCTCTCGCGATTCCCATGGAAAGGCGCGCGCACGCCGGTGTACTCCGGCGCACGTCCGCGCGCGTTATCAATTAGGCGGCGGCGCGCGTGCGGCCTGTCATTACTCTCAGCTCACGACAACGCACTCGCCTGCACCAAAAGCTTAATTTAATTGAATAAAAAATACATTCTGTCTGATACAGCTCATTGGACGCAGGGCTCATGGCTTAAAAATAAAAAACTATATTACGGTACGAAGAGATGGTAGCCCAATCTGTAAAGCGATTGTACGCACTGTACCTCTCAAAAAGGCGTTCAATCCCTACATCTTCTCTATGTGACATACACCAACACACACTTGGTCAGCACGGTGAATAAATGACCTGGATACACTCCTCCTGAGAGAAGGCTCCGAATGCCAATAGTGGGAACAATGTTACGCTGTTTAATTATTTATTTAAATTTAGTTTGTTGAAACCAACGTACCATGGAGCAACTACGATCGTTATGGTGGTAACAAAAGTTACGTAAGTATATTATAATATCGTAACAGAGAGAGTTCATATTTTTTTTAAATCATATGCTTAATGGCCAAGGTCCAATATGGTTTAAGTTGTACATATGTATATATCATGTCCAAAAAATGGTTCAAAATAGTTATAAGAAATAAGTCTCCGTAATGTTCAAAAAGCCTAAATTGTTTAGTTTTTTATTTTCTTTAAATTTAGGCTGTTTTAAAATTTATTATTTAACGTAAGAATTTATGTTTAAATATTTTATTTAAGAAGCATGACTTGACAATTTTTTGCTAAAAGCGCCAACAAAAACAGCAAATAAAAGTGTAATGGTGATATATTGAAAGATTTACGTCTCCGGAATTAAATAAAAAACTGAATTAAATAAAAAAAATTACATTTCGAGTAGATTTATGAATACTTTGATGCTTTGTGCTAATTTCTGAAATCGTAGCTGTGATAAATAAAGCACGAACATCTAGGTTAAAATAACTCTTATAAGAGAATAGCGGGTGACTATAGTTATAAAAACAGCTCGTTTATACAAAAAGGAGAAATTTCTTTGTTGTTAAACATCAAAATCATGTTAAAACTAAAAAGTAGACGGAACCTCAACAAGTCGACACGATCTAGGAATCCTGAAATCTTCGTAGTATCCTCTCGGGAAACTGCAATATACTCATAGCACGTTTAAGTATCTCACATTTACTTTTGACTTTCAACTAAAAACTTATACTACATAAGTTAAGAAATAATTTGGCTGTTATAAACAAGTGATTAATAATCAAGTCTTGGACGCCTGATCATTTGATTATAGACACATTTAAAACTCATGGCCAATATGGGTTGAAACAATTTTTTTTTTGCAAAAATAACTGAGTACGTATCGGTTTATTCAAATAACCTTATACAATATGGATAAGAAATCCTTGGGTACCATATTTCTTACTTTGATGACAAATTGTACATTAATTTATACATTTTGGTCACATTTTTACTTTATTAACCGTAAGCGACACGATAGTTTACGCTTTGTCACGTAGTTGTGTGCACAGCTTATTTTATTGAAATAATTAATAACATACAATAGCTTGTTCATATTTTATAATATATACTAATGTTTAAATAAAATCAAACATATCTCATAATTAATAGGAAACTATATGTAATAGTTTGTTAAATAAATAATTTAACAATTATTGATGTTAAGAGGAAGTATTAATGAATTGATAAGTTGTAAAGACTTAGTTTTGTGCACTGAGGTAGACAATGATTGGACGTGGCCTTTATTCATTGTGGTAATATCCGTGAAGGTGTTGAGGACTGCAAAGAACCATCTCGTGACAGGCTATCATGGCATAACGTTGCTGAGGCGTTTGTGTTCCTAATACAGATCCCACAAGCTATCTAAACGCCGAGAACAACTATTGAAGAGCTTTTCTGATAGCCGTCTACTCCCAGAAAGTGTGATATCTTTTTGAAGATTTTTTTTTTTTGTTATAGTTTATAGTACTAAGCTACGAGACCGGCAAGACGTTTACCTGATGGTAAGTGATACGCTTGCCCATGACAACGCGGTGCTAGTTAAAATGGTACACACTGCACCACATTGCGCTCGTCGCCTGGAGACATAAGGTGTTAAGTCTCGTTACCCCAGTAATTACACTAGCTACAGCGCCCTTCAAACCGGAACACAGTAATGTTTGCACACTACTATTTGGCGGTTGAAATACGAGCTGCGGTGGTACCCATCCAGACGGTCTCTGACAACAGAGACCTACCACCTAGTAAAGATATCTCTCTCGACACCAAAAATATTGAATTTTGTGAACACTGATGAATGACATTAAAGTGTCCATGATGTTGTTTATAATACAGCAGTGAATTAAAATCCTAACATGTTACAGACAATGGCCACGATGGTGGCGTGGCATAGTTGCGCACACACACATGTAAATAGAATAGCAAAAATGTTCGCAAGCAGGAGGGCACCTTAACGAAAGCGGCGTCGTGCCGCGCGCTGCGTGGTCGTGAGAGCGCGCGAGATAAGTGCGAGGTCGCGCGACGTCACGACCGCAACCCCCGAGCAACGCTAACGAATGCCTGCGCCACGCACGATGCATGCGGCCTACGCTCGCCCGCGCCATTCTAAACTGCTCCTCTTCTTTTTCTATTCTAGAATTATCATGTTTGTAACCCAACATATTTTATTTTTAGCGACTGTAAGAGCAGTACGTTCCGACGTTTTTTTTCTTATATTGTATAATTTAGTGCTCGCTTATCCCACCTGATGGTAAGCAGATATGTAAAGCGGCGGTAAAGCATACTAGTCCAAAAGAACCTTCATTCACTCTTATCTTGAAGATTTCACCTCATACTGGACGGAAACCCTGACGCCGGCAGGCTATTCTAATCCTTCGCTATTTTCACTGGTGGTAGGTCTCTGTTGCCGGAGACCGTCTGGATGGGTACCACCGCAGCTCCTATTTCAACCGCCAAATAGTAGTGTGTAAACATTACTGTGTTCCGGTTTGAAGGGCGCTGTAGCTAGTGTAATTACTGGGGTAACGAGACTTAACACCTTATGTCTCCAGGCGACGAGCGCAATGTGGTGCAGTGTGTACCATCTTAACTAGCACCGCGTTGTCATGGGCAAGCGTATCACTTACCATCAGATGAACGTCTTGCTCGTCTCGTCGCAAAAAAAGAAATATGATCGACGAAGCAACACGCTTAGTCCAGAATATTGCCGACGAAGGGTTGAATGTCTGCCGTGTGTACTGCGATGATAAAAGAGCGATGGAAGTATTAAATCATGGAATTCCTAAACACACTCTCATGGTAGATAATACGCCTGCCAAAAACAATATGGCGCTGGATAGGATGATATACACAGCACAACATTGCGCTGTCGTCTCGTGACAATGATAAGTAGTTAGTTTGGAAATTACTTTAGCTAAAACGACTTTTACAATACACTGAAAACAACTATTTATCGCAACTTCCTATATACAGGCTGTGTTGATAAAAAAATTTCATGAATACCGAAATAATGAGTAGTGTTTCTGTTAGCAATAAAAAGATGTTTTACTAAATGAAGGAATAAAACCGGTTTGTCTCTGACCCGTATTATATTCGGCACTTAAGTTTAAATTTTAATATTGTATATTCTGTGAGTTTTTTTACATAAGGATTTGACCGCGAGGAGGAAAACAAAGGCTAATATAAAATTAACAACTTTGAATTAAGCAAACATTGAGTTTTGGTGCAGAAGACATCTTTACTTTGAATATTTTAGTAATAATTAATTTAAAAGGCCGTTGCGAAACAGTTTTATTAAATTTTTCCAACTTGAAAAAACGTTACATCTTCTAATTTGTATTGGTAACCTAATGTTAGGTGACAAATTGTATACAAATTCTCGATGACCCATACCTCCAATCCTAGACCATACAAACAGTAATAAACCTTTACTTCTGTTATCTCATTGCATAGTAACACTTTAAATGTTATAAAAATAATAATGTGTAGAAAATGTATATTACGCCACGTTAAAAGGAAATAGATGTTACAAAGTATATTACAATTAAATGTTCACAGGAGGTAGATGTCATTGCTGTAGGACTCAATTATTGTTGAAACATGTTCGTAAAGGTCGTTGTTTTTTGTATAATCGCAATTACGCGTAGTTCTTCACTGGTGCGTTCAATTATAAGAATTAGACCGATTAAAGTGTAATTCACTTGGTGAGAGAATTATAACGATACCATGAATTGTGTGTTTCATTGTAGTTTATGAATACTAACGCACATTTATACAGTAATGGTTGGTAGTAAGAAAAATGTATTCGTCTCTGTACGAGTACATCAACACCTGTTCTTTGATACTTGTAAAGGGCATTTATGTTGGTTAAAAATAGCAAAAAAGAAATTTCTACCTGCCTATGAGCTAACGATTTTTCATGTCGTGAATGAGGCTGAAGATAGTGAAGCGTGGTACGTTCAGAATGCTTTGGCTCTCATATGTTAACAGCCGGAACAACAATGCTATAATGACGGTAGATTTATAATATGATGGTAGTTGATAGTCACGGAGGCAGTTAAATGGAAAAGTTACTTGTTAGCACAAAGCTTATCTTACTGTTATCGATATATAAAACTAAATAATTGATCTATAATTCAACACAAATCTCTAAATCTAGAGAAGATAAAATTTAACGAAGTTATTTAATTTTTTATGATCTTTTAATATTCTGGAGTTTTAATATTTTGACATCTAAAATTAAGTAAATTACGTACCCTAGTATTTATTTCTAGTACAGTTTGAACGTGAAGGGCACGTCATGATAAGGAGTCACTGTTTCGGAAGTAACATATTAAAAGCTAATTAAAATTTTAGTTACATTTACTTGTTTTTTATATACTTAATGTATCACTGTTTAAATTGGCTACTAACTTGTTGAAAATATATATTTGCTGGACTTTGTCTTTACATTTATTAATATTTTAGTTTTTAACAATAACCGAGTATTTGTAATCAAGGATGCTTCAAATATATAACGAAGATTATCGTTTCTGATCACATGTGCAAAATTACAATCGGAAATCAATAACAGTCAAATCAGAACCAATGCGGTCATATCGATTTCGACGTATACACTTAAATATTGTCACACGATTCCGATATGAATGTCAGTAGCCTGCGATGACCCTCTGACCATTTATTTTATAGCAGACCCTTGCGGCGATGATTATTTTGTACACCTCTTACATTGCCTTGCGGTCTTAAGAAATCGTCAGAGTACTAGTTGCAAAACGTTAATGTATATCGAAATTAATATTATCGAAGTTATAATAAATTTAAATTTATTATGTCGCATACAATTCCGCATCAGTACCGTGAATCGATTGTCCACTGCAGTTACGACCTCGACCACCTAGCAAGCACGCAATCGTCTCATTGCGCACCGCCTAATCATTATACAAGGACAGCGCATAAATATTTTTGTCTTCTGTTAACAAAATAATTTTATGTAAAAACGTTTCATTAACTCATCGTTTTTAAACAAAGAACTCATTTGATGAAAAAACAATATTTTATTGCAGGTTTTTGGTAATTAAAACAGGAGTTATGAACGCTGATCATTATATGCTCCACCAAAAGTAGTGAGATATTTTCTGCTTAATGGATATACGATTAACACTAGACACTTCTGTAAATATCACTGAATTTAAGAAAACTTGCAACAGCGAGCGCTTTCATAGATTTATACAAATATTCCGTAAGCCATCAATTATGCGAGAAAGCAAAAAAAAAAATCAGCTATATTAAATGCAACGCCATATTTAAATCTTATAAAATTAAAGTACGATTCACAACTCGTTAGGATTCCAATTATAGAACTATTATGTAAATGATGTCTTTGTTTTTTTTATTAACCGCAAAATGTATTAAGAGGTTGTTTTAATGCAATGCGGCGAAACTATTGTTATGAAACCTAGGCCGCAAAACCTTGTTTTCGCATCCCGTACCTAGTGATTCCTTAATAGTCGCTGTGCGTATTTTACAGACGAAACAAACACTTTTATATTTTTAGAAAGCATGTGTTTCTCGCTTTTAAAACAATTAAGAAATCATCTGAAAAGATTTAAGCATCATAAACCATAACATGTAGACTCTACCATATACAAAACAAAACACTATGCTAAGCGCCTGTGAACCATGTTTTTTCCAGCCGAAGTGCTTAATAAGCGAACGATACATCCATGTATTGCAGTCTAATAAGAAATCGCTTTCTTATTAGTCCGACTCCAGTTCTAGAACTCGTAACTTATGTAACGTTATGAGAAGGCGTGTCATATAACATCACGAGCAACATCCTGCTCGTACTTCTTTAAAGTTCTTTACACCAAACTGTAGATCGAAGCCGAAAACCCGTTATACAGTGGGCGTCTATAGTTTGTTGAACATGGTGACCGTTTATTTAAATCGTGTTTACGATTTTGTGCAATGCCTAACTTATTTTAACAGAGTATTGACATTTTTCGCATTTTCTTAAAACTTAATGTGACAATAACTGATGTGAAAACTTTTAAATTTAGTTATTTTTCCAGAATTAGAATATCTGCCGAAAAATTAAATGCTAAATATAGTCTTATACGTTATTCTAATTAATAATATTAAGTGAAATAGTATTTTTTTTGGACATAAAAATGTGTGATTACTTGCCCTTGTTACACGGTAAATAGAAAAAAAATATTATTTGATACAATGGTCCAGTATTTTTGAACCCGCTTACCTAGCCATCACCTTCCCAATGTAACAAAATTGCTGAGGTCCGGCTGTTTATATAAGAGTCGATGTATTCTGAGCCGTCTTCTGTCTCATTGTCACTAACCATCATTGGGAATTGAGGAAAAGCGTTAGCCCATTTTTGATAAAAAATATTAAATAAGCAATCGTTTATATAGCAACTACAATAAGAAAATAATTCTTAACAAAATTAGCAGAATCCAAGGGCTAAGTAAAATCTCGTGTAAATATGAATCATACGCAGGTGTTATGACACTCGACTCCGGATCGTCATAAGAATGCATCGAATCAGCATCTTAGTAACAGGAAAGTTGTCACGTGTGAACGCGAAAAGTTTGGTGACTCACGTCACATGAGAATCTCGCAGTGACTTCCATAATAACAAACGCGCTTTAAGTTTAAGATGGTCTTCGGTCTTTAATTATCTAGATTAAATTAATTATCTAGATTTAATTCAATTTAAATCCGAGCGTTATTACTTTTGCAACAAAGCGATGAGACCAACAGGCAAACAACTTTAAGTTACTAGGATGTACATAAAGTACTATACCGTGTTCATCGCTTTGAGGCATAAGTTGATAAATCCGGGTACTTAAATATTAACTGCTGTAGTTAGGTACCCTTCAAATCAAACCAAAATCATGTCGGCAGACTACTATCTGCTTAGCGGCAAAAGTTTACTAGTGAAATTTTGTCATATGCGAGCAAAATTCAAACGACCTTTGTAATCCTATATAAGCCATTGTAATGAACAATAATCGCAAATCAACAATTTATTAAAAAAAGAGGAGCACTTGCATAGGAATTGTCCACGTAACGATTTCCCCACGGTTCAAATATAATATTTAAAGTCAATGACTAATATAATATAATATTATGCATGCGTAATGAATCTACACGTGAGGACAGACTATTAAGCGAATATATGTGTAAAAATGCAATGAAAGTAATAAAAAGCTTCCAAGAAATTAATTGCGTCAATGGAAAGGTTCTATTTCGTATAAAACTTAAACACAGGTATCTAGTTTGCCTACCTTGCCAAAATTAACCTTTCTGTTAGCAAATCAATAAACAAACTCAACCGCTGACCCAGTGCAATGAAACTAGAGCAATGCCCTATAAATAAAACAGACTGAATGTTTTATAGGAATGCTATTTCCAATTTTAATTTCAATTTATCTGGACACCGAAAAGCTTTTAGATCGAAAAAGTAAATTTTTACATATAATCTCCTAGAAATTTACATTGAAGAAAAGGTTACAGAACTGCAGTGTGTATAGTGTTAAAGCGAAGGACGCTTTTGTCAAAGACGTTAACACTGTTAAAAGTCACTACAAAATGAATGAAAAATCTATCCGTAAGGTAGGTTATATAAGAATATTCAGCAATTACTGAAAAACGGGATCCTAACCTGTAAGTGTTCAAAATTTAACCAATAGCTTTTCGTTTAGTGAGAAAAAAGTAACGTACCAAAAAATTGGTAATCGAATATGTAAATATATGATAAGGAATACACATATTTAGAACACAATCTTCTTTCAGTTTAATGGCTTTTATACTCATTTTACGGGTTATATTTGTTACAAATGTCAATGTGGCTAGTATAAAGAATCCGGATATTTACCAGTTGACAATATATTCGTACATTAAATATTTCTATAAATTAAATGTAACCGCGTGGATGCAAGGGCGATGGTCCGGCTCATGGATTATTAAACACATCAAAGGAGAAAAATCGAAATGTTCAACGGCCAGTGAAGTGATTTTCCACCTGATTAACACCACTCGGATGTGTCAATTACCATGTGCAATCGCGCATCTGATGCATCCATAACATAGAATATGCATATGATTCAACAGTTGAAATATTGTTTTAAACTTAGGAGCTAAATAGAAAAACTCTCAATTATCCTTCAGATTGTCCCAAACGCAGTGATCTCGGTTTTGAACCAGGGGCAACCGAGTTACAAGGCAAAACCTTAGCTACAGCGCTTTAGATGCAGTAGTAGAAATTAAGCCTGCGTATTATTTTGGTCTCATGAAATATATACCACTAGATTGTTAATTGATTGAACCATTTTTATATAAGTTAAGCTTAATCAAACTTTCGCAAATTACACAGTAGCCATCTTAATTAAACGTTATTAAAATTTTTTGGCAATTGCTGATTGTGCATCTGCTTTTCACTCTTCAAATAAATAGAAATAATGCTTACGTCAAGTTTGAATCGACGTCTTCTTGGTTAACCCCAACAATTAATTAATATCACAGTAAAAATAATCACTACTATAGAATGCCTCTAAATATTAAATATTTTTATACATAAATATGTGTTTTATTGGAAACAAATCAAATGTGTAAGCCGAATAGTTTATCACAAAATTTTACAGTAAAATTAAAAGTTATAGTTATAATTTACGATTTATTTAAGTAGTGCCGGATAAGAAGCTGTTCCGTTTCATTTCTGTTTTAATCTTCTATATTCATATTTAAATTTAGCATCACTAATTCGGTATTAGACCGGTATGGCCTGAAAAAGACTGGTTTATTTGCAACTAAACAGTTATAAAAGGTGACCGCGGCTATTTTTAAAACTTAGACAAAATTATATTAAACTTATGAAAAGTATATCAACACAATATGTATAATCACTAAGTTCGAAATATACACATACCTGATATGTTACAACTATAGTTCATTACTACTTATTCATTAATTACTACCACAATGCACAATTTACAATATTGTACGCGAAGATACTAAGTAAATGAACTAAACATAATATTAAATACATATGTATTGTTTATACATGTATATTGAAGCAAAAAAATTAAAATAAAAAAATATAAACAATAATGTTAAAATAGTAACATAGTGTAAATTCTTATCAATATTCTTTACTCATTGATTTTAATTGTGTAAAATTAGTAGCCAAAGAAAGTATTTAAATGAAATATTAAATAATTATGATCTCTACTATATTGTACGTCTCTATAGTCCGTATTTATTTTAAGCTACTAGTTTATTACCAATGTGTTAATATGAATCAAAGCTCTGCTTTTTTAGATATCATGAAACAGCAGTATTTTATTTCTTATGTTTGTTATTTCATGTCCTATTATATGCACACATACCGCATATTCTCTCTTTTTAGTTCACATTATTGTAATTGTAGTCGAAAAATATGTTTGTCGGCAATGGAATTAGTTGGTACATCATATTAAAATAGATATAGAGGACCGTCTTGTTATTTTTTACAAAAACTCGTTCTACGAAGTGTAATTGACGCAATTAATTCTAAAGACCATTATAAGTAGTTATTATTAGCTAATACAACACATTGATAGTATTGTTAATTACCGGACAAACAATGTAACGTTGATAACCGGCTGGAGTATTTCGCGAGTAATGCCTGAGTGTAGTTTGAATGTAACGTGAATGTGAACTGCAAGAAGTAAGTTGCGATGTAATGAGTCGCGTGCGTGGGGCGGGTGCGTGCGGCGCCCGCAACGGGCCTGCCTATTCAATTACGGAAAGGTCAGGCCTTTTGTGAGCACAGACGCAAGATTATCGCTGTTCACCTGTCGCCACACGAGCACCGGATTAATACACCAACGGCACCGATGTCCGCCGACACACGTTTTGTCATAACTCATTGTTAGATGCAAAAGAAAAAAAATGCATTCATAACCATCGCGTGCAAATAGACATACCTATGGAATTTATTTTCTTATAGTATTTCCATTCGCTTCTCGTATTCTGTTAATTCTTTTTGTTAATTCAATAAAATAAAATGGACATTTACCTCATGGTCAGTGAAACACCATCCTATAACAATGTAATGATAGCAGGTATGTTATAATCTGTACTACTGTATTCAGCATCATTAAACATAAAATATAAGTCTCGTTTCCCTAGTAATTTCTCTAGCTACACTTTTTTTCATGCTTGCATGCTTAATGGTGATACTCACTGAAATAAAGACTTGCAAACATTTATCCACACATGTAATTTTGGGAACACAATATTTGATCAAATACTAAGCAGATATTCAACACCAGCCATTTTGTAACATTCAGATTTGTAACAACACCTTTAGTAATATACAGTACAGCATAATTATTATCAATAATACACATCAAACATCCTTTCCTTTTACGTCTAGGTTTAGCCCACTAAGTGGGATCGGAGCAACGAATCAATTATATCATTTATCAGATGTTCAAAGGTAAAACTGGCGACTAAAGGGAGTGTGAATATTCTAGATCATTTGACGCCATGACACGTCCTCAGTTGATAAATAATAAGCCTGCAGGAATGGCAACGTGGTAAAAAAACGCATTTGCACGAGAAACTAAAAAAGTTACATCGGCCAATATTTAAGAACATCATATATATTATCTTTGGCAACTTATATTATGTAATTTTTTATCAAATTTCTATTCAACCACAAAAATACCCAATTTGTAAGACTTTTTAATATTAATTATTATTCAAAGCCTGTAGTATATTAGCATTATTTACCTTTCCAACGATGCAGACGGAAACAATCGCACGAATTTTATTTGATACTATTTTATTTTGTTTTAATTTAAGGTGCGTGTTTGGCATCGAAACAAAATATTATGTTACATATTTAGTAAGTATTAAAAAAGTTCAAACTGTATGACTATTTACAATTGTATAACCTTAAAGTTTTCTAAATTAGGCTTGTGATGTAAATTTCCTTATAAATTATTCACCAGCAGCCATTTTTTTTTTAATTAATTAGCAGTTCTTTCAAGTCACTGAACTTATATTTAAAGGATTCAAGATTTTCTTCGACTTTTTTTAAGTCTCTAAATATTACCAGAACCATTATCCTAAAATAATTATGGTTTTCTGGCGATTATAATACTTAAGGTACCTTATAAGGATTACATAATACTTTTAAATATTATTGATTTTCTAGATCATGAAATTAACATTATATTAACTAGAGGTAACGTACCTGTCAATTTATTTCTCTATCAAACCATAAATATTTTGTAATAACGTATTCAAGCAGGCTTCTTCAATAAATATCTTACTTTAACACAGACAATATTTGTGTGCCGACTGAATTAATAGGACGGCATTGTTATTATTCGAACTTTATAACGAAGTAGTATACTACAGACATGAATATAACAGTTTTAACTTTCACTCACTGTTTACTTAAAATAATAGAAAAGTGAAACGATGCCGAATACTTTATAGCCATTGCTAACAACACAAATAAAACGAAAACTTCAGCTATAAATTTGAAGTCTTATATTTTAAATTTAAAGTCTTCAAATGTCTTACTACCTTAATACCTCGTACTTTTCTATCACATCACTTAAAGTTATTATTACTAGTACATACTTTTTCCATGTATGTTCTATAAGGAACTTCATTATATAATATATTGTAGTATAAATGAAATGAATACATTTTCATAACTTAATTTATATGAAATATAGCATGCTTAAAAAAATTATGCCAATTTTTATGTGGTCAACAAACTTATTAGCGTAAAATAACTGTAAACGTCAAATATACTGAACGCAACCGTTAAAATTACCAATTTATATTCGACTGCTATTTAATATTCATTGTGAAATTAGAATCTAAAACATGGCTGGTTTGTTTAAGTAAACATCTTAACATTGTTTTAAGTAAAGTTGCCATCTGTTGCTGAGACGTCGCAACGATTTACTTCTTTGACAACTGGCGTTTGTACTTAACTACTTAAACGAATTAATTTTGGTCTTTGCATTTTTAAAATGATTAATCCTAGATGAAAGGTACATTTTGCAAGACGGCACCGACTGCGTTTGCCGGTGCGGGGGCCGGGCTCGATGACCCGAAATAAGGCTCGGAGTGGGTGGGGGGGTGTTGCACCCCGTGTGAGCCACTGCCACCCCACACCCGCCGCCCTCGAGCGCCGACCTTTCATTCATTACGCAATAAAAGTGTGCAAGAGACTGGGCAATAATCTTTTGAATTACTCACGTAAAGACCCGCATGCGACACATGCAGTTCATATATTTTAAATAATTCGGGTTTAATACCATTTCTTACTTATACATTTAAATATAATGTCGTTAAGTAAATAAATCTTTGTTACTACTGTAAATTAAAAGTAACCATGTAAACATTACTCGTTTATTTTTTAGTGAAGAAGCCAAATCCATGGTATAGGCCTCCCCTAACTCTGTTCTAATTTATACAGTTTTGTCCATATATTTTTGTAATCACATCACTGCATCTTTTTTATGATTTTCGTTCCCTTTTGTTGTCCTCTATTGGTATATGTTCTTTTGCTGTATTTGTCCATCTATTGTTATTTAGCTTACAGGTGTGGCCTGCCATTTCCATTTTAGGAAACCGCGTCTTCTAAATTACGTCGAGATTTGTCATATATTTTTATATTTTCCGCCTTTCATATTATCATTTAATAGCTAAACAAATATAATCATAAGAACACATTCAAGTTACTCAATTTCATTCTTCATGTTAATGGAACTGTTTGAGAATCGTGCGTATGGTTTGTCAATGCATAAAGTTTAGAAACAGTCACAAAACAAACACTTTGTGATAATCAAAACTTTATTACGACTACAGATATAACCTTATTCGGAATTAAATTATCAAAGTTATACACGTGTACCTATAAATTGTTTTTCTCTGTGTATCAAAATAATACAGCTAACAATCCGAAATATGTTAAGAAAACAAACAAAGGAAAATATTTGATTATTGTTTCATAGTTCAACTTTGCGATACCATAGTCAGAAAACTTTGTACAAATATGTATTTCGAGGTGTTGGAGTATGTGGGAGAGAGGTGCCTATTTTGCACTCAACAAAACGATGATACGATCAAGACATATTTCTTTTACTAAAATAAGTAACACATCTGGAGTGGATATCTTTGGAGTAGGCCTTTGTCCAGCAGTGGACGTCTATAGGCTGATGATGATGAAGTTAGCACAAAACTATCAGAATATACCTTGGATGAATACACAATTTTTCGTTATCTCAATAAATTCACAAACTACATTTTTAAACAGTCACAGTCATTATAGGAATAAATACGTCACTATTTTTATGTACAGAGTTTAGAGTATCTGAGATGAACTAACTAGTCTTTAATATAGTCAAGAACAATTTAAGGTGAATCAATAATTGGAGTACTTCTCTCTTTTTAATAAGTTTTTAATACACAAAGTTCACATCACCTGCAATTTCAAGTTTTAAAAAGCTCCCGTAACTTCTCGATCGATCGCCTACGGTTAAACATTGAGGTCAATTTACGCACACCGGCCCTCTAATAACAATAAGGAAGCGAACTTCTAAGTCGGCGAGGCTGTAATTTTACCCGATTGAATTATGGGAAATATCTATTTTCTAGACCTATAGAGGTACACCGGACATAATCACGTTCGCATTTGATATGATTTAGTTTCTATCATAACCCCTGGATAAAAATAAGAAACATAATAACGGGGGCCGAACTGTCGAGCTTGCTGTACTATACAACAGTAGAGATTTTTAGTGTTAGCGAATTGTTGAATTATATGAAGTATTTAAACAATGTTGCTTTGTACGAAATAATGCTAATTACTGGAGCTTATTGGTGAGAAGAAATATTAAACTTATACGAATATAATCCTTACTTAGCTTATTACAACTAAAATAGGTTTCTACATACGTGTTATGGAATATCGTATTTTAATGTTTATTGTAGTAGAAAAAGTTTATTGCCATCAAATCACATCGACTAAATGACCGTCTTATTATATAATTACCTTTAATAAATAACCAGAAATATTTATACACGTATTAAAGTATAAATAGTCTGGGTTCCGACTTAAAAACTCTTTGGTTAGTAAAATTATTGCGCAAATCCTGCGTTAATATCATAAATGGGGAAAGTCTTTGAAAAGTTACATTATTTTCAAAGAAATGAGTTTTTTTTTTGAACTTGCAATACGCTACCTTAAAACTTAGTTCGTATCTGCGGTATCAAGCTGTCGCTTTTCGTTGGAAAATATTTAAATTTCTCAATTTTCCCAGTCTGCATGTGAACTCATTTCTCGTATCGCGTGATTAATGAGTATTAGTTTATCAACTCACGTGCTCTACAATGTCTCGGCAACGCGAAACACTGCTCGGTATCGTGCATCACATCGCTGGGAATCTTATCTCGTATATATTAATAACAGCCCCCATCATGCATACAAAATTGCAAGCAAAAGGTTTTTACTGCGACACGAGATATCAGCGACGCAGATGTGACAACTCATAGAAGTTCATAAACGGACTAAATCAAAGTTAAGTATGTATGTAAACTAAGCGGTATATTTACGTACCGACGAGTGTCCACTTTTCAAAATGTTAATTTGTTAAATTTATCTAGTTAGCATACAATAATTATTACAAAAAGAAAAACACCAAATGAATATTAACGATTTTTCCGAACAAGATTTAATTTTTTTGTACGGATCTCCGTTTAATAACTAAAATATTAACGTTACGCGAATCTACTACGGATAACGATATAAAACAATTTTTAATTATCTATACGAGCCTATTGAATTTGTAGCTCTTATGATTAAATTTAATAATTAAAATGCTTATAATTAAAAAATACAGCCAAACAGAAACTATTAAAACTTACGTAATTTACCTAAAATCAGTTCTATGATTATCTCTTGAATGAGAAGCGAGGTAGAACACAGGGCTGAGGTTCAGATTGGGCGCGGTCGTGCAGCAAGGTCCGCGACCCTGCGCCCTCGCTCCCGATCCAGGTTATCAACATCAGCCCCCGCCCGTCTGCACTTCAGTGCCCCCCTCTTGAAATGCTGCAGGGATTTTCTAAAACATTATATAGAAGACGCTTCCAACCTAAGCGAGTGCGTTGACTTCGGATGAGCTTCATTTATGTATCGTATTACTTACCCATCCCACTTTCCATTTCTACTTTGTTGTCAGTTCAAATTGTTTTAAAAAATCCTAACCTAAGGAACTTTATTATTTATAAATTTAACACCATCACTGTACTACCTTAACTTAACTTTAACGAAAAACTTATTATTACTAATGTAATAATAATGTATAGGTACTACTAAGACAAAGTTTTTAGTAAAAAAATCTAATTTCACTTTTGTCTATTTCTTGTGTCCGCGGTCCTTACCCGTCTAGAAAGCTGGATGTTTTTCCATTGAAATTAAATACCACTGCTTTTAATTTATGTACCGCGTGAAAGACTTGAATATGTTTATTACTTCATTTTGTTTTCGGTAAAGAAATTTTTAAAGCGAATGTTTATTTATTTCTTTTTAGCACGTCTGTAGAAGAGTACAGCGACGTTTTGTTCATAACGTTTTAATATATTTTTACTTGAGACCGAATCAAAGAATGTAGTGATGATATCGTGATCTGAAATAAGTAACATTATTTCTTTTCATTTATTCGTTTCATGATTTATAAGACAATGTCTACATCTTGCTCTGCCCATGTCTTATACAGAAAAACGTCTTGATCCCTTGATTTGGTGTAAAAGTAAGTTACGCTATTTTTAAGCTTCTATCAGAAATACTCTACAACCTTTTACGTTAATATACCTTGTTTTTAATTACAAAAAAGACAAAAATCGAGAACATGAAATGTTATCTGAAACGAGGTGCTTTGCAAAATTATGCAGTTATGATATACTTTCCGTCAAGAGGACGATCAGCTCGTCGCGTTACTTAGAGATAATATTTTGTAAAAATACAGCTGTATATTTATTTTGCATTACGATTCGGACTTAATCTAACGACGTCTGACGAAACCTGAATCTGACTTACTCTGAAGCCAAAAATAATAAACAGTAAGTTAATTTGCGCATTAAGGGACAATTATTTAAGACTACAGATATAGGAACAAGGTTATATATTTTTTTTTAATAAATAAATCGGTAATGAAAAGAAACAATAAAATCTTTAATTATTAAAAGTGAAATACCAATCTTTAATATTTGTCCTCCTTTAAAAATTTTCTATAATTATCATTGTGTCATACATAACACTCGTCGAATTAAAAACTCTCTGTCGGTTAATAAAAATTTTAATTACGGTTTTAAATTATCAATTATAAGTTTTTAAGCAATTGAAATAACTTATTACACTTCTTGCTTTAAAATAAACCGGTCATTACATTTTAGATTTATATTACACTTATACGGTTATTCTACGACAGGAGGGGCCCTGACTTTTAGGATGCACCTGCTGTAAAGCGTTATAAAAATTTATTATAATACGATGTCGAGTGGTGGAAGGGTTTTTAAAAAATACAAACTAGACTGGACTAATGTCCCGTATGAATGTGCAAGGAGAACTAATCTTTATAATACATATTCGGTATTATATACAAATGATGACAATGCTTGTTTTTGAACACTATGGAATAAAAGACTTTAATTATATGGTTATTCTATGATACAGTCATTAAAAGGCGACTAGACTACAAGACGTTCAGCTGATGGTAAGTGATACGCCTGCCCATAACAACGTGGCGTTAGTTAAGATGGTATACACAGCACCACATTGTTTTATAGTGTTAAGTCTCGTTACCCCAGTAATGTCACTAGTTACAAGCAACCCTTCAAACCAGAACTCAAAAAATTTTGCACCCCCAATAATTGGCGGTTGAAACAGCGAGGTGCGGTGGTACCGACGCAGACCTACCACCAGTATCAGCACCACTATCAGTACACTAGTAAGTTACTAAGTTCATTAAATTTTTGGAAATTATAATATTTTAGTTTTTCTTTGTTTTATTCTGTACAATATGTTAAGAAAGCAGAACAGGGAATACCGTTTTGTGGCGACAGATGCGCGAACATCTCTATTAATAATCAACCTTTTGATAAGTCATTAAAAGTACTTTTTATTGATCTTTTTTCTATAATTGCATAACACAAAAAAATGTATAGAAAAAGAGAATAGGACGAGACAAGGACTAGACGAGAATGAAAACGAACATATCCTCTATACAGTCTACAAGGGTATGATCACAGATTATATAGATTTATTTATGAGGAGACTACAAATACGTTATCCTACTAGGTAAGCCTGATTTGAGAGTCTTGAAATGAAGTTGACAAATTGGCTATTCCACGCAACGAGAATGGTGTCATTTACTTTGACAACTTTATACGACTCTGTACCTTGTCACTCATTTAGCTAAAGAAGCAAATTATTCACTAGGTATAGTACGCATTAACCGTTATTTAGAACCGTTATTAGGATAGATTTACGGGAAATACGTGGCGACCATAGATGGTACAGAAGTAAGTGATGTCGTGTGAAAGAATAACAAAGCCTGTTAAACTTCTTTCCACATATGCAGGTGCAGAAGCAGCAATTAGTTACACGATTCGGTATGTCTAAAAAAGAGAGATACAATTCCATGCCCAAAAGTTACCTGCGAATACACTGCACATGTGGGTGGGGGTAGACCCTGTTATACTCTTTCATAGCTCATTACCGTATCTCATAAAACTGCGCGTGGACTGCGCGTTTATTTTACCTTTTTCTAGACATCTCAATTATACATTCATTCTTCGGACTTACAAACTGTTTCTCATTGTCTAAAAAAAGCAATCTTTTAAAGAGACTTACACAGAGTTTTCTTGCAATGATGTTTAAAAAAAAATGTAGTCAATATGCGACCCGTGCTCATATTCACGAATCCTGAAACGAATATGGCGTCGATGTATTCACGCGATGACAGCGTTGTTGCGTGTCGCAGTGCCCGTCCGGCTGCGTGACTCGCTGCACCAAATGCATTAAATATACGAACAGCCTCGACGCTTTTTATTGAAAAAAGAGGGTATGACGACTTTTATATTTTAGTTATCACGCCAATGGGGAAGGCGTTTGACGGAAAGTTGCACTAAGTTGTCATTTTCACTGTTAATGTTTATTACAGCCTTGCAACATTTTTGTAATTGAAAACAGCCTTTGACCGTTAATTTGATCGACTACTACGGTTTTTTTTTATTTTCGAAACTTTAAATGTATCTTATGTTAAATGCTCAAAGAATTTTAGAATGATTCATAAAAAAATCAGAACGATTCTTCTATTAGTACCTACAGAACTAAAATCGATTTTAAATATTTCACTCAGAAAATTGATCATATGCGTAGTGAAATATCGGGTTCATCATATCTGCTGTCTCTTTAAGGCATGACAAACCATTTCGCTGTTAGGGCGTATTATTAATGTTGCTAAAGATTATTATCACACAAATGAATTTGAAATTAGATAAAGATTTTTAACCGTATAGATCTTTAACAAATTTAGTGATAGTTCTTTTTAATTTTCTGTATATTTTATTGTCTATAAAATACAATTTTTGTAAAATAAATCCATGTAAATTATATTTATGTGAATTGTATATTGTAATAAATAAACAATGTCCACGCGTAGTGTTTCAATCCAAATTACTTATAAAGTATAAAATTAATAGTTCTTACGGTGTTGTCCAAAATGACGCAACAATAAGCAAATGTTTGACTTATCATAAAATATTTTAATTGTTGAAATGCTTGGTGATTAATAAAATATTTTTTTACGGTTCCGAAGACATGCATGCAGAAAAAGGCGGTACGGTGGATATGAGTGTGGGTTAGCTTATCATGCAATAGTGTAATCATAGCGTGCAATGGGCGCTCATTGCTACAAGCCACAGAACAGAAACAATTTCAGACAGTACCTTCTGTACGTACTCTATAAGATTTCAGATATGATAAAACAAATTTATTCGTGAAGCATTTCTAGGACAACCCGTGTTGCGCTTAAATAATTTTCTTTATTAATTTTCGTGCTTCATGGATATTAATTAAAATCTTACCGTAGTTAAAACACCGAAGATATTTTAATTAAAATGCACATACAGTATTTGGTTTGTTTATTAAAAAAGTAAGTCATGTACATTGTACTAACATTATTCTACTGTACAACAAAATCTATTTCTATATACAAGTATCAGACAAGTTAGTTGTTTCGTCTAAGATTTAATTTAGCTCAGCATCTATGTAGACGTCTACATGACGCCACTGCGCTTAACTTTAACTTTTCAAACTTAACCACGAAACTAGTGATTCAGCGATACAAAAGCGTATACAAAAATGTAGCACAGAATATACAAGTGATGCCAGCTCTTGTTTGAATATTTTAGCTTTATTGTTAATATGTTTTATGAAGTAAAAATAACATAGGAACGATTCCGAGACATTCGAATTATCAGTTTGGGCCAATTAGATGTTTTTGGTTATTTATACATCCAGTAATGAAAAAAATTATCGTAATTTTAATAAAACAGTACATTAAAGTAAATATAGCCAAAATTTTCCAATACCACAATAATATAATGTATAACATATCCAACACTAATAAAAATATTGTTTAATGCTTGCCGTGTTCTTTTCTTGTAGCAAAATTATCTCTACTTTCTAAAATAAACTTGATTAGGGTATAAAAACTTTTTAATTATACACTATACAAATTAAACCAATGTCATGGAATTATAAAAGATGACATTAACCAACAAGCGATACACCCGTTTATAATTATGTGGCGCTAGTTAAGATGATGTACACTGCACCACGTTATGCTCGACTTGCGATATAAAATGTTATACCTCTTTACCCCAGTAACTTCACTAGTTACAGCACCCTTTGAACGAGAACACAGTAATGTTTGCACACTGCTGTTGGCGGTAGAAGTACGCGGTGTGGTGGTGCCTATGCAGACGGTCTTCGACAACAGAGACCTACCAGTATATTACACGCTTAGTCCTCTCTGACTATACATTTTAACTATCGTCTTTCCAACGCAGACCATAACGATTGTCACGTGAACAATTCGACAATGTAAGTTATTCTCCTCACGACTCTCGAATAAAACGGGGCGACTTTTTGATACAATGTTTTAAAAAAAATACACTTACCTACCTTGTTATTCAATGCATTATAGATTATAAATTCCAAATATTACAAATTAAGTTCTTGTAGCGCACTGGTTTAACTATTATAAGTATATATATAGACAACGAACCGACAAAGACATTCCAGAACTACACGAATACAAAGACAATTTGAACTCAGTTTAGTAAATGTTAAATCAGTCCTTGACGCAGAGATCTATCTATCCGTGAATTTGTATATCGGTAGCAGCTCGTTAAAGACTGAACCATATTTGATTAATTTTTTAAAGGTTACTCGACCAAAAGTATTCTTAGCTATAATATAAATTTAAATCCTTCGAAGATTTTTGCTATTGCAAACATAATTTATAGATTATTTTTGCTATTTTACTAGAAACCAAAAACACGTAAAAACAAGCAGTCAATCAAAAAGACAAACGTAAAATATATCGTTGAAAGTATCAAAAATTATTTAAAACAAATATAGTTTTATGAAAGTTTATTATAAATTGGTAACTGGTTGAGTATTGTAGCTTTTCGCACAGAAACTATGAACCGTTTTATTATTAGTAATATATCATAGGTGCTACAATTTAGTAAATGCAGGTAATTATCTATTTGCATGTAGTGTTTGGTCAATTAGGCACTAACACTTCGTTTACCCCCACTTGGCGTCCACTGCTCGTAGCTGTGAGCTAACTACCACAGCTAAGAGCAATTACAGAGTGAGGAACGGCCGTCGGATAACCTAGCTTCGGCGAGGGTGCGATCCAATTTCCACTATGCTCAAACCTACTCCGTGTTTTGAACAAAACTTCGGTGTCGCAACGCGAACGGAGAGAATAGCGCTCGGTTTTACGAGCACTTGCGACTTCTAACGACATTCGTCTACCATTAAGTAGGGAAATAGGATGGATAATACCTAAATGCGCTGCAGTTTGTGGATTTAACTTTAAGTATTAGAGGAATAATTAATTGCAGCTTAGGCGAATGTCACATTATTATTTAGACTAGTTTTACGGCTGCGTCGTCCTTATCTAGGAATGCTTTAAACTAAAAGAATACGAGTGACCTTTTTAAAATAATCAATACAAGGCAGAAATTTTAAATTTGACTAGAATCTCTTCTAGAATGTGATCAAAGCTCAAAAGTATATCGAAGGAGACTTCGATGTACTTTTGAGCTTTGATCACATGGGAGAAGTATGTTTTTTTAAATGTGTTCACCGCTATGGTACCCTCCGACACAAGTCGGAGACTTTTTTTTGCGGTGTACGGACCTTGGTCTGTTTTTTTTTTTTTTTTCACTGTGTATATGTTTATAACTATTATATTTCGTAATTTAATTGCTTTTCAATACTAATTCAGCATATTTGATATATATAACTACTACAAAATAATATATACCTATTACCTAACCTTATTTCTATTTATCACATCACTTCCTATTTCTACACAAAAGTAAATAAACTTATCCCTTATTTTGTTATTATTTATTATTTCATTTAGATTTTCTTTTTTAATTTTTACACCACTGCTTATTTCTAAGTCTATTCTTTTCGCACTATATTTTTCACATTCTACTAATAAATGTTTTGTCTTCTTCCGTTTCAGTATCACAAACACACACGGGCGAGTCTTTACATTTGAACCGGTACAGGTAGCTTGAAAACCCACCGTGTCCAGTAAGTACTTGTGGGAGAAGTATGTTGTATGTAATACGTCTACATAACAATTAGGCAGTTATTAGAATGTTTACACCCACCTGCTCTTCGCTTGAAATTATAAGGTAACTCGTTAACCATTTAATTGAACTAGCTACAGCAGACTTTTAACCAAAACTCATAAATGTTTTCGATGCGGCAGAAATAGACACTGAAGTATCTCCTCCCACCGACCTAGACATATTTAACAAACATCTGTACCTATTTTTTTCACATTTTTCAACCTTACTTTCGTATAATTATTCATAAAACAGTTCTTTAAAAAAATTTAATACGTAGAACTATTACTGTCACAACATGCTGGAACAATTCCAGAGAATATGCAACAGGTCACATTAAAATCACTAAATCCTATAGTGAAACGGGAAGGCAAAGTGGAATGTTTAAAACAAGCTCACTTTCATTTACTTCTTAAGTTTTCTTGTAATAGTCAAGTGCGAATTGTATACACCGCGCCAAGATTTTCGACTGCATTAATACTAAATTTATAAACGGTCTTTAATAGAAATTTAAAATGCTTTTGCTTATTTTATAAATTAATGTACCCGTAATTAATGAAAAATTCCAGTTAAGTTATTCTAGTTTCAGATTTTGGAACAACCATTTGAGTTAGTGATGTTTATTGCAACGATTATTAAATTCATCGTGATTCCAAAACTACACATTTAATACGTCAAAAATAATACAAAAAGTGTTTACTATCATACATAATTCGATCTATTAAAAACATTTACAGTCACCTACATTAAATTCTAAGAAGTCGCAAGCAAAATTAACAATTTCTGTTTCGCAATATTCAGTTGTAAGAATTAACCAACGCAATATTACACTTTTAACGTAGGATGCGCCATGATACTTTGCTCAGCGACTTTTTCTTTGTGACAAACAACTATTTGCAGATAGACAATAGAGTATAGCGAATTTGTGCACAGCTATCCCACATTTTATAACAATATTATATTAAAAAAGTTATTTTACTTTTGCGCATTCGTGGTACGGTTGCAAAACGCTTGCTACTTCATACGAAAGTCATTAGTTCGATTTCTAGCTACCACACTTATATCGTAAATCAGCCGCCATAACAGCATCGCAGTTCCTGGTACTAATATTGAAGCCTTTTCAATGTATCCACTTCCCCATTAAACATCAATATTATCTCAATAAGAATTTTGAAACATGAGCCAGAACGTGGACTAGACTGTATACCCAAACTGGATCTAATAATACTGAAAAATGTATGACGAGCGCGATGACTACTAAACTCAAACACAATAAATATCATCAAACATACGCGCAGGAATTGCTTATCTACGTTCGCATACCACGTACAGGTAAAAATAGATACAAGTAGAATAATGCTGACACTGAATAAGAACCACGTGTTTTCCTCTTTTCTTTCTAACAAAATGAACTTTAATAAAAACTTAATCAATTACTGTCTTAAGAAATGAATATTCAGTCTTTTAATTTTCACGCTAATAAAATACTTTTTTTTAAGAGTTCAACTTAGTCTATAATCACCTAGGTCTCATAGGTATGTGTCTCCCGTCCCCCGATTACAACGGGTGGGTTTATCGACGGAAGTTAGGCAACGGCGTAAAAAGCGCGCCGCGTGCCGAGGTGCTCAGTGGCGCCATCTAGACGTCTACATTGGCGCCATACACTCGCCTGCTAAAATTAATCTCACATTGAGACTATCACGAAAACAGAAGCGTAGTAAGATGTTACCAACAAAGAATAAATGTTTTGATTGATAAGCATCCAAACAGATTAGTTTTTTTTACAACAGTATTATTTTTTTATGGTTATGGACGTGTACATCTTTATTCTGAGTTCCGATTTTTGACAGCAAGACGGACTAACAAATATACAATATGGCATTAAATGGTTGTGTCCGTTTCTGTAAAAACATGTGATGTGTATAAACAATACCCGATGAAATTTAAAAACAATTTTAAAAATATTACCATAACTTAAATTATTAAATTTAAGAGTGGGTGTACAATTTTTTTGTGGATTCTATCTATACACCTCGCGGACCAAATGCAGAGTTGGTGGATATCGCACCAAGTTGTTATACTTCATCAGATACTCAGGCTCAGTAAAAATCGAGCCATTGCTTCATCGAGACATATACCCTACTATCGCCTTATAAACTGGACTATCACAGCTTATCTCAGAGGTAGTTCAACTAAAGATTCGCTCTGTAATGGTTTACAGAAGTTAATGTCGTTAACGTACTTTGTGTCTATACAGTAATTTATATGATGGTATTGTCACGCAGCACTACTTACCTTACACGTGTTTACCATAAAACTTTATGTTCACGCCTTTATTGTATTGAAAAATAACTCTTAAAGAAATAGGCAATTCAAACGAATACGTGCGTAAGTAACATGACATCACTAGCCAAGTCATTGCAGACATTGTGTCATATTATGAAGAATAGATCCTTTACTGGGAAAATACTTGCGTAAATAAACAATCAATATGCACTTTAATCACCTACCAGTTTTCTCAAAGTTGTAAACTTTATATAGACACATAAATGACAATGTACAATATCGGAAAATCACAGAAGCACTTAGTAACGCCATACATCTTTCGAAATCATGAGCGTTAAAATTATTCATATTGACGATGTGTATAATGAATAACGACAGATACTGAAACGAGCCAATGTCACCTCTGCTCTGTATTGACCTTCGAGCTTGATATAAGGCGGAATGACGGCCATCAGCAACCAATTTTTAATAAAAAAAACGATTTAATTTCCTTTCATTTTGGATTCCTTATAACATTCCAAGTTAAAGACGAGCTTAAAACTGCTAATAATTTATAATGAAATTACCAATATTTTGAAATTATAATTAACCAGTTAAAGATAATCGATAATTAATCAATAGGATTTTTAAAGAATTCATGATTTTAATTTTCGTTGCAACAAGAAGTCAAGGTGGGAATACAGTTAGATTTCTTTTCATTACAAATTATGTTTTTACAATTATGTATGTGATCTGTAGAAGTATTATGGGTAGAAGATTTCTTACCATTAGATGAATTTCTAAAAGTGCGAAGTCAAAGAAAATTAAACTAAATTTGAAACCTATTTTAAAGCATTTATGAATACTTTTCTTAGCGAGTTCTATTCCCTCCCATCCTCACCGTAATCTCCTGCCGTCTGTTCTCCCGCTGTCCCACACTCTACCCCTGACGTTGATTGATGCAGGTGCAGTAAGAACCTGCCTTCACATTTCCCTCCTAATACTTGCGCCTTCAAGTAAACCTAAGTACTAAAAACTTTTCGCCGAAAAGCAAGTTTACAGATCGCTTAGCAGTCTTCTGTAACTATCACAAAGACTCATTTGTACCTTTTTGTTATGTAGCTACATAAGTAACACATAGTAAATAGATTATAATAATGAAATAAATCTCTTTACTTACTCTTTATTCTTATATAACCAAATATGGTTTAAATTTACCGGAAACATTGGTAACATTATAACTCGATTAAAATTAACTTTATTCTAAAAAAGTTAAATTTAATCGTTTGTATATTAACAACTATATACAATAACAAATATACTAAGTTATAAAGCATATCATAGTGAAATGTCTTTCATCGGTAAAAGAATTGTCAATGAAGTACTATATAAAATATACTCGCATTGGAACAACAGTGCATGATGTAGCTGATGAAAACAGTCTTATAATTGAAAACATTTACCAACATACTGCGCACGCCAACCCGCATGCAAAGCAAATATAGCAATTTCCCTCGGTTTTGGGTAGGCCTATATTGAACAGTGTACATCGGCTGGCTAAACTTATTATATTTTAAGACTAACTAAATTATTAAATGCCGTTTTTTTTTTTGGTGTTATTTTCATCAGCACCTAACAATTAGAGTCGGTGACATGAAAATTAAAATAGTAAAGGTCCTTCATGCTTGTGCACTAGAATAAGTGGCAGCGTTTTTTCGACAACTATAATCTTTTACAAATTCTGTACTCCGCTCAATCCAGTGATACCCGTGTGCGGGGTCAAGTCAGCCGCTTAATCTAAGTGAAGGTAATCAACTCAATATTCGATCATAGAAAACTCCACATTTGTTATAACTGGACAGTATTTGGCAATATTATGTATAAAGGAATTAATTTGCTATGTACTTAAACTTTATTAAGAATTCTGTTTCATGAGTAAGTGTACCCTTTTAGAGTATTAAATGTTTAGAGTAGCTGTACGTACAAAGGCGATGCCAAACTGGACAGCCCGTGAGAAATCGTTTTAATACTCAAAATCCGCCTGCAGTTTCAGCGTTTAATGAATTACGTTGGGTGCAGCCTCCGGCGCAAGACGTGCATCGATCAACGTCGGGCCCGGTAACCCCACCACCCCCACTTAGCGCCCCCTCCTACTAGGTGGATAGGCACAGGGAGGCCACGACGTCCCCGCACTGCCCAAATAAAATATTCGCATAGTGTCTGCGCTCACTTGATATGACAGTTGCTGCCATGTCGTTCTAAACCACACATAAACTTACGCGTTTACATTTTTAATAACTTTTTAAAATCATTAAACTTCTCTAAAGACATGTTTTCAATTACATAAACTGGCTCATGACTACGATACCACCTGATGGTAAGTGATACGCTTGCCCATGACAACGCAGTGCTAGTTAAGATGGTACACACTGCATCACATTGCGCTCGTCGCCTTGAGACATAAGGTGTTAAGTCTCGTTACCCCAGTAATTACACTAGCTACAGCGCCCTTCAAACCGGAACACAGTAATGTTTGCACACTACTATTTGGCGGTTGAAATAGGAGCTGCGGTGGTACCCATCCAGACGGTCTCCGGCAACAGAGACCTACCCCCAGTAATCAAATATGACTTTCATATATACATTACAATATTTTAAGGTTAAACTCTTAGTAAATAACTTTCAGTTCTGTAATAATAAGTTATTTGTGTACCATGTGTAGTAAACAACCAATTGATTCGCATAAAATATGCATCTAAATTGCAGTTGAATTGTAAAATTATCGTGCGATATTGAAATACAAACTTATTTCCTATTCAAAGCACCTCGACAAAAAACATCGCATTTCTATTCAATCCAATTTTCTTATACCATTTTATAGGTTGAGACATGAGATAAAAAGGGGTAACTGCAAATTCGCTTGCGTTCTTGTGTAGCTGGGTTTTCGCCTCTGGGGCTGGGTGCGGGCTACGTGACGCCTCTGAATTATAAGAAAATGCATTTACGGAGCTGCGCCACAGACTGAACGGCGTATTTTCGTGTCTAGTTTTACGTGAGTTGTGCAATATGGATTAGATGGATATGAGAGCTCGCATTCACCAGACTTTTAGCAATAATACCTTCCTTGTATATAATATTATAAAAAACAATATCGACGTTATATCATTCTTCTGATCTTTTGTATAAACTATGAAATTCATTATGATTCATATTATACATATTTGTCTATAAGACGAATCTGAATGAATATGTATAATTACATATATTAGACATAAGAATACCCTTTTTTTTTTTAATCTACTGTGTGACGAGACGAGGAAGACTTTCACCTGATGGTAAGTGATACGCTTGCCCATGACAACGCAGTGCTAGTTAAGATGGTACACACTGCACCACATTGCGCTCGTCGCCTTGAGACATAAGGTGTTAAGTCTCGTTACCCCAGTAATTACACTAGCTACAGCGCCCTTCAAACCGGAACACAGTAATGTTTGCACACTACTATTTGGCGGTTGAAATAGGAGCTGCGGTGGTACCCACCCAGACGGTCTCCGGCACCAGAGACCTACCACCTGGCCAATAACTAAAACATTAAATTTGTAATGTTTATAAAGTGCCCCTTTTGTTATAACATAGAATTTTATTAATCTCTCGCTCATTTAAACCTACAACACGATTGTAATTAACTAGCCGTTATTTTCAAATTTTAACATTATTGCAGGTATTAAATATATACATTTATTTGGAAACATAAACATTATATATTAAACTTTAATCGACTTACCATATACGGCTGATCTGCAGTGAACACGTAGATAATGACGTAGTTGTTTAACTGTATAGTTTATTTATATACACAAAAACAAAAAGAAAACAAAACAGATCTAAATAACAATACATGAAGTATAAAAACGCGCACACGCACAGTACACCCGCAGCGGACCGAGGTAACCGAAGCAACTGCAAACTACCCTACTTTTTTATAATAAAAATATCTTATTTAACAACCTATTCACAATTTTAAAATATATTTCAGCGCTGCTAAGATCAAGGTTTAACAATTTTTTATGCGATGAAAATCTTTTTAAATACCAGACTTTGCGAAAGAGAGGTTACGCCAAAAATACACCAACCAAATCTCGGCTATGATTATTTTCAATGCTTAGCGCCTGAGCAACGAGAACGTATACATGCACATCCATGACCATGCTAGCAAATGGCCATACAATGCCAAACTATCTCAGGAGAATTACAAGTGTCCTTTTGATAATCTGCTAAGGCGTGTCGAAACGTAAATCAAGCCTTTCAGCCATCTGAGGCTGTACCGGTCTTTAGCTCCGCTGTCTTCCCTTCGGCTTCACAGAATTACAATAGCAGATACGAATTCACATTCCTCACCCACCACTTCCTCGCAGCCCACTACTCATTTAATGTAGATTATCAAGCTCAGAACAGTAAGCTCGCGTAAATATTACGCGAAGCATGTCCACGTTTACTAGGCCTCTTCGTAACAATAGAGCATAATCTAGTTCGGGAGAGGGATAGATAACTCTATAATAGATTAGGCAGACTGTGAATAAAAGCGCATTAAAATGTATTACGTTAAAGCATTGTGTAACGTTTTGCTTTTCATAAAAAAAAAACAAAATATAACTTAACTAAAACTGATCTTTTAGATCTCAGCGTTTCAGATTAATCAATGGTATATTCTACAAATGTATAAAAAGAATCATTAAGAACATTGGTTATAAGCTTTGAAATTATATAGCACAGAATACTACAGCAAGAAATGTATGCAGCGTACTTGCATCCAAGCTTATCGCATCTATCAACGTCCGAAGGCTTTCACGGAAGGCTTTGTTCGTGCGGCGTGGGCGCCAGCCGCCCACCGCGCCCGCCCGCCCTCGTATTACAAACAACTTAGACCAACTCAGACACACGACTAACATTCTTTGTAATTTTGATAACCTTCGCAATACAATATCATAAATGAAAACACAAATCACCAACTAAATAACTAACAAACTATTGTATATTACCAATATAATTTTTTATACACATTAAATAAAACAAAATTTAACGGATTGTATCGCGTCTATTTAACTATTTACTACTCTGAAGTTACGAGCGCTTTATACAACCCGTGGTCACGAGAGGTCACAGATGTCATAGTTATCAAGGAGTATGTACAGCTTTTTAACTATTATTTATAGTCCAATACACTCAGAAGGAACTCACCGTGGTACAAATTCTTCTAGAAATACGTTTGGGAATTTGATTTAATTTTATTAATAATGGGATCTTAAGCAATTGATAATAAGCAACCATTTTCTCTATTGAAAAAGGATGTTTTTCTTATTTCAATAGCCTTAAAATATTTTACTGCAGCTAAGTCAAGTCAACTGTAGTAATTTTTAGGGGACAGGGTGTGTAGGATGCATCTGGGGGGAGTCAGGAGCTGCATCGATCAAAGTCGCCCAGTGCCGACCGATACTAATGGCTTGCGACCCGACTTTACTGCACCATATACCTATCTTTGTTAAAGAGTACAATATTAAAACTTTCGCACAGTTCGTACTTCCAAAGCATTACTCACGTTTTGCACAAACATAATTATACTTATCTGTAGTGAACACAAGATAAAATAAAGTAAATAATAACCAGCACATCAATGCTATATAGATAAGTTCTTCTTCTTCCCATTTGATGGCATGAGCACGGTTTGTGCGTGAGCCAATGTCATGTGTAGACGTCCAAAATAAAAGATTACAAATCCATTAAAAATTGTCTGCGTGGTCAATCGTTCATGTTCTCATCTTTTCATCTTCGCAAATGATGGAGAGAGTTATATACAGACATAAAATAAAAGGATACAAATTCATAAAAAATTGTCTGCGTGGTCAATTCGTCCGCCATGTTTCAAGTCCTCTATAGATAAGTTATTGAAAATATTTAAAAATATGTCAAATGATGACAAGTGCATTTGCAGTAAAAGTAATACAAATATGTAAACATTGTAATATTTCGGAAAGCAAAATTAAATTATGAAGAGAAGATTAAATTATATGTGATGTGTTAATAATTGTGTGTATCAATATTAGATTGTGTAACTCAAGCTCATTACAATGATGCTTTAAAGAGCTCCTTTACGAAACGTCAAGATTCAGGATACGGCATGAAGGCAGCATCGATCGGCTAAGCTATCTAAGCGCCCACCCACCGCTAACAATTTAATACAATGTTAATCTCTTACCAAAATATTGTATGTATCAGCAATCCAACGTATTTCAATTAAGCTACAATACGTTTTTTTATTACTTAAGCTTTTTACATATCACCTTATTGGGCTCGTCTACTAAAGATGTAAGTTGTTAAGTTTCGTTATCTTCGTAATTTCACCATCTCGAGCTACAATATTATTCGTATCGAAATGGAGTAAGTAGCTGTTTGTTTTTTACCTTATGATTGATGACCTTGGTGATACTTTTTTTATTTTCTCTTTGTTTCGAAGTTAGATAGTTTACGCACAGTTAAAAATTAACTTAAGTGACGGTACAATATTAATATTTTTATTGTCATTTCCTTATTTCAAACTTTTATACAGAACTGTCGAAAAATGTTATGTAACTGTTCTTAGTTTTTAAATCGAAATTAACTGGAGGCAGACTTTCTAGGTATGCGTGATCGCAGCGCCAGTTTCTACCGCCAAAAAGTATTGTGCAAACATTACTGTATTCCTATTTGAAGGGCTTTGTAGATAGTAAAATTACGGAGGTAACGACGCTTAACATTTTATGTCTGAAGAAAACGAGTACATACTGCATTGTATATCAACCTAACTTTCGCCAAATTGTTATGGGAAGGCCTAACACTTACCATTAAAGTCCTGTCCGTCTTGTGTGCTTATCAACAAGAATAAAAATTATTTGTTTCGAGCTAATTGTCTGACACGTAAATACTAAAGGAATTAGTTTTCAACGGCAAAGCGGAGTTAGTGGCGCGATAAGGATGAAGAGGAATAGCAGGCGTTCGTCAAAGGCATCACCCGTGCTATCAGAATGCTCCATCCTTCCACGTCGAACGATCGTTTAATATCCGAACGGTTGCGACCGCCTTTTTCACACAAACCGAGCGAAAAATAATTGATCGATTTTACCAGCGCGGCTTAATGGCGGAACGACACGAAAGGAGCGAATTACATTCTGAGATCAATCTGGAAATTCGCTTTCCAACATTCAACCTTAATGAAAACAATTAAACATTAAAATCGACCAAACATCCGAACCTGATTTCTTAAGTAGCAGTAAATAAATAAAACACCTACTAACAGAATAAAAATACACTAATACAACCACAAAACTATGCTGTATAAAATGATTACATAAATTCTACCTTAACATAAATCATTTTAACTTATAATAACTTCGTATCATATAAAATCGACACAATACAAACTGTACATCAGGTAAAGATATAATATAATTGTAATATCTTATTAATTGAGCTAAACTTTGCAGTAAAATATAAAAGTAATTACTCAGAGTTTACAAAAAAATTCTCTTCGCGAAGCTTATTCCTTTTTACTTAGCAAAGCATCGATCAGTGTCGTTTCGCGTAGTTTCGCTTGCATGGGAATCGGAAAAACCGTGCAATTAATTATTCCTATCCAAATGCGTTTTATACTAACAAAACACCTGATACTTTTTAATTCATCATCATTATTATATCATATTAACGATCACTAAACTTTCCTCAATAACTGTTCTGCTTACTTAAGTTTTTATTAACGTGTGTCCTGATATGTTTAACTTAAAAAAAGAAAGCAGTATTGTTTACATTTTAATACAATTGCAATAAGGAACCTTAACAAATAAAAGATTTTATCTAGATGTATCCGTTATATAAAATAATAGTTGTGGAGATATTTTCTTTAGGAGCTAAAAAATAAAACTCCTTCACGGGCTTTTAATATTGGCTGGTTGCGTCTATGGGAGGTGAGCTTGGAAGCCCGCGGCCTTTTGAGATACGCGACTATTGTCAGGCCATTGTCAGGGAAACAATGGCCGTTTCAACACCTCACAATAGCGCAAGTTAGCGTTGTGAAAAATTAACGCGCGAAACCTGCGTGCGATGCCGGATGGAGATCTGTTACCAATTTTCACGTAGGTCATCTCACCTCCCGCGAACTTGTATACCTACCTATTTACTAATCTTATTCAATGAATATATAAAAGATAATAAATGTCGAATTTTGAAGACTTCTTCGAAAAAATTTATACGTAGTCATATAAAATACACACATCTTCGAAGATCACTTTTGTTAATTTGGCGAGACGAGCGAATCGTTCACCTGATGTAAGTGATACGTTTACCGTAACAACGCATCGCTAGTTAAGATGGTATACACTGCACCACATTGCGATCCTTGAGACATAAAGCTTACAGCACCTTCAAACTGCTGAAATAAGGGTTGCGGTGGTACCTAACATACAGTAACTTTATTAACTTTACTTTCTTTTCTCGGTTCATAACAATAGCAACAAAAAGTTAACTGTTTTATACTACGAACTTACCAAATACTGAATTTGTAAAAATCAATTATGTTAACAATATAAACTAATGATTAAGTTGGATAATATAAAACAGCAGTATCGATGGGCCAGGTCATCCCTGGCAGCGGTCTCAATACAGCCCCAATTAGTCGGCTCAGACTTCCGCACGTTTTTGCCCGACCACTAATAGGCAAGGTCTAAGCGAGGAGACCTTTACAACGTCGTATAATGAGGTACAGTCTATAAAATTTTCAATACACAATTAATCTGTATTCTTAAATAATTGTAAAAATACATTATTTGCAAAACACTCTTATTAAATAAAATCAAGGTATATTAAGCAATTTTATGCAAATCTTATTATGTGAATTTCTGTTTTTTTCTATTGGTATACACAGATTCTATTACCAAAAACTTTAAAATAATATATAACTTATTTCTTGTTTCCATTCACCTGTATTCAATATTTCTTGTGTATACAGCAAGTTTTAATAAGTGATAAAAATTTATCATACGCATTTATACCGAAACTGAATACCTTGTAACAACTAAAATAAATGTTCGTAAATATTTATTTCTTTACAATATAATCAATCGTGATTTGTAAATAAGATCTTAATTTAACGAAGCTATACGACTCGATACAATTACACAGGTTAGGCTTAAACGAACTGTTTCATTAGTAACATTGGATGGTCTTCCTATAGATAAATAGCTATATCATAAAACGTATTATAATTGTCTGAAAGTTGACTGACGAATTTATTAATACATGTAAAGTGAAAAAAAAAATTCAATTGAATATAATTTATCGTACTTATACATTCCTTTGGTGCCGGATGGATTCTACCAAAATGGCCATTATGGTATATAAATAACGTTGATTCTCACCTTGAGAGAAAAAGCTGATAATCCCAGTAGGGGGACATATTAAGAGGACTGTTTGTTTTTACAATACAAGTACATAACCAAAAAAATTACATGAATAAAAGCTAAATACAGACGAAAACATATCGTGGGAATTTTAACAAGAGTACATTAAGCCTGCTGCTAATGTTGTAAACGCAGATGCATTTCACTTAACCGCAGTGCACGCATTTAGAACGTATTCTTGAAATATGCAAAGCGCACTCACGACCCGGACCAGTAGGTAATAGCGCGTGAGACGCTCTGAGCTAGGTAGGGAAGAATCTAGACTCTCATCGCATTAGCCACCCGCCGCCCATACATTACACTATTCAGCTTTGATGTAGTCTGCCACTTTAACGAGTATACTCGTACACAATATTAACAGCTCACTACGATAATTAATACTTTGACTGGGAACTTTTACGAAGTATCCTTATGCAAAAAAAACTTATACTTATTTCTATAACATAATTATAGTTTACACCACTTTGGCTTTGATAAATAAATGGTTATATACAGTAACTACTGCTTAATTAAATTGAAATAAGTATTCCCATGTAATCTGCCACTGTGAAAACATTCCATTTCTACTATACACGCAGACGGTAATGAACTCCTTGCATTTGCCAAATTCATTTACATCGAGGCTGTACGATGTTTTTGTACAGAAGCGCCCGCACTGCGTGCAATTTATTTTTAGATAAACGCAAAAACTAAAATGAATGTTTAATGACTGACCAAACATTTACTATTCTTACTAAATTTAACTAATGCCTTGAATAAAGTAAATGTAATTTTTTATTACACTACATCCTAACTATTAAACTTGTAATATATCATTTTAATGATCTTTAATTACCTGAGAATATTTTAAAAATAGTTTATCAGGAAATTAAAATTTGTTGCCAAGGTGCCTAATGCATTTATTATTAATAATATATCTTTACAAAGGCAGATTTGTTAGTAAGGTTTATTAATATTTTTAAAGGTTAGCGAAAATGGAGGTACAGAATTTGTACACGCTAAATCTGAACGATACAGTGACTGTGTACATAGTATACACAATCAATACACAATATTTTTAATTTAATTAGACCTAATGATATTTGTCATTGTTTTTACACAAATAACATTGTTTAATAATAACATTTTAAATTTTTATAAACAGTAATAGCCGAAAAACCGGCAGATGCGTTTTCTATCTATATTTTGTGATCAATCGTCGCATACATAAAGTATTCATAAGGAACGTCACCAAAATAGTGAGTTGATAGCAACACCGGTCAGATATAAAACAAATAGCGCGTCGTGAGTCGTGACAGGGCCACACAACAGGCCTGCGCGGGATTAGGTGCACATTCACATAGAACCATGCTCTCGTGAGATACAACATCAGATCAAATTCAGGCCTTTAATCTTTTCTTATACAAAGCCACTTTGTTAAACACCTTGACAATGGCTACATTATATTTTGTAACTAGTATGGAAATTTTTAATTGTATATCTATGTGAAAAATCACAATTTTTATTAAGATTCCATAAGACATGTCTAATGTTAGACAACAATAGCGGCGTATAATTTAGTCTTGCCTGATATATTCTAAACATAATTTTTATTGTATAATGCAGTATAATTTTAATATGTAAGTTAATGAATAATAAATAAGATAAATTATATGCTCACCACTCGGTAGTTACAGTATGTTATCATCGGTTATCTGGCGATGCCCGCGTGCCTGTGGGTAAGTTATGGCGGTCTTGAGGCCTCCAGCGGTACCTTACTCTCAAATATTTATTCACCATAATCTCAACTAGTTATTAAATGCGATTTCAATACAATTCGAAAGTAATTAATAACAGTTTGTTTATCTTTGAATACGCCATATATTTTTAAAATTTGTTAACACGGTGATACTTTTTCTATAACTACTTCTAATTCATATTGATTCATCTTCATTTATTGTGAATACTAAACCTGATCGGAGCATAGCAAATAAAATTAAATGAACCAATTAAATTAAATAAATTAGAGAAAACAACTATTGGCGACCCTAGTTCTCGGAAGACATACTCCTTTTACAAAACATTAAATTCTTATATACATTCTGTTCATACGACCACAGTCGCTATTTAGTACTCATAAGATTTAGTTTATTTATTATTAATAATACAGGCCTTTAATAGTCCTGCACGTATTTTTGTCAAAACATTGCAACAATTTTATACAGTGAAAATACGTAGACGAATCAGACGTTAGAACTTAGTGCAAAAACACGTGTAAACAATACTCATACAAAATAAATAAACATACCGGCGACTCGTTAACTCAACAAGCAGTGACCCCCGCGTCGCCTTTGCGTCCGAAATTTTGAGCAAATATGAACATGAATATGCATACAGGCGCTAATGCCGGCATCACATCAAACAAGGAAATAACGAACCAACCTCATTCAGACAGCTGTACTTTGTGAAAACAACGTTCGCCATTTTTTTCTCTAATTTCTATGTTTGTATAAGCTGTCTTAAGTCAGTGCTAAATAACCTTACTGGTGGTAGGTCTCTGTTGCCGGAGACCGTCTGGATGGGTACCACCGCAGCTCCTATTTCAACCGCCAAATAGTAGTGTGCAAACATTACTGTCTTCCGGTTTGAAGGGCGCTGTAGCTAGTGTAATTACTGGGGTAACGAGACTTAACACCTTATGTCTCAAGACGACGAGCGCAATCTGATGAAGTGTATACCATCTTAACTAGCACCACGTTGTCATGGGCAAGCGTATCACTTACCATCAGGTGAACGTCTTGCTCGTCTCGTCGCAAAGTAGTATTAAAAAAAAACCTTACATATATACATTTGCACAATAAGAAGTGAGTTCACAACATACTTACGAATTTTCTATCAATCATAAAAGCGACTAGACGCAATCAAGACTAGCCATACCTATAGGCATAAGCTGCCCATAGGTAAGGCTGTGCTACCTACAAAGACTATTTCTGAAAACAGACACCTACCACAAAATATACCATAAATAAGTTAATTTTATTTTATTTCATGAATTGATCGTAAATAGATTGATTGCATAGTCCGTGCTAATAAATGACTACGCGGAAGTTACATTCATTTTGATTCAGATTTTCCAGGCTATATTGTTATGAGTACACTCATACGATACGGTAGCTTAGTACTCAGACAATGGCTACTTCTGTATGATCTACATTACTGCATTTGTTTATGGTACATTGTACCAATAAAATTATTAAAACTTAGTAGCAAGTTTGTTGAATCGTAATTATTTATTGTGGTTTAAACAACGAGAAGAACAAAATATCGTTACATATAATTTACAAATCACATTAACGAGTATATTATATATAAACAAAAATTACTATCTAAAAAAAATCTAATAATTAAATATAAATAACATGCCACGACAACATAAATATTTTAAAGTTTTTTTGAAAAAATGATTTTTCATGTATGGTATAATCCGAAGAAAGTTTAAAAATCATGCGTTAGTTAATGACTGCTAATAACATGGAACATTAAGTAAATCACTATCTTTATAATAATATTTTAATAATGAATGTAAATAATCCTGCCAGTAAATCTAAACTTACACCATTCAACATACTTGTAGTAGCAATTCGAATATGACACAATAATTTTGTGATTTATTTCTATAATGAGAATTTCCATTTAACGAACAAAGACCTGCCGACCTGGTGGTAAGAATATCCTTAGATTTTAAATAATAAATCCGAACAGAAGTTGACAACGTAATCAAAAGTACTTATAATAAAAAAACATAGCTTATTTATCACAGTTATAAATGAAAAACCTAGTTTACAGGGCATGGTTAGTGATTGGCCACGATCCCATCTGATATTAAGTGGCGACGTACTCCGGGATGTTTAAACGTAGTAGACTAGACTTAGAACGTCTCCACTCTTCCCTTGACACCCACGTTGTGTTGGGACTGGAGCAGTAACGCTGGCAAGTTTCAATGCTTTACTATTCATATAAGAAAGTAGGTACTGAAAGGATGCCGCGGTCGTGCAAAACAAACTCGGCCCCGAGTGGTGGGCGTGCCGCAGCGATGGTAAGGCACGCGCCCGCGTCTCCATCCGATGATTATTAGCTTTCACGGCCGCTCGCTGTTAGATCAACCTGCACTATATAATAAGGAAATAGTCGTTTTTCAATACTTCACCCATAACGGCATATTCTTTATATGGTATATTTAATATTCAGTTTGACTTTAGCAACCGGCTCACGTACCAATGGACGTCGATCGACTGTTGATGATCATGCTATTTTAAGTCTTTGTTTAGTGCAAATTTATTTAATATTTTACTTTTGATTTCCATTTCAATAAGTTGAGGTACATCCAAAACCATTGAATGATAACCGTAAAAAATTCTTTTTACTGTACACAGTTGCTGTTGTGTGTTATATTTAACTCTATTGCTCTTTATATGTTCCATGCTATGAAACATATTAAGAATATTTCTGTTGCAATCTAAAATCCATTTCATTTACAACGCCTTGTCAATGTAACTGGAATTTTTAGAAAACTTTTTTAATTGATAAGAAACTAAATTTAAAACAATTAATAATTTGAAAAGTAGATGAAGTGTTTGAAATTTTTAAATATCTGATATATTATTCCATTTTTGACTTTACGTATACATTAATCTTTTCACCCTTTTAAATAAAAAAATTAAAACAGTTACAGATGTTATCATATTACGTGCAACGGTAGCGTAGTAGTTATATTGCGTTCTGTTGTTACACATTACCGTGCAATAATTAAACCTTTTAACGTTATACAAAATAACTGTCTCATTAAACATAACATGAATCGGTTACCGGAACGATTTGCATGTAACATGCTCCTTTAATAAGATATCCTTACTAATGTGACACAATTATTTAAAGAAAGGGAGTGAGAGCTCATTGTAATTATGAGTCGTTTAATTTGAATAATTGTAAAATCGTTTCTAATCAACACTTATCAGTAAATTATACGCTTTTGCACAAAAACGGCAGTTAAGTAACTATTTTTTTTACGTCGAGACGATCAAGACGTTCAACTGATGGTCAGTGATACGCCTGCCCATAACATTGTAACGCTAGTTAGGATGATAAATACCCTCAGTACTTTCACTGGAGGTACCGCACCCTTCATGCCGGAACATAGCAAAGTTTTAATTGGTGGCAGAAATATGAGTAGTAGTAGTGTCTACCTAGTCTCCGGCAAAAGAGTCCTACCTGCAATGAATAAAAGTAATTACATTGTAATTGAATGACAAAATTCGTTAATTATATTTATGTTTTTAATAAATTTAATATTCAATTCTATAAGATAATATACACAATATATTCAGGCTTAAAAAGAACATATTTGTATCCATGATGATAGAAAGAAAAACCAAATATTACATATGAACTATCTTTTAGTTAAAGACTTGACGTTGCTTAAGGAGGTAATGATTAAAATAAATTGTATATGATAAAAGTATAACAGAATTTTCAACAAAACTATTGTCTCATTAATAGTTATTTTAATGGTATAATAATATGGAATGGACCGGTTGATGGTGTCACCTGATAAGAAATTGGAAACAGAAACACTTATTCTTTAAATAAAACTTCGGCTAACCGATTAAAACTCCGATTTTAAAGAGTTGATTGACATTGACTATCCCTCAATACATTTTGCTTATTTATGAATAATTGGGATCTACACGTTTAATAATGTTTTCAGCTACAACAATAATCATTAAAAGTTGTTAAGCGTTGTAACAATTAAGCTGATATGAACATGAAATGGACATTATCAAATGCAGTGTTTAATAAAGAAGTAACATAGCAGCGCAATGACGTTATCTGCATCTATGAGCATCAGCTTGCACGCCCCTGAAGCGCCAATGCGCAGTCAAATTAATTAAAACTTGCAATTACCAATGTCCAGTTATTAATCCCGTGTCAGAAGCGAGGGGTCGAATGCAATCACTAATCAAGATGCAGGTGCTAGACACCTGCTCCTGTAACACCATCTCTCATTATAATATTCTCCTATTCAATGTTAGAAATATACAACATCCAGGCGGGAACCTGCAACTACCTTATTAAAACAAATACTACATAGTAAGTAATTCTACCAGTACAATACTATATACTATTTATGTCTATACTGTATACATTCGTACCGCCATACAAAAGACGACTAAAAGTATACAACTCCATGAAGTTGTATACTATAGTTATAAAATATATAATTGGTAAAGGTAGTAGCTTTCCTTATGATCATTACTAATACGTTACTATAACGCATATCCTAATTGTGGTAACCTGGAGTATTACTGTCAATTGTGGAGACCTATGTGGATATCAATAAACTAACGTTGGTGCTGTAAATACGGTGAATATTAAAACAACTTTAGCTATGCGAATGATATCGTAGTGTTATCATAATGTTGCCATAACAATTTTTTTGTTTTTCTGTTCTGCTCGATGAAAATTACTAATACTATAGTAATGTGGCCGGCTATTATGCCAAGGGAAGAAGGAAGAGCCTTGTTGAGCCGAGGCCGTATGATTTTTCGCTTGTAAACTTTTTTTTTGCTATTCTAATTTGTAAATAAATTATTCTCGTATGTCATTCAAGAACCTTTATGTTATATAATGACGTTTTCGCGATGTTTTTAGTCCCCTATTCTAAAACAGCCTGTTTACGTACAAGTGAATAGTTTTATGTATGAGCCATGTTTTTACATAATATAATTTCAATGGTAATAATAATAGCACCTTAGAGAAACGAACACAGAGTAAAAAAAATGATAAATGTATTATAATTCTTTACATAAAGGTTATAAAGATTAAAAAAAAACGAAATTGTTTTTTAGTGTGTAATATTCAAAGTGCAATGCCTTTTACCGGTATACTACCTTTTTAGGTGCCAACAACGTGTAAGCAACACCATCGGTTACACAAAGAAATGAGACGCTTATTAATGATTTGTGTTTTCAAAAACTCTATAAAAAATCACTTGTGTATATGTGCAATATATACACTAGGGCCTGACCACGGTCCCATTTGATATTTTAGCAGAGATGTCGTATTTGTTGGTGAGACGCACTAGTCTAGAATACGTATAAATATTACATTACATGTTTTAGTTGCTAAGACACAATTAAGCATTTATACAGTAATTTAATTTCAATAGATAAGTAAAGTTATTAAGAGCAGGTAATTTATATATAAGGTGTTTTAAGATGAATGATGAAGACATTCCTCAATACATTAGCCGTGAGTCGTGAGCGAATCGAATTAAATCAGTCACTCGCTGAAAAGAATCGTTCCTTGGCACGAATGGACAACAATGGCTGTTATTAAAAAAAGTACCGTGATGAAGAACGTATAATTTGTTTCGTAATTAATGCGAGCCGGTGTGACGGGGCGTGAGTAAAGCTTTTCAATTCGCATGTAGAAAGCCGTGTTTACAGATATTACTGCCCGGGAAGTACACCGATAGCGGAAAGATAATCGAGTGAATGTTAATATAATTGAATGAGACTAATTTTATAGTTTATGGACGCACACGAAATGTGCGGACAGGTACGATGATATCGCATAAATAATTATCTGTTTGCCAATTTTTTAAGCGAAAAAATATGAAACGAATGATACAAATGCAAAGCCCATCTTGACAGCCACCACAGCTTGACATGTGAATTGAATTGCATTGTCAGTTATAACGCGCTTCTGCCCGACCTCAGTAGTCTCCGTGTGCCTTCAGCCCGAGTTGACAGGATTTATCTCCCATTTCAAATTTTTATTTTACACAAATTTTTAAAAGCCGTTTAAAAGCATAAGCTATTTTCTTGTCAAGAGCGTTTATTGAAACTTTTGTTTTGTTTATTGTTTTATACCTGGACATGAAGTGTTTTTAAAACCTACAAACAAATGTAATTAAATATTATGTCTATGGTTTAAAAAAGATTGATATATAAATTTTAGTGCAGGACTTCTTTTAATAAAATTTTCCGATTTTGTAACAGATTGTGCATAAAACAATTTTGTGCTTTATTCATTATTTTACTTGAATAGCTATGATAAGCATGATTCATAAAATACCTGCAACAAGTATAGGATAGCTGGCCAGGGCAGTGTCCTGATTTAATAAAATAGAAGCGCATAGACATAGGGACTGCCGCCCTACCATGGTTCATCTGTTTTGTTGGTTTACTTTCACACTTAGCTTTACATTGCTGCGTTACTGTGATGTGATGTCTAAAAATTCTTATATTTGATAGAATGTATAATAAACGTTACTTACGTGTTGTAGTTATATAATGTTAAAAGTATTACAGCGAGGAAATGCAATCATAAAATAATATTCTTTCATTTTTAATTTGTTATATAAAATTTTATTTATTACATCATATTAAATTTATAATATGTGTATTTATAATATTTGTATTGTATTTATTATTTTGTTTCTTTTTTAACTTTTTTATGCACCTACCTCATAAGTTCTCTGCACAACCCAAGGTAGACCGGCAGATAATGCCAAAGGCATTTAGTCCACCTGTAAGTGTGTAAATAAATAAATAATAAATAATATTCTTTAATAAATTTTAAGGTAAGAAAATTATTTTTGAGTATTGATAATGAGATATAGTATTATTTTGAAGGTAAGTAGAAATGTAACGTTTTCAGGCGATGCGTGTGAAGCTGCGCCGTCGGCTAGATGCGGGTAGAGGTCGCGCGTGGCCTGCGCCGCTCGTTGCGCGCGCGCATGCGTCGTGACCATGCGCGCGCGCTCGTCACGCGTCCGCGCTGCCGCACTATTTTATCGCATTAATTATTTGAAAAAGGATTCCCGTGCGGCCAACATTCTTTAACTTCAAGCTTGTCAACTCTGGGAACTTAAAATGTTTAAGCATATTGTTAAAAAAAATTAATGTCGACGCTCTTCATAACATTTTTAACAGTCTCACTGGCAAGTGCTTGCTTTATAATGGACACGTGTTCGATTCCAGGGCCATGTGTTTTTTTTATACTACTATGCGATGAGACGAGCAAGACGTTCACCTGATGGTAAGTGATACGCCTGCCCATAACAACTCAGCGCTAGTTAAGATGGTACACACTGCACCACATTGCGCTCGTCGCCTTGAGACATAAGGTGTTAAGTCTCGTTACCCCAGTAACTACAGCAGTACACTAGCTACAGCGCCCTTCAAACCGGAACACAGTAATGTTTGCACACTACTATTTGGCGGTTGAAATATGAGCTGCGGTGGTACCCATGCAGACGGCCTCCGGCAACAGACATACCACCAGTAAGTTGTGGAGTTTAGTATGTGACATATGTAGTTTTTAGCTCAGGGCAAAGTCTGGTCTATTACAAATAAAATACATAATTTTAAAATTTCTTTAATTAAATGATGTACAAAATAGTGTTCAATATAATGACACAATTTCACAAGTTGTTACCACGCATTAAAAACTGCCCAGAACTTTATCTAGTAGAGTTAATCAATATCTTCATTGGTTCACAAAAAAAAATAATCTAAAGAATCTTCTTCTTTTTACTTGATGTTTTATTATTACTATACTAACTCTTGAAGACGTATCGCTCTGATCTACACTTAGTGCGTTAAATGCGTGAACATTACACGCACATAACCCACTAAGTGTTTAATATCATAACAGCGATCTCGAGATACATTTACGCATTCTTATAAATAAATTAACTACCTCCATAGCGCAGTTGAAATCCGTTTGTCTTGTAACACGAATGATCCGTGTTTGATGATGGAATAACATTCCGCATCACATTGGTGATGTGATAGCGATCTTTCACAATGCGTTTTAAGCGCCACGTACAACCACTATGTGGCAACATTTGTCGCCTACTCTATTTTCAGATATGACTTGAAGCCTTTACAAAAGGTCCTCCTTTCTCGATAATCGACCCAACGGTTGAGGTATGGCGGCTGTCTATGAACGAAGGTACATCGCTTTAGTCCTTGAAAGCGTAATTAAATACAACGAATATTTTTGAATCGCAAATGAAATATAAATTTTTAAACGCCTATAAAGTTTAATCTTCATAATGGACAATTGTTGCTCCATTGTGAAAGACTCCGAGCGCTTGATTACCGTTGGCGCGAGTAAAGCAAGCGGTTCTCAGGGCGAGTACGGCCTAGGCGCAAAGCGGAAGCTTGAACGTAGTTTAAAATTTCTTTAGGAGAAGTACTTTGAAATACTATTTACTTCATAAAGCCATAGGACTATTACTTAATTCAAAAATAATATTTGAGGTTATAGAATCTTTATTTTCTCACAAGAATATTTACAATTCACTTAGGCGAGAAATACAATAATATTAAGGTGAGCCAACATTGCGAGCGTACAGAATTATTACGTAATACAATAAACATATTGCAACTGCGAATGCAACGATCGGTCATGGGAAGGTAGACGGAAGAGGTCTGCGGCGCGGCGGCGGGATTTAGTTAAATATCGGAGGGCAGTTGTTACTGTACTGACGACGGATACACGGAGTGCGTCAAACTGGATAGGACATAGTTACGCGTGTTCAATTATTTATGTTTTGTTTTTATTTTCAACTTTTATTTTTTTTTTTTTTTTGTAATATAATTTTATTTAATCTTTAATTTTTAATTACTTTAGAATATGTTTACGTAATACATTTTTAAAAATTTGAGTTGATTTAATGTTTTTGATATCATCCGGAAGATTATTATATAACATAGCGCCTTCATATACTAAGCTTTTTTTCCCATAGTTAGTTCGCGGGGGACGTAAATTTAAATTATTCGCTCTATTCTTTCGACAGGCATAATAACCCACCTTTTTGGTAAAGGATATTTTACTATGAATTTCTTTATTTAATATTTTGTGTACCAATATGCATGTGCGAAATAGATATGTTTGAGAGATGTTCATAATTTTAGTTCCTTTATATATCTTTTCGGATGTCAAATAATCGTAGTGAAAAAGGACTTTTATAAGGTTGTTTTGGTTTATACTAAGTTTATTTAAGTTACTTTTTGCAGAGTTGCCCCAAATTTCAATCAAATAGTCTATGTGGGGTTTTGCTAAACAGTTATATATTGTATATCTTACTTGAGTTGGTAAACATCGGGTAATGCGCCGTAGTGCTCCCTTTAGACATATGATTTTAGATTTACCTCATAAAGTTATAGGAATACAAATTTTAAAAACAATCATTATACAAATGAAGTCAATAATTTAATTAGTTTCCCTTATTTTTCATTACAGCACGAAAATGGATAATATCTACGTTATTAAGGGAAAATATTCTGCATAATAATACTTTAAAAACGTTTTTATCGCAAAGTGGTTACTTACAGTGAAAAATACCGTCTGTGACGTAAAAGGCGTGCATTCGAACTTATCTGGCGCCGCAAGAGGGCGCTCGCCATTTCTCTTTATCTGACGTCGGTATCCCGACAGCTTCGTGGAATTGTACTTACCCAGCGTTTTCTGTCCAAATACCTGTTACATTATTAATTCATTCAAATGTCTTCGTAATTTTAATTAATACATTAACAGTTCAATCTTGTTAAATAAATGAAATAAATATATTATGTAATAATGTACAAAAAACACACTTTTTTTATTTATTCAAACATGTCATGAATTCATTGACGAAATATTAAATTTTTTTTTTCAATCTGAAAATGGCGCATACCTGTAGAAAATCTAATAATGATTTGTTTATATTTTACAACACTGACATATATAAATTTATTAACTAAACACAATCAATCTAATATTAAAGAATGAAACCAAAAAGTTTGACATAACGAATTAACACGGAGAAAAACACGGTAAACACTAATTACTTCTAACGCTTCCGTGTTTACTTTCTTGACATATTATTACAAAACTATGTACCATGTCTATTGTTTTAATTTTATCGCCTTATTAATAGTTCAGTTACCGTCCCTAACTCAAATAATGTAATAAACCGGTACAAACAGATGAGTGGCCTCGAAACAGGAAGGTTAGCGCTTGACCTACCACAACCAAACCTTTCTTATATCGCGTGACGGCCCGCTTCTTATTCCACTATCAAACCTTCCCGTATGAGCTTTTGTAAAAACTTCTCGATAATCATTAAGAAAAGCAATTAATAAATAAATATTACAATTTTTGACTAACACAGTACAGATTATAATGATTTTTAGGATTTAAATTGGAAATAAAAAACAGAAATTGTATTTTATTAAACTCGTACATCGTATCTAATTCTTATTGTATATTATTATGGAGACCTTACAGGCAATATTTCTTCCAAAACTCATAAAAATATAGACATTTTTTAGATGAAACCAATTTGTGATATTTTTTTTAATTTTCATCAAAGTTCATTCCTTCTTTAAATAATAAACTACCGTAAAACGGTATAACATGAATTCCGCATATAAAGTATTCGAATTATCGTGATCCTAACAACCACGTCGATTCCCCGACCATAATCATAAAGTATACGGAGAAACAAATAGTCGTATGAATAACGTCGACTATTGTTCGCCGACTCCCGTAAGAATGGAACATTTATAATAGCAGTAACGAGCAAGATATGCATTTTGCGTGAATGATCTTTTCAACAATAGAAATTTGTCAACTCCATTGAAATTGACACTTTACGACATGCGTTACTTATAACACAATTTTATTTTATGCCGCAACTGCTGTTTTGATGTTCAAAAGTTAAAGACTTAACTCACACATGACATAAATTTAAAATATACGACGCAACCTGCAGACGGTAATTTACGCATACAACATAAAGCTTTATGTCGTTTGAATTATATGGCGCAGCGACAGTATACACATACAATTAGTAATACAAATATTTTCCAACAAAGTTTGCAGAGCTTTGTTTTACATAACGACTCGGTAATTACCTCAGAGATAGACAATTATATAGAAAATCCTAACATCATGAACAAACTAAGAAGCGCAGTGTAAGACTACTAATTGGATGGAACTAAAAATGAACTATCATAAATATTCTTTTTAAGATTCATCGTTTATATCGTAAATTATTGTATACATGCCGATCTACTCAGTAAGAGCTCACAGTGCCATGAAGTTTTCTAATGATATGCTTAGTATTTAATTTAATTTTACATGATAATAACAGGATGCCATTCCGAAATTAATACCTATTTCTATTGAAATTAGGATGTTTTTAATTTTAATAGCGTCGCGAATCATCCTTGGATTGAACCGATGTTCTTTTGCAAGCATTTATTTATTTATTTATTTTAAGCTTGCCGTACATATGTAGTACAGAGGGCGGACTTAATGCTAGGTAGCATTCTCTGCCAGTCAACCCTGGGAGACTAGAAACTTACGAAGGCAGGTGTACAAAAACATATAATAAATATAATATATACATTAAAAATATGATAATATATATAAAATTTGTAAAACCGGAAAAATGTCAGGTTGATTGTCTCTTTAAGTAGTGGAGACGAAGCATCCTCTTAAATACAACTTTATTGGGTGCACGTTTGACATCATTAGGCAAGGCGTTCCAAAGGAGTATTGACTGAACCGTGAAAGAAGAATTGAAGAATTGAGTACGATGCTGAGGTACCCTTATTTTAAGATGATTGATGGAACGAGGCTCACGATCCTGAGAAGACAGATAAAAATGAAAATTATCTTTAAGATAAGAAGGAGCAGAGATATCGTTCAAGATAGTGAAGAGTGTTAATAAGAGTCTGGTGCTGCGCCTTTGTTGGATTGAAAGCCAATTAAGTTTGGAGCGATATAAAGAGATGTGGTCGTATTTACGTAGACAGAAGATAAATCGTATACATTTGTTCAATAGGCGCTCCAATTTGTGAAGAAGATTTTGAGAAAGGTCTGAGCAACAAACATCTCCATAATCGATAATGGGAAGTACAAGTGAATTGACTAGCATGATTTTGGTTTTAACAGGAAGAAAGTTTTTTAGACGATAGAGTGATCGTAGAGTGCCAACTACTTTACGGCTAATTTCGGAAATATGTACCCCCCAAGAAAGAGTTTCGTCCATGTGAAGTCCAAGATTCCTAATGGTCCGAGTAAAAGGAATTGAATTACCATTATATAAAACCGGTTCAAGGTTATCGTGGTTTATATTGGATAACATTCCACGCCTACCAGCAATCATAACTTGACATTTTGAAGGGTTAACAACCACGCCAAAGCGATTTGTCCATTTCAAGATTGCATTTAAGTTGTCGTTCATTTTACGTATCGCTTCATTAAGATGGCCTGTATCCGATTGAATATACAGTTGAAGATCATCTGCATACAGATGGTACAAACAATTGACGATGGAGGAAATAAAATTAATAAATAAACAGTAACAATGTCTTCCCAGGCAGAGCTCTGCTGACCTATACGAACCGACTGCTGGCGGCCGCGAAGATAAGAAGAAAACCACTCCAAGGCTGTGGAAGAAAAATTCAAATGACGAAGGATCGCGACGAGAATGTCGTGGTCGACTGTGTTAAAAGCATTTGAAAAGTCAACAAGCACCACAACTGTTACTTTATGTTCATCCATCCCTTTCCTGATATCATCAACAACCTTAATAAGAGCAGTTGTGGTACTGTGACCTGGGCGAAATCCGGACTGAAACACGTTCAGTAGATTATGTTTAAACATGAAGGTAGAAATTTGCTTATGTACACAGGCCTCGAGAACTTTAGAAAGGAATGGAAGAATAGAGATTGGACGGTAATGACTAGGCAGCACAGGATTTGGAATTTTCGGTAGAGGTCTAACGAAAGCCTTTTTCCAGGTGGAAGAGTATTGGCCAGACTCGAGGGAGTAATTTACAGTATGTGTAATTGCAGAGAGCAGGAACTCAAGGATAGGACATATCATTTGCTTACTAACACTATCGCAGCCCACAGCCTTAGAGTTGATGGCTAACACAAACTTTTGGATCTCATCTTTGGTTACGGTAGTAAATTCAAAATGGGGTACGGATGGTGACTGCATTGACGCAATAGAAGCTATGGTTTGTGATTTAATTGCAGGGTCAATAGAGAAGGTTGTGATAAAATGACGATTTAAGTCATCTGGAGTTAGCAACGAACTGAATTCTGTAGAGATGGGCTTAGCGATACCTAGTGATCGAAGGAATTTCCACATATCAGCGGTAGAAGCATTGTTAATATTTTCGTGGATATAACGCCGTTTGGCATTTCGTACCATCTGATTGCATCTGTTTCTTAGCAGTTTAAATCGTGCCCAATTTCCTTCCGTACGCAGTTTTTTAAATTTATGAAAAGCCCTACGTGTACCATTTGTGGTCAATCTAATCCGATGTAATGGATCATCCCATTAGTTTAAAACGCTGTATATACACCATGATAACTATGACGCCGGGACATCTACCAGCTAAGTAACCCCGTGACCATGAATGCACCAAAGCTTTTGAAACGACGGGGTAATAAACGCTGTAAAATCAGTTAAATTTAGTTTTATTATTATTATCTGATACGAGTACTCGTAATCAAAATAGCGAGTGTCTATATCTTGTCGGAATGTTTATTGTTTAGTTAGCAATAAACCTAAGGACTACAATATGAAATTGTCATAATATAAACTTCATTTACTAATAACTGAAATGAAATATACTTCCGGACACATCTACCGGCCCACCACCCAGTATTTAAAGTTTCGACAGTGTCTCGTTAAAAATAAATGTTAGGTGGAGCAATAAGTTTTAATACAGTTTTGAAGCAGATTTATTGGTCAACTCCTATGTATGTTTTTTTTTATATTCTTTTTGTAATTTCGAATTGATTTGGCCGGTAGAAGTTTTACAACTTGGGCGACAATTTCAGGCAGAGTATTCATATTTTTTGGTCTAAACTGGCTCTAAGTTTAGATTTGCCTTTTTATGGAACCAATAATCGGACACATCAAAAAAACAAATCCAACTTGTGCGAAATAAAAACGTTTTCTCCATTCCTGGGTCGCTGAAAACAATGAACAGACTCGAATTTTCTTTTTTTTTTACATAATCCTGAATTCAAAATTAAAAAAAAAATCATACATAAAGGTTGACCAAAAAATCAGCTTTAAAACTGCATTAAAACTTATTGCTCCACCTAACATTTATTTTTAGCTAGGCACCGTTAAAACTTTTAAACACTAGGTGGGCCGATAGATGTGTCCGGGAGTGTAGATCCAAATAAGCACATTGAAAAGCATATTTATGTTCGTAGTCTTGAAAAATGTTTAAAAAAATATTAAAGAAATTGAAAATTATTTCCTCGTTACAATTATTAATTTCAGTCTCGCTTTGGCCATTTGTTAAACGTTAATAAATGGTCTACGACGTAGCTGCGTAGCGCGTAGGTCTACGCCCGGCCAATGAACTGCACTTGCCACCGCCGAATTCATGTACCCGTCTGAACTTCAGCAACCCCTCCTAACCCCTAAAAAAAATAAAGTCTAATGCGCCTCGGTGACGACCCATTAGGTTAACAAACTCTGAAGCTAATTTATCATAGACAGAAAAATTGTCTTTATAAACTTATTTAGTTAATTTAATAACTCATGGACAGAGTTACGTAACCACAACATAGAATAGGTTTATCTTAAGTACTGTACACTTAGCGATAACATTCATTCTGTAACAAAAAGCCCTTATTGTATTTCATAGTGTATTTAAGAAATAAGTTACATGTAAAGTTCAATTCGCTTGCCACTGTACTACAGAGCGGTTGTCTGCCTGTAGAATAAAGTATTATTTTATAAAAAGCTTCTTTATTGATTACACAACGTGACTACGAGTACAGTCAAGACGATTTTGTGTTTTTGTCATTTTTGTTTTCTTATATTTTAAGAATCTAAACTATTAATATTATTACTGAAACATATTTTATTAAACGATTCAACAATACATTTCCAAAGATATGAATACAGCAGAATTCTGCCAAACCCACAGCGGTTACATCGTTTCAAACGACACTGAAGTCATCGATTGCATGGTCTAATCGTCGATTTTTATCAAGCAGGGCCTCGGGCGTGATAGATTATCCTTTAGCTTCCTTTTTCGTTTTAGAGAGCGTCGACCGTCGGGTGCAAGGGAGCCAGGGAGTGTACCGTACTGCAGGGTGGTAGGAGGGGTGGAAGGGAGCGACACGAACCACTGCACTGAACCAACGTCATTGCCCTGTCAACTGAACAATACTAAGCAGGCGACGTTACGTTACCGACCGATACGGAATAGGTGCCAAATAAAGGAAAGCTCCGTCGCCCGAAAACTTGTCATTCTTTTGTTCATTCAGCTAAACCCGAAACAGCATTAACGATATTAAAGGTGTTTTACATAATTTAAAAGTATAAACAAACTGTCTAGAACGTTCCCAAGCTTCGGTGTTAGTCAAAGGAAACATTTTCAAACATTGACAAGGAAAATGGCGCAATCAATAACTAATAACTATCACAATACAATTACGGTTAGTGGATTTAGAGACACGGATTAAATATTTATGAAGTTCAGTAAAATCATACTATTCATATATGCACTATATATCTGTTATGTCTCTCCAAATACGCAGTTCTCTACGTCTGTAAAGTCCTCGGGATAAAATTCTGCTTACTGTCGCTATCGATTAGACAAAACCGGCTTTAAGACAGTTACACGAACATATTTACAGAGTGAATTTTACAAAATGTATATAGGAAACACTACCATATGCCATGAATTTAATACAATTAGTTTCTTAATTATTACTTACTATACATATACAAGGATAGACAATATTTATTTTTAGGAATACAGTCTCATATTATTCTGTACTCTATTTTCTCATTTATAATTTCAAATACTTTCTTGCTCGTGTTGGTATGCATTAATGCCCTTTTCTTTACCTGTGGTTAAAATTAAAAAAAAAACATTATTTTTATAAAAAAATATTGCTTTGCAATAGGTATTAAGCGTTTATAATAATAATCGCACATAATTTAACAAAAAACAAGAAACATGTATAAAAGCAAATGTAGATACTTTTATATCTATGTGTCACTGCTATTTAAAACGTTGTTTTGTTATAGTGGAAATATTCTTTTCAAGCAGGCATACATTCTTACAAAGTTTTTTCGCATCTCTAAATATTCGTTACAATTTCAATCAAACGTTACTTAAAATAATAATTTACAGATCCTAAAACTAATATATTTGTATCAGAATTGGAATGGATGAGGATACAGAGCACGTTATTTGTCAAATCCCACGTCGAGCTCTCCAGCAAAAGCTTCGGTTCATACTAATAATAGTAGTAGTGACTTATTGGATATGGGTACTTTTCAATTAACAAATTATACAGTTTTGTCATGTCTATTAGTATAATCTGTCTGCGCAAGACTAGGACATGCACCGGTGATGTGGTCTTTTACATTTTAGATAGATATTCGTTTATTTGTCCAAACAGCACATACACATATAGACAAACAATTATTACAGTACAAGAAAATATATATTAAACACAATAAAAAATACACATTAACCAATTATATTTAAGACCTTGTTTTTGCGTGTGCTGCTATGGCACAAAATGGCCGTAGCTCAGTGTAACTGTTGCCACATAGTGAACAACACACTGATTTTCAGCTACCACCTTATTTGGAGCGAACTTGTAACTGAGATGCTCATTTTCTACATCTATCACTTTGAACAACGACTTTATCATCTTTATCAAATAAATTTTGGTGTGAATAACATGATAAGGCTTAATATAATTTTAGCAATTCCTTCGAAACGTCGGAAATTGTCGTTATTATAAATAAGTTAAATCGTTAAACAATAAAGCGCTTTGTGATGAGCAATCAATTAAAGCTTTATGTTAATGTAGTTAACACGTAATGGTAACGGCTGTGGGGTGCAATGAGGCGGCGGGAGGCGAGCACTCGTAATAATATAATGTCTAGACTCTAGACTGCATGCGTCACCCTCCCGTTCTCACGCAACTTGCTTTGAAAACAACCGCACTTTATTTATACCCCACTTCAGAATTTACATAAGATGCCTAGTGAACATTAACGTGAATTATTATCAGGCTACAAGGTATTTCAGAATAAACAAAAATATAGAAACCAAGTCTTATCTATTAGATGAGCAAAAAATTATTATTGATTTTTTTAACGTCTAATATATTTTTCCATACCAATCTTAATCACCATACAAATATAGTAAAAAATATACGTTGTATAATTAGCACAAAGTATAAATGCATGCCTGGACTTGGACATTTTTAAATTTAAATCTTCTACTAGAATTTCACGATTTTTTTATTTTTGAATATTTGCATTAATATTAGGAATATTAATTTAAATATTCATTACATTTAAACTTAAAACATATCAACAGAAATGATGCAAATGTACTAGCGTAGTTTTATTAAAAGTATAATAACAAAAACTGTTCACAAAACCTTGTGCGTCATAACAAATTTCTAGTGCTCAGCTTACTTGAAGCAAGCCCAGGAGACCAATGGCAGGGGGAAGCGGGAACACGCCCGCACCACCCACCAGTTCCCACGCAACGACCTTTGTGCCTCAGCGATGCACTTTGACAGACTTTACTAATTCAATAGATGGACGCTATGTGGCTTGGGTATTTCCTTTGTGTTAGAATATATTTAATTACGTTCTATTTATAACATATACAGGAGAAGCGACAAAATTAATTTTCTCGAAATTCTTCGAAGAAATTTGATATCGGAAGTTTATCTAAACATTAATTTAAACTTTTAATTTTATACAGGTTAATTTATTAAAAACCCGTTAACTAAACTATAAAAAAAAGTAAAATTTTCAACATTACAAGAAGTCTGACAGAAAGCTTAAATACTAATAAATTTGGAAGTGTTGTTATTGATCAAAATAAATATTTGCTATGAAGAAATTACTTTCCATGTCTCTTGTTTTGTATTATGTAGACTATAGCTCCATACCAGAGTTTGTATTTTTTAAAATACAATATAAAAGTTCTATCTTCGCATATTTATATTCAAAAAACGCTGCGCTCGTATAATTTCAAAGCGTAGTTAGACAACGTCGCTGCAGTCTCAGGTTTGTGATAACAGAAACCCTAAAATGAAGGCTTGAATAAGGTAACGACAGGGGGGCGGGCGTAGGAGTGGGCCGTGTGGGGCAGGGGGGGTTCACTTGTTTTGGTCTGTTTGGTCCTAGAACGGCTCCACAAAGACGACGGGCGATCCGCACACTAATTCAACGGAGATCGATAGTGCACCCAACCGAGGCGCCCTTTTAAGCTCACGTTATAATGAAGCTGTAATTAATTTGCTTTTATTAACGAATTGCACATTTTGCGTCTTACTGTAGTTGAAGGGATAATCGAAAATAATTTAATGGAAATCACTTATTAAAATATCAACCACGATTTTGCAACAACGTTAATAATTTTGGTTAATTACTAAAACGGAAACTGCATTTTAACAATAGTTTATTTTATATGACCAAATTTTGTTAATGAAGAACTGTTTATTCATCGAAATATGTATATATGTCGATTGATAAATGTAATAAATTTTAAATATTCCTTAAAAGACTATTTATATTTGTCTTTCCCTTTCATCCCCTATAACCGATAAAATTAATGTGATCCAGTCGTAATGATTAACGGTCGCATTGAATACGAAGGCTTACGTGCGCAGCAGAACTGAAGACAATCTATATGAAATTGGAAATTATAAGTTACATAAATTTTAGATTTACCTCGTGCATTTTCATTAACACTGTGAAATTGCGAAAAAAGTAAATTTTATAAAAGCTATAAAATAACATATTGATGAAACAAAAACAATTATTACTAAAACGAGCACATATGAATGGTACATAATTTATTTTACATCACTTAAGAAAACAATGTGAACGTCGTTAGGGTAATGCAATCAAAATATTAATTTTCAATTTAACCAAGCCCGCTGAATTAACTCAGACAGTGTATCGCAGTGAGTTTATTCGAGAAACTCCAGAACGACCTTCAAAGGTTACGCTGTACTTTATAATACGTATCTGTATTTTAAACAATTCACCTATTTTTGAATTATTAAATCATTCTTTCTATGTTTTAATATAGACTGAATATATATTAGATAAACAAGTAAATAAGTGGCTTTAATTTCATTTATGTTGCTAATAATTGTGTGTAATTTTGTGTTAAAAACGTAAAAAAACTACAAAATAACCTCATAAATAGTTATACTGTATTATTTTAATAATATGTATCGTCCGGTTCCTGAAGAAACTGAAGAACTTGTCAAGGTTATTGCGCATCTGCAACGTTTAGAAAAATCAACGATGTATTTATTTATGAACTGCATATGACAAAAACAATAAAATCAATCGCGACAGATGCTATCCTCAAAAACATAATATATTTTTTTTTATACTACTATGCGACGAGGCGAGCAAGACGTTCACCTGATGGTAAGTGATACGCTTGCCCATGACAACGCGGCGCTAGTTAAGATGCTGCACCACATTGCGCTCGTCGCCTTGAGACATAAGGTGTTAAGTCTCGTTACCCCAGTAATTACACTAGCTACAGCGCCCTTCAAACCGGAACACAGTAATGTTTGCACACTACTATTTGGCGGTTGAAATAGGAGCTGCGGTGGTACCCATCCAGACGGTCTCCGGCAACAGAGGACCTACCTACCACCAGTAAAAGTTTGTAATGATACTATGGTATCTAATAATGAAAAAACCATACATACTACAGGCCATTTCCATTTATAATAGACATTTTTCGGTAACGACGAAGTTGAATTTTTTTATATACTAAAAATACGACGTAGAGCGACGCATTGGTGAACTAATCCAAAACCAATAACGACAGCGCATCGCTCCGAAATTGGAATCCACAACAAAGGGACGTCAAAGAAACTAGCAAGTGCACGCGTGCTCGCCGGCATAAAGAGCGACGGTGCGCGGCTTAGGAGCCTCGTGCGTCCATTACTCCACCCCCACTCCTCCCCACCTCACCCCTCCACCATCACCAGTGGGGGGTTGTGCCGAAAGTACAGGGTGGCGGCCTCCCCTCACACCCAAAGATACATCCAGTTCTGGACGAAACCGCACTACCGTTTGCACAAAATGGTAATGAGTTTGAACTCTTATTTATTTTACTTATATTGATTAGGACTCGTGACTAACTACCTATTGGTTTAATTTTGCATTGCATGGAGCAGTTCTGCGACTAACCCGTATTGAAATAAAAGCTCTACTAATGAGCAGGTAGCATTTTAAAATTACACTTTTAAAGAAATTTATGTTCATGTTTTTGAATAATAAGTAGAACAACGTGACATTCTTATAATATCGGTACATTCTTGAAATTGATTAAAAAAACTAACTCATTATAAAATTATTACAAATTAAATGATAAATGCACGTTTTTCAGCAAAATCCTATTCTATTTTTCTTATATCTCGTTAATCCGTTTTTAGGACCCGAACAAAAATAGTAGCAGTATAAGTTTAACAGATATATCTATCTAACGGCTTCAATTTCACATGATGTTAAGTGTCAATGAGGCTGTGGATAGTTAAACGCGAACGCCCACAATACTCTGAATTTCATATCACAACCGGAACACAGTAATGCTGTTATGACGACAAATTTACACTATGCGGATGGTTGCTTGCTCCTTGTGCTAGAAATAATCCAAAGTTAAATTACAGTAATTAGACCTTGGAATCGAATTTAGGCCTTCTGTGTGACGAAGCAGATGATTAGCCCCAGCGCTTTTGAGACAGTTTTTTTCAGTTTTCAGGCATAGTAGCTCCAACCGGACTCATTCTGATTTAGTTCCTTTGTTTAAAATGTGCCTCATCTGAATTTTCTTAATTGTAGTTAAAAAAAAACGGTTAAACCAATTGAAGATATCTCAGGTTTTTTGTTATTCAGATTAGCTTATTCATAATTGTTAGTAACTATAAGAAACTTTCGCTCAAAAATTTGATGTTAACATCTGCGAATTTTTGTTACCAATTAAAGTAAAAAAATGTTTTACTAAAAACATTACAACAAATAAATATAAGTATCATACAGATGTGTAAAACATACATTAAATGAATTTTTTTAAATTATAATAACATAAAAACATTAAAAAAATACTATTCCAGATTTCCTAAGCATTTAATGTTATTACTTTTTGTTCGGAGCGTCTCATGTATCGTTTAAATGTATTTCTAATGATAGCGATTTAAGCTTTTTTATATAATACCGATGATTCGCCCAACGACCAGCAGAACGTCAAAGATGTACCAATTTATTCGACGTAGCACCTACTCGTTCTAAAAGGTTACAGTCACGACATGCCCCTGCACCTATAAATCGCATTAGGGTCCACGTGCAGAGAATACATTTTTAATCTTGTTTCCATTATATTATCCGCTTTGGAAAGCTTCAAAGTTACAAAGAAAATGGACAAAATAATACTGAAAACTTTTATACACCTACCTTTTAATATCACAAAGGTGACTAATGTTTACCACATGTGAAGCCATTTAATTACGGACGAAAACATTAATCGAGAAATCCTTTTAAAAGAAACCACAACAAGAAATAGCGCGCAACTTCCCTACATACGTACAATGAGTAACCAAAAAAACGAACAGAACGTTTCGAGGAAAACGTTAATAACACTCATGCTAGCATCCATAGCTCTTTTCATTCGGTACGAGTCGTGCAGGCTGTGTCAAAGCACGTAATTAGTATTTAGGAAGGTGGTAAGAAAAGCGAGGTCGTGGGCCAGACGTCGGGTATCGATCCACCGACCTGCCCCACGTTCTGCCACCCCAAGGGTGGGAAGCAGGGGGCCACGCACATCAAGCCACCAATTGACACACTTAAGGTAATACTTTGCACTTACGATGTCGCCATTGCTCTTGCCCAATACAAAATTCATTGTTTAAAATGGAAAAAAAGTAACATTTGATTACCTGTAACAAACAAAAGATTACAATTGTAAACATACTATATTAAATATGTATACATTTATTACCCGCACGTTTATTCTTTTTTAATACTGATGCATAATAGCTTATTTTGAATGGATTAACTTTTGCATGGCAGGTATGAAGCTGGCAGAAATAGCTGAAAGTTACAGAAAGCTCGACCCAGTTGGCTTAGAGCCCGTCTGTAGGTCGTAACGGCACATGTAGAAATGAGTAGCATTATTTAACCTTGATCTTTGTAAATAACGTTACATTATTAAGTTATATTAAGCAAATAAAAACTAGTATTTAATTCTAAACTACAAACATTACAATATGGTTCCATACTCCGTGGTAAATATATTAAACGTAGTTAGTATAACATACTAAAGAACAAAAAAATTGTATGTATACGAAATTATCGTTATCACTCATCATTTAGTATATACGGTTCAGTTTTCTACACAAGCCTATATTAAGTCATATAAAAACGAATAATTATTGTTACCTCTGATCCTCTGAAGTGGAAATCCTCTTTGCGAGTGACCATAAAATGTAATACTATAAATAGTTTTTTTAAGAACGTAAGTACTTGTACGTGTCTGTACAGATATGTAAAAATGTTTTTTATACTCTTGACATTTTGCAGTATTGACCTTAGATATAAATATATTCTATTATAATACTGGTAGTAGGTCTCTATTGCCGGAGACCGTCTAAGTAGATACCTCCGCAACTCCTTTTTCTGCCGCCAAATGATATTCTGCTGAAACTACTGGGTAACGAGACTTACCACCCTCTGTCTCAAGGCGATAAGCGCAATGTAGTGCAGTGTATACCGTCTTAACCTGCGTCATGTTGTTATGGTCAAGCATAGTACTTACCATCAGGTCAACGCCTTGCTGGTTTCATTAAATAAAAAAAATATTCTCAGTCTTTGTGTCCTTGTTCCTCTAAATATGCGTTTAGTCAAAGATATAATTTCATTTTCAATTTGGCTTCATTGCGATTCTTTTAAATTTGATTACGTTTGCGTTTTTCTTTGCAACTAAAGTTCTCTTCCTTTATAAAGGCAATTTCCGGCAAAGAAATTATGGGTGAAAATGAGCAGAGCACGCAGATTGTCCAGAGCGACGCCGCGTCGGTGCAGCACGGAGTGGGGTAGGCGCGGGTTAGACACCGGGAGGGAGAGGAAGAGGGTGCAAAATCACCCGCAATCATTTATACCCAAACTACCTTCAAAATTACTACTTGCCACTATATATACTATAACATTATTTGTAATTTTAAAAAAATAGAAACACGTTACTTTTACAGTACCACTATTACATAATACAATATAACAATACTTTTAAATATTGGCAGGTCTGTAAATTTTTTAAATATTAAAAAAGTTCAAATTAAAAAATCTAGTAGAACATAGAAAATATTTAAAATTTAATAGATTATTTAGCAGTACGTATATGAAACATTGTAGTGTTTGCTGAAAGAAAGCTCTATTTGGCGTTAAGCTCGCCTTTGTCCTATACATTCCAATTTCTATTTAAAATACACTGCATGTATATCGCCTGTACGTTTACATAATGAAATAAATAAACTTTGTAATATGCAATTAAGTTGAAAAACTGTAAATACTTAAAATTCATAAATATAAATAAATCTTACAAAATATATAATGGATCCTTATATAAGTTTTCATATGTATAATGAATAGATTTGACTATATCATATTTATGTAACATACTGAAGTAGTTTAATGTAATTTACCGCAAACTGTAATACGAAAAAACAGCTGAAACTCGCTCAATTGTAGATGCGACTCGAGGCCACGTGGTGAGATTCTACGACGTAGCTATTTGTGTCAGGAGCTTGCATCCGTGACCCACTTTACGAACACCCCTTTCCGGGGCCCGTCGGCACTGCTGTATATTTTGGTCTAGGTTGTGTCAAGCCTTGTTATATCGCCAATAGAGTTTTATTTATGTTAGCTTCCCGCGTTTTAACATTATAATCACTTTTTATATAATGAAATGAAAAAAAAATTATATAAATGAGATAAACGGATAGAATCTTGTTTAAAGATCATAAATGCTAATAACCTATCTAACAGCAAAAAATTTTGTGCACGTACTTTGATTTGATAATGTTACACTTTTAAACTTCACTGTAATTTGTCATGTTAAGTGACAATGGAACCTTCGATGATGAAATCTACTCGCCAGAACACTGGCTCTTGTATGGTATGGCGGTCAATTGCTATAATACTCATAACTATCTCATGTATATCTCTTTGATTCCTTTTATATTTTCATTGCCATGACGTTTACTGCAAAAATTAACAGACACTGAAAGAAAATTCCTTCTTACAAAAAATAATAAGTTTACATTTACTCTTTTCTGTTTTCCTACCCACAACGTTGATTTTTTTTGTGGGATCAACTCTCTAAGATATTTTTTATACAAAAAGGTCATAAATTGGAACACTCTGTAAAAAGTATTGAGTAGTCGTACATAAATAACGAACAAAGATATTAACTGTAGCGAGTTCCGCCTTTGATTAAAAATAGGTAACGCGTCTTGGCACAAATATTAGTAATAACGCCATCTTTTATGAGACAACCAAACTACATACAGCATTTCATCTGTAGCGTTCTTTACAAAATATCTTAAACATAACTATTTATTCATATAAAAGGTAAAAAACGAAAACACAATAAGCGCAAGGTCCACTTATGCCCGAGGTCCGCAATAGAACTAGTGCTTCGATTTACAAGGCAAGTTTAGCCACATAGCCACGAAGATATTAGCCTTCGTTTAGCCAATGTAAAAGTTATCTTACAAAAATAAAAAATAAATGCTCATGATAATCAATTAAAAATAATCTTTATCAGTATAAGTTACAACAAAATACAAAAGGGTATTTAAAAATGCTTAAAAATTTAAAAATAAAATCGTGCATAAATTCAGATACATATATAAAAATAAACAAGACGGTTGCAAACTGTAGAAAAAAACTAAAACCAGAGTATTTGTAAATAATAACACGATCATTTTAATTTATTTTGTTAATATTTACAACAAACGAAATTTAGATAAATTCTCTAATACAGGCACAATTAAGGCCTATAATTTGCACTTATTTACATGTATAAATTTACGACGTACAATTGTCTTAATATTATAATAAAAATTTTACATTTACTCTTCATTATTGTCGTTTAATAAGAGGTGCGTTTGCAATTCATGTAAACATTTCTTAACTTATAATATTAAAAAATATTAATAATCTTTCGCCATTTACTTAATTTTCTATATTTTGGGGGAATAAACCACCAATTCAATAACTTTTATTACAGTTAATAAGTATAAAAAAATCATTTCGTCATGAACTATTTATGTAACATGTTAATTAAAATGCATGTGTTTGGGTAAAACAATCATATTTTTTTATTAAAAATAATATATGTATGATCGATCGATAATAAGTCTATTTAACTATAAACAATTCTAACAAAGAACATGAACTTTCAAGATGGACCTTCAGGAATTGCAGAAAGCATTAATTGACACAATTCAGCGATAAGCACCTCTACAGGTCATGAATTAAGTTTATCGAAATTAACAACTCTCACAGAAACAAATATACCGATGTCTTGACTCTACTATTTACTGTTAAGATTTAAAAAAATAACCATTTTACTGTCCATCGTCTTTGGAGACAAGAAATTAATTGTTTCTTTGTTTCAGTTTATACAAAAATTTCAAATATAAAATCTTGATCAGAGCATTTGTAATAGCTTAAAACAATTTTCATGTCTTCAAATATCTAAAGGTTTTGATACTGATATAAAGTTATTCTCCGAACCCAGGTAGTAAAATCTATTAATAAGTAGTAAAAAAAGGCTTTTTCTATTTACATATATTAATATATGTTTGACATTATGTACTTTAAGGCCCCTTACATTATTACATAAAAAGTTCAATTAGGGAATGCCTAGATTTTATCGACAGCCCATAGACATCTATAGCTAGACATGGATTCCCCAAAGATCTCCGCACTTCTCGGGTCTGTGTTGCGTGCATTCAGCGGTTTCCTGCGACCCTCGCCAGATCGACGGTCTACCTTCAGGATCAAAACCGCCCGCCGTATAGATTTATGGTCCATGTAACTTACTTAAAACTGATTCAATATCTATATTTTGAATATTTGCAGTGTTGAGTAAGTATTGAGTTTCCGATTTCGTTTTTTTATTGTAATTAGTCAATTCTTCTACTGAACAGCCGCTCTGCAGTCTCTTCCTCTTTTTAATTTCAGTTTTTTCTTTAAATTCCACCTGTTCAACTTCTAGAGCTACATCCGTGACCAATGATACACATTCCGACGGTTTTGGACTGTTTACCTTTAAAGGGGTATCTAAACTGGTCAATGTAGAATCAAAGATTTCATAAACTTGCGTTTTTGGATCTTTTATTGGTGTATATAATTTGTCAATGTTTGCTATAGAACTGACAGCTATTTCAGTCTCTTTACAGGAATATCTTAAGTCAAACTGTTGAGGATCCTGTTCATGCAATACACTAAATGTTGTAGCCCTTAATCGTATAGTAACATCATCATCTATGCAAATTTCCATACTAAAATTATCTCTTAATTTTGCGTGTTGACCTCGGAAAGCGGGCCTTGTTTCATCATACTTATGGTAAATGTAGTTAACAGTATCTTCATTACACTCGTGTACAGATAGTTCAATTTCTTCATTATCATCATCCTTGTCATCTAAAATTTCTGAATTGTTTTTTATACTTTCTGGATCACGGCCTTTGAAGTCAGTGTATTTAAAAGATTCAACTTCTACATTCCTGTCTAGTTTAGAACATGGTGAATCAAGTAAATCTCGTTCAATTATTCTTGCTGTTTCAATATCGAAACCTCTTTTGATTAAATCACTATGCAAAGATGTTTCACTATCTTTAGTGCAATCCGATTTTTCAGGGACAGTCGTTTCGATGTATTCCTTAATTTTCGAAATGTCGTCACTATCATTTACAAGTGTCAACTCTGTTTTAAATTTATCCCTTGTCTTCCCATCCTGTGAACCTTCATCTGACCAACGTAGGGGCAACTGTTCTACGTCTGATTCATGTGAAGGGACTTGACTTTCCAATGGTATGTCTTTCTTCAACTTAGACAATTCGGGAGATTTATAACAAGAACTTTCTGAATTGTAACTCTTTGTACACGGAAGTTTTCTAGGAGTTGAAGATTTTCTACGGGATTTAGTCGGAATTGACGCGGCAGTTGGAATCAAATTCACATTTTTGTCCTTACTACTAGTTCTCTTTTGTTGTTTGTTTTGTGAAGAGTCTGACAATTTTCTGCCCTTCCGTCCTATTATTTCTTTAATTGGTGTCGTTTTTCTTGGTTTAATTTTCATAAATGTTTTAGGAGTTTCTCTTTTCAAAGGCGTTTTAGACTTTTTTATAGAACTCGCTTTTTTATTATTCTCCGATTTTCTTTTTGATTTCATAACAGCTTCTTTACTTTTACAATTTTCTTGATTTTCCGGTTTTTTATTTAACCGACTAAAAACGTTGGCGGTGTCATTCAGGTCGTCATTTTCAGGAGATTCCTTAGTCTTGCTGTTTGTACTTATATTTTTAAAATAAGACACATTTTTTCTACATTGTCTCACCGGACGATGTAGTTTTGGTAAATTCGCGTTATCTTGTAATTTTTCATCATTTGGAATGTTATGGACTTCTTCTTCTGTTGTTATAGGACTTTCTAATACTTCAGTGGATATAACATAATCTTGGTCATCAGGTTTATAGTAAGATCCACCACTTGAATAATCAGTAGGTCTTGAAGAATACGTCGACGGCGTAGCGAGAGGGCCTTTGGGACTGCACAGAAATCGCGGTGTAGGTATGTTCATAATTTTTACATCAGAAATTGGTTCATCAGGCAAATCGGGACCTAGAAATTTTGGAGTTTCCATTTGTATATCGTAAAGCGCTTGCTTATATGGAGTCTCCAAAAAGTCTGATATATTAAGTTTAGCACCAATTGCATTTTGCAATGTTATTCTCTCGCTTTCAGGAGTATCGGTTTGGTCGTTACTTATGTTACCTTTATTCTGATTTTTATCGTTTTCATGTCCAAGACCCCAATCATTACTTGTAATAATATTAATGTTTGGTTTAACCATCAGAGGTATTTTTTGATCGTTTTTATAAATATCATCTTCCTCGTCATTCTTCTCATTTTTAGAACTTAATTTGTTTTTATCGGTGTTTTCTTTTGATAAAACCTTCTTGGACTTTTTTTTAATTTTTTCATGTTCTCTTTTATTTACATCAGTTTCATCAATATTTTTCTTTTTTATTATTTTAGTTTTGTGTCTAGATTTTTTTAAAGGTTTACATGAATCCTCAATGTTGTTCAAGTTTACCGCTACAGCACGCAAGTCAGCATCCCAATTACTTTTCTTAGCCAAAACAGTTTTATTCTCTTTCACTGCCACAGTATTTAAAGTTATGCGATCTACATTGGCAATAGATGATATTTTTTCTGCCTCAATCATGTTGTTCACTTCAATTACAGTATCTTTAGGTACTGTCTGAACAACTTCACCATCCTCTTTGTTTTCCATGTCATCATCTTTATTTTGTTCATTGATTGACTCATGTAATATTCTCCTGGGTGTTGTAAAATCTAAGACTCTAATGTGTGAATTTCTGCGTGGAGTTGATGACGACTTTCTTTTGGGGGGGAAACCCTGTGGAGTACTCGTTTTCTCTGAAGCAGAAAGTTTGTTATCTTTTGGTAGCGACACATGCCCCGTAGTTTCTACAGTTTTAACAAGACTATGCCCGCCTAAATTTATTTCTTTATTGTTTTGTATAATTGCAGAATCTTTATTCAGATCTGGATCACCAGTATTAGATGTGACATCAATCGAAAGTGGTTTGAGCACATTTTGTGTGGAACTTATAGTAACAGTTTCAGCATTATCGTTTTTGGGCAAGGAAATTATAGTTTCAGACTCAGAATTTTTCGATGTTGTTTCTGAAACACAATAAATTTTATTAAACATGATTTTTAATGATTTTTCTAATATAAAAAACTGTTAAGTTACCTGTTGCCGGTACAAGAATAATAGTGGGCATTGCCATTATTTCATCTTTAGTAAAATTATAATTAGGCGCACATTGTATTTTGTTTTTGTAAGCTGGTGTGCCATTTATTAATATAGTTTGCAAATGAAATGGTGTAGACGTTGCATTACTTAAAACTGGAGGCATTTTTGATCGTCCCGGCAAATTTTCATATGACTTATCCACTTTAACATCAGATAAGATTTTAATTTTATTTTCTTCACGTTTATGAGAAACAACTTGTGGGTGTACATTATTTGTTCTTAACGATGAAGTTATAGTAGGTCTTGGATGCTCTTTACTATTTTGAGCACAATCGACTGTTAACATTAAATGACTCTTTAAATCTGTTGCATTAATAGTTCCGATATTTACATATGTATTATAATTATTCCTTCTAAAATGCGCCCTGAAAATAATAACGTTTTAAACAACTTGTTTAAAATTGCATATATCATTTGCAAAATGTAATTTATCTTCTATAAATGTAAGGTTTAAAATACAATACAGACATCAACAAGTTTTATTAGTTTTATGTTAAATATTTGTCTAGGTCAAATCTAAGACTTACTGCGCTTTATTAGTTTCAGTCTTGAGGCAATCAGGTACAACTATCTTTTCATTACCTGAAATGAAAACAAAAATAAATCAAATTTTTTTTAAGTATAATAGGTTCATACACAGCGATGTTAAACTATACGTCGCACCTCTAGGATACTTAAAAGGCCAGCACATAGCCACTGCTCCACAGAGGAAAAGTTTCTTACCGCAAACGTTTTGTTTCAACACTTATGTATGGAGGCAGAAACAGACTGGATCTACCTAGGTGGTCTCAGACAAAAAAGGTAAACCGATGTAAGTATCCTTTAATTACTTTTATATACCACTATATGAATACTGCTTGACCAGACATTTGATATTTTTTTTTATTTAGCGAAGTAATAAGACAAGTAAAAGGTTTACATGATCTTTACTAAACCACATTGCATTGTGTGCTTTGGTAAGGGGACATAAGATGCTAAGTCTATACACCAGTTAAATTAACTAACTACAACACTCTTTAAAATAGAACAAATTGATGTTAACACACTACTGTTTGACCGTAGAAATAGGCGTTGCCGAGGGACCTATCTAGAGAATCACTGACAACAGAATCCTACCACTATCTGAATAGTATATAAGCTTTTCGAATATTAATCTTTTAAAAAGCAGTATTTAATTAATACTCTAATGTAGAGGTAGTAAGCACAGTGTTACCATGAACAGGTACAGAATAAAATGGATTACTAGAAGATAGCAGCAGTTAAAACTAAAGTATTGTTTTTGTGTATTATTAGTAAATAAGCAAGATAAGTTCTCACTGCTCAGGTCCTTTTCTCACAAGGAGATACATCAAGGTGAAACGGCCTTAATGTCTATTCTGTATAGATATCCAACCAGCTAGTCAAAAGTTTGAGTATGTTTTATGTTCATATTTGGAACATGTCGGTTTCTTCAAGATATTTTTCTTTGTCGGAACCTCAGCGAGCACTGACCCTCGCCGCTTCGGGCCGCACAGTGTGCACACCACATACAAAGTAACCTATCACCTCTTCACGTTATAAGTATTTATGCAAATAATGTTTACTTACTATGGATACCTGTTGTAAAATCCCGAAAGGTTCCAGCTGTTGTAACATTTTGATACTGATTGGTGACAACTGACGGATTTTTATTTTGATCCGTGCTACCATTTTTATATACAAAATCCAAAATATTATTAAATTCTTCAATCTTCCGAATAGATTCAGTTTTGTTTACCTAAAAATAATGCCAATCTCTAAATTAATTATATCTTGCTACCAGTACAGATTTGAAACATAGAGGTATAAGTTAATGCATTCTATCTGCACCAATGTCTGCACCAGCAACAGTTTTATAAACATACATTTTACCTCCTGTCTCTTTTGCTGAATAGTAGTGTGCAAACTTTCTCGAGTCCCAGACTGAAGGGTATTTCTTAGTTTAGTGTTCTTCATTCTAACCAGCACCACATTGTTATAGATGTATCACTTAACAGCATGTGAATACTATACTCATTTTCTCTTCTCATCACATTGTAGAATAAGAAAATAAAAACAATACATTTCTTTATTAATATATAAAAACTGTTTAAAATACATACCAATCCATCTGTATAATGAGAATTTAATGGTTGATGTATAGTGGATGAACTTTTATCATTAATGGTTGTCAAATTTGCAGTATTTGTATGACTAGAAGTACTTGTCTGGTCTGCCTCTCTATTTAGAGTGTGATCTGGTGACAATGTTTCATTGTTTCTATACTCTTGGTCATGTACCTTAATAGATTTGTTTTTAGCACTTCTACCTACAAAAAATTGAAGCAATTGAATTGTTTCACATGATGATTGTTTATATTTACGGAAATGTACATTTTCTTAAACTAAACATAACAGATTTTGTTACATGTATATATTTGTATACTACCCCACATCTCATGTCTTTTGTAGCCCTTGCGGTCACATGACCATTTAGATGACAATAATAAATAATTAAGTAAATGTAATAAAACTTCAAAATTCAGTCTTACTACGTGAATTGTTTTCATCAATTAAAAAACATAAAGTGTAATAATAAAAAAGGAATTAATATTTAATCAGTTGAAAAAAAGTTATTTATTAATAAGATAAATAAGATAAGATAAATACTCTTTATTGCACACAAAGTTAAGTAATAAACATACATTTTACCTCCTGTCTCTTTTGCTGAATAGTAGTGTGCAAACTTTCTCGAGTCCCAGACTGAAGGGTATTTCTTAGTTTAGTGTTCTTCATTCTAACCAGCACCACATTGTTATAGATGTATCACTTAACAGCATGTGAATACTATACTCATTTTCTCTTCTCATCACATTGTAGAATAAGAAAATAAAAACAATACATTTCTTTATTAATATATAAAAACTGTTTAAAATACATACCAATCCATCTGTATAATGAGAATTTAATGGTTGATGTATAGTGGATGAACTTTTATCATTAATGGTTGTCAAATTTGCAGTATTTGTATGACTAGAAGTACTTGTCTGGTCTGCCTCTCTATTTAGAGTGTGATCTGGTGACAATGTTTCATTGTTTCTATACTCTTGGTCATGTACCTTAATAGATTTGTTTTTAGCACTTCTACCTACAAAAAATTGAAGCAATTGAATTGTTTCACATGATGATTGTTTATATTTACGGAAATGTACATTTTCTTAAACTAAACATAACAGATTTTGTTACATGTATATATTTGTATACTACCCCACATCTCATGTCTTTTGTAGCCCTTGCGGTCACATGACCATTTAGATGACAATAATAAATAATTAAGTAAATGTAATAAAACTTCAAAATTCAGTCTTACTACGTGAATTGTTTTCATCAATTAAAAAACATAAAGTGTAATAATAAAAAAGGAATTAATATTTAATCAGTTGAAAAAAAGTTATTTATTAATAAGATAAATAAGATAAGATAAATACTCTTTATTGCACACAAAGTTAAGTAATAAACATACAAATTTATAAAATGACAATGTACAATGGGCGGCCTTATTGCTTTAAAGCAATCTCTTCCAGACAACCCACTGGAAAATAAGAGATAAATGGTAAAGAAAAAAGAGAAGACAGTGGTGCATTATATTAATAAAAAACATTTGAGAATAGGCAACAGCAAGAGGATTTAGTTATTTATTAATGTATATATTTTTTAAAAAAACTTAAGGTTTTAGTACATAACTCATCATAACATTATTTAAACTTATTAACAAGCTGCACTGGTCAATCTAGACATTTTCTGTAGCGTAGTAACTAAATGCCAACTAATGATTGTAGTCTTAAAATCACAATCACATAAAAGTTACCATTTATTTATTAAATAGATATATAATTTTATGTAAGATATAACATACCACAACAGGTTTAAAATGCCAGTTTAAAGTTCTTATTATTTTTTTAAACCATAACCAGATCAAGCAGATTTGGTACCAGCATGACAGTTTGCATGATTTTGACTACCACAATAGAAAATTCAATGATGAGTACCATATAGTAAGCAACACCTCCAATTTGTTAATAAACTGTTACTCTTTTAACAATGTGGACTGGAAATAGCGAAAATGCAGTACATCTACTTGTCACCTCAAGAAAAAAAATGTAGTCTTACATGCCACAAATGCTACACTAGCTTTAACACCATCAAACTGGAATCTAAAAATGCCTGCGAACAACTGTGAATGCTTTGTCACAGGCATATGCACTGTGGAAATACCTAATTATACTGTTTCTATCAATGAACCAGTAAATATGTTTTAAAAACATTATAAATTTTCATACTATTATAACAAAAATGTATTTCACAAAATATACCTGGTAGATCCTCTAAGGGTGTTGTTTCAACAGAGCTTCCTATTATTGAAACTTCAATTTCTTTTGCAGACTGTGGACTTTTAGTTGTTGCATTGCTTGATGTTACAATATGTGTATTTTTAGTAAAACTGAAATACACAAAAATTATTAATCAGTAAAAGATTATTTTTAAAGTTTTTATCATACAAAAACAAACGAAAATTCTGAACAGAATGATGGTATAAACTACAGTATAACCTAAAAATTTAGAACTTTTACCATTGTGCATTTTACTTTAAATAATTTTATTAAGAGTTAAAAAATAACATTCAATTTAATTAAAAGTCAGCTGTTTAAATTTTTTAGCTTCTCTAACATTTTATGTTCTTTCTTATATATCATTTTCAGACATAACAGTTTTTATCTATAACAAGGAATAAATTCAAAGACTTTTTAAATATGAGTATAATTCTGTATTTTGAAAGTACTTTATACTTTATATTCCAAAGTATTACACTTTGGAATTTAATAAAGGATGTTAAAAATATTTTTTGTAAAACAAATAGACATACTAAGTAAAATGTTTCTGTCTTAATGTATTAGATGTATCTATAAATACATTTATAGGTCACAAAGTAACATACTTTAGATTAAGAAAACAATTAAATTATGTAAAATTCACAATATTTTTGGAAGAAAAACAAACTTTGTACTAATAAATAAATTTTTATTTCCTATAGACAGGAATTTTTGAGGAAGTCTTTCCAGCAGTGAGTTTATAGGCTGATGATTGATAAATGGATAAGCAGAAATATCCCACTGTGTTAAAATAAGGCGAACAATAAACACTTATATAAAATACCTTAATTGATCCACATTAGGCTCCAGAGCATCTAATTTATTAATGTCTGCTATTTGTATCAAAATTTTCACAATTTCCAACAAATTGATACATTGTAATAATTTTTTTCTAAGTAAAAGGGGTGTACAAGTTTCCACTGAAAACATAACTCTTTTGCATTATACTAATCCAAAGAAAACATGTAATAAAAATGTACGTAAGGTTCACTGTAATTTAAATCGTTACTGTTTAAAACCCAAAAATATTTTTAAACAAAATATTATATTTAAAAAAGCGCCATAAATAAACAGTATTTATCCTACATACGGTAAATCTTAACTGCTCTGTATTCCGCTAGAATATTTTTAAGTGATGTCATAAAAATCCTGTCATATTCATTTCTAAGCGCATCCAAATACGGGCTAGCTTGCAGAAACTCATCATAAGCAGTCATAAGTTGTTCCTCCGCTAGGTATCCTATTAAACGAAACAGAAATTATATCACCAGAATTCGTTAGTAATGCGTCTGTTAGAGCTCCCGCCAAATAATTAAAACTGACCCAAAACAAGCTTCGCTAAATCTTGTGAAGGAAATGGTGGTAAAACCATTTTAATTTTTATTTAAGACAAAGATAAAACAAATAACAAAACTATAATACATAATTACAATGCACCCCACTTTAAACAGTTTAAAAAATTAAACAAACAATCACGAAACATGCACAACGAACTATAATGACATATGACATTTGTCAAACAATATTATCTATAGAGTATTTTTTTTTTTTGTAAATATTTGTTACGGCTCTTGATACGAGTCTTTTTGAGCCTAAAACTATCTATAGAGTATACAGAACATTGTTACCAAATATCATAAAAAATAAAGACTATCAAATTTTAATTAAACCACATTTGTCTATTGGTTGGAAAACAACCTCCGTTTTTCGTGCTATATCTATCCTATATGGTGCATAATAAAACCAGGATAATTGAATATGCAAAAATTATCAAAAAGAAATAAATCCATGTACAGCACATTAAATGCCGCTTGGTCCGAAACTATTAATGAAAATAGAGGAATCCATCGCGCTGATTCGAATTCGAAGCGCACTATTTCGTTGACAAACTAGTATGGAGCTGTCGCTCTATCGTTTCGTATCCGGCTAAAAAATCTGACAGAGATTTCTAGGCACTAAATAACGGACCGAACTTCTGTGTTTGGCCGCACATATTGTGTTAGTTGCTTATCAATGAAAATTATTAAAAACCTAAATATAAAATAATTTTCTTCTTAGTTGAGAAAATTATGAAAATTACCGCTACGGCTGGATATTACCACAAAAATTTATTCCAAGAACGGTTGTTATTATACATTCGTTTTTAATACTCCATTGTCGATTATTTCAATCTAACATCATTCATTCACTCAATTACTTTAATGGCGGTTAGGTTCGCCTAAACTGTAACTTTGTATTTAAATTGAATTGTAAAGAAATAAAACTTAATCAGTTATCAATACTATTTCGTTAAGTTAAATAAAAATCTTTGTATCATAATGAGTACCGCAGCTTCAACTCCACTTTTTGCCTGTTCTCGTTGTTTCTCAAGACATCCTTTTGAAGAACTATCTCCTGGGGAACAACTTTGCAAGGTAGGTCAAGCTGCTTGCATTCATATGAATAAACACAATTGTTTCTCTAAATAATTCATTTGTATTTTTAAAAACAATTGTGTCTGTGTAATGCTGCCACTTGACGTCATATGACGCAGACATCTCTTGATTTTTCAGGAATGTCGCGGATCGTTTCCTGTTGTCAAGTGTACCTATTGCCGTTCTGAGTTTCAACAAACAAGGTCAGTGTTAATTTCTTAGCACAGACAAGAAAGTATATATACCATTTAATATTAGATTTTGCTTTTGCCACATGACATTTTTGTTTCGCAACACTCAATTCTGAAGACTACTTTGTTTCTGTAATAAACAATGCATTGTTAGCTTTTTGCAAGCTTCATTAGATTTTGTGAATAGTATGTTGAATTTACAGTATACAAGGAAAATTTGTATAGAGTGTAATGTACCTAAAGTGTTTAAAATAGTTAAAGTACATTACAAATGTCATGCCTTATATATAAACAGTTACCAATTCCAAATTTTGTTAGGAACATAACATACCTAACCCATTTTTATATAAATGAAAACAATTTGACTCACTAAAGTTAATTGCTTAAATGACATGTAAAACATTGTTTACTAACTTCCTAGCCTCTTCAAATAAGTGAGTTTTTTTTTTACAACTTGGTGTTGAAATTTCTTGTGTCACACATAGATAGTGTAATTAATCTTGGTATGATAAACTACTTCATGTGAAGTTCATAACATTTCTGTTTAGAATTAGGTTAGTACCAATATTCATTATTTTATATTTTGCAGTAAATCTAACACATCATCTATTTGTAAAAAATGTGAAGCTAATGTTAAAGCATATGGAAAGCCAACAGCTTGTGAATATTGTAATATTATTGCTGCATTCATTGGTAAGAAGTTATATCCTATTATATTAACATTATACAGTGAGTTAAGTAAATTACATTGTAACATTTATGTATTTAGGCAATAAATGCCAACGATGTGCAAACTCAGAGCGCAAGTATGGACCTGCAGTGACATGTGAACAATGTAAACAACGCTGTGCCTTCGATAGACATGATGACAGCAAAAAGGTATTATTGTTATTCACATACATAGCAACTGAACCCATTACACATTGTTCAGCCTGTATATTTGTTTTGTTCCTGTATCTGAAAATGGATGATTTGTATATACTAATTCGTACTATTGATATTTAGTTCAAGGTAGATGGTGTGATTAATATTTTCAACATTGATATTTATGTGTCCAACAATAATAAGTTCAAACCATTTCCATTATGGTGATTGCTTGAATAGCATGAAAACTTAAATGCTGCAGCACAATCTAATGGCCAGCTATGAAAATTTATAAATATATATAAGCTATAAATAATTTAGCGTAATTGTAACGGTAACCACTTTTGGCATGTGAAAGAAGGCTAACTTAGTGATATTGCTAGTATCATCACTGCCCATAATAAATGCAGTTCCACTCCTTGCCAAGAAATTATTGACGTAAATTGTTTTAGATACTATTAACTCTTAAATCACTGTGCAATTATACAATTAGCCTGTGTATATTTAATAACACAAAATTTTACGGATTTATAGCGTTCATCAAATTATTTTATTATATCGATGTTTCGGGCGCTTTGCACCAGCCAGGGTACGAGAAGGAGGGGGGGGGGGGGGGATCTGAATTTCATGAGTTTATGCATTTATTAAGTTCTGATATGTTCTGGACTAAGTACTCGTCTGACCTTTTAATTATAAATTAAATATAATTTTTTTTCTAAGTCTGAATATTTTTTCCAATCGTAATACCTAGCAATTAATTCTGAACCTCATTTTTTTTTGCAGGTAGATGGAAAGTTACTATGTTGGCTTTGCACTCAGTCGTTAAAAAGGGCGCTGGCAAGGACCAAGCAGCACTTATCTTCCGTTGATAAACATAAACATCGCTCCCACAAGTCAGTTGACGTCATTTCAGATAGCATTTTTTGTAGATAATATATATGTTTTCATTTTTGTCCATTTTAGTAAAAACTTGTTGGTGATTACTTCACCTATTCTTTATGTACGGCACGAAATAAAAATTACCTAAAGGTCTATGTTACCAGGTCAAAAAATAAAAAAAAACGATACAAAAAATCCTTAATTCAAAGTCAAAGTCAAAATTTTTATTCAATAGTTCACTTATTGAACGTCTACCAACCATTCGCAAAAGAAATGCCAGGGACCTGAGAACAATGGGCAAGAAACTCAGCGGCCTGTTAATGTGTAAACTGTTTTTTTTTTTTCATTTCAAAATGTCTTACACGTACTGCTCGAGAATCAGCGTGATTTATTCCCACACATTATTATCACTTCAACAACAATCGTCTACACTATAATATGTTTTACCTATTAGTATATTTTTAATTTACAATATACATTGTTTAAGACTCAGTATACCTGCCTTATTAAAAACGTCTCGTAAAGAATCCCTAATTCTAAGATTATTGCACGAACTGTTCTTTTCTGGAGTATAAATATATATAATCCACAAATGCAAGGTGTGGTTACCAGTATTCATAGATTCAAATGCTTATCATTGGATGGGTAACATTAGTACTCATGTCTTTTACGGAAGTGAAAGTTGGTGATAAAATTCTGAATATCTAACTTTAATTCTTCAAATTTCCTCAAACAAACACTTCATAATCAATAGGAGCTCCGAAAACCTTTTATTAGTGCCTAAATGAGTTACATTCCCGGTATTTACGGCTTTCCGCTTCATTTGCGTATCGGCATTCGGATTTAACAACCGGATCGCAGAAAACTATACTAACAATTTAAAATCGAATCTCGTTGGGCGACTGATGGGTTAATAAAGATGACAGACGGTCAACCTATACTATATATCTTTATATATTAACACAGAGATATACTGGTATCTATGCATACCTAATATATGTATCTATTGGTTCATATTACTAGATTTTTGCTCATTTAAATATCTGACTTATTTGCTGTTGCAATGGTTCACACCTGTCTAAGCTTCTTACCATCTCGCAGGTTGGCTGGGAGAAAATGTTTATTAGTATAGAGTCAGCCCATTTTACTTTAGTTTCAGGAGATCAATTAAAAATTGTCAATAACAAAAAAATTGTTGCGGTTTTTGTAAATTGTTGAGTACAATATTAAATCTCCTTGGATCTATTTTTAAAAAGGTTAAGTTTGCTTTCAATCAACAGATTAAAATACAGTCATAAAGAAAAACGCAAGTCAGATATGATAAAGTCGATCAATGCAAATGATTCATCACTTAATGAATCTCAGCCAATGGAGAAGAAATCCAAGATGAATCCATTACAAGGTATGTACCTAATATATTACTAGCTGTACTCCTAAGATTGTCTAGCATATTTCCACACATATTTTATACATTGTCATATTTACACATATGCCATAAAGTTTTTAGCGTACTGTTACGTATAAATATATCTATAAGTTGAATAAATCCTTGATGATGCATTATTTCTTTTTGTCGAGTAAATGTTTATATTATGTATATTTTAGGTGAACTGGACCCAAATAGCTCGGACCATGTAGTTGCAATGACACAGCTCAAAGAAACCATTGCGAGTCTACAGAAGAAAGTACAACAGAAAGAAATGGAGTTGCTGTCTAAAGATAAATTGGTAATTTTCATATTACAATAATTTCTCATTACGTATAAAAATTATTACATTTCTTTTAATTATTTCGATTAATTTTGTCCATCACACTAGCTTCATTCGGGATGACGTATGTCCCATGTCTATGAAAGTTGTTCTTGGATCATATCGGCTTCTTTACGATGATTTTCTTCACCGAAAAGCACTGCGGGGATAGTACCCGCGTCACTTGAAACGCGTACGACCACCTTACACATAGCTTCGTTGGCTTTGTTTATTAAATTCCCATAATTACAAAATTAATAAGACTAGACTATTATTACAGATAACAGAATTGAAAGCTCAACATCATAACAACACTACAGACCTTCGGAACGAGATGAAAAACAAGGAACGAATGAACGAGACTAAGTTCACGTTAATGAATACAAAAATACAAAATCTATTAAAGGAAGTGGCAACACTGAGCAAGTCAGCAAAAAAAAATAACAAAAACACGAAGTCTGTACTGAGTAACGCTGAGAACAGTGGAAGCGGAACCGATAGCCCTAGTACCAACTAGATTAATTGTACAATATGACAAATGTAATTTTATCGTCGTTTCTCAAACTGAAGCCTACAAATTAAACAGCTTTAAAAAATCAATGACTAAGTTTACAGTTAGACATTTTTAAACAATCAAATGTAATTGAATTAAAATCAAAGTTTTTTTTTTATATTTAACTGATAATTTCATATAAAGAACCGTGTAAATTTAGTATATTACTGTATTTTTTGTCATGCCACACAGATGCTGTTGATTGTATGGAATATCTCCATACTATAATTATTGATTAACTGTATTAAAAATATTAAGCGACGCAGATTGAAAATTGCTGTGTCATTGACATTTATAAACGGGACACCGTTTTTTGAAAAATAACATCTTGAATTTTATTTTAGTAGTGGATATCAGAAATTATAATTTTGGTAAAGGTGATTTCTTCTGAAGATTTTTGTGGTTTTTTTTAATTAATTTACGTCACAAGTAACATACAACCGCGGATCGCCTCAATTTGAGAAACAACCGTTTAAGGTGATATTCATACAGTGGAAAGAACTTTCCTGTTATTTTTTTATTCTACAAATGATTTCATTTGTAGACTTTTATAAATTTAATTTTATGTAGTTTTCAATTTGACTCTTTTTTTATTCTTAAGTGTCTTATTTGGTGGTTCAGTTAAGCTGTATAATTTATTCGTTAGAATGAAACTAGTTGTAAGATTGAAACAGATGCGGGTTTACGGTTATTATAAAACAATCAAACTGACTGCTCTCTCTGAACTTAGCAACGATACACCGCATTATCGAAAAACAATGTAGGTGATATTTGTTTTGGTCATATGAAACTGTCCAGTGATGATTACGTGAAATTGTTGTATTATGGTAACAATCTAACAATTGTTATTTAATTTTTGTAAACAGCTAAAACTGTTCAAATTGGCATATGGTACCTTTGTTTTGAGATCACCAACAGGTTTTTAGGAAAAGAGAACGGAGAGATGCACTTGATTATTAATTTGTACTGTAGATCAAAAACATTTTTGTCTATGGATCAATCAATAACGACCTTAATATTATTTTAATCTATGTGATTTATTGATTTTTTTTTAATAATTTAATGATAAGAATATAATCCTTTAAAATTTATTTATTTATTTTTTAAAGAATAATGATCGGTACTATTTTATTAATTAGTAAATCATTGTTTTATAATTTTTCATTTATAATGTAAGGTATTGCAACTGAAACCGTAAACCATATTGGTTATAATCATTGTATTTAGTGCAAAATGTCGTAGGACAATTAAAGTGTAGCATATCAATGTGATTTATTTTTAGCGTAGTGTTCCCAAGAATAAGTAAACCTAAACGATTTATATTAAATTTTGCTTAACGTTTTATTTAATTGTATATTACTTAACACTAAGTCATCCTTCAAAGCTTCATTCAGTTTTTTTTAATATATATTTATATACATTCTTGATCAGTTATACTCAACCTGCGGGCACGCCGGGCTTTTGTGCTTTGACGATTTGGTGTTAATTTATTAAAAAAAAAAAATTGGTTCCCATTAGAAATGTTGACATATATACGTGGTGCGTCCGATTACAGTTATTTAATAAATTTTAAAACAATCGAAAAACAAAACCCAGGAAGGTTGTTGCAATTTATCTTCTACACTTTGACTAACAAGTGTTTGTGGTCCGCCTTGAAAAAAGTTAGGTACCACTGTTTTAGATAAAGAATGCCCTTTTATACGGTACCGGAAAGAAGTCAATGAAGCCGTGATAGCACAGTTTGTGAGGCAGTCGTACGCGCTATACGTCACTTAGGACACGGCTTCGATCACCACTGAGCGTGAACTCCCGTTGAAAGACATCGTGAGGAAACCGACAGATTTCGAGAACGTGTGACGTCCACCAACCAGTACATGATCAGTAGTGAATAAATGGCTTTGACCTCGGTGAGGGAAGGCCACGTCAGGTCTCCTAGTAGTGAGAAAGTTAAGCGAACTATTTATATCACACCACAACTTTCAATATACCCTACGTGTGTTGTAACTTGTCCTAAGCTTGGATGACTTAATGTTAATAGGTATTGTCATATCATTAATCATTCCATATTCATTCTATTTTTTTAATCAGTAATAAAGTGTCCGAGTACTATGAAAGTAATAGCGGTACTAATATTAACATTACATTGGTATTGTGTCAAATATAATTATAAGTGTCATATAATGAAGATTTCTCAATATTCCTACTTTCTATTTCTTTTTAGGAATGTATTGTACTGTGGAACGGCCTAGCTGCTGATGAACAATAATCTGATAGTAATCGATACGCTGGCCAATAATGTGGTACTATTTAGGATGATATCCATTACATCGCATCATGCTCGTCCTCACATGATGTGTAATACCATCTCTTCGGAAACATTAAAAATTTAGATATGTGCTTACGCTCAGGGCGATTGTTTTGTTTCTTGTTAAAACCTTAATTGTCATTAGGGACAAGTGAAACTAAGTGATACTTATCCAATGGAAATGTAGTCGGTGATTATCGACGCCATCATTTGTGATAACTAGGTTCTTTACTGTTCGATTATCAATAACAAGTAAGTTCATCTTCGGCCGTACTTTGTATGTCAATGTCGTATTAAACACGCTCCCTTGAGGCCAATGACGATTACAGGTCACGATTTCACTATTTCCGCGAAAAGCTGCGACGATTTGGTACGACTGTAGTATATTATTAATATATTAGGTAAAAACATGTTATTACTGATAATGTTCTAATCTTCCCTCGTCTCATAATTATATAATTTGCCGATATTCGTGTACTTTTATAAGGAAATATGTTTCTGAAGGTTTCTGTATGAACTGCGCGTTGCAAGAGGATTCACTTATTCCATAATGACCGAAAATGTAATTTTGGTGAAGTTTAAAGAAAATGTAATAATAAAAATCGTGAAAGTGGGCAAGAGTTTTTATTTCGCACAAATGTTAACTGTTACGGTACGTAGTATACCAAAAAACTTAAAATATTTAATTTATATGCTATTTTTAAATAAATTTTAAAATTCACTGCAAAAGTTCTGAATCAAAGAAATAAAAAATAAACATCTCTCTTAATGTTTCCATTAATAGAACTCGAGGGGGCTGTCTCCCACAAAGTGAGTATTTATCAATTTGACTCACCGAGTGTCTTGGTGGATGAAACCTACAGGTTCTATGTACAAACTGACAGGTGGAATCACGATAATTTTTTTCACGATAAAACCAATATTTATTATAAATTAAGGATAACATATATAATGAGAGATTTTTAAGTACATTTTTTATTATTTGTTTGTGGTATATCTGTTGTCCGAGACTGTTAGGTTAGGGTAGGTGCCACCGAAGCTTTTATTTTTGCCGTCAAACAGTGGTGTGCAAACATTACTGTGATCCAAATTAAAGGGCACTGTAAGCTAAAGAATTTACTGGGGTAATGAGACTTAATACCTTGTATCTCAAGGCGAAGGGCGCAATGTGGTGCACTGTATATCTTCTTAATTTGCACCGCGTTGTTATTGGAAAGTGAATCACCATCAGATGAACGTCTTGCTCACCCTGTCGCCTCAAGAAACAAATAATCTATAATTTTTTTTATAGAAATTAAGAAAATAAAATTATAATAAACTTAGCGTTCATTTTTAACACAGAGCATTGAATTGTAAGATCGGGCATATATCTAGTTACTATGGCTGAAGTAAACACTGGTAATAGATTTCCGTTGCCGGAGACCGTCTTCTTAATATAATGTTTCAGCATCGCAAGATCAATGTGATAAACTGAATAATAAATCTGAATTCATACAAAATTGTCTTTGTGTTTTAATGTACAAATAACCACAACGAAGATGTCGCTTATAAATAAATAAATGCAAATGTTCTGCGGTTTTATTGTATGAAAAAAAAATCTTTGTTCCTGTTGTAGTCATTGTGGAAATTTCGAAAGCTTGGTTGTAATCTTGTGGTTTTCCATATATGAATATATTACCATGATCACTCATACAATTGTTAGAAAACTTAATTTTTTTTAACTTTTACGCGGCTGAACTTGGATCATACAGCTAAAAGGGTCTTTTTGTTCACAGGCTTAAAACTTAACGGCGGACTGAACTCAAAAATATGAAATTGTATCATACAACGTACGATATTTCATTTTGAAGTCAAAGTGCCCCGTATTTGATATTCCATTTTTAAAATAAAATGTGACTTATGTTTTTGTATAACAGAGAAACACTATATTAAACCAATGCTAATCTTATGTTAATGTTGTAGTTATATCAACAGATCTTCTCTTTTTCGATTGCCAAATCATTACTGAGGTGGCAGTTTGTCACTCAATGTTTTCAGAGTTAAGTTTGTAGTGAGTGTTAACATGACATTGATTGATAAAAACAAAACAAGAAAAACGTGTTTTAAACATACAGCTATTTTACTAAGAGCACGTTTGAAGCATTAAAGCAATTTTCCGTGCTGTCTATCTCCGGTCTATCATTTCTTATATTATTCAGTGTCCTTACTGTTACACTTAGTGAGGAAAATTTAAACAATAGGTACTGTTTGTTTACGCAGCAAACTTACTCATATAACTTTAGATAAGGTACAGTTTACACGGTTAAAATGCGCAAAGCATTTACAAAACTTGTTAATTTATTTTTTAATCACAACTTTTATCGCTGAAAATGAAACAAGAATAAAGGTACAATAGATATTTATAGACAAAAAGACGGACATAACGCCAGAAGGCATTCTTTTCCAGGCAGTTGCGGTTGAAGAGTGTACAAAATATTTAAAAAAATCAGGTGCAAAAGTAACAAAATTAAAACATACACACCACAACACATAGATAAACAAACGGAACAAAAAACTGAAATGGTTTAAGAATAAATTACTGAAGAAATATGCCATAGTCGTAAATGCTTAAACTGTATTTAATATCCATTGAAATGAAATATAACTCAATGCTCTGTACGATATATTTTTTTATAATAGATGACATTTTCTTTTTCACATTGCATATTTTAATGATTAGATTATAAAAAGAAATATTTTAGCTTCTTATTTTATTACAATAACCAACATTTCCTGCATTTTCTTTGCGCGTCGCTTTCACGTGTAAAAAGAACTGACATAAAAATTTTCAAATAAACTGGTACGTCTTGACCAAAGTATTACTGTTTTGTGTGGATTTTTCCTATCAAACAAAAATATTTTACTTTTCTTTCTTGATTACTTAATTCCTTTATTTAAATAAGATTACATTATACATTTACACTTAAAGATAAATTTATAAGGTGGTAGATTTTGCACCAGAGAGAAAACCTAACCTACTTTCAGAATTATTACTCCAATTAAATGAGAAGTTGACAATTTTTATTTATACTGAAGCGACGAAACCATCGTAACGTAAAATATCGACTATCTTTATCCCATTAATACTACTATCAGCTAAGCGTCCTAATTGAATCACAGTAATAATTACCCACTAATGCTTAGTGGTAAGAATGAACGATGACGTAGTAAACACCCAGTGTGATCATTGAACATAGTCCTGTGATCTGACACGTATGCAAAAGACAGATATTGACATGTGTTGATTCCGCCGGATAACAAATGGACATTTCCATAGCTTTGTTACAATTTAATCGTTTGTTTCTTCGAATAAGATTTATTTTAACAGAAAATTGATACAAGTCAATGACCTGTTTCAATTTCCCGTATGAGTTATATTCTTAAAAATTGTGGTGATTCATAATCACATAAATGAAAACGAACATTTCTTCAAACCTACATAGGTTCAATGTTTGTGGTATTATCGCTAGTGGGTATGAATAATTTGCTGAAACCTACGAGTTAGCATAAAAAGTTATATTATGTTTCCCTTATAAATTTAAATATGGCTAATACTTGTGACTTTGTAATTTATCTGAATGTCCATATGTTGTTTTGAGACAAATTTATTAGTACTCAGTGCCATGTGCAAAAACCGCGCGATGGCGAATAAAAAAAAATATTAGTGCAATTAGATAATACAGAAGTCTGTGTTAATGTTAAAGGTTTATTTCAGATTTTTTCGCGGTATCTACCTAAAAATGTATATTTCTTCAACTTACTGGCAGTAAAACGTTCGCATGGTATTTGCTAGTAAATAAATAAAGGCATGCCAGAGATAAATTTTCGTGTTAATGCTTCCTTCAAATACACAATTGATTGTGTATAAAAGGTAAATTGATTCGTAGGGTTTCATTTCCAGCGACATTAATAATTTATATTATTAATAGTTCAACATATGATATATAGAAACAAAATTATTTTTACTGAAATTAAGTTTCGAACCCTTGTAGCACACCTGGTTATATAACGGCTGGTTGTCATATTGTAAGGTAAATAGGTAAAAGAACAATCGTCATTGATTACTTTTACTAACATTCTGAAACTGTAAACGATTATATTAATTATAAGTTGTCCGTTAAGTCACGCCGCCGTATTGTACTCTTCCTCAAAAACTTTATCTGCTAATATATATATCAAATGTATTTAATTGTGAGCACCGTGCGTACAAAACTCAGTCACTACTTTGCTTTACTAGTGTCCGTTAGTTAAACTTTAACGATGTATTTAAAACTTATTATATTTCTCACTTTATATGGCTACGCACAGCCAAAATGTATGTAAATTTGATAGCTCGCTTACGTAATATGTTTTAGTTTTTTAAGATGATTTTTTTTTATGTTTTTAGTGGTAAATTTATCGTGCAAACAAATCCGTGCTTTTGTCGATGGACATAACTCCCGACGACTAAAGTTAGCAAAAGGAGAAGTGCAAGGCCAACCTCCTGCCTCCAATATGAAATATATGGTGCGTATACTAAGTTTTCTTTCTTAACTGTCAGGATGACCAAAATATAGATTTTACTAAACCTGTCCATTTCTATTTTGTATTCAAACACGTATCTTAAAAAAGTACCTCTTTATTTATACCATGGCTTACTTACGTGCGACAGCAGTTTAAAAGAAATATTTATGTCTACATAGTATTATGTGTGTATGTATATACGCATACAAATATATTTATTTAAAGCCGTTTTAATTAATGTAATGTCTATATATTGTAACCCATAATTTTTTTTTCGAAATAGATTTGGGACAATGAACTGGCGGCCAAGGCTTCAAAATGGGCATCAAGAAATGAATTCGCACACAATCCCGATAGAACTATTGGTAAATTTATTAACGATGTTAAATATTTAAATTGAATGCCTTATTCTTCAGGAATGAAGTGGTTTCTATTGTTAGACCGTAGAAAAAAAAATTATATAAAACATTTTCATCTACAGTCAATGTATATACATTTGACGTAAAAGAAGTGCAGTTGTTTATAAAAGTTAATCGTAGTTTTTACTACATTGTTCGTTTTCCGAAAACTTTACAGTTTTGAACTCTTCTATCAAGGATTGGCTTTAAGTGCTTTTGCAGTTACTGCTTATTGTTCCTATACAAAACGTTTTAAACCTGTATGTATACTTGTTAAGAAATTTCACTATAATTCTTCAACGTTCTTCATTGTCTAATTTTTATTTGAACTACGTCCAATAATTTTAGCGATTATAAAACAGATCACGCGAAATATTCTCGAAAAATACTTGTAATAATTCCCGTGCATGAGTTAAAATTTTTATTTTTATAGGGTCTGGTAGATTTCACACAGGTGAGAACATCTATTGGACAGCCACAACTGATACTACTAACAAAATAGATGTAGATAGTAGTCTCGAGGGCTGGTTCGATGAACATAAAGATTACACATATGGCCCTTTAACAATGAGCCAATTTGACGGTTCGTCTAAACATCAAATTGGTCATTATACACAGGTAAATAAGAAAACTTTAATAAAAAAAACGTTTTACATTTTAACAGTTTGTAGGCGATAATGTGTTGATAATATATACCTTGTCTTCCATAGCCAATCTTCTATAAAAATAGTAGCAGAGGCACACAATAAAGGTTTGGTTTTTGTTATACAGATGGCATGGGCTGATACGACATACATCGGTTGTGGAATTTCTGAATACTGGAAAAACAATATGAAAAATAACCTCGTGGTTTGCAATTACGGGCCCACGTGAGTATAATAGTTTTATACTTAGTCATATATAATAATATTCGTTAATGTTGATTAAAATGTTTCTTTTTAGTTATAACAAGTAGGAAAAGTGTGTAGGTATAGTTTAGTTATATTAAACATCAACAAAAAACGAACTCGTTATATAGTTTTATAAAGTTTTTGTAACGATTTCTTTTAATGAACACTCAGTTTATGACTTTAAAATAGGCGAAGAAATATAATAATCACTATCAGAAAACCACAACATTCGTGTACTCTTGTTGCTTGGATATAATTTAATAATGATTTTTATGATTATAATAATGTTTTTTTTCAGTGGGAATTATTTGGGGCAAGCACCGTATGAAACATCTGGTGGTGCGAGTAACTCTCTCACGTGCAGCATCGGAGATTGTAGTCGTCCGTACGGCAAGTGTTGATAAAATAAAAGTTCTAAATTTCGTTTACTCTCCAATATTCATTATTTAATGTTTGTTTAATTTACTTATTTATAAACGTGTTTACTGAAATCAAACCTGTGTATTTTATTTATACCCCCACTTTTAAAGAGGCTTTGAAATGTGAAGCGCCCCCAGAACACCCCGGGTCTCAAATGTTGATAGACGGAGAACAGTATTGATGTTAAGCCGGCAGATATAAAATATGTGGGTGGTAGTAGTAGACAGGTAGGAATAAATCCACAATTCAAACTCCACAGCAACAACATTCATGTATTAAAAAATCGTTAGTTATTCCGTTTTTCAGTGGGGAAATCCATTATCATGCTTAGATTATAACTAATGTGATCAACTTATACACAATACAAAAATTGTTTATGAAAGGTTATTTATCTCCACATATAAAACGTAACGTCTCTGTCATTTAATTTTTTTTGTTTTTAAGAGCCGCTTATTTTAACATCAATTGAAGTTAATAATATAATGTTAACATTATTATAATGAAGACAAATTAGATTTTCTGATTTTCGTAGATAGTTTAGGATTATTTATCAATAAACCTTCCCGCAATATGTAATTACAGGGAACAACTTTACTTCTGTTAATTCTTGTTTCAACGTCTATCTGTACATTCAATTTCATTTTCAATAATTCGTCTATCGCCGACTGTCTGTTATAAATTGACGTTGAGGTATCGAATGTTTGTGTAATGTATCTATTTACGTCACTTAGTCTTAACGTCACTTAGTTTTAAAAAATCGAAAAGGTAACAATTAAATTAGGAATCAAGATCAATATTGCGAAATATGTAAAATATCGCAAAAAAGGGCTGAAGTTTTAAGTAGGAAGTTTTAGTTAAATATTTAGTTTGGGAGATGTTTTACTGTGTGCATTTGCCACAACGGGATACATTCCTCTCCCGTTGTTGCATAGTTATGTCCACACTCATATAAAATTCGTCTATAAGTCCGTTCTTTAATGACCTTTTAATTTGAGAGTCGCTTATTGAAATATACTCATCAAAATTTTATTACAAAACGCCGTTTTATTTATAAATGTTTTCCGCGCTTTAAAAACAATACAGATATGATAAATTTTTTATTCTGTAAAAACGTAGTACTTAGTTTCGAACACATAAAATACGAATTTCTCATTAAAACTGATATGACATGGAAAGATATTTCTAGTTATTTTCTGCTGATGAATTCAATTTGGACCTGGATTACTAAACAGAAAAAAAAAATAAAAATATTGGATAATATTCAACTAAATAATTTTAGTGCGGTTTATTACTTAATGTTGTATGTTCTTATCGACCGTTTGTCTTTTATCGCTCACCATCTAAAATTGTGTGTATTAAGTTTGTAACACGATATTTTTCCCTTTGTTAGCGTTTTTGTAATCAAACAGTAAATAAAAGGGTTATAGATAAGAAAATGCAGTCGGCAATATATATTTTTTAAAACTTTGTTAAAACGTATTTTTATAAAAATACATGATTTAAAAATGGACTTAAAATAAAATACCTCTTACAGAAAGAAGGAATGTTCGTAATGGAATAAAATCACTGCAGGAATTTTTTTAATTACCTATTTTAATACTGGATATTAGATTATTTCTAACCGAATCTTTGCTACTCGTAAACTTATTTATCAAACATATGTTTCACGTTACATTAACATAATGTTTTGCTCGAAGTGAAAGCGAACAACATCTAAAACTCTTCAAATGCTCTGAGAGAAGGTGGATGTGCTAAATTCATAACAAAAACGATATGATGTTTCATTTGAAGTTGACCTGTAAAATTTCATTAAGAACACTTCAACCGAAATTGAACTCGTACCACTTTCACCAGAATGACAACCCCAGACAGCCCGAGGCGATGATATTCGTGAGTCATTTTCCTCGCATCAATAATATTCCTTTCCTCCAAGTGTCGGTCAACTATAAGTTATAAGTAGGTATTTAATTGCAAGCGCACTGCGTTTAAATCTCAGTTACTGTTTTGCTTCACCGCCGTTCATTAGACACTGTAACGATGAATTTTTGCGTTATATTACTATTCGTTTTGTCCAGTTTTTCACAAGCGAAATGTACGGAGTATGAAATAAAATAGATCTAGAGTTTTTTCCTATTTAAATCTTTTTTATAACTAGTTATTACATTTTTTCTTTCAATGTTTTAGTGATAAATTTGTCATGCAAGCAAATTCGTGCATTTGTTGACGGACACAACTCTCGAAGACTAGAGTTAGCAAAGGGACATGTGGTTGGTCAGCCGCCGGCATCTGAAATGAAGATCATGGTACCTAAATTTTGATAAACTTCTTATTTTGTCGTTAAACGCGATTTAGCAAACAACAAAACAATTGACGAATATTTGCTAAATTATTTATTTATAAAGTTTTAACTATCTTAGAAACATGAAAGCTACTTTTAACAGAAAAAATGTTAATTGTAAATTGTCTATTATAAAATACTGAAAACCGTAGAACGACTATGTTAAACAATGTCTTTCCGATTTGATTTGCATTCATAACATTACGACTATGAGTTATGACATTATGATATTGGTTTCACATGAATACATAAACAATGTTTCATGTTTGAGAAATTGGATAACAACAATAAAACTTAATAAAAAAAATACTAGAGACAACGAAAGAAAATATTTTATCTGATTAAATTTGCATATTTTGATGAAAATATTCGCTTCCACACTTCAACATTTCATTATAGGGTGTAATTATGAATTAGCTTAACAAAGTAATTTTATGGAACCCAATTAAAGTTTAATTTTTCATTAACAAGGTCTTATGTAAGTCTAATTTCGTAAAAAGTATTTTTTTTTTTAGGTTTGGGATGACGAATTAGCGGCAAAAGCAACAAAGTGGGCTTCTAAAAATCGTTTTGCACACAATCCAGAAAAAACAATAGGTAAACGAAAAAATTTACATAATATTGTATGATTGTAAAAAATATACTAACCATGAGTAATCTCTTGCAGATATAGAGACAAAGATGTGCCTTGTTAAATAAAAATGACCTGTGGCATATAACTTGTGGAATGATAAAGAAAGCTCTTTCACTATTAACCGGGTCACTGACTTTCTTTCAGGTTCACACAGGTTTAAAACCGGTGAAAATCTCTACTGGTATGCTACAACAAATCACAATCACAAATTAGATATAGACAGTTGCCTTAAGTCGTGGTTTGATGAACACCATCACTATGTTTACGCACCACTCAAGATGAAAGATTTTGATAAGTCGTCAAAACATCAAATCGGTCATTATACTCAGGTATAGACATATTTTTATTTTATTTTTAGTTTATTTAATAAGTTCTTTTTCAAAGCTTCATTTAGTTGTAATTATTTTCAAGTGAAAACATATTTTAACTGCTAATCGAAGGAATTTTTATGTAATGTAAATATAATTTTTCTGATTTTGTCTATTGGGTAAATAATGAGTTTTACTTAATATGTTTAAAAATAAAGGATATTTTTTATTCTGATTTATGATCGATATACCAATACGTTACATTGCTCTTAAGTTTAATACAAATTTATCCAAGAATTTATCCGTGAAAGCGTTTATCAAAATTGTATGATAATACTAAACTTGATTCCAATATAGTTCGGTTTAAAGTAAAGTAGCTAACAATTACTAAAACTGGTATAACGATTTTTATTTGAAGTGCTTTAGTGGAATATTAATAAAGCGAAATTTTATTTTAACAATATCTAAGAAAGATTTTATACCTTTCTATTTTAGATGGCGTGGGCGAACACCATTTACGTTGGATGTGCTATTTCACAGTACACAAAAAATGATTTCAAAGAATTTCTTCTAGTATGTAATTATGGTCCAAGGTGATTATTTTTAACCTAATTAAATTTAAGCACATTTTTATAAAAAAAACCGAAATCATTTCCGAGGCGCAATGGTTAAGCGCTTTTGTAACATGGAAGTATATGGTTCGAATCAGGGGGCGTCATGTTGTGGAGTTTGATTAGTAGAGTATTTTCGAACCCGTCTTACTAGCGACTACCCTCACATCGTAGATCGGTCTTCATAATAGATAAGCTGTGTTCTAGCTCTCAACATATGCTAGTGTATTCGGAGCAAGTGGGCTTAAACTTTCACGACCTCATTGGCACTTAAAAGCATCAAATTGAAGTCAAGTGTTAGTCTATTGTAGAAAAAAAATGTGATGTACCATTTTATGTTATAAAGCGATTAACTATATGTGGTTGTATTAGACATCCTAACCTGCCAACCATTATTACAAGACTTCTACTTTATAGATGTTGGATTTATTTTACGGATCGCTATGTTAATCATTTTCATTCCACATATTTATAACTTGAAACGTATTCAGTAACTACAAACATTATTAAACTTCCGTTTGTACTACCGATACGTTTTATCAAACCTTGATCAACTTATCTTTGCATGTTAATCATAAAGCATACATGATTTAATCATTTGTTACTTTTTCAATATTGCATATTACCCAATAGTATTAGTTATAAATATTATAATAAATAACTTTCATAAAGTTCCCAGTGCTGAGACTTGCACCCTTCTCTCACAAGGAGAGAGTAAAGGATAGATATCAATCACGCCGGCCGAGTGCGAGTTGGTGGATTATATTGAATACTGCTAAATATATTAATAAATGTAATATACTATTACAATTATCTGACAACAACACAATGTTAAACAAAGTTTTTTTTCCAGTGGTAACTACTTAGGACAAAAGCCATATGAAACACACCGCGGCGCGAGTAGTTCGTTAGTGTGCGGCATTGAAGATTGCAGACGACGATATGGGGATAAATGTTAAAAATTACCAAAAAGTAGTTCATATTAACAACTTAAACAAATAAACCATATAGGAAATTAAACCTTTGAAATATAATTCCAATCAAAAAGCCGGTTTATTACATATTCAATGTTATTTTTACAGTTTAAAGAAATGATGTTTTATGGTATATGCTGTGTAGTCGTCAAATAAGATTTTTGTATTAAATATAACTTGTAAACTCCAAACAGTGTGTAAACATAGCTGTGTTCCAGTTATGAGAACGAGGCAACATTAGATATTCTGTACACAATGTTATGCATTTTAGTGTTTCCATGTATCATAACAAATGTAAACACTGAGCAATTATCTGTTAACCTGGCGTTGCTCGCCGTACTTAGACGGTCTCCAGTAACAGCTTTCTACCGCAAGTTCGTTTTAAGATGTGCAAAAATTTATAAAAGTATCACTTTATGTATTATTGAACAGTAAGTAAAAATATTTTTAAATATTTATACAATTTTAATAATGTTATTGAAAATAACCCCAACTAACGATTTTGCAGACAGATAAATTGAGTGTAACGAACGCGCGTACGTTACACTCGATTTACATACAATGTAAAATAGTATTATGCTATTATATTCTTTATGGGGAAAGCTTCGAGCTTTGAATATTTTTATAAATAAAATATTTAACATGTGTATTTTTTGTTTTATTATTTAATGAGACAACACTGTAATACATTGCACACCTTTTTATTTGTTAATGGAAATTTTCAAAAGGTACCCTGCTTCTGGAAGAAGTTAGATTTATGTGAGACTTACCCATGACTGCCATTTACATACCTATAGGTATCATCATCAGCCAATAATCGTCCGCTGATGGACATTGGTATCATTTATAAAAATGAAACTAACGAAGCAGAATATTTTAGCTATTATTTATTGACAGCAAAAACATATAAATGCTGTTACTGTTGGGGAGTATTTAACCAAGTGGATTTAAATAAAAATTAGTGCCATTCAAACTAAGTAGACTAGGGACATGGGTGATAAATGTCAATCAGTTTCTACATTTTTAGTTCTATCAATTTAAAACTAGGTGTTTAGTTCAGAATTAATTTATTGTAGTCTTCTCACACAACAAGCTAACTTTCGTAGTTAGGTGTGAGCAGGAATGCAGCAAAGCCGTAACGACACAATGTGACGCATTGTCTGCACTCATTGTATTTAAAAAAATGCAATTTTGATAAATTTACGTTGGTCATATAGCCACAGAATTTACAAGCAAAGTGTACACAGGTTAAGAAGCATCAACACTATACTCATTTGTTTGTCTTTACTTTGTAATATATCAACAAACCTTTGCTTACATATCATTTACGTTTGTCCTCTGTTACATAGAGTAGTACACCATCAAATCCTTGGCATGTTAGCGAGAATGTTAGCTGACGCCAAAAATTATACGATTTTCTTAACCAATTCTGCAATATTTTATTTATCAAATAAAATTATCGTGTTTAAAGATAGGTTAAAAATCGCATATTGCCTATGTAACATTTGTTAACACTCCTGTCCACTTTATATAGTGAATATAGAAGAGAATACAAAAAATAGATATATGCGATAAAACGAAAACATTTTCAATTTGCCAAAAACGTTTATAAGTTCGCATGATTCTATTATACACGGACAAGTTAAGATTTCTCAGTAATTAAATAATTTGTTTCAGACCGGACGCAGAAAACGAGTGCAGTGGTCGTTGACTCAGAATACAAAGACATGACTCATGTCGTGTACTGAACTGATGACCATAATATTGACCTACTTTTTAACCAACAAAAAAAAGAAGGCTCGTAATTGGATTGTTTTATGTATGATTCCATATATTTTAATGAACGTATTATTAATGCTATTCTTAACGACAGAATAACGGAACAAACTAAAAATACGAACGGTTTGAACTTCTCCGATGAATAATTGATAAATTAGTTGTAATATCTTAAAAATTTAGGTCTACGATAAAAATTTGATAAATTATCATGATAACATAAATTTAATTGATCTAATAAAAATGTTATCAGTAAATATACTTAATATATTTGTGTGTGCTATGTATGTATATGATACAGCTCAATTCTATATAAATTTTATGTTAGAGAATTGAAAAAATGGAGTATGAAAATGTATTATCGTGTAATATTCTGTTATATTTTTCTTTCACCTAAAGTCCTTAATATTTTTTTTAACAGTCAGATTTTTTAAATTAATTTAAATATTATGTATTTTAAGTAAACTCAGGGAAGTTGATAATTATTTAACTCATGTTTGATTGTTGCTTATCATAAAACATATCACAAATTCGTAAAATTTATCAGGCTGTATCAAATAGATACAAGTAAATGCATATACAATATGTTAATCGTTTAGTTGAGAATTAAATGTGAAATCGGAAACGTAATTGTCTTTAAATCGAAATGGTATGTATTAAAATGTTTTTCAACGTTTTGGTTGAACAACGAAACACTTTCCAGTTTAATTTATAATACAGTTTATGTTTTATAAATTCCTCTTCATTTTGTTGTTTTTATACAGAAAAAATATACAAAACATCGTCTGTACTTATATACAATATCAACAACGTCTTAGATGCGATGAAAATATGATTGAAACGATTTCCTTAAACTTTTTTCAGATAGTAAGTCTAGTGTTAGCGTGTTTTCTGTCGCTATCATGGGGTGAACCACGCGTATTGGAGCCACCGATAAGGATTGACTTGCAGCCTCCCGAGTCAGTAAGATCTCTCCATTCGAGGACCGTTTTCCAAAGTTGGGTAACAATGCCCATTGATCACTTTGACCCACAGAATCCTGAGACTTTTCAAATGGTTTGTACTATTGTAATTAAAATTTATAAGTACTACAATGCAGTCATCCTTTTTTATTTAATGTTGTTTCGTATATATCTTTTAATTTTTATTAGCATTTTATAAGATATATAGACATTATACTTACAATTTAAATTAATTTATGTATTATATACACCCTTGTTTCAGCGTTTTATGTTCAATGAGGAATTCTTCGGTGGAAACGGAAGTGCTGTTTTCATAATGGTTGGCGGTGAGTGGGCAATCGCTCCAGGGTGGCTTATGGCAGGGAATATGTATCTTATGGCACAAGAAAACGGTGGCTACCTAATTTATACGGAACATCGGTACTATGGAGAGTCATTACCTTACGCGTACGTAAGAATAAACTGCGTAATAACCTTTTATTCTTTTCCGAAAATGAAACTAAAGCTCTTAATACATATTTCTCTTTACAGGGAATTCACAACAGCGAAATTGCGGTATTTAAATGTGGACCAAGCGTTGGCAGATTTAGCTTATTTTATTCTGGAGCTAAGAAAACAACCACGATTTGCCGACAGCAAAATCATTCTGTACGGTGGTTCATACGCTGCAAATATGGCGCTGTGGTTTAAACAGCGGTATCCTCATTTAGTTGAAGGAGTAGTTGCTTCAAGTGGTCCTATTAAAGGGAAAGTTGACTATGCCGGTAGTATTTTTTGCATTTGTTTGGTGCCAATGCGTCAAATTTTCATCATGCGAGTAATATAATTTGTGAAAATCATAAAATCTGCTTTTGAATTATCTTTTTGCAGAAGCTAAAATGGCAATACACGCCCCAAATTCAAATGCTCCCAAATCTCTTAATGGTGACACCGTGGTCCCTTACAAGCATTTTGTCTCTTTGTGCAGAATACTTGGAGGTAGTTCACGAGGCATTCTTATCGGAAGGAGGTGAGCAATGTATATCAACCATAAAACAAGGAATACATGATACAATTGCGGCCATGCAAACCGCAGCAGGCCGGCGGTCAATAGAAGAAGCCTATAGGTAAATAAACACAAAACTATCCAAATATCTCTTTCATAAAGTGCTTACCGATATTTTTATTTGAAATATAAGTATGTGCTTATTTAATATGGCAGTATCTTGATATATGTTCACAAAATATAGTTTAATAATAGTTTTGCTTTGAAAAAAATTCATTAAAAATTTTAACATGATTTTGCTTCTGAAATATACTCAAACATGTTTTGAGATTCAAAAATCTTTTATAACTCCAATTAATTATTTCACATCATCCGTAAACTATAATTCAAACATCTGTATTTTGATAAACAATTTTCTATTTTACAATTTGATTAATCATTGTAATGCAAGTTTTGAAAGCTCCAAGCTTTTGAACTAGTTTCGTGTATGAAAACTTTGTCGTTACATATATTGCCAGACGTTGCCTTTTAAGGTATCTTATTAATATACTGTATAAGTATTTCTAATTAAAGACTGTGCGGACCTTTGAATTATGAGAATGAGTTGGACCTTGGATATTTCTCCGGCTTCATCACTTGGACTTTTTCCACATCGGTACAACGGGCGCGTCCTGGCACTCTGTTGGCGATATGTAATGACTTCGCCACGGATATTTACGGTAAGCTTCAACAATAATTTATGTACCTTAATTCATAATTACTTTTTTCTTTTTATAACAGTAACTAAAAAGGGCTGGTAAATTTTGTTTTAAAAATAACAACTGTTTAATATTTTTGTTAAGAGTACACTCCTGTAAGAATCGATTATTTAAAAAACCATTTATACTGTCATACCTTCTGTACTGCCTTTCAATACTGCTAAACTTATTCAATAATGCTACTGAAAGAGGGAATGGATGAGGTATTGAAATTTTAGATTTCTTTCTAATTCTTCTTATTATTATACATGTGACGTGATTTCATGTAAGTCTACTGTGACTAATGTGATCTGAATGTTTTAAGTACATACGTTTCAAGTAGTTTTACAATCAGTAAACGAAACTATAATGCAAGAATATTATTATTCAAAAAACCAAATGACGAAAAGTGCAGGATATTCATGTGATAGTGATACACCTGACATATACAATATGGAGCTAATTATAAAGATTTATAGTGCGCGTCGCCTTAAAATGGTTAAGTCTCGTACTGCCCCAGTAAAATCACAAGCTATAGCACCCTTCTAACCGAAACACAGTAATATTTCCACACTACTGTTTGAAGACAGAAATAAGCACTGGGATGGGAACCCACACAGCGGGTCTCCGGTTACAAAAACTTACCAAAACTTTATGGAAGTATAATAGTTTAAAATAAAATTTCTTTAGGAGTAACACCGATGCAAAAAATTGGCGGATATATTGCTGTTGTTCAAAATCTTGGCCCGAACTGCTGGTCCGTAAGCTACGACGTTTTCTTAAGGAATTACAACGTTACGTCTATTTGTAAGTTTTAACCCACATTTTATAAATTTTTGTTTACATAAAAATAGTACCATTTACAAGAAATTTAGACATAGTTTTAATTTAAATAATGATTGATTTTTATGATAATATTTTGTAAAATTATTTCTTGTATTAGCACGAGCATGGTACTATCAGACTTGTACAGAGTACGGGTATTTCCAAATAGCACCCAATTCTGGCACAGTATTCGATCCGTTGAAATGGCTTGATGTAAATTTTTATGTCGAAGTCTGTAAGCAGGTTTATGATGAAAGGTAAAACCAATTTCACTACTTACCTTATTATAATTTTTTCATTAAAAGTGAATTAAAAAGGAATATATCTAAACATATCACATCATCTATCACCCCAAGTTCAAGATTAGTTTCAAATTAAGGATTTACGATAATTATTCAGTATTTTATTACCTCATCATCATTATCAGCCTATAGACGCCTACTGCTGGACAAATACCTCCACCAAAGTTCTCCGCTCCAAAAGGCTTTGCGCTGTCCGCATCCAGCGGCTTCCCGCGACCTTCACCAGATCGTCAAACCACCTTGTGCCGTCACTCTTAGACCTTGCTGCACCATCGGCTGTCAGCCCATCAAGCAATTTGCCCTGCCTATTGCCACTTAAGACTAGCAACTCTAAGGGCTTTTATTACCTACGTTATCTCAACACAATATTTTCGGTACAACTAGCTTCGAGCAATAATAAAATACAAAAAAGAATTCACCTTATTATAAGCGATTGTCCTGCCCATTACAATGTTGATTAGGATAAAAAATACTACATCACATTGTGCATGTTTTAGAATATTTAGATTTTGACTTAACATCTCGACTCAAAACGAGGAAGAAGTCACTTCTTACCCACAATACTGTTTGGCGGCATATATAACAGTTGCCGTGGTACCCACTTAGACGTTCTCAGACGAAGGGGTTCTATCGCCAGTTAGTGTTTATATTATGCTACAATTTCTTTTGTAATTCTGTAGGAGATTCTTACAAAACAGGTTGTTACCTCTTTTAAGTCTGTTTCAGCGGAGTTGTATTCAGACAGACTATAAATAAATCTACAAAATTAAACGTAACAATTAAAAAAATAAACACATACGTTACGTTTTATTATGTCTCTCCGTAGGTTTAACGAGGCATTTGTTTATGACGCTGTGAAACGCGTTAACTTGATATTCGGTGGTTTGCAACCTGACGTCAATAATACCATCAATATTCACGGAGCCATTGATCCCTGGCACGCTCTTGGCGTCCATGATCGAGATTTAAAAGAAGGTTCTCCCACTTATACAGTATCCAGGTAAATAAGTCACTTTTGGTGTTACAACGATGTATTATTTCCAGCCCATAACTTTGGTAAGTTATAGGTACATGTACATTTTTAAAAATATTTTGCCAATATTGTTTTAATGGACACTTCGTTTTCGATATTCCTTTAGTGTTTTACTATGATTATGGAGTACCTGCGCAACCTTTCGCCAGACATTATAACAAGTATATATGCCAGTACAAAACTCCTATTTTTACTTCCAAGAAGTGATATAGAAAAATTGCTGTTTTATTTTAAAAGGCACAATGGCTAAAGAAAATGTTAGGTTTATTTACAACTCGTGATATTAGAATTGATGAGATATTAAAAATTAATGTATAATTTGCATACGACGCTGATAGAAGTGTATTTGCACCTAATTTTTTTAGAGCGTCGCATTGTTTCGATATGCAAGGCTGGCTAAGTACGGACACAATAGCGATGACACAGGTTCAACAAGCCGCAAGATCACTGGTGTTTACGTGGCTTCAAAAAGATGTAAAGAAATAAATAATTTTGAAATTGCATGTCTTTTTAACTGTTGCTTACTAGGTTTACATTTAAATCCCTTTATAGCTAAGTACATAAGGGCTTGCCCCGTAAAACAGTTGGCCCCGTTACCATTTCGGGACCACATGTGGCGTTTATTGGTTGGCGAAAGGATTTCTTTTCAAGCTAGCTGCTACCACTCTCACATTGTCAAGGTACCACCAAACAGCATCGCTGTATTCCGGCTATTAACACAAGAGCCACAAGCAAAGTACGAATGTTTCACCATCCTCTACCTCATTGTTACTTAATACCATGTGTAAAAATACTAAGGAGGATATAAGGAATGAAAAGGCGAACTACCTTACTACCTTCACCCCGATGGGATGGGATTTCAATTTATTTATTATATGTCGAAATTTCACATGTTTGACGAATTTAAAATCCACAGCAAGTTAATAAGAAACTTTGACCAATCGAAATAGTTTCAAAAATATAATCATATGGTTTGCTACTTGCCCTACGTATTAGTTAAATTTCTATGTTTAGTCCTAAGTTCATATGTCAAGTTATCAATGCGCCTAAAGGCGGTGCAGTATTTGTATATGCAAACTACTGCCCTGGACGAGTCGGTGTGTTTTCAAAATGGCTCTTTTCCACTATGATCCTTTTCAGAAACACAACACAAAATGCACTGCATGAGAGATGACATCTTATTAATTAGCTAACTTTTCAATACAAGAGCAAATTCACTGACACTTATCTAAAAAAAAAATATATTAATATTAACATAAAAGGTCCTCATCATGCAGCACTATATTTGCAGTGGACAAAACCCGATAAAGGAATAATCCTCTCACAGACTTGCTTCACTGTGACTCGACCAGGAAAGTAGCCTGGTCTACCTGGATATAGCACTTCACACAAAGCTCAGAAAAACATTCGAGATTACTGACAGTCCATGATTCAAGTCGCCACTTTTTAAAAAACAACAAAAATGTTTACAAAAATCGTCAATTCATAGGTTAAGTGTTAAAATTTCACACATGACACGAAATAAAAGGAAGCTTACAGCGGAGACAGGCGTCTTGAATAAAAGGACCTTTCCTTGGAACCCCTGAACTAACTCAAATTCAGTAATGTCGGCCACCGTTACGCCTACTCACCTAAACTAACGAATACTTAACAATAACATACATTGAATCGAGCAAATGCAACCGCCATGCAACCGTCACACAACCGCTGGCAGCTTCATTCGCGAGATTACATTGCATCAGTTATATATAGCCTATAGAGAGACATCAGCGATAATATCTCCATTGCTCTCGCTACAAAACACACGTAGATTAAGTGCCTAAAAATATACTGGTGGAATATTTACAATATTCTAAGTGCTCCCTTCACAAGTCAATCTACGATGAGTGGCTTCGGATTTTCCCACGGGAAACCCTCCCGTCCAAAATGGCCGTAAGTACTTGTCTTCTGATATATCGGCGCTTTAAGGTTCAGCTCTCTGTGAAACATTCAGAGTTTTTAATTTCCTGTTCAACAACTATTTAATCCTGAAATCCTTAAAATTCGGATCTGAATGACTACGAAAAACTTAATACATTTTAACATAAAAGGGTACTTTTTGTTGCTAAGCATATAACAATTTTATCTCTTTGCAAATCTATTATGTTGTTGAAATTTAATGATTTAATACACTTTAAAGCTCACACTCACTTAACAATTTTCCCTGGCCGGAGGTCGAAATTCTTCTGTACGATAGAAAGGAGCTCCTGTTGGGTCTTGTGGGATGTGCCATAATCGAAAACTGTGATCGACAGCGGCTCAGCAACACCAATCGCATAAGCAACCTAAATAAAGTTGATTAACCATATAAACAAAGATATTTTTCTCATATATAAAATCAATTCCATTCAAAACCTATCCATTCCAGAGCATCCCTGCTTTTTAATATTTTGAATTTCTAACATTAAGAAACTCATAAGGAGTTCTTAGTACAACTTCAATACTAACCTCTAGGTATTATATTTCACACATTATTGAAAAAGTGATAAACATGAATTTTATCTTTACTCTGAGAAAAAGCATTGCCATTTTAAAAAAAAATCTTCTTTATTTAATGCAACTTTTTAAATTATCAATTTTATTAAAAGAAAAAAAAAGTAATAATGCATACATCAACAGTAACACACAAAATATGGTAAAAAGTAACACACAGTATGGCACACTCTCGATACTCCAGTAATTTACTAACTACAGAGAATCAAATTGGAACTGTAATGTTTGAAAGCATAAATAGGCACTTTGGGGTGGTATCAAACTTGATGGCAAACCAAACTTGATAGCCTTCAACAACAGAGATCTACCTCTTGTACTTAGTTCACAGATGGAACAAAGCAGTTGCCAAAAATATATTAGCATATAATAACTGGTGTAGTCAAATTAACTCAGAAACGGTGTTACATAATAGTAAAAATAAAGTGTGATATATATAAAATTAGTGAGAACAGTTTTAAGTGGATCGGCATTTTTTATAATTTGAAGATCCATGGGTTCAATTCTCACTGGGCTTGATTGCGCATGCAGAACATGCGCTTCCCAACAAGCACTAAGCTAGCGTGATAAAAAATGGCTTTAGCCTCTCTAGTTGTGAGGGCAAGTAGTCCCTGTAATTGGAAAAGATTGTTTTGTAGTAATAGTTATTGAATGTAAATCTAATGGTCGTACCTGCACCATGCAGCGGCGGCACAGACCCGCCCGCACCAGCGACTTAGCGACCCAGCGTGCAGCGTAAGCGGCCGAACGGTCAACTTTGGTAAAGTCCTTGCCAGAAAACGCACCTCCGCCGTGCGCCCCCCAGCCACCATATGTGTCTACTATTATTTTGCGCCCGGTCAAACCAGCGTCGGACTATAAGGAAAAATCTTTTTTATTTTTTTGTTAAGTCAGTTTTAAATTTGCAACAATCGTCATCTGCATATAGACCAGTGTTGATCATAGTTCATAAGATATAAATCGTTCCTGCACTACCCGCCATACAGCACTTGCACGCGACCTTTTACTATTTTTGTATATGTAATTCAATTACTGAAATCGCAAATTACTATTTATCTGCCTTATCTTGATATCATCAATTTTGAGGTTTAACTATTTTAGTTTATATTCAGTAACTAGCTAATAACAATAATGATATAAATTTGGCAGCAAGACAGAAAACAAACATTTCACAGATGTTAAAAACTCATTATTTACCTGGGGTCCGCCAATGATGAAAAGCCCCGATGGATTAATATGAACAACAGTCCTGTCATCAAAGTATTGAGCTGGAATAACTTCTTTTATCACTTTCTCTCTGATCTCTTCACGGAGTGTTTCCAAAGTTACCTAAGTGCAGAAATTACAGGTATCCATAAACTGCTACCAACGACTTTATTTTGTATTTTAAAAACATAAAAATGACAAGAGTCATAATGATATGTAAAATATTTATTCACATATTATTTACAAACGTCAATATTTTCTGGTAGGTAATGGTGTTGTCTAGGTACCTTTCAATGTAACACCTGTTTTTGCTGTCAAACGGTAGTGTGCATATATTACTGTATTCAAGTTTTATGAGTGCTGTAGCAAGTGAAAATTACTGTAGTAACTAGACTTAACATCTTCCTTTACAGGATTGAATGTGATATGGTGCAGTGCATATCAACCTATTGAGCAGCACTTTGTTACATGCAGGTGTATCAGTGACCACCAGTGGACATCCTGCTCATCACATCGATTTCTTTGAATAACAAAAATAAGCTACTAAATCAATAATAGCACTTAATAATATAATATTATGTTCATAAATTTGCAATGATAAGCTCCTTATCTCTAAAATATGGTAATAACATACTAAAATTTCAACATGTATATAGAAAACATGTATGATGAAATGCTTGTATTATGCAATATCATTATCAAAAGGAGAATATGTAAACATTAAATATTTTTTTAAAGGTTTTACATTCACCTTCTCGGAATGTTGAAGAGAAACAACAACTGTGTGGACCCTTTGTGGTACAGTTGCACCACCAGCAAAAATATATTCACAAGTAACCTGAAACAGTTAAAATGTTTATGATACAATACATTATTGTTTGCTATTAACTGGATAACATCATGATAATTGCCTTATTGCAATACAATAATAGCCCCTCTGGCACTTTGGCTAAGCCTTTGCTTGTGACATTTAGATCCCTGGTTGGATTCTGCACCCACTTGTTGTGGATTTAAATTAGATAAAATGTACACTTAAGACCGAACAGATGCTGTGTGAAGTATCACTGAATGCATAAATTTCTATTTTATTCCTAAGAATATAATAATAGAATTTACCTGTGACTTTGAATCCGGACGGGCCCACCAAAATTCACCATTTCGCCTGAGCTCAGCTATCTTTTGGTTAAGTTTATGGGCTAGTACAACTGTGAGAGGCATACATTCTTCAGTTTCGTCTGTAGCATAGCCAAACATTAATCCCTAAAGAAAAGGAAAAAAATTGTAAGTAATATTGTTCTCTACACACAACTGTTATATAAACAAATTTATTTACTGTCTAATATGGAACAGTGTCAAATTGCATACATGTACATGTTAATTTGATTTTATAAATATTTACTTATGAATTTTTTTAAATTAGATCATGTTTTGTAGAACATTTCAACTTATAAATGATCATTTTAATCTTGTTCTTTTCATTTAGTCACATTTTTCTAGGAATTGATGATTATGTTCAAATTAGTTTTACCCAACTGATATTATGAATGAAATAATGTAATACCGATGGTATAAAAGAATTCTTTTAATTTAATAAATATGGTTACTTAGTTTCACAGTGGTCTTAGATCTTCAAAAATCCATAAACAAACATGGATGATTGTGGAAATAAAGACACCATCATACCTGATCACCAGCCCCAACATCCTCCTCATTTCTGTTTTCATGCACACCCGCTGCAATGTTTGGTGACTGTTGATCCAGAGCAAGCATCACACTGCAAGTCTTGTAGTCAAAGCCTGTCCCCAACATGCGCATTATTGTTACCATCCTTTACAAATCAAATCATTGCTAAACATCTAATCTTCCCATATAAGAACAATTTTTACCATTATATGAAATGTATGAGAATGTTTACCAAAAATAAAATCATAAATGATCATGCAACATGATTTATCCATAGAACAATTTTGAAATTTCGCCCCATATTCTCGTGCAACAGGCTCAATGTGAAGTATATACCTGATCTCCAGCCCCAAAATCTATTTCCTCTCTGTTTCGATACACCCCATCAGCTATATCTGGGCTTTGCTCTTCAATAGCCACTAACAAATTTAGTGTACGCCAATCAAAACCTAGTGTTTATAAAACAATTACTCAGTGTATTCTCACAAAAAGGCCAATTCACATTTCATACAATGTTAAATTTTAAATCAGTACTTCTAGCATGTAGCCAATACCTTAGTGATATTGAATAACTATTTAGTAAAAAATTTAATTGCTTACCTTTAGAAGAGTCATCATAACCAATGTGTTTCACAGTCTCCCTCACTACTTTTTGATAGTCAACATTAGCTTTTGAAGTGATTTCTCCACAAAGGAGGATCATACCCGTCTTGGTGACAGTTTCTGGTGATTTAAATTGAAAATTATATACTGTAATTGTATATGATAAACAGCAATTTTTTTAGCGCTTACCGCATGCTACTTTTGCATCAGGATCTTGTCTCAAATGAGCATCAAGGACAGCATCGCTGATCTGATCGCACATTTTATCTAAAACAATAAAACTACTATTAGCGATGTTGAAATAACACGATTTTATACAATATCTAAGGTCAAAGTTAAGCTAAAGGTCGAGTCTTTAATGTAAATGAAATATCAAACCACGTGGTTATTTTTTATTGACAATTATATATCAATTACTAAACACCGAAATTCGTTATTATGATGTAACTTATTTTTGTCATTACATCAATGCATTCTACACAAATCATGATTTAAAATAATCTTAATTTATTTCAGCTCTGATTGACTTAAAAGTGATCATAACAAATACAGTGTATTATTATCTACAAAATTTGCGCACATGTTCAAGGCGGCCATCTTTCGTTTTAATATCTCGCACGAATCCTGAAATATAATGAAAATCTAACCTGGATGTCCCTCGCCAACAGATTCTGATGTGAACAAAAACACTGATCCATCTTCCATATCATAACTGTGACCATTTGTTTTCGCATATCCATTCATTTTTGATGTCTCCGGCATTCTGAATTTGGAGTTAGCTCACAAAAATAACCCGACAAAATCCCCTAGAATTAATACTGTGGAAAAGAGGTCTAACGCGCGTTCGCACTGTTATTTATAAGGTCGGAGGGGCGCCACAGCGCTTTCAATAATAACCAATGGGCAGTTACCCCTCGTTCCGCTGACAGTTACTTCTGCGCTTCTATTGGTTCCAATATTTTGTTTTGATTCTGTATAACCTATAAAATATGTTATCATGAGGTATCACCTACAATATTAAATTTGTGTTACGGTAAAACCGTCCAAAGGTCAGAACAAACAAATAATTCGTATATAAAAAAGGGTTTATCTTATTTGATAAAAACAAAACTATGTAAATGTTGATTCATGCAGAATTATATTTTTATTAAAAAAAAAATAAAAATTTTAGTTTTAGCTAATATTGCACAATATATACATTCATAAGTCATTGCATTGACCTATAGATTTTTATCATGGAAGTAATAAGTACTAGGTACAACGTTGTAGGCAGCACTTATTACTTCCTTGATCTTTATGTCCTGGCGAAGTTTTTTTTTAATAAAACTACTAATAATTAATCGTAAAAAATAAAAACAATGCGCTATAGCGCAGCGCAGTAATGGTTTTTATCGTTAGAAATTTTCCTTTAATTTTCCATGTGCGTTTTCATCGTTTTTAAAAATTAAGAAATCCTGTTGTAAAAGTATCTTCTCACCCAAACCCATATCTTATAAAAATGTATATATGTTCAAAATACAATTTTATACATAACACTAGTATACAACTATCTATTTTTTCAAGAATAAAAAACATGAAATTATAAACAATTAAATGATCTGTATTTCTTTTTTATCTTTTCCAGGAGTGAACACACAAAGTATTAAAATAATGCATTTTATATTTACCTTATTGAAAAGACGGGCTGTAATCTTATTTTTTATTTTAACATCTATTCACTTCATCTATTTACGACAGCTCTTTGATATATTAGGTCTACAACTGTCTAAAATGTATGGATCACGAACAGTAAATGAGAGTAGTTCAGTTGAATTTGCTAACTTAAAGATAACATTACCAATATAAAACGTGTCTCGGTATTGATCTTAATACATAGCCCAAGAGCTAGTACAGATCGTCAGAGTTATTATTTGTATTATAGTCTTTGGAATACGAACTAAATAATATTTCTCTTCGTTTTTCACATATATACAACTATCTCTATAGATCGTTGAAACTTCTCTCAGAAGAAATTTATATAAAGAATCATCAAAAAGGTGCAGTAATGTAAAGTCGAAATTTAACATATTCAGAAGTTTTACTTGTAAATAATCGAAACCTATGAAAATTATTAGAAAGAAAAGTTAGTTTCCACAAAAACATAAATTTGAATACCGACGTAAAGTTTTACTTCAAAAAGACACATTAAAACGACACATCCCACCGAAGTCTAATAGTAAGTTAAAAATCATTGTGACGTCATAAACCGATCTACTTCTGATAACGATATTTTATGTTGTCTTTGTATATGTAGGTTTTTCTGTAAGGACTTCTTAAAATAAAAATCCATGTGTAACAAAATACACAATTTAATGAAGTGTTATATCAAAATCCCGTAGAAGAACGTTTTAACTCATACGCGCAGCTTGTTAACTTAGTAACAAGCTGTTCTTATGAGTAATTTTTTAACAAACTGGAGATAAGGAGCGCAGCAATGGACATCTATACTGATAATGATAAAATTTCTTAAAAATTGTATCAAAATTTTTAATGACGTTATTTGTTTTATTACTTTTGTATATAAACATCAGTATTGAAGCTCTAGTATAGTATAATGAAAAACGCAATAAGATAAAGGCGCATATTTTTTTACTGGCTCGTCGTTTCAGTTCTTAACAACATGACATCTCAGAAGTCGAAAGTTCAACGATAATCGTAATCTGTTTTTATAACACGTTTCATTTTTATTTCAGTAAACAATGATTTTGTTTTCAAATCTCTGTATTAGTACATGGGATAAAAATAATACATCTTATATTTAACTCGGCGACTGTGTTGGATGGTTTTAGATATTGCAACTGTTATGATTTGTGATGTGTCTTTATTACGTTTACCAAATAATAAGTTTTAATTTAAAATTTGTAACAGTCTTTTGGGAATAGATAGATTTTTTAAAAATAGTAACAAAGTTATTGGGAAAATACTGCAATACATATTTTAATAATCTTTATATGTTTCAATAGTGTGTAAATAAAATAAAAAGTACATTAGGGGTGTAATTATTTTAGCATGTATTGAATAGTATTAATAAGGCAAGAAATCCTTAGAAATGTAAGTAAGTTGATGGACTTGTGTGCCTAAATAGCGAACGTAACTTTAGAGTGGCAAATATACTTGTCTTATAGTACATTTATTCTATACAAAGTGCAATCTTTTGTCTTACATACACCAAAGACCTAGTTGTGAATATTGTTTAGTTCGTACTAAAAAACTGCAATGATTACAAATTGTATTTTTACAATCATTATTGCAATAAACGTTATGAGGGGATAGACTTGCACTGGCTTTTGAAGACGTTGCAAAAATCTCGAAATGTTAGATTTGGACTTTGTTCCACATCACTTATTAAAATTAATTAAAAAGTAAGTAATAATATAACATTATTAAAAACAATAGGCGTCAAACATCCCATTTTGTTTAAATCTCATGCGCTCGATAAATTTAATGATGTGCTCTAATAGGAAGTTATGACATCGCTATCATCATGTTAAATTAAAGGAAAACATTATCTAAAACTGAACGGCATCATGCTATGAAAAATTCGATAAACTTTAAACTTTGAGGAGCAACGCAACGATGATATTTTAATTTCGAATCTTCTCCCAGTTATCATTCTGACGCAACTTCACACTAATTCGCACGCGTGTGTTATCACTTGTACGTCCTAGTACGTAAACACTTATACATATATGAAGTACTAGCAGAGGACAGTCTAAAAAGATCTGTAAGCTGTAAATATTGTAGACCAGATGCAAAATTACTGCGGGATATTTACAAATAAAAACATCATTAAATTTTTAATCACTTATTGCTAAAGTTTATCTACAATGGTACACTTGACCTTAATGTTAAATGATCTAAAATGACGACGAGGCCGTAATTGTAAAGCCTGCTCTTTGAAAATACTCTGGATCTCACATGTTAACAGCCTAAACACGGCAAAGCTGTTCATGCCAGATTAACTATATGAGGTAGGTAGCCAGGCGTGTTCAAAAATACGCCACTATACTCTACCTTTAGCCCCGGAATCGATCAGGGTCGTGTAATAAGGCCCCCGCTTAGCCACTATGCCATGGAAGCAGTCAACATGTACAATAATGGAATAAACATATATTTAATAAGTGTAGACATTCATATTCCATGAGCGATAAGTCGATGAAAATATAGAAAGAAAACATCATGGTTTTACTATTTTATCTGGAATTAATTTGTTGTGTAAACTAGCAATTTATGACGTCACTGTAAGTATAAAGTTTCAATTCACATTGCATCATATTACATCAGCGTATATAGCATGTATAATTGTAATGACGAACGTAACGCATAAAAAGCATTGCTCATGTTCTCTGATTTTTCACAGTAACGAATCAGAAATGGCTTTTTTTTATAAACCTTTAAACTGTTATTATAATGCAACAAAATAATTTTATCAATATCCGAAATATCCATGGCTAATTTTATATGGTTGGACACAATGCGGTTTTCAGACAAGAAAAAATATATTTTTTCAACATTACTTGTAGTATCTTTACAGATTTTTAAACTTTATACAACAATAGGATATAGTTGTAGTAATTTCGTAATCAGAAGTATATTGGTTTATGCCCAAACACGTATTAATGACGCGATCTAATATGGTACATGAATCGTGTGATTATATTTTTGTACGCATTTTGTTATTCATTGTTTATTATTATTTCGATAGTTGTTTATAATAAATTTCTTAATAATAATATAAGAAGTTCCAGACATTCAAGCGTCTGCGATGTCTTTGGTATACTTCCAACTTTTTTCACTACCATAACATTCTTTATGGTAGTGACAACTGACCGTTAATGGACTGGTGGTGCAGTATGACACTTAGCATTTAAGATTTACTATTCTTTATATTAGAATAATATTGACTTAACTTAATTCTCATTTCCATTATTTTTAGTTTGTGCCTGCAATTCTTTCTCAGTGGTGCTGAGTTGGAGGGAAAAATTAATCGACATTCTCTCTACCATGGTTACACATAACAAAATCGCAGTGCGATGGGAGGGCTTGTACTAAAGGTTTTCTTTTTGGCACTTCTAGCTATTGTGTGACAGACTGTACGTAGAATTGTGTGGTATGATTTTGCTTTCCACTGGGGATAGCAACGGGCATGGAACATCAAAGCGCGTTTTAGTCGGTAAAATCATCAGGCAGCTTAGGTTGAACAATTATAAAGTGCACCGCTATTTACTCAACCAGTGGGCTAAAGCTATTTTCTAAACCCAAGTACTTCTTTTCTTAAGTTGTTTAATCACTATGTAGTTCAGTAGAGCGGATCTGAATAACATTAACCATACTATGTCACTCATAAATTGTTTGATACTCGTAACTGTAATTTGCATGTGATGCATTAAGAAACAATTATAGATTTTAACAAATGTTATCTTCGACTTAATTCAATAGCTATATTTTAAAGATTATTTTATAATCTAAGTGCAAAGGTCTTTCGGAGATGTTGATTCTGCACCAGGTTTTAAAAAAAAGAAAAGATACAAATGTTTGAAGGTTACGAAACAATTTTTATCATTATCAACGAACTAATTTAAAATATTATGTCCAGTTTGAATACGTATCGAAAACAATGATGAAATCTTGTACTTACGTATATCCATCAGTTCCAATTTGCTGATGTCAAACTAAACCCTGAAGAAATCGTCACCCATTTCCAATGAAATACTGTGTATAAAAAGCATCAATTTATTGTTATGACCATATGCACTCAACCAATTAAGATCTGTTTGGAATTGTACAGTCATAAATAATGCAAGTTGGTTTCTGTATTATAACTATATAGACAAAATCAGCATTTTAAAAACATTTACGGTGTCGTTTAATGATTCATTCCTTTGATTTCATTTCCATGTACATAACACATATTGGAAGCTTGTCGTAATCCGATAAAAATAAAGCTATCGGGCAATAGTCTCAACCATATATTTTATCAGAGCAAAAGTTCAATAGGTTGAAACTCATTAGCTTAAGTCACTGTTAAATGCAAATGATTATATTTTAAATTTTATATATTACACTTAATACAGAGCACCGCTATTTTTATGAATATTATAATAATATTGTAACATGAATTCAGGTTAACAAACATATTCAATATTTTTTAACTTGAAGTCTCAAATGGTTACAACCAAATAGACTTTTTTGTTCATGAGAAAAAACTCAGATATAAATCTGAGAACTTTTGTTACTTTTCTCAATGAAATTAACCTTCTTTTGTTTTGCAATTCGTACAAGAATTGTTTACGAATATTCAAGTTAATCTCTTAAGTTAATGGTTTTGCTTCTTTATTCCTGTTTATTTTATTTATCATTCTTATTAAAACAATTAAATATTTATATTTTTGAAATAGCAGACAGCCAAGAAGGTCAACATAGATAAGATTGACACGTGTACTCTTATCATATAGTAAGGACTTCGAGTCACTTTCTCGCTTTCATCTAAAACTGTTTTAATTTTTGTAAACTATTGTAAAAGAGTTTAATTTTTCCTGTCCTTTTTTTGTTAAAATTTGCATAATTTGATCTTTTTTAGTGGTTACAATAGAATTATTTCCCAAACCGTGGCGAATCTTGGTCACCCATATGTTCCAATAAACGTAGTTTTTTTAAATAATGAGCGGTTTGATGCTTTTTGATGGCTTAGTTTTTAGTAACGAGAAGACCCATGACATTATTAAACTTCTATCTTTGGTTGTACATAAGTAAACACCAATTTCATCTACAGCGCCTAGATAATTAATTAGCGATCTACTACTGCGGGTTGCAAGCGCTATTTTTTTGCCACCCACAAATACTCTATGAAATCAGTTAATGTCAGCAATGTTTTCAGATCGATACCTTTTGAACACCTTTAAATATAAAGTAAAAAAAAGTGGTACTTTTATTTATCAGTACACATACACCGTGGCCCATTAGAGCTTCAAAATCGTTATCGTTTCCCGATAAAAATATGTGTTTCAATAGCAGTTTCGAACAGATATTTAATCGCAGCATAAGGTCAAGAGTTTGAAACTCATTATCATGACTATTTAATGCAAGTTATTGTAAATTTCGGTAATTACACCTTCATCTGTATATTATTGCTTCCATACGGCAATGTTTCTCTATTTCATTGTATTGTAAAGAACGACGTACTTAACTGAAAAAGAGCAACTTCTGCAAACGTTTGCAATTGTTGACAACCGCCGATGTTTAATATCGAGTAGGTTTAATAAGTGTACAAACGGTTGTTTTTTGATTGTACTACATAGATAAAAAGTAAGCAATTAACATTTTACAACAGTTATACAACTTAAATTTTACCTGTTTATCTGTTTTTGTGTCGGGAAGCCTTCTAGTTTTGATGCTTTGAAATGAAGGCAAATCGCTATCTTTGAGTATGGGTAAGGTTATTTAAAATTGGTTTGGTTGATTTCATATTTCATTATAAGTACTTTTATGCGCATAATTTATAACAGGCCTTTCTATTTTTATCTATTCTTGTATCCAATTCAAGAAATAAATTCTTTTTAGAGCAGGGACGTGTTACTTATAATACCAAGTAAGCTATCTAAGAGCTAATTTCTCTGTGCAATAGAATTCAATAACGATCATTTATGTTTTACAAGGCGTGAAATGAAATCTCGGAACTGATTCTGGCTTACCGTGGCAGTCATCAAACGCTTCAGGAAGGATTATTTTTTTACTGTTTTTTATAGAGAAGATAGGCAAACAAGCAAAAGGTTCTTCGGTTATTCGAGTGAGACAAATCGAATGTTAATCGCTGGACAATAAAGCACGCTGCATGCAGCATAATACGGCAGAAATAGAACATCTTAAGAATTTTAGTCGGTACAGGGTTATATAACCCCTTTATCCTTAGCAGATCATAGCTCTCCTTTCCCTTAGCAGGAGAAATCATCGAAGGCATTTTTAAACACATAACTCAAACACAATATTTCTTTATTAAATAGGATCATCTTCACACGCGTTCTCTCCTCTACTGAAAAAAAATAGCAAGAAACTCAAAGGGGTATGTCATATTCCGCACATGTACAATCAAGACCTAAAAATTCAAAGTAATAGTTAATAAATTTGGGTTGTGTGAAAGACTACGCCCTACACTGTTTTATGTTATGTTTTTGTGAAGATATTTTCATCTTGCCTTTGTCTCGTTTCCGGAACTTGTGTTGTCTCGTATCCGGAATGTTACCATTGTATTTTTTTTTTTTTTTTTATGAGTTTTCATTGTGCCTAATAACATTGTAAAGATTACATTGTATTATATGACCGAAACATGACATCGAAACACAATGTTACAATAGAAAATTAGATATTTCTAGCCCATTATTATGTATCGCCCATTGTTATGTATCGCCACAATCTTTTCTACGTAGACGATGATATTTCCTGTTCTGATATCAATCAATAGGCGTTACATTAACGTAGCAAAACTACGCAATTCTTCGAGCATAATTGACGTGTATTTACGGATTGAATGCATTTGATTATTTTATAAAACGCCTGAATAAAAACACACGCAAAATGTTTGTGCAGAGCAAAACTATTGTACTTTACACAACGGAAAAAAAACCATATGAAAACAAAATATTAAATCTTTACACCTAATAAAATTATTATATCTATATGAAACAATAAAATCCAGGCAAAGTCAGATTAAATATTAGTAAAATAAATGTTTCTATATCCATCGGGAAACGAAAATTTAAACATGTATATACACCACAAGCCAAACTCTATGTACGAGTACTAAGACTTTAGTACTTATATATTTAATTACAACATTTATATAAATCGCTGCTTTAAAGCCTAAGGGGTAATTAGATATTAGATTAACTGTATGTTTCTCTGTTACCCTCTCTATTACAAGGAAATGTCTGATATGTGATAAATATATAATGTATGATGATTAATCAAGAAAATTTTAAAGTTTGCATTTATCAACGATTTATCGCTGTTTCCTTAATCCGTATTGTAGATAGGTAAAATTTTTAATGTCTTAATTTTTTCATTTTCCAATCACAGCACTGTTAGTTATTACTTTAAGAAGATAAGCGATCACGGTCGATGATAATTTGTAAACAGTGATGTTAGTACAATCAGTGGCGGGCCGATCGTAAAAGAAAATACCTGTTGTTGAAGACAATCAACAAAGCTGTTTTGGTTTCAGCTCGTGTCGGAATGTAACTGCAGTCTGTTATCAAATAGTGCGTTAGCTAATGCTGTGATGCTGTACTACCTACTTGTACCGCTAGTTATGAAGTGCAATTGTATTTAGGATTGTTGATGAAATTTCCCTAATATTATAAACTCCATTATGAATCAGTTTAGTGAAAGTTTTATAACAACATGTACGGTTTTCGCGTTTTGACGGTGTATTTTCTTTTTATTTGGATTACATCGTTAGGGATTGTAAATGGTGCGCAGGTAATGTACAATTTGGAATATTTCAAATGATTTGAAATTAATGATAGACTTTACTAATGTTTCTTGTTATTATTGCCTTTTTATATTATTTAAATGAAATATTAATTATCGCATAAAAGTTTACCAATACGCAAGTACGTATTTTCCGATTTATTCTTCGATTATTTATTTTAAATCCTTTTTTCTGAGTACCTATTAGTAAACACAACAAAAATATAAAACAAATCAATAAAATACTGACACGGTCTTAATAGTATAAACACATACTTATACAATACTGGCTGTACGAGACCACATCTAATGTATTAAGGCGGCGAGTAAGACGTGGTGCAATGTATATTAACATAACCAGCTCCACATTATTATGGGTAGGCGTAATACATTAAAATAACATCACGCTCATCTTGCTTGATCGGATAAAAAAATGGAAAAAAGAAGAGTTCTTTCCTAGCGACCTATACATAATCTGTTTAGTTTATCAATACAAGGATCTCTATTGTAGTTATATATAGTACCGCATTGTTATCACATTTTTATTTAGAACATTGCCAGTTCTAAGAAACGAAGTTTTTTCATAGGATCCAACGTACCTGGACAGTATCCTTGACCCAGTGAAGGCAGACCTAAGCATTTGGCATCCGCGCACACCCAGAGTCGCTACCACGACTAATGAGCAGCTCGATTGTGAAAAACCTAACGTTTATATATGCGAGGTGAGTTACGTTATAACAGTCAGTATAAAGTTTATACAAATTTAACGCTAAATACAATGGCATTTTTCTGTTTTTCTTAAAAGAATTGATAGAAAGGAGTCCAAAGCTCATAGAAATTCCGATATTAGATAATTAGTCTATAAATAATAGAGAAAGTATTAATATACACATAATGTATATTAACAATATTCATTGACTATTATAAATGAAACTTTATAATTAAGCTTTCTCTATTGTAAAAATAACTTGCAGAGATTACTCTAAAGTATGATTCGGCACGGATACGGTTAGAATACATTTTCAGAGGGTATCATCATAATATATCGACAACAAAGCAGCCTGAAAAATATGAGACATTTGATTACTTAAAGCTGAGCTTGAAGAAATGAGATTATAATTATCAACAACTAAATATTTTACACCTTTTGTAATACAATGTATGTACTGTGATCTTTGAAAAACAACTCCGATACGAATATAAATTAATGAATCTACCAAACTTTACAAATACAAAGTAATTCTTAGTTATAAATAAATAAAGAGGATAAATAAAATATTCACAAATGTAGGTAAAACATTTAGGAACCACCAGAAACTGTGCCTGCAAGTGAAGGAAAGCTCTGTGACTACCGCAACGTTCGCTACCATGAGCAAGTGTACAGATGGGTGGCCGGTAGAGGATGTCTGCTCTATACTCCAGACTTCCTTTATGTCGCAGGGCATAACAATATTCATTTAAGAGCTGGTTGTTACTACGGGCCCTGGTTCGCTCCTTGTTTGGAAGTTGTAAGTTCTAATAATATTTAAAAATAGTAATGGTTATTTATTATAATAGGTTGTCAAATATCTCCCTTCCGCCTTTTTGTCTTTTGAATTTCGCGGCTATGTACAAAGCGCTACAGAGCTCGTATCTAGCAATACTATATATAATTTGAAAGGTCTTGATATAACCTACAAAACGACGCTATGCATAATTAGTTTGGATATTGCGTTCAACAGTTATAGACGTGTAAACATGGAGTTCACTAACGCCGAAATTCGCGCTATTTTAAAGTTTTCCTTCGTTAAAGGCAAATCCGCTAGAGAAACGTTCCGTGAGATTAATGGTGTTTTGGGGGATGGTACTCTATCACTTCGAACCGCGGAGGAATGGTTTCGACGATTCAGAGCCGGTGAAAACGACACCATGGATAAGCCAGCCGGCGGAAGACCTGTGACGACAAATACCGATCAAATCATGGACTACATCGAGTTAGACCGGCATGTGGCATCTCGTGACATCGCCCAGGAGATGGGAGTTAGTCACCAAACCATTTTAAACCATCTGCAGAAGGCTGGATACAAAAAAAAGCTTGATGTTTGGGTGCCGCATGATTTGACGCAAAAAAACCTTCTGGACCGAATCAACGCCTGCGATATGCTGCTGAACGGAACGAACTCGACCCATTCTTGAAGCGGATGGTGACTGGCGACGAAAAATGGATCACATACGACAATATCAAGCGAAAACGGTCGTGGTCGAAGGCCGGTGAATCGTCCCAAACAGTGGCCAAGCCGGGATTGACGGCCAGGAAGGTTTTGCTGTGTGTTTGGTGGGATTGGAAGGGAATCATCCACTATGAGCTGCTCCCATATGGCCAGACACTTAATTCTATCATCTACTGCGAACAACTGGACCGCTTGAAGCAGGCGATCGACCAGAAGCGTCCAGAATTGGCCAACAGGAAGGGTGTAGTGTTCCACCACGACAACGCCCGACCATACACTTCGTTGATGACTCGTCAGAAGCTACGGGAGCTCGGGTGGGAGGTTTTATCGCATCCACCATATAGCCCGGACATAGCGCCAAGTGATTACCACCTGTTCCGGTCCATGGTGAACGCCCTTGGTGGTGTAAAGTTGAACTCAAAAGAGGCTTGTGAAAAGTGGCTGTCCAAGTTCTTCGCAAATAAGGAGGGGAGCTTCGACGAGGGAGGTATTATGAAGTTGCCGTCTAGATGGAAACAGATTATCGAACAAAACGGCGCATATTTGAACTAAATCCGATCACTGTAACACTGTTTATAAAGCATTGAATAAAGAGCAAAAAAGCGGAAGGGAGATATTTGACAACCTATATATCAATCACAATTTTTGTATAGGCAAGATACAAGACAATATAATTAAAAAGCATTGTTTGGCTATGATTAGTGCATTCTCAGTCTTTTATTTATACTTAGTTAACCTAATGGTTGGTTTTTCTTGATGTTGAATCAGTTATCAAAGTGGCCCCTGCTTCAATCAGCTATAGCCATTAGTAATTTATTGCAATAAGAAAATATTCCATTTTGTGTCTGTTTGAAAACTAGAATGTGCGTGTGATGGATGGTTGTTTACAGCCAGCAAGTAGGATTACATTTTTATACAGCTGTTGTTAAAACACTTCTAATATGTGGTAGGTTAAAGAGGATGGCACTTGCGGCTGCTTTCCATTTGACCCTAGTTTTGAAGAAGTTGCCAACACTGTACGTGAGGCTTTGATACCTGCGGCGCACGGTCGATGGGAAAAATGCTTCTATACCGCAAGCGACTGTTGCGCTCACGTCATGATGAATAATATCAATGTTACAGGTAATATAATTACTTTCTATATATTACTCTCTGTTAGTATATTTCTTTCTTTACCGTTTACACATATAAATAGTTCTTCCTTATGTGCCTATTCATTTTTGATGGGAAATTAGCTTCGGCTTCAGCAAAGAATTTGTTTGATTATATTATTACCATTCATTGGAAGGTTAATCTATAGATTTGCTTTGCGTCAAATTCAGTTATTTTAATCACGTTATTATTGACAGTTTTATCTGTAATGTCATGAAATTGAGTCATACTAAGATCTAAAATGACAAAATAATTGAAAACTATTATTTTGAATAATCAGATTTCTGACAATTCTCCTTAATTTTTTTTACTGTTAATACATAAATATGTTATGAATCTTAAGTTAAAGATGAATGACATGGTATTTAAAATACTTCAATTTTATAAGAATTTATTTCATAAAAGCTGACATTTCTGTAGCGACGAATCGAATGTGTTATCAAAAATTATCTGAATTATTTATGATACAGGATTATAATAGATATCAAAAACTTATTCGTACAAAAGAAATACCATATACTATACTTGTTGTTTATACATAAAAACACTATGCACGTATACAATGTTTCGTTTAAATATGACATCATATAAACTTAACTAAATGAAATTTAATTATTCTGTTTTGACTTAGATGATAGTCAGTGTGAAGCAACTTTTGATGGCTGGACTTGTTGGGAGGCAGCACCTTCTGATAGTGTGGTTAATGAAATATGTTCCGAATTTGCTTATTCGAACGTTGGACCATCGTGCCATCGTAAGTTATTTATCTAATAGTATTTTTTTTTATACTACTTTGCGACGAGACGAGCAAGACGTTCACCTGATGGTAAGTGATACGCTTGCCCATAACAACATGGTGCTAGTTAAGATGGTACACACTGCACCACATTGCGCTCGTCGCCTTGAGACATAAGGTGTTAAGTCTCGTTACCCCAGTAATTACACTAGCTACAGCAGTATTAAAACTTTTTAAATTGTATCTAAAATAACTATGAATTTCTAGTGCAATAAATCACATATTTTAGGGGAATGTCCTCGTCCTAACAACGAGATAGAATACCAGCAGTGGATGATATCAGTTAAGAAAATTATTAGTACATTAGCCAGGATAGGTATAAAATGTGTATTAGTAATGTTACTCATTTTTGTTTAGATTTCAGCAACAAGCAATGTTTCTCTAACGGCACCTGGGAGCTTCAAACTGACTACACAACGTGCAGTATAACTCCTCGTTTGCTTCGTCGCTACCGAATGAACATCGCTGTCCTGTCTTTCTCGATCGCTTCCTGCCTACCCGCAATATTCATCTTCTTTTTCTACAAGCGTTTAAGAGTAACAAGAGTAGCATTGCACAGGAATTTGCTTATTGCTATCATCATTAGGAATGCTCTTGTTATATTGAGCAGGAGTGAGGTAGGGTGTGACATTGTTTTTTTATCCAACAACACTAAACATACATGTAATGTTTCTTACATTATAAATATAAAGCCTTGACATTTGTGGAAATTATAACTTAAACTGTAATAATGTTAATCATCTTGATTTAGGTGTACATTGCGGAGTTAACGAGTACAGGTGACACTGTGCTCTCAATAAACAGCGCATGGTGTCGAACGCTTGCAGTATGCGAACGTCTCGCCGCTAATGCTGTCTTCGTATGTATGCTGGTAGAAGGAGTTTACCTCCACCGCCTCATAGTCGCCGTTTTTCGCAAGAACATCAAACTACGATGGCTTTACGGCGTTGGCGCAAGTTCGTGATTAATTTTCTCTACATTATAAATACAAATAAAAAAAAATAAGCTTTATACTCTTTTTGCAAATTATAATTACTGTTATAAGAAAATTCTAAAGAAATATTACTTTTCAGTCACCGCCATAGTACCCGTTCTGTGTTGGGCAGTGGTAATGAGTTTATTGAATGACCACTCCTGTTGGATCGTGTACACTGTGGACCATGTGCAATGGATCCTGGACGCACCCAGAATCGCTGTTATTTTGATCAACTCCGTGCTACTAATCGACATTTTGAGAGTTCTTCTCACTAAATTGAGAAACTCGGAAAATGCGAATCAGCTGTAAGTATGATAATGTACATAATTTCGCTAAAAATAAATTGATTATAATCTTAATTTTCAATCTATATGTATAAACAAAAATTGTTGAATTAAATTCTGCGATGGTCCTAACTTTTTTAATCATATAAAATTGGAACAGACGCTATGTAAACAAACATTGATTAAGCTCGCAAGAAAATTAGTAAATGTAATTGCATTGTAAAAATATTAATAAAAAGGCTAGGAAGTTAAGACATTAAAACAATTAAGGCAGTTAACATCTATTAAGATTTTTTTTCAGAAGTACTGTTAAAGCAACGCTGTTTCTGATGCCTCTTTTCGGAACACAATTTCTTCTGACTGCATTTCGACCAAGTACAACGAATTGTACGTGGGAACAAGTTTACTATTATTTTTCGTACACTTTAGAAGGTTTGCAAGGTTTCATAGTAGCCTTACTTTACTGTTACATTAACAAAGAGGTAAGAAAGCATCATACTCGTATTATAATTTTTGTTCACATAAATCGTCCACTTAATATTTCCACTTGTTCTGAGTTCAGTTTGTTTATCCAAAACTTTTGTTCAAATTAACAACATCTTTCCGAATTTTTGTATGAAATAACCTATCAACACAATTTCAGGTACACGCACTGTTAAAAGCAACGTATAAGAAGACCGAAAGTGCCGTAAACTCCCGCGTACGCGGTACAAACTCCCGTGTCAGTGTTGACCCCAATTCCGTTAGACGTTTTACTTACAGTACTAATTTACCTTCACATAACGTTGAAGATATAAAGGACCATTACACGTCAATGAAGCCCAAACTTCACGTCGCTGAAATAATAACAATACAAGCCAGCGAAAGACTTGCAGAGATATTAGATCCCGTATATGAAACAGTAGATAGTGGTTTAGCAAATCAAGGTTACGATTTCCTTACTAGACCAGAACAAGACAATGATTCCGGTATAATTCCGAACCGGGGATCTAATACCGATGAAGATTATAGTGGTACTAAAATATCAAACTTCTCCATAGATTATCCAGACTGGTTACGACCTGATACACCTGATACAAACATTATAAACGAACAAAACGCTTCTAAATCTGAAATTCTTAACGGCAATGTTGGAAACGATCAGAGATATGAAATTGTTTCACTACCTACGTTAACAAAAAGTGAAGATAATAACATCAGTGACAATAACGATACTGTTACCTTTATTAAAGATTATGGCAGTGGAGTAGAATCAGAATATGAAGACTGCGAAAATATGTTGGATGAAATAATGCAGTATATGGATACAAATGAAAAACGCGACTTGGTGTTAGATCCGAACATACTTTCACCTAATCGAAAAAGTAATGATAGAATTATTTTCGTTGATGAGTAATAAAAATTGATGCAATTGAGTTCATTATTTTATTTATTCTAGCTAGTGTATTTACATAGTGTCAAAATAGAGCGCAACATTTTTAACATAATTTAAGAAATTCATTCTCTGAAAAACTTATGATAATTGACATTAACGCTACACAATTATAATTAAACGTAAACTAGTTAAAAAAACATCATGTCGTAAGTACTCATCAGGTGGACGAATTACACTTGTTAATTGTAAAAAATGTTTTTAAAGTTGTCTAAATTCTAGATCCTTTCGAATGCTTACAAAAGTGAGCGTAACGCCGTGCGAGTGCGCAGTCGCACGTTGGATTTTTAAGTGACGCTCAAAAATTTTGTTGTAATTTAATCTCGCAATGATTTTAATTTCTTTAATGACTTTATTATTATTGGGCGTTGAGAGTTTCCCAGATGGAGCTCCAATAGACGCGTGTGTAAAGGATCGCGCCAACCAACCAAACCACGGTCAGCACAGGACGCAGCCCCTTTCCACACTACCCTATAGAGTTGTAGCTTCGTCAGCTTACTATACACCAAATTCCCGTATCACAGGTTCGTTATTTGTATCTTTTTTCGTATTACAGATTAACTACAGTGAAACTACATAAGCAGTTAAATGTGAATTTAGGTAAAAGGGAGCGACGAAAAGCATTTGTCTAATTTCTACGCATGGAATAAATAACAGGCAAGAAAATGAAAATGAAAACGTTGTCTCGACAGTTTTTTAAGGGTCAAATTACCAAGACATTAAATGACAATGTCACGAAAATAAATGGTTATATGAAAAACATCAACGGGGGTTAACCCTTGAATATTTGGATTTATAAAACTAATATTAAAATTAGAGATGAAGCCACAGCAAGACAACTTACTACACCAATAAGAATAATATTTGCATGTGGTTTTAATTAAAAGTTAACAAAAATGATAATTAGAAACAATACATATTTGAGCATTTCCGGGTGATGATCTCGGTCAGAATACTTATATAATGAAATTAGTAATTCCTCAAAGTGTAAAGTATAATAGTTTCTGAGCCATAGGCATTTATAAATTAACTATTATCATCCATGTATTCATCGGAATAGAAAAACTTCTTTTCTGATAACTGTTTTTTCTTTCCTCATTTATATTTTTAAAATCTAGACAGTTTAAAAGTTTTCACACAGAAAGTTACTATCAGTGTTTTATGTTGCTATAAATGTGCAAAGATATTACTTATAATTTTTATTTATACTCCACAAATTATTTATTCTACATTATTTAACAAATTTCAAATTTTTACGTAAATCTTTAAAGAATTCATTTCACCTCAGCGAGCAGTGTAAACTGATAATTTAAGCATACAGAATAAAGCTTATTATGTTATTCCTATTTTCAATAAGTAAATTATTTAAAACTAGACCAAAAAAAAACTCTTTATACCCAGACATAGGAAAAAATAATAATTCAGTTGAGCGTATGATTTCAAGCACTTATGAGACTATATGATGATTTTGATCTTTGGATGGTATGAGTATTTTTACCTCTCACCATCTCTGAAGCAACATTACAAATCTTCTGACAGTTGTTTCATAATTATAAAACCAAGCACATCGTTATTATGCAACGATCGTATAAAAGGTTAAACTAATTTTGTAGATAAAGTTTTATATCAGTTTCACATATTCTTAAGATATGTATTAACTGGTATCTTACCGCAAATATAATATAGAAACACACAATAGATACAAATTCATTGCTAGAATCTTCCGAAATATACATAACACGCGCCGACCCAACCGGTCCAAGTTCGCTTGAGCAAGTCTCTCTGATGGCATTGTAGGTCAGGCAACTTTGGCGACCCTCTTACGTTATCGACTGCTCTAGACTAACTAATATAGTGTAACATTATAACATTATTTTTTAATATTTAGTATATGAACATGCCACATTGTGGGATTAGTTTTATGGACTTCATACATAATATTTTATTTTCTTATTCTAAAGATGTGTCAAATTTCATTTTCCTACGTTTTTTTTAACAAATATTAGGGGTGAAATTCCAGACAACATGAATAGGCGAAATCATCATGGTATATCATTCTATGATCTAGTTGGACCGTTAGCAAAGCGGCAGATAGCCTTTACCGCGTCCAAGTAGTTGTCGGCATTTTACTTTGGTATATATTAAGACATGTCAAGAACATTGTACTTTTTCTTATCGTAATATTAATCTGTCTACAGTAACAATAGAGGGTGCAGAGCCGTTTAAAGGTTTTTTCTTCCAAGCCCGCTCAGTTGATACGAACGAATGGTTAGGATCGTGGGAGGAAGCACCAAATACGACGATACATCCAGAGTGTTCAGCCATCACACACGCGGACCCACAGGACAAGACGAGAGCTATTTTAGCGTGGAAAGCTCCATCAGATTCACAGGGCAGGGTTTATTTCACGTAAGTTTTTATGTATGTATTAACAGTATTACTAAAACCATAAATTTGTAGTCGCCACCTTTCATATTTCTATACCTACAGACGTATGAATGTAATACATACACGATTTAAAGTACAAATCTAATGGGGTCGTTAACCGATACCCTCACTCTACTTTCCTTTCACTTAGTTTGATGTATATTGTGAAACATTGCATGAGTGCTCGTAAGTACTTTACACTAACCGACCTTATAATAAACTTGATTTTTATGATCTATTTTTTAATTCAATCAATTTATCCAGTGTGGAATTTTCTTGAATCATTAACGGATGTTGCTTAATTGTAGACTAAGGCTATTTACGTTTCATAAAACTATGTGCAGCAAAGTAGCTGTTTAAGACATTACTTTTGTCGCATTGGTAAACATGTGCTTCGCTATTAAGAGTGCTTTGAATTGTATGAGTCTGGTTGCACGCACGATTAAATTTGTATACCTTGCAGATATTTAGGTTTAAAAAACGTAAGCATTAACAGCCTTTGGTGGTCCTACTGCTGGAACCCGGGATATTCTCTATTGGGCGATTTTACAAACACTCTGGCCAAGTGTCCATATCCAAAAAAAAGCTGTTATTCTTGGAAAAAAACCTCCTCCACTTGACATTTTTCTTCACTGAAAGCATGTGTTCAGTGGCATTCAACTCCTTTGCAAACGCAGCACGCTTAGCGACATTTGTAAATGTTTAAACGATTTTAGTTTTTGTATTAAAATAGGAGGGTTTTCTTTAATAGTTTTATGCACTGTCACTTACACATCCATATTAATTTGTATATATCAAATAGAGACAAAAGTAAAAAATATTTTTATTTACAGGGGTACAGTTTTGAAAAATTACGGTACATTTTGGGCAAACCTGATTGCACAAGCACCGCAAGATCCATTGCAACTTCAAATTCTTGGTTGAGATACATGTGTTTTCTAAGTATTTAAAAATGTTTGGACTAATTAATTTTTAATAACAACTATGTTAAGATAATGTTACTAGAAAAACAATCACAAAGTGACGCAACAATGTATATAACATAAATAAAAGTACTTAAGTTTTGAGTGAAAAATCTTTTTTAAAGATTTTCAAGATGTAAAATATAAGTTCTGAAAACGCGATTAGAAAATTATCAATCGAAATTTATTAACATTTTTATTTCCCAAAACCCTAGAAAGTATCCAAGCTGGCAAAAATAGGACTGCATAAAATATTTCTTGAATTTATAGTATTTATTGTATTAAAAAAATAAATATTACCGACAGCAAGCTTAGAATTTTTTTAAACAAAAAACTGGTTTTGTTTTTTGTTTCTCTATTTCAATTAAGTATATTTTACAGCCGACATATTTCCACGTTATATAGTGAAAGATAAAAAAATAATTAAAAACAATATATATTTATTTCATAGCATATTATGCGGGAAACTCAAATAATTGTCATTAGATCATTGCATAAATAAAGGTTAATTTAAGTTCAGTACATTAATAACACATAATAAAAAAAAATTAAGGCAGTATGCAGCAACAAAACGCATCTCTTTTTTAATATCGACGCTGTTAAGAAGCAGGAAGCGCACAGTGTACTGTGCTCCGAAGCAAGTCCAGTTCTCGTAAGTTTAGATGTCATTTATGACGCTCTCTGTTTTAGAACTGGTCTCTTAATGTCCATCAGATCGCAAATTTCATTCCTTATGGGCCTCAGTTCTGCAACATCCCTTTCCCAATCCGTTTCAGCAAGTATCGTCATCACCTAGAAATTATTTAACGTTTATGCAAATAGGATTAACATAAATTCATTTATAACTTTTTTAATCAACAAAGAGGCGAAATTAACAGGATGTTCACTTGATGCAGAGTGATAAGCCTGTTCATAATATTTAGGCGCTAGATAAGAATGATAAATATTGCAACCCTCGTTTTGACACGCGTGATGTTAAGCCTCGTTAACTCAGTAATTTCACCCCAGTATCAAACAAAGGTTTTTAAGATATACCTTCTGATTTTAATAAAAAACCCGTAACAGAAAATGTATGGAAATAAATAGAAAGTCACTAAGAGCTGATTACGCCTTAGTAAAGTTAGTATTAAAATAGGCGATAGGCTTCCACTACTGGACATAGACACACCGATCCGTCCTGCGCTGCCTAAATCCAGCGGATTCCCACCAAAGTTATTAAAATTCATGTTAATCCCCTAATCTTTTTACCAAAAGTCAAATAGTTAAAGGCAGTTACGACTAGCACGTCATACTCTCGGTCAGCAGAAAATGATATTCAAATTTATAGTATCTAAAAATGTAAAAAAAAAACTCTGTAATTATGGTAATTATAATTTAGAGAGCGTCTTCCCACCCCTACCACTTATTTCAATGTACCTAGTGCAATGTGTTGCTGTGTAAACATCCTAACCCGTATTGTTGTAAGCAAACTTATATAAATGCTAACTCATTAGTTTATACATATATTTATAATATATATACATATAGTTTAATGTGAAAAATAAAACAAAAATCAATAAGGTACCTGTTCAACGTTGTCGTGAGGCGCGGCGCATGCGTCGCCGTAGAGTGTAAGGGCTTCGTATAATCTCGCCGCCGCGCAGCGCCGCACATATCGGTCCGCGTAGCACAGGTAGATCACCAGTTGACCCAGAGCCTTGCCGCATACCACGCCGCCGACCTATCATACAGTGTTTTGTTCTAAACGAATCGATCGCTATTTCCTATTAAAAAGTAACTATTCACTGCCTTCGAGGCGTAATGGCTTAGCGAACGGTTAAACTAACGCGGTCCTTAACTCGCTTCCGGGGCTACATGCGGCGAAGTTTGGATACCGAACCCCTCTGGCTAACTACCACCTTCATATTGTCAATCTGCCACCATGACAGTGCTGCTGAATAACAGTTATCAACATTGAGACTTCATTGATAGCTTATAGTTGATAAAAAAAAACATCCTGCCCACTTTAAACATTGTATGGCCTTAATGACATTTTGTCTCGTTAAACATTTACCATCTAGTAACGAATGTGTAGTTTTGATATGATTATTAACATACCTGTATTAATTGACACAAAACATTTATAGAGTCCAAAAGTTTGTAAATATTCTTTCCGCCACGGAGCTCTAGCTGCAAATATTTCAATATATCACTAGCGAATGAAGATTCGGCGTCGTCGAGAATTGGTGATATAGCACCTGCAGTGAAAATTAAACAATGTTCTCATTAAGGAATACATGACAAAAATTTGTAAATTCTCTTGATATACATAAATTCGAAATACTTTATAGTATGATTATTTGAAGGGATTACTTTAATAAACTAATATAAACAAATCGGTACAGCCACTCACAAGCTACATACATGTGTTGGCAGACATTCACACAGATATAACTGTGAAATTTAGACGGCGTTTTTGTCTCCGCACTCAGAACCGTAGTAAACCCTTTAAAACTAGTCACCGGTATACACATTACCTGAACTAAAAAGCCTGTCCAGGAAGTTGAACATGGGCCCGGTCATCCGCTTCACGTGCAAGTTGTCCGCAAACACCTGCACGATGGTCTCGCACACAGCCTTCAGTGTCTCCATATCATCGTGAAGAGTGTTCAGGTAGGCGTAAAGAGATTGCGTCGTGTGTTTTACCTAAAACGATTATTTATCAATGACTAAATCCCCACCGCTTAACTTTGCAAGTATAACATATCATATTATGTTATAAATAATATTATCATCTGAAGATGCCAATAGACAAAGAAGCATCTCACCAGACTCTCGGTAAGTTCGCCACCGCTCACGACAAGTCCTTTAATAATGCTGTATCTGTAAGTGGGGTAGTTGAGCAGTTGAACAAAGCGCGGCATCGTGTGTCCGGGGAACAGCCAAAGTACAACATTCGAGCTCTCGCTAACCGCGGTCTGCTCGAAGTTCTCCTCGACATCCTTGTTTTGCCTCAGCTCTACCTCATCGCACGGGAAGATGCGTTTTAACGCGTCGTGATGCGGAATGTTTGTTATTATAGGATCACTGCAAAATGTTTTTAATCATTATTTAGGAGGCCTTTTTTCTCTACAGACCGTACACAATTAATTTAAAGATATACCAAGAACAGAACGTACAAAAACGTTAACTTGCCCTATTAGTTAAAACTTTTGTTTTCTTCGAAACAGGTCTTATTTTTAGGTATTTGAAATGTTAATGGGAGGAGATAATCTTCAAAGCTACACTGCTTCAGGGAGGTTAACGGGTATATGTGGGGTTTATTACCCCCCGAAACCCCGGGCATTTATTTAAATTATGTGACACCTGACAAATATTTATTTTTACCGCACCCAAGGATGCACAAAAAGTTTCCCTGGTTCGATTCCGGATCTACGTAGTAGTTTGGATGATAATAAGATTGGTTCAAACCCGACTGAAAATAAAATTGTTTTGTTTTGCCAACCAAACATGAAGGAACTTGTGAAAATTTATGGGCGAACTCACAACACCTAACATCATAATCAGATTAATTATTATAATAATAAAATTAAGGATTCTTTAATGTTTCCGCTTCTGGAATACGGGACCTTCTCTTATAAGGAAAGAATCAAAACCATTCGTCTACGGCGCTGTGTACTTTCTACAGTTCTGCATTTTTTTTTTCATAGAATCGTTCCTAGGTGTAATAGGACCGAGCCTGTTCTACATCTTTCTAAATATTTAGTTTTCATCAGTTTTTTCATTTCTTTCCTGTTCTTCTTTTCTCTCTTTCATCTTTCAAAATTTATTTTTACATTCCAATTCGGACAAGTACAAGTTAGTGAATGTTATACATATTAATAAATTCTTACTAACTTGTATATGAATGCAGTGAATATCCTTCCAGCGTGCGCTCGCGTGCGGTCGATCTTCTCGACAGCCTGCTGCGCCACGCCGCACATCACCGCGCTCAACACGCGCTCACTGTTCAGCTGAGGCGCTTCACATGCACACGCGCGGCATATGGACAATAAACCTTAAACATTCAAAACTACGCTCTATTTGGGCATGCATCGGATTTTAACTACTTTATATAGAAAACATTTTCGAATATTACTCCTGAAATGAATTATAATTTAACTGTGGGTAGGTATCTGTTGCCGGAGATCGTCAAGGTAGGGCTGCCGGAGCTCATATATCTGTCACTAAACTGTAACGTGTAAACATCACTGTATTCCAGTAAAAAGGGCTCTCTAGCCAGTGATTACTGTGGTAACGAAACTTGGCATCTTGTCTCAAACCTATGATCACAAATTGGTGCAGTGCTCATCAGTCCAACTAGCGTTAAATTATTATGGCTAAGCATATTACTTATAACTTACTACTACTTATATCAGGTAAGCGTCTTGCTCGTCTCGTCGCTTCGCGGAACAGAAAAAATATTTTGTCTAATATTCCAAGTGTTTTTAACGAGAGCCCAATAGTCTTAGGTTCGGTTACATACCAAAAGAAACTTGAAGTGTTTCTTAAGTTAAAACACTTGGTCAGTCAACATTATCATCATCTGATATATCTCTATGAGACAAAAGCACTAAAAAAGAATAAGAAAAAATCTTCTCGAACCAGTCATGCTGGCCTCCCGCACCCATGCGCCGATGTCGCCTCTCATGTCTATCGTATATTCCGACAGGCACGCAAGCAAAGCGTCCACAACTTTCACCAAGTAATTCTCCACACCGTTCACGATGCCCTGCGTCTGACAAACTTCGGTCAGACCTATAACAGCATCACGTCTTGCCTCCGCCCACTTTAAAGTAGCTTCAGAAACTTTGGTACAGTCAATGAGCGACTGAATAACTAAAGTAAGATTTTCAGTCAACACGAATTTTGGAAGAGAACCTGTGAATATTAATTTAATAATTTTCATTTCCAATAAATAAACTGTGTGCGTGGCGCAGTGAGTAAGCGCATGCCATATAACACAGGGGTGCCTATTTCGGATAAGGGGTCAAATATTTTGGAGTACCAAACTAAAATATTTAGCCCCTGGTGGCAGAGTTTTAGCGAATCTACCCGGCTAGCTACTACCCCTAACACTGTGAATCTGCTGCCAGAACAGCATTGCTGTGTTCTGGCTGTGAACATATGCTATTTAAAATATTCTGCACACGTACTCTCCATCATTCCCGGTTTAATTTTCACTTAACATCATATACAATAGTAGACAAGTGTTAGCCAATCTTAGATAAAAGAGTTGTTAAAAATAAATATATTTTTAATGTATTTCTGTATACGTTTAACTGAGCATATTAAAATTTCGGCTGTAACATAAGTTTTGGTTGCTAGAGAAATACTAATTAAATTAGTTCCATCAGAAGATTAAATTTTAAACCTAAAATGAAAACTGAAATTATCTAGCAATAACAATTTATATTGGAAGAATTCTTACCAACCGCCCTGGCGTATCCCATTCTAAGCACGAGTCCGTTGACTCCAGTACAGCTGAGCTGTTCGCAGTACTTCTGCATAAGTTCTGTGCGTTTTTGCTGCGTAGTTAAGTCACCAAACATACGTGCGTCATCACGCAGGTACTGGTCGAACACAAGCGGTAGCGCATGGATCGCCTTCTCGCGAATCACTTGCACCTCATGGGCGAGACATTCCTCAATAAGATTTAACCATTCATCTAAAACATGATTTGTTTTTAGTTGACGTAGTGACAAGCAGGAAATTTATTTGGTAGCGAAACGCCTACACAATGTGAAGCTTTTATGGGTGTGTGAGCTACTACAAATTATTCATTAAAACTAAATTTTACGGATTTTAACGCGTTTATTTAATTTATTTTATTTTAGCGCGACGTTTCGGCCGCTTTGCAGCAGTCATTCTCCCGTGACCTTGAAACGGCAGGATTAAATATTTTGCTATATAATAGAAAAAAAATGCATGATGAGTAATTCAAAATATTTACAAAAAAAAATAAGATAGCTCTTTTGGTATGCATCGTGTAAACTATGACATAACAAAACGATATTTCTTACAGTAAAATAATCTGTAATACAAAAAGGATAAGTTATTCTATTTGTGTTTATTCATATTACACCAGGATCCTAAGTCCTATTCTAAAATCGCATGTTGATCAGTATAGTTAGTGACAGGGTTTTTATGATCCCGACTTGCTTGTTACCGCCTTTCTATAGAAACTTTGCCTCCGCACTAGCAATGCTGTTTAGAGAAGGTGGAAGACCTTCGGACATATTATGCCAATAATTTACAAGAGTACGCTTCTCCACACATGACCTCACTGTCACTTATCACCGAATGAAATTGAGGTAAAGTACTAAGACATTGTAGATTAAAAACTGTTGCATAAAATGAGTGTGCACTGGAATTACATGACATGATTCCCCCATCCCCTTTCCACTACCAGACGACCAGACGCACGACAAGGCACCATCCTCATGTTGTAAATATCCCCAGTTTGCGAACAAATAGATTTAGTTCCTCGTTCTTGATAAGAACAGCAACACAGTGGAACAATTTGCCGGCGTCAGTATTTCCGTCCAAAAATGACGTGCGTGTCTTCAAAAAAAGGGTGAATCAGGCCGTTACAAGGTTCTACCACAGACCACATCACCACTTAACATCAGGTGGGATCGCGGTCAAGCTTTGACCTTATTTCTATAAAAAAAGTTTATGTACCAATAGTTTCCGGATGGTGATGGTAAGGTGCAGCAGCGAGTGAGAGCCGAGCAATGCATTGACAGCACGCCTGACGCATTAGCTCGCCGCCTAGTCCGCGGAACTGCTGGCGGGCGCGCAACTTGCTGACCAACCCGCGTACCGATTGCGATATCTCGTCAGATATCATGCTATCTGCTGTTCTACCTGATAAACATAATTATATAAAAATTACTATTAACTAATATTACGGGGTCGGCAACGCGCCTGTGATACTTCTGGTACTGCAGGCGTCAATAGGCTACGGTAACTGCTTACCATCAGGCGGGCCGTATGCTTGTTTGCCACCTCATTAGTATATATAAAAAAAAAAATTGTATTAGAATATTTGAAGCTAATAGGATTTTAATTATTTATTTAACAATGACTTATTAACATTTCTAGAACAAAGTGTATAAAAAGTTATATTCTGAAGCAACTGTATATTCTGAGGATTTCCACACACTCAAGGCTTTTATTCTAACGATGCCTTAAGTCTGCGCGCCCAAAATTCCGTTCCATTGTATAGGTTTAAACATGAATTTAGTATAATGTATAACCGTTTGCCAAATAACACAAAGTTTCTTGATTCGATTGCAGGGTCACATGTTGTAAAGTTCGATTGGTGGTTTGCAATTGTAGATACAAAAAATCTAGAATTCTAAACAATAATTTTGTAACCCTAAAATAAACTTATTCATCACTGTAACTTTTACTGAGATTTTGTAATGACTTACCATCGGCTAATTTTGTTCGAGATAAAGCTAATACAGCCTCTCCTATTCCCAGTATGGCGCCATGGCGTACATTTAAATCAATTGATTCGGTTTTCGCAACTAATTTTGGCAAGACCACCGTTGCCACATATTCCGGAATCTATAAGTATGAAAAAGCAATCATTTTGTAAATCCATTATTCGTATATTTCGTAAGTGTAACTGCAAACTTACATTACACATCACTGTATAAAAAGGTACGCAAAACGGAAGTATATAAAAATTGTATTAGGGCAAAATTAATAAGTACAAACATATACATATATAACTAAATATAAAAAATACAAAATAACCTTAACCTATACAGTAAAATAAAACTGTCAATATTGACAGGTTGTTTTTCTGTTAATATATGTCCATTGTTATCCGTCCGTCATTAATAAAAAAATAATCAAACTGGTAAGGCTGAAAACTTGTTAGATGCGTATAAACTGTTCAATCAAAATTGAGACATACAAATGTATGTCAATTCTAGTGTAGTAAATGACCGGTGAAAAATCTCTGTTGCCAGAGACCGTCTAGATAGGTACCACCGCAACCTCTCTTTATGCCGCCAAACAGTAATGTGGAAATAATGCCGTGTTCCGGTTTGAAGAGCTTTGTGGCTAGTAAAATCACTAGAGGAAACGAGACTTAATTTTTTAAATTTTAAGATGACGAGAACGATATGATGAAGTGTTTATCACCCTGATTGGCACCACTTTGTTATGGACATGGGTATCACTTACCGCCAGGAAAACGATTTTCAACTTTAGTATAGTGACTATCCCTTATTTAAATTCCCGACAAAGTTTTTAAAATCCATTACTTTCAGCCTATCCAGTTAGATAATCGTCACATTTTTTTTTTTATATTTACAATGCTGGCTAAAATATTTTCAAAAATTACTTGTTTCAAATAAAACAAGCATTACTTACAAAATATCTTGTACAATGAAATTAACACATTATCAATTACGATTACTCACATTTTTTTGGCTTTTATGACATTTTAAAAATAAACGTTAATTTTGACTTATTGCTTGTTATATCGCGACCAATTATTTTATTATTATTTTTAACTGTCGCCGTGGTGCAGTAGCTATCTGCTCTTGAAAACATATACGAATTTCTTGGACCGTTAACGGTACGTTATTCCACTCCTCTGCTGGTCTTGTGTTAAAAAGAACAACAATGGAGTGGAACTAAAATCACTATGAACAAAATTAATATGTAATGGATGTATGTATGTAGCTGATTTATTACGCCTCTAATATAAAGAGGAAATTCTTATACTGTAAATAAAAAATACCTTGTTAGTTATTTTATTGAGAGCTTTAGAAGCTAATTCTCGAATCGCATAATCCCAATGTTCTATTTTCAAATCGACGATATGATCAACGAGTGGTTGCGTGTACTCCGGGTACGAAGCTATCTGTGGCGCTATCACGAGGTATGCGTTGTTTCGTGGCCCCACTGACTGAAAGTCGGCAGTTGTTAAGACATCGATGCCGTGCGGGAACATACCGTGTCGACCCACGTTCTCTTGATAGGCAGCGGATGCCGCGCGGCGGCAGTTTATCTGAAAAATAAATTTTCCAATTAAAATTAAATTTTTTTTGGATTTTCATCCCTTAGGGATATGTAAGATTTATTAACACAAAGCTACATCATGTTGTACCTTATTAATATAACAAAACTCTTAAAGTAAAAAAAAATATGTTATATTAAAAAAAATAGAGCGGCCGTAAAATGATGTGTAAAACTCCCAGGTCCATGAAATTATAATGAAGCCAGGTCTATTATTGTTATGTTTCCGCTTCAAAGACTCCCTTCTGCCCCGAAAGTATTCTAATAATAAAATATTTTTATGAGGTATCAAAAAGCAATGGATTCGTGAACCATTTGTAAGTACCTCTCTATCGAAGCAAGCGGTCGCTATGAGAGCATTGGCGAGTGCAGTCGCGTGAGGCGCAAGCGCATGCGCATCGTACGCACGCGCGAACGCCCATGCGGCGTGGCATGCGGCGTCGCGAGCCGCGCGCCCGCCGGCGCCGCCTGCCGCTCGCACCTCGTCACGCGCAAGCGCTGCTACGACACAATGCGCGGCTGAACTCAACTGCTGCGGTGACAGTAGTCCGCGACGAGCTTTAAAAACAGAAATGCTTTATATTGTGACAGTGATAAAGATAATTAAAAAATATCAGGCGGGTTCGAAAAAACACTACTACCAACTAAACTCTACAAATTGTGGCCACGGAATGATAACTACCCGACAGTCCCCCCCAACCCAGTTCGCCTGACCGATAGTTCTATTAGTCACACATTCAAAGTCATTTTATAAACACATTAAATGTCTGAGAGTTTTATTGTAAAGAAATAAAATATAAGTAATAACAAAGTTGTTGAGGTTTTTTTTAAATAACATTTATCATTAACATTAAAACATTAACTTTTAACTTTATACATTAAAAGCTAAAAGCGAAGCCGTGATAGCTCAATATGTCAGGCGAAAGTAAGTGTCGCACGAAGTGGGATTTCGAGCTTCCACTAAGTTTGGGTTAAGCTGACGGACAACATCGTGAAGAAATCGAAATTTTCCAGGAACAACACATTTCTTGGTCATTCGACATCTACTGTCCTCACTTCGATAGCATGGTAATTAATGGCTTGATTCTTTTGCGGTAAGAGAAGGCTCCAAGTCCCAGCAGTAGTAACAACACGAAAAATGTGTTCTAAGGTGACAAATATTGCGTATATTTCCTATTTTAAATTTATCATCTGTAATAAATTTTTAATTTGCAACATTCGCGGAAATATAAGAAAGCATTATAATTTTTTAAGTTATCATAGATTACCTAATTCAGCCAATGCCATACAACCGCCGTGCCATGCTGTATCGCGTTCATTTTCAGCAAACAGTGTAAGGACAATTTCACACACATCAGCAGCCGCTAAAGCCGGCAAGCGGGCGCCGATCCTTCCCACACCCTTAGCAGCCGACCAACGCACAATTGTATCATCATCTCTTAATGAACATAGCAGTAGTTCTACAACATCTTCTACCTGCAAATACAATTTTAAGTTATTCTTTACATGTAAAGTGCCATATAGTTAGCAAAACATAAAATAATAGCTCTACATGATTGTAGTATTGAATTGATTGTTTACTGGTGGTAGGCTATTGCTGCAAGAGACCATCTGGGTAGCTACCACCTCAGCGGCTATTTCTGTTGACAAGCACTTGTGTAGAAACATTGCTGTGTTCCAGTTCGGAAGTACTGTAGCTAGTGAAATTACTGGGGTATTATGATTCAAATCTTATACCACGGGCATGAGCACAGTGTGGTGTAGTGTATATCATCCTAACTAGAGTCACATTATTATGCACAAACTTATCACTGACCATCGGGTGAACGACTCGCATGTCACATCGTTTCATCAAATAATAGAAAATAAACCTCTTGGGGAATATCTTGATCATCTTCATCTGCCTCTGGCATAATAGGTTGCTCCGTATCTCCAGCTGCTGCTACACCCCCCAATGTAACAGCTAGAGATCTAGATCCTCGCGTGTATCGCCATGACGCCACACGTGGTCGCAAAAATGTTAACCCTTAACAATCAAAAAATACAAGGACAATTATCAAAAAATTTGCTTATGCATTTTATTGAATTTGTTTAAACTTTGTACTATTTTGGAGGTAAACTACCTAAAAACTTGTTAATATCTTCTACTAGGTTAGAATAGAATGTCTTTGGGTATTATCTCCACACTTTTATACTGTTACATGATCAAAATAATGATAGTTTAAAAGGAAAACATACTTTTGATAACATAATGAAAAGATAAAATGAAAAAACATACCAATTCTTTGCACAATTTTTACTCCATACTTTCTAACCAACATTGCATTATGTTGTTTATAATTCTGATCAGTGACCCACTGCAACAATTTAGATGCATAAGGAAGTAAATCATCCCTTTTTCCATGTTTTAATACTGCTGCTACCGCAGCTAGTACACCATAGTGTATGGTATCTTCTTCCTTCAAATTGGAATGTAAATCACAGGCCCAGTCAAAAAAAGCACCCATATAAATTTCTTTAACATCTGATCTGTAAAAGACATATTTAAAAATTCTAATGTATATCATTATCATCCAATAAATATTCTCTGTTGGATATGTGCTTTCCTTTTAGATAACATAATTAACACCTTTCTATTCCATAAGATGATATATTAATTTGTTATATATTTCATTAAATAATATATATTCTCAACATTTTCAATATTATCATTAGCAGTCTATATTTAAATGTATAAACTACTGAAATGCAATAAATGAACTGCTAACCTGATGAGGAATTTTGAAGCTAAATAAGCACTAGCTTCGGCACATGAATCTTTGCTACAAGCATATAATTTGCAAATGTTGAAAATTCTTTCCATCACTGTAAGTTTCTTTGAAGATCCTGATGTTCCTATAAAACATAAGTATTGTTATTATACATCTTTAAAGATAATAAGTGGTCTTACTTAATTTTAAAGCTGCTCTCCAATCTCAATATACAAAAATCAGTAGTATAGCTCTCAATATGTGATCAGAATGAATAACACTATGAATAAAAATGTATTAACAATAACAAAAACTGGGCTTTTAGATACTATATTGCATGATAAATATTTTTTACTTGCACAATTTTATTACCACTCCTTAGTTGTATTAAAGTCCAAGTTCTATCTGTAAAAGCTGCATTTTGTCTTCTTGGACAAGTGCAAAAAAATAAGAACAGGTTAAAATGCTTCCAGGTAAGACACTATACTAGGAGGCAAGAAAGCAAGATGATATTTATTATTTATAGCTGCCTATAACCACCTTCAATTCCATACTTAATTTAACAATTATATTTAGATTCAAATATTTTTTCACCTGGCTGTTCAGGAGCAAAACCATCCAATCTACTCATATGAAAAGGGATAATAACAACAATTGACAGCCAAAGCAACAACACAAATCGACTGCGCCATGTTTCCTTATCATTAGGATCTTGGGCTTCAAGAAATGTTAAAACAGTGAGGAGATCTGATACCTAAAATATTTGTGAATTATATTAGACATGCTGAATATCAATTAATATTATTTTTAAAGAGTAATAAGTTTACCTCATGGGGCAAATGCCTAACAACTACTTTATACCCTCTGACTCTAATAATTTGATACATGTAGTTAAAAGTGGCATGTTTTAATCCACAGGGCGAATCTTTATCCTTAATTAACTCAAAAAACTTGGATAGAATTTTATCCAAATGAGGATCGAGCAAATGAGGTTGTTCATAGTACTGTTTGAGAATACTATATAATTTCTCATATTCTGATTCTAACGATGGCGTATCATAAATGTTTTTCAGATTACAAATCATATTCATGACATCTTCGACTTCTGAAAAGTGCTCTAAAGCGCATCCTAAACCAATATTTTCACATTCGTCATCTCTATTCAAATCTGCATTTAGCGTAACCATTTTTGTTGAATGGTAATATTTTATAATCAATTAGTAATTTTTCAAAATCTTTAATTTCGTGACGTATGTTCACAGCACTGGATATACAATAAAAATTGTTATGATTGTTATTCACCGACAATAAAATCCAAACAAAACAATCCGAGCACTTCACATTTGACAGTGACAGTCGCAAAAATAAAGTTGTCATTGATCTTTTACGTCAATAAGAAATTGTTTCCTGTACAAGTACATACTCCACGACAACAATTTTATTTTTCTTCTTGTCGTGCCTCTTCGTGCCTGAAGGTTGGCTGTTAACTCCGAAAATAGTCGAGTCTCTTGTGCAAGGTTAAATAGATCCTTGGCGAATGTGAAGCAACAAAAATATCACAAATATGTAAGGCCCTGTACATTGAATTTAACCTCAGGAATATAAGCCCCTCCTTTTTCATTACTAGTATAAGTTACAATATGTATATAAATATCATATTAAAAGATAATTTTAGTCGATGAATAGATGGTTGATTCAAACGCTTTCATTTTGTGCGTGTACTTATAAACATACCTGTTGTTTAAATATTAGAAGAAGGCATAAAATGTTACAGAAAATATGTCAAGACCAGGAAATATATTAGATCTGACAAAAGATTAATTAAAGCATAAATCATTTTATTTTAGGGTAAGGTATTGTCCTCATACTAGCGACCGTAAGTATATTTTCTGCTCTTTAATATGTTATCTGTATTATATCATATGTAGTGAACCATTTAATTTAATATTTAAGTAGTATTGTATTGATTTATTAAATTATAGAATAAGTGTGTTATAATATATCAACATATTTCATATTTTTATAAATGTAGAACAGGGAGTAAAAGTACTTATAATTTTAGTAGAAAATATTTTGTTTAATAACAAATTTATTTACGAAAAACCTCAATTTTATATTATACTCCTGCTATTTTTTGTGTCTTTAAATACATAAAATTATATATTACATTATTATCTACTAAATGGCAAGTTTGTGTTTAAGTCGCTGCCACTGTAATAGTATTGCATTAATAAATCTTAATTTATGTGATCTGTGTCGTTTATGTGTTTATTCTATTATCTATATCGGTTTAAGTCATATTTTTATTATTAAATCCTTATTAAATTTTATTTACGTATTTTATACATACTTTGTCATGTATTTACATATCATATTGGAATCAATTGAATTTAAATATTATTTTCAAATGATTTAGAATTTTATCCAGTGAGATGGTAACAAGGCGAATCAAAATGTTTTAATAATTGTGTTTGCATGGTTTTATTAATGCGGCATATTAAAGTTATCATTTTGTGAAAATGTTGGTATAAGTGTAATTTTAGTATAAATAATGAGTAATCGTAAGTATTTAGTTCTATTCAACGCGAATGTTTTACGTCCTTCATGTACGCGCATTATTAATATCGCCTTAACATATTATTATAATATTAATTTAGCAGGTAGAGGTCCCGCAAAGCGTAAAGTGAAGCCCATTGAACCACAGTCGTTATTAGATTTCGATCTTGGTGAAGGCGAAAGCTCTGATGATTCTGACTTTCGGATCGAAGATCATCCAGAAGAAAGCGATGATTATTCTATTAACACTGACGATGAAGAAAAAAGTTTGTATTTGTACAAAAAAGCTTACATTTTCAACTTTTTAAAATTTGATCTAAGTATCTGAAAAGTTGAACTAAATTTATTTTAACTGGATTAGTAAAAAAAAAAGAAAATATCTGTCTTAAATCCATAAGAAATAAACTATTTATAATTTTTTCTTTTTAACATTTAATAGCGAACTTGAAAAGTATTTATTTGGAAAATATAAATAATGGTAAAGCCAACACTCGAAATTTAAAGATTACATTAACTTTCAGAAATTATTTCTCTATTGTATAAATCTTAATAATTATTTTATGGTTTTAGAAGGAGGTGCAAACACTTGTAGTTCTGATGACCAATCTGAATCAGATATTGTCAATAACTTTAAAAACTCCGCCAATAAACTAGGAGAAGAGATATGTGTTACAGATCTACTTGAGAAGGCAAAGCATAAAGAATTTAAGGTACATTTTTTCATTTTCATAAATTAATGTAGTTTACATTTTGTTTTATATAAACACTTGTTAATAAAATTTTAATATCTAATTTGCAATTTTTCATTGCAGTTTCCCGGTGACTTAGCTAATGTACTCATATGTGCTGGTTGTTTAGGTTCAAGAAGTGATGACTTTAATGAGATTGTGGAATGTGATGGCTGTGGTGTTACTGTCCATGAAGGTGACAGCATGTTTATATAAATATATCTTAAATTATGTGAAGCAATGTTATATATAATATATTAGAGTATTTTCTGAACAGTAAATTTCATATAAAAAATGTTAGTTGTAATTTGTTCTAACTTTCTTTAGGGTGTTATGGAGTTTCTGATGTAACAAGTGAATCAAGTACAGTTAGCTCAGCGTCAACTGAGCCTTGGTTCTGTGAAGCTTGCAAGGCTGGTGTCACAGATCCTAATTGTGAATTGTGCCCCAACAAAGGTAAAATGTCAATAATAGTACTAAACATTCCAGTATTCTTGGCTTCCATTAGCTGTCTTTAATCTGTTCTTATAATACATCCAATAATTTTTTTGGTATCAAGTATTTTTTTACTTTTATGTAATAATGTAAACAATCAAATAAAAAATTATGCATTTTCAATTTCTTAATAGTAATTGTATGCTTGATCATTGATTAATTATTTTAAACCTATATGTCTTGTTAACCTTCTTGCAGGTGGTATTTTCAAGGAAACTGAAGTGGGTGCTTGGGTGCATCTTGTTTGTGCTCTTTATGTCCCTGGGGTTGCATTTTCAGAGGTAAGTATATTTTTAAAATAATCTAAGTATAATATTTTTGCGATCTGTTCTAATTAGAACAAAATTGGTCAACAATGAACACTTTTATTATAAGATGTTGCAGTGGATCAATGTTATCCTTATTTAGTTTGCAGATCATTAGATAATAAGATATAAGTGACAAGTGCATCATGAGAGTGTACCAAGTAGACTAAAGACCTGGTTAAATAACAGGAAATATATGAATGAAGACAGCACTGAACCATTAACAATGGAATTCGGTTTGGGAGGCCCAAGTTCATTAGTTGAAAATAATATCTCTACTTCTTTCTCAATAAGAAACTTGTACATATTCTATGCCATCCTTAGTGTACAAACCTGCAAAACTGCCGAACCACTTTTGTATTTTTGAAAGGACGCGGTTGGTTTGTCGCCGGCAAAAGTCTGGTATAACCCTTTTGATACACAAACTTCATAAAAGGTCATGACAGGTGCAAATAATCGAAGGGATTTTGAAAAGAAAGAAAGGTGTTAATTTATCATTTTACTAAATCACGTATTTTCGTCTATACATACATTTATTTGTTTCAGGTTGAGCGTCTTTCGGGGGTTACTTTGTTTGAAATGGCTTATTCTCGATGGGGCGCTCGTTCGTGTGCGTTGTGTGCAGATGCGACGTTGGCGCGAACGGGTGTATGCGTGGGTTGCGATGCTGGACTTTGCAAGACTTTCTTTCATGTTACTTGGTATAGAATTTCGTTACTTAATAAATATTATTCAAATATTTATTTATTACGATGACTTCTATGCATTCCATACATTTTGTTAAGAACTTGGAGAAAATGTTTAAATCTTTGTAAAAGCGCTATTCATCGTCTTTTTTTTAATATTGTCTGAAGTTTTCTGAACTTCACTTTTTTCTCTTAATAATGTAATGTGATGACAATATGTGTGTGATGAATAAATGTCGTGAATATAATGTATGCGGGTCATATTTTGCAATATTTATGTAACTTTTCTGCATCACGAATTATTGAAAATAATAGTTACAGTGTTGACAGGGAAATCACTGATAATAAATGTTTCTCGGTAGTGGACAACGAGAAGGCTTACTTGCAGAAGCGCATTCTGAAGAAGTAGAACAAGCTGATCCGTTTTATGCCCATTGTCGACTTCATTCCGATAAGACTCTTGTGAAAAAACGGAAAAGGAATTGGCTCGCGTTGCAACTAAGAACAGAAAAAAGGTAAATTTATTTCTTACATCAGAAGTTTTTTTTTTATTAACTTTCTTTTCTTTGACTAAGCGACGTGACGAGATGAACGTTTGCCTAATGATAGTAGATAGAAGAATAAGTATTGTGCTCTTCACGGATCGCGGCTCACTATCACGGTTTTCGCTATGGGACAGAACACGTTATCTTTCCTTACCTTAATAATTTCTCTAGCTACGATGATAGAAATGTTTTAAATGTTGTGTTTTTTTTGTCTTTTATCTTGATGATTTTCTTTCAGAAAAATCGAATTACAAGTTAATCTTAGTACGGAAGAGAAGCTTCGTATACAAAGGAAACTGGTGAAATACAGAAGAAAGTACTCACAACAGAAAGAAAATAGGAATCCTCCATGGGGTAAGAATTGTAACTATTGTCATTTCAATCGATTGACGTCCACTGTTGGACATAGGTATTGCAACCGATATATTTATTATTTTCATATGAATGGTATTTGAGTTTAACTAATAACAAATTGTTTTAGTACCAACTCAAAAGATGGCACGGATGCTCTACAGCAGTGCCTCAGCCATGAGGAAGTTTCAAAGAAAAGCTGAATGCATGGGAATAGATACGCATGCTCTAGAGTTCCAGGACGCGCAGGTAATTCTGTAAAAATATAACTTTTTATTAATATTATATTTTTTCGTAGTCCGTTGCCGGAGACTGCGTGCCGTCGAAAAGTAGTGTGCAAAAACTATTGTGTTCCGGTTAGAATGTCGTTGTAGCTAGTGTTACTGCGGTAACAGCATATGTCATCCTAGCAAGCGTTACATTGTTATGGCTAAGCATATATTTACCATCAGGTGAACATCGTGGAAAAAAGTTTATAATTTTTTGAACATTTTAATGATAAAAATTATATTTTGTTTATATAGATGGCAGCTTTGAAAGATGTATCTCGCCGATGGCATGTACCACCTGCATTTTCTGTGGAGTTTGTTGGGTATTACTTAGAGAGAAATACACGCGTTACATCATTACGAAGGTCTCTTGAGCGACTTACTAAAGAAAACGAGAAGTTATTAGGTGATGACGATAAACTTAGGACTGACTATGATGAGGTATGCTTCACAATGAATTCATTTTAAATCACATGATTTTTTTAATCTGTTTAAAAATTGCTTCTTTAAATATGAATCGTGTTTTAGTCAAATTATAAAAGTTTTAAGTCTGTATATAAAACATTAAATTTAATAATATTAGTACTTTCCCAAAATTTGAAGATTGTTGGCGAGAAAATGGTTTCCCGCGACTTTCACTGTATTGTTAGACCGCCTTCCAGCAAATGTTAATGTGTTTGGATAAATAAATAAAAAAGTACTAAGGCAACATATTTTAATTTAGGCAGCTAGAGAAAATACAGATGCATTGGCTGAATTTACGTGCACTCAGCAAGCGTTAAAAAAGATCTATGATGCAATTATCTTGATCTCCCCTAAGAAGATCATTCCACCTATAATGGAGGAAAAACCATTGCTTCCGCCCATTCTACCGCGCTCTACGCCAAAAGTCACCCCGCAGCAATTGCAGAAACGGTATGCCTTTATTAATTAAATAAAAAAAAAACAGTCTTAATGTTTATACTACTTAGGTTCCAGGCCTTCTCTCATAAGGAGAGAGTCAGGCCCAAATTTATCGACAACGCTAGCCAAGTGCAGTTTAGTGAATGATACATATCTATGAAAGCTGTTGTTATCGAAAAATTTTATCAGTTTCCTTCATCAGAAACTCGTGCTTGGTGGCGATCGAACGCGCACCTCTTCCAGACGTACATTTCAAATAGCTTCCATGGCTTCCTTTTTTTTTTTTAATTTTATAGCATATACAACCACAACTTTGTATACTCTCACCAGGTATCAAATAATCAATAATCGGTTAAAATTTTATCAAAAGTAGACCTTTTTTGTACTTGGTACTACATTAATTAGTTTTTTAAAAAGAAAATTATATTCAATTCTTCTCTGCTTGGAAAAATTATACCTAATATCATCATAGTGGTATAAGTCCAATTTATAGAAATAAATGTTATATATTATTAAAAGAAATGCTAGTTAGCTAGTAGCAAAGATTGTTACTGTATTTTAAAAAAAAAATTGCGTATAGAATTTATAATATTATATTTATTTGATGAAAACTTATATGCTTTGTTATAAACTTTTGCCAAGTACTGAATAGGCCTGTAATGGCGACAAAGTCGTATACTTTATGTTGGAACGGCCACAGGTCAATGTCTGTGCCCACCGCTGCTGCACTTAAGATGGGCGTTGGTTTTCCTCTTAGCGACAATCCGGACGCTCGCCAAGGAAAAGTTTTATCGACATCACTTGAAGGTCAGTGATGTACCAATTAATATTTTATTTGGCATTTATCTAGTGCTTATTTTATTTTTATTGCATAGTTTATGAATTATAAGAAAAGTTTCTGAATATAACCTTGTTTACAAACCAATTTAAGCTTAATGGAAATAGGATAAATAAATAAATATTTTTCTTAATTTTTTCCACTGCTGGGACCTTTAGCACTAAGAGAAAATCAAGACGATTTATCCACCATCTCCGGCCAAGTGCCGGTTGGTGGGTGTCACATGTTTATAAAAACCGCTGTTTTAGGAACAAGAGCCTTTCCACACAATGCTTTTCTTAACTAAAAGCTCAAGCTCAGTCGTGTTTGACCTTGCACCTCTCCGAGACGCAAGACAGTCTTACGGACTGAGCCATCACGGCTTAACAAACTATCGTCATCTGGATATGTGTCAAGATGAATTCAAATCATAAGTGTGAAAGTTTTTTTAAAAATATTGTAAATTTTGATGTTTATATCTGTCAGCGACAAGTGGTGCGTTGGCAGCGCGAGAGTGTGCTGCGTGCGGCCGCAGAAGTGAGCGTCACCTGATGGCGGCATGCGACACTTGCCGACAGCATTACCATCTGCATTGCCTCAAGCCGCCGCTGCAACGTCCCCCTAAGAAAAGCAAGCTTTACGGATGGTAAGATGACATGACCTTGCTGCGACTGTGCTAACTTTCAATAATTATTCCTATCAATATTTTAGTTCAGTCACTAAAAGTAACCATCTTAGATCAAAAGACTTAATATGAACTTAAATGGTGGCAGGTATCCGACTGCCTATATGTAGGTATACTTATGTCTCTCTATTTAAATGGCATTGCAACTGGTCAAATTACTGAGGTAGTGAAGCTAACATCATTCGTCTTATGGCGACGTGCACTGTGTCATGCAGTGTATGTCATACTAAATGGCACCACATTTTCATGGACAGGAGTATCGTTTACCATCAAGTGAAGGCTCTGCTTGCCTCGTCGCTTTGTTAAATAAAAAATATTACTGACCAAAAAATAATCAACTTTTTTACAGGCAATGTTCTGAATGTGATAAAACTTCCGATTCTGAACCAGAAGTATTAGAAAAGAAGGTGCCCCGTCGTTCACGCATACGGTATAGTAAAGACGGCGCAATAATCACAGAGCCGTTGAGCCCCGGTTCTGCTGCTAATTCTCCACCTTCGAAGAGAATCGATAGAAGTCACAAAACCGACAAGTTAAAATTAAACGGAGTAGGTATCGGCGAAAACATTTCCCCAATAAAAGTGACAATCAAACCATTTGATTTTAGCAGCGATGGTAATGAAACTACGGATGTTAAGTTAAAGAAAAAGACAAAGTCTTCGAAACAGAGAGATCATACAGCATCATCAGGTGGTGAGGAACATCCATCTAAGAAGTTACATAAACGTAGTTTTACTTCGCCAACACTAACTAACACTCCTCTCATGTCGATAACTCCTATAGTTGCTGATAGCCCGAACGATTCTCACAATGAGAACTCCAATGCTTCACTTACTTTGGGAAGAAAAGAAGAGGGCTATTTACCACAGAATTTATCTTTCTCTGCTCTCCTAAGTGATGCAAAGGAAAGGGATGCGAAAGCTATAGAGAGCTCCATCGAAAGTACACTAGCTAATCTTTCGTCCGACATAGCGACGTACAAAGCTAACAGAAAACGAAGGAAAGAAAAACATAGATCGAGATACTCACCGGATTTAATGCGTTCTCCGTCAAAATCTCATAAACATAAAAGAAAAAAGAAAACTCAAGACATGGAAAATCCGGAACCGCCGCATCCAAGAATAACAATCAAGGTATGCTTGAAACAATTCAAGAAATTTGTTTTGCAGTTAAAATAGCTTTTAATAATACTCCAAGGAGCTATCGTTACCATACTTACTCTATGGCATGAAACCCACCATCTCTGTGCATATAGTGCAAGTTGTACACAACAGTTAACTCCATTTTTTGAAAAATCTTAAGTTTTAACGTCATTGCACTTGGTTTTGTTAAACGACTATAATTCTTGGTATTGATTTATTTCCATATTATAGTGTAAATTGTTTATATAACGTAAATCAAATGCACTACAAAGCGTAGAATAATAAATTTCATTTCTTTATTACTCCAGATGTTATGAATTCAAATATAAGTTATATGTTTGTTTGACTGTATACCGAAGGATTTCGTAGCTGCCAAGAAGATTTATAATGTTTAATAAAGTACATAAATATGAATATAATTCCTTATATAACCTAAGTATAAATAAACACTTATACATTTATATTACTAAAGTATAATAAATGTACTGAATCTCCCTGACCAATTTCAGATTAAACCTATACCAAAACCAGATGGTTCGTTGGATACGCAAATGTTTTATGTGCCAACTGACAGTAACGATGGTCCACCACCTGCTGTTATGAAGAAAATATCAAAGGTTAGTTGCACCTTTTTATGTGAAAATATTTTAATTAAGTTACACTTTGGGTACCATAATAATAACATTCATACCGAATTTTTCCTTCTCACTAGGCTCACATATCTCGTGATCTCACTAGCTATTGCTCCTTACCGTTTGGTATTTACCTAAACGGTCTCCGGCTACAGAGGCCTTGTACCAGAGTAGTAAATGTAATTTTTTTTTATTTCATTTTAATAATGTGTATGAATTATTCTAATTAATGCACTGTTATTTCATGTATCAATGGTGTACAGCAAGCAACGCAGACGGCACAACAGCCGCTGGAACAAGAGGTATCAGAACCTCAACCAGAATTACAATCAACAGCGGAGGCACTCGTTACGCCTGTTGTAAGTGAATTCCCTTATACTTGTTTTAGTACTTCGATATTATGTAACCTAAGTACTTAATATAATTATTACGTGTATTTAATAATTATTATGTATGTGGTGTGTATTATATTAGTCTCAGTGTCTGCAGGTTTGTTTGTCCTTTTTTGAAACCAGTAAATGTATTTTAAGTGTAAAATCACACTGAATACTAGTTAACTTTTATATAAAACAAAGTTTAATCTGTTGATGTTTCTATAAATATCTTTAAACACGAACAATTTCAGTTTACGTACAATATATTTTTATCACTATTGCTTCATTTGGGTACTAAAGAAATTTAGTTCTTGCACTTTTTTCACTTTTTACTGATTTGGTCGTATATTTTATTCCATTATGTGTTTATATACATTTGTGTACATCTTTAATAATACATTTTTGTATAATTATGATAATAATATACTTTTTTAGTATAATTTAGTAATTATTAACACAAACATAAATGGTATTGATTATGCATTTTAAATTTATAAGCAAGATTTAGTTATATATAAAAATATTGTGATGCAATAACATAAAATTTCAATGCAAGCAATCTGTACCGGAGGAGAAAAAGGATACTACGACTGAGCCACTCTCTGCGAAACCAAAGGTAAATAATAAGGTTATGTGGGTGTAATGTAAACCCTCGAAGTGAGTATATTAGTACAAAAAATAAGTGGATGTTTATGTACTATTCAAATAATTCTCGTTTTAGTAACTTACTAAGCGCAAAGAAATTGCTTCGCTTTCTTGTATATATTTTGCTCTAAACCAAGTACGTCGAAAATGTCGTCTTTAACAGATACGAGTATTTAATCTTAATTTGCGTTACTTATAATACTCGCTGTTTACGGAAAAAAATAAGGCTTGTACTCTAAGGAGATTGCTATTGCTCGATACACATACAGATACATATACAGATTGGTATAGATTTAGAGAGGTTTATTAATTCTAAATCTAGAAAAATGTATAATACAGTTTCTTTAGAGTACAAGTTTTAGCTCCTTTTGCACTACATTTTGGTATATGCACGCAGAGGTCGCGCGAGGTGCGCGCACGGCGCAGCGGCGGTAGCGAGAGCGCGACGCCGGCGGCCGCGCTTGTACCGCTCACTCATTGCGACGTGTGCGAGCAGCCCGGCGACGTGGCCAATCTTGTGCGGTGAGAGAATCACTTTTAACACCACTTCCCTTTTCATCAATCACACTGGTGGTAGGTATATAGTACCTATACAGTACATATGGCTGATGAGACATTGACACTGAGAAAGTGACGCTGTGTGACCCGCGGTACTTTTTTAAAGTGTCAAGACGAACTGTTCGTTCACCTGATAATAAGTGACACGCCGCACATATCAGTGTGATACTAGCAAGTATGATATTTGCACTGCACTACGTTGTGCTCGTGATCTAGAGACTTAAGATGTTGTCTCCCGTTACCCCAGTAATTTCCCTAGCTATATCGAGCGCTCTTGAAACCGAAGTACAGAAATATATAGCATCAGCTGTAGTATATAACTACTTTTCCTACATAGGCGGCCCCAACAACAGGGTACTACCACCATATATTTACTAACACCAAAAGATTTGCAAAAAAATGCAATGTTTTTTTATTGCTTGGTATCCACTCTGGTTATGAATTTTTAGAAGGTTTTGTACTTGCAAATTTATGTATTGCATATTGTTAAATATCGTTTCTCATGTTCGCGGCAGGTGTGACGAGTGCCATAAGAGATACCACTTCACCTGCCTCGAGCCGCCTTTGAACAAGAATCCGAAGAAGCGCGGCTACTCGTGGCACTGCGCCGACTGCGACCCAACTGTTAGTGAATACATCACATTTTACGACAATATTAACAAGGCCTCTAAAGCCCAATCGCCACACGCATGCGCTAACTAACCACCACGCCTGGGGGTAAAGCTGCTTTTGGTTGTCTTGTGGGTCATGTCATACAACTCCGTGCCTATTTTTAATCTTGTGTCGATTAATACACTACCTACTTTTTCATAAATTTCTTTAGTTTTTATTTGAGATTTCTATTGTTAGGACAATGTTTGTATATAACGTGATCCATGAGGAGTATGTTATGTCACTAGCAATTTTTATTACGTAATTTTAAATGTTTTAAGTCGTTAGTAATGTACTTTCACAGTTAATACATTAGCAATTTGTTCGACTGATAACAATTGAAAAATATTTACGAGATTTTGCAGTTGTTTTTATTTCCCTGGAAGAGTTTTTTATGGAACATTTACTCGTTTTGATTTTTTTTTCAATTATTACATTTAAAATATGGCATCAATATTTTCTAATTAGCATAAGATTTATAAAAAGAGAAATGATAGTTCTGTTTGTAAGACAGTCGTATGCGTTACAAGTCGTGGAGAGTCAGGCTCGATTCCCATTGAGCCGATGAAAAAATACAATAAAAAAACTTATTAAATAAGTATGTCCGAATTTATTCGGTTTTGACCGGTATTTATAGATGTTTGAATTTTTAAGATAATTTATAATTAACACCATTAAAAAAAATATACATGTCACAATAGTGGACGTCTATCGTTTAATGACGATGACGAAATATAATATGGGGACTAAATATATTTTTTACAATATATAAAATTCTTCAACGTGTCACCTATTATTAAATTTGAAAATGCATTCTTAACACAAGCATTAAAACTTTCTATTATTATATTATAAAAGTACGACGACCTTCTGTAACAAATGTTTGTAATAAATTGATATTTGTTATTATTATTTTAAACACTAATGCATGTTAATAATGTAAACAACAGTGCTTTAATATTATCTTGTTTGAATATCAGCTATTTAAATAAATTACAAAGTTTATTTGTATTTCTTTTAATGAACTAAAAAAGTTTTCAGTGGATCATGCAAAGTACACATTATTGTATTGGTCGAGCAAATTGTATATTAAGCGGTATTTAAGACGCTAGATCAATGTAAGGTTTCCTAAATTAAATGCTCCTTGTATACAATCAGCTAGCGGTATTTTAAATCATCAGGGGTTATTATGTACGAAGAAAACGACAATGCCACTATTAACTTACCTTTAAATGATTAATGCAATGCTAACCAATTGCTATACTTCAATATGTCAAGTTTTTTTTCACTTATTAGGATTAATTTGTGTTGATTGGATTTTTGCGTAATAACCCTGCCTATCAGATCCGTCAATTTTGCTGTATCAACTATTTATTTATAATTAACTGGGCTAGACTTTATAAACTAGTGTATATCTTTACAGGACTTGGAGGAAAACAACTGAGCGGTACACGCCGTGAAAGCAGATATGTTAAAGTATATTATATTAATTGTATGTATATATATATATGTATCGTTATATATATGTATACATACTCACTACTGTTTTACTATTTTAATGAGCATGGCCGATAATTTCTAATGCTAATTATATTTAACGGTACTTATTTTGTAGTACTAGGTTTTAAGTTCGAAATCGAATTCGTATTGTCTGTATTATCTGTAGTGAAGTAATTGGTGGTATAATTTACTTTTAAATAGACCATTTTGTCAGTCAACAGTGCGTTTTATTTCAATGATAGTGAAATTATGGGTGATTTTTAGTTTTAATGTTTCCCACTCGGAATTCTAGGTCGTCTTGTTTCACGAGAAGGCCGGTACGTACCAATCTGGCGAAGTGTGAGTTAACCGATGTTACATTTCCAGCTGTTCTTAGAACATATCGACTTTCTTATCCTATGATGATGATCGTCGTTTTCCTTTATCGGTTCTACTTAGTTTATTACACGTTTTTATTTTTATTTTAATTAAGTGTGAACCGATATTACACACACATATTGAAAAGCAAAAGGTATCACAACCCAATTCTTGATCTGCCTATTTCTATAACCACGATGTTTCGTGGTTTTCGTATAATAGTATGCATATTGAGACGGTTTTGATTTTTCTTAATTAATTATTAACAAAAAACATTTGATGGGTTTCGAATTACTCAGTTTATATTTTACCTTTGCATCGGGTACAAATTATAATAATTTACAAAGTATATTAAATTGTTATCTAAAATGTCTTTTTAATGATTGTATAATTGTTTCTCGCTGACGGCAGAGATCCCTTGAGAAAAATAAACATTTCATCTTCGTCTCCTCGACGGCGTACCGGAACATATAGCTCACTCACTTAATAGCGTGACCACTCTTATTATTCTGAGTGTGTGATTCAAAGGCAACTAGGAAATTTTGGGTTTTTAAATAGCATACGGAATTCCTTAAAGTCTAATAATTAATTGCGTACATAAAAGCTCTAACCCATGTGAGAAGATACAAAGCATATATATGTATATATCTTTATATATACATATGTAAAAAAATATTTATATATATATGTATATATATATATATATATATATATATAAATATTTATACATATATATGAAGATAATTAGGATCAAGAGTGCAAACATTGGAAAACACTAGCTTCTTCAAAAGACATATCTTTACAATACCAATACATGTCCCAGAGTTTTTCTTAGTTTCACCGTGATTTACTAAGCTAGGAATTAATTTGAGGTGATAACGAATATATATATGTACGGTTTTTGTCAGAGAAGTAAAATAAATTATTACATTTTTATTTTCATGGCGTGAAATTGGTTGAATAAGCTCCCGATTTTTTGCTCGAAAGGATCTGAGAAAAGTTTGACTAGTGAAGCGAGTCAAAGCAATCATGCAGAGGAGAAAGATCAGTTATCCATTATCTACTTGTATAGAAGAGCAGCTTGTCGATTAACGCTTCATTTAGCAAAAAAAGTCATATTTCCGTATATATGAACAAAGCTGTTACATAATGTAGGTACCCATAAATAGAAACATTTTCTATGTATCTAGTATTTTCAATATTTCTAATTAGAAGTTGTTAAGAAAACAGAGTTAAATCAAACAAAAACGAAAATTCACAAGAAAAACTTTTATTTCATATTTACATAAAAATATTCATTATAATTATTAATTAGTTACTTTCCGATGATCCGAACAGTTATTACGTGATAGGTCAATGGAAAATTGGAAAGAAACCTAAATTAAATTAGTAACAACGTAATAATCTGGTTTATCCCATTATCATGTGTATAAGTACTTAAATATGGAATTATATAAAAGATGCTATTCGGGAAATTACTTCTGGCTTTAGTCCTCGTGTAGTCAAAAAGCTGTTTTAACTTATAATGAATACGTCAATTTTAAATGTTATGTTTTAAATATTACATAATTTTGATTGGTACATTAATATTAAAAAGTTTTAACAAGATGAAGCTGCATTTGCGTAATGGTTAATTACCACTTTTTTAATGTATAATGTTTGACTTCGATCCCTGTTGCCAAGCGGATATGTAGACTAAGAGGTAAAGCATAGTCTAGAAGAACCCTTATCACTGTTCTATGAAAAACTCTCAGATCATATCTAAAAAATGGAGTACCAACATATATCTATTTGTAGAAATATCTCGCTTGTAGAAATAACATCATTTATTCTATGGTAAACTTTTAAATATTTAACCTTTTTTATTTGATACAAACCTTTGATGTTCTCGGAGTAATTTTAAACAAAATCTCGTATAAACTTAGTAGCAATTAATATAAATATAATATGATTTTCCTTCTACGGGGCCGTCTGCTTGATAACGTGTGCCTGCATTATATTTCGGGGCGTACTTCGACCATACTCAGCCAGTGCCACAAAATATTTACACCTAGCTTCTGCTCAGGTAAAGTCGTGTTGGCAAGAAAATGATTCACGAACGTGAAACGGTTTAACGCGTCGTACCTAACGGTACATATCTAGTTCGATCGAGTTGTGATCGTATGTGAAAGGACCTACTAAACAATTAAATAAGGACTGTGAATATTTTTATTTTGTTACGCTCAAATATTAGTGATAAATATGACTCTGCCAACGGGAAACATTGTTGTTGGAATAATCGAGGACGTGTCTCCTAAGGTCCAAAGTGTTAAAATAAGAAACCAAATAAAAATTTGGTACTTGCTGTGGTGGAAAGCAATTTTAGCTGAATTTTTGTCCACGATGTTTCTGGTACTGATTGGCTGTATGTCATGTGTACCAGCGGAAGGTGATGATGCAAAGCCCCCTATCTATGGTGCTCTCGGTTTTGGCTTTGCCGTGGTGTTTACTGTACAAGTTTTCGGGTCTATTTCTGGAGCATTCATGAACCCGTCAGTGTCACTGGCCGCTGTGATATGGCATAAACTATCATTACCACTTGGGATAGCGTACGTTATCGCTCAGTGTTTAGGATCTATTTCTGGATATGGGCTTCTAATTCAACTGTCTCCTGTTGATTTAACCTCGAATGCAGTTTGTACTACTCAGCCACATGAAAAACATACTGTGTTTCAAGCATTAGGGATCGAATTGATTTTATCTATGGCACTAATATTTTTGGTATGTGCAATGTGGGATCCAGTAAATAGTAATTCACAAGAGTCAACATCCTTAAAATTTGGTTTCGCTGTTGCCGGATTTTCAATGGCCGGTGGTCCATTAACTGGCGCTAGCTTAAATCCTGCGAGATCGTTGGGACCGGCTTTCTGGACAGGTGTGTGGAATGCGCATTGGGTTTATTGGACGGGACCATTACTAGCCAGTGTAGTGGTTGCATTATTTTATAAATATACTTGGTTAACTCAAAGTATAAGCGCAAAAGCAAATGTTGATATTTAAGAAGTTTTGGAATGTAATATTTAAATTTCAAATAGATCTTGTAATAGTGGTTAAGTATTTTGCTTATAACCTTGTTTCAAGTTATGAGTGTAAATAAAAAAAACTATACATTATATCCTTTTTATTGCCAGGGACTTGGCATTTTCTTAACGGACGAAGTACACCCAGACTGTGATATAAATAAATATTAGTCCGTGCGGGTGTTGAACTCTGAAGACTCGGTGTACCTGCTTGCATCAGACCTGATTATTGAGCCGTGAGTAGGAATCAAAGCGGGCTCTGTCCTGTCATGCCTGTTTATAAATATTATACTAACTAGTATCGTATTTGTCAGATACAAACATATTCTTCTTTTATTAATATCGTTAAAAAAAATTATGATGAAATATATGAACTTTTGCTTCTAGTAATATTCAAAGGAGAATTTTTTAATAAAATGGCTTCTACCCAACGTTTGTATATGATATTATGTGTACATGATAAAGCACGCAACTAAAGATTTTTTCATACATGGTCACGAACTGTGTTTATTTTAACCATGTACTTATGAAAAAATCTTTACATTATTTTTATAAAACAAGATGACAAAACGGAATTCATTTGCTTTATTTTTTAATCAAAGAATAATACGATTTGTTAACTCAACTATTTACTACTTGACGGAAGTAATCTAGGAAGTATTTTATCCTTTTACAAATGAGAATACAAATTACAGTTACAATTAAGAACAGAAAATTTTATAATTTCAAAAAACAAAAACCGGCACGTTGGAAGAATAAGATAAGTAAAATATATATATGGTAACAGAAAGCCATAAAGCCTCGACACATTTATAGCTGCAAATTAGCATAAGATGATAAATAATAATTCTGATAAATAAACTAAAGACAGTTATTTAATAGTATACAGTCTTCTTAGTGTTAGATGTATTTAGTGCATTGTGTTTTGTACGTTGACATTATTTGGAAAAATAATATTTTTTTCATTTGCTACTGATGCTTGATTTCATATTTATATGGTGTTTAGTGATAATGAGACCATGGATGGCGAAGTTTGCCTATCCAGAATACTCTGGCTCTAGCTTTGAGCAAGGGTAGCTAGTCACGTGGATTTGGAGAAACCCCATCACAAATCTAAAATTTGTCAAGGGGTAAAATTTAAATTGTAAAGAGACTTAGGTAGTCTTGGGTAGGACGATATATCATATCAGATCATATACTTAATAGTGAATATTAATCACATTGTAATTGACTATGCTTTAAATTTAAGTGATTTTGAAATAACTAACCTACCACAACAATTAAAAGAATATTGCCTACGTAATAGTAGTTACCATTATAATGTAGTTAATACGATTTATTTATAGCTGATATAATAATGTTATAAACTATTAGAGGTTTTAAGTGTCGGTGAAAACCATCAAGATAAGCCACTTTACGATATGCTTTCGGGAATGGATAGACAATATAAGTGAAAGATGAAAATAGATATTCAGTAACGATTTAAGTAAAATTTTAGTCTTAACTGATGTTATAAAATATAAAAAGATTGCAAGGAGGCTTTCTTAGAATCTGTTATAATTTTATTCGTTACGTTGCCTTTCATAAATCAATTTGGTAAAGAGAGCAGTACTATACTTAGCAGTGTTTTATATAGGTTTATGTTATCTTTATTTTATTTCAGTTGATTAGTGGAATTGACTATTATATAATAAAATTCAATTTATGTACATCGATATATACAACAGTGAATGAAAGCGTACACTAGAAACTGTAACAAATACATTTTAATAACTTGTATATTTAAACATACAGAAAAAGAGAAACATTATGTACTTAAACGGTAGAATGTTTAATCAAATAAATTATTAAGTTTATGAAATATAATAGAAACCGATAGTTTACAATATTTCCTATGCATCCATTTGGCATATGAACTGGAATGATTCTGTTATGAAGTGTGGTGGCTCTTATCCATAAGTTTTCACTGACTTCGTGACGAAGCGGCTTACCACATATCTTGTAAAAGGGGAATCGCAGGTACAGTTTCGAGGGAAAATAAGCCGTAGAATCTGTACCAGAAGCTGTCACTCCTATTCTCAACCTGCCGCCATAATAATATTGATGTATTCCGACGAGTCATAGACGTGAAAGCCAGTGTGCTCTGGACTAGTGCGATTTAGATATGCAATAGAAGTCTTAGATTGCTGTTAAAAATTTTTATTCGCCAAGTTGTTATTGATGTATCGGTACAAAGTCAATTACAATTTATTTATTTATTTATTGTACACACAAAAAGGACAAAATATAAGTACATAGATAAGACAAAAGTACATAGGTGAGCTTAACCCTAAAAGAGTTCTTACAAGTATTTTACCATCAATTTAAACATTATAAATTATAACAGATAGATATTTATATAACTTCTACATTTCAGTATTCACCACAGATCTACATTAGCGCATTAATTGGTGCTGCTTGTAGAATATAAGTTTTCTTTTTCCTTTTTCATATGGACATTGCTCAAGGTTATTTATTCATTGTTTACTCTAAGGTCAGCCCAGATGGCATGCCATTACGTGAATGTAATTTTAATGTTCTATTTTTATGTTGTAGAATGAAATTCTATAGATAATTAACAAATGAATGCCTTTTATTATACCTAGATTTTTAACGTTTTTTAATTCAGATTAAATTTCGATTAAAACAATCATCAGTTCCTTCGTAGTTTGGGACCTAGACGAGGAAGAATTACTTAGATTATTTAGATGTTGATAAATCTCGGTCTACGGTTGAGTCATCAACTACATTAGCATCGAGCCGACCGTAAGTTATTTGCTTAAAATTGGCGACGTAAAAAAAGCTTAAGTAATGTGCACAAACAAATTGCTAACATGACGCATGTAGCACAAGATAGATTGAATTTTCTAACAAAAAACGAATTGGTGTTTAATTTTTTTTTTGTTCTACTTTCTATTTTTTTACTAATATATCTAATACGTAAACCCGTCAATGTATTGCATTGTTTAATAGACACAATCGTAGAAAAATTGACTCGTCATAATTTATTTATATCTACTTTTTATAAAATGAATAATATTTCTTTAAAAACGTTTTATATACTTTTAATGAATTACGAAAAAAATGTTTGCGTTTGATCAGGGGATCTTTTAAAGTAGTTTTGTGGAGTGGTGTAATCTCCGAAAAGGAGGATTTAGTTTAGGAATTTGATATAAATTGTATGATTCTAGTTAAAGATTCGTGTAAAGCAAAATTACGTAAACTCTTCAGAAGGTTTAAGTAGGTAGTTTGCGTGCTTCCGCAGTTAACGAGGGCGCAGTCTGTTAGCTTTACATTTTCTTCAGTAATTGAATCTGCGAGCAGCAGCGTTCTATTGAGTAGGTTTAGTTTATTGTAAAATAATCGTTTTCTTCTTAAAAAAATATGATGGAGTTAGTAAATATACTGTTTTTTTATTTAAGTTTTTGTTCTTACAATTAAAGTTAAAAAATATGTAACAGCATAAATAATTTTAAGCCATTATTTTAAATTATTGGACTCTAAATATATATTTCTGACGTAGCAGTTCAGACTCCCAAGCACCTCGTTTTATTTCGTTCATAATTTTTAAAAGTGCTAATTGAACAAATTTTTAATTATATATAACTTTGCTCTAAAGTTTTGACATTTATAATCAATTGAAGTTTTTTAACATCTTTTTCTTATTGCGAAATAGCAAATGTTTTGTAAATGCGTAAATCCGTGGCCACCGCTTTTTTTTTGTTATTGTTTCGTACGGACTTGATAATTTATTATTTAAATTATATAGGTAAAACTTTACGAGTATGTTTATTCTTTAAGTTCAATTTATTCAAGTCAAAGCAAGTGTGATCCATTTCCTCCGTGGGAACGTACTTGGAAATAACTACAACTACGTGAACAAAAACAATCAACTAGGAGGTAGCAGTAATCCTCTATTAGCTGTCTGAACGGCCGGGGAAAATCCATTTTACTTTTCCATTACTGTCATAGTGTTTCTTGTGTGGTGAACCAAGAAGAATTTAAAATGCCAGGAAATTAACTCTGTTCAATGGCAGTAAACCTAGTACTAATGAACAGTGCTAACTTTTTGATTGTTTCCGGAGGTGACAACCTCCGGCAACAGAATCAGTAAACTTAGGTAAGCAATAGTGTGCAAAAGGGAAATAACTCGGATAACAAGGCTTAATATCTTATGTATCAAACCTGCAAGCAAAACCTAGTGCTATGTAAATGTTGGAGTTGTTATAGGCGGGCGTATCACTTATTGACAGGTGAAAATATTAAAACATCTGCAATGCCCATAGTTCGCAGTCTCTTAGGAGTACATAATGAACAAACGCTTCTTGTTAGTAAAACAAACATGTTTTATTGAAAACATTATAATGACTCACCATTATTCAAACAACCGTTAAGAAGAACGGTAAAGTGAGCAGCATTTAAGTAGGTTTTTATCACGCTATTCACATCATTGCTATTTATGTACAGCATGTTAAAGATGTACATAAATAGCAATTAAATTTAACGTACATTTAAACACACAAATAAAAAAAATATACCTCTACAAACTATTTTTGAAATGCCTCTGTTTACTATTCCTATTATGATTTAAGTTTTTTACTGCCGCTATTTCGTACTGAAAAAAATTTACTCGAACCTGGTAAACGTACAAGTAAAGATGTGAAAATATCTGTAAAGGTTTTGGTGGCAATGTTTTTTCAGAAAGAAATGTTTGATTAAAAATAGAGAAGTACGGTGGAACTTTCATTTTGAACCCATATTGGTTTATATAATATATTGCCTGATATGTGATTTTTTGTTTAAGCGAGTTCTAGAAAGTAAATGTAGGAAAGCATGTGGAGGCAATCAATTGCGTAGTAAGAACAATCTTTTATTGTCGTAGTCTACAAGATGGTTTTAGGATATATCTTAAATTTTATCGAACACAGACTTATATGCAAGACGAATAAGATCTTCACCTGATGGTAAATACCGTGGATTACTATGAAGCAATAGAAAATAGTATGTATCCATATAGCTTGGCGCATTTGGCCTTGCGGAGTTTTATCCTTAGACAGTCTGCTTCTAAAGAGATCTATTACAAATAAAAACTATTTATCTATTTACTGAAATAGCTAATTTAGCAATGCTTGCTTCCACATAACACTTTAATTCTAGCTTTATTTATGAAATTAATTATTTTTTCAATACTAAAGTGAAAAGCATCGATTCAAAAATAATGCGCTGATAATAACTCCCTCCTCGAAGAGCTATATTCATTAAGGTAGAAATTTATTTTATGGTAATTTTATTACAAAAGCTTTAAAAGAGATGACTCAGACCGGAACTAAGGTGTGGCGACGTTGAGCGATGCTACATTAAGGGTAAAGGCGCCAATCCCTTAAAATGAAAACCCACGTATGTTTGCCGCCAATAGGTTTGTTCGGTTTTCCATTTAAAAACATCCGTAGATATTTTTATGTGAGTAGAACTGGCGGTGTTATATATAGTTAAAAAAGTAGGCAAAGTCTTATTTTTTTGAAAGCAACATGGATAAAATTTAATATGTACTATCGAAAAATTAACCATCTTACTTCAAGGTCGTCGTGATCATAACAAGTTTATATTTACCTACAAATATTGATAAATTCTTTGTCGTACACCAGGATTAACAACTGTGCATTATAATAACACAAATATTAATAGTCTCAGAAAATTATCCCCAGGCCTTGCCGTGATCATTTATAGTATGCTGATGTTATTGGCACATTGGAAATTGGCATGTATACATATTAATTTTTTTCTTGTTTTATGGATTACAATTCGGCTATTAGCTAAGGCGATATATTCAGGAATGCAGAATTAACTACATATTATAATTGAGGGGTGGCGGCTATGTTTAGAAAAGATGTACTAGGCTACTTTGTGTTTCAAGGCGACGGGTACAATGTGGTGTAGTGTATAACATCTTAGCTGGCGTCACGCTGTTATGGGCAAGCGTGTCACTTACCATCAAGTGAACGTCTGGCTCGACTCGTCGCTTCGTTCAATTAAAAAATAAAACAACGAAGGACGTTTCAGAATGTAAGCATTCATACATCTCTTTTTAGCTTGGATCCGAAAATGCTTTTTCGTAAAACAAATTGCGTGGTCTGTTAAAATGTTTGTAAATTGTACATATTTTATTTGAAATTTAAAAATAAACAACCACCTTAACATTTCTGAACAGATACTCTCTTAATACTTCCGTTTGGATATTATAAGAGGCGCGTGTATCTTTCGTGTTGTCACTTGTTAGGGCACAGTTTATATAGAATAGTAAAATAATATCGTAATGTAATTTCACTCGGTTATAAAACAAGCCTCTGCCATTAAACGCTAAAAAAATTGTTAAATAGAATGTTTTATACATTTAGTAAAAAGTTTCAATCTACATAGATCGAGTGATCGAAACATTTACTAAATAAAATTTAAATGTTTTGCGGTAAGAAAAACGTAGATTTGCTTTATCTAGTAATAGTATGTATCTATGTGATGATATAATGTGGATGGACAAAAGCGGGTTTAATAAGTAACGGACACTGTTCGAGAAGTTTGTGAGAAAGGACAAAATATGCACATAATAAGTATATTGTTGTGGGAATATAAAACGTTGAAAATTACAAGGTACAGAAATATATTTGCTAAAAATAAAGAATGTATATACATATATACACATATAGAGGATGATTGAATAAATATGCATGTGTTATTTTATTAATAGTGGGCTAACATATGACTTCGATTCCGCATGATACAGGATAATAAGGTTGAAGATAGTGAAACGTGTTCATCCTGAATACTCTGACTTTCATATTAAAACTACAGTCGGAACACAGTGATGCTTTTATGGCAGCATATTTACAATATAAGATAGGTGATATTTACATTGCTTATATAGCAGTAAAGAATTTATATCTCAAAAATTTAGTTACAATATTTATTCAGGAATTTTATACGTTTACGCTGTCTGTTTTTATTTGTTCTTATAAGTTATTTTGAAGTGTAAGGAATGAAATTACACAGTTAGATGACCGAACAATGCCATATTCCTTGCATTAACAAAAATCACCCAGGAAACTGCGTTTGTTTACATAGAATTTTACGTCACATTCGCTCCAACTACTCGCGTCACTTTGTAAGTCCACAAATGAATTACGTCCCTTTTTTTAAATATAAATCTCGCTCAAAATAAATTACTGGTGTTAGATCTTTGTTACAGTTAGCAGTAGCCAGTGAAGTGTACCGGGATTTAACATCTTGTGTTTAAAGGCGACAAGCCCTATGTGGTGCAGTATTTGTCATAATTACCGGCGGTTATAGGCTAGTACTTACCATCAGATGATGTCCACCTCATATCGTCGAAGAGAAAACAACGTTTTAAAAATATTGGAGTAGGCATAATTCTGAAATAATAAAGTTTGATTAAAACATTTGACATTTATTTGAATAATCCTCGTATATTCTATTGTTCTTTAATAATTACCAAGATTGCGAATTAATCTTTTTATCAAAATCCAATAATCCTTGTACCATGTAGCTATGACGTATGTTGAAACAATAATTTAAAGAATCCAAATTGGTAATTTTCCAAGTTTAAAGAGGTTTTATATAATTGTAACAGACATATGAATTATTTTTTACTGGAAAGCGCTTAGAATGTGTTATATAATTACTATTTTTGTTTGTTACAATAATCGATTACCTTCACAATTGAAGGTAGCAGATCTACTTTGTTAGACAAAAAGCAGAGGAGTTACTCGACAATGAGATTTTAACCGTTTCAGATATTGGCCGATAGTTTATACAAATTTACGTGAAAACATTTATATAAATAAACGTGCATTCTCCATCTCATCGACAACCTACACAGCATCGCCACGCCCATTCATTATTTTCTTGTTTACACGAATCTTATTTACACAACACAATGAAAGCACATTTGCATATTCACGTATCGAGTTATCTCACAAAATTGTTTTCAAACAGCACACTGTACATAATATTAAAGCTATCTTTGTAACAAGGTTTACAGATACACTTGTGTACTTAGAAACATAAAGGCGATATAATTAATTTAATTTCCAAAGAGAAACTAGAAGCTAAGTGCTTATGTTAATAGAGATCAAAGCAATCAACGAGAATAATTAAAATAAATGTAACCAGTTCAATGTTTCTATCTATTTATTTTGGAGAATGTTTGTGTGTTTGTAGGATTATGTATTTATCCTTATCATAAAATATATGAAGTGAGGCGCTTGCGATGCGAATAGTCATACTAATATTATAATGAAATTTATATGGCTAAATGCTACAATATGTACAAAAATCCTTTATGACATTTAATCGCATATAACATTTAAAATTGTGAGTGGTTTTAAATTCATAGCGACTGACAGTTCCGTCTTATTAAGTGAAATATCCAGTTTACATTAACATAGCCTTATGATAATTAATTATTTTAATAATTTTATCATATTTCAACGAAGACATCGAATTGTCAACGCTATAAAATTTCTACCTGTGTAAAAAATTGTTAGTAGAAATGTTGCTAATTTTTAAACACTTATTGATTACCTGTTTTCTGCTTACTTAACACTATAAATACTAACATCACGATATTAAAATTATATTCATAAAATTTACATCTTTTTTGCAGAATATTCTGTAGCATTTATCTATGGTATAGATTTTTTTATTTCCTTAGTACTAATTAAAATACTATTTAATATTCAGTTTACAACGTAAAATTACAAGATAAAATTTGAAAGAAGGAATTCTCATTATTCTTCCTCTGTTGGAAGAACACTATAAGAGTAATTCAAGCTTAATTTAGAACTATCCTACATAGTGCAATATAGATGTACAGGTTATTTGAATGTATGTCAATTATTTCTCCTTTGTGCCACATAACCTGTATTTTTTTTAATATTCGTAGTAAATACACACGGAGAATAAACATGTTTAACGAGAAAAATTTAACAATGTGTAATTCAATTCTCTTTATATATTTCATGGAATAGTTATTTATTACTTTGGAATTTGGCTAGTTGAAGGAACAAAATTATGGAAAAATACTATATGTATTGTATATTAATTCTAATGTTTGTGTCTTCAATATTACACGTATTTATCTATATACAGTCCTTGAGCAATATTAGTTAAACAGCTGCCATTAGACAGAACAGTTTGCGTTTCATAAAAAAAGAATAAATCTGTATCCATCCATATTTTATTCAGATCCTGAATGGATCATAAACATCACGGGGCGAACTGCAAAAAGCTGTTAAATGTTGTAAATATTAAAAGGTTTTATATCAGTATAATACATCGTTTTAAGTGTGAGACGCATAAACTGTTTGATAATTGATCGTTAAACGATTTATTTCAGCCGTTTGGAACAAGTTTCATGTAATATAATTAACGGGTTTTTAGTTTATTAATATTTAGTCGTTTTTGCGGAAAATTGCTTAGTGCTTGTGTTTGATTTCTTTTCTCCTAAGGTTATATAGAAAATTTTGTTCTGCTATAAATTTTTACATGTGCAATGTACATGTGCAACTTACTCTGATACTTTGTGGCTATCTTCGTTTATGATTGTATAAGTACGTAGTCAATGATTCCTATACATTAGGGATTATCTAATAGTAGCCATTCGTAATGTGCACTTCCGAAAGTTCATTAAGCTATGTCGTAATAAAATTCCGGAACTATCGGGTTCCTCAGCCTGTCTCTTTAGTCTGCTAAAGTAATTAAAGTTTGCTATATTCTTGACTTGAATTGTTGTCTGTCTTTCGGCCGGATTTCAGTTTAGGTGATTACAATACCATTCAAACATTGTAATAATAATAAACAGACTTAATGTCCCCACTTGCTTGGATTCAGCGCTTTGCCTCACAAGGAGAGAGTTGAAGCAATTTGTACACCACGTTGGCAATCTCAGGGTAGTATACATGTTATATCCCAGATGTCAAAAAAAGCGGCAATTATTGGAAGGTTGGTCTTCTTTCTATGTTTTCTTTCACCGAACGCTAAAGCTAAGTATGAATCGAATCTGCTGCTCCTAAAGTCTTTTGTATGACTGTCTGACAAACTGTGTTATCACATTTACCAAAACATTCCGTTGCGGTATATTTTATTTTGTTATTTCTTTAAAAGCCAAAAGTGAATTTGGTGATTGACATTTAATCATATCAATATCTGATTGAGTTTTTAATATGTCAAGGATTTTTAAAAATTGCTATCTCGAATTATTACTCTATTTATGATATTATGGAGCAGGTATTTATTTCATGTTGCTCACGTGTATGCATCATGATATAATAATCTATACATTCTAATATCTACTGTGTACTGTGTGTGTGTCCTACGTGGACAAATAAATATTCTGTTATAGATAAATAAAAAAAATTAATGTGTTTTTGTGTTTCAATTATTTCCCTCCACATTGTAACGTGAATATAAAAATTTCCCTCTGAAATTAAAAAAAATATATATGCACTATTATACTTCACAAGAGAACCGCATCAGGCATTTTATGAATTACCAATAATGCTAGAAAATGGTTGGAAAAGTTTTTAACACTAAAGTTATTATCATTAGCAAAATCACGCTTATGATACATTGTTCTAGTATTTTTGTTTTGTTATCGATTATAGTGATTAAATATTAACTTGAATGTAAGATAGGATTGTACGCAAACTGCTTTAAACAAAGATAAGTTTGTTTTCTCTTAAAATAGCAAAAAGAGCCTATATCTTAAAATATATTTCTTATGTCTTTCACATTAATTAGGAAAATAAATTTTGTGATTGTAAAATTCATTTGTATTTTAATTAAGTAACGTAATTAAAATTTACTAATAAATCAATTCAAAAATGAGTCGATACAAAGTAACTTTTACTGTAAATTAAGCATAATTTATCGTAATTTGCAATAATTTTGTGTGTATTGTGTACATTGATATCAAAGTCAATGTAATATAATGACTTTTATTTTATAAATCAATATTTACGTTACCATTGTTCCTGAAAAAAGCAACCTCATTTTTAATCTGATTAATTGACTGTCATCGAACGATAGATATAATTGATATTGGGTGACTCTATTTACAGAAAATCTAGATTTACAGATATAGCTAATCGAAGTATCAATTTATAATAACAGTCTTAATGAACATTGTGCTAATTATCATTGAAGGTTTCTGATATAAACGAGCGGATTATATTAAAAGAACAAAATAACATTTAGTTTTCACGGTAATTTTCGAGAAATGGTATTATTGTATATATCTATTTACCTTTGCTCATTTATCTAGTAAGTATATGTTTCATGAAATGGTTGTTTTTTGTAGCTTGAAGCCGCGCTGTTTGATACGCGGCTGTTCATGAAATGGTTATACATCGATGAAATCAGTAGTGCAAAAAACTCAAGACATTCTGAAGAATAATCTGTGTGTTGCACCACTATGTAACCACAATTTAACGATATGTTATATGATATTAAGACCCAAGATGGTGAAGCGAGCTTGCCCCAAAATGTTGTAGCTCTCATATTTTAGCACCAGGAACAGAAATAGTATTATGGCTACAGATTATTATTACGGTATATAACTAATGGCAACTCGATAGAAAGAATCGAAACACTACTATTGATCACACTATTGAAACTTTACCACACATGGCTAAGGAATTGCACCTTAGTGTTATAAGTTAAGCGGTTTACCGTTGCACCGCAGGGGCAGTAACACACTATGCTTAATCATTTTTCATAATTAGTTTACTGGATGCATTTTTTTTAACTTACTGGTAGTTTTAATATTTTGAAATAATAAAAATATTGCTTAGTGTAAAAAAAAAACGTTTCACTTCTACAATATCGTAATTTATTAATTATAAATTCATTAACAAATACACATTGTATTATCGTAACACATAATAATTTAATTAAAAATAATTTAAATAAATTTATTGTAATTAAAATAAATGTCATTTAATTATCATCCGTTTCCGTATCACTTTTAGGAAGCCAAATGTACTTATAAAATAATGCAGAGAACGATCCACCCAGTAACGGCCCAACCCAATACACCCAATGGGTTTTCCACATACCTGTCCAAACAACGGGGCCGAGTGATCTTGCTGGATTCATACTCGCTCCTGTTAGTTCGCCGCCAGCAATAGAAAGCCCAGCGATTGTGAAACCAAATTTTAGAGAAACTGACTCTAGTGATGCTTTATTCGCAGGGTCCCAAATAGCACAATTGAGGAAATTTAAAGCGGCAGTAAGAATTACCTCAATCATCACAGCTTGAAACATAGGCAATTGTGCATGAGGTTGCGTTGTACAAACTGCGTCTTGCAATAAATCAAGAGGAGAAAGTCCAATTAATATTCCATATCCAATGATCGCACCTGAACACTGAGCAACGGCATACGCGATTCCGAGCGAAATCGACATTTTGCCCCAGAGCACGGCGCCCAATGTGACTGCTGGGTTCATGTGTGCCCCAGATATATGACCAAAGGCTTGTATGTTAAATAAAACTGCAAATCCAAATGCAAATGGCCCGTAGAGCGCAGGTTGTATGGCGAATCCTTCCAAAGGCACACATGCCATACATCCAAGAAATACTAGGAGTAACGTTGAAATAAATTCTGCGAGCACAGCCTTCCATTGATTTGATAAATTATTCAAAACCGTACCTCCTTTCTGTTTGACATTTTTAACCGAAACACTTTCGATCACATTAACGAAATGATTTCCAGCTGTTACAGTCATTTTAAACAAAAAAAAACTAACAACGAGATATACGTTTATAATTCACTTTCACCTATCGTATTTAATAAACGTAAACTGCTGACAATTTTCACTTTTCCTCTGTTAAATACGTTATAAAATGTCGTCTCCTGTATTAGCAAGAACACTGTATATAATGCACCGATAGTTTTATAGCAGTCGCGCCGTATTACATAGATAGGCTACTGATATCAAGCAATGAGAGACATTTTATCACTGAATATATTGTTTTGTTGATACGATATTTGCGAACAATAAACCGAATTGTAACAGTATTATTTTGACAAATTTCTTTTCGACTTGCTGCGTAGGTAGCTTTAAAATATTAAAGATCTCTCGCTTCATTCGACTGACAGTATCTTTTTCACTTTAAAGGTACCTTTAGTTTTTATAAGTTGCATCCATAATAAACCTTTTATGCGGCGTTGTATGTTATTTTAAGGTTTAAATTTTATGTTTCGTTTATGCAATGATTTAGAACTTTAAATGGTTATTTATTTCAGTCTATTGTTAATCTTTCTTCTATCCTTATTTGATTATGTTTATGTTTGGACTCATTACAATTATTTATATATTATATATTAATTATTATTACTATTATAATTTGAAAAAATATAGGTCTCTTTTCGTTTTTAACCCTAGATAACTAAACTGTATTCATTGTTACGTAATAACTAAACATTCGTCGATCGGACTACGCATTAAGAAACGTGAATATCTTTTAAAGCTTTCATTATAAAAATAAAAATTGTTACATGGCGCATACGTTATGTTATATAAGAGCAATATAGGCATAGAAAACTAAAAAATCTCTATTTGACACACCTACTACACACGTCGACATTGTGAGGGCCACAAATTGCATTTCTGCATTTCATGCAACGGTGTTTCGTCATCCTGCGCAACTTTGATGGACACAGGTAGCAGATTTTGCGAACGTTCGACACAGAAGGAGCTGGGTTTTCTATGTTAGGTACAATACCCAATATATCTTGTATCATTGCCTTGATATCACGCCTCAAAGTCACAGTTTGTAACCGCTGCTGTAGCCATGGCTCCATAAGTTCGTCACCTAATTTCATGACGAAATCGCACCGAGATAGTATTTTTTTTTTATTTCTTACGTTGTTAGAGATGTAAATAGCATATGCGTTAATTGTGCATAGGTTTAGCATGTTATAGAATACGCAAAGCGGCCATCTTTTAGTTTTTCGGTCAGTGCACATATTAGAACACATTTAATCAACAGTATCGACTGAAAATGGATAATCTCTGGTTTTCCTGTAACTTCGTTGATGTTAGGTTGATCATAAATTGTGGACAAAAGAAAAATAACTTTTTTTTTTTTGCTTTGTAGGAAACCAACGTTTTATCGCCATCGTAACAGAACATTGAAGTACCGATAGCACGAGACTTAGAATATTTTAGTTTTTCAGGAATTTCGCGTTTATTACTCCTGAGTGTTCCCACCAAAGTCAAATTATAAGGTGACTTCAACAGTTCATCAGCTAGGGGTACAGACGTGAACCAATTGTCCATCGTAATGTTACGATTAGTACCATGTATAGGCGATGTTATTTCCTTTATACATACACTTTTTTACATCAAAACTGTATATGTTGAGGCTTTTTTACATAATTTCAAATAAAAATACGTTTTAAAATGTAGGATATACATATTTCACGAAGAATAACCGCGTAATTTTACTTAACATAACACAAAAACCAATAAGCAGTAATAAATTTAATTGTTGCATAAAAGTAACGTTGTAACTAAACTATCGTCGAGCGGACGACGATATGGTCGTAGCTCATGCCCTAATTAGCGTGTGACTGCAACCGTGTTACGCGTTGCACTATTTTGACCAATTAGGAAGGTAGAAGAAGCAGCGGGGGTGAGGCGCGCGGGCAAGTGCCCGATCTCAACATCTGGCAGCAGGTACGTAGTCGTGCGGACGAATGTTTAGTTATCTAGGGTTAAAGCACTTTTTAACAAATGTAAGAACGTTATACTACATTAACCACCAGAACATTATTAACAGTATCAAGAGACTCAAATAAATTACATCTTTTGTTCCATCCTCTTGTTATGATCGCTCCTGTGAAATAAATACTTATATATTACAATGTACTTATTATATTCTAGTGGTAATTTAGAATAACATCACTTTATTATAACTGGTTATTTTGATGCATATCTTAAATAAACGCTTTAACAAGATATTTATTATCATACTGTGAGTAGATAATAAGAAATAAAAACACTTGTCGTCTAAGTACATTCCGTAATCCTCTGTAACACCCACGCGATAAGATATGTTTGCTCAAATTCTAATAGTAAGTTGATACTATTTATTGTATTTTTTATATTTATCATATAGGTTTTTAAAAATGTGTACATGACTACAAAGGTCATAAGTGTGTTTGAACTGTGTTATCATATCCTGTCATTTTTGTGTACTAATAATAGTATAAGTATAGTTACAAAGTAACTTTAAAAGACTCCCAGACAAGCTAATCAAGTGGTTTTTCAAATACTCCAGTCGAGTAGCTCTTAACTAGACGTCACTCTTCACAATGTTTTGAGGACAGTTTGATAAATATTATTGACTTGTATCGAAGGTTGCCGCTATCTTCACTTATGCAAAATACATGCGTGCTATTTTAACAAATTTTTGGGGGTTCTAAACTACTTGCTGAAGCTGAACTATTCGGTTGCTTTTATAATTTATAAACATAAAATTTACAGTAAATTGTATATGTGGAATAATGCCAACTAAACATGTTTTCTCTCTTTGAAGAACAACTTGAAGTTTATCTTGCGCTACAGCTGATAACTCTGTTGTGAAAAAAAATCGTTATTGACATATTTACATAACATTGACTAATAATATTATGATGTGCTACTTGTTCACTTTTAATTTTTTTTTACTTTTATCACATGGTTTTAAATGTACTTTGTAATTGAAACAGAAAACTTTATATGAGTAGTTTCCAGAAAATTTCAATTATTGTTTAAAAGGTATAAAAAAAATATGGCGTAAGAAACATGTTGTTATATACTTATATGTATTATATTTGTGTCAGGGTCCGATTACTGCATAGAAATACAATATTACATACAATATAAATTTATTTATATCTTTACGTTTGTGTCCCGAATTTTGCGAAAACATATAAATTTTAAAATAGCCAAAGTTTAGAAAAATGACTTTGCACCGGTGGCGCGTTACGGGCCAAACTACAAGTGATATTAAAAGTTTCTGAAATGTAAGCACTTTGACTAAATTTAAAATACAGAACTTGCTCTTATAAATAAATACTTTTGGTATTTACTATTTACGTGAAATATAAATTTTCACTGAATTGCAATAAATTTATATAGCCAGCCGTAATGAGGTTTAAATATAAGTAATCTTATGAGTGTCTAATATAACGCTTTACAATTTACATTAAAGATCATCTCCTGAAATCATGTACTGTAAAATCAACGTTGAGTATTCTCGGCGTAAGCCATAAGATTATTAGGTATGATATTGAGACTATAAATGTTATATGAAAAATGTTGATATTATATATTTAACAATAAGTAACTTCTTATTCAATTGTGCGGAGTTTAAGTAGTAAAATGTTTCGAATGAAGTATACTTTACTTGAAATACGTTACAACAGCCGTGATCCCAGTTGCTAAATTAATTTCCTCTACGTACAGCGGAAATTTAGTGTCCCCTGTTCCTGTGTACGTTCGGAATGGTTCCGAATAATTTCATTGCAAAATTTTGCTCTAAATCTCTTATTGAAAATAAAATGCACAAATACTAGTTTCTGGGTCAGGACATATTTCTTTATTTTCATACTGTCCCCCATTTTTACTTAACTTACGGTACCCATAATATTAACATCCTGCGTCTTACATAATCCAGTTTTATAAGGTACGTTATACTTGATAAATCACTGGTAGTAGATCACTATTGTCAGAGACCGGTTAGTTGGGATTAGCCTGCACGCTAAATCTAGAATAATTACTGAGGTAACAGGCAAGAAAATGATTAAATAAGATTGCCCTATAGTAAATAAGATGGTCCAAGGTGTTTACCTTAACCAGCAGCTCAATGTAAACATGGAATTCGAAGTAAGTACCTGTTTTGCTCGCAAAAAAATTTAAAATTATCCAAGACAAATTTTGTTTACTTCATTAGACATGATGAGATTGTTAAGAAAATCTGTATAAAAAACTTTAACTTTATTTAGAGTTTGCACTTTACAAAGTTCATTAAGATCTGATGATTAACTAAAATCTAACAAAGACGAGGTTTAAAAGTTTTTTCAATGTAGTTAACAAAAATTTACTTACGTTGCCGTTGTTGCAATTTTTGAAAATTATTTTAAACGTCGATGAAATGTTTTGCAATATACTTCTCGGTTTTGTTTTAAAAAAAAATCCAATTTATGTTACGTAAAAATAATACAAAAACATTTAACTTGTTTAAATCAAATAAACTTTTTTTATCGCCAATGATCTAACACTTTACGTAACTTTTACATAATGTTAAGTAACAATAAGACTGTAAATGGAGAAACGACTACCAGCCTCTTACTTTTGACAGTGGGAATACAGAAATACTGTTGAGGCGACTTACTTCCCAAAACGATGCCTTTGAATAGAAACAGGGATGTCCATTTTACAAGGCAAGCGGTTAGCCGCGTCGTCATGGACGCTGTACATACTAACGTTACCATTACAAAAAATGCTGTTTTTTAATAATTTTATGTTCGAAGCAAAACGTGCTACCGAATATTTATAACAAGTAAGCTTCCATTGGGGCACGCTCGGCGCTGTAACAATTGCTTATTATTTTACACGTTACCAACTGTAACATGAAATTACAAAGAAACATTATTTTAAAATTAACGTCTTTTGTGTTCTAGATAATTTTATAAGTTATTACAAAGATTTTCAACTATATTATATAGTTGATTGATAGCAAAACTTTTAAATTATGTTTATGATTTCTGAATTGTTCTGTTCTGAATCACAATTTTAATGTTGAAATATAAACAAAAACCTTTATAACTTTCTACGTTACGAGTTCATTTTTAAAAATATTTTTTTTATAAGGTGAAATGAACAACTCTTTTCACGAATTAATTAAGTATGTGTTTCAGATTGACAATAGTCGAGGAGTCCTTGAGCATTTGTTTGTCCGGGATCGAACTTCCAACACAGAGCGTCAGCTTGTTTGCGCTTATTATAATTATATTGTGGTGGATAAAAGGAGTTACGACAAAAGACTGAGTTTTAGCTATTAACAAAAACTGGCAACAGACATTGAAAAAAGGTCTAGCAATGTTCTGAAATGTTAAATTAAAATGTTAACTATTGGGGGGCACCAGCTATAAATTAGCGTTTGAATGATAATTTTGATGTGAAATTAATAGAGATATGAGCGTATTAAAAAAATCATTTAGAATTAACGATGATGTATGATCAAACGTACATATCTACAGTAACTGCCCACATGATAGGTTTCATACGTGATATCATCCTAGTTGTTAACGGAATTGATTACATGTTAAGGGAAGTGTAAATATATTATTACTGATACGGTAGTTATTATTAATACAATGAGGTTGAAATAACACACTAATAATTTTCCGATAAGATCATTGTCTTAACAAATAAAAATCTATTCATATTACTAAAGTTTATACAACGTGACTAAGGCATACTTTGTAATGAAACAATATATTTATGTAGTTCTAGCTAGTATTGTTATTCTGAATGTTAAAAAATCCATTCTAATTTTCTACACGAGAATAATAACGTATTATTTCGTAATACCTAGAACAGACGCTTCGTATCGAGAGCTTAACTGTTACCTTTACGATGCGAGCAATTATTCGCTGAAAGGCTATAAATGAAAGCTTGGAAATATAGAATTCACAATAAAACGTCTGTGCTTATTACGTAGAAAATGTTTGTTATCCAAAACCTTCAGTGTTACCCTCGTTACTATAGTTATTTTTTGAGTTATTTCAGTGGTCGTTTTACTGCTGGTAGTTCTTTGTTGCCTCAGACCTTCTGGACAGGTACCACCACAGCGTCTACTTTTGGTGCAAAAAAAATGTGACAAGGTTTAAAAAGACGCTGCACCTAGCGAACTTATTGGGGTAACGATAGGCCACACGTATTACTTATCATCAGATGAACGTCTCACTCGTTTCGATGATTCGTGAAATAAAAAAAAGTTTACATCATATTTGATACTTTGCAATATTAGCGATTGTTAAAGAGAATCCATAAGATAGACGCCACAAAGAACTGCTGTTTATAATAAAGTCTGACATCTTGAATCTGTTCAAAACTTATTATCAGTAAAACTTAATCCTTCAACAAATTATCAATAGCGTCTTTATAAACAAAACAATGGAGCTAATCTTTAAGAAAATATAAAATCAAGTATTGAAGTGAAGTGGCCAAGAGAACAATACTAAAGATTACTTTGGACGATTCGTAATACATTTCTTTATTTTATAACCTTCCCTACCCTTTTAGGCTGTTTTACAGCATGGCTACGGGAATACAAAGTGACTCTCTTCTTCTATTTTCATCATTGACAAGGCGCATCGTTTCTTCGCTTTGCTGGTAACTAAAGCCGCCGTTTCTGCAGTGCGAAAACATAAGTACCTCTACCTCTGCTGTAAACGCAAAGAAGATCATGTCTGAGCAGCTCCTCCAGTTGTAACCAATTTTAGTATACTACGATTATAGACGACTGATGTGCGCCTTTATTATAGAGTTAATTAGAAACTTAATATCCAATTGACATCATACCAATGTTTAAGGCAAGCAAATAGAACCAAACTACGAGAAATTTCTCGGCAGTTTACCTCCCGCTATATAATTACAATGGGCATATACAAAGCAACTGTATTCTAACAAACACAGGCTAAGTAATATACTTGTATACACTACTCAAAGTTACCAAAGTCAACGACGATATTGTAATTTAATTCCTGTTGTAAACTATAATTTATTATTTGAGGTATTGTGTGATGACCCGTTAGAGTTCAATCAATATAATACTTCTTCTTTGTCTTGGTCACTCCTGATACTACCGACATATTAATTATTATTATTACCAAGTAAACGTCAGACACTTTTTAATTTGAATCTGTCATCAATGTTTTATTTTCTTCGTAATAAAATAATACATTCAGCAGTTTTCCACAACCTTCATCAGATCGTTGATTTACCTTATGAAAAATCAGTGACATTATGCTCATTGGTTACGCGGCTAAAGGAACTTATTGCCTCATCAGCCTTGGGTCCTTCAAGTGATGCAGTCATTTGGATTTTCTCCGTGACTATAGTTCTGCTTCTCTTTTCGTTGATAAGTTTCTTCACAGAGTTCAGTTCATAAGTAGTTATTTAAAGGTCATTGAAACTGGTATTACGCATATTATTTAAACTAAATCAAAAATTTATTGAATTCCTCAGTCCTTCTGTTCAAGTACGTAGTGAAACTATTTTATTAGTCGAGGTAAATTGATGCCGACTTTCCATCACGCGATCCATGTTTTTACTATTTGAGGGACTATAACTAAAGCGCATAATTTATAGTGATTAAAGGTTGTTTAACAAGCATTTCAGTACGTTATTTAATGAATTATAGAAACGGTGATTATACCAGTTTAATATAATGATTACTTGACCTGTATTTTTTTGCAATTTTTCCTAATACTTTTAAACTTTTCCCTTTCGCAATCGATATTATTTTTCTTAATTTCCGAAGCGTTAGAAAGATGTATAATTCCTGTTCGTCTAATTCTTGAATATTTATACGCATTATGTCGTGGTAATTTCTTGTCCAAGTTGTGTAGTTAATACTATGATTCATAAAGTCCAGTTCTACAATGATAAATTGAGTGTAAATTTAACTGGTCAACTAAAAGTAATGAAATGTGAAAAGTCAGGACACGCTACTGTATTGTGCGAGACAAAGAAAGTTAGAGTAAAACTTTAAAAACTCAGGAGATATGTCACGTGTAACACTAGTAATGCAAGAATCGGAAAAGTACTAGTTTACTGTGCAGCGTTTGATCTCCGAGCACTGATTTTTTACGCCTGCAGAAAATAAATAGCTGATGAATTTGGAACAACATTTTTATGAAAGACATTGCATTAAAGAAATATTAATTCCAGTGATTATAATGGAAGTCAATCATGACGACAAAGTATGTATTATGTGATATATAAGGTATGCGGAGTGAAATTTAGACAAAGTTCAATATTGTTTTAAATAAAAAAGCACCATTCTTTTTTAAAATAATTATGTTTTTATAATAATGTATATATAAATGCTTAATGTAAAAAATAGTTTACTCCCATGCGTGATGCTTTACGGCAGTTCTGTGGTACTTTGTCCATCGCTGTCGAAAACACAGATGTCGGCATTTTACTCAACTCCAATTTTATTTTGCGCATCAAACTTTGTACATTTTTGGGACGAAAATTATTGCCATATACTCGCCTCTTTAGATTTGCCCAAAAATCTTCAATAGGGCGAAGTTGCGGAACATTAGGCGGATTTGAAGTCTTCGGTACGTATGGGATGTTTAACTCCGCCATTTTGCTGAGGGTCTGAAAATTTTTTTAAGAAATTTTTTATGCTTAACATATTTTACGTTCTCATCAGTTGGACCATTGGTGTTCTCAAAATAGTAATTGTCTTGCCACTCGTTTCCATCTAACGTGAAATATGATTCGTCATCCATAACGCAAGTGAGATTGCTTTTAGCGTAAAATATTTCTTTGACTAACTTACGCAAACGTACTTTCTGAGTGATTTCTTGGTTTTCAGAGATGGTGGGCTTAACTTTTCTACAACGCTTATTGATGCCCATGCCTTTAAGATATTTTTTAACAGTTTTGCCGTCACACTTAAATTTTCTTCCGAGCTCTCTGTAAGATTTTGCGACACGGCCGGCCGTAATTTTCTTTAATCGACGTCTCTCAGAAAACTTACTCAAGCTGGAATAATTTAATAATTAACCCTTTGCACTCGTATGTCCCCGTACAGGGGACATTAGACGTTTTACCGTTGCGCTCGTATGTCCCCTTAGATTATATTACTGCATCGGCACCAAATAGATCAAATTTATTTTTTGTAGGATTATCTAATATATAAAATTCTCTTGTCACAATGTTCGTTCGCATACTCCTCCGAAACGGCTTTACCGATTCTTATGAAATTTTTTGTGCATATTCAGTAGGTCTGAGAATCGGTTACTATCTATTTTTCAAACCTCTAAGTGATCAGGGTTGCCCACACCAAAAAATTTTTTTTTATTTTTTTGGGATTTTTTTTTTCTATTTTATTTTATTATTGTGTGGCATCAAAAAATACATACAACCCTAATTTTTCACTTTTCTATCACCAACCCCTGCTTTTTAATAGACATTTTAATATTTTTGTCTCGCTCGATATCATCAATTGTACATGGCCACGTATCAAACCGCGTGGCTGTAAACTCCAAAAAAAAAATATTATCACTTGGTAAGTGATCCCCTCCACGTGTGTACCGGTGTCACCTCTCACCAGTACACAGCACGGAGTGGGGATGACAACGAATTCTTTATCTCTCAAACATTATGCCTTTTGTCACTCCCTCTACATATAAATATATTCTCAAGCAACTTTATTATTTATTATTAATAACTAATGTCATTTAATATAATTTATTATTAATCTATAATACAAATATGTGTCGGTAAGCGCATCACTCTACAAACCAGTAAACCAGTACACCATTAAACCAGTACACCAGTAACCAGTAACCAGTACACCAGTAAACCGTAAACCAGTAAACCAGTACACCATAAACCAGTAAACCAGTAAACCAGTACACCATAAACCAGTAACCAGTAAACCATAAACCAGTAAACCAGTACCCAGTAAACCAGTAAACCAGTAAACCATAAACCAGTAAACCAGTAAACCAGTAAACCAGTAAACCAGTACCCAGTAAACCAGTAACCAGTAAACCAGTACACCAGTAAACAGTAACCAGTAAACAGTAACCAGTACACCAGTAAACCAGTACACAGTAAACCAGTACACCAGTAAACAGTAAACCAGTAAACCAGTACACAGTAAACCAGTAACCATAAACCAGTACACCAGTAAACCAGTAAACCAGTAAACAGTAACCAGTACACCAGTAAACCAGTACACCAGTACACCAGTACAACCATAAACCAGTAAACCAAGTAAACCAGTAAACCGTACACCAGTAAACCATACACCAGTAACCAGTACACCAGTAAAACCAGAAACCAGTAAACCATACACCAGTAACCAGTAAACCAGTAACCATAAACCAGTAAACCAGTTAAACAGTAAACCAGTACACCAGTACACCAGAAACCAGAAACCAGAAACCAGTAAACAGTAAACCAGTTACACCAGTAAAACCAGAAACCAGTAACACCAGTAAACCAGTAAACCAGTATACCAGTACACCAGTAAAACCAGAACCAGTAAACCAGTAAACCATACACCAGTAAACCAGTACACCAGTAAACCAGTAAACCAGTACAACAGTAAACCAGTAAAACCAGAAACCAGTAAACCAGTAACCAGTAAACAGTACACCAGTAAACCAGTACACCAGTTAAACCAGTAAACCGTACACCAGTAAACCAGTTAAACCAGTACAACAGTAAACCAGTATACCAGTAAACCAGTAAACCAGTACACAGTAAACAGTAACCAGTACACCAGTAAACCAGTAACAGTAAAACCAGAAACCAGTACACCAGTAAACCAGTAAACAGTAACCAGTAAACCAGTACAACCAGTAAACCAGTAAACCAGTAAACCAGTACACCAGTAAACAGTAAACCAGTAAACCAGTTACACAGTACACCAGTAAACAGTAAACCAGTAACCAGTAAACCAGTCACCAGTAAACCAGTAAACAGTAAACCAGTAAACAGTAAACCAGTAAAACCAGGAAACCAGTAAACCAGTAACCAGTAAACCAGTAAACCAGTAAACCAGTCCACCAGTAAACCAGTAAACCAGTAAACCAGTAAACCAGTACACCAGTAAACCAGTAAAACCAGACACCAGTAAACCAGTAAACCAGTACACCAGTAAACCAGTACACCAGTAAACCAGTAAACAGTAAACCAGTAAACCAGTAAACCAGTAAACAGTACACCAGTAAACCAGTAAACCAGTACACCAGTAACCAGTAACCAGTAACAGTAAACCAGTAAACCAGTAAACAGTACACCATTACACCAGTAAACCAGTAAACCAGTACACAGTAAACAGTAAACCAGTACCCAGTAAAACCAGACACCAGTAAACCAGTTAAACCAGTAAACCAGTACACCAGTAAACCGTAAACCAGTACACCAGAAACCAGTACACCAGTACACAGTAAACCAGTAAACCAAGTAAACCAGTAAACAGTAAACAGTAACCAGTAAACAGTAAACCAGTACACCAGTACACCAGTACACCAGTACACCAGTAAACCAAGTAAACCAGTACACCAGTACACCAGTACAACCAGTACACCAGTAAAACCAGGTAAACCAGTAAACCAGTACACCAGTAAACCGTAAACCAGTACACCAGTAAACAGTAAACCAGTACACAGTAAACCAGTACACAGTAAACCAGTACCCCAGTACACCAGTAAACCAGTACACCAGTAAACCGTACACCAGTAAACCGTAAACCAGTAAACCGTACACCAGTAAACCCGTAAACCAGTAACCAGTACCCCAGTACACCAGTAAACCATTAAACCAGTACACCATAAACCAGTAACCAGAAACCAGAAACTAGAAACTAGAAACTAGAAACTAGAAACTAGAAACTAGAAACCAGAAACCAGTAACCAGAAACAAACAAACAAAAGTTCATATTAAATAACAAGCTTTCACTGCTGTTTAAGCAATGTAGGTGCGTTCGTAACGCTAAAGAGTCAATTTGCACTTTATTACAGCTGCACTAAGTTCAAATTCAATTATTCTATCAAAATGGTGTGCGTATGCGCGTCGGAAGATCGCCGCGAGCCGAAATTAAAACGAATGAATAATAACATAAATAGTCACAAAATGTAATAGCTAAAGATCATTCTTACTGATTTTCTATTTGGTCGGCTTCGCGGTATTATTTCTTTTGTTTTAGTTTCGGCGCGACATAAAATGCATTCGTTTTCACGACATTACATCACTCGAGCACAATCCGCGTTACCACCTGGCGGACTTGATAGACTACATTCTGTCAAAAAGATTTGGAATGTGACAGTTATTTGTTCCTAATAAAATAATAATAGTAAATATAATTTATGTACTATAATTATAACTTTGGCCACTCTTCTGGAACCCACACATATTTAAATATTAGTCATTAGATGAACATATATAGCGCTGAACCCCACACACCGCCCTATCACCAGGGTGACGGTTCAGTCCAGATTTTTTTGCGCTGGCTATAAAATAGGTAAGAACAAAAAAACTGTCACATTCCAATTTTTTTGACAGAACGAAGTCTGTCGGGTCAGCTAGTATATCTATATATATATCTGTCAGCAAGTGGATAAATTGGCGGCGGGATCTATTTAGTATAATTTATATAAGGAAAACATAAGAGTCGCTCGATTTTATACAAAAAAAATAAATAAAAAAAAATGAATGCGCTATTGATCATCCAGATATGTTGATGGTATATGTACTTTTTCAAATATTTACAGGTGATCCATTTTGGGTTACAAATTTAGTTTAGAGTAATAACGAAAGTCGTCACCCGCGACGGTTTTCTGTTATATATCACATCATAAGACATTTACAAGGCAACATTGAAAATGAGTTTTCAAGCAGAGTAACGACGTATTTTATATGGACGATTATGTTTGAGAATTTGAGTTCAATGAAAGTAGTGTTGAAGTATATTTGTTGCGCAAAATCGACTAACGTCGCCAAAATAAGCGCCCCATGACGGCGCACCTAAAATTTGTTCGGTAATTGGTTGATGAACTTATAGGCAATCATAAATAATCCTCCAAACTTGGTACCCCGTCATCAAGTGATAAGGAAGAGCGACTAAACGGCAAATTGTATATATTGCATCAGGGGTGCAAAAAGTAGTGTTTGGTGTGTTCCGACAGAAAAGTGGCAGGTGGAAGACGGCTTACTAGTTATATGTGCGGTACATGTACTCGAAACTTAGGGCTCCATAACGGGGTCTTTTGCGTGGGTTATCAAACTCTGCTAAATTATAAAATGTAATTGTTTCATAAAAAATGTGCAGTTAGTATAACATCTACTAATGTCACGCGCTTTGACGGAGAAGGAAAACATCGCGAGGAAACCTACAAACTACCTACCTGAAATGAATAATGCTATGGCAAATCACTCCATTATAGCTGCCAAGAAAGTCGTCGTGTGTTTCATTACACATGATGACCACGACCCTGTCATGAGGAAATACGACTTAGAAGAAGAAAAATTGTTTCCTGATGTTATGTTTATTTGCTTTTTATTATGTTTCTTGTGTAATTATTATTGTTTTTTAGCTAGTTTTATTACAGTTACTTACTTCTTCTTCTTGTCTGTTTTGTTGTTTGTCTGTTTGTTGTCTTGTCTTGTCTGACAACAGACAGTCATGACGTAGATATGCAGGTTTCCTCACGATGTTTTCCTTCACCGTCAAAGTGCGTGATATTAGTTGTTGTTATACTAACTGCACATAAATTGAAAAATTCATTGGTGCAAGCCGGATTCGAACCCGGTACCTCCGGAGTAGAAGACGGGCGTTCAAACCACTTGGCTGTCACGGCTTTCCTATTTTACTTTTTACCAGTTATAGAAAACAAAAATCTTTGGCTAAACTGTGATGATTTTGTTGATTTGCTATGGTGGGGGTATTACGTTCCGCCCCTAAATATTGTTTATGTAATTACTTTTGTTAGATTTTTATTGTGTAAATATAGCTTAGTACTTATTGGTTTCAATATTACTCAAATATTAGTTTGACACGTTAAAAAATAAAATATTATATGGCCACATTTTCATCCTAGGTCAAGGGGTGTATTCAGGGGGTAAATTTTGAAATTTCTGATTTTTGGTTGGTGAACCTTCTAGTTACATTGGAACACATTGACATACAAACAAATTCACCTTGATCGAACATGAAAAAAAATTCCGAGTTATTAGCTAACTTTCTAAAAATTTATTACGAGTGCAAAGGGTTCAGCAGTGAAAGCTTGTAATTTAATATGAACTTTTGTTTGTTTGTTTCTGGTTTCTGGTGTCTGGTTTCTGGTGTCTGGTTTCTGGTGTCTGGTTTCTGGTGTCTGGTTTCTGGTGTCTGGTTTCTGGTGTCTGGTTTCTGGTTTCTGGTTTCTGGTTTCTGGTTTCTGGTTTCTGGTTTCTGGTTTCTGGTTTCTGGTTTCTGGTTTCTGGTTTCCGGTTTCCGGTTTCCGGTTTCCGGTTTCCGGTTTCCGGTTTTCGTTTTCCGTTTTCCGTTTTCCGTTTTCCGTTTTCCGTTTTCCGTTTTCCGTTTTCCGTTTTCCGTTTTCCGTTTTCCGTTTTCGCGTTTTCCGTTTTCCGTTTTCCGTTTTCCGTTTTCCGTTTTCCGTTTTCCGTTTTCCGTTTTCCGTTTTCCGTTTTCCGTTTTCCGTTTTCCGTTTTCCGTTTTCCGTTTTCCGTTTTCCGTTTTCCGTTTTCCGTTTTCCGTTTTCCGTTTTCCGTTTTCCGTTTTCCGTTTTCCGTTTTCCGTTTTCCGTTTTCCGTTTTCCGTTTTCCGGTTTCCGTTTTCCGTTTTCTCGTTTTCCGTTTTCGCGTTTTCCGTTTTCCGTTTTCCGTTTTCCGTTTCCCGTTTCCCGTTTTCCGTTTTCCGTTTTCCGTTTTCCGTTTTCCGTTTCCCGTTTCCCGTTTTCCGTTTTCCGTTTTCCGTTTTCCGTTTTCCGTTTCCCGTTTCCCGTTTTCCGTTTTCCGTTTTCCGTTTTCCGTTTTCCGTTTTCCGTTTTCCGTTTTCCGTTTTCCGTTTTCCGTTTTCCGTTTTCCGTTTTCCTTCCGTTTTCCGTTTTCCGTTTTCCGTTTTCCATTTTCCATATTCCATATTCCATATTCCATATTCCATATTCCATTTTCCATTTTCCATTTTCCATTTTCCATTTTCCATTTTCCATTTTCCATTTTCCATTTTCCATTTTCCATTTTCCATTTTCCATTTTCCATTTTCCATTTTCCATTTTCCATATTCCATATTCCATATTCCATTTTCCATTTTCCATTTTCAACTTTCAATTTTCAATTTTCAATTTACGGTTTACAGTTTCCCGTGTTCAGTTTTCAATTTTCAATTTTCTAAAAATCGGGTCACCTTAATGGAAAAGTGAAACTGTTGTTTTTACCTTATTCCGGGTACTTTTTCCATGTTTTCTCATATCTTCCCTGGACTTCCACGAATAATTCAATACCTCATTTAGCCAAATCGGTCTAGCCGTTCTCGAGTTTTAGCGAGGCTAACGAACTGCAATTAATTTTTATATATATATAGATACAGATGGTATTGAAACATCTTGTGGGAATTGTCTTTATAAACGTCTTTGTGTCACGTCACTTATGTTCGCCGAAAAACAATAGTGCGGAAACATTATTGCGTTCTTGAAAAAGGCGCTGAAACTATTATAATTATAGAAGACATTGAAAGTATCTGCCCTGTAGTCACAGACTATTAAGAATAGTACTAAGGTAATCTCTGTCTGATGTAGAAGGCGGCTAACAGGGTCTTCGATTTCGCTGGATTTTAAGACCTTCGTTAAGGTGTCGTAATACGAAGTGGTCTCGTGTGGTCATAGCACAGAGAGGGTCCTGAGGAGGGTTATGTTATGAGGGTTATATTTTCCTGAGGCGTGCTCAGGAAAATCCGGGGAGGCTCGGGTGCGACCCGCAGTAAATCCCGAGGTTCATTGCAAAGCACTAGGAGTGACCGCCGAGGTAGTTAAAAAATAAAAATCAGGTTTTGAAATTATAAGACTTACTGTCTTAAAACTTGTTTGTGAGTATTTCTGTTAGGATAGATTCACCTCACCGTATAAGCTAGATATAATTTGTAAAATAGCTTAGGTTACTGGTTTCACTTACCACCGCGTCATTAATATAGACTCATTAATATTTTCGTTTAATTTTCTCACTATTATGACTCGTACTCTAAACTCACGATAAAAGAGTCAGGGTCATTTATCGATCACGCCGGGCAAGTGAAGGTAGATGTCACACATCTACGAAAGTTGTTCTTGGAACAGGCCGATTTTCACTGGAAGTTCAAGCTCAATAGGTACTGAACACGTCCCTCTCTGAGACGTTATAATATACACGACCTCATTATAAACACTACTTCAATAGTTCCTTATTTATTGTTAATAATTGTATAGTTATTAAATATTTTTTTAACCCTCTAAGCTTTTGTCAACAAAAGGGGTACTTCTACATTATAGTAATAGCCTAATGGCTGATTCAATACATTAATTTGTGAGCTGGATAATAAATCATTAAGTTATAAGGTGCATTAATATATTTATAATTATATTAAAATGAATCAATCATTCAAACAATTTTTTAATTAGTCATGACATTGTCTCCATTCTGGTGTTTCAAAAATACCTTCTCAACGGTGAGTAATAAAAGAACATCGTCATTTAATTTTTAAAATTTAAATAACAATGTAAGCATGAAAACTTATAGTTAAGGAAACATTAATTAGAATTATGTGTTACAATGTATTTGAACAACTGTATGAACATGTAAATGTCGACAATATGTCATTTTTATCAGCTTACTTCGACACAATGTCGAGCTCATTAAATTCTCTGACACCATGAGATTTGTCGTCGTGTTGGTTTTTACAGTGTGCAGCGCATTCGGCGAGCGTAAGTAAAATATATTATTATGTACTCTTTAAGTATGCTATTTTTTATTAAAAAAGTATTATATATAATTAATAGTTCTATTCGCAGATAAATCCTTTGTTATGTTCCTATATATTTTGTTGCTAAGAGCAATCGTAAGAAATCTCTAATTAGAACTCAATTACAGCCAGCATAATAACATGAGGTCTTTTATTTCGTCTTACTATTTCATATGTATGATGTTGTTTTCGTAGACTTGAAACTCAATCCAGCAATAATACATAAAGTTAGAAACAGTACACAATTTTTAATTTTACAAGTACATAATGAGTACTAATGTGTGTTGCTTTATTTTTCTATAACAGAGATCGAATTATCATGTGATCAAATTCGGACATTCGTGGATGGTCATAACAATCGGAGATTAGAGGTTGCTCAAGGTTTGGTGCCCGGGCAACCCGCTGCTTCGGAGATGCAGTTTATGGTGAGTTACTTACCTAATAGTGTTTGTAATTTAGAGACGAATATATGTATAGCTTCATAATAGTTATTTATTCTTATTTATAGTATAGTAACTATGTTAGTTCCTAAAATAATGAAATTGTCATATATATTCTGTATTACTTGATTATCAAATTAATTTAAATCAAATTAAAATATAATTAGAATTGTTTTAACTTTTGTACTTATATTGGCTACCAATAGAACTCTTGGCTCTCCTCTAGACCATACATATATCTCTTCAACAACTAATAGTCTTTGCGCTGTTCGGTCTTTTATAACATATTTATTTACAGGTATGGGACGAAGAACTTGCTGAAAAAGCCAATAAGTGGGCGGCAAAAGGTTTATTTCGACATAATCCGGACAGATCAATAGGTAATTGTAATTTAGGTTAATATTTTTTATATAATCATTACTATACATGTTTATAAACATAATTTTTTTTAAGGTTCACACAGATGGAATTTAATAGGTGAGAATATTTACGTCTATAACTACTACTCGAGTTCCGGGGATGCTCCTGAAATTAATATAGAGAACGCCTTGGATTCTTGGTTCCAAGAATACAAGTATTATCATTTTGAGCCGTTCTTTTTGAGATCATTGAATCCTTTTGGTCATTATACACAGGTAAGGTTAAATAACTTCTATATAAATTGTAGTGTTATTATTTGGGCTTACCACATTACAATATGAACGTAATGTAATATTACCACGTTACAATATTATTTAATTCAAATAGTAGTGTAGCCTTGTGCCTTGGGGTTAATCGTCATAGGTATTGCCAAGAGAGGAACCCAAAAGATAACATCTCTTCTATTTAAATTGTCTATAAACTTATTATAATTATTATAGCCAGCGTAATCTGTTTTACAATTACACTAACAGCTTTTGCAGAAAGAACATATTTATCGTTTCCTTTCATTTTAATTACTTAAACGTTGTAAATTGTTATTAATTCTGTCAATCAATCATCATTGATTTACTTTATTTGATTTTAGATGGTATGGTCTAACACGAATCGTGTCGGCTGCGGCATTTCGCAAACGAAAAAAAACATAAGAACGAGAACACTATTCGTTTGCGACTATGGACCTCCGTAAGTATTGGCAATGTATTATGCATTATGCTACAAAACTTTTTTATACTCGTTAACTTTAGGGTTATCCAAGAACGTATCAGCCTTAGTGGACAAAAACAACAATAAACTTTAAAGTCAAAAGACGTGATAAAGCGCTGCATAAGATTTTATTTGAGCTAGGATGACGGATATATGTATACAGTCAATCCTGAAATAGTTAACTAATCAAATTTTAGTATGATTTGCAAAGTTTTTAGTAGTATCGTAATATTTATTGCAGAAAGTCATATAATTGTTAACAATTGCAACACAAACTTTTAAGAGTGTTACTACAAATGAAATATTAGGCTTACGGGCTTTGCATTTTGTTCTTTAAGATGCATAAAATTGTAACGCGTTTTGCGCGAAGGCTTTACGAGATAGTGCGACGAGTTTCAGCTTCAATTGCAATTAAAAGCAAAAAGAAGGTACTTTAAAAGTAAAGTACTTTTTTTTCTTTATATCATCACTTAGTATTTCATTTCAGCGGAAATTTTTTTCAAGAAAAACCTTACAAAACTGAGGGATCCTCATCAAATCTACAATGCAGCGATGATAATTGCGAGACGCCTTATGGGCCTAACTGTTCAGAAGATAATTAAATTTCCTGTCATATCTATAATCACGCGTTTATTATTATTAACCATTTTGTAAATTTCGAAAATTACAACAAACAACGATGAGAATTACAGTTATTTTCACATTTTAAGCTAGCGAATCTTTAACCGGTTTTAAATTTTGTTGAAAGTACTTTATATCTTGTAAAATTTGATAGCGATTTTATAAAATATGCCACTACTGTAAGTATTATCAGCGTAATCATAACAGATTGTAGCATTTATCTATGATGTTGTTGTGATTTAAATTGTCGCTTTAATGTCATAGATGTTTTGGTAATGATAAGATTATGGAGTAGAAACGTATTTAAAATATAATAAATTGTAAATTAAAAAAATAGTATAATAGAAACGAATTAATAAACTATGCAAGACGAAGAAGATGATAATCCTGAACCTAAATTAAATTTTTCAGTGTAATAAAACTTTTTGATTATTTATAACATTGTTGAAGAAATGGACCATATTCATAAAGTATTTTAATTCTAAACTTTATTGCGTTCATTAATACCTTAAAAGCTATTTGAATATTGCATCGCAAACGCTCAGTGAATGTAGCATTTAGTAAAGCTAAATGGATTACTTAGGGAAAAAGCAGGAAGCGTTAAGAGCGAACATAAATATGACTGAAATTAGCAGTAGAAATATCATGTTAAGAATAGAAAGTAATATTTACTTTCTAGCAAAACTAATTAAAATAACGAAAAGTTAACAAAAAGACATTATAAAATGCTACTAGTTTTATTCCTAAAGCGATCATTCCCTTACAGGCTTTGGAGAATAATAAATTTGGTCTAATGGTTAAAAAATATGCTATAATTGTTATACTGTATAAAAGAAACAGCAGTAGAACATTTTTTTATTTGATAAAGAGACTTGCTCATTATAATGAGGCGCTTGTTAGGATGATATATTAAATTTCGTTACCCTTGTAATTTCACTGGTTACAATACCTTCCAAATAGAATCGTAGTATGTTAGCGCAATACTAGGTATACTAGTATATTAATAGACAGCAGCAATGGGAGCTGCGTACATAACTAGACATTCACAGTCAACAGAGACCATCATCTCCACCGGTACATACACAGATGATACTATTCTACAGCTTTAATGTTGATCTAACGTTAAAACTAATTAGATTATATCTATAGTAGAAATTTCAGAATGTAAACAGCGTAACTCAAACGGAATGTAAATCAATTCCGTTTAGACACATCTCCCCCAAACCCTTCTGAATAATCAGAGCGTGTCGGAGCGCCTGTCGCCCTTCCTTCGAAATAGATATTTTATTAATTTGATTATACAAAATTATTGTGTAGATACATTATTTAATAAGGAATCATTAGATAACATCACGCTGCGTTTACTACAACACTGCCTAATGACTAAATTTAAAAACTTATGCCCGCATTTTGGACTACATTGACAAGATTTCATTAGATGCTTAGCGTTTCGTAGAAATTGTTTCACGATATTTTATACTATCGCACATGCTATTTTATATATTATTTTTAACGTTAAACGTACTTCATAATTATAAAAAAAAACTTTTCTCCTATTTTGGTATATTGAATAACACTACCAAACAGCATCTTTTACACAACTATATGTATGTTAGTTTTGCTCTAAATACTTTTTCTTAAGGTTAACTTTTTTAACAATTTAGTAACGAAAAACTATTAATTTACACAAATGTTATCATTCTAATTGATATTTTGCAATAAATGTTGGAAATGTAACATCCATAGGTCTCCGCAAAGTCGATATATCAAACAGGAAATGTCAGAGGATGTAATGCAGTCGGTACTTTCACCACAATTTCCATTTTGTGATAATAATCTAGATAATTTATGCATGAAATATGAAAGGTCAAAAGAATAGTTCGATGTAATTTCTAATAGAAATCTAATGACTTGTTTAACCTTTTATCATTTATTTATTAAGAGAATAACAATTCGTCTTACACATTGCTATTTTATTTTCATGTGTTTACTTTTAGACTGACATTTAGGCAACAAAAAGGTAGGGTTCAAATACAAAGAGCACAAAATTTGTTCTGATATAAATAAAACCGTGACCCGTTAAAGTTTGTATCAAAGGACGTACCGTTTACATTAACAAGAAATACATTTACACTTGAAAATTAAGATTAAACTTTGAAAACGGTTCATTTAAAAGATATAATTAACTGTTATATTCCTTAACACTATTATATGTGCAGTAAAATTAATATTTACTTTTTCATTATGATAATTTCTTGTGCTTTTTTTTGTGCCTCAAATTTTTTTAGGCTATTACATATTTCGAAGGTGCCTAAATTCCACTTATGAGGTGTTAGGGACTTTACACGCACGATATTACTTTTTGTGATATAAAACGACTTGACAAGCATTACCCCACTTATTGGTAGGTAAAATGCCCACTCACAACAAAGTATACAGATTTACAACAAAGTTGTGCTTCGGATAAATTTACGGCATCACTTTGTTTCCCAGTCGTACGTAGAATTGAAATTTATTTTGTGATTACCCTAGTAATTTTACTTACTCTATCTTATTTTGATATAAAACCAATTAAACTAACTTTTAAGTTCAAAATTTATAACTATACTAATTTACTGGTGCAGTCTTTCTTGTCGTAGATCGCCATTAAGAGTACAAAAGCGGCGTCGATTACTGCCGCGAAATAGTAGTGTACAAACGTTTAATATTGCACTACTTATTAGTAGGGTTCTATAACCAGTAAAGTTTTTTATGTAATGATTTTAACAACTAATATAACAAAGGGATATGAGAAGTATAAACATTTAAACCTACTACTGTATTGATATGGGTAGATCTATTATTTACCATCAGGTGAACGGCCTGTATCTCTCCTTGCTTGGTTGTATAAATAAAACGTTGTATTACTATTTTCTATATGTAATTAATTTATATTTAAATGAAAAAGTTCGCAAAATTTAAAACCCGGCTCTGTTTTCAAGCTTTTAGCAGTATTTTGTCGGTTTTATCTGAATTATTCATATTTAGTACCTAGTTCAGAAAAATAAATATTCACGTTCGATTGGTGAACAATTTATGGAATCGGCGTAAAAAAATAGAATAAAAACCGAAAGAGTTAAGCAAAAATTATTTGTTACCATAGCCATAAACTGAATATTTTATATGATTCACAAAATTTAAATTAACTATGAATTAAAGCTAGTTTTAGAGGTAGAAAATTACAATTTGGTACAAAAGTACAAAGAACTAGAGTTAATATTAAACGTATTAAGAACTTACATTCAACTTTGATTTGTCATGTACAGAGAGAATCTTATGTTAACGTTTTCAGAATCGGCTTATCAATCATAAGCACTTCTTTTTGCTTTAGATTATTTATTAAATAATATGTACACATAAGATCTACGAAGAATCGAATAATCTTACTTCATTCTTATTGGCAGACTTAAAAAATATTAAAATTAAAAACACAATTACATATTTCCAGTTTCCACACTTTTCAATATTGAAACATAACTGAAATCCGGAATTATTATATCGAATATGTCCAAATTTTATAACGAATGTTATATAATTAATTTTCATGTTAATGGTTAAATTGGAAACATAAATTTAAATGAGAGTATATTTAAATAACGAGTCGAAAATGTACACAAACAAATTGAATTTAATGCAATTTCGAAATCTTGTTTCAATATATATCAAAATACTACAATTATACTTCATTTCGGTCAAATTTTTATTTACTTTATATCGAAGATAGTATAACTATGCTCATCTAAACAATATTTACGTAAGTAAAATAAATTTGAGATTCGTTGCAATAATATGAATTATGTTATAAATAAGAGATTATGAAAAAGGAATATGAAAGTGCGATTAATGCGCTGTAAAAGTATGTACTCGTATAATAGATACACAATAAGTTGTACTACTTTTATTTTAAATTTAAATTAAAACGGAATCTACTATTGCGAGTAAACGAATAACAATCAACATAAATGTTCTTGACCAAATAAAAACGTAACAGGTTTGTCATGGGATGTATAATAAATGAAGAACCACAACCTTTAAGCGTATCTAAAATTAGATTATTGCGGAAGACAGTTTTTCCATTTTCTATGTCCCCAGTAAGTCAAATATTTTCTTCGTAGATTGTGGCTGATATTAATAGGTATGGTGATTTAATAATAAACACAGACTGTCATTTGATTATGACTTTTTACCTGAAATAACATTTTCGTGTTCAAAAAAATATTATCTAGAAAACTGATTTTTCTTTTTCATTTCAACAAAGGATGTATACTTATTACTTTATGTAACTTTATTTAAAAAAAAGACATTTATTCGACGCTATTGTTATGACGAGTAGTTTTTTATACCAAGAATGGATCAACAATGCGTCTAATGCAAAAAAATAAAAAAAAAGAATCAAGTTTTGTGTATAATATTGACAATTATTTTTAATAACCTCAGTACAAACTTGAAGATTCCTTAAAATAATCAAGCGTTAAATTCTTTTTGGTTATAAAAGACATCATCGATATTGTGGTTTCTTAGTGATCGTGTTGTGGAACAAATTTGTTGAAGGAGGTTGTAAAGCATTACCTGTTTATTTATTATCACTGTCCAGGTAGTGAATAAAAAATTTCGAGTAAGGAATTTGAGCAGAATTGGTTTTTAATAGGTAAGTACAAAAATATTTGAACACAATTTGAGCTCTATTTTTGATATCTTATTACATTGAATATGTATTTGACAAAAAGTCTCTTTAACTTTAAAGCCAAAAACCACCCAAAGGCTTGTGGTTCCAAATTAACAAAGTTGAAGAACACAAGTTGCTACTACAGCCGCTGTAGCAGCACTGCGGCACTGCGGATAGAAATACATCTCTAACAATTATTTTCAAAAATTTGTGTTTATTACAGAATCCAAGACTTATATTAACTACTATTAGCATCAGCATACAACTTGTTTGATTTTTTTTTCTGGTTATCACAAAATAAAGTTATGGAACGTTTTAAGAGATTATGAAAAAATACGCAATGATTACTATGTCTATGAAACCTCGGCTTTACGACACGCTGGTAAAACCTGAACAGAATATTCGAGATGCTATTTAAAGAATTGTGAGTCTTGAAAAAATAATCGAATTATAACTAAGCTCCTATGTATTTTTTACGGGTTACTGTTAAAGTTATTTGTCCAAAAGATGATTTCAATGGTAGTTTATCAAACTTTCTGTCTATTTTATATTCTACCCACATGTTTTTTTAGTAAGTAGTTTGTTAATATAATGTGCAATTTAAATGATATGTGTCGCTGACGTCGTGATCGAAAGGCTATCATTTACCAAACGACTTAAAAGGGCAAGGCTAGATAGGATTTCACCGATTGTACGTCGCTTAATAGAATAAAAAGATTTATATTTAAGTTTTATTTTTAGTAAATAAATAAAAACAAACAAATAAATGGCATTTATTTCTTTAATAGGTGATGTTGTTCAGTTGATAGTTAGTAGCGCAGCCAAGTAGAAGTATCGCATGTTTTAAATGCATTTTTTTATGATTTATTGGTATTCATTTCCTCTGTGGTCTACCATAGCGATAATTTATCATACAGATATCGCTGTTACTATGTTGCGGTTAAATAATGATTTATTTAATTAAGAAAAATGTTTTTAACATTCATCGCAATTATAGCTGTTCGAAGTTAGTGAGAATTTTAAACTTTCAAAAGTCGGACAGATTGTATTAAAGTCCGTCAGCTAAGTTTATAGCAAAAGCGCGCAGGAGTATTATTTTAAATTTATTATCTTGAATATTCTAAGAGTTTGTTATAATAATAATTATGAAGAATCTATAAAAGCTGGTTTTTGTGGAAAGTTTGTCTGTATAACAAAAACACACTTCCCTACTTTTGGGTATTTACGTATTTTAGAACTATCTACCTCCTGTTTATACCTTGCGTTCTACAAAAAACATACTTTATGTTATTGTGGATTGTTTTCGAAACGCATGTATTCGATATTTAATAATTTTATGGAACAAAAATAATTTTATTTAAGTACATTCTTTTTGTAGTTTAATATCGTGTATCTAGTGTATACACAATCTCTTGTGTATACCACAGCTCCATTGCTATACATGTTTAAACATAATATATTCTAGTTGTCTATTATCTTTTCCAACTCAAGAGAAAACGCTGCATTGAAAATACTTCACGTTAAAAGCAACGCTCTGGGTTGCAAATCTAATTTTAAGCGGTTACTTCTGACAATTTTCAGGCTCGATCCTTTGTTAAAATTCTTGAATATATTTAATATTCTCCATAACGTAAAGTGTATTAAAAATGTTAGAATAAGATTTGCAAAGATGTGAGTATATTACTCAGGAAACTACGATAAAATAAAAATGAATTAAAATCTAGAAATAGATACTCTTTTTAATAATTAAAACATAGTTAAAAATAATTAATTGTCATTACACATAAACAGCGTAGTATAAAGGTTTCTTGTATAAAATGCAGCGAATCAGGAAATAAAAGTCCGAAGAATATTTGACTGGGGACTAATTATTATCATATCTTATTGATGTTTTAAATACTTTAAGTAACATAAAGATGATGCCACAAACAAAGAGAATATAGTTTATTTCTTTATGTATAAACTTTTTTAACTTCAATCTCGTTGTGAGGAAAGGCAGCGTATTGTCTGTAAATTAAGTAATAATTAGTGAATGCAAAAGCAAAAAATTCTCCACATGAAGGAATTAACAAATTTTCCATTTTTTATTTGGAGGTAAACGACATAAAATCATCAGAAATATTTAAGTCTAATTTAAAAGGTTGTATATTTTAAATTGTGATAAAAAAAACTAAAAGAAAAGCACCTTAAGCACTATAAGAAGAGCACGTTAAAAACCAAAATAATCCCTAATAATCTCCACTAAAGACCTACCGGGAATATTAAGAGTATAAAGGCCAACAATTATTTATAACAAGAGCCCAGATTGTATTCAGAGTGCCGCTAAAGCTTTGAAGATTATTGAAAGTAAGAGTTTACCTCTTATACGTACTTTGCAATTAGTACAGAGCACATCGAATAAATCCTTCAAAATACTTATGTCTATAAATAGATCATTAAGAAATACTAAAGTTATAGCCGAACGTACATGTACTCTTTCTTACTTTTACTTTATAGGTTTATGTCATATTTTCATGATGTATTTTAATTTTCTCAATATACTTAGTAATAAGTTTTTTTTTCAAAATAACAATCGAAGTACTAAACGTTGGTTTTCAACAGCAATTGCACTTTTCTAAGTAAATAAATTTCATGAAATTATGTTTAAATTTTAATTGGTTGTTTTGAAAATTGTTAAAATACTTTATTACTCTTTATAAGTATACAGCGCGTAATATAAAGCTCAAACATTAAGTTCATAAAATTGACGACCAACAGTACAAGCACCTTTGTATGGCCTTTATATAAAAATTAAATTGCCCTCTACTAGCAACAGCTCTCTCATATTTCTACGTTCAGACTTTATTCTCTTTAATAACGCTGAAAGAAAATAAAACTTCACTTTTTCATTTTCATAGTAACGCAGCCGGCATAAAGGATTTTACTACAAAATGAAACTGGACAGTGTTTCAGTTTTTTTTTACTCCACGTGCCATACAAGCAATTGTATAGCCAAAATGAATTTTAGTAGTTTTAATCACTTCCACTTTTTATCACTATACATAATCGTTTTCTAAGTTTTCAACTTGACTGTTCCGATGATGAAACAGCGAAACCCCTTGCCTTGTATCCACCATCATTATGAAACTCCCCCGTAATGAGCATTACTGAGTTCCGGCATTTATAGGTATGGCAGTCATCTTATTGTGCGCAAGCACACTGCACATTATATGATGACGTTGTTACTTAATATCATGCCAAAGCTAAAGTAAATGTTAGCACTCAGTAAATTATAATAGAATTTCTTCCACACTCATAAAATTCAGATTTAGATCCATATCTTTAACGTTTTCATAAACAAGCTTAGGTTTTGTTATAAAAGTTTAAGATAAGAGTCCTGTTAGTGATTAAAGTTAATTCTTTATATCTAAAATATTTAAATTATCTTCTATAAAAAATGTCAACGTATTTTACTAAATCGTTTAGCTTGTAAAATGATGTAACGATAGCAAACATCTCGGTGTGTTTTGAAAACAATGCTGTAAGCCATAAAAGAAATTAATTTATCGTATACTGGTCAACTAGTGCAAATATTTCTTAAAATTTCATAACACTAATCGACGCTTTAACACATGAATGTTTTCTTCAAATTTAAGTAATTTAACAAATTAATAATTTTATAACATATTTTTAATGATATATTTATACATAGTAAAGAGGAAAAGTAATTGAATGTAAACAAAGTCCCGTAAAATAGTTAGTAGAATATAAATACGAGGCAGAAACTAAAATATGTACATACAAACCTTGCGTACAAATTACAACTACAATATAGAGGCTCGCGCGAGTAATGTTTGTTATAATAGTCCTACATTTACGTTAACGTATTTGAAGGTTTGATTAAAATGTTAAGTTTTTAGTAATATCATACTTAATAAGTAATTCTTCTCACTGTAAGTAATTACTAATTACATATAAAATGCGTAACAAATCATTTATTTGTATTAAGCCAAGAAGTATTTGTCCACTGCTCACACAGGCCTCAATATTCGATTTTCAGCGAAAGCAAAAAACACTTTGAAAACAAATACAATAAAAAAAAAAATTATTTTAATAAGCTTTATGCTTTGAACTCATGCTTTAATCTCATTATTTTCTTGCAGTTAACTTTGTTAACTCGATAGAGTTTACAAAGTGAGTCAACAAGCTATATGAAATGATAGGAAGTTGTCGCAACTCAGTCGATATATGAGACGGAAAATTTCAAAACGGAAGTTATAAAGACGTCTTGTCGCTAGTGCTTTCCGGTTTAGTTACGCAAGAAATCACGTTAGTTACGTAAAACGGAAATTGCGTATATTTAATAAACATCCCAAGTCGTACTTTTGCAACAAATAACTCAATTTTAGAGCAAAAAAAATTTTTTTTTACGAAACAATGTGATGAATCTTTAAATGTATACATTTGTTGTATGTTGTATTACATATTTGTTAAATTTTATAAAATATCTCTTATTTTATCACTTTTTCGTATATTACATGAATTATGAGATGTTAAACACTTAATAAAATGTAAGTAGAACAAAAACTATGAAATAAGCGTCTGGTTGTGACTTAAATAAGCTTGGCTTAAAATGAAACATTAATTACCTTACTTAAATATTTTTGACGCGCGTAAAAGCTTAATGTTACCAAGTTCTTACTACTGCTTACGACTGGGATAAAAGTTTACTGGCAGAATATAAAAATAAGATACAGCATTAAAATTTTAGTTTTTAAATAAGATACAATGTAACGTACTCTATGTGTTTGTAGGTAAAAGAAATTAAAAAAGTAGGATGTACGATACTAATACGGTTCGGTTACGTTAAGTTGCACGTCAAAAGCAGTACGAGCAAATTGTTACGTACTTGCTTTGTGTAACTGGAATTCCGTTTTTGCTCAGCTTTTTCAACGTAACACATTTTTCACAATCAAATAACTGAAAACTAAGTTGTAACAAGAGAAGTGTAGTATGAGCATATGTATTTAACGTTGCCTTTTGTGAATTTTGCTTTAGAAGTGAAATGAACGAGTCGCTATCTTCAGTCTTTTTTTTACATAAAATAATAGTAATCGAAAATATTGGAAAGCTTTTTTGTGAATTACACGGACTATATTATTAATAACATTAAATGTTTTAAAAAATACTTATAATGTTGGGCAAGTAAGACTAAGGAATTTAGGTTGAGGTTTAAGATGTCTATTCTCAAAAAGAATTACAATCATTCACTTATATAAGAACATAACAATGTGCATTTACAATGCATACATGCAGACGGTAGTTATAATCAACACAAAAACAAAAATATTAATTCACAAGTTACCGGCATGTCGGACGCGAGCATAGATGGCTAAACGTCAACTTTACCTACAAATAATATAATTATTTCTCATTTTACAACAAATTAAATACCAACAAATAATTCAGACGATCAATTTTTTCATCCAATTTAAATACATAAACATCGATCAACAGACTTTTACTGTTGTTAGAGACCGCTTTAAGTACCAGTACCAGTTTAAAAAATTACTGTGTTTAGCACACACATTGGGCAACAACAACGCTTCGTAAACCTAGTAATGTTGTTGATGAAAACAGTTGCGGTAACAATTAGTGTTAAAGCGAACTTCTACATACGAGTAGGAAATTAACATATAAAACAATCTTCTTTAAGGCAGTAATGCGCAATACTGTGTTTAAGTTTAGAAGCCGCGATAAGTGGTAAAATTACAACGAGGTTGTTTTAATGTGATAAGCGCGATGTGGTGCTGTGTAAACATCTTAAAGCCCGTCTCGAGCAAACATCCCGTACGTCTCATAATATCTTAACAAAGGCTTGCGCATGTTTTTTAAAGTTTTTGCCGCTCCCTTTTGCTATTACAATGAAAAGGCTTTGTTGAAAAATTAAACGTCGAGCGTACTCAAGTCGGGGCAGAGTTTAATTCGACATCATCAAAGACAGTAGCCGCAGAAGTGGTCTGCGTTAGATATGAAATTCATTATGAACTTTAGTAAGCAGAGAAATTGTAATAGCGATCTGGAGTTTTTTGAATATTAACTTATTTAAATCAGATATTTTATCCATTTGAACAAGATTTAATGTAACCTAAGCTCTCTTATTATTACTATTACGAAAGTTATCTACACTTAGTTTATGCTTTATTCTGGTCTTTTAAATGGATGAATACTACACAGCGACCTTATTTAATATCACTAAAAATATGTTTTGCGGAATGGACAAAAACAAAATCATTATGTGATAACTACTCCGTAGTGAATGGTATTGGATTTTAAAGCAAATAAAAGTTATAAATTTACATTCGATAACAAAACCGGTATAACGATCGGATAATAATTGCTCGACAAGGGATTTGCTTTATTTTTTAATGTTATATCTTATATAATGTTTCATTATGTTATTTACTTTGCTTAAGTATATAACTGTATTTATTTAGTTCAATCATAAATATGTTAAAAGTGAAACAATAGAAAACTTAGGGGTAAAAAGAATCTTGTAAAGATAATTGATCGCGTTGTTTACTAAGATATTATATATCAAGTTACTGTTACTTAGCTTTTTAATCCACAACGAATCAGCTGAAGGAGGTATAAAATACCTAAACGCAAATTTATGAAAAAACTTTTCTTTTTAATGGTCTTAATAACTTTATTAGTGGGATTTAATATTATAATCCTCAATAATACCTCATGTGGTGGGAAATTTAAAGGACCATCGTGAGGCAGGAGCGTGCGTTTATATATTAAGAAGCACTTCATACCGTGCTCCCTAAACCTATCAAAATAATAATCTTATAAATAACTCACTGAAAAGGTACGCAACTATTTTTATAAAAAAATAGACTAGCGCTTGACTACAAGCTATGGTGAATTGAAATTGGTAAGTTAATTTTAAACTATAGATAAGTACAAATATTTTACGGGTACGGTATGCATAAAATCTATGTCGGACAGGAACAAGTCAAGATCAATAAAAGATTTAATGACCTAAAACCTGAACATATTTTTCTTAAAAACAGTTTTGCATACAAGTATTGAATTAATCGTATCAAATCTTTTTGAGGGCCTTTATGTTATGGACACATTAACCAACACAACGATCCATCTTTTTAATTCGCGGATTTAACTCATTAAGTAGCAACTGAAAAAAACATTAAGAATACTCTGTAACACTAATAAACAGTTATAAAATACTTTACACAGATATTCTTCAAGAACAAGAATAAATTATGATACGTTCTTGAAAAAACAGTTTCCTTTTTAAAGATGGTATTGCGAGTAATACAACCTTACGGCTGAACGGTCGCAAAAGAAGATTCTCATTAAAACCCGGCGACAACCTTGTTGAATTTGTTTTTAAATTTAGTATAATAATAATGACAGGTTATTTATACAGAAGCTTTAGAGAAAAAGAAATGATAAAAATTAACGAAAATTATTTTTACAGAAATAATAATACACATATATGCCCTTTGTTCTTATCTCACATGCTTCTATGATAATGTCAAGTTACACATATTAATTTGAATTTTTTAAATATGCACAGTTAATTTTTGCAAAGATTTACTATATGAATGAAGTTGTTTAGCCATGTAGGCTAGAAAAAAACTAGTAACTATAACGTCACTTGTGGTGAAGAGATGGCCCGGGAATCAGAGACCTCATTGTAACAAAGCATTTTGTGATTCATGCATGAAATTTTTTTTTGTGTACATAGACATTAATAATACTATATATTGCTAGTTGAGAGTTCAAAGCATTAATAATACAATTACTGACGCAATCGAAATGGCACTAATGAAATTATACAGCGTTTAATTTCGTTTAATGTAATTGATGTAAAATGGAAATCATATTTGTTGTACATAAATTGAAATTTAATTGGGGAAGAGGAGAAATATTCAGCTATTTTTTTGTGACCTAAAAAGAGCATACCATCGTTACTTATCACACTTAAGTTAACGTAAATCATTATCATTTTCTTCAGTCGCGGTGTTTACATGAAAATAATATATTCTGATGTTTGATTTATGTTTGCACCACATTGCGCTCGTCATGTTGAGACATAAGATATTAAGTCACGTTACTTAATTTCACTAGCTACAACGCCTTTCAAACCGGAATACGGTAATGTTCGCACGTTACTGTTTGTCGGCAGAAATAGGTGCTGCGGTGGTACCTACCTTGACGATTTTTGGCAATAGACAGCACCAGGAATTTTTAAACAAAAACCATATATATTTTACTTTACCACATACATTCACACTTATTTTATTATCGTACGCGTAATGTAGAGATAATAGGAACATTTCTGCGCTACATCAAACATTGTTATGGGATATTCGTTCATGAATATGTTTCATTTAATACTGGGTAACGTTATTAACGGTAAATCGGCTCTGTGATGATAAATGTATTATTTAGTTTCACGCAACGGCGAAGAGAACCACATTTTCAACGTGTATGTTCGAAATTGCTCCTGCAAATGGAAGCACCGCTCTTCGTACATATTGCACCTTACTGAATTATTCATGTAGTACTGTGCAATGCATGCTACTCATGGTATAGGTAAAGTTTGATGTTATCTGCTTGCTGTTCAAGATAGTATTAATAACAGCCCATTGATTATGTAGACAGCCTTTAATATACAATTGTAAAACCCATCGACAAGGTCTCAAAAATGCATTTTACTTATACTTTTACCGGCACCGAAGTAGATTTCTTACAGAGATAATTTATATTAAAACGACCACTTACTAATGATAATTATTTAGTGACAAAAATACTATACGTTTTTATCGCTATACTAACTTATCGCCAAGTAAGTAATAGTACATTTGATATCTAGATGTGTGAGATGTAATTATTAATAATGTGTGTAAAGCAAACTACGCTTTAATTATTCTTCTAATTCTGTTAAACATAAGGTCATATGCGGGAATAAAACCAATGGTAAATGATTTTAAACAGAACGGAGTATACAAGTAAAATACGTCATATCCATAATAAAAATGAACATTTAATTTGGAACCGAGCTCATGATATCGCCATGTTTAAAATTATCTCATTAAGTAGCAAACAAAGACAGCTTTGCGCAATCTAGTAAACACAATCTCTATACTTAATCAAACAGAAATTCTTGATTAAATTTTCTTCTTAATTAAATTGGCTTCAGAGAACGGAAAGTTTTTAAAATACAAAAAAGTTTTTAAAAATAAAGTAAGGTTACAAATAAAAAACTGCTTTCACTATCTTTATCATTTCAGTTTGTTGATGTCTATCCCTGAACAGAAGAGCTTCCCATATGGTCGTAAATGACATGAAATAAAAATACTCGCGCTTGTGAATTGGCGAAGACACTTGGTAAAGTTCACATGAAAAGTTGGTGCTCTTATTCTTGGAGTTATTCTTCCTTAGTTACCTTTCAGAAGTCAGGGTGGTGGAAGGTATATTTCTATTCATAATTATTCCATTTTATTTTTTTGTACATAATAAAATTCATGTTAGTCTATTAGTAATAATTAGAAAAGGTATAAAGAAAATGTCGAAGACTTTACTAAAACCTGTTTAAGGTGATTCGTTGTTAGCTTATTCAATACACTTGTTTTGTCCGTTTAAATTTATATTAGATGCATTGTATTAGAAGTTGTAACCCGTTTACAAAAATCAAACTAGATAAAATTTAAAATAACCTTAAATTTCGTATTTTGTTTCAAAAGACGTAGTATTTCAATTAGAGTCAATCGAGCATCTAAGTCAACTTTGGCACAGATGCTAGTAAATGTGGGGGACGAACAAACTCGTATTACGCTTGACTGTTTTGTTGTCTCTCCCAATTGGTTTACTTATTATACAAATTTGTTTCATACTAACAACTAACTTCGGTTTGCTTCGGGTTGTAAAATATATTACAGATGGAGATTTTTATTTTAAAAAGGTCTCTTTGGAGACGATTAATAAACGCAACCTATGTCCTTTAAGTCTCTTTTGTCTATATGTATCCATTTTTGTTGTGTTATAAAAGTAAATTGATGTGATGAACCATGATATATTGATTTTTAGATTTACTTACCACTACAGTAAATAATATTATAAAATAGTAAAAAATCATATGTAATGTGTTATAGATAGATATTCAGCCTTGTAATAAATATCAAATTCATATATCAAAAAAAATTAAGCTCGTTCATTGGAATAGTTTTTACTCCTAAACCCTGAATAAATAATAATAAACTTTATTTTCAATTACTCCATTACTTTTCAGATTTAGTTATCTACCTTTATAAATTTGGTTATAAACATGTCAAGATAAATCAACTATATGATTGAGCAAATAAACGTAGTGCCTCTTAAGACATATACTAACATTTGGCAATACCATTTCATTACATAAGATAGATTAAAACAAGACGTTTGTTTAGTTTTTTTAAGTTTCTCGTTAGACGCAGTCACTCTGTAGTTTCATCTCGAAGTTCTAATAATTGTATAATCAAAACTGAAGTTTCAACGAGCTAAGTTTGAAACAACTTTTACTGTGTTCTAGTGGACAGTATCTCTTATAAACATTGAGAATTGTTAATAAACAAATTCGTGTATTAAAATTACGAATATATGTGAACATAATATTGTGAAGTTTTAAATAAGTTCGAGAGGAGGAAAAAAAATACAATTTTCGAAAATGACGATAACTTCAAGTAACCAATGGGCAAAAGTGGTTGAAAATCTATCAGATAAAGCAAATAAGATGATTCCAGACAGAAAGATATTAATTAACTTCGCTTTGTCTTGGAAGGCCATTTTGGCGGAGTTTACTTCGACTCTGCTTTTAATTTTCTTGGGATGTATGTCATGTTTACCACTACAAGGATTTCCGTCTGCTTTGTATGCTTCCCTCGGTTTTGGATTTGTGGTGTTATTTAATATTCAAGCATTTGGTCACATATCCGGCGCGCATATGAATCCCGCAGTTACTCTCGCTGCTGTAATCTGGGGCAGAATACCAATTGCACTGGGAATAGTATATGTCATTGCACAATGCGCCGGCGCCGCAGTTGGATACGGAATACTGATGACATTATCACCTGTTGATATTATATCAGATGGAATTTGTGCAACAAGACTTCACACGGGACTCACAGAGCTACAAGCATTTGGTGTCGAAGCATTTCTGACAGCCGCATTAAATTTACTTAACTGTGCTATTTGGGATCCTGTGAATAAGTCATCATTGGAGTCCGTGTCTTTAAAGTTCGGTTTTACTATTGCTGGGTTGTCGATTGCAGGGAGTCCACTAACTGGGGCTAGTATGAACCCTGCTAGATCCCTCGGTCCAGCTTTATGGACTGGTATGTGGGACTCGCACTGGGTGTATTGGGCAGGACCTCTATTCGGTGGAGTACTTTCGGCCATTTTTTATAAATATGTTTGGCTACATAAAAGTACAAGTGACGATATATAATTCAATGACCGAAATAACTAATAACTGAAAAACCTATTTTTACTTGCAAATTGCAATTATAGCTACGTATAATAAAGTTTTTATTATGAAGTTATATAATTACTTTGTTAGTGCATGTATTACGCAAAAGATGTTGATTAAATTGACATAATATTTTTGCTACTAGAAACGGTACGCCGTATTCACAAAAAGTACTTTTTGAGAATTTAGGCATGATTGATTGATTAAAGAAATTACGACGGTAATAAAATTGCGAGCTACATATTTCGAACGACCTACATTTTTACTTAATTTGTTAATCATTCTTATGGGTGACATTGCTACACGTATAATAAGCCATATAATATTTAATAAAAATACCATTACATTATAACATGTTCCCATAGGGCGAAAATAATAAAAATGCTGGTGTTATTTTTCAACCAATAAAATAATTTGTTAATTACAATTACAGACTTACACAATTTTACCAATGTATAAAAGGAACTTATACAATTTAATTTCATTATTGAAACTGCGAATCGGAAATTTTATACATATGAATAAAGACCGAAATAAAATTGCCTGAGGCAGTAGATTATTTAAAGTTTAAAAAAGATGTGAAATATGTTAAAAGTATATTTACCCTGAAATACTAAAATCGCATAAACTTAGAAGTATTTGTATAATAATTATGATTTTTTTTATAATATGACGCCATAAAATGTTCATAAAATGAATATGTTAAAGTTTTAATTTTGATTATGTAATAATTTACTTTGTAACTGTGTTAAAACTGATTTCATAACAGTGAAGCTTAGTAAAACGATTTACGTTTAATTAAACGCCATAATCCTCAGATTACGTTGACAGTGTGCTTTAAATCATAGGTACATTAGTTATATACAGAGGATATGCAAGGTGAGTTGCAATATAAAATAGACATGTTGATTTTAGTTTTGTAGCATAAAGTACACAGACAAAAAGTCATGTTATATTTGACTCATGATGGTAATATACACATTTAAAAGAATATAAAATCAATATTTTACCCCTGAACCGCTGGTTTCGTAGCGTCCGAGTTCCATGCTGAGGTTTTCCCTGGGAGCTACAGTATGGAATTCCCGAAAAATGCGTGCGAAGGTTTATACAGGGCCGACAACAAGCTAACGATATCTCGGGTTTTACTGGCGTATATACACTGCGTGGACCGCTGAGCATCAGACGGGCCGTATGCACAGTTGTCTCCTCAGTTGTAAATAAATAAAAAAAGCGAAATAATATTTTTGTGTTTTAAACATTTATTCCAAAAGCACATTATATACACCCTAATGGAATTTTTATAGAAGAGAAATAATTGGAATATTTATACAAGCTATGTTTTAGGGATAAATAGGATAAATTCTACGCATATTTCGGTATGCACTAAAAAAGCGTTAAGGACTGCAGGTAAAAGTGTGAAGTGTAGTAACATTCCGATGCAAAATTACACATTCTTTTTCTTTGTTGGAAAATACGATTCGTTATTTTAAGAGTTTTCCAAACCACTAACCTCGTGAATTTTTGAGTTCTGCAACTTATGATTTGCAGTCGTTTCTTTGTCCAATCTAGCACGTACCAGCTCTTACTACTATACAAATTTAATGTCTAAAATCTGTTAAAAGGATCTTAAAAATTATTCCAACGGCATTTTATTTCACATTTTCCTTAAACCGAGGTCAAAAAGTATCTTCTAAAGCGTAACATTATTGTGAACCTCTTAATTGCTATTGAATCTTATTGCTTTTACTGTCTGACTCCTTATTAAATATATTGTTCTGACAACACTATAATAATGTGTACTCAGTGCTACGTTTGTAAAGCAGTTTGAGTTATCTTTAATAATTTTTACTGCGAATTATTAATTAGGTTGTGTAACACATAGTTTCTATATTAAACTCTAAGCTCAGAATTCCGAGCGTTCGAAGGGGTGGAACAGATCAGCAAAGTTAGACGAAAGTTTGCTCTAGCACCTAATTGCTATGTGCCGTTAGTGGCATTTACCGCTGAACACTGCTTTTAGTAGCGAGTATTTCGGGGGTCATTTTAATAATGACGAATCCGACCGTTGTCTCGGTTAACAATTGTAATATTGAAAAAAGAAAATGAGTAATTGAAATTATGAATTTGTCTTAAATTGATTGTTATGAAAAAGACACAATTTATATTATTCTATACATTATTGTTTGATCCGCCGCAATGTCGTATTCAAACTATGTCAATTGTGTTTAGCTAGCGCTTGGACGGACATTCAACACTATCATTACCGAATGATACCATGTATAACTAAAATTTAATCTCTTTTGGGCTTATAAGACAGTAAATTTACGCGATAAAGAGACTGGACAATCTAATCTTACATCATTAATGCATGTTCCACAGTGAAAAAGTTTCAATTGATTCACATGCAGAAAACTGGACGTTTTCGGAATGCCTCGTTCATCGAGCAAGAAACTTTTAGCACTGTTAAATATAACCTATTATACTTTTAATGGTCAGTAACAGATTAAATGTTATTATCTTTATGATCTTTTTAATAAGTTTATTGAAAAAAAGGATATACATGAAACGTGATATATTTACTGCTCTCGTTTATCAGTACGTATAGTTTTCAATGGGCGTACTGAGAACAGCCATGTGTCTATTTCCAGCACTTAGTTCTGAAGAGAAAATGAAAGAGACTCGTGTCTGTAAGATTTCAAAGAAATGAAAAGCATCTATGAAAATTCAATACGGTTACTTTTAACGGTTATTTTATTTAAGGTTTTTATTATTTCTCCAAATATTACAAATCACTTATGGGAAATAAAATATCTTAAAATTAAATATAGACGGATGGGTAGTAACGTAAAAACTATTTACAAACAGCAGAAATAAGCTTATCTATATAATAAAAATGAATTGCTGTTCGTTAGTCTCGCTAAAACTCGAGAACGGCTGGACCGATTTGGCTAAATGTGGTCTTGAATTATTCGTGGAAGTCCAGGGAAGGTTATTAAGGTGAAAAAATATGGAAAAAAGTGCCTGGAATATGGTAAAAACAACAATTTCTCTTTTTCATTGAGGTGACCAGATTTTTAGATAGGCAAAGCGGGACAACTCTGAAGGAATAATAATATCGTAATTTTTTTTAGTTTTAACATAAGTACAGTTTATAAATGTTTTTTTATATAAGTGAATTTGTTTGAGTAGATTGTAGTAATTTTGTAAAATATTGTAAAAATCTTCACAAGAATTTGATAAATTAGTTTGATTGACTTGAAATATTTGCAAAATTTTATTCGTATATTACTTTCTAAAATTTCTTTCGAGGTTAAGGTGGGTGATACACTTTTTGTCATCAATATAAAATATGAAGACTACGAGTATTTTAAGCTAAGTTTAAGAAAATTTATGCATTTATGAAATATTTAAATAAATTACTTACTTTATTTTTCTATGGTAAGAAACAGATTTGTAATATTTATTTGTTTAATTATCTTGCTAGCACGCAGTACGGATACAAAGTGTATCATTTGAGAGACAAATACAATGTAACTGGATAGCAAAAGCAATATGTTACGCAAAACAATGATTTTCATAAATTTAAAATTTTACTTAATTCTAAAAGTCGGGACTTTGAAAAACGTCGCGTGACGCGGGATTAATAGTAAAAAAATCAGGACTGTCCCGCTAAAAGCGAGATGTCTGGTCTCCTTACTTTAGATACATAAAACGTCAAAAATTTGAAGTTCGTCCCGTCATTTAGACACCAAATACAATTTAAAAGAATATTTTTGATTTTGACATTTGATATTGACAACCAACAATTACTCATTGCAATTATAATATTTCACGAGAAAAGGAGAAACATGGCGGACGAAATTAATTAACCACGCAGACAATATTTTAAGGATTTTTATTCTTTTATTTTATTTGTCTACACGTGACACTGGCTCACTCACAAACCGTGCTCATGCCATCAATTGGGAAGAAGAAGAATATTTTACGAACTTTAGCGGGAATCTGGGCGTAAAGGTCGCGTTGTCTCGGTTGAATTTTTATTTTTTTGTGTATAATGCAGTTGAATGTTCAATGTGAGTGTAGTATCATGCAGTAAATTAGTGTGTTCGTGTGCAGCGATTGTAGAATTCAAGCAGGAACACCACTGTCCTAGGTTCATTGGTTAAAATTGTAGTTAAGTCTTAACTTTACTTTGTTGATCTTTTGTGATGGTGACACTATTTAACGTTGAAAATTGAAAATTGAAAATTGAAAATTGAAAACTGTAAACAGGAAATTGAAAATTGAAAGTTGAAAGTTGGAAATGGGCAATGGGCAAAGGGCAAAGGGCAATGGGCAAAGGGCAATGGGCAATGAGCAATGGGAAATAGGCATTGGGCAATGGGAAATGGGAAATGGGCAAGGGCAATGGGAAATGGGCAACGGGCCAACGGGCAACGGGCAACGGGCAAGGGCAACGGGCAACGGGCAAAGGGCAATGGGCAAAGGGCAATGGGCAAGGGCAATGGGAAATGGGCAATGGAAATGGGCAATGGGCAAGGGCAATGGGCAATGGGCAATGGGCAAGGGAAATGGGCAATGGGCAACGGGCAACGGGCAATGGGAAATGGGCAATGGCAATGGGCAAGGGCAATGGGCAACGGGCACGGGCAACGGGCAACGGGCAATGGGAAATGGCAATGGGCAATGGGCAATGGGCAATGGGCAATGGGAAATGGGCAATGGGCAAAGGGCAATGGGAAATGGGCAATGGGCAATGCGAAATGGGCAACGGGCAACGGGCAACGGGCAACGGGCAACGGGCAAAGGGCAATGGGCAACGGGCAACGGGCAACGGGCAACGGGCCAACGGGCAACGGGCAACGGGCAACGGCAACGGGCAACGGGCAATGGGAAATGGGCAATGGCAATGGGAATGGGAAATGGGCAATGGGCAATGGGCAATGGGTAATGGGCAATGGGTAATGGGCAATGGGAATGGGAAATGGGCAATGGGTAATGGGCAATGGGCAATGGGCAATGGGAAATGGAATATTGGAATATTGGAATATTGGAACATTGGAGTATTGGAACGTTGGAATATTGGAATATGGAATATTGGAATATTGGAATATTGGAACATTGGAGTATTGGAACGTTGGAATATTGGAATATTGGAATATTGGAATATGGAATATTGGAATATTGGAATATTGGAATATTGGATATTGGATATTGGATATTGGATATTGAATATTGTATACAGAATATTGAAAATGGAAAATAAAAAATTTAAATCTGACATCTGAAATCTAGAAACCAGAAACCAGAAACCAGTAACCAGAAACCAGAAACCAGAAACCAGTAACCAGAAACCAGTAACCAGAAACCAGTAGCCAGAAACCAGAAACCAGTAACCAGAAACCATAAACCAGAAACCAGAAACTAACTAACAAAAGTTTATATTCAATTACAAGCTTTCACTGCTGTCTAAGCAATGTAGGCGCGTTCGTAACGCTAAAGAGTCAAATATTAAAACGAATGAATTAATAACATAAATAGTCACAAAATGTAAGAGCTAAAGATCCACCATACTGATTTTCAATTTGGTGTCGGCTTCGCGATATTATTTCTTTTGTTTTAGTTTCGGCGCCCGACATAAAATGCATTCGTTTACACGTCAATACATCAGTCGAGCACAAACCGCGTTACCATCTGGCGGACCTGATAGACTACATTCTGTCAAAAAGATTTGGAATGTGACAGTTATTTGTTCCTAAAAAATTATTATAGTAAATATAACTTATGTACTTTAATTATAACTTTGGCCACTCTTCTGGAACCCACTAATATCTAAATATTAGTTATTAGATGAATACATATAGTGCTGAACCCCACACACCGCCCATAACCAGGGTGACGGTTCTGTTCAGGAGATTTTTTTGCCCCGGCTATAAAATAGGCAGGAACAAAGAACATTCCATTTTTTTGACAGAACGAAGTCTGTCGGTCAGCTAGTTATATATATATATTACACCTTTTATTTAGGGTTGAGAGAAATAACTATTACTTGTTCCTAAGTACTAAGGAATTTATTATGAAATAACTGCTTTCCTTAACACGGATTACATAATTTGACATATATATTTTAAATGTTTTAATTTAGCGTGTCCCTCTATTCTCATTTTACCAACATTATTTTTCTGTAAACACTGGATTACTTTAATTTGTTGTTTCGCCAATGAGCTAAGAAATAATTAAGTATATTCCATACTAAACGCAATATGCAATGTTTGCAAAATTTAAATTATTTGTAGTAAACAATGGAAAGAGTACAATGCAATTTGCTGTATTTTGTGTCAGCATTAAGCCGCATTATTATATATATCTGGTAACATAATTATGAATTTAATAACGAAGTTACTGAGTTTCATGATTGTGAAAATTAATGTTAGTTTACATTTTATAATGTAGGTAGAACTTTTGCGTATTATTTACCTTTAACATGTATTTAAAATGTGTAATAAAAATATTTATATTGTTTTCCATTTAAAATATAAAAACTTTGCAGTTTAGAACTATATATAACGACACTTCCATTATTTTTATAATTTTATTGGGTTTTATAAAAATAAACATTACCACATAGTGATTGAATAAATATTACAAATCATTTTTTGGATTAATGGTGAAATTTGAAAAGCTTTTTAAGCATGATCATGTAACAAAATCTTTCGATACTTTCAATTGTTAAGCTTAGGAAAGGTGTCGAATGTTAACACATATTTCTTGGTTTACGCGAGGTATGAAATAAGACAGCTATCGCAAACATTTGTATTACATTAAATTATCATAATGTTTTTACATTACTTTATTTAATATCTACTCCATAATTTTAGAGAAGTATATTAAGTATAAAGTTGTAATGCGTTGTGATAAAATAATTAAATTATTTATTAAAATTGATAAGTATTACGTGGAATATTAATACAAAGAAATACTGTTTACTGGTCTGTAGTGTATATCATCCTAACCAGGGATACATTGTTATGGACAAGCCGGCCATCAGGTGAACGTTCCGCACATCCGTTGCTGTTGGGAATGAAAAATAAACGTTTCATGCATTTATTGTTTTAGCTTTCAACGTACATACAAAATATTATTTTGTTCACCGATATCGGAAGGATAGTTTTCCGTGAGCGATTGTTTGTTGATGTTTGCAGTGCTGATTGAAAACCCAGTAGTCGCTCAAGCGTAATTCACCTGTGTAATTCTTCGTTTTCCACGAATATCTTTTCGAAATACATAAAACCAGGTTTTTATCTGCATGTGACGGAAGTATAGACTGCGACGTTTCACAATTAATTTCCCTCTCCGTTTCTGACTAATCACAGCAAATTTGAGTGGTTTTAATCTAAAAAAGTGCAAGTTACATTTAAAAGTCATACATCCTAATCAACGAATGCTTTGCAAAAAAAAATAATCAAGGTGAAAACTAATAGTTAAATGGCCAAAATTTTATGTACTCTCTATTTATAAAGAATATATACTCGAACAACGTTACAAGTGACGTTTTAATTCAAAAAGCATTTATGACGAATATAAATACAAGTTGTATTTAATGTATATTAACATTTTATAATTGGGAAATTTGCTTATACACAATCTTACATACTCTTTCGATATGCACGGTACTCGAATTGCACGATTTCGCTTTTAAACGGTTTTGAAACCTAAATATTTTTTTTTTTGTCTTCATTTAATACATTCGCATTATATCAATTATCAGTATCATATTGATGAACATTTTTTAAAAGCTTGTTACAACATTATCAAACGCACCCTTTTCCAAAACTTCAATAGCAAATATTAAGGGCGATATCTCATTAGGAGGCTATAGCAGCGCCAATCAAAACATTTCTAATTTTAATACAACGTACCTAATGAAGGTTATGTTTGATTTTTTTTTATTGATTTTCTTTGAAAGGGATGTTCTTAATAAAAGTTTACGTTTTCAATTTCCAAAAAATAAGTGGGTCACTTCCGCATTTATTCTTCAATTCTCTGATTTTACACGATTGTAATGAACATGCCTTCGACGTTACTTTTTCTCCTTTAGATTGATTTACACGATTTCGTTTTGTACATTTCCATGAACGTATCTACCGTGTAAATGGAGGGATGAGTGTATAATGTATTAACAGGCGAGATGGATTGAAATCTTCTCAGAGTATTTTGAAATTGTTTTTCGGAGCCGATTAAATAAAACCCCTTATTTCACTGAATGTTAATTATTTTTTTATGGTTTTTATTAATAATTAATAATTATTTTGTAGCAATGGGTACAAAAATCTAATCCCATAAATAAAATTTAAGCTTCTGTTTACAGCATCGGCTTTATAATATTGTTTCGCGCTAACCACCTCTAATTTGTACAGTGGTCATATGTAATCAAAAACAACTCAGAGCATGTTCGATTTCAACATAGAATTTATGTAAAAGATTGTATGATAAACCACTGAAACCTATATTTTATCATATAATCTGTTTATATAATAAAAATTAATGACAATGTGTAATAAATACATGTAACCTTTTATCTTCAAAGTTCAATTGCAAGTGCAATGAAACCAAATGAATCTTAGATTAGCATTTAGTTCATGTTTAACGTGTAATAGTATTGCAGCTTCCTACATTGCTTTATAAGCCTTTTAATCGAACAACCGGTATGGTGATTTAAAAGTGTATTAGTTTTATAAATGTTGTAATATGAATAATACAAAAATTGTTAAACTTTTTAATTTTTCAGATATCTAACAATGCGTTTTCATGAGATTCCAGTAAGAATAATTTTACTATCGTGTATTATGTTACCTTGTTGCTATTTGAAAGAGGTTGATCAATGTAATGCAATATCCTCGTGCTCATCATGTTTAACTAAAACATTTTGCACATGGTGTGTGACTAAGAGTCGTTGTACGAAACAATCATGTGGCAATGATAATGTCATCTATCCGAAAACAGTCGTCGCTCTTATGTCGGGGCCCGATTTCTGTCCCAGAGTCGTCGCCACACAAGAAATTATACTAAAAAGTGGCAAAAGAATGAAACTATCCGTGAAGATAACACAAATCTACTTGTATATGGCATTTACACCGTGGAAATGTAAAATTAATGTAAATGGCGAAGAACATATAATAATTGCAACTCTCATAGTTGACACTGTATATTGTGATTCATTTGAGTTCAAAAATGAATCCGATGAACCAACTGTAACAGGTAGTGTAACGGTCTTATGGGACTATAACAAGGCGTTTGATGGCAGTTTACCATTCAAAGTTTGCCGATGTGATTTAGATGAAACATGCATTGCTTGTAAATAATCATAAAAAATGTTTATATTAAATTGTTTAAATATTCATAAGAATATAATCATTAAGAGTTATGCGATAGAAGTAAAAAATTATTTTATTACCAAATACAAATATAATAACACTAGTTATTTCTTTTACTAAAAATGACTTACAGAATATAAAAAAATAGTTTGTTTATAATATTATTCTTCGAGGTAACATTTTTAAATCGTTAATTATGAATCTCATATTAATTAAGATACTTTTAATAATGATGATGTGTTAAACAACACATTAAACAACAAAAACATACGAAATTACTTCGCAGTAAATTAATTTCAAATTTATCCTTTATAAATAGAGGCACAAAGTAATGGTGCCTCATCTGGAATCCGTACCTTGTCTGACATTTTTATAATGAGACTAGCTGACCCGACAGACTTCGTTCTGTCAAAAAAATTAGAATGTGGCAGTTTTTTTTTCTTACCTATTTTATAGCCAGCGCAAAAAAATCTGGACTGAACCGTCACTCTGGTGATAGGGCGGTGTGTGGGGTTCAGCTCTATATATGTTCATCTAATAACTAATATTTAAATATTAGTGGGTTCCAGAAGAGTGGCCAAAGTTATAATTATAGTACATAAATTATATTTACTATTATTATTTTATTAGGAACATATAACTGTCACATTCCAAATCTTTTTTGACAGAATGTAGTCTATCAAGTCCTCCAGATGGTAACGCGGATTGTGCTCGACTGATGTAATGTCGTGAAAACGAATGCATTTTATTCGCGTGCCGAAACTAAAACAAAAGAAATAATACCGCGAAGCCGACCAAATTGAAAATCAGTAAGAATGATGTTTAGCTATTACATTTTGTGACTATTTATGTTATATTTCATTCGTTTTAATTTCGGCTCGCGGCGATCTTCCGACGCGCATACGCACACCATTTTGATAGAATAATTGAATTTGAACTTTGTGCAGCTGTAATAAAGTGCAAATTGACTCTTTATCATTACGAACGCACCTACATTGCTTAGACAGCAGTGAAAGCTTGTTATTTAATATGAACTTTGTTTGTTTGTTTCTGGTTACTGGTTTATGTTTACTGGTTACTGGTTTACTGGTTGACTGGTTTACTGGTTACTGGTTACTGGTTTACGGTTTACTGGTTTATGGTTACTGGTTTATGGTTTACTGGTTTTACTGGTTTATGGTTTACTGGTGTACTGGTTACTGGTTTACTGGTTACTGGTTTACTGGTTTACAGGTTTACTGGTGTACTGGTGTACTGTGTACTGGTTTACTGGTTTAATGGTTACTGGTTTAATGGTTTACTGGTTTTACTGGTTTATGGTTTACTGGTTTACTGGTTACTGGTTTATGGTTTACTGGTTACTGGTTTACTGGTTACAGGTTTACTGGTTTACTGGTGTACTGGTTTACTGGTTATGGTTTACTGGTTTACTGGTTTACTGGTTTTACTGGTTTACTGGTTTATGGTTTACTGGTTTACTGGTTTACTGGTTTATGGTTACTGGTTACTGGTTTACTGGTTTTACTGTTACTGGTTTAATGGTTTACTGTTTACTGGTTTACTGGTTTACTGGTGTACTGGTGTACTGGTGTACTGGTGTACTGGTTTACTGGTGTACTGGTGTACTGGTGTACTGGTTTACTGGTTTACTGGTTTACTGGTTTACTGGTTTACTGGTTTACTGGTTTACTGGTTTACTGGTTTACTGGTTTACTGGTTTACTGGTGTACTGGTGTACTGGTGTACTGGTGTACTGGTGTACTGGTGTACTGGTGTACTGGTGTACTGGTGTACTGGTGTACTGGTGTACTGGTGTACTGGTGTACTGGTTTACTGGTTTACTGGTTTACTGGTTTACTGGTTTACTGGTTTACTGGTTTACTGGTTTACTGGTTTACTGGTTTACTGGTTTACTGGTTTACTGGTTTACTGGTTTACTGGTTTACTGGTTTACTGGTTTACTGGTTTACTGGTTTACTGGTTTTACTGGTTACTGGTTACTGGTTACTGGTTTAACTGGTTTTACTGGTTTACAGGTTTACTGGTTTACAGGTTTACTGGTTTACTTGGTTTACTGGTTTCTGGTTTCTAGATTTCAGATGTCAGATTTCAATTTTTCATTTTCCATTTTCCATTATTTTCCATTTTCCATTTTCCATTTTCCATTTTCCTTTTCCATTTTCCATTTTCCATTTTCCATTTTCCATTTTCCATTTTCCATTTTCCATTTTCCATTTTCCTTTTCCATTTTCCATTTTCCATTTTCCATTTTCCTTTTCCATTTTCATTTTCCATTTTCCATTTTCCATTTTCCATTTTCCATTTTCCATTTTCAATATTCCAACATTCCAACATTCAACATTCCAACATTCCACATTCCAACTTCCAACATTCCACATTCCAACATTCCAACATTCCAACATTCCAACATTCCAACATTCCACATTCCAACATTCCACATTCCAACATTCCAACATTCCAACTTCCAACATTCCAACTTCCAACATTCCAATATTCCAATATTCCAATATTCCAATAATCCATTTTCCTTTTTCCATTTTCCATTTTCCATTTTCCATTTTCCATTTTCCATTTTCCATTTTCCATTTTCCATTTTCCATTTTCCGTTTTCCGTTTTCCGTTTTCCATGTTCCATTTTCCAATAACTGCCTCATTCCAAATCTTTTTGACGGAATGAAGTCTGTTAGGTCCGCCAGACGGTAACGCGGTTTGTGCTGGACTGATGTGATGTCGTGAAAAGAAACTAAAACAAAATAAATAATACCGCGAAGCCGACCTAATCGAAAATCAGCAGTAATGATCTTTAGCTCTTACATTTTGTGACTATTTATGTTATTATTTCATTCGTTTTAATTTCGGCACGCGGCGTTAGATCCTCCGACGCGCATACGCACACTTTTGAAAGAATGATCTGATTTGAACTTTGAGCAGCTGTAATAAAGTTAAAATTGACTCTTTAGCGTTAGGAACACACCTACATTGCTTAGACAGCAGTGAAAGCTTGTAATTTAATATGAACTTTATGAAATAGCAATAAGTTTAAATTGACCCTACATTTTAGTTAGAGAACGTTTGTATAGGAAAAAGAAAAGCGCTGTTTTTAGGGGCTTCTCGGCGATTATTCGAATTTTTCTCAAATTGGCCAAATTGGTCCTGGCGTTGTAGAGTGATGCGCTTACCGGCACATATTTGTATTATAGATTAATAATAAATTATATTCAATGACATTAGTTATTAATAAATAAATAATAAAGTTGCTTGAGAATATATTTATATGTAGAGGGAGTGACAAAAGGCATAATGTTTGAGAGATAAAGAATTCGTTGTCATCCCCACTCCGTGCTGTGTACTGGTGAGAGGTGACACCGGTACACACGTGGAGGGGATCACTTACCAAGTGATAATATTTTTTTTTTGGAGTTTACAGCCACGCGGTTTGATACGTGGCCATGTACAATTGATGATATCGAGCGAGACAAAAATATTAAAATGTCTATTAAAAAGCAGGGGTTGGTGATAGAAAAGTGAAAATTTAGGGCTGTATGCAGTTTTTGATGCCACACAATAATAAAATAAAATAGAAAAAAAAATCCCAAAAAATTAAAAAAAATTTTTTGGTGTGGGCAACCCTGATCACTTAGAGGTTTGAAAAATAGATAGTAACCGATTCTCAGACCTACTGAATATGCACAAAAAATTTCATAAGAATCGGTAAAGCCGTTTCGGAGGAGTATGGGAACGAACATTGTGACAAGAGAATTTTATATATTAGATATTTCTAGCAGGTACGCAGAATGAACTTTGTGGGATTGTAATTAACAGTTTATTAAGTATACGTCGATTTAATATGTACATTAATACGAAACATGAAATATTCAAATGTATTTATTTCGCTAAAAATATTTATCATAGCCAATTATCCACATTGTAATTTCTGACTTGTGTGTTAGATTATTATTAATTTTGTATATTAATTCTAACCGGCAAAGGGAATAGGAGTGTAAAAAACTTAAATTTTAATGCTGATCTAAGTTTTTCTTAATGGAATGGTGTCTTGACAGTGCTTTTAACGTTTGAAATATGATTAGTTGTCTTTTAGTGTATAAAGGGTTTTTTTAAGTTGTAGATTTTCGAAAGTGTTCGGGTTTTTTTTCTTAATTTATGTGTCTTTATATATTTTTAAGCAAAATAGATAAGAAACAATTAACTATATTTAGCGGTAGTTGATAAGAAGTTAACTTTATTAGTAAATATTTTTAACTAATAGTAACGTGTTACGAGTTTTGTTACATTTTCTTATTATTATAAAATGTAATCAATGGCTTATATAACTGTCTTTATTTTTTCATTTTATCAACCTCTTTCTGCTATAAACATTTTGCTATTAAGATGAAACTGATCTCACTCAACATTATAAAATTTTTGATATTGTTTATGTAAGTATGTCATTGGTAATGATAAATAAGTATTTAAATTTACTAAACGTTATACTGTTATAAAGAATTTGTTACTCGCTTTCTACAAATTACAACTTCTGATTTGCAATGTTTACATTCCTTCTAAGGGTACCCACGTGTTTTGCTTTACCAATTATGTTGTTTTATTAAATTATATTTATACATTTATTTAACGTCAAACTTTACAACTCACCTACACATTTTATTATTTCATACATTGTTTAATTCAAAAACTTACGCTTCTAGTTACGTAAATTTTAAGTTTGGACATTTGCACATGGTAATTTCAATATTATTATTTATACGTAACAGATTACTTGCGATATGACCCTTTAGCTATCTTCATAAACGGTTTATCGAAGTTCAAGTCAGTAACGGACAATTGCGTGATATAATTATGATAATAATGACAAATTGTTAATCTATACATAATTTTCCTTAACCTCTATGTTCAAGCAAATATGGAATTATGATCAATAATTTTAATTTATTAAATACTAATACATAATTTTTGATATAAAATAATTAATATTTTTTCCTTTTTTTTTTACTTTTATTATCGATCGCTTTACTGCAGAAAATGAATAAACATATGAAAAAATGTCTATAAAGTTATCAAGCAATACAATCTCTAAGTGATACGACATGTCAATAAGATGTTTTTTTTTAAACTAATCGTTCACAAGACGGTGACAGGTAAAAAAAGATCTATTTGCAGGAGTAAATACTTCAAAAACTTACACAAATTATTTGAAAAAAGCAAGAAAGCTTTTAAATAGTTCAGAACAGTGCTTTCCGAGGTAGAAATTCCTGAAACGGTGGCCTTCTGCTAAGCAAGTACCAAAAGTTTCTTTTTTTTTTATACTACTATGCGACGAGACGAGCATGACGTTCACCTGATGGTAAGTGATCGTGACGCTTGCCCATGACAACGTGGTGCTAGTTAAGATGGTACACACTGCACCACATTGCGCTCGTCGCCTTGAGACATAAGGTGTTAAGTCTCGTTACCCCAGTAATTACACTAGCTATAGCGCCCTTCAAACCGGAACACAGTAATGTTTGCACACTACTATTTGGCGGTTAAAATAGGAGCTGCGGTGGTACCCATCCAGACGGTCTCCGGCAACAGAGACCTACCACCAGTAAAAAGTTAAGGTATCTTTTTCTTAATTTGCCTTTTTAATATCTAAGATAAATACTGTATTGAATTACTTTATAACCATTTATGGGGATTTGATAATTAAAAATTGGATTTAAACATGTTTCAAATATTTGTCCCGTGCAGAGATCGATGGTCAAGTTAGAGTTTATACACGTTTTATACGAGTTCAGTGACATCACTTTCAGGATATCTTAAACGCCTACAGAAATTAATAAGCAAAAATACAATAATGATATTAAGCTGTTTTATTTCATAAAAGTTTGGTGAAAATTTGTTGTATTGGGTAATTTGTTTTGACAGTGACAGTAAATTGTTGAGCATAACCAATTAGTTTTAAATGCTACAGTGAAATTTTTGAAACTTTCGCTTACTGTTTTATATTGGTAACTTTCTCTTGATATGTAATATAAAATACTCCTACTCATTCTCTTGTTTCCTTGATATATACTTTTATACATATGGTGTTTAAAAGTCACTGTTATTTCAGTTTTTGTAATACAACTTCTATGTTGGATTGAGTGAAAAAAAAATGGGATTTTATTTTGAAAGTTTATTAATTATTAAACAGGTGGGTAAGGTACATATTTCCAAAAACCACATCGACGCCGGCAGCGACATTCTCGTTTTAATCCGGGGCGACCAACTGTCCCCGCCAGCTGGCACTCTGCTTATCATATTGAATTATGTATTTACTATTCAATTCTCCTTTATAATTGAAATACAACCGTAACATTCCGATGTACGCTGACGTTAAATCCTAATTAATAATTTGACAAAAAATTGCTGTAACATTTACGCAGACATAATCACGACTTTAATTTAATAGTCTAAACAAATCATAATCTATATTGTCTATTATAATTTTATATTGCGTACATTATTGCGTAAAAGACACATTTTTCGACACATACTAGCAATATTTTTAATATTTTATATTACAAAACCTTTGAAAGTTACTAAATTAAACTAGCAGTTACAGATTATATATAAATACCACATTACTTTGGTTTTAATGATCCACACCCATAAAATTCCTTATGAAAATAAAGTAGACATTATTCACATATTAACAAAATAAAGACTAATATCGAGGTAAATTAGATTTTAAAACAACTCAAGTTTTATTAAGGATAAATAATTTTAATATATTGTTTAAACAACTATTAGCACAAACGGTATAAGGATTAGAAATAAAGAAAAGCCAAAAGGTTCATGACACATACAATTATAAAGGTATGAAGACTAAAAATAACTCGCTATAATAAAATGGAACCGCCGTCGACCCATTGAAATAAACGCACAATGATTGATATCGTTCCAGAAATAAGAATTCAAACTTATATATTTTGTTTCCTTTACCCAAAATGAACTCACAATTTCTTGTTTTTTTATTGATGTGAAAATTCGTTAAACTACTAAAAACTGGCAACTAACAGCAGTTATTGCTGAAGTAACTTTATGCAAATATTTTGTTAAAATAACTTATAATAATTATTTACATCATTGTCATAAAACTATTCGATAAATACAAAACCCCAACTTCATGTTAAGCACATCGCTATATACAAATATTAAAGTAATATTTCATTAAAACTTATTTATTTTTTCCTCAAAAAAAAATTGCTAAAATAGATAAAGTAAAATAATTAATAGGTTAAAAATAAATAATCTAGAAATTTATGTAGCATGAAAAATAAATTATCTGAATTCCAAATAATTTTAAATTCATTACAAATGTAAATAACTTGTGGAATGTGTATCATAGATATATCAATAAATTTTTAATACAAATAACACGATGATCTTATTCATGAACATAGTTTTCAATTGAAATCCAAAGGAAAATAGTCTCAAAGGAAAAAAAACGGTAGACGCTATTTAATTTATTCATTTACTTTAAACTTTCATGGAATGTTTTCAAAGTAGAAATGCATAGTAGCGACATTATGCGCTGTATGCTACTAACATGTTAATGTATGTATATATCTGTTCTTATGTTAATAACATGAATAAGATAATATTTTATTTAACTACTTTATCTTCATATTACCATATATTTTTTAAAAAATTGTAGCTAATACTTTGTATTAATTAAATGTATAAATTACAACAAACGTAATATCATGGCCAATATCAATTAAATTTGTATACGCAGTACATTTTTTTAACCGCATTTATAAAAACTTTTTGAATACTTTCTTTAAGTTATAAAACACTACACTAACACCTGTAGTAGCGATAAGCAATTTTAAATGTTTATGTATCAAGATTGTTATATATTCAGTTTATATCACTGATACATATTTGTGATATACATTGATTTCTGGCAGTGTCCTACTTATAGATGATAAGTACTTGTAACATTCAGAAATTATTGCTGTATATTTATTACAATGGTAACTATTAATAAGCAGTTCTCGTTATTTATGAACAATATGTATGATTAAACAAAAAAGGTAGTCTGAAAATTGTGATTATTCTCACCAACAGACTTTTCTGTACTTCGAAGAGTTTTGTTTTTTTCTTAATCATTAAAAATTTTGTGACAATCGGTAATATTCGATAGTCACAAAATAGACATTATATATTTTTAAGAAAACAACGATTTCCGACGTATCTATTCTCTAGTCAATATTACAAGTTAATTTTCAAAAATTCTCATAAAGGCATATGAAATAAATAGATATAAATATGGATGTACGGAATAAGATTTTCCAGCGCCGCCCGTAGCTCGTATGTCACTTTCCAAGACAAAGGGCTCATCAATTACGTGAATGATGCCGTTAGTGCACTCCACGTCTGGTCTGAATACATGAATCCAATGCCCATTCCATTCAACATAGTAATCTGTTGAATGAGTTTAAAGTAATAAATAACTTTTCGCATGAATACGTATATTAAATAAATATAAGCATTCGCAACTTACTTTTATCCGATTCTTTGACTCTCAATTTGAGCGGATCCCTGGTCGTTGGTAGAATAATGGGATGAGTTTCGTTGGCAAGTAGTTTTAAATCCGATACTGTATACGCTCTGCCTGCACGAATCACGTGACGCTCTAAAATTTGTTTTGTCTGTAACGTAAATGCACAATTTACAAAACTGTATTTCTTTTTGTTTATGCGCAAGTGTAATAACTGGTAGATATTTTTTCATTATTCAATTCCAACAACAGTAAAATAAAACTTCATCACAACTTACGTAATAACCGTAATCTTCCCTGAAGAGGGCCTTGTACGCAGATGGGTGTCTAATTTGGAACTTTTGCCAAGCGTGGTCTCGTGGTACGAAATACGTATATCTATGCTCCATTTCATTCAATTGGTGATTGAACATTTGGCGTTTACCAAGGTTATATGTTATGCTGGATAAACAAAATAAAAACACTTTTAATAAATTATAATAAATATAAACACAACCAACCATAATTAGAAATTTTGACTCTAATCTCTTGTAATACACCTGAAATATTTATCCAAAATTAAATGAAAATGCACAACTTTAACATATTTATCTAATGCAAGATGAAGTTTTTATGTTTTCCTACCTTTCCGTAGTTCCGTTATTTTAAAAAATTTTAGGACCAACTTTGTTTCTCTACAATTAAGAATCATAAAAAAAACACAAGGTTTCCCTAGAAATCGTCGAATTCAAAATCAACATTTCTTATTTTCCTACTCTTACGGTTAATTTTTATGGCACCAACTTTACTCTGTAAGAAACTATGCATAGAATAGAAATGAAAGTTTCTTTCTAAAAAAATACCTTTAACCATTACTTCAAAAGTGTATTTGAAACAAAAAATTGCTTTATATAGAACTTACTTGAGCATTGGATCAGTTTTTATCTTTTCGTAGACAGTTGTGTACGGAACGCCTAAAACTCTATCAATGATATGAACGAATCCATTAGTAGCTGCAATGTTGGGTAGAGTTACTGTAGCGTTCACACCACCGCCTTCCACCGTTAGAGTCTGATTCGCATTAGTGTTCAGAACATTGAAGTACAGATATTTGCGCGGAGATGCTGTTGGCGCTTGATATATCTACAAAATGTACATCTAATTACAAATTGAATGTTAATGTAAATACATTATAAATACAAATATTACTAACATCCAATCCACATATTTCGGGTTTAGCGTGTAAATTTAATTCTAGCCGGTTGTAAACATAAAAGGGATCTTTTTACTCATCATGCTTGGAAATAATATATAAAATTGAAAAAACAATAATATTTATATAACATATATGATATTCATTCGGTTGCCTAGGACCGTCTAGGTATGTTAGTGTTTATCAAGGCGTCGGTCGCTAGCTGGTGTTTTACGAGTATAAAGATACTGAATAGCAATTAATTGTTGGCTACCCAGGCGCATCACTTACAATCAGGTGAACGTCATACTTCATGTTGCTCTGTTGTAAAAAAGAGTTTAAAATTTCTCAACGTACAGATCCAGGAAGCTGTTCCCGTAAGCAGCATTCAGCAAGAGAATGAAGATCGAAAACGTAAGTTTAGCGTTAACGTTAGTAAGCTAGGTCAGTCATACTATTGATTCTAAATTAAACTTCGTGCCAATACCGTGAATTATTAGAAAACAATTATTATTAACCTATTATTATAAACCTATTGTTATTTTTTGTATTTGTTATCTAAAAAAGAAATATATTATTGTCTTTAAAACTCTAAGGACCAATTGATATAACTTCAATGTATACCATTCGAATTCATAAATATTCAGTGTTTACACAATGCTGCCTTATCGCTGAAAGGAATCTCTTTCAGAGAATCTTTGAATGGTTTGAAAAGGACTGTAGTTGTACCCTGTTAATACACGATATTAAAGATTTATCAAACACGATTCCATGAATATTACTTTTTGTAATTGATTTGTGTGTGTGTATCCTTTGATTTTTTTCAATATACTCGTACAAAGCTCTGTTCGATTCTCTGTATCATTATTATACAAAACGCATACCGATAAAAAAACAAATTGAAATACACAAAAAGTTAATGATTGTATTAATTTTAACGTAATAACGTGCTTTAATTTGTTTTCGAATGATTTTATAATATAAAGAAATAACAAACCTGATTCATGTTGTTGTGAATGATTGCGTCCATCGGCAACCTCTCCCTCACCAAATGCAAATTTAAAATCTCTCTGAGCTTCTGATGGTTTCTGTAACAATATTACAAACTTTAAAAATACAAAGGTGGATAGTACACCTAAATCTTAGAAATCAGAAACGGAAATTGTGACTCTAAAATCTTATTAACATAAGATATTAAGAAATTTAACATGAATACTATTTTAATTCAACTTTTTGTCTCAAGCACAAATTCGAAGGTGTTGTTAGAGTAAAACTTTCACGGGCCTAATAACCTATGTGTACATGCTTACTTGTTGTTTATCGTCGAACTGATAATAAAGTAGCGACTGTAAAAAATATTTTATGTACCAAAAAACTAATAAGTAACATTCAACTCGCATTACCTGATAACATTCTGTACACTGTTTTCATTCCAAGCTTCGTTAGATGGTGCGAACAAAGTTATGTCTTTTGCTAGGATTAACTCATTGAGGAACTGATTATTTTCACCCAAATCCATTATCACTTCGTAAAACTTGCAAAGGGGACCGTCTTCTTTTTCCTGTCATTAAATGAACAATATTCTTTGAACATGTTAAAAGTTTTTATCAACGAATTAATTTATAGGTAATATTTTAATATTGGTAGCTCTTATTATACTTTATTAACAATAACTGTATGAATTAATAATTTAAGCAAACTTAATATATTTTATTTTGTTTACGCTCAATTGATACGTATCAAAAGAAAATATAAGTTTAATAGTATAAAATGGAAAAATTTATTTATACTTAAATCTGCATTTACAAAAACACAAAATTCAAATAATATCTTACCTTTAATATACTAAATATCACTTTAGGAGTATATACAAAAATAAGGATTGGTATTATAGATATTAACACAATTCAAAAGTATTGTTTAGCGGGAACACAACTAAAATTAGCACGCTACGTGGATAAATACTTACAATACCCTAAAGTTGTTATTTTCATGCAGGATCCACGGGGTTAGGAATGCACAAATAAATAAAACAATGTCGTGAATATTTCTTAAGTAACAATAATAATACTTTGTAATATACATAAATAAAATACACAGATAAATAAGGTAAGTCTACTTAATAAATTTTAAATTATATTTATAAAATACCGTTATATTAAGTTTTAATCGCAAGGCACTATCCGGTTTAGTCCATGCCAACAGGTTCCGTACCTTTTCAATAAAAACGTATTTAATGAGTTGCACAAAACCAAACAATTATAAAGAAAAATCCTTTCTGTGAGTAAAAATAACTGCTACGATTTGGCAAAATTTTTTATATTAACATCCATTAAGCAATTCAGCTAGAACACATTCTTGAGATAATACGTACCTTAAGGCCTATGCTTGGAATATTAAAGTACAAAACATTTTTTAAACACATGAAGTAGCTTTTGGTAATGGTAACAGTTAAAACAACCTAAAAATATCACAGTTTTAAGTGTGAGTATCCAATGACAAATCGAAAATAAGCTCACGAAAACAATGAAAGTTTAAAATTATGAAGTACTAATATTAGTGATGTGGGTGAGAATATAAAAATAATGAAATGTATACATCAAATTACTTTTATGAAAAAGGTGATAAATGTGTGGCGTACTTTTAATAAATTTCTATGTTATCAATAAATTAAAAAAAGGACACTCACAAATATTAAGGAAGAAATCAAACATTTTAATTTTACCTTCATTGCCTGGTTTCCACGTAAATGTAGCGATAAGTAACGACAAACTTGAAGTATAACTTTTAATAAATATTCTTAATTTAAGTTACATTTTTTATCCCTGATGACATTTAAGTGTTTTTTTTTTTTTGTTACTTCAGAAGACGTTAACCGAAATATTAACAATGCAATTTTTTTACACTCTGTATTATAATACTTAGTATAAATATTATTTGTAGTAGGAAAATACTCGTACATCAGTTGCTTATTGTTAAAGTGTGTGGAGTTAATTATAGTGTTTTATGTATCGCACCTCTTAAAGTTAACAAATCCAATTTAATATTGTGGTCGAAATTTTGTCAAAATTTTGTTAATTGACTGCAGGCTTACCTTCAAAAAATCAATTACTGACGTATCAACAACCATCAAAGGCCTTTGTATGAGATGAACAACACCGTTTTTAACTGGTATGTTTGCTCGTACAATATCAGCAAGCACCACACCTCTACTGTGTTTCGCATCTCCAGCAACTGTGTTGGATTTGACGTAGGCTAAAATAATAAATTTAACAATGATGAATCGGCAAATTTATCTATTCAGATGTATAGACTTATTTAACTTACTTATTTCTTCTTGGCCATTGACAGCAATGCTGAAGGATATGATAACTTTAACATTGTCACTAAAAGCCATACTTTCAAATTCTTGACTCTCAGGCGTTGCCTTGGTAAATAAAACTTGATGAGGAATAACATGGCCATCGATTACCTTTTCATCTATAAAATCTGACCTAGCCGTTGGCTGCAATAAAACATGAAAAATTAATTCCACCAAATTATTCACCGACCATAATAAAAATGATTTGTTAAAACCTCAAGAGTTTTAACGAATAACTTTTTTTAATAAAATCATAATTTTAATATATTCCGGAAGTTATTTCATTTCAACCCTTCATACCTTGAAACCTTCATCAACGGGAATAAAATATGTATGCCTGCCGTCAGCGTTAAAAACTTCTTTCTTTTGAAGTTGATTCACTTTTTGCCGAAAAGATCTACAAAAGGTATTTTGTACATAATCAGTTTCTTAAAACGTTTATTTAACATATAATAATAACATGTATTTTAATTTACACTTATTTCAATACATTTTTAATAACCTAATCTAATAAACTGGATTGTAAGACTGGACCGTAAGTGTATTTATTTTCTTGATTCACAACTTATTTAGTGTTTAACCAAATAAATTGCGATATCAGAAACATCAGATTATCAGCAAGTCGAAGGGATCTTTATCAGAAAATTTGATAATGAATTTATAAACAACAATGATGCATGACCGGAAGAAGACAGAATTGTAATGTAATAAGAGTTAGTTAGAAATGAATTTAAGATATAATGAACACACAATGGTTTTATTGCTTAAATTAAAGAAATTGAGTATTAATTCAATTAATAAGAGTATCGTAATTTGTCAAAGGGTACTTTTTGAACAGCAACGATACAATTGAACAATCGGCTCGTAGATTATCATAAAGTTAAATATATTTTAATTAGTCTAAAAATTATGTGATACAGTGCGTATGGGTTAAACTTACATATGCTTAATATAAGAAACTACTTTCATGTTTGATTTAAAAGAAAAAAAGGTCATAAACGTCAATCTGAATTTTATTATACGAAATTGAAACACGCTATAGTATAATTATGTCTAACTAACTCTGCAATCCCAGGTTATATACATTACTTTTTACGATACTTGTAGATAATTTATTTTATAAGTAACTATGTCTCTAATTATTTTAGTTAGTTCTACTTACGTTACATGATATTTAGTATCGTATCCTGTATTTAGAAATCGTAAAGCCTATAATCGAAAATAAATTGATTATTTAAAATATTCACAACAGGAATACCTTAATCTGTGTTGGCCAATGTTAAATACATCAGAATGTTCTAAAAATTGATATGCGTTTGGATTGTAGACCGGCGTGCTTGTAGTAATAGGTCCGTGTGGCTGCAGGGGTTGAAGTACTTGATCTATTACATGGAGAACCTACAAATAATAATAGATTTTTAACACAAGACTATTTACATTAAATGCACATTAGCTATTTGATTCTAACAATAACGTAAAAACCTAAACATACATTAAAGTCTTAAAGTTATGGTGTATTAAATTTGTTCTACTCGATATAACAGAATTCAGTCGTTAAGTAATATTTAGTACAGAATTTGCAAACCGCATTAGGCTTACGAACCTTTTAATGAAGAGCTATGGAACTAATCGATTTTTTCGCTCAGAACGATGTTACGTATAATGCTTTCTGTAATACCAGTAATAAAAACCCGTTCATTCGTCAAATCGTTTGTAATATAATATAACTACCTTTATTTTAATCGTATGTATGTAATCGATAGATGAAATTCTTTGACATTCTTAGAAACTATTTGATTGATTTCCATAAGAATTAACACATATGTGTTTTCCCTTTGTTTCTTATTTAATTTACTATAACTGATGAATTGCATTAACTAATCATTTTCAAACACAAGTAATATAAATATATTCTCAAAAAACGTCTGCAAGGTAAAGCTATTTTATTAAATAAAATTATTGTTTTGGTGATAGGTTTTGGTTACATGTCAAAAATGCGATCAATTCAAATTAATTTAAGTTTATTATAAAAAAATTAAGTTGTCGATATTAATAAACAAACGTATAGTTTAATAATGAAATGTATCTTAGTTTTATAGCCGTTATGCATACACGCAACATGGCGTGTTTAATCTGTCTCGCTTATTTAACGCGAAAAGTATTAAAATTAATCTTTAATAGAAGCATAAAAAATGATTGAAAATCTCACCTGTAGTTTACCGTTTCCATTAACAGCTTGATAGGACCTTGTTATGTATACTTTTGCGTTGTTCACATAAACATCATCATGCATAGTATCGCGTCGCCTTGTCACCCAAAGTGGCGGATTCCCATCTAATTCTGACGATATGGCGTAGTCTAAATTTGACAATGTTGTTGCAAGGTTGGCTAAAAATTTGTATTGTATTCATCAGAATCGTTAATAATAAATTAATTATAAAGATTCACATATTATGTTATTGGAATGGTTTTCCGAAAAAAAAAGCTTTGAGTGTAAATCGCTTAAATGAGTTACTTGTAATGAATATTACGCCAGTTTGAAAACAAATATGTAATTGTAAACTTACATATGTGATAAAGAACTAAACTGTCATCCATTTCTCCGTTGTACCTCTGGAAGGCTTCGTTGGTGGGAGCGAACATAGTCATTTGTCTGTACTGCAAACTCACATTCGCCACCATATTGCGTTCCACTAGTGCCAGGAACTAAAACAAAATAAACAATAAAAATATGTCTATAAAACAAGTACAACAAAAATAAACAGAGGACATGTATTTCGCAGAGTTAATAAAATATTATTAAATTTTTAGTAATGGTAATATTAGAAAATTTTAAAGAAAAAAATTTGTAATATTGTTTAATTTAATAACTTTAATGTTAAACGCAGCGTTGAACTGGTAAACGGACTACCTGATAAAGATCACGACGAATAAGATAATAGTTGCGCTGAAATACGTTTATGGACACCTATGTTCAACAATCAACAACATCAAAAAGCCGAAATTATGAAAAATCCTGTCGCTACACAGTGAACATAGTAGTAAAAGCCAACACACCATGAATTTTGGCATTTTTGACTATTACTGCTCCGTCACAAACACCAAACTATTTAATGTACAGATGTCTACATTAAACAAAAGACCTTCTTCGACCTTCACATGTCTGAACTGACAAGGTGTTTTCACACTTGGCCTTTAACATTTACAGCATAATCACATTAATTCTATTTATATAACAATATGATCGACATGAATATGATGTATTGGGAATTTTACAATAAAATTAGTTGAAACCATAATACTAGACACAGTTAAAAAATAATGTCAAATGATCAATTTTTCACATTTAATCTTTAAAGTTTAAAAGCGTTCATTCACCTTTTACAAAATATTAAAATGTAAAGTTTCTTTTATTATAATTAACAATATTTTGTTTATGTATTTATTTTAGGAATCATAAACCAAGAAATGTATACAAAAACAAAGTGCACATATCCAATGAAAAACTGTGTAATATTCATTGACAGCAAGCAAAAACTTTAAAGCGTTCGAAGTTCAATATTAAAACTTAATAAAAACTTCAAAAAAAAAGTGTTCCATTGAAATCTAAAAAGTTATTAAAATAAAATTATTTTTATACGGTATCTATAGAAATACTATTAAAAAAAGTATGTAATACTGTTAAAAGAAGTAAATTAATATTACTGCAGAAATCATAAATTAAGCTATAAATACATAAAGCTAGAAAATGTACACCGGCAAAACTATTTCACGTAAATTCACCAGCTTTTTGCTTAAATGAAATAAAGTACCAGTGTCATTTCAAGACAATGTAAAATAAATATTACATTTTGTTGAACGCAAATTGAAACTCAATGTATCGAAATAATTACATAAAACTAAATGAAATCAATACACGAGATAATTACGAACAGATGAAATTATACCTTTTTTGCGTTATTCTAAATTTATCTATGATTATATATTTCGCTTTATTATCATCTTGCCTATCCCTAAATCCCGACCCTTTTGGGTCCGGTTACATCAATGACCCGTGGGATCAGTATAATATATTTTTATATATATGTAATTGCATATTGGATAAGTTCTTCATTCAAAATAAAACCTTTATTTGTCACAAACAGAAATGATTTAAGTAGTTAAAATTTTACAAAAATATTTCCAATCAAACGTTGGCACCTTCAGTTATTGGGGCTACGTGTTTTCAAAAGCCCGCGCAAATTGGCCGGGGATATGTCTGCAAAACTTAAAGTAAAGGAAAAATAAATTTTGCCACCTTTATTGATATTCGAGCTCACATTTGAATTTATTTTCACCTCATGTGCTTCCCGTAGGCACAAGACGATGCGTATTCAATGTATATACAGAAAATAGGCAGTGTTATATAGACCTACTCAAACAGTGAAAGAATCTAATGCCTTCATAAGATAATGGCACGAACTAACAAAATTTAGATAAAATCCATTTTTGTGTGTTATATTAAATAACAAACCGCATCAATTAAATGGGTGACCCGAGATTTGTAGCGCCATTGTGGCGCCGAACTTGTGGCTATGGCGTCCCCCTGACGGGGTCAAACAAGCACATTTATCTACCAGACATAGTCATAGATGTATTTTTTATTGTGTATAGTATCTAAGATGACGTAATAATAAACCTCTCATTGACCAACCAATAGATCCGATAGTTGAGTCCAAATAGATTTACCGTTTTAACTATTTCAGTTATTAAATCTTAAATGTACATGTCGTTTCGAAAGTTCAGTTAAACTACCAACAGCGTTCTACGAATCTTATAGTATATAACAACATAGCGATACAATTCTAGCATTATCATCCAGCTTTAGATTTCCAACTTATTAGTTATATTTAGACTATATTTAAACTTGCACAACACGAAATGGTATTCAAAAGTGTAAAAGTACATAGACTTCAAACGTAAAGGCAGAAAGAAGTACTAAGTGGTTCGTGTGCAAACACTTGTCAGTTTTGTAACTGAAATGGAACTAGAGGAAAAATTTTGCAAAAATACTTGATGGGTCGACAACATGATTAATGCTTTGAGTTTGTATTTGCGTGGTACATTAGACTAAGTGAAGCTTCCGAGAAGGAAGATTTGTAAACAATGGTGTGAGTATAACAAGAAGTACATTTACATTTTAAAGGCAAATGAATAGTTAATGAGACATATATAGACCAACCAACAAACCATCATAGAAGTAGTAAAAGGAAGGAACAAACTAAAAACAAGCAAGGGTTAAGACGAGGTTGTTCAGTTTCATTAATATCTAATGAAAGCTCAAAACAGAAATAAGAAACTCCACAGACGTATTGTAGTTTATTCTGTTCTGTACTGTAGTCTACTTACTAGATTTGGAGATAATGTTGTATATTAGTAGTAAATATAATGAATACAACATTATTTTAATACAGAATTACCATTATACTTCCAATTAATTAATTAGCCATCGTTGAGTTAAAAAAATAAAGTTAAGCAATAATACATTTACGTGAGTTTTTGTTAGTGTAGAGTAGTATTGGCATTTTATCACAAACCTTTTATACACAACTCAAGTTTGCCTATTTTAATCTTTATAATTAAATTCAAGTCAATCTATTTGTCATTACTCTGGCCACATTTTTTTTATTCTTATTTACATCTCTTTGTAGTGGTAAATCGAAGGAGAATCTTTAACCATTTCGTCGCTTTGTCCATCTTGCAATCCTCGATTTGAATATTCAAAGCGTAACCCGTTCTTTGTGGTGTGGTTACTCACTTCATTTATATTGCAAACGCTAACCATGATCATATTTACCGATAGTTTCCTTTCTTACTCCTGTATAGGTAATCGTTACGAGCCCTTCCAATTATGAGGCACTAATAACTACGCAGTATGTTAGCAACAGAAAGGAAACCGCAAACGGTAGCTACTGTATAGACAACAATGGCTTGTTTCTAATAAGGTACCCCATTTCATTCTTCGTCATTTATACTTGAAGCACTCCTTAGTTTCACTGTTAGTTAGTAATTTGGCTTTAAATGGGAAAGATTTTATTAAAAGTATAAATAATAAGAAAAATGTTATCGGTAATTTTAAAATAAATTCATGATAAATTATTGGAGTTTTAATTGCAACATAGAATACATACAGGACGTTTTTTAGAAGAAAATACCACATAATTATTACTTAAATGACTATGCAAATATATTTTGTTTTGAATTTTAAGTTAAGTATAGGGTTTGCTTTCTTTTCAGATTATTATGAACGGGCGTATTAGTTATCACCATATGAATCTCCTGTTTAAAACGATGATGATAGTTAAAAAACTAAATATCGTTGTTATACTCATAACAGATTATGTTTACCTGTTATATGACCTAATTACAACTTAATCTCTCTTATTTTCTTCCATCTTTTATGACTTGTGCCTTGTACACAGGTCCTGTGAAGCTCCCGAGGAGAAAAAGCCATAGATTATGTTTAGTTAGATGTGGGATGTACTGTAAGATTTTCTTCTCCGGACTATCGTTGCTAACACGACAGTAAGCCAGTCTATAGCCATTTCAGCACTCTGTCAAAAATTCTCATTGGTGATTCTATTTCTCAGAGGGATTATAAATATTGGTTTCTCGATCGCTAGCCCTTTGATTTTGAAATAACAGTAACAGCCGCAGTTGATGATTTCGTAATGTTCTGGATAAAGACTATGGCTTTTAAAAATATATTATTATTTGTTATATAAATAAATGTTAATGTTAAATACATCGCTTGAAAATTGCGATTTACCGAGTGTTTTAGAGATCTACAGCACGATAAAAATCTGTACAAAGGGTTGTAATGGTTGTGTGAGATTTTTCATACCTACAGGATTTTGGGGTCCCTTTTATTGACAATGTAGAATTTAAATGAATAGAATCGCAATCTGTTACCCTAATCGTGATTGAAAGCTTTTTTTCACAAAGCGCCCCGCTAGGTGAATAAGTGTTAATCTGATTTAATTTATTATGTAATACTTGTTTAACACAAGCTGTTTGACATTTTTCTTAAAAAGGGGTCCTCTTGAATAGCCGTTAAATCAAAAAAGCTCATACGGTTTTTTTATTCAACTCATCGTATATTTTCGTTACTTATATGTATTATATTTTGAAAAGTGTACTGTGTAACGAAAATCTAAGTAATTAACGTGTAACATTGATTATTTTTAAAATAATATGTTGTTAAATGTAAATTATAAAAAGTAATGTACAAAAGTAATTTTTAACTTATACGTAATAAATCAAATCATACTCAATTTTGTCGTACACGGGTATATATAAATCCAATAAAAACATTGTTAAACTTTGTTAGTACACGGATATAAATAATTCGTCCCGATAAACACGGCTCTTATCGGCTTTGTTCAAAACCCAGAGGTACTTCATTGTGGCCACATACACTACAATGAACAGTTTATTTAGCACAAGCAATTTTTTATTCACTTTTGCTAACTTATAACAGCTTTTTTGTTTTATTTAATTACACATTTGAGTAATTAGAAGGTTAAAAAAATAAGTATCTTACGCGGCATATCTTTTTGAAAACTCTTTTACCTACTACATACAATTTTAAAAATAAATTTAGGTATTAATTATAATTGCGTTTAGGAGATCGAAAAGTGTTTACCAGTACGCAAAAAAAATACAAAATAATCACTATTTAATGTTTCGGGAAAAAAAAACCTAGCTCTTTTACACAGTCTACAATGAATTATGAAAACATTTACACTTTTAATTAATAGCAAATTAGTTTCTGTATTACGTTATAATTAGAAATGTAGGTCGCGTGACGCACTATTACAAAAATAAAAGAAATTACTTTTGAATATGTGTAAGTTTGTTTAGTTTTAAGTGCTTCCGTAAGCACTAAACGACATGAAGAAGTGCAGATTCAATTCCCACTGAGCTTCCAGTAAAGGAAAGTATTATAAAGAAAACCTACATAGTCTAAAACCCACAGTTTTATGGACTTGATCCTTTATCTACCTTACTCAACCCGCACTTGTAAAAAAGTAAAAAGAGGAGATAATTTAGGTGTACTTTATATATTATTTTTGTTCTCGTCTGAGTGGCTTTTACTATTTTAGTATGCTGTAACTCTACCCCCTGCGTGTGTGAATAAAAAAGTACAGAGAATATATAAGCGATACCCGAAAGCACATGTTGCAAAAACCCTCACTTTCTTTTAATTTTCATGAATTCTACCTCGTTCATAATTCAATTATTAAAAAATAATATCACATTTTTAAACAATGAGTAGTTACTATAAATTTACATGTTTTATTTGTATGTACGACCGATTTAGGTGGACCACTGGAGCAACTATTTCTATAAAATTAGGTTGTAGATGTACCATTTATCATCAGGTGAACGTCCTGTTCGTCACGTTGCTTCGATGTGTAAATAAATCTGTTACTACAGGTTTTGTGACTGAATAACCTGGCTCAGATATACATTAATTAACAAAATAACACCACTTTATTTTGTCGAGTAAGAGCCCGGAATTTTTTTTAAAATGTAAGCAGTACAGCGTAAATGTGAAAATTTATAAAATGTTATAATATTATACAGTGACTTTTCACTGCTTTTATAATTCGTGTAGTTATAAAAGTAGACATTACAGACAGACAGTTTCGTCAGATATAAGCATGGCCTATTTTCTTTCTTTCGTGGCAACCTATCGTTTAACAAATACAGAATTGCTTTCGCTGTTACACCCTCTTCAAATTATGGTTTCGCGGCAAAAAGTAGCTAAGTGTTTTTAAAAGGTCTCTATAGCAAAAATACTAAAAGTTGTGCAACAGTTAAAGTGCGAAAACATAACACAGAAAATATATTTTTAGTGTAGGTTTTTTCCCAGCGTAGTCTCCTAATAAAATTTTTATTAGGATATGTTTTTAACGCACAAAATCAATGTTGAAATTTCACAAGTTCAAAATACATAAGCGAATTTATGCGTCCATAAACTAGTACCGCTTCAAAAACAACTCGTAGAAAGGGTAAATGAGAGAGGATTTTAGTATAGAACGAACGATTCGTAACTTATAGACTTTCCATTAACGAACTGCGTTTTATTATCGCCCTGTCTAGTATACAGGTTAATGAAATGCTGGCGACAGCCAGTCGCGACAATTTTGGAGCCATGTCGGCGCCAACGGGAGAGACAAACACAAGGAGTCTGCGTTCTTTGTCTATTGATATCTACACAAGTCTACATACACATTTCAACCCTCTCCACAAGCACTTGCATACATGCGAGAGGGGAACAAATTTCAGTACGAAAATTATGCACTTCCTAAAATTATGAGAAACAAAAACTAAAAACAGGCTGCCACTGTCTAGAAATCTAAGAAAATAAAATATTACATTAGCCTATTCTTTAAATATGGGATAAAGTTCCCTGAATTTTTTTCGGTAGTGAAAAAAAATGTTTCATCGTTGTTGACTGGAACATTCAAAGGTAATATTTCAGTACTTCAAATGTTTATCCGTATGTGATGAATGCGAATTTATAACAATAGCGGGAAACGAATTATTAAAACACTGGTTTATTTAACACCCCTAATTCTCTGGACGTAAATCAGCCCTGCGCGGCAGTACGATAGGTACTGATTAATTTTGCATGAGCAATCGTCCCGAGCTTTTGTTCGTTACATCTGGACTGTATTGCTGAGCGAAATGAAACAAGTCCGAATGTGTCGCCGATTTTATCTCTTGTCGCTATAAAAATACTTTACAAGTTTTAAGGGTTTATAATACAAGTAATATAAAAGAAACACGATAACATCTCAATATCATCAACGTTCGGGGTGGTATTTTCGTTCTCTCTTTATGCCCCTTTGTCTTTTTTACTCAAAAAAGTAAATATATTAGCGAATAATGACTACCAGTATAATTATATTTATTACAAGTCACCAAATTTACTAACCTCTTAAGGAATTTCGAGATGTATTTTTATTATATAAAAACGTCATTTCAAAATTGTACGTAGTTAGTTCTATTTTTACAGCATTTACAATGATAAAATAGACTTTTACCTACATGTCAGTCTTGACAGTAACATCTAAGGGTATGATATTTAAGAAGGTTGAATATTGGTTTTGCGTGACTAAAATAATTCGCGAAGCTCGTATACAAACGGGCGATAACATTTTCTTGTTTAAAATTATGTAAAATAGCTTTAGTAGCAACAAATAGTAGTTACGTTTGTGCACACTATAATTAATATACGAGTACTGTATACTTTCCACGCTGGAGTGTAAGCAACATAGTAATACAACAAGGTTATTACTGATAACCATACACGTAAATCTTGTTAGGTTTATGTTGTTGTTAAAGCTTAAATTACATTGCAGCTTTCTGGATAAGAGCTTTTAAGGTTAGTTTCGCTTTATTTTCGTATGAAAATAAACAAGAATGTAATAAGTATAAGGACAAAGTGCAAGAGAGAATTTTTTAATAATTGACTTTTCTGAAACTCGCTTTTTACTACAATCCCACTGTTACAAATTCCAAATAGTTGATACTGTTTGTCTTTAAATGAAACCGTAAAAGTAGGTCTTATACTAATAAATTGACGTAATTTTAAGTATATAAATTTTGTGTCTTGTTCTCGTTCAAATTTTGAAAAAAATATTCAAAAAATTCTTCGCATTTACATTTGTTGATCTTTATGGTACAATATTATATTAATACATCATTTATTAAAATACAATAGTACATTTTCTAAGGGATTATTTTTATTTGCCACAGCCGAAGTAAGTGACATAGCTGCGGTTAGCAGCTGCGGAAGCCATAGCGATAACGGACGGCCATTCCGTTCGTAACCGGAACAAGCTCTTGAAAGGTTTCCTTTAATTTACCTAGTTCTAATTGAATATCATCACAACTTGCAGTACAACACAAAACACACCTCGTTTTCTCTTTAAAAGAAGTCGATTAGTCTGTCAACAAATCCGTTAAGAATTTTCTTAGTTATACGAAAACAGTTTGTAAGCTGAAATCTTGAAATTATGAAAGAAAGTTTAGGGTACGTATGTACTGTAGGGTACTAATAATGTTTAACCGAAAATATTGACTATACAAGAGTGTTTGTTTATGAAACACAATGAACCCGAAGCATTGTTAGGTATTCGGTGCTCACAAGCTAATGTACAACAAAGGCAAGTTGCGTTTGTCCGTAATATTATAACAGGCTTGCATGCAACAAAAAAACGAGAGATTAAGTAGTAAAGTTTAGTGCGATTCAGGATGACAAAAATGACAATAGATTACACCCGTATTATTATTTCCCCTTGTACCCTTCGTACGGTTTAGTACTAGATTTGTTTACGCATTCGTTTAACGGCAACCAATATCGGTTTAGGCTTAAATGTTCTTTAGTCATGTGATTTACGTTCCTTAATTTATTACATTATGCATTTGTTGTATTTTAACATCACTGTAATCAGTTTCCTATTTGTTTATATTAAAGTACTTTGTCATTAATGTGTCCCTAAAAAATCACATGCACTGTATAACAGTTATCTTTATTTACGATTCGAGAGTCTACTAGCAGTAACACAGCTAAGATATTTTAATTGACAAATTTATGTTAACAACAAAATAGACGATGAATGTGGGACAGAATTCCCTTTGCCCTGTTGTCGCCCTGATTTTCATCACAAACCGATTCATCATTCATCATGTAAGCACTTAATTTTTATTCGGGTGCAACTCATCAATTTTCGGTATTTTACTCAGTTTTTCATTACTTAATCTATATGTCAAGATGAAAAGAGATTGATTGTTCCGCCCGCACAGTCTACGTAGATGACGAAAGTTAAAACAACTTAAGTAACCTAACATAAATGTACGTATTTAAATTTTGCAATTTTCCTTCACACACAATTTTTAGTAAAATTTAACAATGTTTTTTTAAATAAATACGTTTTGTTGTACCTAATTAATAATAAAAAACAAAAATATATTATAATAAAATTCTGAAACGAATAATAGATTTGTTGGTCTAGATCTCTAACTTTTTATATACAAAAATATGAACAGATGGTATGTGTAACTGCTCCCCATTATAATGAGGATACACCACTTTGTACTTGTCGCCATAAGAGAATAAATGGATTGCTGAGATTTATAGGATTTATATTGTATTTTCACTAATTATATATTATCTGAACATTAAAATTATTGTATATGTATTAAAAATTAAAAAAAATACAGTAGGTGTTGGTTGAGCTTTTTATCAAAAGACTTCAATTAGCATTTAGTTATAGTCATATCCATCTTTCACCAAATGCGAAGTCAATTAAAAGGCTCGGGTAGACGGCATGTTTTAATATAGCTCTAAATCGAACATCTGTTAAGTATCTTTCTATAAAATGCAATTTCGCTTGTGTTGCAATTCCGAAGAAACTAAGAGCAACTAATCTCCAGCCTCCGAGTCAGTTACTACGAGCCTGTAGGTATAAACTTTTCAATCTTTTGTTATAACCGTTCGTAGTTGCGAATACAATATTTTATTAATTGTTGCCGATTTCTGTTCCATGCATGAAATGATGCCAAATAATACTTATATTGTTCAACTTTTGGCATACTAACCACGGCTCATCTACTTTTATTGAATAGCGTAAGAGCAATAAATTAACAACGATGACGTAATAAATGGCCTGTGTATTCTCTTGGGTACATAACCGCGGAGACTTTATCAGGGGTGCATTTTGGATCCCCGAAGATTTGTAATCGGCATTTGTAATAAAAGAAAAATAAAAAAGATAACGAAAACATTTTAGTTGGACATTAATATCTGATAGAATGCAATAATAGCATTTTGTGTTATTTCTGGTATACAGATATGTTATTCTAGTTAAATTTTTTTTCTGCTTACTTAAAAAAACAGGAAATCAATACATACTCGGTAATAATAAACGTTTCGCAACGCCGCATTTTTACAAGGACTGCAGCCGTATAACTGGGGATGAGGGGGTAAGGCGATAAGCTAAACGGATGCCCAGCAGACAAAAGCGCGTGTCACGTATTGCACCTCGAACGATACTTGAAACACAGTTCTATTCCTTCTACGACACTCCATCCCATTCTCAAGTATTACAAATTATCATTCAGACCCTGTAGATGTAATTGAAATTAACAACAAAATAAATAAACTTAATTGTTTACGGGTACGAAGATAATAAATTTGCGAAATAGCACTTGTAGACTTTCGATTAGTAAAATAATTTTAAACCGATAGGCTATTGACTCTGTAGATTACTTATTTTCATAACTAAATTTTTGCTAGAAGAATAAATTTTGTCTTTCTAGTATCAGAAGTCCGTTTTAAATTTTATACGACGAAAAAACACATCATGTGTCGTGAAAGTTTAAAATTTCTTTTCATCTGTTGTAAATAATTCTTTATTAACGACGATAACAGAACTTGAATAGAAATAAAATAAAATATATGTATAGTTTCTTTATTATTATTTCGTGAATCTTCATTGCTTATAGTTATTTTCTGGCGTACTCATTTGCGTTATTTTATATTTAGTCTAATTTTCTAATAATAAAATTTCCTTCCGTAGCTTGACTAACAGAAAATACCTATACGTTATTAAGTCCGCGCCCTGTACCCTTTCGATGTTACGTAAAGTGTAATTGGTTCATAGACTTTTATGACAAGTGATTTGAAATCACAGTTAACCTAAAAATAATTTTAAAGGCACATTTTTTTCTATGACTAACAAGATTTTGAATTACTTAAAAACGCTTTGCAAACCGAAACAGATCACTGTTTGCCAAATGATTTTTTTGCCAATTGATATTGGTGCACTACTATTTTGACAACCTAAACTCTGACATAAAATAAAACATACATTTAAATTTTTTAAATAAAATCTGTACACGTTGATTGAATATATACAAATATCCATATTTATAGAGTGCCATTGTATACGCACGAACATTGTTCAGACATTATCTCATTTTTATTAACGACTTATAAATACGTTAAAAATACGTTAGTATATTTATTTTCCAAAACGTGTCAGACGATGATCAGACGCTCGTTGAATACGAAAGTGGTTGTGATGTGTCATGGCGTACGCCCGCATCTGTAAGCTATATCGAATTCCTCACCGATTGTTGTTTGTCGGCACCAAAAGCTCCGGAAACAATAGCGGGAAGTTGATATGAAGGTAAAATTTAAAGATTTGACTAAAGAGTTTAGCAGTGTCACTGAACCTCAACCGAGAATGGCTAATTATTATTCAAAATACGTGATCCAAGTTACAAACATTTTCGACCACCAAAGTCCATTATATTTCGTGATAATATAATATGATCATCATCAGGCGTCTAATATTACACCGATAGACGCCCACGGCTAGATATAGGCCTTCCCCAGAGATCTCCATACTAATCGGTTCTACGCTGCCCTCGTCCAATTCAATATATATAACTTCTAACTTGTATAACGTATACATACAATTTTTTTGGGGTATGATTATATATACAAATGAAAGAAAATGTCAAACACTTAAAACCAAAAAGATGTAACTAAGTAAAGCTGTATTTAGTTTTTCTTTGTTTAACCATTAACCAGATATGACTTTTAATAACCATTCTGCATATTGTTTCAATTTAATTAAAAAAGTTTTCAACGAAAATCATTTTGTCTAGATTGTGTGTAAGTTTTTTTTTTCAATCTTTGTAATTATTGTGCCACTGAACTTTAAACTACAATTATGTTTCTTTTTAATAAAATTCTACTTATAATATCACATAAGAAGTTTTTGATAGAGAACATAATGAAACAATCTCTGTAATCTAATCTGAAAATTCCTTATAACGTCGGGAGGATCTCAAATGATATTAAACTACTCGTTGATTAAATAAAAGGCCCGTTGTCCGATATAATTATTGCTTGAAGTAGGCAAGTAACACGAGCAGTGCTTGAATGTTCTCGCTATAAACATATAAGAACTATTTCATATAACGAACAAACTGTAACTGTTTTTAAATTCATATACTATTTTTAATTGCGTTTAATTTTAAAATACAATGATTATTTTTTAAACCCGACTGCGTTTTAAATAGTTGGGTATGTCTTTATTCTATAAGTTGGCTCTAGCTTAAAATAATTTTTATATATGCATGTAATATTTTAATATTTATATAACGTCGTCCGCACTTATCACAGACAGAGCCACGTTTGTTACCCAAATGGTAAAAAAATCTAATGAGTTCTGGTCAACTGCCAAGTCAGTACAAACTCAAGTTTTCACGCAAGTGCCAAAGCAGAGGAGCTTAGAAATTTTCAACGTTTTTTTATCTATATGGGCTAAGACTTTGGTACTATATGCAGACTTAGTTGATTGATATGCTGAAATACCTAATAAGATACGTTCACTGTCGTAAATTTTTTATTCTATGAATTAAATAGTAAACATCTTTGTTAGTCTCTACCAACCAATACTACAAAGAAGTCGAAAAAGAGACATGTTATCAAATTTCTCTCAAAGTTAAGCCGCAAACGGATGTAATCATTTGACCTGTCTGTCAATTAAGCAAGACGGCGGCTCTCTATTAGTGTAAGGATATTCTGTACTACATAGGGCTCGGAATTTATGCATAATCGTATTAGCTAAACTTATATTTTAAAAAGTTGACATTATTCGTAATTTTATTAACTCTGGAATATCTATCAGTTTCTTCATAAGAATTAAATAATACCTGTAATTTCATACTTCAATATAAAGTCAATAATATGTCAAAACACACATAAAGCATATACAAGTAAAGCTTTATTTTTTAATGAACTTGCTGATATTTTGTCATAATTTTGAAAGGCACAAAAATTTGGTTTCCAAAGCAGATAAATAACTTATTATACAATGACGTTAACCACAAAACCGATTATCGATATATATATATATGTACAACACAGGTACCACTATATGATAATAAATGGTTAATTTTTAATTCCCTTATTGTAATTATATAAAAAATTCTAGTGGCCATACAGCTTGCGTAAAGATACAAGTAATACAATAATTCAATTACAGAAAACCTTGTACAGAAGCAGTAGGCGTAAATCTTAGGTTTAAACATAAACTTAAATGGTTTATAATATATCTACATTAAAAAGTAAACTTAAAGAAAAAATCAGTAATTGTAAAATGTGGTTCCTAAGTACCGAATATAATAGTTAATATAAGTTAGGAAATACATAACTATAGCACATTTCAAATAATCGCTTATATAATCTTTTTGCCCAATAATTAGTCAAATATCTTACTTAAATTAAATAACATTAATATGTATTATATATCTTCTTTATAAATACATAAAAGACTCACGCAAAAAGTTTACATAATCTCCAAAGTCAGTTTAAGTGATGTTTATACACTCTACTTTAAGTTAAGTAAACTGTACACAACATCGTTTTAAAGAATTACTAACGCTATAAAGTGGAGCGAAAGTTTTTCAAGTTATTACCTGCGAGAGATCTGCGTCCTCTTGAAGTTTCTCGGCGATAGTCATTTTTCTTTCCGCTGTAGCAAAACTGTGCGTCATCACAAAAAGAAGCACAATTAGTACACCCATGATTGCAATGCTAATAGAATATCCAGTTTGCAGTAAAGTACACTAATTCACACTCGCGACATTTGCGGTGGATAAGTAAGTATGGGACGCGCGCAACAAGAGGCTGCGCGGCAGTAAATGCCGCGGTACGGCGCGGGAGGCACGGCGCGTTGACGCAGATCGCGAACGATATGTTCGTTCCCTTTCACGCATGCGGCGATTGGTTTGGTCAAACGGGTGGTCATCTGCCATGTCCGTTTCAAAAAGTAACGAACTAGTACAACACAGGTATCATACCTTTAAATGTCAACGGTTTAATCATGTAAGGAAGTGCGCAAAAGAACCTATCATGTAAATTTCCTCTTAATTTATTGATAATACTGATACCATGTAAATAACTCATTTAATAAAACAATTACGTTACGGATTTTAACGTGTTTATTTCATTATTTTATTTTTTCTACATTTCTACTGCTTTGCAACAGTCTTGCTTTTTTTTTATTATACTATGCGACGAGACGAGCAAGACGTTCACCTGTTGGTAAGTGATACGCTTGCCCATGACAACGCGGTGCTAGTTGAGATGGTGTACACCCCACCACATTGCGCTCGTCGCCTAGAGACATAAGGTCTTAAGTCTCGTTACCCCAGTAATTACACTAGCTACAGCGCCCTTCAAACCGGAACACAGTAATGTTTGCACACTACTATTTGTGCTGCGGTGGTACCCATCTAGACGGTCTCCGGCAACAGAGACCTACCACCAGTTGACCAGTTGTGTTCATAGTTTATGTAAATAACCTTTTATAACTATATAATTGAAACGTTAGCATATTTTGTTTTTGGGTTAATAGTAAAGGGATTACTCATGGCTAATAGTTCGTGATGTATGTTGTGTATTTCTTTATACATGTATGAGTATTCATTAATTTTATGTATGTAATATTATTTTGTTTCCCTGTACTCAATTTTCTACCTCTCTGCCTCCCCTTATATTGACTGGTAATGCAATTCCATAGTTCTCTTTTATGGGTTCTGCAATAAAGTTTATGAATAAAAAATTAAAACTTTGTCCAAAGATTATGTAAGTAAAATAATTCTGGTATATTTGCATCTAATAACAATTCTACATGGGTCTCAAAAACAAAGTAACAACTTTGTTCTTATAACTTTGAGACGCAAATTTAAGTTAAAACACGTTCTACAGGCAAAGTATTCATGTCATCTGCATGTTGGCGGTGTCGAATTAATACTCATGTAAAATCATAATGTAATTCAATGTCATTTCATATTTTAAACTACTTTTATTTTATTTTAAACGTTAACAAATCTAAGAAACAATCACGATGTCTTGATGGTAACTGATTCACCGTACTTGTCACTCCGGGTTGGTAATAAACCGGTACATAGATTACTGTTACTAAAAGTAATCTAAGTCCCGTTCGATTTGAATCTATTTTTTCTTACCTACATTTAATGTTTAAAAATAATATAATACAATAAGGTAGATAAATGACAAGGCAATTAACGATGCAGTTAATATGGAATAATAACTAATCAACATATGCTCGAGCTTATAACTTTCCCGGCTTTCTAGTTCCACTGTACTCGTATCGCTGAAATGCGGAATTTGTGTTTTAATAGAAAAACTTTGAGAACTTAGACGTCCAAAGTGATTACCGGAGCGTAAAGCTTTGTCCTTTATTATTACTAGCTGAAACTCGTAGATGTCGTCCGTCTGGCCACTGTATAATGTGTATTTATTTTGTATCAATTACTGCCATCGCCGACGCTAAATAAACTGTATTTTCCACGACTATATGAATCGTTTATTATTGATATGTATATAATATAGATATGTACCAATTTCGATAATTTTGTTTGAACTATGTAGGAGGTTTAATGCTGCAGCGTATCCTAGTTGCGAAGTGCTACAAAGATGATTATAAAAACCTTCTTTAAATTTTTTTTACATATATTTGCCAATTGTTATGGTGATCTGTTGTATGCTTTCGTAAATTTACATTCATAAAATTACACGATGAATTTTTATATTGTACTGAACCCGGCAGTTCCGAAAAGCGATTTTTATTTTGTTCTAAATATCGCTGTGAAATTTCATACTTTGAAAGGGTAGACATTTCGCTGGTAATTAATAAGACCTCAATTATGCGACCCTATTAAAATAAACACGTATGTTTTCGGATTCTATTAAAACTTCATGAAATTTCTGGTAAGCTCGTTAATTTCCAACGCGTGACGATAGAGGCATCATCTAATGAAAATGTAAAGCTAAAACTTGGCAAGTGAACTGTTGCTTATTTAGGTTAACACGAAACCGGGTAATGCATAATAAAGTTGTTAGTGAACGCAGCAGCCAAAACTCTGGCTTACAGCCAATATGCGTGCAATAATACTTAAAACGATAACTTTGGCCTATAGAATTTTTCTTAAAGTCTACTTCGGGTGCAGCAAATTTAACAGGAGAAAAAAATCTTTACAGCTTTACAAATTATTTATTTGATTGTACAATAACAATGTTAGGAATACATATTAATAGGCAACTAAGAAAATTAGTAATTGAACGTAACCGCGTTAAAAAAAACCAAGTAATAAATTGCTGTCCTATTTTTTTTTACAAAATATTAAAATTAAAGTACTTTAACATTCGCGACATGTACAAAAATCTAGTTATATTATAATTAACATAGCTATCACACATTAATTATCAATATTTAGCTCGTAACGAAACAAATTATTATTATCATTATTTAGTTCGTAATGAAAAAAGGTAAAAGGAAATAATTTTATATTTATATATGGATGGTGTCGACATTTACATCAATAAACTTTAAATTTCGTATATTTCCCGTTAAGGAAAGGAAAATTCGTAACTAAATTTGTACCAAAATGTCACCGTTACTAAAAAGACAACTATCCGGAACGATAACGATAATTGTGTTCGGCAGCATTTCTCTTTCAGATAAAGCTGCAACGTTTTTGCTAAGGCTTTTGTTTAAACAAGTTACCATTATTTTAAGGTTTATTAATGTTTGTTAACTAATTTTGAACCATGTTTAACATTTTTGTTGAATTATTATTTACTTATAAGTTTTAATTCATTTTAACGTTTTGTAAACTAGGTTTTAACAGAGTTTCAGATGTTATCATTTAAATTGGAAAATACGAGATCTTTTTTCATCGAAGCTATGTAACGAACATTATATTTCGATGTTAAGTCATAAACCTCCTCATAACAAAAAGGTGCTAGATAAAATGTTTACACAACATCACGTGCGCACAGTTAATGAAGGTATTCCTCGGTAACGGTGAGATAAGGTTACGATATATTACACCTATGCAAAAGCTCTCACATAATATTAGATGATTTATGAGTACCTTCTTTTATTACTTTTATTTATCTTCATAAAATAATCTTTAAAAAAAGAGACAGGTGAAAAGAAAAACAGGTTCATTAACGAAAAACACAATTTGTAAAAATTGAGAATTATCAATAATTACAGATTCATTCGATCTTAGGTGTATATAATAAAGCAAATTCCGAAGTGAGTAGTAAAAACATACTAACTGTGGTATCCATAATATTAACTCTCAATATTATGTGTCTAATCGCGGAATGTCTCTATAATATCTTCCTTTTGATCGCTTCACTCTTGCCAGAAACGACGTGATAATCGCATTTTGACAGATTAGACAACTGGTAGTGTCGCACGAGACTCTGCCTACTGATCTTTAATTGGACACGGTCGTGCACAGTAGCGCCCACCGCAGCCTTTACTTATTGACTATATATAGACATTCGATGGTAGGTCTCTATTGTCAGAGTCTAGTCTAGTATAATTACCAATCACAAGATCTAACATCTTGTACCAAGGCGAAGAGTGACTTTTTATGAAGTATAAACTTCCTAAACAACACCTTATTATTAGACGTAGCATTTATCATCAAGTAAACGGTTAAATCGTCTCGTCTCTTCGTCATTAAAAAAAATATATCTAGAAATTAATAAAAAGCACTAAGCCTCTGTATATAGAGTGGCTCTCTAGATTTCCGACGTTCCATTTGCCTTTCAAATAGATTTCATAGACTAATTCCCACTAAGAGGATGGTAAGAGGCGTTCCAATCCTCGTATACAGTGATCTCCGGATGCCTGTATTGATATGATTTGCAGATCTGAAATGTTATGCTAAATTATACACTAATAAACATATTAGTCTTAAGACATTAAAAGCTCTCTATTGATGTTTACATACATTAACAAAAACTTGATAGAAAACTAAATGCATTTAAAAAAATGCCCATATTACATCCCATTAATTTTATTTAGTTAGCAATTACTTTGCCGAAATATATAAATATTAAAAATACTTATTAATATACAACGACAAACAATTTACCTTTTTTTTGGACCCCTAAAATAACACACAATAAAAAATATAATTAATTAAAAAATATACATTATGTTCCAATGAACTGTGTGGTAAGTAAATTTGTATTACTATGGCTATAGATTTGTATATTTCGTGCTACTGTGTTGATACCGTTCGTCACCACGTGAAAAATCGTATTTTGTGATGGTACTTTTATTTTAAGGTTATGATATATAAAATGGTTTTAAAAAAGTGGATATTCCGGTTAAAAGCCGAGTTCCATATAATCTCCTACATTTATATCAAAATGAAGGCTAGAATAAAATTACTAGGCGCTTTTTTACTTTTATCTCTGTACTTGCACAGAATTGATGTTTAAGGCGGTCGTTATAAATACATTTCAACACCACAGCAATGTTCCGAACACATTTGTTGAATTTAAATTCCACAGATCCGTAGTGTAACAGCTGCAGGCTGAATATGTTCAAAAATTCTTTTTGCATTTCACAATTTCATCCACCTCTTTAATCTTGTTATAGTACATTTCAACAGCCGTACAACAGTACATTATTTTTAATTTCGCTGTTTATTTTGTCACACAAAGGACACATTTTTTATGCTTTATACGAGTAGCATGATTTCTGTTTTTTATTTTACATTTTGTTACTGCTAAACTCTGCAGATATTGTCTTATCAATGTATATTTATTTTATCTTTATAAATTAACTTTATAAACCTATTACAGCCATGAAAATTGGTTAGACGGTATTGAAGCTTACATTCTACTACAGCAATGTCTACAAGTTTTAGAACCTTAAAAACATACATTTGTACAGTTGCCAATTTTTTTTGTGATTTCTCAAATAGTTACCAAGACAAGCATTCACAAGAATTTTTGTATTGCACTTTTTGAAGTTAAGATTTCGAATGACTTACTTTATATGACTTTTAATGTTCTTGATATTTAAAATGTAATATATTTCAACCAGGCTCATATGTAATGGATGTCTAAAGTAGGCCCTTCAAAAGAAAGTGTTGCTTGTAAAAATAAATAAACTCAATTGAATATAGTTTTAATTTGTTTCTACAAAATTACCCAAAATTAACGTACTCAAGCGTGTAACAATATCAGTGCTTAATAAAACTGCCGACAAGCAATCCAAGGGAACGACACTAAAGGTATTTGTGGTAATATCGGATGAGATTTCAGATGCTGTAGTCACGTCACGTTCCTCGCTTCCGGACGTTTATTAAGCTCCGCATTATTTCAAGAACATTCCGATTAAATGACACGACGACATGTTACCACCGGTTATATGGTTTACTAGTTCATTTAATAAAAAATAACATTCTGTTGTTCAGGTTGTTACATCACTCTCCCACAAATAAACAACCGGTATTAATAGAAAAAAATACTGGAATTTTTCACCAGTAAATCATCATTGCCATTATTTTTTCTATTACCTTTTTTAAAAATGTTACGGGACTAAATTTAAAGTGTTTCCAATTAAACAATAAAATCGTCAGAATTTATCGACTTTTTAAAAAAAATCATAGCCATTCATTAAAACATTAAAAAATCATGAGGAGGAAATTACGATTTGCAGACACAGTTTCAATAAGGTTCTTTGGTACAAATAAAAGTGTAGATTTATAAATACATGACATGAAATAGATTTATAGGTAGGTTTAGACTTACCCACGAAGAAAAGAAAATTAGAAAAATAAGATTTTTTGGGTCGTTTTAATAGTTTTCAATAGCTTCATGAATGTATTCTCGTTTTACTTTTACATATATTACCTGATTATTTTTTAACATAATTGAGAAGCTTTTATATCAAAATATCATTGTTATTAGAAGTAGGTAATCCCCTACAATTCTCTAAAATAAATTTTCTTCAAGATGTACACGGTCACTAAGCAAAGGATATTTAAAAGAACATAAAGAATGAAAAATTAACGAACAGGAACCTAAAAACAAAAGGTGTAAATAGAAATCTGAACTTTAAACTTTGTAAAGTCGTGTTTGTCGTTGAAGACAAATCGTGTGATTCTTGTTGGTATTCTCTTCGGCATCAGTGTTAGAAAATAAGATCTTGAAAAGATTTATGTGAAAAACAACACCAACTTGTCTTCAAAGAAGAGTAGAGTTGTTACATTATTGTAAGTTACATTTTATCTTATTTTATCATTGAAAAAGTATTCTTTATAAATATTAGTTATTACTACTAGTACTAGTAGCAGTTAAAGTAGTAGTAATATAGAATAAAACAACATTAACTACTAAATTAAGTAAATATTTTTAGAATGTAGTAATAGTAATCATTCTAACACAAGATTATTATTTTTATTATATTCATTATTTCTACATTTATTACTTTCTGAGCAGTAAATGGTCATAAAATATATACTACACGTTGTATTTTAACATATCGTTCAGGTCATACTGCAGTTTTAAGGCATGAACAAATTTTACTTAAAAACTTTTTTTGTACAGCGGAGCGTGGAGTACAATCTTCACATGATGGTGTGTCATTTGTCCACTCATTGCAATGTTGTTAGTTATGTAGAAGTTATACACTACACTGCATTGTGCTCGAGGCCTTGGGACTTAAAAAATTAAGTCTTGTCACCCGAGTAATTTCTATGACAACAACGCTCTTCAAACTGGAACACAATACAAGAGAAAGAACAATAATTAACACATTGGAAATAAGCTGAAATAACTGGAAAAGAAACTAATAAAATTTAGTTGCCAATCTGTTCGCCAAAAGCTTTAAATATGTCTGTTGAACTAGTTCTTACGGGATGCCCAGAATTTTGCCATATCAAGGGGCGCCAAATAAACTAGAGCAAAGTTATCCACTGAGAGATTACATTTATGCAATCCACGGACATGAAAATATTTTATAATATAGTGGATGGAAACTAAAGTCAATAAGATATTCTGTAATTATTAAAAAACATAGTTGGCAGTTTTACAAAAACATTATTTGTGTTAATTTTGTTTATGTGAAAGTGCAACTTATATAAAAAAAGTGTTATGAGCTGAAATTTAATTTTCTCGTTATTTACAATCTGCTATAAACTTTTACATGTAACAATAGCGATTCAACTATTTTATTTTCTACGCTATGACTTAGTGTACTGTGGAACCAATATCAGTTATTATTTCAGTTCAATACGGACTTATGCGAAGAGAAGATAACATGGTAATGGAATATAAACCAGAATGTTGTTTGAGATAACGTACATGAACGTAGTTATTAAATTACAGGAATTCCAACGTAGCTAACGGCTTCGACAGATGTAGCATATTGTTGGTAAATTTTAGTTGCCGCGTGGTTCATAAATTTTGAATATGTATATTCTCATACTTGTCGACATACAGTAAGCAAAGTTTCTCATTATATTCCTTTGAAATTGTAAGCTATGCTTTTGTTATGTTTAAGGGCAAACATTTTCCAACGATATACATAGAAAAGATAAGCGACGATCCTCTCTTCCTTTTCATGGTTTAACAAATTTAATATTGAAAATATTCATAATATTATTAAAACTAATATGCTACCAAATATTAGTTTTAATAATATTATTATCGATAATAAGATGAAATTGACACAGTAAATACTACAATATATTCATATCCTATATTTTCATAGTTTATAATTTATTGAAGATCCTACTTGTACTTGTAACTCGTACTCGAGAAAGAATTTTTATGAACCTTATTTTTTATGTATCCTTTGTCTTAATTAGTGGTGTTCCCTTATTGACCCATCATTGACGAAAAAGTACCATTCGCCTCAACTTAACATGATGTGAAGGAAGGAAATTGCTGAAAACATTAAAAAAAATAAATGGCGCATTATCATCTATATAACCCCGCAAACAGTTTTTTGATAAGTTAGAATATTGCGTTTAAACTATACAAACTTTGCTACCTCCTTTGCCCATAATCCTCTCAACTATAATATTTGTGCTTTATATGTTTTATTTTTTTCTCACAATTTTCTTACAATTTTTCTAGGAGTTTGTTTAACCTAAAACTTTGAATTACCGGCATTACAATTTACATTACACATGATGGTAGTTTTAAATGAAAGGCTAAACTCACTGTAAGATATTCAACATAGTTTGTACATGGCTTTAAACTGCTTTGAAAGTAGTTTTAAACTCAACTCACCTCCTCTGCGATTCGACAAGTTTGCGGCTACAGATTTCAAAGTCATTGTAACAAAACTACAGGTTAGAACTTTTATAAGTGTCTAAGCATCATTATTTTAATGATGAAATTAAAAACTACACAACTGCGAAAAGTTATACATATAAACAAACTGTGTTAACTTAGAATTTCCTGTCTGGAAGAAATTATTAGGAACCTTTTATACAATTTAAAGAATATAAAAATTTATTTTGTGACTTAATTTTTCTGTACACATTACTCTTGTAATATAAATCAAATTACTAAATGATTCTCTGTGGGCGATAACAAACTAAACAAACAAGTGTACCATTCTATTTACTCGTATACTTTGTTAACGAACCCGCGTAAAGAAAAGATAAAAAAACACTTCGAGACAGGCGCAAGCCGAAGTTCTTCTTAACTTCACTCTTTTGTTATAAACAAATTTTCCTGTATTATGTTTCAATCATTTTATGCTAATACAGTATTTATAGGAATATATGTTCCTTTTTATTTGTAGAGAATACAGATTGAATTATAACAGAAAGCCGCTATATTAAAAAAAAGATTTCGAAAGCATGGAACAACCATCAAGTCCTTTATACTTAACTTTCAATATATACCGATCGCGCGACTATATCAGTTCACATATTTTTTTGTTTCCAATAGATTTATTGTACTATAAAAGTAGCAATGTTTTTGATATATCACTAATAATTATACACAAAAAAAATATACTATACAGATTATAGATATAACCTATCAGGGAAGAAGATGGTACGATACGTATTTAGACAAAAGAGGCCAAATGACGCAAAACACCTGACGATTGCTTTTTCAGTAAGCTAAGTAATGAAAATTATAAATAATTACAATGGTAATAACGATATCCATTCCAGAATTTTGTTAATAATATATTTAAATAGAACAATAATATACCAACCTAACGCCTGGATAACCTGAGAAAAAAGTTATTTTGGTCAGTACATCATGACTGCATTATAACAGAGACGAGTATAACATACATAAATACTTAACGGAAGCTGACGTAAGGAAAGTTTTATAATTTTGAGCTAACTAAAAAGGTCTTGAAACATATTCAATGTCATATGAAGATGGCAACTGCTAATTCAACTTTTTTATCAAAGGTAAATTATAAAAAAATAATCATTCACATATATGATCAGGAAAAGTCCAATTCAATAAAATAAAAAGATAATTAATAATGCACTTTACAAAATCCCCTAAAGGCAAGGACTTTCATTGACAGTGAAACTCGATTACCTAACACATTAATATGCCGGTTGTAAACACAAAATTCGTTTACAGTAATAGAATTACAGTGTTTTCGGGTCTCTAACGTTGCTCAGTTAACTTAATTCTATTATGGTTCTTAATGTAGCCATGACACAACTGAACAATTATGTTCAATGTAATAATTTTAAATTCGCTTGTTACAGTTTTAACAACTTTAGTGTTTCTTTAATAAACGTGTGTACGTAAAAATTAAAAATTACTTCTTTAATATATGAAAATGAGATCATTATACTGATAACCATAATATTGACACACAGGTATTTGTATTCGTACCCCGTTTTAAAACTTCCTTACCCTTGTTTAAAACGCACCGGCAGATAAACTTCCACCACCCTCATAGCATTACTCGGTCACATAAATGTACTAGTCATCAACTGTCATATAAACAATAACACATTAAATATAATATTGGCATGACAATTTCTACAGGGTTCAAGTAGTAACAAAGTCAACCTGTAATTGGTAGAATGGAAATGTTGCATATTATGAAACTGTCGATGTTATTAGCCAGGCAGAATTAGTAGAGTAGAATGTAAAAACCATTACTCGTTAAATCTTTCATATATAGTCTAAGTAATGGAATAATGTTTACAAAATTTTGTAAACGACATTGAAGTAATACATTTTACACACATTTATTTAGGAATTGTCCGCATTTGTTACAGCGGTCACGTTTTATCTTATCTACACACGTACTTGGAGTGGTATGGCGATCCTTACGGAATCGTCACAAATTTCCACAAGTCTAGTTTATATAATCCATTTGATTTACGATTTTTGCAAGTATAAGGATATATGCTAACACACTTAACTTTATTTTGGAACATAAAGATACTCACAAAAAAATATTTTCATTGCAAAAGTCGTGAGTTAACCACAAAGCTATGTACTACTAATAATATTATAATAAATAATAATAATTTAGCTATTAGTCCATTTTGTTTATTGCAGACAAAAAATTCTTCAAGTAACATTACAATTTCTCAAACAAACAAAAGTAATTTCGAGATTTATTGTTATAATATATCACGAAATACCTTGTGATGAATAAATGGTTTATAACATTTGAATGTATTTAAAAATATCAAAAAATTCATTATAATTATTATTTGCACAAGATCGGAAAGTTTTCTCCGATTAACCGCCCAACTTCAATTTGAATATGGCACTCAATGGTTATGATGATAATTACGAATATTTTTTTTTGTAATGTGCAAACTAGTAAAATAATTTTTATATTAAATTTGGGTACTATTTAATTACACATGTCGGTATTAAACTAGTAACAAAGTGTTTATTAATGTGTAAAAAATTTTTTTGAATAATAGTAAAATGCTTTATATCTGCCGTCGATATAATTAACTATAATATTATGATTGACATCTCAATTACTGACCAATAACCGGTCATTTAATATAATACGGTGTTTCTTCAAGGTAGTTTCTATCAATTTTAAACCTAAAGGTGTATTCCACTTACGTAGTTTAAAGTGAATCAAGTACTTACGTAATCCGTAATGAAAAAATTAAACTCCCAAAACTTAATAATGCTTACTATATTCTAACATGCAAAAAGACATAACATAAATGTTTCTTCTACAATTCTGTCTTTCATCCTTTTTATTTAGACTTACTTTTGGATTAAAACCGCCATTTATATGAACTTATACCTTTTAATTAAAAATGATTTTGTGATTGCGTTTGTTAAATAGCTTTCTATAATATTTTATATGGCATTGACATCAGATTTAAACCATTTTTCATGCTTTCCTTTCAAATTCGTAGTAACTAGAAACATTCACGAATATTTTCCTTTTTTTTACCCAGTAGACAAATAAAAAACGAAAACATCGTCAGACATATGTATATCGTGTACAGATCGTTTTACCGAATGTTGTTCCATCAAAGTGACCGTTCCGTAAATCTGGTGTTAGGTGACATGACGAGTTGTAGTACTTGATAGTGAGTAACGAGGCTCTAGTTTGGATGTAAACATCAAACTACCACTCCACCAATTTTACTCATCACCATAATACAAAATATAATATGCATTAATAGTAGTTTTCTTAAAATAAAAATGTTTTCGTACTACGTTGATTTAAAACTTTTTTATAGATAAATTATTGTGAAAACATCCTTAAACAGAACTATAAAAGAAGCTTGGTTCTTTATGAGGTTATTTTATCGTCGATCACATATCGAGTTTCTCACGTAACTTTAATTGGATCAAAACATATTTTCTGTTGTTTAATAAATACTCGTTTTTTGCTGTGCATTACCTATTAGCCGTTAATAGTCATTTGTACCTTTAAAAAATGGTCCTAAAATTTGAAACCGCTATCTAGATTTGAAGCTTTGCTTTATGTAAAGCTGTTTACAATAAAATTTAAATAATCATAAGTAATTTTTAAAAAGATAATAGTACCATAAATTTGTATAAATTATTTTTCAGTCACTTCATCGTTTGGAACTCAATAGAGAGTTTATGTTTTTCTTCGTTACCGGTTTCAATCATTTCTTTCTTCTCATGGACAAGGTATTTTGTTTTATTAAACCTAGCTCATAGATATTGATGATTTTATAGAGAGGCTCGTAGAATTTAATTCTTTGCTGATTAAAAAAACAATTATTAAACGATAAATTTAACAATTTGTACAATAAATAAAAACAATGAATTTTAATATTGACAAAGGGTGCAAGTCTCCGGGAAACAATTTATACGTGTGATTGGGAAATCGAACCTGATATTGGAATAAGGAGAACCGTATTATTGATGTTAACAAGATGCAGTACCTATGAGCATGAGAACTATATTCTATGATTTTAACCTAGAAAAATTTGCAGAGGTGATGTATAATTATACATATTTACACCCACATACATAACTTGCCACTTAATAATAGTTTATTGATAATTAAACAGTTATATTTTTTTTTATAATAATACGTAGTTTAAGATTTATGTAGTTATATTTCTTCTTATAATGCAGATAAAAAACTACCTATTTAATTATATTCAATAAAAGTGCAATAATTTTTTTACAGATGTGCCGACAAGCATACTTTGTATTCAATACTTTGAATTCGATATAAGTCTAAAATTCATTACTAACTTTAGTTTTAGTAATTTTATTATCGTTACTTATGTCCTTTCTTAGAAAAAAATATTTATTTTTCATGTTCTTAAAGTAATTAATGCGCTGATGAAGGTTGGTTGTAAAATAATAACAAACTAACCACTTAGTATTTCAGGATCCTATTAAATTTATGTTGAAATTAGGAGGATTTTTATAAATCTGTAACAATGCAGTATAGCAGTAAATATATATGAGACGTCATACTGTGCTCACCGCCTGGAACTAAACGAGTTAAACCTCGTTACCTTAAACACTTAACTAGTTACTACGCCTTTCAAAGCGGAGTTTTGGAATACTTCTAAATGTCAGAAATAGGTTCTGCGGTGGTACGTACCTAGACGGTATCCTGCAACGAAGATCACCACCAGCATTCTACATTCCTCACTTCTTGGCTGCACTTTGACTCAATTGTACACAAACGAAGATACAGGCATATCTGATAATTCATAAGTAACACATCTATGGATCAATAGAAAATTAAAACGACACTAATGAATACAAATATTGTATAAAAAGTTAAACATTTACCATCTGCTGCTTTTGCTATTTTAATAATATTTATTGGAAGAAAAAATCTAATTAAAGTGACAGGTAGGATGAATTTTAATAATAAAAGATCTTGAAATAAAGTTTACTTGTATTTTTCTTAATTAAAATAAATCCTTTAAATATATCATATCCGTTTTAAAAGAAATAATAAATAAATTGTTTATAGCGTGTCTTGTATATCCAAAATATTACAACAAATATTATCAAAATATTAACTTTGCCTAAAATGAAATTTGCCGCTCACTAAGAATGATGCTCCTTCGAGCGTGTGAACAGCAATTGCTGCCCAATTTTCCCTCATTGTCACGCCTTGATCAAAGATAGAACGAGTGAACACTAAACGCTCCATTACTTCGTTTAATATAATTAAAAAAAGTATGTTTATTCAGAGTATAATTAAATAATAATGACTGTCTGTAAACAAATAAATCTATCCTTTTTAAATGCAGATTCAAGTCTGTTGAATTATTCTTATTATCCTTAACTTTTCCTATCTAGCGCCACACTGTTATGGTCAGGAATATTACTTACCATCATTGAATGTCCTGTTGATTTTGTACCTTCGTGAAATAAATAAAAATGTATTTCATGATACGCAGTTGAAATGTCTTGGCTGTTCACTTAATTGTTCATACTCGACAGAAGACAGTGTCAACAGAGGTGTGATTTACATGTTGTTCGTATTGAATATATTTTTCTGTATATTAATCATCTCCACCATATTGTGCTCGCTATTTTGAGACGTATAATGTTGTCTCGTTACTCCAGCAATTACACTGGCTATAACGTTCTTCAAACCGGAATGAATTAATGATTGCGCAGTAATGTTTGGTGCACTTTTGTATCTAGGGCTAAAACTGATTCTGGATTGCTGCGCCAGAGCAGTATAATAGTAGCACCTAGTGGTTTAAACGCTGGCCTCCCAATCGGAAGGTACCAGGTACGAATGCGGCCGATACCAATGAATTTTTCAATTTATTTGTAGTTAGTATAACGCCAACTAATATCTCGTGCTTTGACGGTGAAGGAAAACATCGTGAGGAAACCTGCATATCTATGTCATGACCATCCGTGGTCTAGTATGTCAAATGGAGAAGGCAATGGTAAACCACTCCGTTATAACTACCAGGAAAGTCGTCATTCATTTAAAACATGATGACCACGACCCTCAGTCATGAGGAAATACGACTAAGAAGAAGAAAAAGAAGTATGTATTAGTATGTATAATTTTCATCTGTATTACACTCACATTAACTGAAGTTAAATCCGTTCTACGATTATATATAACGATCTGATGCATACTGCTTATTATCAGCAAGTATAATCATGTTCAATTGTATTCGCTAGACAGTTTTAAATAAAAAAGATGTAATTATTGTACACAGTGCTTTTAATATATTTTTTCTAAGTTCTGTATGAGGCAAATACAATATTATTATATGTATATACCTAACCATCTTTTTTCTTCAGTATTATGAATCCTGTCTAAGTAGGTTGTCTCTACTGTAATACCCATCAAAGTTCAAAGTAGATAGTGCATGACCTCAAACAAATAGTTATTTCTTAAACTACTCCTAAATAAAGATAATTACCATTAAGTTTTACGGTATAGCAAGCAATGATTTAAAAGTAATAATCACCATAGATCGTTGCTTTGATAGTTTACTACTAATTATCTTTACGGGTTTCTCAGTTCCCTTAAAAACCATATAAAACACTAGTATAGAAAACCGGTGTCTTACATTTTCTTTAAAAAGTTTTCATCATTATCCTGTCCTGTACTGTCCAGTGCTGTTAATATCTACAGTTGGATATATACCTCTCTAAAAAGGAGCATTAGCTCTTGTCAACACATTGCTTGCGGTTTATTATAGATATGCGGGTAAAGGACACGGGTTAAGGACAGCATCGTTTCCTGAAATTATTCCTTCCCTAGCCGCTTTTAACGACTACTGAAAGTAGAGATATTCTAACCTGTCTCCGAGACAGGCCTTAATATTATATAGTAATCCATTCTGATTACAAAACTTTAATTTACAGCTACAACTTTCCTATAAATTGTTTGTAATTTGTAAATTTATCAAGACACAACGTACGAACAGAAGTATCATTGCTTGTACATACCTATCGCAGTGTATTTTTCATCTGAACCAAGAGATAGCCAATCTTACATTATCACACAATAAAAATGCAATACATATTGTTCTATCTAAATGTTTGAACATAAAAATTACACCGTCTGTTATTCTCAAGAATCTTCAATATCAGACTTCATAAATGATGTCATTTTTATAGTTCCTACACCAATTAGGAATGGCAAGAGGACACAAAAATTATTATAAATAATCTTCGAACAAAATATTTATACAATGTTTTTACAATAAATACAAAATATGTCATTGTCATCTCACAACAAAAAAATCGAGTAATATCACTTGTGTAACCAGTAATTGAGTTATTTTATTGTCGTATGCACACTTTGAAATTCTCACATAAAAAGCGATAAAATATGAGGTTAAGTTAGTTTTCTACTTAGTGCTCGTTTAGACCGCATTAGATACAATTTAATCTCCTACCTATTAAGACAATGATATTAAATTTTAAAAATGAATTCAAAATTTGCACCTTCGCTTTGGGTTTATTTGGTGCTTATCCGTCAAATCCTCGCAACAAGAAATGGGTTGTCAATTTTATTTTTATTAACACTATATCATGTGCTTGTTTTATTTTCTTAGTAAATTCAATAATAAATCATGATATTAACAATGGAAAATATGCAGAAGCGGTTAAAAATGTATCCATTATCATCATATTCTTTTCGATGTCTTTTAAATATTATGTACTAATCCGTGATCAAAATTCTATAATGGATCTTATTAAAATAATTGATGAAGACTATTCTTTATATAAAGAGCAATACTCGTGTAATGAAAGGCAAATCGTTTTAAAATATGCGAAAAAGGGTGCTAAGGTTTCAAAGTTTTGGCTTTTAGCTGCTATATCCACGGGCGCCATATTCCCTATTAAAGCTTTATTTTTAATGTCCTATTCTTATTACGAAGGAAAGTTTGAACTTGCTCCAATGTTTGATATGACGTATCCAAAAATTATAAATATGCGTAAGGATGTACTTTATGTATATGTTCTGTTATTTATGCTTTGCCTTATTTTTGATGTTTACGCAACATCTATGCACGTCGGTTTTGATTCATTAGTCCCTATATTTCTATTACACGTTTGCGGTCAAATAGAGATTTTAAGCCAACGAATTAGGAATGTGATGATTGGAGAAAAAAACGTAAATAAAATACGTCGAAATTTAAAACACATCTGCCGAAAACAGCAAGCATTATACAGGTAAATAAACTTGTGTTATCAAAAAAGTTTTAAGTTCGATTTATTAATTTAGTAATAATGTACAATAATATTATTATATCAACTATTTAACACTTTCAGCTTTCTTTTTTCTGTTCAATCGAACTTCATCGTGATCTTTGAAATCACCATGAAAACTGCAACATTTATTTTACCTTTTTCTGCATTTCAAATTGTTCAGGTAAGTAATCCTAGCCATAATAAATCATATATTACATAAACTACGAACCGAAAGCCGTTTACGAAAGCAGGATTTATTTTTGACGGATTCTCAAAATTGGAAAAATACCCAAGTGATTAAAAATTCACACTATATATATATTAAGCTTGATTAGTAAGTTGAATTGTATAAGTGAGTAGTAATAACAAAAATGATAACATAATTTCCAAAATTTAGATTTACATTGCCATTGAATTCGAACGTCCTTCATATTTCGTGACTTTAAGTTGATTAATATACAATGTATTTCACTTTATATTTAGCTATGCTCTCTTAGTTGGTTGTCTGGTGGTGTTGGTCAGTATCGTTGCTTGTCATAAAGAGAGAAACCGCGTTAATAACAGGAGTTAACATATAATATTGCCGTTGTATAGTAATTAATACTTTGTATTGACATAAAATTATCATAAAGTGAGATTTTAGAGCGAATTTTTTTTTCACATGTTACCAATAAGGTTCTTCTTTAAAATCTGTACAACATTCAATTTTCAATTGTTTTATTTTTTATTCATATTAGTCCTGAAAGATTTGACTTCGAAAATCCGAGTCGTTTTTGAATAGAAGTTGACTGCGGGAAAAACAGGTTCCCAATATCAACGCTTCGTTTGGAGGAAAAATTGCTAGTGAACACACTATGCGTTTTAACTGTACAGGAGGTACAATGAGAAACCATACGTCATCCTGCGTACTCGCCAGACCTTACTTCAACATACTACCATTTTTTCAGAACAAATTGGCAATTTCATATTTAAACTCCTAGTAAATACTTAGTAATATTATAAAGGTAAATGCGAAAGTGTCTATTATAGTTTCACACCTAGAGCACTGAACAAATTTCGATGTGATAACTTAATATAATAAAAGATGATTTCAACGATTTTTACAGTTTCGAATTCAATAATTATTCGTACTTCTTGATTAGATGTAAAGAGTATTTCTACTTTTTTACTAATTGGTTGTTTAATGTGTAAATTATAAGTTTTGCAATGTACAAAAGACGTTGTAACTTATGTCTTTTCTATTTCGTTTTCAATATCTATTTTTAGTCACTTCACCGTTTGGAGCTCAACATAGAGTTTATGTTTTTCTTCGTGACCGGATTCACCTATTTTTTTATACCGTGCTACTATAGTAATCTACTAATGGACAAGGTATTTTATTTTATTTAATAGTACATAAATACTTTAAAACACCGCTCGCGAAGTCAAGGATTAATAAAATTAATTATCACCGCACATAAAATATACTATGGTACTGAATGACGTGAACAAGAACTGAACCATTTTGATTGTTTACTTTTCATACTAAAAGAAACTGTTAATATTAAAAATAATGAATGTTTATTGTTGACAAAGGGTGAAAGTCTGCGGGAAGCGATTTACACGTGCAATTGGGAAATCCTTCCTGATATTGGAGTAAGGAAGACCGTATTGGTAATGTTAACAAGATGCAGCAAACCTATGAGCATGAGAACTATATTCTATGATGTTAACCTAGAAACATTTTCTAAGGTGATATATTATAATGCCTCTTCTTTATCTTTGTTTGAATAATAATGTTTTCTTCTCATTATGTATGTGCATTTCAAAACAAATGAGCCATTAACTAATTTGTATATTTTTACATACAATATTTACTATTTACAATAAATAGATTTAATTTCATTGAACTTTTTTACAGATGTGCCGTCAGTCTTACGCAATATTCAACGCTTTGAATACGATTAGGTCTTAAAATTCTTTATTTCATTAATAATATTGGTAATGAAAATGCTTATGGAAATTTAATAGTTTTTTACTTTTTGTTAATAATTCGTGTAACTACTACACGTTAGGCATAATTTATAATAGCTTCTAGTAAAACACGTATTCACAACACCTCTTTTTTAAACTCATCGACAATACCTATAAAAATTTTGAAATTTCTAAATTTAATTTATCAACAAATGTTTATTATAATTCTATAGAATCCGCCCAAACATCCCAAGTATAATTAAGCAATCGCGGTGATGATCTTGGATCTCTATATATAACTTGATTCCTTGGTATTACTCTTTTCATTTCGTTTTGCAAACGATTCAACATATTTTGAACTATATCGGGGTATTCACTGGATACATCTCTCGTTTCGCATGGATCCTCTCTAATATTGAATAAACACCACAAACCTAAAATTTATTTAAAAAAAATTGAGTAAATGGATTCTGTATAATGTTAAAAAAATATTAGTTCGGTAGCAATTTCAGTGTGTAGAGTAGTTCTAGTAATAACTAGACTGGAAAAATATTGTAAGATTTGACCAAATAAAGTTATAAAAAGCAAAAACTTTTACTGTTTATTTGTGTTGTCTTACCCGTTTGTGGAAAGCAAGTGTTATTATCGTTTCTTTCTACATCGTCGCAATTAACTTTCAGCTCTTCCCGTATTTTTGTCTTTACTAAATTGAAAGGCTTTCCTATATTGTTAAGTACATCATATATTGCACAATTTTGAAGAGTATCAACATACGAAGGAACTTTTCCTATAATGGTTTTAAGATCGCCTCCTCCTTGATGGCTACCATAAGTAACATTAATATTTCCTGTCACCAATTTGTAATCACCCGAGATAATGGAGCTAAACCCTGAAAAGTCGTCGATTTCAAACATTTCGGTCCTTTTTGATTTTTTATTTTCAATTATATTATCCCATAGGTTAAGTCCATCTATGCCTAGTGGTGGTTCTGCGCCTGCAGCTCTCATTAAGGTGGGTAACCAATCAGTAATATGAATATATTCTTTCCAGGGATGGCCCGAGTCAGTTAAATTTTGCGTCCATATCAATGCATTGACTCTAATACCACCTTCGAAAGGTGTAGTTTTAAGGCCTCTTAAAGGCCAATTAGATGCATAATTCATTGAACTACCCGATGTAATACCTCCATTATCTGATACAAATACTATAATCGTATTGTGAAGGATTCCTTTATTCAATAGAGCTTGAACTATTTCGCCAACACTATCATCTAGTTTTTTTACCATACCTAAAACAAATTTAATTGATGTTATTTTTAGATGATATTAAAAAGATAAATACCAAAAAGTGTTTTTTCAATTTACCAGCATATATTCGTCGCTGGGGTGATTCGATATGTCGCATGAATCTTACATTTTCAGGTGGTGCTTGCAGTGCAACAACGTCATTCCCCGAATGCGGCGCGTTATGAGCTACTAATAAGAATAACGGAACACTTTCATCGTGCGATTTTATTACTGAAAAAAATATTTGTTTAGATAACATATGGTTAAAAAAATTATACGTATTAAAATGTAACTCCAACTTTCCTATGTTTTGTCTCAGTACGACGTAAGTTGACTTAAACAGTTATCATCATCATCACCATTTCAATCGATGAACGACCAATACTAGACAAAGGTCTCTTGTAATGTATTCCTCAAAATATGGTCTTGTGCCTAAACAGTAAATGTTGCTAAATATAAATTCTTAAAACAACAATATATTACAATATTTCCTTAACTCCAATTTTATTTAATTATAAACGTAATCAAAGTAATATATATCTTCTATATATTTTTAGTATAGATTTGGATATTACACTAAAGTCTTACTTGTTTTAGCTTCCTTTGTGTAAAGATCTGTGATATAACCTTCATCACCCCAAGCCGCAGTCATATTTCTAAATAAACCAAAACCAGATATTTCACCCTTGTCACCCTATTCACAAGATTAAAAAAAAATATATATTTTCTAATACACTATGAAATAACTTCATGTGAAATTAACTTAAGAATTAGCTTATTATAGATAAAAAAGTAACACTCAAAATTTTTTCGTCTATTACAATGAAACGTAACAGATAAGTTAATAAAAAATTTTAAATTTACATTTCTGTTTAATTAGACTTTTAATAACAGAAAAGGGAATTGAAAGATAAAACAGATGGTTTATATCTCGCCGACTAAGCTATTCTATTTTATTAGCATGAATGTAACCACATCATCAGAATGCAGTTTGTTTTATAAGCAAATCAACTGTACAACTATTACATTATATAAATAACAATTAACTTCCTTTTACAGTCATTATAGAAGAAATCTCGATTATATTTAAGTTAACTGAATATATAAGATAAAAACAATAACATAAACCTACTTCTTCCTGAAGAGTATATTCATAATAATCTATGAAACCTCCTCTGTGACCATAATGAGAGTCAAATCCACGCATAGTTGGCAAAAAATTTTTCCGAGATTGGCCTACGTGCCATTTTCCAACCAAATGAGTTGCGTACCCGAGTTCCTTCAGATACTGAGGCAAAACTTTTTCAGTCAAAGGTAATCCTCTATCTTCACTATTAGTAAGTGGATATCCCTGCATACCTGATCAAATAAGTAAATAAAAATCAGTAAGTCAAGCTTTAGCTTTATAAGAACCTATTTTCAGTAAAAATGGAAAACGAAACAAAATTATAACTATTTCAATTTAACAGATTTCGCGAAAATTATAATGTAATCGATGCAGTGTTTTTGGCGGTAAATGAAAAGTAACGTTAATTAAATTATTGTAGATAAATTTTTGTTATTTCTCCTAAAACTTCGAAGGTCATACTCTGAAGGCTGGACGCGGTAGATGACTCGACTTTCAATAATTTATAAGAGATATTTTAAATGCATTATTCAAGCGTCCACCACCGGTCGTACTGTTATCATCAGTCGTAGTGACATACGGCAGGCATACGTCCATTTTTTGTTGATTTTTCAAATATCCCAACGTAGAAGTCATATAGAAGTATGTACATAAATTATTGTAATGTAGTTTTCCCTCGTTATTTTTATTCGAGTTTGGAATTGGTGACTTTTGATAAGTGTTAGCAAATAAATACTGTAATAGTAAATAATAGCAGTGTAGCGTATTTACAACTTTTCTTCATATCAGAGTAAATATCTTATTTTATTAATTGATGCAAAAATAAATACACATAATTACATCAGAATACACTTTGGTTAATATATTATATACAATATAGACTTTAAAACCATACCTGTAACATGGGAATATTTCCCCGTAAGGAAAGCGGACCGGGAAGGTGTGCAAACACTGTGGCTGTAGTAACGTTCTAATGGGATGCCAGTGTAAGCCAACAAATCAAGGTTAGGCGTCATGATCTGGTCTGAACCGTGGAAACTGACATCGTCCCAACCCTAAATATTCATAAAACATCACAAAAATTATTAACGTTTACGTGTGTTGTAATTTGAGAAATGACTGGGGTAAAGACATCCTAAATAACGCCACGTTGTTATGCTTTTTACAATTCCTCTTTTCTAAAAAAAATTGTAATAAAAATAAAAAGCGTTTAAAAACTTTAACGAAGTCGTATATTATCACCGTAACAACATAGGTTCCCTAAGGAACTTTACACGTCTTCTCAAAAGTATATAAACCGTGTACTTCGGTGAAGAAACGTTTGGTATTTAACTTTTCCTATTCACTAGCTGTTCTCAATTACCCCCTCTTTCTTCTATGTGATAGTTGCGGTTTTTTATAATAACTTCATCATTCCTTGTCAAGGAAAATATTTAATGCATTATTGTACGAGTATTTCACATCCAGTCATTGTTATGGTTAAAAATAAAAAATAAAATTAAAAATTACTTAATGTTTAAAAATTTTATAGAAAAAAGGTAATTATTTTAAATCGTTTCTACATAAACTTTATTAATTAAATAGGATATTTTTATGTATAATATTCTTACCATATCATCAGCAATTATGAACACAATATTTGGGCGCTGCCAATGCCCTTCTCCGTATTTTCCATCACAGGAAATAATCATAAATAATAAAAAAAACAACATGTCTTAAAAAATCACTAAAACAAAATACACAACATTAATATTTTAAATTAGTGTAAAGTTTTGACTATTGTGTGATAACTTACTTCACTTCATTAACGAGACTGTCGAACTACCGGAAAAAACCTGTCTTCAAGCAATTTGGTACGAGATTTCTTGCATCGAATACTTAATATAATACCGTCAATATTTATCTCAAATACGAAACTTATTTTATAAACTGCTTTAAATTGTACACTCAAATCTTATCGCGTACATCAAACCTGTCTGCCGCTGTGTTTAAGGCAATATTGTTTAAAGTAAACACGAGAAGCGCGGCGCACATGTGCGTATACTACCACTGTACCTACTAACACTGACCACAGTCGAAATGCGAAGGCGAACAACTATAGTTAGCAATCGCTGATAGCGTCAGTGGTTTCATTGTGAGAAAGATATAACAAAAAAATTCTCACAGTTGCTCCTCTTATACGTTTAACCAAAAAAAAAATAATTGCGTATTTTTCACATTACGCTTTGTGCTCGTGCAAAAATTTAAATTGTATAACTTAACATTATGATTAAAATGGTGCCGAAATTTATAACTTTACAAGCATCCCATTAATAAAAGTCAAAATATTGAGGTAAGTTTATCTGTGGTTGCCTGAAAGTTTCATATAGCATTTATCTTTATCTATACGTTTAATATAAAATTCACATAACTATTTTATTTGTTTAACGTAAAACAATACTTATAAGGAATTTCATTTGCGTAAAGAGCTTTAAGAGATAAATCGCTATTCTCTAAATATTTATTGTATAGCATTCGTCTGCCTACCAAGTAGTCATAGTAATAGGAATAAATATTTATAAAATGTAATCTTATAATAATTTACAATATCACGTCAAGACAATGTATGTATATTTATGTCAAGTTCTCTATGATAAAGATTTGACCTTGCTCTGTGATTATTAATAATAACAAAATAAGCAAGTCAATAATCAATGAAAATTAAAATTCGTCTCTTACAAGATAAACTCTTGAAGTAGTAGTAATAGTTTAATTACTTTAATCAAGGCTTTCTTACTATGTCAAAATAACAAAAAATATTTATAGTTTTAGGGTCACTTTATAACTTTTAATGCATGGTATTGTCGTACAAAGTAAAGTCTTATTAATAAATCTCTGAACAATACTATCATGGAGAAGTTGAGACGAAAATAAATAAATACAGGTTAATTATAGGCTAATGAAAGTGTTAATATCCAATAATGGCTAGTTTTTGTATATTTTGCAATGTAAATAATATATATTATACATTTAAATTTCTGTTTAATATTTACATTTTAATTGAAAAAATCTGTTCTAATTTTCTTTAAAATGTTAGTTCCTATTGTTAGCAGTGACAACAGTTATAAAGAATGATAATTTAGCGAGCTCTAGTTCCGATAATTATAAAAAACTTCTGGAACTTGGATTACTTTCACTGAAGGAAAAAATCCATTGAGATGGGGAAAAACTTTTTATTCGCCTTCATTAACGATTTCGTCGATTCCTGGCGGCCAACTTTCTAGAGCAGAGACACTAATAGACTTTAACTCAATAATAAGAAATGATTTTACTACTAAATTATAATTTGATTCAGATTTCCACTATAATTTCAAATATTTTATATCACAACAGCAATTTCATAAGAATGTTTCTATTATATAAGATGTATTATTAGTTAATAATATTTGAGGCCAATAAAAAAATATACTAACAAGTATTAATTGATAGTTTTTACCTACCTTTGTATTCCATTTATTCTCAGAATATTAAATGACGCGAGTAATGTACACGTTCGCTTTAAATCGACAGCTCAAGTAAATATACTTTATCAATAAAAGAAATCATTTAAATATGCAGTCCACTTATGATTAATATTGCTTTCGAGATCAACTATTCACACGCTAATAATTTCATGATAGTTTAATTATAACCAGTGTTGCTATACTGAAGGCTCTCTACATCCGACATTGATCTTCTTATTTACTTAACAATGACCAAGCACCGAAACAAGGCTAAACATGTTAAAATAGAAACAATTTCATTTTTATCGCTTTTATGCAGAAAAGGTAACACAACAGTACTTAAGAAATTTTATATCTTTTTAAAATCTGCCTGTCCTACTTCCTAGTTATGATCTAATATTAGGTAACGAATATAATTAAATTTTTAAGGTTACTTATGACATCACTCAATAACCAATGCAACTGTTGTACAGACTTGCTGTAAAAATGTTGACAGGCGCAAGCATAACGAAAACGAGTGGATTATATTGTATTGCTGTTAAGTTGTAAGATAGAAAATCTTATTTTTAATCTACTTTCGGCTAACACTTAACCTTAATTTTACATAGTGCTAATTGATACTATCATAAATGATGAATCGTGCTTGCCCCGAATACTGCGACTCGTATGTTGACATCTGGAACGCAGCAATACTGTAATAGTAACTTATTTGCAATATGAAGATGTGCAGTGAGCCAGATGGATTCAAAAAATTAAACAAATTCGTATTTTTTTCATTATTTGAAGTCCGATCATTTTAAGTTAATTAACAAATATGAGGAGTACCCCGTCATCACACTCATCGGGAAACATTTTTAACTCGCGTTAGCGGTTTATTACGAAGATTATTTTCGGCGTAGTAGCCAGTCTCCAGACATGTCAAGGAGTTTGTTTAGTGCTAAACCCCTGTAACGTGAAATACAAAAGTAAAAAACAGTTTAATTATTTCTGTTTTAATCTAACAATAATAATTTTAAGGTACATGGGAAATATTATAATGACTATTTCTTAAGTATGTTGATTGATCGTAAAACACAAACACGTTATTTTTGTTTAAATGTCTTCATATAAAGTATATATAGCACTTGTAATCAAATAGGCAAGTTTAGATTTCTACAAACACGATTTTATGCTTTCAGTTTTTTAATAATAAATTCTCCGTTGCAGTAAACTGTAATGTAAAACTGAGCAAAAGAAAAACAAGGAAAAAAGCAATTTTTTATCAAAAGTGGTAAATTTTTTATTTATTGCAATGTTATGCACAGTTCATATAGTATATACTCATAAGTACATTTATAACAAGTTTTGCGGAAAATTAAAAAGTTTCTTATCGAAATGCGTTTTCTCGAGTCATTTGTTGATTTAATAAAACCTTATTCCTCCCTTTATTTACTTTAAGTCTTTTGAATTGTAGTATTAGTAAACATTTAACAAAATATCTTAACATATTACTTAAAACAACTAAAACCCTAAGCGATGTTGTAAAACTAGAAAACACTTCTTAAAATACACAAAAAGTTTTTAATTACAGTCGCTCCTTCGCAATTGACTACTGCCGCTACTGTTACGCTTTTAACGTTAGTTTTATTATCACTATATTTTTGACGAGTTACAGACATTTTATTTATACTATACAAATCGTTATTATTTTTAGTTATGTTCTCTGTTTTATTCTGACCATTTATCCACGGCATCCAAGTATAATTAAAGTTTGCTGGATCAGAGTCGGAACTAATTGCTAGAGGACCTCTCCTTTTTTGCATTGACCATAATCCCCTAAGTCTACTGGTTAACGTAAGGGCAATCCTGTTCTCCTTTACCCATAAATCACGTCTTTCACCAGGATCTTGTCGAACGTTGAAAAGACATCCGCGCACTGAAAATGAGAAAAAAATTATGCGAGTCCGAAAAAAAGTCTATAAGAGAAATCAAACAAAACTGAATTTACACGTAACAATTCAACAAAACACGTACTCAATAATTATTATTTACATTATATTATATACATAAACAACAAATAGATAGAGTATGTATTGCATAAGTATTTATGAAGTAATAACTTACTTGGGGTCGGTTCACAAAGCGTTACGTTAGTAAATGGGCCTTGCGGTTTTATTGTACTTTGTCTTCTCATGGCTAAAATATCCTCTTTGGCCATGTATACACCCATTCTTTCAAAAACTCTTGCAACTTTGCTTGATCTTAAACATGGTATATATTCAGGCGGTTGCCTCGCGAGTGTTAAGTATTCTTCTCCAATATAACCATTACTTAAGCCCGTAACATTTCCCACAACTATTTTATAATCTCCGGCTCTGTATGCAGCGTAAACGTTGCTACCTCCATCTTCAACTGCTATAAGCACCTCTTTTCTTTGTGGTTGCGAATCGTTAATTATTGACTCCCATTGATTAACGCCATCGATTTCTCTATCAATACCACTTCCCGCTGCAGCCAACAAAGTAGGCAACCAATCGCTTATATGCATCAATCCTGTCCAAACCTTAGGTCTAAAGGATGCATGCCAAATAAAAGCTGGCACCCTAACACCTCCTTCCCATGGGGTATCCTTCTTGCCTCTAAACGGCAAATTCACTCCCCAATTGGTAAACTGTCCATTAGTTGGAGCGCCATTATCAGAAGCAAATATTATTAAAGTATTTTCTAACATATTCATCTCCGAAAGGGCATTTACTATTTCCCCGACGCTTTGATCAATGTGCGTAACTATTTCTAAAAAAAAAAATGCGACGTCTATTTAAAATGCATTGTACATTCATTGTACTTTTTTATTAACTACTATGTTGCTATTGGAAGTTCTATTTTTAGGTGACCCTCGAGTTGTTTATTTCTTTTGCCGCTGGTTCCGTTTTATTACAATTTTAAGTAAACTATCATTTAATTATTGATTTTCAAAAGTTACAATTTACTAAAAAAAAACTTGTATAAAAACATAACAGCTCTATTTAAGATAAATTTACTTAATACAGTAACCGGAATAATTTACAAAGGTCATCAAATTTACAGGATTTTAAGTAATAACTTCTTGTCGTGTCTCTTCATGTCTGAAGTTAACTTAATAGGTAAAGTGAAGTAATAATATGTAATCCTGTAAATTCATAGATCTCTTCTGCAATTACTCTGCCACATGACAGAGTACATAAAGTACACTTCTGATTGCGTCTTACATACAGTAACAGATTCAAGGATTGTCTATAATATAGTATAATACATACCTGCGTACAATCGCCGATCCGAGTTAGCTATATGTCTATTTTTGATAGGCCTATATAATGGAGGCTGAAGCGCAGCTCCACCGTTGCCTGCATGCGGCGCATTGTGTGTGACGTGCAGAAATAGAGGACACGATGAATTGTGCTGTCTGATTACTGTAAGTGTTTACAAACATGCGGAATTACCTTAAGATTTTATCATCGCGAGTAATTAACAGCATCCGTGACGCAGAAGCTAACCGTTTCCTTTTCAACACGTAATCACGTATGATAGGTAATATATATCAGGGTCACATGGAGGGAATTTTGATTTCAATGCAACCATTATATTGTTAATCTGCCGCCGTAATAACTGTATTGTCGAGTACCCGCTACCAACATACAAATACCTTCGTCCGCCTAATGGCCACTTATCATAATGTGAAGTTATGGTGGAAAAAATGGTAAATAAGTAATTTCATGAAAATCTTACTTTTAACAGCTCTGTCTGTCAGTGCGTCTACAATATATCGTTGCTCGTTATGTTGAGGTTCGTCGTTATCGAAGAGATCCAAACCATACAATAACCTTCCATTGGGCCACTAAAATTAAAAATAGCTTTATCTATAATACATTTGCACCATCGAAAACAGAACTAAATAACGAATAAAGCAACTACTACAAACTGTCGCTAAAGTGGCCATTGTTATAGAACAATAATACACAGATACAAATAGTATATAGGTATCTACTTATTCATTTTGCTATTTCCTTTAACTGATGGTAGGTCTCTGTTGCCACAGACCAGGAAGGTACCACCGTAGCTCATATTTCTGTCGCAAACATCAGGTGTGCAAACATAATTGTTTCAGTTTGAAAGGCGCTGTATGCTCGTGAAATTACTGGGGTAACGAGACTTGACACCATATGTTTCATAGCATCGAGCGCAATTGGTGCAGTGTACCATTTAACTAGCACCGCGTTGTTATAGGCAAGCGTATCACTTACCATTAGGTGAACGCCTTACTCGTTCCGACGACTCGTAAATTTTAAAAAATCTACACAAAATTAGGAAAGGTTACAAGACAAAAGTTTCTTGAAATTATTATATAGGTAATATTTAAACGTTGTCAGACTTCAATGATGGTGCTTACATGATAAATTTCTTAAAACTATATCAAAAAGTATAAATATAAAACGTTTTTCATCACCCCACGCATAAAAATTATTGTATTTAATAATGTTCATTACAGTAGCACATGGAAATTCTTTTTAATTAATGAATTATGAATTTGTATTTTTGTATTTTGTAGATAATAAATTATAGTTTCTAGAGAATAGCCAAAATTATTCACGACAAAACTTTAGTATGTACTTGTAAAATTTTAACAGAGTCCTACCAAAAGGGTTCATTGTTTACCAAGGTATTTAGTTACTAAAGACTTTAGAAACGTAATAACACATGATAGTTAGTTTATTTGTTGGTATAAACACATAAAAATGTAAAAAAACTTAATAAGTTTAATAAAACGGATGGTCCGTTTAGAAAAGGCACTTACTGTTTCTACTTTATTATATGTATAGTAATCAATAAATCCTCCCCTCATTCCATAATGTGTGTCGTAGCCTCTCGATGTAGGTAAATAATTCATTCTCGACATTCCAACATGCCATTTTCCCACTAAATGCGTACGGTAACCTAAATCTTTTAAATATGACGGTAAAAGCTTCTCTGTCAGTGGAATCCCTCTATCTTCTGAGTTCAACAACGGCGCTCCGTGCATGCCTGGAACAACGAGCAGAAGAATATGTTCGATATATCAACGAATAAACTAACTCTGTATTGTCGTTAACTTAAAAGTTGTACATTGTATTTGAAGGCAGAAATAGGTACAGTAGTAAGAGACTACGTAGACTCGAAAGTAATACTTGAATATAGATAAACGTAGGTAATACCAAAATAGTCTTACGAACTTGAGATCGACCCGTCTCCATTGATATAAATTAGTATTTAATCTTTAGTATGTATTCAGGTTAATCCAGGAGACCGGGGATCCAATTACAGGTAACAAAATATTTATCCTAATAACTTAGCAATTACAGTTTACAAAGCCTATGTATACCTTTTCCACTAGACTGTGATCTATAATATAAATACCATAATCAACTGTGACTAAAGGCCTGATAAGAAAATAACGTGCGAAAAAGTCTGTTCGACTTTTTCACACGTTCCACCTGTAGTCTACTTAAAGTTTGAATTTATATAACTTACCGAGTCTCATAGGATATTTCCCCGTTAAGAGTGCGGTACGTGCTGGTGTACAAATGGCCTCGCTGTAATATTGCTGTAGTACTACGCTTTGGAGTGCCAATGTATCGAGGTTCGGTGTCATTATCTGATCGGAACCGTGGAACGACACATCATTCCAACCCTGAAATAGTACAGAGTACTTTTTAAAATTTTATTATAAATTATTTATAGCTTGTTAGATATGAATATTTTTAAGGCATATATTTTTTTTAAATATATTTAAAATGGCATATTCAGAAAAAAACATAAAAACTATATTCTTTTATAAAATCTTTTCTAAAAGTACAAACATAATAATTACACGACAGTGCATCTAAATAATTAGGCAAAAACCGAACAAATATCTTCATAATTTTTTTAAAATCAGAAAACGGGGACAGTTGTCCTAAAAACAAGAAGTTCTCGTAGTTTAAACAATTTTCACTAGTTTTCTTAAATAATATAAAATTTTCGTTACTTTTAGAATTTATATAATAATAATTGAACAAAACTTCGGCAGAATATTAGACAAATAAATTTTTTATCTCTCTTATCTTAATAGGATAGCAAATATGTAAAACCATTTAAAAGATGTAATAGAAATTAGCATATCGATATATTATTTTCAAAGAAAAATAATTTGTTGGGACAAGATGCAGCTGCACAAACTAACATAACAAATATATAACAACACACCGGCCTCAACAGACAATGAACATTAATTAAGTAGTGTAAATATTTTACTTTGACCATCAAGCATAGTGCGAGCGAAATTCACAGTTATAGAAGCAACAAATTACAATATTAACGTCGTGTATTTTTGTTATATTCTATTTAAAGTAAAATTTCCTAACAAAAGGTAAACGAATTCGAACGAGGTTTTTAAAAAAGTTTCTAAACTTTCTAAGTACTTGCAAATCATTAAGTAAAAAATCATTAAAAAGTCCAAGTTTACTTACAAATTTAATTATTACATTCAGGGTTACTTTTTGAAAAATCCTTTTATACTTTTATACGCAGTATAGTGACTACGTCATTAATTTACAATAAAAATGAAATAAATCTTCATATGTTTCATAACTATTATTGTACAAATAATGCATTAATTGCATTTATTAAAAATTACTTAAGCGGATAACTGAAACTACTTTTATGTAGAACAAGATATCGCAAACTGTGTCAAAATTAACGTACAGTTACAATTATAAAATTGAAATGAGATTCACTTCAAGGCTCGTTTGATAATACAAGTACTTATAATTTGTTTCTTGTTACGTGAAAACTATGTGTATGCTAAATATTAAATTAGTTTAGATGTGATATTCAAACAATTTTTCATGTACAAAAAAGTTAAATAACAATCAATTTACAGGAAATTGATGAAACTTTTCGACCGAACGGACACCTTACTGGACAATTCTAGGAATAAATTGAACGGATAATTAGAAAAAGTTCGCGGAAACTGTTATATGTGTAAGCATTTTAACCAGTATTACTAAATGCAGTATTCGTAATAGTACTATAGCACCATATTCAGGTAAAAGTAAACTTAAATTATAATTAATTATGTAAAATAAATAAAACTTAAACATACCATATCATCAACCATAATGAACACGATGTTAGGTGATTGATAAAATCCTCGATGTTGAAATGCCGTTGTCATCCACATGGTACAAATAACCGCACACCAACATCGCCTAAAAGTGATTTGTGTGTTATTTACATATCTACCTTTTAAACTGCGTGCTATAACTGTATCTGACAACCATTTAAACTATATAAGAAAAAAAGAATACTGGGAATGTATTATTCGTTGTACATATTTAAATGTAATTCGATGTTTTATTTAAAAAAGCTTTAATGTTTCAGAGTTATTTCAATTATCAATGTCTTCGTTGAAGTCCATACATGTACATAAAACCGAAAAGGAATAATCTTTTGCTTGTGGAAAGTTGTTTTATGGAATTGTTGGTGCAATCACGAAACTCTTACAAGTTCAGAGTTACACAAATGTCTTAGTGAAAGGAACGCTTTATAATGTACGCATTGCAAATACAGAGGGTTTATTTCTCTTCTTATGTATATTTAGATCATAAACGATTGTTGATCAGTTTGTAACGTTTTGTTAATGACCGAATATAAACACGTTCTAACTTTTTAAAACAGCAGCTAAATATTAATGGTTTTGTTGCCACATAACTTTTGGAAGTCATAACTTAATATTTATTATTTCTGAGTTGCAACAGGGACTGTTTCACAATTATACACGGTGAATGATGAGGAAAAGAAAATTTAAATAGTTTAACTAATTTTTTTATATATATTTTGCAATGTAGATGAAACTATTGACACTTTTTTTGGTAATAAATTTCATGATAAATATAATGTATGCACGAAATTGAGATCAAATTATGTAAACCTGCTATACTTAAATACAAGTTAGCATTTAAAATTTTAATGCTATACCTGTCTCTTGCTGATACGGTTATTAGCTATGGATTGGGTAATTACATTGGAATATAAAACAATCTTCTATGATAAGCTATATAAACTGCAACTTAAAAAACTGGCATTGTACGTTATAACGTTAAGAATAAATACAGTAATTCCTATACTTGTCTGTAATTTGTACTACCTAAATTTACAATACTTAAATAAAAGCTTATCGCCATTAGGATAGATATCTATTTAAGTATTGCAGAGTTTTAAATGTTCCCGATAAAGTTAAATTATGGTTAATCAAAGCTTGACAAATTCACTAAAACACCCAAGATGTACTTTAAGAGTAGAAACTCCTGCCTAATTTAAGAGCAAATACAAAATTTGTTGGCCTTTAATTTTAATATCGTTTATAGTGCCAGAACTTCACAATATTTAACATAACATCTAATATTATAAACTACCTCCAGTAATCCACAACATTTTTCTATCTTTATGGATAGCACCAAGCATAAAGAGTTGCTTATCAGAAAACAAATTCGGATGTAATTCAGTATAAGATCAAAGCACGTCAACTATACTAATATATAGCCACGTTACAAAATAAGTTAATTAAAATCTTAAATCTTGTTCCCCTTACAAGAACGTCTCTTATTTTTATCTCTTTAAAAATTATTTCCTTTTACAATATACGTAAATGCAAGAACGTACTAATACACACTTATAAGGAAAGTAATTAACAATTATCTCATATAACTATAGTTAAAGAATAATAATGCAAATTATTATGTACGAGTAGCTATTTTAACAGCAGCACAAATTCGGCAATGTAATATGTTTATGTAACAGAGCAACGTTTTCTTATCTATTCAAATAATTGTTAACCTTGTTTTTTTATATAAAATTCGTCGCGAATTTAAAAAGATATCACAATTAAAAAATATATAAACAGTATTTACGCATCATTTCTGCAATAACTAAAAATTAGTTACAAAAATAAATTCAAACAAATTTTTGTAACTAGCCGGTAGCCAGTTTCTCAAAGAAATAAATTAATTTCAGAGAAATATTCGTCTATTTCATTTCTGACCTCTAACAAATTGCTTAATAAACAAAATATAAATAGATAATAGATTGATATCCTGATAGCAAATTCGACAACACGGTCGCCGTTCCAAAGTCACGAGTTTGATTCTTGCACAGGTTATGTATCGTATTAATGCATTTCTTTCTTACCTGACCTTAGGGAACAACTTAATAATATACACCTAAAATCATAGATATATGGACAAAAAACACTTAAAGTTTAGTTAAGGAATTACCATTTAATTCCTATAAATTACTTCATACGTGGCAAATTAAAAATAAGGATTTTATAAGTTTTAAGTTGAGAGAGAGGTTCAAGTTAAGATTTTATGACTTGGACAGGTGGTAGGTCTATGTTGCCGGAGACCGTCTGGATGGACCACCGCAGCTCCTATTTCAACCGCCAAATAGTAGTGAGCAAACATTACTGTGTTCCGGTTTGAAGGGCGCTGTAGCTAGTGTAATTACTAGGGTAACGAGACTTAACACCTTATGTCTCAAAGCGACGAGCGCAATGTGGTGCAGTGTGTACCATCTTAACTAGCACCGCGTTGTCATGGGTAAGCGTATCACTTACCATCAGGTGAACGTCTTGCTCGTCTCGTCGCAAAGAAGTATAAAAAAAATGTGTAAATAACATAACTGCAGCTTTTGACTTGATTCACATTTTTTAAAAAACTTTTAACTCTGGAACATCATAACGTAATCTTCTTCAAACATATTGAAAAAATATATCATTTTAACATACATTCAATGTATGTTTTACATCCTTTTTGGGTAATTATAATGTGTATTATTTACACCCATTACCCAAAAACAATAAAAAATATTTGTAAAAAGCTGTATTATAGAGCATAACAAAAAAAATGTTTTCGTTTTTCTTATAAAAAAAAATTTAAAATTTAACTCACCAATTGAAAACACACTTAACAAACATGATAACAATTAATGAATTAAATAATTTTTCTTCCGAAAACTAAACACTTAATCGCACACATTAACCTATATTACACTCATGATTAGAATATAGATGTATTTAAAAAAAATAACCAGCAAGAAACTCGATCACATGTAACCAGCACTGTCCTATTCAAACGTTCAACTGACACAAGATACTGAAGGCGCCAGAAGGTTGTATAACTGTTGGTAAATATTTCACGTGTTTAGTAACGCATTCAGTTTTGGGGGTACGTAACTTCAAGCTTGGGATACCTTCCAAGACAATCCGTGTAAGCAACACCACCTTTGTCTTATCAAAAGAAGACTTTTATGATTATTTGTTCGACGTTTAAGCCATGTAATTAAGTTAAGTAATTAATAAGCTGCGAAGATTTTTATTATCCTCTAGTGTAAAGGAAGAAGAAAACCTGGCTTTTCTCTATGCTAGAGGAAAAACGAGGTTTTCTACAACATATTCATGTCAAGTTGAAAGGTGGTAACCAATCTAGACGGAATATGTTCCGGAAACCATTTGTTGCAGGCTGTAAAACAGTTATTTGTAAACATTTCTTTTTAAGGGCCCTGTGGCTAGAGAAATTAATGGAGTAACAAGATAAAATTTGGTCTGAGCTACGCTAGATACTTTTAAAAATTACAAAATTGTTATAAGCTATACCACTTACTATCTAATGAACATTCTGCTGCTCTCGTCGCTTCACCACAAACAAAATACTGCAAAGCAGAATCAAGTCCAAGTAGATAATATAAACAGCTCATTTAATGCTCCCACTGCTAAGACCCCGGACCTTCTACCGTAAAAAGCAAGTCAAGGCCACCAATCCATCAGGCTGCCAAAGTGGGGATTGGTGGATGACATGTACTAAAAAGTTATTGTTTTTGACCTTGAAGCTCAAACTCAGTATTAATCGTAACCACACCTTTTCCAATCGTACAGAGCGTATCCAGCACACTTACAACTTAGCTATCACTGTTGCAAATAAAAGTGCATAACCAGTAATTGTTTTAAATAGGCATTATTAATCTCGTCTCCGTTATTTAGTCTTTTTCCAAAAGTTATCTGCTCTGATTCCAAATACGTTAATACTCAGTTCGATAAAACTGTAAAAGCAGAAAAAGTAATTACGTCGAAGTTCCAATAATATCATACATACATTCTTGGAAATGTTATATATGAATGCCATCTAAAATACAAGTAAATTTTAAAAGTTTTTACTGCTGATTGTATAATAAAATGTAATTAATTCTTCCGTTTTATTTAAACGTATTTCTCGCTAACAAAACGTAGCGATAACACATTATCGTTGGAAAATAACTTGAGTAGTTACTAAACTTAAAGTCAATGTAAAACACGCGTTTATCCAGAAATTTTATATCTTTACTCAATAAAGACGATCTGAAAAAACTAACGCGTAATTATCATCCATTTTTAAATGTCTGAGTAAATTCTGTAATTATAAGCAAACAATAGAAAACCTTGTTTACAAGTCATGTGTTAAAACCTTAATAAACATGGCAATGATAAATTAATTTCGCAATAACTAAAAAAACATCCGCTAGCTCATACCTTCTATGTTCATATAAATTCTTTGTCATCTTGTTTATTTTAAACAAATTAACTTAACAAAAATCATACTTTGGTAAATGAATTGACTTGTAATTAGTTGTCCAAAAATGCGTCTTTAGCGTATGCTATCATTCTGCTAATGTCTTTGTTGCTAATACACATTATTAGAGTCATAACATTATTTTATGTCAGTAACAATGTCATCATCTAACTAATTATGCAACTAAAAGATAATATTATATTAATTAAAATATAGCACTTCGATGCGTCGTATCATAGCCATAGACCCCATTCCTTCACCACAATACAAGTCATAGCTACACATACAACTAACATTAAAAGAATTTAGAAGATGGAGAATTTATCTATTAATTATTATAGAAACAGTTAATGGTTTTTGTTATTAAGGAACTATTTTAAAAATATAATATAATTTTCAATTATACATATCGTTAGTTTAAATGCACCATTGACACCAATTTAGAATAAATAATGTTATTAAAGATTGTGATGACAGTGCAATCATCACAGAATAGAGCATACAGCTCTTTTACATACGTGGACAGGATTAATCATCATACATCTCACATGATTCTTGAAAACTTTTGTTCTCAGAACGTGTCGATTTCCTCACCAGGGGTTCACGAGCAACGGGGATCGAACCCGCGCCTTTTTGAGACGTAATACGCTTACGACGGTTTTACAAACGGACCTATTACAACTTCATAATGAAAGGTATTCTATGGTTATTAAGCACGATCGAATGATTCGATGGTAAAATATCCGATGTCTACTTTTATTGCAAAAAATATTTTGTCATTATACGGTTTTTTGCTTAAGGTTTCCCGGATTTTCTTAATTGCTTTTAAGTTAACTACAATGTTCAAACACACTTGAACTTTTACAATTTTGCGTTTCCAAGAGAACTTTACTGAAAAAAAAAATGCTACTATGTGTATCTGGGGCAATTTAAAAAAATGATACAGCGAACGTAATCATACTACCGGCCTCTCTAATTGACTTTATTTCAAAATGCAAAGTTGTTTCATAATCTAAGTACGAAAAGTACCAATATATAGTAATAGAACGATTACCTATAGCACTTTATTGTAACATAAAGTGAGATTTAGCACGGCCCAATGAGGCCAGCCACGCGCGTGTCGCACGACAAAGATCTCGAATTTCATGGTCACCAGAACTCTCTTTATTATAATTTAATAAGTATTTTATAAAAAGTATATGATTATGAAAACAGTGCTGTTTGTACAGCGCGGACTATGTTATCCGTTGGCACGGTACTTGCTACCACTCATAAACATAAAGAAATAAGTATTTGAATATCATTATATTAACCCTTTTACACTTTCAGACTTTGACACTTATAAAAATAATATGGTAAATAATATAAGAAAAATATTGTAAGTAAAATAAGTTCTCCGCGTTATAAAAATGTAAATTTATTAAGTAAGCTGAAATTTAATGATTCATTATTTATTCTACAATAGCGGCATAAAACGGTAAAATAATGTAAACGTGTTTTGGTCTAAATACTTTATAATTATAAAAAATAAGGTTTTACTTCATTAAATCCGAACAAGCATAATATAATATTTGTGGTTACCCTCTTTAGAGAGGTTTCACACTGTCCTTGAAGTTAAGTTTAATAAAAAAGTGCTATACTTTTAGACAATTAGTCAAACTACCATACACATTGATCATGCTTTTTGGTATTCAAGACAAAAATTATTTTATCTGTTATTCTTGTTCGACTCGAATAGAATATAACTAAATAACCACCATAACCCCTGAATAATAATATCAAGGAAAAGTAAGAAATAAAAAAAAATAACCATCATAAACTCACCATCTCTTATGTCTCATAATTCTTTTAATTAAATAAGAATTGTTTCTGTGTTTTAGCTCGGGATTTCCTCTTACGTCGATCCAATACAATAGCAGATGCTATATAATCTCTTCGTAAACAGTTCGAAACGTAGTGAGATATATTCTTTGTATAATGTTCTATTAGAGTTTGTTGGACATTTGCTTCTAAAATGTCTTATGTATTTTTGGTGTAATTTCTTGTAATTCTTAAATTACTTTTATTTTAAATTATTGAAAAACTCTCTAAAATAAATAATAAATAGTGAATCAAGGTACTTGCTTAGATACTAATTCCTAAATTAAAAGCACTTTAGCAGAGTAAGGAAGAAATTCCAATGTTCCACCTTTTTTTATATACATGTGTTCGTCTTCCCACAATACCGCAAATAAGGGTTCACCTATGCCACAAAATCTAACTATATAATAAAAATTTTATATACATTACATTTTACTTTTATATATTTAATATACGACAACTATAAACATTATTACTCATTTGTGGACAAAACTTTAAAAATTTCTTTCTAGTTATCATATTGCTAATTATCTGAATAACACTTGTTACAATTACATTTATTTCCATTTCTTGATCATATGTTTCTTTGGTGTAAATAGGACAGTTCGTTATAACGTATATATTTTATATAATATACATCTTACATTATTCTACAGTTTAAAATACTTTCTCTTTTCAGCGTCTCAGAGGCACCCCAAGTAATTCTTGCACCGAAAGTTATACATACATATATTCCAAAAAGCCGCCATTGCCTGTTGACACCTACACAACTGTTGGGTTCAATTCCGGTCAAAAGAACCAAAACAATTATTCCAAAAAAAATTGGCGGCTATGTTACTTTCTTTATAGTGCTGGTTTAAATTAAAAGTTCCCAATCATGTTAATTTTTATTTCAAGCCGTTTCTTTAATTATCTTTACTCTATTGTAATTACGAGACTTTATTAGCTGTCCGTAGTCTACATATGTTATTTCGGGCTCTAGGTGTATGTCGATGAAGAAAATGCCTCAAACACGACCCTCGAATCGCTGTAGATATTGGACCCCTAAAAATGAGGAGATTTATGCGTCATAGAGGTTGTGACATAATAAATCAACAAAAAACCTCTTCGTTATTGTATTTTTAGCATTAACTATTAACTTCACTGTTATAAAAAATACTAATAATTTGTTCTTGTGCATTTGCTATCTAAGTAATTTCTACCGAAGAGATCTCCTGTTCGGTTTAATACGAATTAATTTGAGTCTAGCAACCCTTATTAGTCACGTCAGAGCGAATATTTACGTTTTATTCGATCGATTTTTAATAACTTCTTATTATAAGATTTACGAAATATTCTTAAATACAGAGCGTAATATCATAAATTGAAATGCAAAATATTTTAGAATCACTTATAAAAGCCTCCATCAGAGCTGCTTGTATCGCTAAATCTTGTACCGAATTTTCCAGTGGAATATTGCTTGTGACTGAAAAGGGGGAAACTGAAGCGAATTCTCGATTTGAAAAAGATTTTAAAACTATAGCAGACGTTTTAGCACAGGAATGTGCTAAAAGAGAAATAACTTTAAGCACTCCCGGCCTTGCTAAACATGTAAAAGGCGAAGAATGTAATGAAATTAATGGTGTAAATATCAGTTTGCAAGACACTGTAGAAGAAACTGCGAAAATGCTCAGTACTCTTCTGCCACTACATTTTGCTAACCAAATGGCCAAAGCAGCGCATGATGAAATTTATTATTTATCTTCTACAAATGTACTAAATGCTCCCTTGTTCGATCCTGATGACTTAGGAGTTTGGATAGATCCGATAGGTAATAAAACAGAAGTACTAGAAGCAGACCTGAAAAAAAATTATGAATGTAACACCTAAATTATTTTTTTTTTGCAGATGGTACAGCCGAATTTATAGCAGGTGTGCAAGGAGAGGCAGTTGCTGGTGGAGGCCTTGCATGTGTGACTGTTTTAATAGGAGCTTACTCAAAGTCTTCTGGGGAACCAATTCTTGGTGTTATCAACCAACCATTTTATAATGGGTATTCTTACAAAAACTAATACAATCTATAATAATAATTTATCAACTCTGTTCACTACCTAAATCATATTTTTTTTTTTTTTTCAAAACAAAATACGATCATGCTACATGTATATAATAGAATTAACATTTTTTTAACAGTGATGAAGGTAGAATAATATGGGGAGTATGTTATAAAGATATTCAGCTATGGTCTGATTGTGCCAAAGATATTGGATCAGGAAACAAAACTGTACTTATAAGTGGCGCTGAGAATGCAGATGTTGTGGATAAATTAAAAAGATCTGGATGGGAAGTGAAATCTATTCCTGGAGCAGGACATAAACTGCTAAAAGTTGTATTAGGTAAGTACAACATGCTTATGTATTAGTGATATAACTAATGTAGACTTTTATAGATTTGTTAATGATGCTTTCATATTTAAGAAGTCAAGTATTAATTTTTTCACTAACCATTTTATAAATTAAATATGTTGTTTAAATGAAAATAAATGTTTTTACTGATGGATGGTCTTTCTCAGCTACAGCAATTATTCTGGCACAAAAAACTGTAATGTGCAAACATTACTGCATTCTCGTTTTAAGGGTGTCATATCTAATGTAATTTATAAGGCACTGGAACATCTTGTATCTCATAGTGATGAGTGCACTTTTATACTACTTTGGTCAGACATTTCATTCATCATTTTCATTAGTAAATGTTCTGCTCATCTAGTCACTTCATCAACACATTTTCTTTTAGCACCAATAATATTGTTAATATGCACTGGCTGTAAATGAGTGGCGTCCAAGTTTTTATTCTAAACTGAGAAATTCTGTTTTCTAGGTGAGGCTGCAGCATATGTTGTATCAAAAGGAACTACTTACCGCTGGGACACCTGTGCACCTCATGCTATTTTAAAAGCCAGAGGAGGCGGAATTGTCAGTTTTACTACACACAAACCAATAACATACAATGATGATGATAATCTTGATACAAAACACTATTGCAACTCTGAAGGAATTATAGCTTATGCTGAAAAAAATACACTTTTGAAGATTTTAAATAATTTAAGTCATGATAATGGAGCAGATGTAAAAGTTGAGTAAAATAAGTAGAAGTTTTTTCTTTACTTAAAGTTTCTTGTTATTTCTGTTGTAAGTGAGTCAGAAACTAAATGTTAATATTTTCTTTAAGAGTTTTGGGACCTTATGGAATATCATAAACACATGTTCTCATTTTATTACACAGTATTATAAAAACACACCATGCTGTAATGATTAATGTGTGTGTATAACTAGTTAAACAATCTGCTAGTAAATATTTATTTTGTTACTATATATAAATCTCAAAGGGGATCATAATACTAGTATTATATAGCAATAAGCATATAAATTTTTAATCATTTTTCCTCCAATACTTAACAATTGTACCTGATGTGATGTGATAAAACTTATTTAACTTTTAATATAATGTTTTATGTAATAAATTTATAATTATTATTGTTAAAATTCTTTTTGCTAGTTACTATAATTTACTCTTGTTGTTTCAAAATAAAAATTCATTTAGCAAAGAAACTTTATTTTTACACTATTATATATATTACCTATCACAAAGAAATGTTACTCATTACTTGAATCACTGGAAGAACTTTTGCTTCTTTTCTTTTTCTTCTTTTTGCTTTTTTTATCTTTCTTCCTCTTTTTTACTTTCTGTTCTCCTTCCTAGAACAATTAATCACACTTAAAAATTCTTTATTTTATTACACTCACACTATTGACTTACTGCTCACTGACAGAATTTCTATTTGCACAAATATTTATAGGAGTTTAAGCAGAGGTGATCCACTACAACACACTTGCTAATCTTTTAAACATTTTTAAGTTACTCTTAGTTACCTGTTTAATGATTTTAGAGTTTTCTTCATACTTATGTACCACTGGAGCACAACCTTCATTCCTCACACCTGCAGTCATTTCATCAACTTTAGACATATCAGAATTTGGTGTACGATACTGTTCACAATGGTCAACCCTGATAGTCCGATTAAGAATCTGAAAATTAATTATTTCAGAATTCATTGTGTTATGTGTGTGTATTATGTGTAAAGCTTAAAAATGCAAAATTTAACCTGAATCTTCTATTTTGCACAGAAAATATGTGAAGATTTTTAACTTAAAACTAAAAGCAATAAAAAAATATTTTATAACATTTATATCTGTTTCTAAATTACCTTAATTCCATTTAAGTTATCCACAGCTAATATAGTGGATCGTTGATCTTCATAACAAATAAAAGCAAACCCTCTTGATTTGCCTGTAGCCTTGTCTCGTACTAAATTAATGTTAACAATTTCCCCATATCTGCAATAAGATAACTAAATCATTTACACTTTTTCCTGTTATGGTGAAAATGACACCTTAAGTATTAAAATTCGAGGCAAAAAATTGCGAGGTAAAAAAACTCAATACAGATAGACTTGTGTTACTTTTTAATTTTGGGTAAAGCAGTTTAAAGGCTGTTACACAAACAAAAATAAAAGGAATATAAACCATACTTACTGAGAAAACACACATATTACATCACCTTCAGTTAAATCATAAGGCATTCCACCAACAAATATCCAAGCACTATCCTTGTATTGGTCATGCCATGAAGTTTTAGAATTACGAGTGAGTTCCCTCTCACTGAGCTTTAACACATTCTTAATATTTCTGAAACATTAAAATGTAACTTTTAATAATTAATAATGAGATGGTAATAGATTTTCTGAATAAGTTTAATAAATTGTTTATTTATTTGAAGCTCTCAAGTTATTACTATTAGCAAATAAAACAATCCTCCTCCATCGTTAAAGTACTGTTGAGTTTCTACTGTAAACTAAACAATGATGACACAGGGGTCCAAAAGTTATAAGAGAGTATATCTGAAAATACACAACTATTATCTTTAGGAGCGCAAATTCCTGAAATTATAGAAAGTATTTCCCAGGAAGCATAATTAATGTCCATAAAACTTAAATTATAAATATGTTGTATTTACGTCATGGGATTCATAATGAGTAGTATTAGACTTGTTTCGGTTAAAATAAGCTCTATGTTTATTACATTATTTTTATGTTTTTTTTATTTAAAAACTACTGTTTACAATACAGTTAACGCACTAAATCGTTGACCATAAATACTAGACAGTAGACACATATTTGACAAATATTTAACAGATACATAAACGAAAAAGTCTTTTTTATTTTATGGCCAGCTATTTAGCCTTTAAGTCCTAGTAAATAGTGCAATAAAATATTACTTATTTAATGGACGTCTTATATTTTTATACAAATTGAACTTCAACTTTACAAAAAAAAATATTTTCTTAGGTTTACTTTATGACAGTGACTAAAAAACTTTTATTTTAAATGATGTTTATTAAAAGAAAATCACATAAAACATTAAAGTTACGTCATTGCAACTTTGTTAGAAAAAAAAACAATAATTTAATTTTAAAACATGAATATTAGCTCAATGCATTTGATTTCAATATTCACTGACTTAGACGTGGCTTTTTGGAATCAAGTCCTTTGCCTTACTTATTAAGAAAAATGCGACCAAATCACAATAACAATCACTGAGCAAGTAATCACTACGATATAACAATATATAATTGATGTCATTTAACATTGCAACAAAAAAAATACGATTTATATTTCAGCGCTAGTTATCAAGAACTGTTAAGTGTTTATGATTTATATTAAATTGGATAAATAGATTTAATTATAGTGATACTCTATTTATCTTATATACACTATACAAGTAAAGTATGACTTCGTCAAGTATTGATACTCCAGATCAGTACGATCAAGTAAGATTCACCATGAATATAAAATTCTTCTCCTTGGAAGAATGTAAGCTGTAATTTCTATTCAATATCCTATTAACAGTTTGATGACGATGAATCAGAGCAACAACTAGGAGCTACCGCATCTGGACGAAAAAGATTATTCAGCAAAGAACTACGTTGTATGATGTACGGCTTTGGTGATGACCAAAACCCGTACACAGAGAGTGTTGACTTTTTAGAAGATCTAGTTATAGAGTTTATAACAGAAACCACCCACAAGTAAGATTTTTTTTTAAACACAAGCACTCTACTATTAGTTATGTGAGTTTTGAGGTTCATTGTGTAAAGTATTATTAACTTGACAAGTTTATTATTATAATTGCTGATCTGTTTAGTATTTTTTAGTTACATATTTAATAACTAGTGTTTTTATTATGCTTTACAATGAAGTAAGTTAAAAAACTTAAGTAACTTAACTAGAGAAAAAATTAATTATGTAAAAAAAATTATGTTGGAATAGAGTTTTATTGCAAGCATTTTATACAAATCATGCTAGAATTTAAAAAAATGTGGTTATAATAGTGTTTCAATTATTTTAGGGCTATGGAAGTTGGAAGACCTGGCAGAGTTCAAGTAGAAGATATAATTTTTCTAGTACGCAAAGATCCCCGCAAATATGCCAGGGTTAAAGATTTGCTCACAATGAATGAAGAATTAAAGAAAGCCAGGAAGGCTTTTGATGAAGTTAAATATGTTGGTGAGTGATATGCCATGTACAAAGTTGTGATTTTTGTTTTATTGTTGTAATGTATCTTTAATTTTAATTCAGAATAAATAACAATTTTTTTTTTTTGAGTTCTTAAAATGTAAATTTGCTTACAAAAAAGTTTTCAACAAATTGTAACTTATCTATTAAAGTGAAGTATATATCAAAGTAAATATTTTAAACAATTTATAATAAAATTTGTTGATATAAATGTTTTTATAAAATTATAGAAGATCAACAATAACATGGCCAAGCAATCAACGCTTCTAAGACTGATGCAAGTAACATTTTCATATTGACACATTGCTTCTGTGTTTGCACCTTGTACTAACTATAATTGTAATTTATTATGCTTTTAAATTTAGTACCAACTAATTTAGATTTTAGTACTACAGATTCTTGTTTAATTTGGCACTAATAATTAACCAGTGCTTCTTTTCTCAAACTTCCAAATTATGACTCTCATTTTGTACATTTGTTTAAATGTTATTTAAAAAAATACTACTTAAATTTAAAAAAGATAACCTGCTATAAGTGACATGATGTGCAAGATAAATAACTTCTCTAAATTGCATCTGTATGTGGCTTACTGTACAAGGTTATTTAACTGGTGTGTTTAATAATAAATGTTAAAACTTATTGGCTTTTACATTTCTGTGTTTTGACAAATCGTTAATAACTTTCAATGTTGTTTTGTTTACAATGGGATAACACCACAATTTCACATGGTGTTAAGACACAATGAGGCTGTAGATGATGAAGTATGCTCATCTAGAATACAGTCACTCTCATATATTGGCAGCCGAAACAGCAATGCTATGTTAGCTAGCAATATGGGTTCTAAAAGCTTGATCATCAACAAAACTCTTCAACATGGGAATAAAACCTGTGTCATATTCAAAAAGTCATATTTGTGTTAAAATGTTTCATCTATTGTAACATATTGTGAGAATGCTTATTTCCAATATAATTACAGTTAAAACAACAAAATATGTTGCTGTAAAATTTAAGTAATATAATAAAAAAAGTTGAAATACAAAATGTAGTAAAACAATGTATATAAATATTAGCTAAAATAGATATCATTATTTATACATAGCATAAACTAGTTTCATAGCCAATTCTTTCATGATAAGAATTATACATATCCCGTGTTTCATAGATGAATAAAAATGGGTTATTTTTCAAACAAAGAAAGCACAACGCGAGCAGGTGTGCTATGTGGATACTTACAAATATTCTGGGTGTTAATATACAATCACATAGTGCTTGTTTAGGATGTTAAATTTAATTTACACATTATCATCAATACCTTGAGAGTTACGCAAATACCTTTGTATATACACGACCACGACATTACTTTTTTGGGTGACAAAGGGAAAACAATTTTGTTTTAATCTTCAAAGATACATTGTTTTCGAGGGGAAGTCAAGGTTATCCAGGATTTCCCCCACAAAAGTACTATCATGGGTCTCCTTCGGTGTTTTTAGAGAAGTTCTGAAATAACCTACGGGTATGTACCGACGCTCCGGCTAAGCACCTGAGAAGAAAGGCCAAAGCCCTCAGTCTTTTTTATTGGCCTTGTACGAAAGGCTGGGTTTATCTTAGTCCTATTATTACGACAAGACTAAATGGCGGTAAGTCCTGCTAGTCAGAAGTAGCATCAAACGACGTTGCTAAATGATTGTAATTTGTTTTTGTTTCAATACATCTTTAAACTTGAAAAGGGGTTAAACTGTGAATGTGGTGAGGGAAGTTCATTTTGGTTGTGTATTAAATTAAAACTATTATTATTTCTTCCATAGAGCTTATAGTAAGTTATCATAATCACTTGTGGTATCATCTCGTCGATGAGCGCAATATTTAACATCCTAACTAGAACCACATTTTTATGGGCAGGCGTATTACTCAACATTAGGTGAACGTCTCGATCGGCTCGACAAATGTATGCAGCCGATTCAGTTTAAATTATAGTCACATTTGTTAAAATAGTTAGAAAATTGTCAACGTTAATTGTTAAAAATAGCAATGGGAATTCCGCAATAACATTACTCATGCTCTTTAGTACGTCCAGGTTAAATAACCATCCTTTTTATTTATACAACAAACTTTCCGCCGCTAATATATTCTATTATTCTGTTGATTTAATGTGGTGATTTTTTCCTTTTTTTTTTCAGAATGAACATTCGTTACAATGTAAGTATACCGACAATATTTTATAAAATTGACAAAACTATCATTATATATAAATGTTTTTAAAGTATAGATAAAATGTAAACATATTTGATTAATGATTTCAAAGTTTTTGTTAATTATACAATTTGTACTATAGTTTCGCGCTTTGAAGTAAAATGAAGAATTGTGCTGTGTAATAAATATACACGGAAAAGGCGATGCCGGAAGATATCGAGTTGTTTTTATTGGACGAACTGTGTTGTAGATCATTACAGACATACAGAAACTTAGTTGTTTTATTTAAACCGTATTTGTTTAATTTTCAGTTTTGAAAATAAGTTTCTTTTTACACCTAAATATGCGATGATGAATGGGCTAACGTGAAAATGTTTTATGTTTATTTATAAACGTCTTTTATAATTCGTCACTTTTTATAATAAGTGGGTAAACCATATTATTGCAGGTTGGTCTCAAAATAGGGACGAAACCTTTTCCAATTCGTGACCTGCACATTGACTAATATAAAAGTGTGTCATTGTCGGAAAATTAGCTTGGACTTTTTATTACCTTTGTTACCGTACATTAGTAATCTGCTAACTATATCCAGTTAGAAAATAATTGCTTTTTACTTAGTCCATATGAATACGATACTCATATCAAATAACTAATTTTAAAGTATTTGCATGCCAGTTTCTTCAAGGTATTCTTCGAAATAATGTTTTGAATTCTTACTTTTATTTAGAAATACAAACAAGTTATTTCAATTATGTTATTAACGAAATATATATATGTGAAATGGGGAATGTCTTATTTACCTGAAACCTAGGTATCACTACAACCCCTATTTCTACTGCCGAACAGAAGTACTCAAATTTGACCGTGTTCCAGTTTAGAAGTTGTAGCTAATTACATTACCGTGTAAAGAGGCGACTCCTATGGCTCAAAATGACAATCATAATATGGCAGTGAATATCATCCTAATTTCTCCTTAAACTAACGCTCTGCTCGTATCCCTGGCAAAGTACATGTTTTTCATTATTTTTAAATCTGTTGTAAAACAAAGTGTGGTTTTTGTTATCCTAGTATTCATTTGTAACTGTATATTAACGAGAAGCATTGAGGACAGAATTCCGATTAATCAACATTACTATGATCATTTCAGCTTATTATCGCCCATTCCGATTATTATAGATATGTAGAGTTGATATAATATTCACACGTTTCTGGTTTAGTGTAGTTCTTAACTTGTCACTAATAAATAGATTTCTGATCATGAGATAACTTTAAAGGGGAAGAAAATCCTGAAGTAACAATAGCTGGGGACACGGTATAAGGTCAATTTAACCTTACTTCGTTTTTAAGGTACCTTTCTTTTTATTATTTAACATAACCAAAAACATACTACTACACTAAATTGTAATTTGTTGTAAGCAAAATAATTATACAACTAGCGATTTGCAGAAATTTCAACATGATTCTTGATAAACGAGGATAAACGTGAACTGTTTGTAGACGTAAGTTGACATCTTGTTATATTATAAATAACTAGATTCAATGAAGAGATGTGATAATGTAACTTTACATGTAATATAGAGTTACGAAACTAGATGTTTTCCCTATAAAATCCACGGAGACATTTGTCATTGCAGACTACACGACAATTAACATAGAACATATTTTTAATTTTAGTTTACGTCATAAAACATTGCATCGCTGAGGTAAAATTATAGTTAAAAATATTCGGTTATATGTTGACAGAAAAAGTGCTTCAAAAATGGTTTGAAACTCCTAACACAAAATCATCATCTCAATCGTTGAGTATGCACTGCTGGATATAGGTCTTGTGATGTATTCCACAAAACACGGCCTTGCGCTGTTTGAGTCCAGTAACTTCCCACGGTTCTTGAAGTCTAGATAGAGCTAGACATTATTTTCCTCAGTATCAGCCTTAGTCAGCCTTTATTTAAAGTTAGTATAGACGGTAGAGACTAAAAAATCCTTTTTGTTCTTCATTACTAATCAGGCATTGTTCAATGGTGGATAAGGAGTGGAAAAATATCGTCAATCATTTTCTCCGGCTCCATATAATAAATATATAAATAAAAAAATTTTCAATTACAGTAAATCTTTGAAAAATACTTTGAATGTAATAAACAATAAAACTTTTTAACAAAAAGATTTAGAAGATGATTTAGCGAGAGACAAAAAATACGTACTTTTAACAGAAAAATTATTATTTATCTTCCAGATACGTTGTTTCTTCTCCTCTGCTCTTCATTTTCTCTTAATGGGAGGAACTTTGGAATACACTCTTTCAAAAAAGAGAATCGTTAAGATCGCAAAAAGCTTTAATAGAATTTAAAAATCAAATCAATCCTCAGCCTGTTTTTTAATTTTTGTGGGTCCAACAAACAATATACTTTTTAAAATTTAGCGCAGAAGAAGGAATAAGGCACAATGCAGTCGATAATTATGGTTTAATGATGAATGGACTATGGACTTTGTCAAAATACTGCTATTCGACATTTGAAATAACTACCTAGTATTTTTAAAAATTACAAGTGAATTATATGTACAAAGTTCAAAACAATAAAGGAACATTTGAAATTTTTCCTTAACGCCTAACTTTGTACAGGCATAAGGCCATGTATATCCTTTTAAGCTTTTCGCGCGGAATCCCTGTCTTACAGTTATGACGTACGTTCGTATGATATGACATGCTTTAATTAATGAGTCACGTTATTGATTTAAAAGGATTTACAAGCATACATTTAATCATAATAGTATTGTTCGTGGCCGCCGACAGACATTCAGTTAAATTAATTCCCATTTGAAACCGTTGATTGCGTTACATTACATATATTTTAAACAAAGTCCAGAGTGAAATGAAAAATTGTTTTTTGCTATTTTTTACTGTGTTATGTCAATATAATTTTGAAAGTGTTAGTTTCCCAACGGACGCGATGAGTAGTCAAGTTTTTAAGGTACCGAAAGCTATAACGAGTGATACTGATATTACTATTAATGGGACAATGAAGATCCGCAATAATGTGTAGGTACCAATTTTAATTTTATTTTATTATTATAAAGATATATCGAAGATAACACGAGACACGATTTCTGTTGGTTTGTAGGTAATAATAAGTAGTAACCGGCGTATCAATTGGAAATTTGTTTATAACTTTTTAGTATTTTTGGATATGCGTTTTTTAATTTATTATTATATTCAAGGAAACAGAGGATGAAACTCTAGATCTAGTTAAGTTTTATGACGGAGTTATTAATATAAATATTATTCAACAAAAAAGTAGGTTTTAGTTGAAACTCGGGACTCTCCTATTCATTATCATTTGTAAAAGTATACGTAACTACAGCCTACTTTTCTATTCGCTAATCTCGTTTTAAGTTTTTCAATATAGATGATGTTGACACTCTTACATTTTTGTACTGAATATTTATTGTAGTTCTATGTCCCGCGGTGGACTTGAACTGATTTTTTTATAGTGTATGTGGTAACGACTTATCTAAATTTCGCTTTATGTTAAATGACAATGGGGCCGTGGATGATGAAACGTTCTAGCCCTGAATACTCAGGCTTTCTTATGTTGACAGCCGGTACACAGTAAAGCTGGTATGGTTGCAGATTTTATATACGGTTTTGAAGAAACCTTCCCGTCAACCAAATCTCACAACATGTAGCTCCGGAATTGAACCGAGGACTTGCGTATTTCAATGCGAGCGGTTAGTCACTGCGTCAGGGAGACATACAAAATGATTTTCACATTATAAACATTGGTAACATATCATTTTACGACTCACTTTATAACTGATCTGTTTGTAGAAAAAGAGTTTTGCTAATATATCATTAATTTCGAACACCAGGTTTTACATGTCGTTGGAGGATAAGAAAAGAAAAATGTTATGCGAGATGACCTTTGACAATGATACGAATAACGTGACTACGAGTTCCGAGATCGGACAAACAGTAACAGAAGAATATACTGTGGTAGAAACGAATTCATTATGTAAGTTAATTTGATTTCAAAGAAGTATTTTATTTAGTTTATATTTTTTATGTCATTCTAAGCACCCATTATAATATATATTTTTTATAAATACGTAGCGTCAAAACGAGCGCGACGTTCACTGATGTTAAGTGATACGCCAGCCCATAACAATGTGACGCTGGTTCAGATGGTATACACTGCACCACATTGCGCTCGTCGCCTTGAAATATATAAGGTGTTGAATCCCATTAGTCCAGTAATTTCACTAGCTTAAAGCGTCCTTCAAATCGGAACACAGTAATGTTTGCGCACTACTATTTGGTTCACTTAGGTATTTGCTTACACAGTTTCTGTGCTCGCAAAGTTATAGAACTATTGGCTATATGAATTCATGTTTTACAGTAAAAGTTATTATTAATAAGAATATCTGAATGATTGCAGATATAAATATGAAATAAATTTATGTTTTAATATTTGTTAACTACGCTTTCCAAGAATAGTCAAAACTTGTAACGTTTTGGTGTAAGAAGTTATAAAAGAACACAACCTCTCTTTTTCAGCTCCGGCCGAATTTGTCTTGAAGATGGAACCAAAAATGTCCAACAAGCACGTAATCAATTTATTTTTTGAGGTAGATAACGCTGGACAATTGTCTCTGGGATCTTGTCAAATAAAGGAATTAAAAAATATTAAACGAATTGTTGTGAAAGGGGCAGAAACAATAAGCAGTTTATTGTTCTCATTTAAAAATTAATTTATATTATAATATGCTGTCTAAAATCATCATCTAAACCGTAACAAGAATGCATTATTCTAACAAAAGATTGTATTTAGAAGTTTGAGATAGATTTTTTAAAAAAATTATCTTTGTTTATGATTATAGACGACGTAGTTAAAATTTGAGATTGGAATTGTAACAATTTATAAAGTAATAATACTCAGATGGCTGCCAAATGATTCGTAATGGTTTAAGTAATTAACTATAAAATATAACGCACATATAACATGATAATTGCTCTTATCGTGTTATTTTGTTCAATCTAGTCACTTTTGTTAAGAGTTGTTTGATTATTAAATGAACGGCTGGTCCGATGATATTGTCTTGCTGTATTGTTGCTATTAATATTATGTACTTAATAAAAAAATATGAAACGTTTCTTTGTCTTATTTATCTTTTTTTTTGTTTTAATATTTAAATACTTCTTATTTTATTTTATAAATAACAAACACAGTTTCGACCTTGTAGTTTCTAATTAAATGTGATTGTTGTAACTAATTCAGTTCAGAGATAATTCTGGATTCTACATAAAAAAAACACACCAAACGGTTGACCAACAAATAAGCTTCAAAACTGCATAAAAACTTATTACTCCACCTAACATTTATTTTTAGCTAGGCACCGTCAAAAGTTAAAACACTAGGTGGGCCAATTAGTGTCCAGGAGTATATAAAGAATTAAAGACTTGATAAGTTATTATTGATTTCTGAATATTACATTTTTCCTTTACTTTCCGTTGACTGTGCCACTGTTCTTCATAGTAGATAGAATTGCTGCTAAATAATTAACACATTAAGAACGTTTGCAAATTTGCAGCAAAGTGCAGTCGGCAGTCGCTGGGTTTGTAAATCGTAGTGTAGTACATAGCCGACTCTAAACCTCATGGATAAATTCTCCAACCTGATTTTCGTTCATGTTTAAACTTGTACAAAAAATACGTCTCATTCCTCTTTTACTTTATTTATCAAATTAAATATGGTTATACGATAATAATATTTTATTTTATTAAATACGAATCATTTCGTACTTTGCGTCAGTCTTGCGGTGTTCAGGTATTTTTTTTAAAATCACATAACAGTGATCCTAATAAAAACACCGATCACTTTCAATTTCTATAGATTCGTCCGCTATTTGCATTCTTTCCAAAAGAACTTTAAAAATTTTATTAGTGTCATCTTCCGGCAACGAAACTTTCCTCTTTTTTGATGTCGAAAAAATACGTGTCCACGTCACTAGTCGATCGATTGAACTTTTTTATTTACATAGATTTACAAAGCCGCGCGGCCTCGGCCCTGTAGCGCGGCTAATTTGTAGGCGCCCTAAGTGTGACTCAATGAAATTTAAAATGAATACAATGTACGTAATTTCATTAACAAACGTCAACGATTGACGTATTTTATTATAATTACAGGTAAATAATAAAATGTAAGTAGTTTGATAGGTTACATGCAACATGGCCACAATGGTGGTTAAATTTCTGATTAAAATATTAGTTGTCACAAGTTTATCAGGTGTACCTGTGACACCGTAACTCTCAAACGACATATTAGGTTGGGGAAAAAGTCTTTTCGCATTATAGTATGCATGAACTTGCAAAAAAATCTCTTTGGCTATACTATTTGTATGTGGCTGGTTTTGGTATCATTAAAAGTTTAAATTTTAAATAAGATAATTCCAAATTTAAATTAGGAAAATGTGTGATTTTTATTTATTTTTTGAACTGTCAAGATGAGTGAATCTAATAAAGAAATTCGAAACGTTTTAAAATTTCACTACAGAAAAGGTTAAAATGCAACGCAAGCCGCGAAAAACAATTGCGATGTTTATGGACCTAGCGCAGTGTCTATGAGAGTAGGACAAATTTGGTTTAAGCGTTTTCAATCCGGAAATTTTGATTTTAAAGATGCACGTCGCTTTATGACGGATAAAATGGATGCCATTTTTAAAAAAGTGGAGCAAGATCGGCGTATCAGTGGTTACGACGTAGCTGAAGAACAGGGAATTGACCACAAAACAGTTTTGGCGCATTTGAACAAAAGTGGCTTTACACAAAAAACCTCGATATTCGGGTACTTCTCGATCCCTCTGAAAGAAACCTAATGAACCGTGTACTCATTTGTGATTCTTTATTACGACGTAATGAAACAACCATTTTTGAAGGAGCTGATAACTGGTGATGAAAAGTGGATCACGTACGACAAGAACGTGCGAAAAAGGTCATGGTCAAAAGCCGGTGAGGCCAACCCGTGTTAACTCGCAACAAGGTGATGCTGTGCGTGTGGTGGGATTGGAAGGGCATTATTCATTATGAGATGCATGCATTATTCATATTAACAACTGATGAGATTAAAGCAAGAAGTTGAGAGAAAGCGGCCGGAATTAATGAACAGAAAGGGTGTGGTCTTTCATCATGATAACGCCAGATCTCAGGATCACGTCCCTACCTACAAGATGGCAAAAAGTTATCGAACAATGGTGCCAAACATATATTAGTTAAATGTAAATAAACTATTTTAAAAAATGTTGTGAATTTTCTTAAAAAATGCGAAGAAACTTTTCCCCCAACCTATTATAAAGGCGCAGTATTAAGAAGGTAAGAAAATCTCAAGATCCCGTATGAGACGAGGTAATTGCAGGTAGCAATACTTCGTAACACTGTCTATCCACCAGACAACAAAAAAAAAATATAAAATAGGGGTGATTTGTCGCTAGCACCACTGTCACCAATGGATTCTTAAGTCGGAGAATTTGAAAGTGAGAAATGAACAAATCCGACCCTTAAATGTAAATGAAACAATGTTTTATATAAGAAGAATTTATTTAAATAACGCGCGATTAAACACAATAGGAAAATATACACTTGTGCAATTACAGAACAAAGCTTTTTATCAAATAAAAGCAATTAAGGAAACTAATGTTTATATGCATACATGTGTCGCTCAGTAGGGTTTCCTCCACTGGTATAAATACTAAAACAATCAACTAAACTATGTCATAACAACAATTGAAAATCTATTACATTAGCTGTTAATATCAGTTCACACAAAATTTTCATAATTTTATTTTGAAAATGCACTGATTTGATAAATGTTAAGGTAAATAATTACAAGTCGCTAATAGATACAAGAATCATTATATCTTTAGGCGACTAGAATCTCTTTATTCTCTTCTATTGTTTACAGAGCAAATTTTAAACTTTGGTACGACATACTACTGTATCTATAAATAGGCCGGCAATGGCAATAAATTATAAAAACAAATATAAATTTATTACAAATGGCTTCTGAAGCTCACAAAACAATTATGAAATAAATATTATAATAATACATCGTAATACGTTTTAATAAATGTAGTAGTATAAGAATGTACGTCTTCATTTGGTAACTAATTTTATAATGGCAATAATGTTAACATTAAAAATAAAATACATAAATTATAGAGTATGTTGTAGCAAACGTGTAACAAAATTTTATTAATATAGATAAATAATAAATGATTAATAATTTTTTGTGTTCGTTTACTGTTAGATTTATAGTCAAGCGCTACATTAATTTAAAAAATGCAATTTTATTTTTAAAACATGGAAAGCAAAACGTTTACTTATAAAAAATAATTGTTAACTTATTACATATTATTAATATGCTATGATCAATTCCTGAAGCCATTTAAGGCCAAATAACATTTAAATATGTTTTCACATATAAAAGTAACAGGCGAGCTAGTGCGGCTTGTAGTTTAGCGGGAAGAGCATGAATACGAAAGAAATCTTACAGAAAATTTAAATTTAATAATGACGAAATCCATATTTTCTGTAAGATCAATTTACGATCTTAAAAAATATACTTTAATATGTTCACAGATTAAACGTAAATCTGTGTGAGTTTTAAAAAACCTTCTGTCTATTCCGTCTTTATATACTTTGCACAACCTGTATTGAAATAATATTAAGTCAAATTATAATTTAAAACGGAATTATGTGTTAGCAGGAAGACTAATTTGAGCCCTCGATATGACTAACAGGCAGTGTTAAACAATAAAGTGTATATGGTATGTGAACAATTGTAACGTAATTATATAATAGTAACATTGAATATAAAGTAAAACGTTAATGTTTTTATCCTTCGAATGCTATCTCACTAAAACGTTTTATATGAAGCTTTCCTACGATCTAAGTGGTGTAAATAAATCTTATAATTATGAACAATTTTATAACAATTGTGTTACAGCCGTTTATAAGGTAAGTGAACTTGCGTTCATTTATTTGTGTCTAACGTATATTAACACTATATTTTGAATAAATGTATTTAACATCAACAATGTTCAAAAGAAGTTTTAAATATTGGGCCCGTTGTTTATATTAATTTTTGTAGATTCACAAATATAATGCGAATAAACTTTAACAAATATTAGTCAAAACAATATTGTCCTTCCAATGCGATGAGACAAGACGTATTTGCTCGACCAGGTTTTAAAACCAGATATTTGCTTCCAAAAATGTGCACCCTGTATCCAAGCAAAAAATTTTCAAGTATATAACAGTTTAAAGTATTTTATACTATTTTATAAGACACTCGTTTATGGATAATTCGCCTTCAAGACGGCCAACCAATGCCGGAGGTTTGACGAACCAATGCCGGGGTACAATGCAATGTTCCTGTCTTTTAAAAAAAATATGTTTAATACATAATAACAATAAAAAATAAGACCTTACTACAGAAAATCAAGTAATAAAAAATCGTTTTGTATGTTTGATTTTGCTCTTTGTACCATTTAAACAAGGTTCAATATTCCTGTTTTATATGGCGAGTAAGAAAAATATTGACATTTTGAAACGTGGTTTATATCCTAGTATTTAACTTAAAATTTGTACCAGGGTGCTCCGATGATGAGTTTTGCAAGTACTCATGCCTATGCTTCAAGAAAAGAAAAACCTTTTTACATAAAGTTAGACTATGTTATGGCTCATATCTGTTTGTTTGTGTAAATCCGGTACCCGACAATTGTTTTTGGATTATTTTACGTGTAACATTCGAATAAAGTGAAAATCAAGTATGTTGATATAATCAGACAATTAAATTTTATATAGTTGAATGAATGTAGAATGTCAAACATCTCGTCTACCATGACAATGTAGCCCAGCTTGTTAGCTCGTTTCATATAAGTAAAAACAAATAGAAATGTAAAAATATATGAATAAATAACTCTGTTAAATACATATACTAGCAGTTGCTTTTTGATTTATTATATTAAAATATGTCACCAATTAAATTAATATTCATCCAAAACTTGTAATGTGTAACATATATGTATGTATAATAGTAAGTTTAAATCTACATGAGATTATTTTTTATATGATGATACAAGATCTGTATGAAAATGCAAAGCTGTCTAATGTTTAGCCAACCGAGTTAATTTAAGTGAACACACTGGTGAATTTACTAACTGTATTATGTTAGTACAACGTTAAAATTCGTTGTCTAATACAATTATATATACCTATAAAAGAGACAAATAGAAAATAATACAAGTAGTGCCATGTCATATAAAACTACGGGGTAGTTATACTAAATTTTTTGTAGTTTTTCCGTTACTACTGTGAGGAATATTCGCCGTTTAGTCAGAGGGAGGTTCCATTGCTACTATGATTCCTTTCATTACTGCAGCGGCAGCCAGTGCAGCATGAGCCTGCCACTCCTTGCCACGGGTGCCGTCGCGATAATCTGCGATACCTGTAAAAATTACATTCCTGCATATAATCGCCATACGGTAGGATTGCCACAAAAATCTGATGTCAAACAGTAGTTTGCAAACATGTTCTGGTTGGTACTTTAAAATACAATTATTTTATTTTTACTGCTACTGGAACTAGAGACCTTCTTTCACAGAGAAACACACCATTTATTCACCGCGCTGGTCAAGTGTAGGTTGATGAATTCCACATATTCACGAAATCTGTTCTTTCCTGTACGATGTCTTTCATCACCAGAACATTAACAAAACTCTTTACAAAATGCGCTACCATGACTTCATTAAATGGTACCTTAACTAGTAAAATTACTAGGATATCAGGACAATATTTAAGGTCTGAAGACAATGAACGAAATGTTGGACTGTGTATAAAATCGAATTTTCTTATGAGTTATGTGCAAACGTATCACTTACACCGTCGTTTTGTTGTATACCAAAACATAATAATTTTTTAGTTATGATTTTTCCAATGATTATTTTTAAAAATATCAATATAATATATTGAACATTAGATATGATGTACCTCTGATTGAGATGAAGCAGTCCTTCCGGTTGCCAACTACGCTGTCGAGCACTGCGTCCAGCTCACAGTCGTATGCGCGTGCACGCACGTGCGAGGCAAACGCGGCGCGCGCCTCCCCCGCGCTTGCCACCGCGCGGCCTCCCGCCACAGGTGCGCAGTGCACACGGCCGCGACTTGTCAAACAGTATGTTACATTTTAGTTACACTTTTCTAACAGCACTACTCTGTTTCTGGGGATTTGGCACGCGGCACATAAATACTCGTAGGCACCCGAATCAACTAAATGGCGCTTATTTATCCCGCCAGGAAGTAGTGTACAAATATTAGTGTGTTCTAGTTTGAAGAACGTTTCTAACTAAAGAAATTACTTGGGTAACGAGACTTAACAGCGTTTGTCTTAAGGTGACGAACACAATGTGCAGTGTATTTCATCCTTAAAAGCGCTACAATGTTAAGGACGTGCGTATCGCTTTTATTAGCTGAACATCTGCACGTTGCGTCGCTGCATAAAAAAAACAAGAGATCGCTTATTAGTATATTATCTCTGCATCGAAGTATACAAGTATATAATAACAGATAAACACAGAGCAACGTCTGTGGTAGAGATTAATTCTGTTTAATTGATATCTGAAAAGTAGCATTTATAAAATATGTAAATACCTCAATTCTCCTTGAGGTGTCGGATGCGATACTTCTATGAAAACACCATCACCCACATCCACGCTGAGGCGATCAGTCGCCTCTTCCGGCGGCTCCCAGCGACCGGGTACTCCCCGCAAACGCTGAAGCCCTGGTGGAAATTGAAAATAGATATTCATATCATTAATGGTTCCTGATCAAACTGTTTTTTTTATTGTAATAAATGCAGAATATGGCATCGAATGCATCAAATGCAAAAACATAAATTGAATTCTTTTTTAATAAAAATTTTATATCAATCATTAAAATAAACAGCCAACTATAACGACTGCAAAACTTACCCTCGTTCACGTATAAACTCCACGCAGCTTCTGTATTCAACAGGCGTAGGGCTATTTCTTGCAGCAAGAAGTTGGTAGGTTTGTACGGTTTCACTTCGTAGTCCCAGCCGCCTTTTTCATTACGTACGGCCTTTTCACAGAAAACGTAAACGTATCTGAAAAAAAAAATTAAAATCAATTTGTCGTCATCAGTAGTTATGTTTATAGAATATTGATGTAGTAACGAAACTCTTTTGTCTTTCTTAAGAATGAATGCATGTGAAATAAATATTATGAAGATGGATTATTTAACTTCTAAATGGCATATAACGGTGGCTAACCATTTGCACAGAACAGTGGAGTCTATGATTCTATTCTGGGGAAACATTCGTGGAATATAAGTAATGACGTAATTATGTGGTTAAACTTTTAGTACCAGTTTCGTTACTTATCACATACCACATACACATTACCGTTTTCCGGCAGACAAACATTTGATATCTGAGTATTCCGGGAGATCCAAACATGATATGTGATTATATTACATGACCATAAAAAATGCAGTGTAAATCATGTGTGAATCGGTTTTATCTTTCCAGAAACCCCAAAAATTTAAATGCTTTTAGATTATTTTAACACATTATATTAAATCGAAGTTTCAATAAAATGGATAATTTTTAGCATATTACATTTTGTAAAGACTAGTCGTAGTGTTTGGTGGTACATGTCATCGCCATAGTGTAGATGTCAAAATTTAAATAATATACAAAACCCAAACTATGCACACACACGCGTATAAATAATAATTAAATCAAGTAATTTTATAATTTGAATATATCATCTACAAGTATTTTTTAAAATTTTCGTTATCCTGGCAATCTTTCATCGGTAACATATTAATTTGAACTTAGTTACGTAGTCAAAACCATTGCACACCAGTTTATGAACAATGTAATATTATCGGACATATTTAAATTATATTAAATAACTACACTTATTTTTAAATATTAATCAGCATTGAAGCTCTTTTTTCTATGTAACAGAATAAAAATATCGTCACAATGCTTGAGAGATATTTTGAAGATGGTGATATCACGTTGAGTTGTGGCTCAATTGGAATAATTGACAGGCTGGCCTCGAACACTACAGGGTCACAAAATTTTATTACAGAGATTGACCGTGTAGGTTTTAATTTATGATATTGTCTATATTCAAATGTTGTTTGCGAACTTTCAACTATGCGGGGCAAATATTATTTAGCAAAGGTTAATTTAATTTTCGTAAACTATATAACCAAATATATGTAGACATTAGTTTATCTACTTAAGTCTTGTCGAAAATAAAACTAAATTATAAGCATACTGAACTGCAACCTTGACGCAGTAGCTAACCGCTTAACGCCTACATGGAAGTCCATAGTTTTAAGCTGGAGCCACGTTGTGGAGTGTTTGGTAATAGAGTTTAATTGAGCCCATCCGGTAAGATATTACCTTATATGGCATTAACGCCATATATTTTTATTATATTGAGGTTACCCATTGTAGATACAAAAAGATAATGAGCATACACGCCTGCTGCTATAAATTAACCATTAAACGTTTATGTCTAATTCTGTACGGTAATATAATAAAAGGAAATCGTCGATACGAGTCAATGAGTTACGAATTTAGTAACGCAAGGCTGCGAGTACGATTGAATTATTATTCTCGCTTATCAATTTCATTGCGAAGATGTTTTTTACAGTGTGACTCCTAAACGTTTTTTGAACAATGGCTTATTTTACTAATGATGTTATGTGACAATAAGTATCCAAATGTCATCTTCACTGTGTAACAATTGAAATAATTAGCCGCTGCGTTTTAAAATCGGCATCATTGTTCGATATTAAATTATTTGTATTTTTAAAGTGTACTATTGTATATTTGTTTTAAATAACAGTACATACTTATCGTTTAAATCAGGAGCTGGTGTCGATACTACGACGTCGCCGAGACGCACGTGCCGGTTGTAGTCCGTATAGTGAGGCACACCGCCTCCGACGCCTACCAGGAATACATACTCCACCTAAACAACGACCAGAGTATATCTTTGATTCTAAAACAAGGTGCATGAAATAAGATACATGAACAGATAAAAACTCTGCGTAAAAGAACTAGTTATTGGTGGTTGGTCTCTGTTTTCGGGGACCGTCTAATACTGACTACCATAGCGATTTTCCAGAAAACATTAATGTTCAAATATCTATATAATAAAAATGAATTGCTGTTCGTTAGTCTCGCTAAAACTCGAGAACGGCTGGACCGATTTGGCTAAATGTGGTCTTGAATTATTCGTGGAAGTCCAGGGAAGGTTAGTAAGGTGAGAAAATATGGAAAAAGTGCCTGGAATATGGTAAAAACAACAATTTCTCTTTTTCATTGAGGTGACCAGATTTTTAGATAGGCAAAGCGGGACAACTCTGAAGGAATAATAATATCGTAATTTTTTTTAGTTTTAACATAAGTACAATTTATAAATACAAAAATGTATAATATTTTATTATTTGACATATTTCTATCTAAATTTCTTTTAGGGGTAAGCTCGGTGACATACTTTTTGTCAATAATATAAAATTTTAAGATTACAAGTATTTTAAGCTTAGCTTAAGAAAATTTATGTATATATGAAATATACCTTAATTTTCTATAGCAAGAAGCAGAACACGAAGTGTATCATCTGAGAGACAAATACAATGTAACTGGGTAGCAAAAGCAACGTCTTACGCAAAACAATGATTTTCGTAAATATAAAATTTAACTTAATTCTAAAAGTCAGGACTTTTGAAAAACGTTGCGTGACGCGGAATTAATTGTGAAAAAGCGAAACGTCTGGTCACCTTACTTTAGATACATAAAACGTCAAACATTTGAAGTTTGTCCCGTCATTTAGAAACCAAATACAATTTAAAAGAATATTTATGATTTTGACATTTGATATTGACAACCAACAATTACTGATTGCAATTATAATATTTTACGAGAAAAGGAAGGAACATGGCGGATGAATTGACCACGCAGACAATATTTTAAGGATTTTTATTCTTTTATTTTATTCGTCTACACATGACACTGGCTACCATCAATTGGGAAGAAGAATAATATTTTACGAACTTTAGCGGGAATCTGGACGTGAAGGTCGCGTTGTCTCGGGTAATTTTTATTTTTTTGTGCATAATGCAGTTGAATGTTCAATGTGAGTGTATCATGCAGTAAATAAGTGTGTTCGTGTGCAGCGATTGTAGAATTCAGGCAGGAACACCACTGTCCTAAGTTCAGATTGGTTCAAAATAGTAGTTAAGTCTTAACTTTACTTTGTTGATCTTTTGTGATAGTGACACTATTTACCTCTAAAAATTGAAAAAGAAAACTGAAATCTGAACACTCTAAACCGTAAACTGGAAATGGAAAATTGAAAACTGAAATCGGGAAACTGTAAACGGAAAATGGAGAATGGAAATTTGAAATTTGAAAATTGAAAAATGAAAAATGAAAATGGATAATGGAAAATGGAAAATGGAAAATTGCAATCTGACTTCTGCCATCTGAAATTTGAAATCTAGAAACCAGAAACCAGAAACCCGAAACTAGAAACCAGTAACCAGAAACCAGAAACCAGAAACCAGTAACCAGAAACCAGAAACCAGAAACCAGAAACCAGAAACCAGTAACCAGAAACCAGAAACTAGAAACTAGAAACCAGAAACTAGAAACTAGAAACTAGAAACCAGAAACCAGAAACCAAAAAGTAGAAACTAGAAACCAGAAACCAGAAACCAGAAAACAGAAACCAGAAACTAGAAACTAGAAACCAGTAACCAGAAACCAGAAACCAGAAACCAGTAACCAGAAACCAGAAACTAGAAACCACAAACCAGAAACTAGAAACTAGAAACTAGAAACCAGAAACTAGAAACCAGAAACCAGACACCAGTAACCAGTAACCAGAAACCAGAAACAGAAACCAGAAACCAGAAACAAACGTTCATATAAATAATTTTTAATGCAATCATATTTTTAGGTTATGAAAAACAGTTGTAACATGAATAAAGAATGCAAATTGAATTCCTTAGTTCATATTAAATTACAAGCTTTCACTGCTGTCTAAGCAATGTAGGTGAGTTCGTAACGCTAAAGAGTCAATTTGCACTTTATTACAGCTGCACAAAGTTCAAATTCAATTATTCTATCAAAACAGTGTGCGTATGCGCGGCGGAGGTTCTAACGCCGCGTGCCGAAATTAAAACGAATGAAATAATAACATAAATAGTCACAAAATGTAAGAGCTAAAGATCCACCATACTGATTTTCAATTTGGTCGGCTTCGCGATATTATTTCTTTTGTTTTAGTTTCGGCGCGCGGCATAAAATGCATTCGTTTTCACGTCAATACATCAGTCGAGCACAAACCGCGTTACCATCTGGCGGACCTGACAGACTACATTCTGTCAAAAAGATTTGGAATGTGACAGTTATTTGTTCCTAAAAAATTATTATAGTAAATATAACTTATGTACTTTAATTATAACTTTGGCCACTCTTCTGGAACCTGTACCCCAATAGTTATTAAATGTATATATATAGTGCTAAACACCACACACCGCCCATAACCAGGGTGACGGCTCTGTTCAGGAGATTTTTTTTGCCGCGGCTATAAAATAGGCAGAAACAAAGAACATTCTAATTTTTCTTGACAGAACGAAGTCTGTCGGGTCAGCTAGTTATGTTATATATTACTGTGGATTACGTAACATCTATGTCATTACTGAGGCGAGCGCGATGTGGTGCTGTATTAACACCACAACTTAGCTACCTTACCACCAGATGAACGCTTTTTGTCTCTTTGCTTATTTGAATAAAAAAAGCATGAAATTGTTCACACATTGTTATGTCAGATGACACTTTAGACTGGGTTAATGATAATGTGGCATCGTTAACTCTGCAGACATCACTGAGCGTCTTTGTCTCGAGAAAATCGATGCTGATTTCATGGGCGGCAACGACTACTCAGTAGATTGAACGATCGTCTGTAAGCCTTGGTTTTTATGTATACCATTTTGTACTACGAGGTGAACTTTAAAAATTTTTCTTTATTCTTTTTAATTTGTAGTCAAAACATACACACATACTAACGGACGGTACCACAATTAATAGAACGCTTAATATTCCCACTGATGGAGCCTAAATAAAATAAGCCTAAAAGCGCCTTTAGAAGTATATGTCCAAAAATGTATTAACCAAGGATCGATTCGTGTACTTTTAATATTTTTTCTCTTATTTACATATCAGACAATGATTTATAATTTGCTTACTAGCCAAGCATTTATCTTCATTTATTATAATTCTTCAAATATTTGTAGCAATAACTCGCATTGTTTTATAAATATCGAAATGCAATATATTCCTGTAGCGCCCAAGTGTTTCTCTGGCATTCAATAACATAGCTATTTTCGATCACTGGCTCATATTGAATTAGTATCACATTGGCGTCGAGAGCAAACCTTAATACGCTCCGCCACAAAAATGCGTGAGCTGCTTTACGAAATATATCGCCATAATATCATTACAGGGACAAAAAAATAAAAATAAATAAAGAGTTCATATACTAATGCCGTCCAATATTAATTAACACTAGATTTCATTAAAATTGAATTTCGGTAAACTCAAAAAAATTTTGATTTATTTAAATATGTTATATATCCATAAATGTATGAAATCATTACACGATTCGTTATAAAGCACAGATATATAATGAATATAGTACACAATAAAGATACTTGTAGGTACAATTCGGCATAAAATAAAACCCAAATTACTTAGAACATGTTACGTGAATGGTAAGAACGGTAGGACAATCGTCTGCACATGTGTCATGACGGCGGACGGTGTACAGGTATTCGAGGTACACCTTGCTAGACAACAAACAAGGCTCTGGCGACCGTGCAGTGCCAGGATAACCACAAACCCAGCTGGGTAACGGGAAGATCAACAACACTGGGTAAGCGAAGAACAACAGCGACCCTATGGGTTTTAAAGAATCGCTGGTACAAAAATCAAGTGGAAACCTCTGCTATTACTTTCCGATCACCGTCATCATGTAATTTGATGTCCACGACCAGTCTGTCAAGACGATGGCGACAGAAAAGAACAATTTCCATAATCCTGCTTACTGTTAAGTGGAATTTATCCGCGAGGACGTCATCGAACATAACGGCAGTCACCTAGTCGAACAACGCAAGAATTTGTGTAACGTGCATAGAATATCAATTTATTCGATAACATTTACTTGTTAATGTTAGTAAGTTAGTAGGGAAATGTCCTTGTTGGAAAATGTTACACAATGATTTTTAATTAGTAATAACACGTGAGAGATAAAAAAGGAAATATTGCTATATATTAATTCAATGGAGAACTAAATATTTCGACATATGTAGCTTTCATAAAGCCGAAGTGGCGGTGGGCCAGCCAACTGTTGAATCAATGACGGTCGGTGGGAACGAATGTCTTAAAGTGGAAGCCGCGTATGGGATGTAAGAATGTGGGACGCCCTCGCCAGATGGACGAAATTCTAATAATATCTGCCGAAAGTTGGTAGATTCAAAAAAGTGATGAAGGTGTTGGGAAAGTGGTATGCATTCCGTGCAGTAGCTGCGCAGCATAAAGGATGATAATGATATTTATATATATGCCTGCGTAGCGCAGTGGCTACCCGCTTGCCTTGTAACGCGAAGGATCTCGGTGTAATTCCAAGGTTAAATTGTTGAGGAATTTGGCTGTTGGTTGAGTTTTTCGTTTTTTGCCAGGTTAGTTATCGCCCTCATATAGTAAATCTGCCGTCATAACAGCGTTGCTGTTTTTCGACTGTCATCTAAGAGCCAGAGCGAGGCAGAGCCAGAATCAACACTCTGCACCTTCTTTCTACTTCACTCTTAAAATAGAGCACTGTAACTTGTAATAAATGTGATACTCAGCACTCATTTTATCGAACAGTATTATAAATCGTGGTTTTAATATCACAATGTTAATGCCATTTATACATCTTAATAATGTTGTAATACAACTCCATTTATACATCTTAATAATGTTGTAATACAACTCAATCTAAAATATATAACGTCATGTCTAGTACATTGATTTATTCCTATGTATCAGATGTTTATGTGTTTGAAATATTTTCTTAATTCCGCACGAGTCTACAGTTTTTCTTTACGTCTACATTTATCTGACAAATCATTTTTCACAAAATGTTAGCGATCCATTTAAAACAGTTGCAAACATACATGTTTTAATTACAAGATTTAACCCTGTCAACACTTGTGTTTATCAATTACAATTTATACGGTTTTTTTTTATACTATTTTGTGACGAGACGAGCAAGACGTTCACCTGATGGTAAGTGATACGCTTGCCCATGACAACATGGTGCTAGTTAAGATGGTATACACTGCACCACATTGCGCTCGTCGCCTTGAGACATAAGGTGTTAGGTCGCGTTACCCCAGTAATCTTACTAGAAAACGGAACAGAGTAATTTTTGCACGATTTAACCTATTTAGACTGTCTCCGCCAATAGAGATTTACCATTGGTGTACCATGTTTAGTTTTGTTATACGAACCAATTTTTACCAATAAACTGATCTCGGATACAGGAGTTGTATCGAGAACTTTAAACTTTTACTTGAGGTTATTTTGCCAAACTGACCTTCTGAAATATTCCGAGCAGACGTGTGGTAGTATTTCCAGCAGCTGTCATCGCTTCTCGTGTGCGACCGACGGAAGGCAACTTTGTAGTAACCACACGGTGCGCGCCGATTGTTCCCAAAGTATAAACATTAGACTCGCCTGAAATAAAACGTAATAATGTTAATCAAGACATTATAAAACGCTAAGCTAAAAATTTATAAAAATGTTTAAAAAAAATTTAAAAAACTCAAATTAACAAGTACAACTTCAACGACAGAAGATATACCAAAATTCTCTTTTTCATGCGGTGATCATAAAATATTAATAGACTTAAATTATTTCGTTCCCAATCACGCATACAAGATGTAAATGTAAGTTGTATATTATCATAAACTTCTTTAGATTTGCAATACGGTTGCATAACCTTTAGGTAATACTTACAATAAATATACTGTAGTTTGCGTACTACCGCATTTATAAACTGTACTGTTACCGCTTTTTAATAATTTTAATGGCTCAATTCGTAACAGCGGCTGTACGGGCCTCTATTGACCGCAGGTATGAGGTCCCACTGATTCTAAACGTCTGATGAAGGAAATCATCGTAAGAACAAAAGATGATCTGTGGTTGTGAAGGTATATAAATATTTTCGAGTCTTTTCTTGAGAGAAAAGACCCCGAATCTCTGCAGTGAAAATTTTAAATAGGTCGTTTACTATTATTGTTAAACAAATTTTTTTTTATTAAGATTATCTTTGTACACTGTTCTTCATTCCAAAAAGAATCTTAAAAAAGTATTCGTGCCACAAAAATAGGCAATAAATGTTATACAGGTGTATTTATTAATAATATTTCCATTCCATTACAATTTAATAACCGTAAGAGATCGTTAACAAAAATAGTTTAATAGCGAAAAGGAATCTACCTATTTATCTGATCAAACCTCGAAAAAATCCAACTGTTGGCGCTTACATTTGATTATAGTGATTTTTAGGCATTCATACGCTAATTTAAACTAATTAACAGCTAATTATAGAAGAATTTCGCAAGTTTTTACGCCCAAGCACATGTTAAAAGGAACGTAATATAGGAATCTTTAATTATAACTACCTTTGATGTATAAAATAAGTATATCGTGTATTCGGTACGTTGTTAAAAACATCTAGTCTATACACATTTATTTTAAGCTAACACATTTTATGTAATATTTCAAATTCACGAAGATTATGATTTTTACAGTAAATAAAAATAATAATTTTAAAATTTTAGACTTTTTAATAATGGTTTTTCATGAAAAATCTTACTAAATTGTTATTTATTACTGCATTTTAAACTCAAGATGTCAATGTTTATTTTAATATGCACGTACATATGTAACTCAGGAGAAATATTTTTTTTAAAAAAATGCATTTGATCATTAATTTCACAAACCATTACATCGTTCACGTCAAAAAATAATAATGAAGGTTATTTTTTATGTCCCCTACCTTTACAATGCAGCGTGAAGTAATACAAGTACACGGGCGAGGATATTTTCTACGCTCTCCATTTCGTTCTTATCTTACATCAATTTTTTATCTATACCATGCAACAATTTTTATAGCGATTATTGTATTAATTTTCACTGGCAATACAATGGAGATAAGAGTGTTATAACAATGCATAAAATACACACTAATACAATCTACATCTAATTAAGATAATTTACAGCAATTACACTATTTGTATTCTCCAAAAATTGCTAAAGCAGATTCAAAGGAATATAAAACCAATTAATAATTACTTATTGCTCAATAACATCATTGTCACAATAAAATATTTTTTTTTTGTTTAAAAGCATTTTAGACTTTTATTTGATTTGTAGAAACGTACTCATATAACGTTATCTTGTTTGAAGCGAAATATGACTAAGTACAACATTGTTCATTACAAGGATTAATTCAATTCCTTTGTTGTTTTATATATAGTGATAACGCATTTTAAGTAATATTGTGATACTTTTTTTTTATTAATATACTTTTATTATATCTTTTGAGTGTAATTTGTAATAAAATAAAAGTGCGATAGTATAATAAGTTTTCCTTTTATCAACATTAAAATTGTCCGTGATCACAAATTAATCAGGTAAGGAAAATCACAAACGTGTATAAATATATATAGTGGTAGTCATATAACTAGAAACGCTTCTTATGAATAAAGAAAGTAGAACTTCAACGTACAAATATTCGTAAAAATATACACATTCAATAATTAATAATCATGCAATAATATAGCCACACAAATAAAAAACTCATTAAATGCATAAAATATAAAACATATCTTACTTTTAATTACAAAATGAGTCTTATACATAGGTATGTATAAGACTCATTTTAATAAGAATTTAATTTTTGTTACGGGCCGCTTGGGCGCCTAATTAGAAACATTTAAAAAAATCGTCCATAGCTCGTTCTTTTTTGACATTGGAGAATAACATTTCTTTCTTGGCTTTTACTATTATTTTGGCGGCTATTCAAAATTTAATCTGAAGTTTACTTTGTACAAAATGGGCAAAAATAAAAGTTGTGACGCGTGAACTAAGTAAATAATTGTTAATTTACATATAGATCATAAGAGGGCGTACATAAGAATAGCTGAGCATTTAAATTGTTCTGTTAAGAAAGTTTTTGATGCAATTGCATTGTTTCTGACTAAACGTCCACAGTATATATATACGGTATGTTTATATGTACGATGACGTGTTATTTTACGTATGAAGTTAAAACTAATTAAATTTTTTCAACTATAAATAATGACAACTAAAATGTTTAAAATTATGTTGGATTTGATAAGGTTCAATTAAACATACTCGACATAGATAAAAATGGCAAAAAAGCATGTTATTATAATTTAAATTTTATAACAAAACGATAGTCACTCATATATTTTGTAATCAATAACGCAAGTTTAGTATATTATTTTCAATAATTAATTTAAGGTAACATTTTTTTTAATCAATTTTTTTCGCTTTCCGTGTTATAAAATAATTTTACCAAACACTGCTTTCAACTGTTTAAATATAAGTAGTAACATATTCTACATAAACATAACGTCGTATAATACCAACTGTACGACATAATTCATTGTTTATGACCCTGAGAATATAACTCTTATATTGGTTATTCCCACAAATTCAAGGAGATCCTTTGTATCTCTTTGGGTCAGTAATACAGGTTAAATGTACCAAATGTATACAGATTTGAATATTTAAATCGATATGTCGGGTTCTGTATAAATATGTTTTACCTTAAAACTTTTTCACGATCAATGTGCAAATATTAAAACATGTTATTAGATATTGCCTAAAATATATTTTATTCGCCTTTTGTCTTTACAAAAAATGTAATCTCTGTAAAGTGTTTACGAATTGCCTCCGAGGCGTAGTGAGTTTGTTATCTGTTGGAATAATTACTGGAGAGTTTACAGGTATAATTGATAAAAAAAATCTGTCGTTTATGAGGTCTTTTCTACTTTTATTTTTTGATATATTTCCATCAATCTAGAAGTGTTTCATTATAAAGTATTTTTTTATTTATTTATTACCGCATTATTCGCATTTTTCCAAAAATTTACTATGTTGTGTATGGTAAAACGAGTGATGCAAATTAAAGTATAATAGTAATAATAATAATTTTAAATTTCTTTACTTAGTGCATTGAATATTAATCTATTTGTACAAGAATACAAATTACCGCGTACTATGGAACCGGTACGGCGACTACTTTCAATTTGCACACGAAAAGTTATTGCAACGAAAATGATGTTATTATGAATCGAGAAATATCGGCATACTATAAACATTAGAACAGAAACACTAACATTACAAGTGAAAAAAAAATACATAAAAAATATTAACAGTACCCTAACGACTAGTATGTTTATAAACTGTTTATAAACGTTCCATAGTCATATTGAATCAGCTATATTCGAAGCAGGGATAGGACGATAGATGATGTAAGTTCTAAATAAATTTTAAATCATTTATGTTCTTATCGTATTTGTCATAGATTTTGTAAAAATTTATTGTCACGTTTATACGGCCAATACAAATATCCAACTAAATTAATGAAAGATTACTATACATTAAATGTATTATATCAAATTAGAAGCCATCAAAGTATTCCGTAATATGGCGACATATTAAAATATAAATTGTTATGTAACTCTCTTTTAAATAAATCAAACAACTTATCAAATAAATACAAATAACTTTAAAACTAGTACCGAGTATAAATGCGCAAGCGCAAACTATGCGTGATAAATCTTAACTTAATAAGATATAGCTATCTTCAGTTTGCAAGAACAAGTTTTCTCACAATAAAACCACATAACTGTAGTGAATGAGGGGAAGTAACAATTCACTCCGCAGTACAAACTGAAGTCTCGCAGCATAAGTACATCTGCAGTGACGTTCTAGCTGTTAACACGGAGGTTTGTGTGGACGCGTGTTTGTTTTCTCGTTACGTCACCTAATCTAAATTTCAATCTTGATTTACGCACATCTATTTAAAACAGCTTTTTGATTAAATAGTCGTGTCTGTTGTGAAATTATATGTAAGAAAATAATTGAAGATGTTGAAAGCATGTTGGGATTGCATCGCTGGGTACGAAATAATGATTTGTTTAAAAAATGTAAATAACATCTAATAACATTTTTATTTTTCAACATAACAATTAAAGTGAAATAACTTCCTAGACGTAATTTTAAATGTCAATGTCAAACATACACCATGTATTGCGGTGACGTAAAAGTAAGTAAATCCAAAACAATGTCGTTTTTATTATAACGCTATAGTTTTACGTATATTTTGTTTTTCTTTTTAATTGTTTGGTTAAATATATTAGATAAAATTTAAGTTTACATAGATTTTCTTATTAAAAAACTAAAAAAATGTTCGTTTTAGGATAGCGTTATTTACGTATACGTTTTTGATTTTGTCGTAATATTTGTTTACATTTATAATTATGTTACACCACATACAAATATAATCATATAAACTTTAAAATTTAGTAACAAAATTTTATAGTTCCGTGGTTGAAAATGAAGAAGTACCAGCAACTCAATTGAATGGTAGCACCCAAAGAGCTCCTCCGTGGCCATTGTTATCCGAGTTAAGCAACGAAGTCATGTTTATTCTTCCCAAGAAATTGAGTGCTGGTGATCAAATAGCTGTCACTGGCAACATGCTGAATGATCCAAAGACGTATGTTTTCTATTTTTTTTTATCAAGTGAAAAGTAACCTGGGTATAATTCTTTTTGTTTAAATTATGTCTTGATGACTAATATTCGTAAATCTTTGATATAAGATAAATAATGCCATAATTAATGCGAAATTAATATGTCAATATTACACAATTTTAATACTATCAACATTAACACTAAAGCAAGCCTTTACCTTACTTAATTTTTTTTGTATTGAGTTAATGTATAGTAAATGTAAATACAAGTAATGACCTGATTCATATTGCAAAAAATATATAATTTGGTAAATATTTACATTGTTCATTTTATTACAGGTTGACAGTAAGTTTTTTAACAGGAAATATGACACCAGATTACCAAAATGTAGCATGTCAGTTGGAAGCTACTTTTCCTGCAAATATTATTAATCCAAACCGGTTAATATTAAAAGTAATTGAAAACGGACAAGGTGAAGCAGTACCTGGAGACTATCAAACTTATCTGGCCACTGAATTGTTTACAGGTAATTGTATGAGTCATTTTGAACATAATTACTTTTAATTTGTGGTCTGGGAGGAATGTATGCCTATCAATTCTGTACTACACAGAGCAGATAATTCAGTCAAGTTGCAATTAATAATTACCAATGCAATAATTGCGCAAATGATATATTTTTATCTTTAAATTCAATTCCATTAAATTATTTTAAGTATATTATATTTTAATTCAAACAATTATTTTTAACTATCATAATATTTTATTGTTATAGCTCGAGTGTTACAATTTTTTTTGAATTTTTAAATTTTTATATTACTTCCTTAAGTACTCCATCACTTTGTGATAAGTCTCCGAAGTCCAAACAGTAGACACATAAAAGGGTCTGTTTATGTGTTTCAATTATAGTTCAGCCTATTAGGTGACAATATGCTGATAAGATAATGATGATTATTAATTTATTATATATTCCTTTTTGGTTTTGATTACATTTTTTAAGGAGAATTAATATTATAAGAATTAACATATAAATAAATGTGCAAAGATATGTAACACCTATACTATTATTTTTTATATATTAATACATAAGAGTTTAAGAATTGTAATTGTTAAATATCTAGGCATAATTTACTTGAATATTTTAACTTTTCAGACCTGAGCTTCAAATTTGGCTTCTCAATTAGAGTAAATGGGAATTATCAAAATGGGCACATATTAGATATTTTTATTGGAGAATCATATTTCGAACGAGTTCAATTGAAGCATAACATAGATGATATAAGATTCTTGTCACTAAGTGGTGATATAGCAAAAGTTGATGAACTGGAATTTAAGTTTGCATAAAAACAGTCTACTTTAGTACACAGAGTTCATATTAATTTATATTTCACCATTGTTAAACTGATGTCATTGGATATTTAATTCAGTATTTTTGACACTATTTTGAACACAAAGTTATTTACACTGCATGGTGTATTAATGTGTATGATTTCATTTTTATTGTATTTGTTTAACTGTTGACTTTATATGATTATTTAACTAGAATAGTTGTTACATGTGACATAAGATGTAGTAGATTTAAGATTCCACAATCCCACCACATCACAATTTAACTATTGAAAACCATTATTGTTATATTTTATACTTTTTATGCATTTATGGAGTAGTATGTCTATGATTAATAGAATTTCTTACGCATTTTCGATCCATGTACTAGCCAAAGGCTAGTTATGTTTATAAACTTGCATATTTAAAGATATTACATTAACATTTTTATTTATAATTTTGTTAACATTAACTTAAAATAGATGATTACTTTACTTATATTGCATTTTCAATTTATTTCCTGTTATTTTTTATTCTTTTGAATAAAATCTTTTACATGGAAACTGTAAATAACAGTTCACAGTGTCAAACATTTTCAACTACTGTAACAAGCAAAATTTAAAAAGCATATTTTTTTTGTAAATAAGTCACTTTCATAGTCCTTTATTTTCAAAACGCGTGACGTAACAATAGTCGCCCATAAGAGCTTTTATAGTGTTAATAGCGTAGTCAGAAGAGTGAAGGATAAATTATAGAACAAATTGAATACAAAACAAAGTGCTCATCATCTCAACTGGTGAATGTCCAACACATTTCTCTTGTAATGTATTCCACAAAACACAGTCTTGCTCTGTTTGGGTCCAATGGCTGTTTGCGATTCCTAAAAATACGTACATAAAGAAAAAAGAATATGTAGATATGTATTGACTTACCAACAGTTGTATAACGCACGTAGGTCTCCTGGTTATCCATCATTGCATCAACCGCTTGTTTCTCACAGTACAATGCTGTGATTACAGCTATGCTTGGTTGCCGCGACGAACATAGGGTCGGCATTTGCTTGACTACCTATATATATATATAAATATATTATAACTATTACAAAATTTGATATAACATAAATACTATTTTTTTGTACCGTTAGTAAAAAAAAATTAAAAAATGATGTACAACAAAAATGGTACAATGTATATAAAGACACTTTACCTGTGTATCAATACTATGTTGTCGTATGTATAGACCTTCTGCCATTGCTCGTGTTAAACCTTTCTCTTCTAAAGCCTCCAATGCATCTTTGACTTCTGCTTTGGACCATTTTCCAACCCTGTAACAATTTTTTTTTAATTTTAATTTTAATAAAACAGATAAACTTTTGTGCAACAAATAAGTCAATCATTCATAAAAAAACACAGTCACAAAACTTACGTTATAAAATCATCTACAGTCAATGGATTTGGATAAGCATTTTCAATCATATCCAACACTTTTTGCTCAGATATATATTGTGTTTGATTTAAAACACTATCTTCAATAAATGCTAAAACATAAAATGATTTTTTTATACATTTTGATAAAATTGTTATAAAATATGTTGCTATCCTGAATACCAATGTATAAATAAATATTAATCGTGCAAATAATCTAATAGTTTTTAATCTTTAAAGTAAGAAAAATATAACATTATTCTTTAAACTATATTGTATTTGCTACAAAACCTAATCAAAGAAAAATCCTGATTTTTCAAACGATAAAATTAAACATTTAAATGTCCAACTTATTACTTTTTTTAAGATACTAGTTACAATTAACAAAAGTAACTTTTACATTAAAAGTACAATAACTATTAAAAACGTATTGAGTAAATAATGGATAATACGTAACAAACACCAAAATAAATTTATTATAAATGACACATTCACAATGTGCAGTGTCTCATTGAAATTTAAAACTATTAAGTAAAGAAAAAATAAGAAGTGTATTATTAGTATTATAAATATTTTAGTAAAGTCATTTAGACACAAAAACAGACAATAGCACACGACAGCGGCTGTATGTACATTAAGAATTTGCAATTCTTATATAATACAAATCTTATTATAGATTTAATTTTCTATTATTCTGTGTGGTAGTGAGTACCGGCGATTGTTGTCGTAGTTGAATGAATACTAACGGATTTTCCGTATTTTTTGCTCAATGGTTAATGGGGCTAATACTTGACATAATGTTAAGCAACAATGAGGTAAAAGTTGGTGAACATATGTTGATAGCCTGAATAGTGCAATGCTGTTATAGTGGCAAATTTACAATATGGGGGTGGTAGCTAGCCAGGGAAGTATGTAGAAACCTTGCCCTTATCTGAACTTCTCTTGGGGACCCGCGAAACAAACCACGGACCTCCTTGTACCAATGCAAGCGGTTAGCCGCTGTGCCAGGGAGGATTTGTTCTTTAGACAATGTATTAAAAAAAATATCTCATATTGACAGGATGGTGTGCATGTTTAAAAAATATGTCAATCCAGAAAGCAAAACAAAAAACTACATGCTCTATCAACTAATAATACTATACATACAGCCATTAGTATACTTGTACATAAGGCTCTTACTGGTAATTTCGCCATTTGGTTCTGTCATAATATGAAAAAAAAAAAATTTTCTTAAAATAGTACTAATAATAGTGTTCAAAAATGTCGATTAAAATTTATTGATTTTAAAAACATTGTTATTAGGCCCTCGGAAAGAATAAATGTTAAAATAAGTAAAATGACACCCACCTTGTGGTGGAGGACCACAGCCTTCTTGTCTTAGTTCTACTTCTAATACTTTAAGTTGATGATATTTATGCTGCATAAGTTTCATTATCTTTTTAATGAAACCCACATAATCTGAAACAAATAAACACATTAATTAAAAAAATATGAAATGGACCTTTGCTTTAATTTATGATTTAGTTCTCTAACAATAGCAAATAATGTTTTGCAGAACAAATAAATTTTCAAACATTTTCCAAGTGACAACTAACTTGCACCATTAGCCTAAGAAGTTATTGGCTATTAATGTTAAGATGAAAAATACTATACCATACTATAATCAGTTTTCAATTTATATAATATAAGCAGTTTCATTAAACAAGGACTCCAAAAATTCATAAATGAATGAGATAATAATTGAATTTCAAAATGTTGTACTCTAATAACAGTAAAACAATTTTGTACTACTTTTTTTTGTACTACTTTGCGACGAGACGAGCAAGACATTCACCTGATGGTAAGTGATATGCTTGCCCATAACAATGTGGTGGTAGTTAAGATGGTACACACTGCACCACATTGCGCTCGTCACCTTGAGACATAAGGTGTTAAGTCTCATTACCCCAGTAATTAAACTAGCTACAGCACCCCTCACTTTTATTATTACACAGCTTACTTTTTTAAACTGATCCATTAAATATAAACTGTCTTTTGAGTGACTTGTTATATAAATTTTTATACTCATTTCTTAACTCTCTTTAAGATCTGCCTACTAAACTACTTACAAAAATCTCTTTTGAAGATGAAATATATGGAGACAATTTTTTAAATATTGCCTATAGAATTTCAAATTAATTCTCCATTTTCTTTTTGTACTGAGGTTTATTTTTAACATAATCTCTTAAACAATTTTTTAGTGATACATAGTTTATTACCTTTAGGAAAGTTTTGTGGACTTACTAGTTCACGGAAAAAACTTTGTGCTTCATGTGGGCATTCATCACGAGGGACTTCAGGTTTAAACCAGAACTTAAGTGCTCTAGCCTCACGAGTATGCAATCCTGTAGCAGCAGATACTAGATAAACACAAAATTCTAACTGAGCATGGGATGGCTCTGTCACTCCATTTTCTGAAACATTAAACATTCACCTTTATTTATTTAATGAACTAAATAAGGTTCATATTTTTATTTAAATTAGTTTAAGGCAGGAATTATTTTGTGTTTCTAGTGAACAAAAACATTTTAAAGGAACCAACATGTTCTAAGACCATCAGATTTCATGGACATGGGGCATCCATCAAGCTGCACTTGGTCAGGGGAGAGATATATAACCTTATCTCACTGCTTGTATGAGAGAAAGCCCCAAATCCCACTAGTGACAATATGTAAACAGCTATTTAAAGTTTATTAACTTTAAAGGATCTGGGTACTTGGTATTACATGTGAATATATTTATATTTAATCTTACCATTAACTTCTTCTTTGTTTATTATAATACCAGTATGGTCACCTCCAGCAATATGTATTTTATCACTAGGTGCAGCAACAACAACCTTTCTCTCCACAACTATAGTAGTTGATGTTGGTGTTTTACTTTTTGGTGTCATTATCACTTTTTCTTCAGAATTCTCCATTTCCAGTCACTTTTCTAACACTTATATAGCTGAAATGAACAAAACAATCGCGTCATTTATCAGTCACAAATTCCTGTTTCAATAGGAGCGATGAGTCACAGTACGCAAGGTACCCTTTTTCTTTTTTTCCTTGTGAGCATTATAAACACAATTTGTGATATATATACTAAGATCTGCTTACTCGATTCATTTATTTTAAAACGTAAAAAAAATATATTTTGATGTTAAAACAATTTAAGTAATGAGACAAATGTGAAAATGGACATCTTTCTGATTGCAATTAACTTAAAAATAAAAATGTATTATTTACTTACTTGTATTATAAATTTATATGTATCAAACAGTTTATGTATGATAACAAGAAAAGGTAAACAACTTTCACGTATGAGAACCGAGTATTGGTATTAATTCCAATTACTGGTATAAACAAAAATTATGCTAAGAGATCATTGACGATTGATTAAACATCAATACATCACAAGTGTCAAAACTAATGTTAATTAAGAAAAGCTATATATGACAGTCAACAACGACTACAATATTTGTTATGATAATATTAAAAAATAGAACTACACTACTTAATAACTACTACAAAAATGCAAAAAGTAGCTAATAAATCACAAAAATGTTAATCATTCTTAAAATTCACGTGATTATCCAAATTAAAGACAATAATGTTATCTGGTACGATGATAATCAATATATTATTAAACAAAATTAGAAAAGTACATTAAAGTACATGTATGTTAAAGTATATATCGTAGCCTTTAAATAATATTTGTGCGTGCATATGTAATTCTAATATCTATTTACATAGAAGACGGTAAATATAAAGTTCAAATCAAACGCAAAATTTCTGTTTTACTTTATATATGACTGCATTTGATAATAAGAAAAAAAAATATTGTAAATAGAAATACATAAGAATATATTAACAATCACAACCTAACAATTCCATATTAAATATAACAGCTTTATATTATTTTGACCTTGATTTGTGTTTCCACGACGGACATTTGGCATTGGCAACAAGTTACAGGTGATGTCATTATAGACATGTCATATTTTATGGTTACAGTATACATGTTTAATTTTTAAAAACCGTTTATTGCATCTTAAAAATACTTGAAGTGTAAAAAAGTTTATTTATAAGTTTTTTTTAATAACTTTTTAACATGTATTTTAAAATATTACTGCTTCTTGTTTGTACTTATTCAATAAAGGCTGATTTACAAATTGTTAGTGATGAAGAGTTACTACAATTAATTAAAGAAAAAGAAAAACTTATCGTATTGTTTTGTAAGTGCTAAAATCATTTTTCTGTATCAGTGTACAATGCCTACAAAACATTTAAAATTAAAACTTGTGTTGTATTTACAAAGGTGCACTGTACATAGAGACTCTTTTTGAATAAAAAATCACAAAACTTAGTTTTATACATTTTTCAGTCACAACTATTAAACTTTAGAAACTTAATATATGAAAAGATTTCTCATGCATCTAAGTTATTAATATTACAAATGTTTCTATTTCAGCAAAAACAAATTGTCAAAACTGTGATAAATTTGAACAGCATTTAGATAATATATATGAAGATTTTAATAAACAGTTAAATGCATTAACTGTTAAAACTGAAAACAGTCATCTAGTGCGACTTTATAGTCCAAGTAAAGAACCAGCTGTTGTATTCTTTCGACATGGTGTTCCTCTTTTATACAGTGGTAATTATCTTGTAATAATTTATGCCTTGAGTTAAACTTCTATACGGTATGAATGAATCATTATTTAAAAAATATTATTCTTATTAAACTTTGAAGTGAATTTTACACATATAAAATAGTTGAAAGTAATAATTTTCTTTTATGTAAAGATGCTTTAATGTATCTAAAGATTTATGTAAACCATATGAGTGTATATTTACGGAATATTTGTTCGGAAGTTGCTAACAAATTTGTAGTTTATAGTGAAGAAGTAGTAATGAGTATTTTTATAATATAAGTTATTTTCACTTTAGGAGAACCAGATGAAAATGAAATTTACGGGTTTTTTGAGAAAAATCAGTCCCCTGCTGTTAAAGAGCTCTCTGATAAAATCTTTGAGCACATGACACAAGCTGCCACTGGGGCAACTACAGGAGATTGGTTTGTCATGTTGTAAGTGAACACATTTTATATTATTTATTATTTCATAATTGAAAATGTTATGGTAATTAAAAAATAACTCAAAATTTTCAGTTATGGAGCCTCGTGTGTAGAATGCCAAAGATTGCATGCGGTTTGGGAAAGTGTGGGGGCTACTTTACGGGGCCGCATAAATGTAGCTCGAGTTGATGCAAACTTAGCCGGGCTAAATACTGCTAAACGATTCAAAATTTCAAAACTACCATCATTTCTTTTGTGAGTTTATACTTTTCTTTTCATCATTTGCAATTTTATATTGTTTAAATCAACTTTATGGGGATTGTTAAAAATTTTATTACTTTATAATACCAGAGATTTTTTTTAGCTTCCGGTTGGGCAAAGTCTACAGATATGATTTGCCAAAGAATGACGTTAAATCATTCATATCATTTGCACAAGATTGGTATAAAAACTCTAAGGCAGAAATTGTACCTCTTCTTGCATCTCCATTGTAAGTATATTTTTTTTTAAATTAATGAGATGTGCATGACTTTCACCTGATCCTATTTGATACACTCACACCCATAATAATGTGGTGCTAGTTAAGATAATGCATACTGCACCACTTTCTGGCCATTGTATTGAGACAAGATTTTAAGTACCTTTACCTCTGTAACATCCATCAATAAAAATTTGTTTAGCAGAGGTGGCATTGCAGTTGGTACCTACCTGGATTCTTGGCATTCGAGATCTCCAGTAAATTTGTAGTTGTAGTGATATTTCTTTTATACCTGAAATACTATTTCACAATGTTGGGCATACACTATGTACTTAGTAAATCAGTGTTTAAATTGCCTCTAATATTCTGTTTCAGTGATGAAGTTGTGGATTGGTCTGTTGAACTACTAAAATATAGCATTTCATATGGGTTAGATATACTAACACAGTATCCATGGATTTGGCAAATTGGATTGACAGGATTTGGTTTAGTGGCTATAACAGCTTTGATTGCTTTAGTCAAAGCTGGGAAATCGAACAAAAATATTGTTAAAAAAGATAAGAAAAGCAAATAGTGAATAAGTTATAAGTTTATATTTTTATACATACTGATCTCTCCATCTATTTTTTTAATAAAAATAAGCTTATAAACTTTCTTAGTTATTTGATATGTACTGAAAATTTGACTTAATTTTTCTTATGGCTTAAGACTGGTGCTTTGCATTATTTGGAATTTTATTAAAATTATTTTATTTTTAGACTTTCTTATTCAATTTTCTGAAAAAAGTGTTAACTTGTTTTATTATCACTCTAGAAATCTTATATAAGCAAGTATTTATAATTCACTTGTTACAAGAAATAAAAAACTGAAGTAGAGTGGGGACTTTTGTTTGAGGGTAAATGATATGGGAAATAACTATATAGTACAAGTTAGGACCACATTATGCAAACCCATTAAGATGACTATTCTCCTTACTTAAGTAATTACACTAGCTACAACAGCTCTTGAAATCGGAATGTTTTGGCTCTAGTAACAGATGTGTGGCTCCAGTAATATCTATGTAGAGACAGTTTCCAGCACAAAGCAACCAATTCAGCAACCTTCATTTGGCTAGCATGATGTAATGGTTTTTACTCTCTTTTTAAAGAAGGCCATGACTTTCAGCATTGGAAACATTTATAGGGTTTATGTTATAGTTCTTATAGTGGAAATTTAAACTAATTTAAAAGGAAATACAATAAATAATATATTAAAATTTTATCACTTTATTTCTAATAAAACACCATGTGCATTTTAAAAGCAACAATATTTGATATACAAAGAAGCCTTATTATGCTATGTATACATAGATATTAAGACATCTTCGTAATGATGAAATTGTACCAGTGATTGATAAGTAAAATCGAAAATATGATTAAAAACCATTGTGATGCAAGAAAACCTTAATTTAAATACAATATATAGCTAAATTCTTTTAAAGCAGCATCTGGTGCTGTATTAATTACTCTTTTGCCCCACTAATACAAGAGGTGCTATAAAGCTACTCTTTTCTCTGACACTGAAGTACTTTTTACATAATTAGTTAAGATACACTAATCAGTCAGTTGCAGTTTTTTCTATTATCTAAATGCTTTTACATATTTTGTCAATGTTTTTTAGGTAATACCAATTTTGTCACTGGATATTATAAAGATTTCAAAATATGATCAACATTAAACTTTTACCTAATATCTTTTACTGCCTCTGGCTATGCACTTGCCTTGTAACATAGAGGGTCTGGTTCAATCTAGGGCCACATGTTTTAGTTTGAATGGTAGTAGTTTTTAAACCCACCTGGCTAGCTACTGCCCTTGCTAGACTGACCCACAATGGGTCAATATAATTATGCAAATGTATTTCAATGCTCTTGTTTATAATATAATTATAATAAGCAGTGTTTTATCAAAAGTGCAAAGTTTTCGAAACACTGCTTGAGTATTGAAATAAAAAGAATCATTTTTTACTTCTAATAACAAATAATTTGCAGCATTTACTAGAATTTAAAAAGCAGACTAGAATATTTATATAGTGTCTATTTCCACATTTATTCTAAAAACTGTAGCAGGATCTGCTAGTTCATTACGAACAGCATTTTCAAATTTTTTAAATATCATTGAGAACTCCATAATATTTTCAGGTTTTGATTCAATCCACATTTTATCAAATTCATAAAATAGATAACAGTAAAACTTATGGAATAAATAAATGCTGGGCAAATATTGCTTCATATTAAACATATAGGTTTTAGCAGATCCATCTTTTAAAAGGTTGTAAGCCATTGAAGTTATGTTAATACCCACAATTGCAAAAGTATAGCCATAGGTGGGATGATGAGAATGACTTAGCACATGACTTGATACTTCTGGGTACTCAGAAGTGAAAAATAAAAGGTTTTCAAGTCCTAGCATACCCATACCTCGAAAATCAGTCTTCGGATCATCACCCTGAAATGCAAATAAAACTAATTGTTTAAAATCTGTAAAGTTAGTGATAGTGCAATAACAAATCTTTCAAATAGGGAAAGGACTATCTATCTATGTTTATAGAACTTATATCTGGTATTGTAACAGCAACACAACTTAACCCCTTAAAGCACAGATTTTTTGAAAAAAATACTGATCATGAAAGGGTTGGTAAAGAAATAAAAAAAAAACAAATTTAATGTCTTTGTAATTGCCAGGATATGAATGATAAACATTTATTCATACTTTAACAACAGAAATAGTAATAATATTATTATTTAACTTCAAATATCAATTATATTTTAATGCAAAAAATTATATCAGCATAAAATATATTGCATGAGTCATATCAAGAACGCTCAGCTTGGCAGGTTTAGCATGCTCAAATCAAGCCGAGCACCTAAGGTTAGGAGCTAATGTTGTGTCTTGCGGAACGTTAACCAGGTGGTAGGTCTCTGTTGCCAGAGACCGTCTGGGTGGGTACAACCGCAGCTCCTATTTCAACCGCCAAATAGTAATGTGCAAACATTACTGTGTTCCGGTTTGAAGGGCGCTGTAGCTAGTGTAATTACTGGGGTAACGAGACTTAACACCTTGTCTCCATGCGACGAGCGCAATGTGGTGCAGTGTGTACCATCTTAACTAGCACCACGTTGTCATGGGCAAGCGTATCACTTCCCATCAGGTGAACGTCTTGCACGTCTCTTAGCAAAGTAGTATATAAAAAAAAAACGTTTTCTTACATTAAAGTGACAAATGCAGAGAGCTATTCAAATATTAGTTCCTAAAATTTCGATACCACTGTGTTGTTGAAGTTAAGAAGTAATACTCATGCAGTGTAATGAAAAAATACAATACTAACCTGAAATCCTATATATTGCCATTGTTTAGTCACTCTATCTTCTAAGGGAGTATTAGGCACTAAAAGAGACCACAACTTTAACAGTTTTTCTTCGTGCATTGAATTATTGCTATCAAATTGCAGTCTTCGAAGATTTTCTACATCATTTATAAGACTTCTGTAGCACCATATTTGTTCCAAGCATCGCCGAAAAGAAACAACAAATGGTGCGTGTATTTTCGGGTTTATTTTTTTTACTCTTAGTATTATTGAAATCGAAGGGTCTAAGATAACACGAAAGTTCTCTTGAACAAATCTTCGCTCCAAAACTGTTGAATCAAGATAGGAAACAACCTCTTTAACATTTTGTGTACGTGTTAGCATTAAAGATTTTTCAACGTTGCTGGTTCTTGCAGCTCCAGATTTATCTCCATAACATATTCTTTGTAACTCACATAAACGAGTAGTTTTGCGAAAAAACCATTTGATGAAAGGCCTTAAATACCATTCTAATAGCGACCAAAAATATAAAAATACCATTTTTGTTTCTTAACATTCGTAATTAAAATATTTACGTTAACATTCTTATTTGAAATTTCTAGTGTGTTTTTTCAGTCACTCTACTGTTGGTGTAGTCGATAAATATCACTCAGAAAAGCTTTCATGTCGATAATTGACATCCAAGACTGACGTATGTTATTCATAATTTTTGTTATTGAACGTCAAAACGCTTCAATGAAGAAACGTAGATCAAGTTTAGTTTAATCTATTTTTCATAGTTGAAATATAATATTGTTAAGGCGATCACATAGCTTTTAAAAATAGTGTAAACAGTTAGTTACACCGAGTCAAATATTTAAAGACTAATTCTTGTTAATGAAAACATAATGTAAATATTTATTAACCGGATGGTAAGCGGCGCTGTAATATTTGGTGGTATAGCATACTAGTATAACCTTATTCAGTCTTCTCATTAATACCCACGTTATATCTAGGTAGAAATTGAAGTAGGGGTGAGGCGTATTTATAATAACAGATGTAAATCACAAGCATTCGCAAATAACAGATAACAGTTGTTCTTGCGATATCATTGTATCTGTTACTCAATCACTATCGATAACAGCCGGTCACTAACGTAGCTTGAAATAACAGAACAGTTAATAACAGAACAGTCAATAACAATGGAACAACTGTTCTTGTCTTTGTCTTTTGTATGATGTTGTCATAAGTTAAAACGAGACACACCTAGTATTTATTTGAAATAAACCAAAATTATAGAAAGACGTTTCTTAAGAAGAAATCCTCTTTGAAAAGTGAATTCTTAAATTCATTGTGTTATCTGTTATTTCGTTGATTAATTTATCTCGCTCACACCCATTGTATATACTGTTGTTAAAACGAGATGCTCCTAGTATTATAACCCGAAAAATACAATATGTAAGCTTGCAAGAACATTTTCATCCTTGAATAGTGACAAGTGTTTCTAATCGTATTATGAGATATTTGTTACTTATTGTGTGTTATGTAGTTCAGTACTGTTGAAGTGAGAGTAAATTGAAATTAATGTGTATCATTGTAGCGGTGTTTTATGCATATATTGTGCTGATGAACTCTTTAAAATCTCCTTTAAATTATTGTCAACTTTTGTAAAAGAAATCGAATTTTGTCAATGTCAAGAATATAAAAGCATTACAATTTGAAAATGAAAATTACTCTTGATTCAGTGCAGGCTAACGAATATCTTTCATTCTGTATTCCAGGACCATATAAATTATATTAATATTTAAGTTCAGTATTAAAGTTATTATTTTGAATAAACCCCATGCAATTAATGTAAATATATAATTTTAAATTTTTATAATGTGTACGGGTTGCCCCCTTTTCTCGACACGTGTCGGTATTACAATGCACATTCCGTCGGCACTCCCCAATATTATCATTACTATGTACGGGTTGCCCCTTTTTCTCGACATGTGTCGGTATTACAGTGCACATTCCGTCCTGAAACTTCAGAAAAAGAATGGCACTCCCCAATATTATCATTATATATATGTACATATTAAAAAAACATAACTATTTTTTCATTTTTCTTTTTTTTTTTTTTTTTATTACCTATTATAAATAATTACATATACTATTTCTACTCCCTAATTAAACAGATGGACTAAAATATTATTGGTTACTAGTATTATATACATTATCTCCAAGAACTTTGCTCATTATTGTTATATATCATTGTTGTCATTATATTATATATGTAAATATTATACAAATACATACTATATTTTTTTATTTAATTTATTTTTATAATTTTTTTTTAATTTGTTTTTTTTTTTTTTTAATTACCTATTATAAATAATTACAGATACTATTTCTACTCCATAATTAAACAGATGGACTAACATATTATTGGTTACTGGTATTATATACATTATCTCCAAGAACTTTGCTCATTATCGTTGATAAATGTATGGCTGCCTGCTTCTGTAGAATGTTAATATTTATTTGTGCATCAAGGATGTCACAGTATCTTTTTATATTAAAAAAATTTATATTAATAAATTATATTTTTATATAATTATAATTTTTATATTAATAAATTTTAATAATAAATAATAATGTTGAATATTTATATATTATTATATACATAAATTATAATGTGATGTTCCTAATGAGCCGTGGTTGAAAACAATAACAGTTATTATTTAATAACAGAAATCGGTACCTGTTATTATTGCGTAACAGTAACAGTAATAACAGATATTGTGTTTGTCCTGTTATAACCCACGTCTAAATTGAAGCCGACGGATTACTCCAAAGAGACAAAATCAATAATTTTATTATGTTGATGTTCTAATTACCATAATTAAAAAGTTATTAAATGATATAAATTTTTTACAAAATCATAATCAGCCTATAGACGGCCGCTACTGGACAAAGGCCTCTCCCAAAGATCTCCACTCCAAAGAAATACAAAATAAACTTTATTTTATTTTTTCTGGTTCTTTGTAGGTCGAGCTATATTTTGAATCTAATTTACCTAATAAAAGCCTGCACGCATAACCGAAACAAATAATATTAAAGTTTTAAAAAATATTCGGTGGGTAATCGCTAGAGGTAGATCTCTGTTCCCGAAAACCGTCTTGGTAGGAAACATCCCAGAGTCTATTTTAGTCGTCAATCAGTATTGAGAAAACGTTGTTGTTTTTCAGTTTGAAGGAGTTTATAGCAAGTTCAATTACTTGTGCTCCAAGCATCTTGTGGATTGGTATTTGTGATCGTACTAATGCGACATCGTTATGACCTGGTGAATCACTTATCACTTGCATCAATGTTCCTTTTCCGCTCGTTACATGACTTCGTCGTAAAAGGAAATTATAAAGATGTATCTAAGGAACTTGAAATTTTAAAAACAGACACCTTAAGATACTTTTTATGTGTTAATGATTGTCGCCTGATTATATTAATTTCAAGTAGGTATCAGTTATACTTGGGACGTGTATGTTGAATTTTATTTAACAAGACTACTGATCTAACAACATATTAAACACTAAAAGAAAGAGAGAGTAATTGATACACACATTTTATATGGTTAGAATTTGTGTATTATTTGAAAACGTATGTAATTAAGAAATTTTACAATAAAAATATTTACAATACAAACATTTCATCGCGTTAACTTAAGTGTTCATGGTATTTACAAAGGCAATGCGTGCCGTAAATGAAAATTAAATTTCTATAACAAATTTTATTTCATAATCATATATTACATTGCGATCATAATTTTTATGACATGCAAAAAATTACAAGGCATTTTAGAAACTCGTAATTAATCAAGTAATTTGGATATCTAAATCTTAATTATAATTTAAATTAACAATATGTTTGACTTATAATTATAACGGACTTTTGTAAAATATGAAAGCGTAATTTAAGTCATTTCTTAGATTTATGTCGCCTAAACTAGTTAATAATACAGTGTCTTAAAAGAACATATATTAACTAGTGTTTCAATTCTATTGATAAAGTGTACTCAGCTAAAGATGCAATAATTACGTTATACAAAATTTGATACAAAGCTGCCGGGCACAATCAACTTACTTTATATACAAACACAGGAATCAAAATTATACATACACTCAAAAGTTTGCCATGATTTTTTTGGATTAATTCCATTTTATATTATAACCATTTAACCATTTTATAATTATATTTTTAATTTATTAACAAAACCAGTAAGGCAAGTTATATTGAGTCATCAAAAAGAAAAGTATATTTGGTGTTCGTAATTTTACTACATCGTGAAAAGCTTTGTCATTTAAAATTTATCACTATGAAATCATGATATTTCACTATAGTATTGGTTCAGCGAGTTTTTTCTATATATTGTTATTACAGATGACTAAAAAGTATTTTTGTAAATATATATCTCACTAATGTCTTTTTGTGTTTTTCTAAACAATACTTATAATACTTTTGTGTTCCTACTTATACTAAAAACATAATTACGGTTAATGAACTCTGTTTTTTAAGGTTTTTGTATTCAGTAGACAAAGAGTTAATAATTATATCACAAGTGCGTAAAATTGCGAACATGCTTGTATAAAAGCGAATGAAAATTGAAAAGGAATATTTTGATCAGCTGTTATTGATTTATCAGACCTTTTGAGGTCCGAAGGGAATGTTTTTATTAACCGGACTAAATCACTACGTAATAATAAATATTTTATAAGACAATACAGAGAAAACCTATTTGTATTTCTATATGATTACATTCGTTTTTCAGTAAAACAAAGAATACATACTGATGATTCCGTGACAAAAAAAAAATACCGGCTCTTTGTTTTGTAACCACCCAGACTACAAAGGCTAAGCTGATATTTAAACGAAATTTAAGTCATAATACTTTAGGTTACAGTTGCCAAATAAAAATAATAAAATACATTATAATTCTATACATATTTTCTTTGTCGATCAATGCTTCTCAATTTTTTATCTTTAATGTATACACTCATATAGTATATGTAAATTTAATTCATATTGTACCTTAATACATACTATGAGATCTATTATAAAAACAACTTTTAAATAATAAAGGAAGTACATAAAGTAATGAATATAAGTCATATCTCCAAGCTAAATATAAGTCGGAGATTTATATACAAAACATTTTCCAAACAAAGGCTTAAAAAGTTTTTAAATTTTAAATAAGATTAAACTGATTGTTGCACAGTGATTACGGGACGGATAGGCAAATACACAGACCTAAAGATATCGTAAGGATTACGTTTCGTGTCTTATCCATCAAAAACTTAAAAACAAAAATTACATTTTAAATTTTTTTAATTAAATATTCTTTAAAACAAGTTTTTGTTTAGCAAGCAAAATATTCATACAAAATGGAATATCAAGTTGGTTAGAAGCCAGTGCAGATTATTTTTCTGTCAATTAACTAAGAATGTCTTTGCTTATTCATTTTTCTTGTTCAGCTTAACAATTTAACCAATACTACTTAGTTATCTCTGTGTGGCTCCTGGCACTATTACAAAAAATCTGTTATATTGCTTAAAGTCATTAAGATTTTTGTTAATTCTTAGAAACAGTAGTTTGTTACTTCATTAAAATAAATAACTTTCGGTATTTCATTGAAGTATATATATAATAAGTATATCATTAAAATTTTTGAGTATAAATATTTTTGCCACTATGAAAACAATGCATGTCTAAAAATTTAAATATATTTGGAGAAACTATTTCAAATAATGAAGATAATCAACAATTTTTGTTATTCACTGAATAACAAGAATTATTGATATCTAAGTTAATAAGTATTTTTGACGACGTTTTCCTTGTTGTTAGTAATAATCAACACTAGCTTAAAGTATACCTAAAAAAGGTTTAACACAAAGTAACATTATTTTTGTTAAAGTTTTCTTATAAAGCGAATGATATGTTTTTATCTCATTTTCGCGTAAATAGTTATTAAATTTAAAACAATATCACTCTTTAACCAAGAGAATAATTTTCAATATTAAAGATATCATAACGTGTTATAAACTTTGAATAAATTATGAACAATTCACTCGTCAAAAACAAGAGATGTATTTTATTGTACTTTCTTTAATAGCTTGTAATTTGCATCTTGAAGGATCGCTTAATTATTAGTTTATGATACTTTGAGTATGTTCCTTGTATTAAAGCGGCAATAGTGCGGGGCCACTAAAATAAGAAATATTTAAAGTAAGTGTCGTGAATATACTTTTACTTTATTATTCAATTGGCATTCATCTAATGTCAGATTATAATATGAAAGTAAGTAGATCTGAAAAAACTTTTAGGTAGACTAACTCGATTAGACAAGATTTTAAAAGTGTTAGTTAACAAATAGTAGAAATGGCTAAGCATACATTTTTATTATTTATATGGATTGTTTATTTAATTCATTTCTTTATGGTTTAATGCGTGTATAGCTGAATAAAAAAGTTTTTATTTTTAACATTTTGTTTATGGTAGACATGACTTACCAAAAAAAATTGTATGTACGTATACAATTTACATTCGAAACACAGCCTAAACGTGTTGTATTCTTAAACATCTATTATCTACATTATACTTAATTTTTAATATATTTTTTTCCAAAACAGTTGACTCTTTGGTCCGCATATTAAGCAAAAGGCATAAATCGATGACATGAATATCTATTTAGGTTTAAAATCAGCATAGATCAGCATAATATATGCCTATACTTATGCCATTTTAGTCCATATTCATAATGCAAATAGCAATTTTTCTAGCGCTACTAATGTACTTAAACGCTTTATTAAATTAATTTAATTAAATTTTATGAGTCACAATGGTCTATTATATTTAATTAACAGAGCTATAAGACACATAAGAAAAAAGTTAAAATTTAATTTATAAATTAACAGCGTAAACAGTTTCCGTATGAATTTAATTTTAAGGTAATAAATTTTATTTTGTTTAATATTAAAGGCCAAATCTTTTTAATTAGTTTTTTGATGATGAGTTAATAAAATTCTTTAGAAAAGTTAATTTTCTCAGAGGCTTTTAATAGAAATATAAATACGCCGACTTTGATCTGAGCTCATAAGGTTTTAAATTTATTAATTATAATAATTCTAAACGTAACAAATATTTCTGTTTTTATAAAATAAATTTAATTAATTTTTACACATTAATAAAATATAATAAAAAAGATATAGATCGATGCGGAACTGTATATGTATATGCAAACAAAAATATTGCCAAAACACTTAATAAAGGCCTTGAGAGATATGATGTCAATATGTATAAGATAAATAAACAAAATGGTGGTCTACTCAGACTACAATCTGTCTATAGTAAACCACATTTACCTTTCATTACTGTTTTGCACAAAGAAAGTTTAAAAGAAATCAGAAATGTTAGCAAAAATTTAAACTTATCTTGCATCTGAAATAACTTTACTGGTGGTAGGTCTCTTTCGCCGGAGACCGTCTAGACCCTAAGCTCTTATTTCAGCCACCAAACAGTAGTGTGCAAACATTATTGTGTCCTGATTTGAAGGGCGCTGTAAACTAGTGAAATTATTGGAGAAACGAGGCTTAACACCTAATGTCTCAAGGCGACGAGTGCAATGTGGTGCAGTGTCTACCATCTTAACCATCGCCACGTTGTTATAGGCAAGCCTATCATTTACCATTAAGTGAACGTCTCACTTGATACGTAGCATCATCAAATAAAAACTTGCTTCTTATTCTATACAGTTTCCTTACAACGACCTTTAATATTTTGATAGAAACTATTTAAGACGAAGGACTCGTATGTACTATAAATTAAATTAGCATATGTATTTATATATTTTGCTTTTTGAAAGGCGGTCTTATAGTAATATTCTAATATTAATATAATTTTAGGGCGAAATACGTTGGCAGTCATATGGTTTTAGAACGATACGCTGTTTTATTACTAGGTATTTTATATAATTAATTTTGGTATCACCTCGTTAAAATCAAAAAATTGCCGAAATTTAAAAATTATGGTTTATATTGTTTAGCTTTAAGCATGTTTTGAAATCATTCAACTAAGTTACAACAAAAACACAGAAAAATTTATGTTTGTGTAACAATTTGATCACTCTAATGTAGGAACAATAAAGGATTATAATTTTGTATCATCGGCAACTCCTAGTGTTCCAATTAGAGGTACACGTCAGACTTTATATATAATTACAATTTGAGCTTTATAAATTACACCTAATAGATTACATTTTCAAACATTAACACCTAAATCAAATTATATAAACGTAACAGGTTAAACTATGGCACCACTTCTTTAAGCAACTTTTAAAGTAATATGTATCACAACGTATGTGTTTTTGGTGATAATTAAATGGATGAACTACACTAATGGTGTTTTATCTAGATTATATAAAGTTCAAAGTGAGTTACTATCCTTATAATATAGCATAAAAACTTATAACAATATTTGGACTGACTTAAAGGTTTGAAATAGATATCCTTAAATTTGAATGGTGTTAATTTTCCTGATATTCATCTAGCATTACAACCCTTTTTAATTCATCACTGTTATCCGTTATTTGCCCATATCCGATAATAAGTTTTTTAGTGTTTTGATCCCACTGTAATCTATCTTAACGTATCGTAATTCCGATAGAAAAATTACTTATGAAACCGATCAGTGACTTGATCTTTTGAAACCTATTTCAAAACTCGTGGGAAAGTCTTGCGCGTTACTGTGTCATTCCATTAATTGAAAGCTGCAAGTCTTTTGCATTAAATTATATATAATTATACCTAATTTTATTAACCATCATATTTTGTCTTAAATGATCACAATTTCTTAATTAATATTGAAATTCATCAAAAATATTTTGCTAGGTATTGTGTAGGATCTTGATCTCACCATACATCTTACGTTGTTGTGAAGTAAGGAATACAAAATACATAGGTACTATAAATTGTCCACTTTACCAAAAGCAACTTGCAGCAAGTAGCAGGTAGCGTTAGAGGTAGCATTAAGAGAAGGCTTTATAGTGAATAAAGAAGAAGATGAGAAACACCGCGTAGGCCGTCGGGAAGGTTATGCGGGCTATTACGTCGATAGTTTTCGCCACGCGGATCGGATGCGGAGGCTCTTTTTTGCGGACCTGGACGAAACATGGCTGAAAGAAATTAATTTGAAAATGAACGATGACGGCGAAAAAAAAATACTTCATACTTGAACTGGTATTTAAAATATAACAAAATAAAAACGTGTCCCTTTGTGTTTTGTTACTGTTTCAAATAATTGTATTTTTATCAAATTAATTTTAAAAAGCTGATGAAATCAAGACGAAATGTATGTAAATGTTTATCGTGAATAAAAGCTGATTTAAGTGCTTGTAAGTGTTGAAATGATATTTAAATACGTTATATCATTACCTCGGCTACACCTCCGTTGTTGGCAGTGTGCGTGCATGAGCCAGGGGCCCCTGTGCAAGTTGCGCACGAGACTAAATCGGCACCGCCCGTTGATTCACGTTTTTTGTCACCCTGTGATAATGGCTACAGTAAAATCAACATTTCTACTGTAATAAATACTTCAACAGAGAAATGATAAAATATGAAAATTATGAATGGTTACTTTTGTATGTTAATGTAAAACAAAACTTAGATTTTTTTGTGTAATATTGAGCCGATCGTAAAAAAGAATTATTAATAGAATAAAATGTTAATGACAATTGTAGATGCTACTTACGGGCTGTGACGATCCGAAGAGGCATTGAAATGAAAATGATGCGTTAGTTTATTGTGATATCAGAACAAAGATGATAATGCAGTCGGCGGATGTTTGGGTAGAGCATTTTAGTGACGTCACTTACAGCACCACTAGGCTCCGGTTCGGGCGGTTCGGATTTTGCCCAATGGAGGAAAGCCATCGCCTCCTATTTAATTGAAATATTTTTATAATATAGGCGAAGCTGGACTCGCGGTGAATTTTTACTATTTTGATATGCAAAAGCTTTGTTAATTTACGGTAAAAGCTCTTTTACGTTATCTTTCTAAAATTTTCGAATAACTATATTTACGTCGATGAACATACGAATGCTACAGAATTGTTATCGTTTTAAATCTATAATTTAGTTCTACCTATACTTATGTAAGTGAATGCCTTTTGTACAGTAGTGCCACTATAGCAAAATGTACTTTATTTTTAACATCTATTACAAATGTTATAAAGTCATGTTAATAATTTCATTAATATTGTCTTTTTTCTATTTAAATTTATCAGGGAATGGAAAATTTGACGAATTAGTCGGCAAACATGCAACACAAAAAATGAAATATATGTACATTTTGAGTTGATGCAAAATTTTAGTAATTTTAATTACTCTGTGATCGAGGTTAGTTTAAAGTGGAATACTGTACAAAAATAATGTTGTATCCTGCAAAAATATCTAAATCGAATTTACTTACAATGTCCAACTAAAATATTTTTATGTAATTTGTTTATTTAAAACGTTGTGCTATATTATAATATTAAACAGTTTCAGGGACATAAATGGTGTTCAAAGAAAGTTATACCTCTAGTATAGAATAATTTTAGCAATATAGCAGTAGTATTTACTACTATTAGCATAAAAGATGTGCAAGTGCAGATAATTTTAAATGTAAATGTTCAGAAGTCGTTGTTTCTGAACCAATATTCAAAATCAAGATATTTAACCTTCTCTGGCCATGCAAGTGACGTTGTGAAAAACTTATAACCCAGAGACGGTTTAATTAATTAAGATGGATTCACTATTAAAAATATTATTTTATGTAAGAAGTTATGCTTGTTTCAGTTGGACATTACATAAAATTGTAAGTTAATGCTACTACTTGTCTTTACAATTGAAATACTGGATACTCTATGTCATAATTGTGAAAAATTTACAAAACTACTTTTTGTCATGTACGCCAAGCAAGTTTAAAAGATAGCTCTGTCTTCTACATAAACCTTACTCGTACTTATTATGCACAATATGTCGTAATAATAACATTAGTTAATAAAACGACATTTGTTCTTTGTTAAGGTACCAAGCTTACTGCATGCGAGAACAAGATTGTCAGCTAAAGAATGTGGTATTGAAATAATGTAATCTGTTATATTTCTTTATTTAAACTTCCTGACAGTAAACCACACTAATATTAATTAGTAGCTTCTGTATATTTGCTATGGATAATCAAAACAATTTATACACATCTATTTTATTGCACATAATAAGTAGACAACACGAAAAACAAATGTATAAAAATGTGCGTTGCAATTAGCAATATCATCGTTTCCAGCGATCCGTATTTCTGGACAAACAGTATATGGACACGGGCAAATAAATATTAACAGTTAAGCTAGATAAATAAACATTTTATTAAAAACAGCATCGAGCTATATAACTCATACAATTGCTTCTTCGAAAATTAAAAGGATGTATTGTACTCAAAATGTTCCTACTAAAAGAGCGAAACATTCAATTACAATGGCAAGACGTAATTCATAAGAATTAATGTTTGATGGATATATTTATTATAATAATATATTTATTATTATAATATTATTTATAAAGGACTTTTAAAAACACTGTTTCAATATATACTATATAAAAAACAAATTAAAATGTAATTGATTTTTTAAAGATCCAGAAGGTAATTAATAAAAAATTTAACTAAGGTATCCATTCGCTTGAATATACAGTTTCATATTTTAGACGGATAATAAATTTACTGATAAGAAATATAACAGCATTAAACCCGGAATGTGCCAATGAATATGGCGAATTTTCTTACCAAAGGGCTGGCCAGTATAATGCCAATTCTGCTCAGAACTGCAGGCAGTCGCTGTGAACACATTATACAGACAGTTTGTTCACTCGTGACAGATGGTCTACCGGTGCTTAGGTGAACACAGACTATATTGTTGTGGCCAAATGCGATAGTATGTTATATAACAATACATAGAAGAAACGAATTATTAATAGTAAACTATAAATATTAGAGCAATCTTTGCAATGTTTTCTCTATAATGCAACATTCATGGCAAAAATAAACAAAATAATGGCCACACCACATATAGTCATCAATCTTGATAGTGACGTGTATGCTGTGTAAAAGTAAAGAAAATGTGCACCGATAACGTTAAGAAAAAAGAAAGTATCATGCAGTTACAAACAGGATGCTGTTGCAGCATGCTGTTAAACAATTAAGACAAGAAAATTGTTCAGCATGCTGTATAATGTGATATAAAGAAAACATTGCAAAGAACAGAAGTCAAAAAAAATAATTACGCGAAAAGATATGTTAGACGAAATGTAGTAGTTTCTAAATAATTGTTATAGAGTATTAAAAAAGATTATTTCATAGAAACGTATAATAATTTGGAAATAATGTTAAAACTTCCATAAATATAAGAAAGAAACATAAAATTAGCTTTTTATTTATAGAAATAACTTTAGAATATTGGAAGGGCCGTAAAGTAATACATAAGCTGTACAGAGCTTTTAATTTCATATGCTGACAAAATGCAAGGCCATAAGACATATACTTATTAATATCAAAATAAATATAACTTCAAATGTAATAATGATAATGTTAAATTCGTTACCTGGGTGACGGGATTTTCGCCTGGTCTGTATACTACGTTGTGCAGAGGTCTTTTTCTTCCTACGTAGTTGACGCAGACAAACTCGAGGAGGGAAGCATAGATGAAGCACATGCAGACTCCATCCCACACATTCATTGCTGTCAGGTTTGATACCACGGGTAATGTGGATCGGAAACCGTTGGACGTTGTAAAAAAATTCAACATCGTAGTGACGCCTGTGTTAGATATTAATAATTAATATTTATTCTTGATTTAATTCTATGCTGTAACATAATGTATCTCAGGACATAATTAGTCTGCTAATTGATATAAAACTACCCCTGGTATTCATAAAATTTATTTATTCTATCTATTTTGAATTGAACTATACTCTTTGTACTTGTTTCTCTTTTGTAATTGTCTCGGTTTTTCAGGAAAAAGAGCGCATAGTAGTACTCCTAGAAATACGACTTTAATTGAAAAGAAAAGGATTTTTTTTTTGTTAAGAAAATACTTACTTTTCCATATTTTATATCACTAATTTCATGCAAAACATATTGATATAAACAATACTACAAATAAGGAAAATTAACGTTGAAAAAGCGTGAACAGAAGGAACGAAGCCAAAACGATTTTAAAATAGTCGCCAATTTCTTACTTCGTACAACTTCAGTTAATAATATTTTCAGCGCTATTAGAATCAGTTGAATGAAAGCGAAAAATATGTTATTGATGAATTTCATAACTGAAGATTGTTAACAATTATTTAAACATATATTAACGATTTTAGCAATGATTTAAAAATACATTATGCGCAACAAAAAGTTACACCAACCTATCATAACTCTAGCAGGCACTGCATTCCATTCCAGCCAAAAAGTAATAAACGATGACGTCACCAAAATGATTCCCGGAATGAAAACTGTAGTGAAGTAAAATGATCTATCTCGCGTGAAGATGAGATCCACTTTCAGACAGCTGTAATTACCTAAAAATATCAAGCAATATCTAAACATAATGTGTAAATCATAAACTACATTGTGTGTTGGCATATTGAAATATTTGTATCCTGCTTAATGGTAAAGCTAAGGTAACCTGCAAGAGGGAGAGTTAGCGTGTTATGTTCAGCCCCAGCCACATCTACAGAGAGATAGAGAAAGAAAAGACACAATATGCATGACCGATTACATTCGCCAGCCGTTTTACCTATCATGGAACGGGCTGGCACAGCGTTCCACTCCAGCCAGAATGTGATGAAAGAGGAGGTCACCAGAATAATTCCAGGAATAAAAACGGTAGTAAAGTAGAACGCGCGATCTCTCGTAAAAATTAGATCCACCTTTAGACAGCTGTAGTTACCTGTGAAGTTATAATTTTACCTAAAGTTGGAAAATATACCAACCCTGTTACTTAATTATTTGCTAAACATAGAGTTATAAAAAGTGTCATCAAGAATACGTAAATAAGAATAAAAATGAACTAATTCCAAATAACTCCGTTCAGTGGCCTTGTTAAACGGAAAGTTATTGCTATATATAAATACTACACACAAACTAGTATATCAAATAATAGTCAACATTCCGTATGTAAGAGTAACGCGTGTTGTGTTTCTTTAAGTAATTCAGAGCGCTTACTCTTAGATGTCAATCTTAATTCATATCAAACAAATAGACAACTATACCACGTGCAATGACACAACATCGTGCATAGGAATTTCTAAGAGAGATGACAATTTGTTAAAAATAATTTTAAATGTCCATGAGAGTGAATAATGGAACAGCACTGGTACATACTGAAGTATAATCTTTTTGCCAGTTTTTGACTAACGCCTTATATTTTTAATACACACAACATCGCATTTACTCACACATAAGCGGTGAAAAGAATTTTCTTTAAATTTCTACATTGAACAAAATATTTTTTGTCCAATGCTGTTTAAGTACCTTGCTCCTCAAAGCGTCTCTGGCAAAGATTACATGTCAGCTCTTCATCGTCCTCGTAAAGTGAAATACCATCAGCTGCTTGCAAAGACGTTAATAGATTTCTTACTTTCTATTCTACATTATTATTTTTTAGTAATAACATTAATTAGCAACAAGACACTAGACTAGTATAATTGAAAAATGTTACTATGAAAATGTTGCTACCATGCTGATGAAACAACTATAAACATCAATTCGTTTAGCTGATTCTTTGTAAATTTTTTGTAAAGTTAATGGTAAGCTGCTAAACAATCAGGCATTTGGCCTAACACACAACTAAGTTCCAAGTTACTAGTAAAATAAATAATGAAGTTAAACGAATCAACCTGTGACACAAATCAAGACCAAGCTGAAAAGAGTTAATCAGAATGTTTGGAGTAACAAATTTTCCCTTTTTCTCCTTCCTTGTGCAAAGTATAAGTGTGTGCTTTAAACAAAAGAAAAGTTTATGGAATGAATGTCCTTACGTTAAGTAAAATCAGAAATAAAAAAAAAACGTTTGAGATGTTGTGTAAGCAACGTTATATATTATAGAAGCGTAACATGAGTATGTTACCTCTCCAGCTGGCCTTTATTGGACAAGGTATAGTTTGATTTTGGATAAGATATGCGTTAAGTGTTGTTAGTGAAGGAGATTTTCGCAAAGTATCTTCATCATTCTTCCACACGTAAGTAATGGCAGACTGCTCGTACGATACTGCAATTAGAATTTTTTTAAGTAGAATAATAATACAAAAATTAACAGTGCTTCGTTTAACGACATAACATCTTTTATTTTTAATTTATCAGAACTCATATTCATATTCAACAAAATAAAAACGTTTTATTTATTGGACTTAAAGGATTTATTATCATGTTTATAGAAAACATATGTCATCATAAATGCAATGGCACTAAACTTATAAAAATTATCATTAGTATTCTATTATTTAAGAGTTAATAAATACTAAAAATGTTTGAACAGAAACTATAGATCAATCAAAACCAATCATATTTTTCCCATCGTAGGTTTGAATTTATTTTCATAACTTTTGTACGACTTAGAAAGAAATTATACATTGTGGTCATACATAAAAAGAACATAATAAATATATACGTCAAAACTAACACTAGTTTATCGTCGCCGGTTAAAATACAATTAAATAGTATAAAATTACATCGATGTTTCATTTTCTCTATTTTAAATTTTTCAATAACATATTAGGTTGAAAATTTTATGAATTGTAATATTCTTAATACAGCAGTCTATGTCAAATTATGAAACAATATTCTATAACTAAATCTAAATATGATCTGAATTCCATGAATTTAATTGTAGTCTGAATACTATATCTAAAAAAAAACAATTATTTACTCACTACTTTCTAAAGCAAATGAACACAATGGGTCGTCAAAAGGGAATATGTTGAGCCGCCCCTGACAGGACAAGATAAGATGTCGTCGCATTAAATAGTTTATTGTGCCATTGCGATAAATGCGCAATGCGAAGTGCATTGGTATTATTGGATCCTGAAATGGAATAAAACACTATGGTGAAACATACAAACGTTATGAATTTCATGAATCGTCCTTTAGACTTACAAGCAAACACCTTTTAAAACTACACTTGATCATAATTTAACCTTAAAAATTATTTTAACAATCTAATAAATGTTATGAATGTATGTGTGTATATTCAACACTATTTTGCCTGACCTTAAAGTCACCGTGCATTATGAAATAAGTATCTGGCAACCAGATGTCTTCATGGTGATGAATTGCATTCAAAAAGTCGTAGTGCGATTGGTTTGAGTACCGCAATCGAGGATCATACCATTGTTGCTGAAGAAGGAATTCCACTTCATATTTCTGAAAAAATAATTTCTCTTGTAAACATTTTGTATGTATTATATCCAAAATAAAACAGATAAAGCTAAGCAAATAAACGAAAATAAGGTTATTTTGTCAGAAAAGATTAATAAAGTAAAACAACTTACAAGGCTAGATTCATCTGGAGATGCTAAGCTAAGAAGTAGCACGCTAACATTTACTGTGAGGACACCTGGAAAACGAATAGAAAAGGTTTGCAGGTTGATGGTAAATCTTTTAATTCATAATAAGACGATAAAGAAAAATTTAAACGCAACGTAATTCGGAAGTAAAGGCTCGATATAAAGTATAAGCTTTTACACGTTTTTTTAAGGTTTTTATTAAAATTCATAATAGTATAAAAACTAAAGAAAGTTTTCAAAATATTGGCAAAGAGTTTTAAAATATTAAACCAAATTACATAATAAGTTTATTAAAAATCAGTTTTAAAATTGTGTTGTTTGTTTATGAAAAGAGAAAATCATATAACAGTGTCAAAAAATAAATTATATTTTATTCATAATGAATCAAAATACTTCCCTTGATTAAAAATTAGCTACAAAAACTTTAAAAAAAATTGTGCTGCATCTACGTTTGACATCAAAACAGGTGCATATAGAAAGATAAGTGGTAGTGGATTATGCAGGAATTAATATCTAAAGCAAAGTGACTATCTACCATAAAGATAACTTTATATATTTAATAAATAGATTAGACTCCAGTGCAGTAAGAGTTGCAGTGAACGTAACTAATTTCTCTTTTCAGAAACATAAAACACAACACACCGCGATTGTGTGAGCGCGGCCGAAGCGAAGACAATCCGATTTTATCTTTCGTTAGACTGTCATTTGGCGAGGTTAGGCCACAACAAAAGTCTGGATCTGGAATGTTATTTCCCCACTGTACTTATTGAAATATAGACCATCAAAATTTAGGCTCATCGTTAATACAAAACTGTCATTGAATTCAATCAAACAATCAAAATTTTATTTCTCAATATAATGCTTTGTATTCATACGATGTTGTAGAATGAAAATGAATATTGACTTACCATCTACTGGAGGAAGCAGTCTTTTGTCATAGCGGGAATTTTTCAGAAGATTGTCCAAAATTTCTTTGTCTGACTTTCCAGCTGCAAAGCTGTAAAATAAACATTTATTGTGATTAAGTTTTTTTAATTGATTAAACATTACAATACTATTTACATTACTTTAGAAATAACTAGATTCTTTTGGTATTAAATTTATTGACGAAGGCAAAAATTTCAAGAAGTCAGGATTAGATCATCAATGTCTCTTAAAGCCTGTTCTATACATAATGTAATTAGTCTTTAGGATATCTGTTACTAACGTTGCTTATTTACTTATTCAATATATCAATTAAACAAGGTTCAGTCACAAGCCAATGGCAATCGAGAGCATGAGAGCGGATATCTCAAATAGCTTTCTGAATAAATTATCTTAATTAATGTAGCTACGGAAAGTTCAGAACCTTTGCTGTTACAGAAATAACATTATTTAAGGAAATAATTATAAAAAAATTTAATATATAAAAATATGGCAAAAATTTTATTTAATTAATGATCTTTACTTTACTGCGATGGGGACAAGGTTTCTTAACAATAGTTGTAAGGGGAATATTTCATTAGAGGTATGAATGATAGCAAAACAGAACGAATGCGAGAACTTTTATGGATGAACTAGGCCTTGGCCCAAACCATGCAAAAGAATCTAAAAAATTAAAAATTTGAATTAAAAAAGGGGAATACTTCAACAGATAATATGCGGGTTAAAAAAATGGGCAGATAGAGCAGAAAATATAAGCAGAAATAATCTTTAGCTTTACTAGAATGGATACTTTTTGTCACAGATAATAAATAAAAAAAATAATATTTTCGAGTATATATTCGTAAAAATTACCTACAAACTGAAAACCGACAGTATCCATGACTGTAATTATGATTTATTGAAAACGTTGATGTAAATGTACTCGTACAGGAATAATTTATAAATATAACATGACAAATTAAAATTAATGTTCGTATTTATGCTATATTCGTTATTAGAATGTTGCTAGTATATGTTAAACTGAGGTGAATGAAACCATGTCACGCTATAACATGTATTACATTGTAGTAGAAATGCTAGGCAGTCTAATAAATGAATTCGTGATGCTCTAAACCGTTTTATTAAATTATTCTCGGCGGAATACCGCCGACTGACAATAAGATGTTACAGTGAAAGCAAATAAATTTTATATATAAAAAATATAATTGTACAAATATATAAAACAAGAATTTCATGATCATCAATCACATCAATTTGATTGATTTCAAAATGCTTTCTTTGTTGTACGAAAAATGTTTACTTCATTAATCTCGGTATTAAAATTTTAAACCTGTTTTTAATGATTTTTGGTATTGAAATAATATTTGAAGAATAGTGTACAAACGTAACTGAGTTTTGGTTACAAGGGTTCTGCAGAATTAACGAGGAAACATTTTACATTTTTTAATTTCGAGTATAATGAAAAGTCGTGTGAACATCCTTTTTGGCGCTCACGCTCTTGTAGACAGACGAATCTCTTACTATCATCAATCAAACATACGAATTATCTCTTTTTGGAATTTGAAAATTAAAATGTTAACCAGAAAACGTTCAGAGTGCATGGTTCTGAATTATTACAGGTGTATAAATAGAGAGGGGAACTTAACGCTCGAACGGTGCAGTGAGCCAAGCATGTTACTTTCGCTCTGTTGCTTTTTACTCGCCCTTCCATGTATTTTTCATTTCATTTAACAATGTTCGACTTTTTATTTTCAATTGCATGAAATTTTGTATCTTCAGTAGTAGTTCTGTTCATAAAATGAATACATTTCACTACTTCAAAATGTAATATATCCTTTGCAGCCAATTATCTATCGAAATCTTTCACCTCTCTTATAGATAGTTTTATATTACACTTTGATTATAGTCTGCCTCGGTGGAAGACCACTCGCTTACCTTGTAGACAATACGGACGACCCGGGTTCGATTACGGGGTTACATGTTGTGAAATTTGGCTAGGTTCTTTCGAACCCACTTGACTAGCTAAAAGCAGTCATAACAGCATCGCAGTCTTATAGTAGACAAACATATTTTTTTTGTTTAGCTAGAGGGTAAAAATTTTATGTTATAGTACGGACGTTTTTGTTGTCTACTTAAAGAATAATAAAATGGACAAATCTTCGTGCGATCACGAATTCGATTTGTATAGATACGACTAAGATCTTATATGTATACGTTATAACGTATGGTAGACTAAACTGCTCAAAAATTTTTTGTTTTCTATTTTTGATGCAGAATCTATTTAAAATCGTTCTATGTTAACTGTTCCAATGCGTACAATACAAGTAAGCAAATCAAATTTGACATTAATTTCTCTACTAAGTCGTATTTCCTCATGACTGAGGGTCGTGGTCATCATGTGTAGTGAAACACACGACGATTCTCTTGGCAGTTATAATGGAGTGGTTTGCCATTGCCTTCTCCATTTCACATACTAGTTTGACCACGGACGGTCATGATAGATATGTAGGTTTCCTCAAGACGTTTTCCTTCACCGTCAAAGCGCGTGATATTAGTTGGTGTTATACTAACTGCACATAAATTGCAAAATTCACCGGTACAGGCCGGATCCGAACCTGGTACTTCCGGAGTGGAAGGCGGGCGCTCAAACCACTTGGTTATCACGGCTCTTATTAACATTAACATTCATTTACTACTTTCTAAAACTTACATGTCGGAGGTGAGTGTGGAGACCTGTGACACACAGCTGAGCATGAGGACGAAGACCACGGCGCATGCCACCACGCATGACCAACCCATATTAGGACATCTGAAAATTGGAAAGCATTTGTTTATATAAACACGTTCCAACTTTGCTGAAGCTGACCCGATTGCCGACCCGAGCAAAATTGGAGGCCTAACCGAATATATTTACGAGAATTTATCAATAGAAATACTTTGACGTGTTAATACGAGTATATATAGATACACATATATATACAATACAATATAGATACACATATATATACAATTGTTAATTAGTAGCTCAGTCAATTTGGATTGTAGTGTTTTTATTACACATTGTAACAAATTTTTGTAACTAATAAATAATGTAACTTTAATTTACAACTTAATATAAGCGTCGAAATCTTTGAAAGAAGCCCATGTACATCAGTGGACGTCTAACGGCTGTAGGAGTAACTGAAGCTCTTTATTGCGATATTTTATTTTTAGCTAATACTATATGATAATTTCATGTAAAAAAAATTTGCTAAATTCATGAAAATAATTCATATGTGGCAATCCTACGGGATGGCGGGGAATTAAACCACTTCATAATGTTTTAAAATTTTATAGGGACATATTGCTTAGCAATGGAATTGAATTTTTATTTCAAATAAAAAAATATGTATATACAGCTTTGAGCCTTTATTACGTACCTGAAAGTATTATGAAATGTATATAGTGCAATGTTTGTTAATATAAACTTGTATTGTAGTTTAATTTACCACTAATAATTACATTTGGTGTTGATTAGTACCTTCCTGCTGACTGGAGAGTTTTTTCGGCATGTGGACACACGATTAACTGATCCAAGTCATCTGTTTTCGCCGCCACATGTCGTAGCAGAGATCTGCAAATAAATTATTATAATAATACTATGGCCTATAGATTTGTTCACTTATTTGATTTAATTTACTAAAACAGAAGAATATTAAAAACATTTAATTAGTCTCCAAAAAAATCTGCAAATCTTACTTAAAATGAACGCTTTATTTTCCTTTTGTGTTTAAAAGGAAATTAACTTCATGAAATTTTAGTCGTCCTTTGTTGTAAACGAAAATGGTTTTTACGACAAAATGAAGGTTGCCGCTGGTTTGTATTTTCATCATAAGACGATTATGCTAATGTAGGATTTGTTTAAAAACCTTTGGAATTTTTTTGGTCGTTGTGGGAACTGTAACTTAATGAGCAAAGAGCGGGATTAAGTTAATACTTATTACACTGGTAATAAGTTAGCTAAGTAGTACGTAAAGTTCTACGTCACACATAATAATTAGCACTGGGAAATTCATTTCAAAAGCGTTTAACTTTTTAAAGGGCAATAGGTATATAATTTCACAATTTTGTTATAATAAGTATGCTTGAAAAATTATAAAGATTTAGTAGAATAATTCATTAAATTTTGTTTTACTATTGTTTCTTTTCAAATAACTTACAATCATTTTGTGATTTAAAAAATAGATAGGATTATCCTAAACGGAAGAGTAGTAAGCCTAAACTTGTCTAATTGGGTCCCAACGTACGTTCCGGAATAACTTTTTGGGTGTACTGGCAACTTGGTTAAAGACTTCCTAGATATTGTATTCGGAGTTTACGGTTTTCTTAAATTATTACAGTCTCTTCACTTTTCAGTTTACCAGTATACGCACAGCTAAACTTTTTATAGATTAATGTAGTTATTTTTTTTACATCGAATTGTAACTTATTTTCACTCGAAGATATGTATACTTATAAATGATGTTTACAATTCATGTCCAAAAATGTATTATCATTTATATTTATAGTTTATCTTTACTATTTTATAATATTCGAATTGTTTAATTCTTCTGCAAACATAAACATATGTTGATGTTTTTATTAAATTGATGGTACAGCCCGTCATGTGTATAACATTATTTAAATATTAATAATGAATGCAAAAAGTCGCGCCGTGACGCGGGATCTACAGTGTTTTTTACATTTTTAATAAACTTCGCCAGGAACATTGCTTTTACGAATGTCGCAAAAGGGAAATGAGAAAATAAGTTTTGACGTCTTTTACATGACTTGTTATGAGAAAGTTTTGGGCACAAGTGGATCACAATCCAAACTCATGTTTAATCTTACAAGTAATTGAGTATTTATGTAAATTTTCTTGAAATTTCTGTTGAAGGTTTGTGATTCTATTTATCGAAGGTATATAAATATACTATATGATATATGTTTTATATATATTGGAGCAAAATACTTGGACTGTTATATTCTGATGACAGTAAGTTTTAACATTTTTATTACCTTTTATCAATATTTTCTAGAATTATCAAAATTAAACTTAAAACATTTACAGAATGTGGAATGTTTTAAAAAATACTGAAATTACCCCAAATAACGTTTCATTATAGAAGTTTCTATCACATGTCCTCTCGCCGTAGTTGAAAAATTATGTTAATTATGTAATACAGAAATGAGTAATTATGTTCATCGGTTGAAATGATGATGATGATGTAATACAGAAATAAAAATAGAATGTAAAAGAAAAAGTGCTGCAAGTACAGTTTGTCCATACGACTATAACAAACTAGTTTACTTTTGATAGACGTAGTTTGCAATAGCACGAAGGCTTTAATAAACAACTTTTTATTTTATTAACTTAAGAAACATGTTACTCTTTTTTTTTACCTTAAACCTATCCAACCATACGTCGCGTGACTTCGAGGTTATTTTTTAACTACAGCAAGATACTCTTTGTTATGCAGTTAACACGTTTACGTCAAGGAAACGTTTTCCAAACATCTTTTATTAAAGTTACAAAAGTTTAACTTAAAGAAAGTAAAAAAATATATATTGTTTTCATATACTAAAATTATGTACATGAAGCCTATTGATTCTCTTACGATTTTTATAACATTTTCCAATTCAACGAATTAATTTTGATGCTGAGCTTGATGCTTTTACTGTTAAATAAGTCATTTACACCGAAAACCAAACTAAAAAAGTTGTGTCTTTTTGTTTCTGAAGACTGTTACAATTGATACTTCGTTCATGGATAATAATTTTGTATAATTTGTTGTAACACGCCAGTGCTGTATTACTTAAATTTTTATTACCCTAAACCGATAGGTCGTTGATACAGTCGATGTTAAAAAACAATTTATAGATATCAGCATGTTTGCTGTCGAATATCAAGACTTGCTTCGTAGTAAAGCTGCTTTCTTTGAAATGCAATTGGCACAACCGATCGATTGGGAAATCCGGGCGCCACATAGGCGTGGTACGAGCGATTTCGCAAACGTATTGTTCCCACATTCTACTTAGACAGAATTTCTAATACAGTTTTCTTCTTGATTTGCATAACCATATAGTCCTAGTTTTCTGGTTACAAGATTTAGTTCATCATCATCGTATTATTAACTGGGAGATATATTATTGTTTGCGATGTTTAACTTAATCTATTTTAAAGTTAAATCTCAAAAATTTTCAAATTAAACAACGAAGTATTAATTGTTTTGAATAATATATTTTTTGATTGAGGAAGCTTCCATACCGACAGGACATTCACCTCATGCTAGAATATATAATATAAGCATGATATTGCTGTATATATGAATGTTAAGTGTTCCCTGTCATCTTGTCTAGTGAAATGAGGCGATATTATGTTACATAGTTATTTTTCTTGAGATTAGTGCAAGGCTTCTTATAATACATCCTCTGGGTTAAAAATAAAATGACCCTCACTGTAAACGGATTAAACTGAAGATAGTGACTCGCACAGTGAAATATTTGTTGTAGTCGATAACATAAAGCCAAGATGTCTTAGATAATATTTACTTTTTTAAAATTGCATAAACGCGTTCATACACACTTGGCGTCAATCACCGTTTCTTCGATGCATGTGCCTACTGAAAGAATAAGTGAATATACACAATACATTGTTTTATTTTACACATTTCAATAAAAAAATGTACCATTCAAATTTGATCACAGCGGAAAGAAGAAATCAATGTTTTATTTATACTATTATATACTCATATATAACTACACCGAGCCGCCATCGCATCGACAAAATACACACACCGTGTACACAAGGTACACCTGCAATTCGGTGTGATTTTCATCGCACAAGTGAAGGTAGCCGCAGAACAGACAAGCCCGTCTTCGGGAGCTAAAAAAACCAATGCACAGCCTCACTAATCCGCCGCCGGATTCATCATCATCATTATCAGCCGGATAACGCCCACTGCTGGGCATAGGCCTCCCTCAAGGATCTCCACGCCGATCGGTCCTGCGCTACTCGCATCCAGTGGTTACCCGCGACCCTTACCAGATCGTCAGTCCATCTTGTAGGAGGCCTGCCAGCACTGCGTTTACCGGTCCGCGGCCGCCACTCGAGAACCTTACTGCCCCATCGGCCGTCAGTCCTTCGAGCGATGTGCCCTGCCCATTGCCACTTAAGGTTTGCAATCTTTTGGACTACGTCGGTGACCTTAGTTCTCCTGCGGATCTCATCATTTCTGATTCGATCCCGCAGGGAAACCCCGAGCATGGCCCTTTCCATTGCCCTCTGTGTGACTCTGAGCTTATTGACAAGGCCCACGGTAAGCGGCCACGTCTCGGTTCCATATGTCATCACTGGCAACACGCACGAATTAAAGACCTTCGTCTTTAGACACTGCGGTAGTTGGGACGAGAATATGCTGCGTTGCCTCCCGAACGCTGCCCAGCCGAGGTGGATTCGGCGATTGACCTCTTTTTGGAAGTTGGACTTACCAAGCTGGACTGTTTGTCCCAGGTAGACATATTCGTCAACAACTTCCAAGGTAGAGCCTTCGACCTCTAGAGGCGTGGGTACGACATGGGAATTGGGCATAATCTTAGTCTTTTCCATGTTCATTTTAAGACTCACGTATCGAGAGGATCTACAGAGGTCATCGAGCATTCTGCCAAGGTCTTCCATGGTCTCAGTCATAACCACGATGTCATCAGCAAATCGAAGGTGAGTCATGTACTCGCCGTTTATATTGATGCCAAGTCCGCTCCAGTCCAGAAGCTTAAAGACATCTTCCAGCGCAGCATTAAATAGTTTCGGCGATATGACATCGCCTTGTCTGACACCTCGCTGCAGCTGGATGGGTTTGGAGAAATGGTCCTGGAGACGGACTGACATGGTGGCGTTTTCGTACAATAACTGCAACACTTGGATGTACCGATAGTCTATTTGGCACCTCTGGAGAGACTGTAGCACTGCCCAAGTCTCGACTGAGTCAAAGGCTTTCTCATAGTCCACAAACGCTAAGCATAGAGGCAAGTTATACTCCTCGGTCTTCTGTATAACTTGCCGCAGCGTATGTATGTGGTCTATGGTGCAGAAGCCTTTTCGGAATCCGGCCTGTTCGGGAGGCTGGAAGTCGTCAAGCCTGCGTTGGAGACGATTCGTTATGACTCTCGAAAACAGCTTATATACGTGGCTCAGGAGTGTGATGGGTCGATAGTTCTTCAGCTGGGTTCTGTCGCCCTTTTTGAAGAAGAGTTTCACCACGCCCCTGTGCCATGCTTTAGGCGTTTTGCCCTCGAGTATGACGGAGTCGAACAGCCTCTGAAGAGCTTTCAGTACTGGCCGTCCACCTGCTTTCAAAATTTCTGCCGTAACTCCGTCATCACCCGGCGCCTTGTTGTTCTTGAGCTGTTTGAGAGCCATACTAATCTCGTACAGGCTGACGTCCGGACGCCGCCGGATTGCTACAATCGTAGTAGTTGAGATTGGATATAATTTACGCTGCAGACTCCGTGTCCGCGAGCTCTGTATCCAATCACCTTTATAAATTAGTAAAATAATGAGCAGCAATAAACATCATCAGAGAATAATTATTAAATAGACTTAATGAAACAAATTCTAGTATAAGAAAAAAAAATTGTGCATTTTTATACGGTTTTTTGTCATAGGTTTTTAACACAACTTTTAACTGAACTCAAGGATTTTAACCTTTAGAGATAGAAAGATTGTTCTATTAGAAATTTTTGCAAATATTAAGTTGAGAATATTAATCAAGAATAATGCTAATAGTAGAGTTTTAAAAAATTTGGAGTAAACCTCAATTTTTTGTTCTTACTACATTATTTTTAAATCTTCTAATATTTTTAATGTATAATGCAACAATTACTTTCACCTTGTGTTTGTGGCCTTTTAGTTCTTATCTTAATATAACTCTATCTACTACACGAAGTTGGATTAACTCATAACCAAGGTTAAAAGTGACAATCTATAGGCTAGTGCATAAAACTCTTATGAATATCTTCGTCTTATTTACATAGAGACATAGTTTTCTTGCGTTTTCAATGGCTTCATTAGATTATCCTAAGCAAGTCTAGATATTAATGCCGTCGGCATCAAGGAGTTAACATTGAAGTAATATTTGTGAAAAACATTATTTTCTTATAGCAGTGTTTAAACGAATTTTGAGTGAAATAAATAAAATGGGTGTTTAATTTTTATAACCCATAAAGATGTATCAGAGATTTATGATATTATGCTATTATAGTAATAAAAAGTTTAAATAATTAAGACTTGTACTTTTGGGCTCTTTTTATGTAAATAACATTTACCTATAAGAAGGCTTATATTAGCGTATATTATTAAGAAAGATGTTGTTACATGCTAGATGTTGTTACTATAATCGGTATGTTTAATTTTTATCTCTTTGGAACACATTACAGTTGTAATTAACTAAAGCTATTTTCACAATGTTAGCGTATATGTATACGAGAAGCTTAACTACGCTTCATGTACCATTCATGTGTTTACAAGAAACGGGTAAATCGAGTCCGCATTAAAACGCTCTACCTACACAATATTCAGTTGCTACAAACACACCCAAATGCATTACAAATGATTTAAACCCTTGTTTTATGTATAAATGTATTTACAAGTGCTACTAAAGGAGTGGCACATTACCTTTCCTAGGATATTGTGAGATATATATAGTTTAGTTCCTGAAGAGTGCACAAAGGCAGGATGTATTTATTTCGCAGATTAAAGCAGAAAAAAAATTATATTTAATGTTATCAATAAATACATATAAGTATTTTTTCGTCTGCCCGCATTTTTAATTAATTTATTTTATTTTACTGCACCAAACGATTTTTCTATTTCTTTCCTGTTTATTGTTTCTATTGAATATTTGATTTAAGTTATGAAATATTTTTTATCACTTTTATAAAACGGACCCTGAAAACCACATTAAAAATAAAAATATCGTTACGGAATAGAGAGTTACGGGTACTGTTTCAGAAGTCTTAATGTTTCGTGCAAACAAACAACGGAGAATATTAGGAGCTTCGAAAACATTTCCTTTTCTAACTCGACAAAGCTCTTGCTCTTGTTTACACACAAAAATTTCAAAACCAATATGGCAGTAAACATATATATTAAATAATCCGGGAACCCAACAAAATTACTTTTATGTTCAGCTTCGTTGAAATATGTACTTCTGTTTATTATATGTTTGTTACACTACATATACTATTGTTAATACTAAGTTTTAGTTTTAAAATACTAGCTTTATCTAATTAAGGAAAGTTAAAACTTTTAGTACCTCTGAACTACCTAAAAAAAGTAAAACGGTTTATGTCTGGTTGCAAAACTATTATTTTGCTTTTAACTTTTATCCCTTGTCAAAAATTCGAAGAAAGTAAGATATCTTAGGACCATGCAAACATTTGTTACATGCGGGTAAAAGTCAATAACCTCACACTAACGAGGCTATTATGAGCAATTCAATTGACTGTCACCTGCGAGGACGTTAAGTGCTTTCGTTATCTCAGATCTTTAGATACTCCTTATATTTTAATTGTTAACATACGGAAACATAAAAAGTAAATGCTTGAAATATAATTAATTTTCATAATGCTTACACTAACCTCTATATACTCAGGGACGTGAGTGATATAAATGAAATATTTGTAATAAAAATATTCTTTTTTCAATAAGCACAACTGTTGTCTAAGGTAAAACAATGACTGACCTCAAAAAGATTTGGCATTGTATGAGAACAGGTGGCACACATCATAGGCAAAAATGTATAAAAGAATATAAAGTCTCCTTCAAAATCAGAGGATATATTGTAAATTAAAGAGAATATATGCCAAGGTCAGCTGCGTACGCCGTTAGAGCTGGTGGAAATGGCGACAGTCTGTCCGGAAGTTGTCGCGACCGAATTAAACTATGCACGGGGCTGCACTGTATGGCGCATTCAATCATATTAAGCTGTATTTATTATGTCTTATGTATGTGACTTGCCAAGTAGTGAATAAATATAGTATACCTTTAATAAAACTTTGTTACGAATATATTTTTTAATTAATAATCTTTTAATACACTTTATGTGTCAAATTGAATTGCTTATAATACACACGAATAGAAAATATTGGAGGCGGCCTTTGCGAAATGCCAAAAAATTTCTTCAAAAATTAGTAAAAGTTCAATTCTGTACAAGACTAAGTTTTATCTAAACTGGATAAAAGGCTATTAATATTATTATTTTGGAACATTTTTATCCGATGGAAAACGATCATCGTAAGTTATGAATGTATACATTGATTCAATAGTAATAGCAAGTGTTATTGGTAATAGCAAATTGAACAAACCCTTTGAAAAAAAAAAACGATGAGCAGTAATTAAAAAATATGTTTATTCAATCTATAAATGCTTATGAAATAACTCTCGTGTGTTATATATATCTATCTATCTATATCATCATGAAATATTAATATTAAATGGCTTATAGAGTTTACTTCAAACTTTGGACATTTTTGATTTAGTAAAGATAAATAATATATCGAATCAGTGGATTATATACATGTTAGCCTTTTAAAAACTGGAACATATGTTCGTAAAATTAAAAGCTTGTACGGGTAATGCCATTTTTACAGTAGAGTTGTAATAAATTAAAGAGAAAATTCGGCAAGATACGAAGACGGTCGATATTAAAGCGGCAAGCTGACTTTTACGGTTATTGCACATTTTGCCTTAGTAGCGATGTAGCTTACTTCGTTTAAACGTAAGATTAACTGTTGTTATATTAAGACGAAAAAGACCGTGCTCTGAAAAAAAATATTTACATCATAGATATTGTATTTTTTTTAATTTTTACTTGCTCATTTCAATCGATTTAGTTTTTTGTGGTAAATGAGGCATTCATGCCATAAAAACAGAACGTCATCTGATGTCATATGTTCAATAGTCTCTGTTACCGTCGACTGTATAAGTATTTACCACAAACAGGCTACTGCGTAATAAGTACACCAGATACTATGAGGTCACTGTAATAATTTTACTAGCTTTTAAATCGGAGCATAGTAAACTAATTACAGTTAGGTTATTTTTTCATATTCGATATATTACCAGAAACACGGTTTAGAATGGAACTGTTTAGACGGGCCATACATATTTAAATGTGAAATAAATTAAAGAGAAAATTCGGCAAGATACGAAGACGGTCGATATTAAAGCGGCAAGCTGACTTTTACGGTTATTGCACATTTTGCCTTAGTAGCGATGTAGCTTACTTCGTTTAAACGTAAGATTAACTGTTGTTATATTAAGACGAAAAAGACCGTGCTCTGAAAAAAAATATTTACATCATAGATATTGTATTTTTTTTTAATTAATAATCTTTTAATACACTTTATGTGTCAAATTGAATTGCTTATAATACACACGAATAGAAAATATTGGAGGCGGCCTTTGCGAAATGCCAAAAAATTTCTTCAAAAATTAGTAAAAGTTCAATTCTGTACAAGACTAACTTTTATCTAAACTGGATAAAAGGCTATTAATATTATTATTTTGGAACATTTTTATCCGATGGAAAACGATCATCGTAAGTTATGAATGTATACATTGATTCAATAGTAATAGCAAGTGTTATTCGTAATAGCAAATTGAACAAACCCTTTGAAAAAAAAAACGATGAGCAGTAATTAAAAAATATGTTTATTCAATCTATAAATGCTTATGAAATAACTCTCGTGTGTTATATATATCTATCTATCTATATCATCATGAAATATTAATATTAAATGGCTTATAGAGTTTACTTCAAACTTTGGACATTTTTGATTTAGTAAAGATAAATAATATATCGAATCAGTGGATTATATACATGTTAGCCTTTTAAAAACTGGAACATATGTTCGTAAAATTAAAAGCTTGTACGGGTAATGCCATTTTTACAGTAGAGTTGTAATAAATTAAAGAGAAAATTCGGCAAGATACGAAGACGGTCGATATTAAAGCGGCAAGCTGACTTTTACGGTTATTGCACATTTTGCCTTAGTAGCGATGTAGCTTACTTCGTTTAAACGTAAGATTAACTGTTGTTATATTAAGACGAAAAAGACCGTGCTCTGAAAAAAAATATTTACATCATAGATATTGTATTTTTTTTAATTTTTACTTGCTCATTTCAATCGATTTAGTTTTTTGTGGTAAATGAGGCATTCATGCCATAAAAACAGAACGTCATCTGATGTCATATGTTCAATAGTCTCTGTTACCGTCGACTGTATAAGTATTTACCACAAACAGGCTACTGCGTAATAAGTACACCAGATACTATGAGGTCACTGTAATAATTTAGCTTTTAAATCGGAGCACAGTAAACTAATTACAGTTAGGTTATTTTTTCTTATTCGATATATTACCAGAAACACGGTTTAGAATCGAACTGTTTAGACGGACCATACATATTTAAATGTGAAATAAATTAAGTCTAACAAAATAAACATTTAGGTTATCAGGTTGCATGATTTAACGCCTTTGTAACAAAAAAGGTTAACTTTATGCCGTTTTGGGTATAGGGGAGAGCTGGTACTCCAAATGCGAAACGCCTTTTTAATGCCCAACAAAATGTTACGTGATGACAATCGATTAGTTGTATTGTGCTATCGACGTTAGCGCGATGAGGTCATGCAAGGTCTATAAGTGATTTAGAATGCCCTAGATATAAATTAACATGTTGTATTAAATATACTCTCATGGCACTTAATTTATTTGATTTTAAAAATATGTCATTGGTACAACCAATTACATATTTTTACCAGCACTTCCCAATATTTTAGATACAAAGATATAATAATTTTAAAGTAATGTTTTCCAATCATCATAAAGAATTATAACTACCGGTTGGACAACTACATACATTACCTTATGATGACTGACGTTTAACCCGTAAACATCGATGTTTGTATTTCTCACAAAAGCCCAAAGTAAATTTTAGTCATTTATTTCAAGTAAAAAATCTGACCTCTTATTCCATACATGGGTTCTGGTTCTGTCTGTGGCATTGCATGTACAGCTTAACGAACTGTATCTTTCTACAACATAAAAACGGAGGTCCGTAAATAGTAAATGTCTATTCTCCGGAGACCTTAGTGAGAAATGTACTAAATAACTTAGCAGGCAATACTGCATTTCTGGCCCTTACCAAATAAGTGATCCGTTCATCTGTTCTGACTCCAAGGGCACACTTCGCAGGTAAAGTAATCACTGAATTACGAGGACATTGAACTCCCAGTTTGCGCTGTTAATGTAATATGATAGTTTATGTTTTCTGATTATCTGGCCTGCTGTTTGAACGAATAAATTTTTATTAAGTTACATGAAAAATAATCATCATAATCGGATAAGCATCATAGGTTTCAGTAGCCAGAAATCGTCTAAGTATCAACGAAACGCCCATTTTTGCCACCAAACAGCTATGTGCAAAAGTGTTCGAGTTCAAAGGCCATTGTCACAGGGGTAACAAGACTACAGCACAAAACGTTCTTCCCTGCGAATTAAAAACCTTCCACTTTTCGTTCGTTACAAATAACAAATTATTTTAATTGAAAAGGTACCGAAGCCTTCACATAAAATTACATTCATGACATAACGACCGTTCATCATCTCACATTTCTTGCCTTTCTGACATCGAAGTGGTATAAAAAAATATTATTAAAAACCGATCATTCATATTCTTTAATGGTTTGCGTGCGTATATTACGAGTATGTTTGCTTTACAATTGTAATAACCGTTTCTATTTGTATGAAACAATTTAGGTTTCCTTTGACACCAATAATATGATAAATTAAGAAGATAGTAATGCACTGGCAGTGTAATAGCCGGTTCTAATTGTAATTTAACACAAAGTGGTTTCTGAAATTGCGCCATCAATGCATACAACATTAGCAAAGTATATTATACACGTAATATTAGCAAGCTGTGAATTAGCAACGCAGCAAACGAGCCTCGTCTGTGAATTCACACACCTGGACGTCAATAATAAGGTATATGAAGAATTCAGTTAATTATACTTAATTTATTTATTAACTAAATTTCTTAACGCAAATTTTTATATACTACTCTCCGAAAGCCGCCGATGTTTGATAAGTATTGAACTTAGTTAAGATTCGCTTATTTTAAAAGTCATTACGAGAACAAATTTACACATTGGTAAATACAAGATTATACATAAATATTTACAACGGTGTCAATATTTGAATTAAAAGTTCCCAAATGCCTTTTTTAAAATGCTGCTTTGTTTAAACATTTTAAATCTTTTTAGATAAAGAAATCCAGACCAGTTCTAGTATTTGATTTTATTTTTTATCATTGTTATATTTAAACTTCTAAATAATATACATAATAACTGAGATAGTTAAAACTTCTTAAAGAAACTATTGAATTTGACAATGATTACTCATCTTTACAAGTAACAATTTAATAAATGGATTATAAATCGATTGTGAAAAAGTAATCCGTTTGCATGCATTAAATATTTTGAGTATGTAATCATGAAGATAAGAATATTAATATACTGTAATAGTAAAACCATTCAGTATTACAATATTAATATTACATGACAAACTCAATTCGGACATATAGCATTATTGCTGCTTAATATGAGATTACATTGTGAGATTACGACGAGTGAGCCGTTAAGTATATTATAGTAACTACTAATAAAAATGAATACAATAAACGTAATAATTATAAACAAACCAAATCTTAGAACTGTAAATAAAGGTCATTATTTGACCTTTGAATTAAAAATAAAGTAGAATTTTGGCAACAAGGTTCCAACTATTATCATAGCTAAATTTCTTCTACAGTTCTTTGCAATTTAGAGTACAATGTAACCTTATATTGATTTAGCAAAAACTTATAAGTTAGCTTTTATTATAAATTAAACAAATGCGGGTAGCTGAAAACAGACCAATGATAAGTTGTGCATTATTATTGTAAAATTATCAGTAAATGGAAACAGTATTAGGAAGTTATTGACAGAAACAGATAATATAGCAAGATATTTCAATTTAAATTATGTTTGTATTTAATTCGTTTGTAATTGTATTAGTTTAAAGCAATTTCAAGTGAGTTATGTGTTGTTTTGAAATTTCATTAACGAACAATTAATAACTGAAAAGTTATAAAGACAGAAACTCTTGACAGTTATAACAGCGTGTACAGGGTCGAGATATACACTCGGTCGCGGGTGTTCCGGCCAACTTGGCAAGCATTCTGCTTGGTTAATTTTTGAACTTATTCTTAACACAATTTACTTCGATAATTTATGTTTATGAATTGATAAAGCTATACAATTTGTGTATACTTATCTCGCTTCAACAGCACTAAAATTTTTTGGAGTTCAAAGTATGAGAACAGGGCAATAATCGCAATTAAGATTGTATGTTTGTTAATTTTAGTTTATAATAAGAGAAACGATTTACGTAATTGTTGATTGCTTTTCTTTTGATATTTTTATACATAGCGCTAAGCACTGTTTTAGTTCTGCCTAACCTTTGAGCGCTTAGTCATCATTATAGAAATTTTCCCCATATCCTCTGGTCCTCTGGTCATTGTCTGTCCTGTGCTACAACATTAAATAAGTTCAAATTTGTTTTAAATAGTCTTTATTAAGTTTTATAAACCTTTTGCTCAATTATTGAAGAGAAAATCTATGTTGTAAAAGTGGCATATTACAAGTTTTCTTATTTCTGCTCAAAACAAGAAATTTCTTAATATTAGTACAAAAATTACGTACTAATTCTAGTACACATACATTATAATACAATTAATTAAAATAAGGTACGTTAACTTCAAGTCGTTAAAAGTTTTCATGTAAAAAATATACAATTAAACCGGAACAAAGTAAACGAAAAAAACTTTTATTTAAAATAATTAACACTTTTTATATTTCAGTAATGTATTGATAGGTAGATATTTTTACGCCTAATTAAGTTAACACCGAACGGTTTTTCAGGTCACGGACGGAGAAATTTTTATTTCACGAATAAACAGACTGCCAAAGACGGTTTTCTAATTATGGGTATGTATTATTTTCACCTTTATTTAAATCTTTGTGAACAAGATAAATAGTAATATGTATTTATAATGTCGGAAGTGTGTACATACCTTGGCACTATTTCGGTTATTAAAAATAGAAACCGAAAGTAGGTTAAGTTCTGATGTCGATGCAAAATCTATGCCATTGTTCAATTTCGGTTGTTTTATTTACTGTAATTAATACGTTTAATTTTGATATAAAATGTGTATTACCTTTTGCAGCGTTTTGCAGTAAGCGTAGGATTTTCGTTAGTAATTATAAATATAAATGATTCCGTATTTCAATATCTCGTAAAAAGAATATACAATTATGGACAAGATGTATCAATAGCTGTCTGCCTGAATGTACTTCTTCACCATCTTAAAAAAAAATAAAGATGCTTAGAGTGCTTATCTTATGTAACGATTATTCTGTTTTTTTTGGCATCGTTATACGCCGGGATTAAACAAGTGTACTAGTAAGTTATTATTAGAAAGTAGATATATTGTTAGTGAATTTCGTAGATGAGTACATACTTGGAATGGAATGGTATAAACAATAAGTAAAATCAACCACTTTATTAAAAAAAAATCAAGTATCAGTGTATAAATACATAACAATAGTAAGTGTATGAATTTAATAAGTTTTAAGTTTTTTTTGTGCGACTTTTATACAGCAGTACTGGTAAAAGTTAGTCTTATTAAATACAATAAAATCTAAAGAACTCTGACAGAGATTGCGTTGGCATTTATATCCGAAACCGTTGTTTATATTATGACTGTGTACTTTTATTTTGAAGAATCATTTTATATTATATGCTTTTAATATTATTATACATAAAAAATTGCGACCAGCCTTCAAGCTGGCATTTATTAAACGTTCGCATTTTATGTTTTCAAATGGAAATACAATGCAGTCTTAATTTTAAAAGTGCTTATGAGTGTTTGCTGGTTGTGTATGAGTTTTAATATGTGTATTCAAATGAGTTCTAATATTGTATATATAAATCACACTTTAGTTACTGTAAATGATGTATGAATATGAAAATATTATGATCTCTAAATACTTGGCAATTGGAAATTAAAAAATCTAGTGTTTAATACGATGTCTCATACTTATAGTATGTGCTACGGTTTAGTTATAAAAATGCTTTGTTAACTTGACAATATGATTTAAACGATGCTGTGTAAATTCTAGTAAATTCATCACCTGTAAACTTTGTAGTTTGTTAATTTTTATAAATAAAAGCAAATGGTCATGTCATCTACGCAACAACTTGTGAATTTCACTTTGAAACTTACGATGAAAAGTCTCATTAGTTCGGTTATTTTACTAACTACAGCGACCTAGAAATCAGAATACTGTAATGTTTACATAATACTAAGAAAAATTAGATCAGATAAATACGTAAACAGCATGCAGAATTAAAAGGTGTATTTTGTAGGTTTTGTAGGTGTATATTGTAGGTAAATTTTCATTCGGGAAGATGGATATTGAACAATCATATCAACACTTTATGAATCAATTTCAACAAAGAAAATAAATGTTTTCATGTTACTTATATTACATAAGAAGGTAATATTTATCTTATTTATTCACATAATACTACTTAAATGTAAACAGGCAAAAGAACATTCTGTTTATTTTTGAATTTCTTGCATATCATTTATGCTTACTATCTTTATAACACAAAAGTATATAAAAAAAAATTTGGCAATTGTCTTAATGATACTGTGTATAGTATTATTCAGTAACGAGGTGATTTGATGTGATTTGCGTTACATGACTGTCCTTAAAACGTCAAAGTTAGCCGGATGTGTTAATAATTATAAACTATAACAAATAGCACATTCTATAATACAAAAACTCTACTCGAAATTGGGAGCAGCTTTAACGTTTGGCAATGTTTTGTTATTATTATCACCTTTGCCAACTTATGTTACACGTATGTTAATTATTAATCTACTGTGCGCGTGTTGTTAGTTTCACTAAAACATGTTCACGTCACTAGATCAACTCGTCTTTGTAACAAGCAGTTGGCAGAGTGACACAAAATTCTATGGCGGAGATAGGTTATGTTGAAATACGTGCTACGACTTTGTATTTTTTAAGGATATTTTAATATTTTAGGTCACAAAAAACATCGATTGTACAAATGTCATTACGCTGAAACCTTATCACATAGAGATAGTCAAGCCCAAATCTTTTAATATTATTTTAATCTTAAAAAGCATATTTGTCCTCTACTTGAAAAATATCGTCACTCAGTTTTATCATCATCTGTCTGAAAAGACCCAATGCCTAACACAAGCTTCCACCAAGTTTCTTCGGACCGAGTTATCTGTATTATCCGGATTCCGTAACCTTCTCTATATTGATTCTACCAAAAAAAACACTACTTTTAACATATCTTGGTAAGATAAATATTTTGCCTATAACTATGTATGCTAAGATTTTTGAAAATCATGGCAGAGGATTTGTTTTTTCAAGCCTACGTCGATCGGTCTCATTAACTCTAAGATTTTAATCGCTACAAGCAAATTACTTATTTGTAGTGCTCGCTGTCAAATGACGTGAACATATATATATCAGATACACTGAATACGTACATTTAAAACTATTGTCCACATTATATTCTTTCATATTTTCATTTATTCCATTCAGTAATTAAAAAAACATATATTTTTTACTCTATTTCTAAGTACAGAGTAGAAAATTAAGTTTGCAGAGCACACATCGACCCGAATTCTAGACGTCTAGGCGGCATGTAAATGTTACTGTCTCATTGAAACTTAACATGAAATGTTTTGGTTTCATTTCTCCATTTATTACTTTTGTTATTTTTTTGTTTGTTTCATGTTTCGTAGTTTTAGATAATGACATGTTTGATTAAATAATAGTTTTCTGTATGAGACATTCCAAGTATCGATTTATGTTTTATTAAAAGTTTTGATCACAACATGTTTTATGCAAATAAAAGTATATATACTAGATGCTATTAACAATTAAATTTTTTTGGGATAAGCCTTTGAGATGGTAAAAATAGAGAAGAAAAATATATGAAATGTTTAATTGAAAACCTGAATTAACGCTTGCTGCTAACATTTCATTTATACTAAGATTATTTAAAAATATAAAACCTGTGATTCAGCGTTTAATTCGTTTATTTATTTCAAGCTCTGTTATCCCTACTTGCGTCACCACTTTATAACAATACGGCGCTGTTATTTTCAGAGTGATTCTTCATAATTTAAATCTCTTGTGTAATTTTTAATGAATTAATGAAGGTATGAAAGAACGTTTCATATTTTATGGGGTATTGGATACATTTTTAAACAACAACGTGGGAGCCTAAACTAACATCAAACGAAATAGTTTGCTTTGTCGTTGTGTTTGAGTGACGTCACCGTGGGACGCGAACGATTGTTGACGACAAAAAGTATCTAGTCTTTTAATGTATAGTCGCTGTCGACTACTTCATTGTCATTACTTAAAGTGCAACTTATATAGCATTTTATCATTCTTTTATGACCATCATTACAAGCAGCGTGTTAGTTTAAGTTTTAAATGAATCAGGATGTAGATAAAAATGTTATAAGAGACGCTAAAACCAGATTAAACTATTATGGGTATTTTTTCTGTCAAAATTTAAATTAAATTTAATGTTATACCAAAATATTAGTTTTAAGATATTTCGTCTCCAAGTTCGAATCGGGTTATCTTCTTGATAATCAGTCACAAATTTTCATATTTAATTTGGTTGTAAAAACGGTATAGTTTTAAAATAAATTTGATATAATATAATTATAATGATTTTTTACAAATATATGAATGTTATACATTTAATAAACGATTTCTATCGTATTTATGTCAATATTTATCAGTGTCTTGCAGAATCCATTTTCACGTGAGGACTGAGTTGTCAGATAACCGACGTTTTAGTTACTACGAACCACGATGGCTTTTTAATTATTGTTTACGGTGCGCTCTATGCAGAACAAGTTCAGTGTGACTTGGTATATAGAATAACGTTGTTAGTTACATTTATTATGTTAAGTTATTGGCCTAGTCGCTGTAGCAAAAATACGTAGCAAAGTACAAAGCGTGCGGTCCGCGCTACGCGGGGCGTAGGGCTGGGTATCGACCGAACGCGCCGCCTTGCATGTGCGATATGAATTTGAACTTGTTACAACTCCGTCATGAAATTCGGTGTATATTAAAATTTTGCATGAGCTAGCAACAACATTAAAACTGTGAGTTAATAATAAAAATAATATAAGAAGAATTAAAAGCGTTAGACGTACTTGCTTAAAATTATACTTTATTACATCGATCGATGTAAAGTGTCAGTTTTTAGTTTTATTAAAATATATGAGAAGACTGGATTATTGACTTTTAATGGAATAATTCTGTTTTAAGTAACTTTTTCATCACAAGTAACTACATAATTCTCATCCTGATTCTCCAGCGTTTCGATCGCCATAAACTGGTCGCGGTGGTCAAGTATCATTATGACTACCAAAAGTAAATACCTGCAATAGGATCTGAGTCAGTTACTTTTTGGAGCCCTTTAGGCCCATTGAGTCAGTGTAGCCCTCTTTAACTTGGTGGACCTGTGGTTATCCCGCTAGAGCTTCATCCTTTGTCTTGAGCATCGAGAAGGCAAACAGGGCCTTCTCCATAGTAGAAAGAGTATGTAGATATTTGGATCGGTTTATTTGCTCTCTGTGCATTTAACATTAAAAAAGTTAACATTTCTCTTTTATTTAAAATATATTTGCCTCTTTACAATTGTGATGTAGTTAGGAATTTGCGAAGAGCATAAAACTAATAATTATTTCTCATTACACGGGTCTGTGGCCGCCCTGTCATCATAATTCTGATTGATGTCTCGTTATGTTTTATTCAGTCAAATCTTTATCTCTATGAAAGATCCCTTCGTGTAAACTTTACTATGGAATAATAAACTGAATTAAATCCGTTTCTTTATTTTTTGTGAATTAACCCTCATAAAATGTTAACACTAGCTATATTAATAAATATAAGAAATAAGAGTATTACATTGTAAGCGATTTTGCGGCACATCCTTTTACGATTTTATCGATAATGTAACATATTAATAAAAAAATAAAAGAATTTAAGTATCTTTAAAAAAACTGGTGCTGTAACTTATGAAAGTTATTAATAATTTTTGGGAAAATTAAGGTAATTATAATAATAGCTTAAAATATGTGTAACTCTAATTTTTAAACGTTAAAAAGAAATTGTTTTATAAAAAGTTAAATATAATTATTTCAATATTTCATCATAATCTGAGAAACTTAAAAATGTAATTTGTACACCGGAAACATTTGCTTCCACTTGCAATTTAAGTGTAGTATTTTGTAAATCTTGTAAATAACTTTGATGCGGTATCAGTCTTTTATTTATTTATTTATTTATTTCTTGATGTACACATACACGAAAAATACATAGAAATTAAATAAAAAAAAAATTCTAAATGTATGGAACAATGGCGAGCTTAACCCTAAAAAGAGTTTTCTTCCAGCAAACCCTGACAAAGGAAAAAACAATTATTAAAATAAAGTGTGCAGGTGTACTACAGAAAAGTAACAATAAACAAAAATGTATATAAAAATATGCAATACTAAATAGTTATAAATATAATAATATAAATAAAATATGCAACTAAAGATGAAGATAATAGTCTTTTACTCTCTTTTTAAACATTGCTAAGGAGGGACAGGCACGGATGTCATGAGGTAGAGCGTTCCAAAGCTTCACTGCTTTTACAGTAAAAGAATCACTGTAGCGTTTGGAAGAATGTGTAGGTGTTTTAAGAAGTAAGAATTTAGAAGAACGACATTGAGCTTCGCGGGGCACGACATACTCAAAGCGCTTCCACAGGTAAGGAGGAGCAAGAGGACTAAAAAGTAAAAAGTAAAGAAAGGATAAAACATGCAAATCCCGTCGTCTTCGAATGGGTAGCCAATTCAATTGAGCCCTGTACTCGGACACGCGATCAAATTTCCGCAAGCCAAAAATAAATCGAATACAAAGATTTTGGAGACGTTCAAGTTTATTAAGTAGTTCCTCTGTAGCGTCAAGAAAACATACATCGGCATAATCTATATGGGGAAGAAGAAGCGATTGAGCTAAAGATATCTTTGTTTTAAAAGGCAAAAAGAACTGAAGACGTTTAAGAGACTGAAAGGAGTAGTTAACTTTTTTGCTAATGTTGTTAATGTGAGCAGACCATGACCAGCGACTGTCAATTGTAAGGCCTAAATTCTTTGCTGTATTCGTATATGGAATTACAATGTTGTTGTAATAAACTTGTGGGAGATTTATATGACTTAATCGGTTATGAAAATATGAGCTACCGATAATCATAACTTGGGATTTTGTCGGGTTAACAAGAAGGCCAAAGGATTTTGACCAACTACTAATATTATCTAAGTCTGCATTTACCATAGCAATAGCTTCCGAAATATCCTCAATATGGAAGTGATGATACAGCTGTAAATCATCAGCATAAAGATGATACTTGGAGGATAGCACAGAAGTAAGGCCATTAATAAAAACAGAAAAAAGGAGCGGTGAAAGCACACCTCCTTGTGGGACTCCAGCGTCTAATTCACACCACCCAGAGAAATCCTCATTACAGCGGATACACTGCGAGCGGCCTTTTAGGTAAGAATCGAACCAGGAAACTACCGAGGGTTCCATATTAAGAGACGCAAGAGCGCCGATGAGTATATCATAGTCGACTGAAGTAAAAGCACTGCTGAAATCTAGTAATGTTAAGACAGTAAGACATTTATTGTCCATTGCTTGTCGAATGTCATCGGTAACCTTAATTAAAGCGCTAACTGTGCTGTGACCAGGTCGAAAACCGGATTGAAACGGACACAGTAGGTCATTGAAAGATAGGAAAAGGGAAAATTGTTTTTGGACTACATTCTCCAGTACTTTGGACAAGACAGAAAGTATAGAAATAGGGCGAAACTGAGACAAAGAGGTAGGATTAGGTGTTTTTGGCAACGGAAATACATAAGCCTTTTTCCAGCAGGAAGGAAAAGAGCCAGTTCTAAGGGAAAAATTTATAATATAAGTAATTATTGGAACCACTTCATTAATAACAGGCTTAAACATCTCAATACTCAGATCATCAAAGCCGGAAGCTTTAGAGGAAATTGAAAGAATAATTTTTTTTATTTCATACTCAGTAACTTGTCTAAATTTAAAAGGAGCAGATTTCGGTTTAGGAACATTGGAGAGATTAGCAAGAGTAGAAGATTTAACGGAGTCTGTAAGCACAATAGGAGTTTTAGAAAAATGTCGGTTCAGTTCGGTCAGGTCAAAAGGAATATTACAGCTATTAGAAAACTTACCCACGCCAAGATTACGCAGGAATTTCCACACCTGAGAAGAATTCGAATTTTCAATTGAGTAATGGATATATTTTCTTTTAGCATTGCGACACAACTTACTACAACGATTCCGGAGTATTTTAAACTTTAAAAGACTATCATTGGTAGGATTCTTACTATAGTCACGTTTAGCCTTATCTCGCTTCGCCATAAGCTCTCTAATAGATAATGTAAGCCAGGGAGCTGGAAAATGTTTAACCCTCACTGGCTTCACGGGAGCATGCTCATCATATAAATTTAACATGATTTTGTTAAAGGCACAAACTTTTTCATCTATGCCTTCTGAACCAAAAACAGGAGACCAATCAATTTTATTAAAATCAGCTCTTAAATTCTCCAAATTAATGGCCTTAAAATTTCTCATACACAAAATTTTTGATTTCCTGCGAGGACGTTGAATCTTATAGGACAGAAAAATAAGATCGTGATATGAAAAAGAAGCAGATAGTTGACCGTAAGAAGACACACGACCTACGTCAGAGACTATTATAAGATCGAGAAGCGAAGAGGTGCAGTTAGGAGATTGGTGTGTGGCTTTTAAAGGAAGAATGTTTAGATTAACAAAGGAAACAAGTGAGAGCAATTGTTTACTACGCGAGTCATTCTTTAAAAGGCACGTGTTAAAATCTCCTAAGATAATCGTATGATCATGGAGAGGAATTAATTTTTCAAGTTTTGCCTCAAGAGATGAAAAATAATCAATATTACGGGAAGGAGAGTAATAAACACCAAGTAATATTTTAGAATGCCGAATTGTGATTTCAACGAACAAGTGCTCAGCAAAGTTTGAGTACAGGCTAGGTGACTGTTCTACAATTTTATAGGAGATATCAGCTCTAAGGTAAATCCCAACACCGCCATAACCCTTCCCAACTCTATCATTACGTATGAGCACAAAACCGGGAATAGAATACTGAACAGATGGCAGAGCAGGCTTTAAAAAAGTTTCAGAGATAAGAATAGCATCTATGTATTTACAGTCAAAAGTTGCCAACATGTCTGCATAATGAGAAGGAATACTTTGTGCATTAATGTGCACAATGTTTAAATTATCAATATAATGACAAAACTCTGTCATCAGTTGATCACGTAGATGTTGAGAGGAATCACTACAGGTACTAGCATGGTTATTGTCGGAGGAGCAAGAAGAAGAGGACGAGAAAAAACTATCATCAAGTTCTATGTCGCACATATCAGAACGTTATGAATATAATACAATTATATTTATTTTTATACCACGAAAAATTAATACAAATATATAAATTAATGTAATAGTTATCAAACTTTAAATTGTCTATTACACGCGAATATACCTGCCGGTTAAAATAATGTATACTGTTTACCATCATTATAACTGTGCTGAGTGTTACAATATATATTTACAGATATCCAGACCTACCTAACCATAAACATGCTTAATAATTGAAAGTAAACAGAGAAAAAAAAAATAAAAAATTAGGACATAAAAAAAAAAATATGTTTAAGAGACCAAAAAAAAATAATAAAAATTTAAAAAAATATAAGTAAAAAATGTTGTGGTAATTAAACAGTAAGTGCGTCACAAAGTCCAAAACGGAGGCAATTTCACAACGATAACAGCGAGTCCAACATTAACAAAAAAAAAAAAAAAAAACTATGTAATATTGTAAAATTACCTTCGTAACACAACCAGCACAGCGAGAAAAAAAAATAATAATAAAAAAATTAAAATAAAGTTATAAAGGTAACCATCAATATTATTTCTTGCTACCCGCTACGGCACGTCTGGTTTTGGGCGGTCCTGCAGGCTCCCTGGAAACAGCACCCGTCTTTGCCGCCACGGATATGTCAATTTTGTTAAGTTCAGTTAAGGAACTGATACGATGTCGAACGCCATTGGCTCCCAAAATGAAAACAAATCCATCACGTGACCAACACTTGGAGAGACCAAATCTTTGTCGAGCAGCAATGAACGCGTCATGCCGCGCCTTAGTAAGGAACTCTGATAGTGTATAACCTGATCCTTTCAAGTTAGTTTTAGAATACCAAACTTTGTTTTTCACATCCAGGTCGTGAATCTTAAACAAAATCGGTCGTGGTTTGTTTGGTACAGTATTCCGCCCCAAACGATGACATCGCACAATATCATTCGATGAGAAATTAGGAATCTTCATTTGATCACCTACAGCTTTTACTACTAATGCAGTAATATTTTCGTTCCTAGCTTCGGGTAAACCATGGAGCAATAACATTTTACGGCGGTTCCTCATTTCGATATTATCGACTTGCTGTGACAGCAAGGCCACTTGATCTTGTAGATTGCGAAGAGCCGTCAAAATAACCTCCCTAAATATAGCAAAATCGGAGGATAAATTACTGATGGTGGCAGAAGGTGTAGCTGCCTGTAATTCACCTTGGTACGCATCCATACGTTGCGTGAACATATTTTGCAACCGGATAATTGATCCTTGAATGGCATCCATAGCAACACTACTAGGTTACGTCACTGAACTGTTAAACTTAAATACACGTAAACGGATTATATTTAAAGAGAGATAACTCACTCCGGCAGGTGTTGTAAATAGGACTTTAGTTTTCCATAAGAATCACTACAGTAATTAGTAAATAAACCACTGTTTATTAAAAATTATACGGAAGACTATTCAAGCAATGTTTACATCACACTACCCACACGTACTTTTTTGTAAAGTTTGTAACTGTGGTAATTGATAGCCTATGAAATAACGGTTTAACCGTTAATCATAAATTTCATAAAATAATCGTCATATATTTTTATTTCCTGTGAAACAAGATATCGTGGATATTGACATATTTTATGTAAAACTATGGTATTTACTATGGTATTCAATATTTTTTTGAATTAAGGTTATTTAAAAAACGTAATTCAAATGTGATTCTCTATTGTGTTTTTACTTTTCTTTCTTCTGTTTCTAAGAATGTTAAAATGATATTCATTCCGGGAAGTTATGATGTAATGTATACTCCTATTTTCGTACAAGACTTATTGGTCATTAGCGCGACGAGGATGTTGTTAATAAAGCTGCCCTTCTTTACATCGTTGATGACATAACGGTGACAAATAGTTAATTCATAGATTGACCTTCACACTAAATGTTCAATTGCTATACAAAGAACGAATTTAGGATCTTAGATCGTTATAATCCATCCACGTCATATTATGTTTAATGTATGATTTTTTCCGTTTTTGGGTCTAGAGCATATTTAGAGCTTCAATAAGAAGGCCGTTTTAAATTCGCCGATTTTTTTAATAGTAGACCAAGTAGCATTTATTAAAAATTGATCAGATTTAAAATATTATTTTTTATTGGTAATAAATCCCCCAAAATACATAAGATAAGATTTCTAAATATCATTTTAATTTAATTTAATTTCGATTGCATTTTGAGATGCATTAAATTAATTTTTAACAGGTAACTTCAGTCTATTTGTTTTTTTAGTTTATGTTGTTAGAAAAGTTTACTAGAATGTGGTCTTCATTACTGTAAAAACTATTACTTCATATTCAGTAACCAAAATACTGAATCAGAATAACTTGCACGACTACAACCAAGCTCTTAATTGAACTTTACATCTTTGTATGTACTAGTGTTTCTTGAGAAAAAATAACGTAATGAGCGCTATACACTCCAGTTTATAAGAATACAGGCTTTCAATTGTAACACAGCTGTGTCATGCTTTAGTATCGCTTTCTGAAAAGGATGGATATCTTAAATGTACATTAAGACACGTTCACTCAGTATTTTCTTTTTTCAGTTTTTATTTATTTTATTATGCTTTACTTTAAAAAGTTTATGAAACCACGGAAATTCTTCGTGAAGTATTGCAGAAGTTGTTTGATCAAAAAAAATATGTAATAGTTTCACAACGACCGTTGTGTGTAGGCGACGCTGCGGGTATAATTTAGGGTCAATAAATTAACTTCTTTATTGCCAATTTATTAAAACTTTCAGAACTATCAATAAGAAGAATGTACGTAGTAAAATCTAGCAAAAAGCTTTACATTAACTAGTTCAAGTCTTTGGGGGAGTTCACGTTTTCATGTACCTACATTCCGTTAACTACATAAAGCGCATGCCTATCATGGTTATAGAAGCTTGTTTCAGAAGTCTCTCAAAAGTCTTTGACTTGAGAAATTCCTTGATTGCCACCCATTAATAGTAATATTTATTATATAAATACATGTTATTGAATATACCTTTCAAATGTCTACCCTTCATCTTTCAAATATACCCTTTTCAAATGTCTTAGAGAGTACTTCTCAACACAAGAACACTATATATTTTTTGTCTAGTCGTGCTATAAATTGCAATGTAAAAGTTTTCAATTATATCATTTGAATCGCGTAATAAAAATGGTCCACTTAAGCGACAGTCGAATCAAAGTTTATCAAAAAATTACTATTTCATGTAGTAGAAGCTGATTCAGTGGCGTTAAGAATGTGTAAAATCTTAAACATGAAAGTAATTATACTTTGTTCATGTCAGGCACATAACATAGTAATTGTTTTCATAGTTAAAGCATTAATTAAACATATAAACTTTAGTAATCGTAAAAATGAAAGCGTTTTCATTGGGATTGTGTTTACATGGTAGCCTTACAGTTTAAGTGGACCACATAGATTTTATAGCCCATTACGCATCACCGTGTTTTTTTTGGATGCTAGACTTAAAACGACTTTGATTGTAGTAATACTGTCCTTCTTGGACGCCATGATGACCGTTTTTTGCAGGGAATTCCTACATTAGACATTTCCGCTGCGTGGGCAACCAAAGATTTATATGCGAATCCTACCACTAATCAGCTGCAAATGTGAAAAAATCGTAAACGATCTATGCGTTGAGTTTAACAAGATATTATCTTGAAGATTTCCTGGTCATATCGCTCTACAGATACTGTTAACAATTGATCTCACAAAATAGTTGTGTGTGGTAAGTTGCGCAAGAAAGTCGCCGTGGATGGTTGCCAATAGTCCAGGTGGTGGAGATGAAATACAGTTTTGTGTCGTGTAGTACGGTTACATAAATTACATTGAAACAAATCATTTGCTCTCAACTGGAACATAAAGAAAAGCAAACAGTGACGATAAAGTGACGTAATAAACAAATCTAAGATTTTTGCCAACGTTTGTTTATTCTTAAACAGGCTTTCTCACTGAAAAGGGTCAATATTGATAGAGCCAAGAATTGGGTCACAATAACAAAGACGTTAATCACTGATAAATAAATATTAAATTTGCTGTTTTCAGTTATTGTTGTTTCGAGGATCTTGATGGTTATAATGAATATGAACTAGTTCTAATTTATGTTCATATATTTTTTGGTTAATAATATGATAATAACGATGGTTAAAAATGAACGATTTGTTGAAAATATAGAGTTCATTAAGACTGATCAATAATTCAAGGTGTTTGCTGCAAGTTATATCACGTATGAATGATTATTCATGACATTGGGAACGTCTATCTGGGGCGCTATAATGGAACGCTTCATTTTAACTGATTAAACCTTTTAATAAAAAAATATATCTTCAGTGATATAATTACATTCAAATACCAATGATTGTAATTGTAATTTGAAACGGAGATTTTAAAACTTAGAGATAATAACATACACTAACTAGTATTTTACTCGTAACGTAAGAAAACATCAACTGCTCACGTACTAAAAGTATAAGGTTTTTGTGCCTAAAGTTAAATCATTATCATTATCAGCTATAGAACGGCCACTGCTGAGCATAGGCCTCTCTTAATGATTTCCATACCGATCAGTCTTGCATCGTCCGCATCCAACAGTTTTCATCGACCTTCACCAGATCGTCGATCCACCTTGTTAGGAGTTGAATTTAAACTAAGTCCTTATTATTAAATGAAGAATTATTGTGTCAGCAGCCAATGCAGCTGACAAGTGAAGTGTGTTTACCTTATGTGCAACCGTGCATTTGAATATAAAAATCTTATACAAAGATCACTGTAACAGAATGTGCTTACTATACAGCCAATAGAGAGAGGCGAAGAAAAATCGTAAAATTACCAATCGTAGAATAGGGCAATCTGTCAAGAGTGAAGGACTCGGAAGGAATGATATGAAGCCAGATATATACTGAGGCTTCAAATGGAACCATGGCACTTAGGCATGACGTCTTTCCTACATTTAGTGGCAGTACTGCTAGTTGAAAAGTCTTGCTTGTTTTCTATAACATTAGTTATATTTGAAAGTAACATGAAACTAAAGAAAATCCATTCTTTACATTTGATTTAGCGTATTGGCCTATACAGTTTCTCAAGGGCGAGGCCAGCGCTCGCGCTTCACTTCTAATTATAACAGTTTGACATTCTCTGACGACTGAAGTGTGGATGTAACGGTGCACTCGCTAGAACATCGCTATATTGTTTATGACGTGTATTTTATAATGTTTGTCAATGAGTAATGTGTTTATATATAGCCCGCCGCGTTTCTTTTTGCCGTGTTCAGGTGCCAAGTGTATGCAATTGTGTCGTTGTAAGATTTTTCGCAGCATAATAATAAAAAAAAATCAACTTTTATATTTTATAACTAAAGAGTGTGTTATAAAAATACTTCGTAACAGTAACAGTTTGAAAAGGTAAAACGATCCTTACGTTTACATTATTACAGGTGTTGCGGTCTCCTAATTACAACTGGACGCTAGTTATATTTGAAGAGTGCCAAATAATGCTCGTTACTTTGAATCAAAGTAATACGTCATATTAGCTTTATAATAAAACAAGCTACAACGCAATTCGCATCGTAACATAGAAGTGGTTAAAACTCCTTGCAAGCGGAATACGCGAAGAGGTTGTTCATGTAATATAAACGAATAAGAAAAAAATGGAGATCCGTTCCTCGCGGCAGTATTTTTTTACATTGTTACCACTTTTAGTAACCTAGTACCACTAGTATATGGTAAGCATCTTTTTCCTACCATACTAATTAGATTATGTTGTTTTATATTTAAGAGTGGAGACTGCGTATTAAATTTAGCAATCAAATGTTCTTTATAAATAAGTGGACAAATACAGGCTGTCGATTTTGAAAATCGTGCAGGTAATTGCTTGCCAGTAGCCTGTACAATTTAATACAATCACTGTTAAACTAAACTGGTACCTCACGTTTAACTCTAACTCTGGCATTACAAAGCATCCGTTACATTACGTGGTAGGAATCAATGCTGAAACAGTGACCTGCTAGGTCGTTCGTGATGCGGAGCAGGGATTTATAAAATAAAAAACTATTTGTTATGTAGACTAGAAGCTTTGCAGTATCTCAATTTCTTATGTTCTAAATAATTCCTTTGTTACAATATGTTATTGATTATTTTAGAAGAAATCGTGAAATTATTAAGCAATTCATATACCATAAATATTTGAAATTATTGATATTATTTATTAAAATGTGTAATGTTTCAGCAACATCAGAGCAAATTTGTGTGCAGTGCCCGGATGCCAATGACCGTTTGTTATGAATACAGCGTGCAAAGTCGTTAAATCAAAGTATACAATCAATATTAGAGCATACTTGTTTTCATTACTGCTTTATGATGATTAAGCTGCTCGACGACAAGGATCATCATATCTATAAGGACTCCATGTACACGTAGTGTGTCACCGATAAATTGAATACACTATGTTTAAACCATAAAAACTCAGTGACATTTATGTAGAAGTAAAACTATAATATAATTTACCAATTACTAGCCCTTACCTTTATATGTATAACCCTAAAAACTCCAAAAGAGTGACAAAATAAATTTTCATACCAATTTATAAATACATTATAAACGTACAGTTTTACAGTAGTAAACGTAACTAGATTGTTAAATTTATGTATCATTGTAGAAATACACACAGCATTTAACCTAAGTAAAACGGGGTGGCATATAAAGTAGTTACATTTAATTTAATTTACTATATAACCTATAGCGATATTAGACTTCAAATTTTGTCTAACAGAAAGTTAGCGACGGTTTGCATTGACCCAGTATTTTCCTGCGTCGCATAAAAAAACTTCTGTGGAAGCTTGTCGAACGAAAAAGTGTATATTTTCGTATGTGTGCGCGAGTTATTTTATATGTATTTCATTCATTATTATCTATTAAATACAATAACTATAACTGTCACATTTAAAGCAGAACATTCGTGACAGGAGAATTACAATATCCAAACAAAATAACTATTTTGATGTTTAATATTACAAATGAATCAACGAAAGTCCGTTATTCGAATGAAACAATGGAATATGATTTAAATTTTTGTCACTTTTATATGCGATAAAACATACCTTCTTTGCTCCCAAGGCAGTATCGATTCCTCCGTACCACCAGTGCTGGTACACCGGCACCGATACCACTAGCTACTAAGCAAAATTAAACAAAACAAATAAAACACACACTTCAGCCGTACACGATTTCGTACGCGACCGGCGATAACCGCCACCGTTCACTTTTCGCCACTTAACTTTGAACAAATTTATATTAAAGCGGTGAAATTAAAATAAATGGAGTGGATAAAGCGTCTAGAACGTAGATATGGTTATTCAGAAATTGACACGTATTCTAATAAAAGTTTTAGGAGGTTTTTCGTTTATTCATTTCTACGGCGCGAACGGAAGGGGGTGAAAGTTTTCAGCGAAACGTTTGAAGGCGACTGTGCTTTTGTTACGCAACTCACTGCGACGCGAGTCCGCCAGGGGGCAGTGCGCTGGCTAGTGGCGCAGTGGCGGGCATGCGCGTTGGCCCTCGCTCCGGCACCTCTTTTGTTCGTTACGCTTTTTGTTCGATGTTTATTGGTTAACATCTAGCTTGTTAATTTATTAATAAAAATCAATAAATATATGGAATAATAAGCAAATGATTTAATAAACATATGACAGATGTTCCTTATGATTTCAAATCTAATATAATGCTTTGTTGAAAAAATACTATCAAATCCTCTTAGTCGCTGAAATGTTTCTAAGTTTTAATTATTAGCATTTATTTTCGTATCACGTCTCGTCATGTAGTCAGAATCGTAGCGGAAAGTCAATAACATAACGGCTGTGGAGGTCAGGGCTCTTAGACATCGCGTGGAACCGCAGTAATAGCAAACAGCAGGCGAGACCAGCTTCGACCTCGCTTTTTAAACCGTACTACACACCTAGTTTTATACAATTAGGGTTGCTTAACGTTAACGAGTAAATTCTTTTTTTAGTACATGATAAAAGTCGCGCCGAAATCTTTTACTTTATACACTAAAACAAGTCTTCTTTTGTAGAAGAAAAATATTTCTTGAAGTAGATAAAACAAATTGTTTTTTAATACTAGTTGTTCTCTCTGCAAAAGCGTTTAGAGAGACACCATCACATCATCTATTTCTAATGCTAAACTGTTTCTTTGCGATTAAATACCTGTAAGGTAGATTATGAAATTACTTGATTAAGAGATGTTACCTACGAACTTATTAAAAAGTAAGTTATCACTGTATTAATTTTTATTCATCATCATTGCTTCAGAATAGATTTGTGACGGAATATTCGTAATTCTTTTAGAGCGAGTATTTCGCTCTAAAAGAAAGTATTTTTCTTCACATCGAGCTTGTCGCGTTGTGACTAACGATGGTAAGTATCGTTACTACAGTAATTTCATTAGCTACATATAAAGTCAGTTGCCAAAGTCGCAATTATATACTGTAAGATATTAAGTAATAGAGAAATTATCTTTAGTTTCGGTTAAAAAAAAGACAGAAATATTATTTACACACTTTATTGAATTAACATAATGAAAACAAACATTAATAATTATATAGAAACTAATCTCAATGACAGTATACTGTAACCGTAAGTACAACATTTAGATTTATTAACATTAATCAATTCACAAACGATTAGATATGTTGACAAATACAGTAGTGATATTTGAAAGATATGACGAATTAGATATTTAACTAGTGATGAGATTTGAACTTAAAAACACTACGTACACATATATTATTTATCTAAATACCACCGATTGTATTGAATAAAATAAAAAAAAACACGTACACCTACCATATACAATACAGGTCCTATCTTTAATCTATCACAATGTTATTTTGTTAACCTTTGATCAAGATGATTAGTTTTTGGTATCAGAGCAAATTTTTGTGCCTTATAATATTTAATTTGATTCTCTCATATTTTTTATTTAATGTATTTATAAAAAGACATTTTTAAGATATAATTAATACATTTACATAAGATTTTTAAGATAGGACTCTGTAAATAAAATGGGACAATAGTTATTATAATTGCCATTGCCCAAATCCGAAAGATTATAATTATTACATTTTATAAAACGATTTTCATTTGATATAAATATTATTTGAGTCCCCGAGGTTGAGATAATGAAGTTGGTTATATGATAATTGAGTTATTAACATCAATTTCTAATGAAGTGAAAATTAAATGCTTTCTCTTACGAAATTTCGGTAGTGTATGTCACCTTCAAAGATTATTGCCATTTCAACACTATTCTTAACTATACTCAGTCGATAGATTTTATCGTTTACACTTATACACAGAATTAAATGGCACAGTCGGCTTTAATGGGGTCAAAAAGCAAAGCGTTATGTTTTTACGTTCGTATACGTGTTCACTCGCAGACTGTGCCGTACTCAATACGAATAACTACGTGCAATGTGATTTATTTATACAAAGACATTTTTAAGATATAATTAATACATTTACATAAGATTTTTAAGATAGGACTCTGTAAATAAAATGGGACAATAGTTATTATAATTGCCATTGCCCAAATCCGAAAGATTATAATTATTACATTTTATAAAACGATTTTCATTTGATATAAATATTATTTGAGTCCCCGAGGTTGAGATAATGAAGTTGGTTATATGATAATTGAGTTATTAACATCAATTTCTAATGAAGTGAAAATTAAATGCTTTCTCTTACGAAATTTCGGTAGTGTATGTCACCTTCAAAGATTATTGCCATTTCAACACTATTCTTAACTATACTCAGTCGATAGATTTTATCGTTTACACTTATACACAGAATTAAATGGCACAGTCGGCTTTAATGGGGTCAAAAAGCAAAGCGTTATGTTTTTACGTTCGTATACGTGTTCACTCGCAGACTGTGCCGTACTCAATACGAATAACTACGTGCAATGTGATTTATTTATACAAAGCAGTAGCATTTGTTAATGGTTATGAAACTTATAAGCTTTGGGTCAATTTTTACTTTAGAAGTGAACTTAGGTTTTACTATCTGTATTTTTTATTACCCTGGTAATCTACTGCACAGTTCTTCATTTGAATTAGGTACTAATAAAATTGTATCTAGGGGGATTGAAGCAAATATTACATATATATACATATATATTGTATATGCATAACAAATTACACAACCCTTATTACCCAATCGTCTCAAACCTGTATGTGGATTTAGATTAGTGAAGAAGTTAGCAAAATACTTTAATTAGCACATTTTTTAGTCACTTATGTTAAATATCAATCGAATAAGTATTCGACAAGTTGTGAAAATTCCAAATAAGATTAGTGGTATTCTTACAATGCGATCGCTGCCACGTAGTCAAAAATAAAGGGAGATTCATTATTTAAAAGATGGTGCAATAAGAATTTAAAATTTAGGTGCTAACACGAAATACTAAAAAAATTCACTATTACATTTAGTACATATTTGCTAAAATTGAATTCAATTATCCCTATTAAAAACAGCGCAGTTTGACCCTGTCAATAAAGGCTAATAATTCATAACGTTCAACAAAAAATTAAAACATTACCAAAGAAATACAATTGAATATAATACATAACTGCTTATAAACGTATACGAATAACTTTAAACAATAAAATTATGCCTAACCGTTTTTTTTATTACAAAACTGACAATTTCTAGACAACATAAAACGTTTTTGGAACCAATACGCAGTTTTTGCCAACGTCTTTTGTAAACAAACGTATCGGCCCACAAACATTATACAACTAACTAAGTCTTTACACGAAAATTTCGATCACAGCTACACTGAGATTTCATCTAGGGCACTATCAAAAACACAAAATTCAATTACAACCACTTCTAGCTAACGTAAACATTTAAATAATTGAGCAAATCAAAATAACAGTAACAATGTTTAATGGCTACGCTAACACGAGTATAATAATTATAATACGATGTTACTAATACCAAAATCGATACACGTAAAAAATATAATACACGTGACCAAATAATACTATTCACTAAACGTATTTAATATTGCATTGTACTAAATATATTATATATGCATCAACAAGATCAACACATCGAGTCTCTCCATCTGAAACTATATTAAGTTACAAGTGACACAACGTTGCGCTTTTGAAACTGAAATTTCCGTTTCATGTTGCTTTACAGCGGGTTTCCCGCTGGCCCCTCCTTACAACCGTACTCCACGGCGTGCCTGCTCCGTCAATACGAGCTAATAAAGCGTGTACTACGACTACCTGCAAACCACCGACCCCACTCGCACGCTAAGCTCTAACTGACGTAGCATGTTGCACTAAAGTGCAATCCTTTCCCGTAATCACAACTAGAAACCTCTAGTATTATGCCCCACACAACTCCGACGCCTTTAGTGTTACCTCTAAATATTAAATTCTATTTTATACCTGTGTGATATTTAAATGTACAAAGCTCTATACATTGTCTTACAAGAAAAAAAAAATTTTTCATTATTAATAATTGATTTTATCATTTTTATTGCTAAGTTCATATACTTGAAGCAAGATCACGCAAAATTAAGAAAACGATAACACGAACAATATATAATATAAATATATTTTTAGAATTAAATGAAAATTATAGAACTACCGATTGGAACAGAAAATTTTGACTAGTGTATAAAAAAAATAAACGTCTTTTAAATTTTTCATGATTTGACTAGTACACGCAGAGATGTCATTTAAATGTTATAAATTCACCATCATACATACATATCCTTTGCATGATTTCCAGACAACTTTGGCACGTATAATTACTAATTTTACACAATTATTAAAGTAATTAAGAAAGGGGAAGACATTGGGGACAGTATATATAATAAGGATATGTTTCAAGAACATTTAGTCTAATTGTGGTGACTTATACCTAGGGTGCAGACATATAATGGATAAAATAGAATTACTTGAAGTAATTATTTAATATTTGAATAAGTTTTCGGGGTCTGTAAAAACCCTCGTTATTGAAGTATATTCATTATTGGCACAAATGTATTATTTGGCACTTATTTTTCTTTTTCGTTATGTGTTCACCGAAAAGTATATTATTACACTGGTCCTATATTTATCTTAATCTAAGCCATTTTTTTATTTTTCTTTTATACTTTTTTTTTAAATATGACGTTTACTGTCAGGCTGTCTATATCCTTTCCATCTAACACTAAAATTTCGGCACTCTGGAGAGGGTAACAAAAACATATAAAATGAAACGCTCTACATTAAATTACTAAGCGTTATTATATAATCAGAATAATTTAGCATAAATCCACAACATTATTAATGTTTAAACAAATTTTAACAATCTTTGGCTTGATCCCTAGACCAATATCATACATTCGAATTAAAAATTTCTGTAGCCGATTTATAAAGTTGTATATTATTGTAAGAGATCTTCAATTGTTAAATAAATAAGACTATCACAATTAGCAACACTATTTTTATAACTAACGTCTTTTTTTTTTTTGTAGACGAGTTTACTTAATTTCTTTCATCCATTGTATGTAAGTTTCTTAAAGGATTTGATCCCATCGGTTTCATAATGTAGCGTCTGAATGACGCAACTGTTAAATATCTTATGCACTAGACTCAATGGACTAGTTGGCGTTGGTGAATTGGAAAAAGAATAGTTTGTTTTTTATTTACAACGGGCTAACACTTAACCCAAATTTACATGGTGTTAAGTGACAATCAGTCTGTGTATGGTTAAGCGTGCTCGCTCAGAATACTTCGGCTCTCACATGATGACAGACGGAAAACAGCAATACCTTTTTGGCGGCAAATTTACTGTGAGGGTGGTATCTAGACGCAGGTAGGTTCGAACAAACTCTACGACCCACCAAACTTCAATATGAAGCCCCGGATCAAATCGGGGACCCTGTGTGAAGCGAAAAGCAAAGTACTTAGCCACGACAGTTAAAAGTAATTTATATCCTGCCTGTTAAATTTACAACGTGCTTTGGATTACTGTGCAAATTTTTAGGGATTTCTGAGGGAATTAAAGCCACCAGCCACTGGCCGTTAGTGCACAAGATCGCTTGCTGTGTTACCTTATTAGCAAGGCAATTACCATTATTTACAAATATTGTCTTTAACCCTCTCACTCTGTTCTCTAATCTAATTCTACGCTACGTCAGCGGTTTCGAGCTCGATAGTAACGCAGCTACGCCTACTTTGAACCGACGCCCGATAAAAATCACTACACTTTCTGTGAACTTGTGATCTGTTGCGATCGTTGCAATAAACTAAAAAACAAAACAACATAATTCATTTACTTGATCGCTTAACTTCATAGTAAATTCGATCAGCTTAGTTAACACCCGATGTTGTAAACTTTTATCCTTGAACAGTGAACGGAAGTTGGAACGGGAAAAGAAATGAGATCCTTTGAATTAAACCGCCGTTCGGTCAGTTTCTGCGTTCACTGTTCACGGGTTTATAAAAAAAATAAAAATTTCAGTCACTTTAAATCCTTTTTCATATATCATTTACAAGTTCCTAAAACCATTTTAAATTACCCCATACATTTTTATAACTACCCTCAGTTTATCGAGCGCGCGATCGACCCCCTCACTCCATTTAATTAAATAGTGGAGAATAAATATAAGAATATCTAAAATACTTATAAACTTGTAACAAATGTAAACATACATGTTCAGCTATCTGCCAATTGCTTTCCCCTCTTGATTTTGACTTATTCGGTCTTGCCTTTCAGTTGAAAAAAAATATCGGAGCCAGATTCCCGTAGTGCGGCTGGTGGTACACGTAGGCGCGATGATTGTGATGCTGTTTGTACGCAACGTTGGAACTCTGGCCGCGGAGCCCCATTCAATGTATCGGCGCTTTCACGATGTGATTGGGAGCGATGTAGTGGTAACCGGGCAGAGGTAAGCCGGCTGTCTCCATTGTGATTCTGAAATATCAACCAATACACTAACAACTAAAACTACAAATATCTTATCATACAATTTACGTTCATTAAAAATAAAAATTACAATTTTTGGATGGAACTGGAAACGCGAGGAGTTGAAAAGAGATTCAAGGGGTTGTAAAAAAAATTGATTATTAATATCATGCGCCAATATTGTGGGAGAATCTAGGAAAAAAAAATAAAATTTATAGGACACTTCTTACCGGGATATTGGGTGATCCGGTTTGCTGTGGGATGTAGGTACTCGATGGACCGGTTCAGCTTTTCAGGTATCACGGGAAATGTTTTGGTCTACGGGAATAATGGCGTGGATTCTTGGAGGCTTACTATTAACAATATGTTTATCTGTACTTTACACAAACATTATCCGACCAACCAAATACATAAATGAAACCACACGTAGTTACTGTTATTATTTTATTAAGTATTTACTTAAAACAACATTTTCACTTAATGATCCTAGCGAGTAATACGATTCCTGAAAAGATACGAAAAATGTCTATTATCTTAAAAATAACATGATTTTATTACAAATAAAATAATCTTGGCAGCCAAATAATGTTTTTCCAAACGGAACTACATCTAAAGTTACATTTGAATTGGACCTCGATTTTCAAGTTCACACTAAGTAATAAAATATCGTAAAGGCCTCCGCCACGTGAAGTTTAACTCTTTCACAGATAAAACACTTTTGGCAAAGTTATCGCCTAATGTTACAGTGGCTAAGAACACGTCGCTGAGAAGACCTGCCTTCCATTTCCACTGCCAAGAGCCTAAGTCGCTTAGCTATTTCTAATTAATAATAACTTATCTTACCGAGATATAAATATAAAACATTCTGGATCTACAATCTATCTATCAATCGATGGAAACGTTTAACGAGAACCGGTCAAACTTCAAACGGGAAAGAAGTGCAATACGTGGTGCGAATGAAAATTACTTAACCGTTGTTTACTACGAAATAGAAACGCTGTTAAACTTATGTAAGATACGAAGATTAAAAGAAAAATTCGCCTTTACTTATTTAATATAATTAAATAAATAGAAACGTTAAATACTAACGTTATATCTACTGACACAAATGCGTTTCATATTATCTCCCATTTTAAAATACACAGAGCTGACACTCATTTGCGGCCTCAAACCGTACTTCGTAACTTTATCATTAGTAATAATTGCACAGAAGTTCTAAATCAAATGAAACGAAGTACAGCATCTGATGTTTCATTAAAAAACTTGAAAACACCTGCTGTGCAAAAACTATTCAGCAATAAACGGTATAATTAAAACATGTTTTATTTAACGAATCAACGAGATGATCAGATCCTTTACATGATGGTAAGTGGTACGCCTGCCCATAACAATGTGGCGGTAGTTAGGATAATATGCACTACTAAACTACAATGTGCTCCTCAACTCGTATTAAGATCATATAAATCTGATTAAATCAGTGTATTACACAACTCCGCTTAAACTGACAACAATAATGTTAGAACACTACTGTTTAACGGCAGCAATGGGAGCTGCAGTGGTAAACACCCAGATGGTCTCCGGCGACAGAGATCTACCACCAGCACATAGATAAAAAATGTTGTTGCTAAAATATATTTAAAATATAAGTAAATAAAATAAACACATATTTTTTCTTTTTATGATTTCGTATAAAAAAGCTAATAAGAATTGATAATCTTTTATCTATCGTCAGTTTTTTTTTTATTTTTAATTAAATATTTGTATAGCGGAACCGTTACATCCACCATCATAATACCAAGTACAGTTTGTCGCCTGCGCTTAACACCCTGTTTTACGATTTCAATATGACTTAAATATTAATTCACCGCAAAGCAACCTGCCTCTCATCACTACCTTTAAGCTTCTATGTATTCACTACTATTGTCACGATCCCTAGATATTTTTATTTTGTCCGACGTAATTTTTTATAATTATAACATACGTAAAAACACATTGAAAACTCTATTTTGTCTAAAAATATGATATAATAAAAAAACAAAGCTTTCAATGTGTCTTCTACATAGTTTACAACAAATGGAAGATTGGTGTATAAAAAATTCATCATTTTTAAAAATAGTATGATAATTACTACATAAGTAAAATTGTAATTAAACATTAGACATATTTAATTGTAATAATGATATAGTTTAAAGTTGAAGTTTCATTCATTTTAAAAGGGTGTTTTAAACAGAATTTTTCGAGCTTTACGAAATACTTCATCGGATGTTTCACTAAAAACCTGGTAATATTTGTTATGCAAAAACAATGTATTGATACTTCATTTAAAATATTTTATTATTTATGGATGAGACGAGCAGAACTTTCACCTCATGGTAAGTAACAAGCCTGCCAACAACAATGTGGCGCTAGTTAGGATGATAAACACAACACGACACTATGCTCCTTAACACAAGATGTTAAGTGTTACCAGTTATTTAGTAATTTCACTAAACACATTTGTATACTTAAAGAATAAAGAGAAAAAATATCGACTGCCATTAAAATTATAATTTTTAACTATTATTAAGTATTTCGTAAAACGTTTAAAGCAGAACCTTTTTCAGTTACTTTATTATAAACTGGACTCGTTTAGTTTTAACCGTGTCAGTGCAAAATTTTCTTTGTGTTATGTTGAAATACGAAATATCTTATAATAGTCCGTATTTTGTTTAACAGCAAGCAAAATGATATTTAGTTTCGTTATAATTAATACGGGTCTATCGATCTTAATACAGATATGTCAAGGTTTCGCGTAAATCTACTAAATCCTTTGAAGTAACGTAATTATTATATTCAAAAGTAATTTAATATCACTTTTTATGTATGTAGAAAAATACATATTGTTGTTTCCATTATCAGTATAATATTGATTTAATTATAAAGTCAAGTTATAAATTATTTTCATGTTTAACTATATGGTAATCGCGAAGCTTTGGGTAAATCGGGCAAAAAAATTTTAAACGGAATATCTTTGTCTGTATGCTTTTTATAAACGTAAAGGGATTTAATGACAATGTTTCCAAAACGTGTACGAGATATTCGTACATCACACTGGCCAAATGTGGATTGGTCAAAAAGTGAAAATTGAAGAGACAATATTAAGTCTGCGCACGTATTGTATCAAAAGAATTGTAATGATCTTTTTCAAAATCCTAGAATTTTTACCAAAAATACACCGTTTGCATATTTTCTGTACAAAAATATGAAATCCATTCACTTGGATCATAATAAATGAACGATAATGAGATGTATTATCATTTTACTATGATTTATCACGTCCATATTTATTTATTTTTTCATGATTTTATTCACAGTTGACTTAACAAAAAGTCATTATTGTATTGGTTTCCGCCCGATTTCAACATGAATGCACAATTGACATTTACATTAAACAACCCTCTTTAAAATTCCCCGCAGCTGGAAATAGGGGCTTTCTCTCACATGACAGAAGTCGAGGACATTTAATCATCATGATAGCATTAGTGGACGATGGACTATTGTTATTCCAATACAATCTGAAAACCTTCATAGATGAATTCCGCGAGATTACCATAAATGCCCACAAATAATAAAAGATCGATCGAAAGATTCAATATAAACGAGTATAAATTATTTTCTTATAAACAAAAACCCCACAGTTATGATGTGATTTTAATTATGATAGTCACAAATAAATGATTTAACTTAGATAATATATCTCGTAATACTTAATGTAACAAGTAAACAAACACACGACGCGCGATTGGGAGCGGTCGTTCATTCTTTGGATGACTTCAGTCCAGAAAAGAATACAAAAATAAAGTTTTGCCAATGGCACCTAATAAGGGTTGTATTTATTTCGCTCTTTCGAGGTCTTTGTAGGTGTTTCGTCGTCCTGGCGCCGTTGGCTGAAGGATTTGTGGTTGCGGTGTACGCCGGTAGTCTGAACGGGCTGTGCGCTGTTCCCGCTGAGGAGGTCTGTGAGACCCCCGAGGGCGGTGAGGGAATTAAGGGCTCCGAGGGCGCCGGTCTTGGTGAGGAGTTGCGCAAGAGGGATAGCGGAGGCCAAAGGGTTGTTTGTAGAACTCGTCGAGCCCCCCGAAGTGCTACCCTCGAGATTCGCCTTCTGGAGCTCCACACTGCGGGAGCGGGACTGGATATTTGTAAAGGGCCAGGCGACAAAGAAGGCCGCGTCGACTTTTTCTTGCAATTAGTTTTATTTACCATACTAAACATACTTTTCTGTGATAACTTGACTATGAACCAAATCGCGAATAAAACAGTGAATGTCTAAAAGACGAAATAAAACAAAATTATAGAATGTTGTAACTCTGAAAATTTTCGGATGTCTTAAGAAATTAAATAAACATGAGTTTTTGTAATCTATGAGAATTTTCAGCAAAGCTATATAAAAGACAAGTCATCACAGTTGTGTTAAACGAATTTGACTTTCGACGCGGCCCAAAAAAGGTAAAGATCAATAGAAGGAAGATCACAGGAAGTTAAATCAATCTGGGGTTTAAAAGGCGAAACTTTAACGGACTTTCGGATGGATAAATCAAATGGATGTTGTACATGTTATGCTTGTCACTTACCTCATGTTGATAAGATACTGAGCGAGCGCCACGGAGTCCGGGTTGCCAGATATGGTTATGGTGCGGTCGGTGCTGCCGCCTTCGCGCTCCTCGCAGTTCGATATCCGGATCATGGCACCAGAGATTTGGCGAATCTCGGCGATTTTAGTGCCACCCTGACGAACAATACCATGTTTTAATATACTATGTACAAATACAACACCCACCATGTTGGATGTGGTTTCAGTAGGGATACTTAGTGTATGAGATGTTAAGTTTGCTTACATGTTTTAATTGCTGTTGTAGATTGTTGATAGGTACCACTACAGTACTCTATTTCTTCCGCCACATAGTATTGTGCAAATATCAATGTGTTCCATTTTAAATGATATCTGGTGAAATTATTGGTGTAACGAGACTTAACAACTTATGTCTCAAAATGTCGAGCACAATGTGTTGCAGTGTTTATCCTCCTAACCCACAGAAGCCATATGTATGTATCACTTATTGTCACGGTATACGACTCGGATGTCGCGACGTTTTGTAAAATAAATAAAAATATGTTACGCGAACAATGGAACTTGGTGGATTGTTCAAAATGCTATGCTCACCTTGCCAATGATACATCCAATGAGTTCATTGGGCACCGTCATTTCGTGCGACTGTTGATTGGTTGCAGGCTGGTTCCGACCTTGGTTGGAAGTGCGCAGTTGCGATCCGGCTAAAGCGGCTAATGCTGAAATCAGAGTTAAAGCACATTACAATGAAATATTATAGTTTTACTCGTTAGATACCGATTTTTTGTTGTAGTCATCAGAACTATATTCCACATGTAATTTCATTGGTCCCGGTAAGAAACAATTTTGCAATTTAAAAATCCTGAATTTCTTATTGATTCTTTTTTTACTTCTATAATAGCAAACTACGGGTATATTTTATTGTAAAAATATAAATGTCACTATTTAGGGTTAGAATTTATTTTTGGACAATACGCTAAAAATTTTACACTTGTTATTTCCTATATGGAGTTAACGATTAACTTGTAATTTTATTTATCAAAACGACGAAAGGAAGACCTTTACCTGATAGAAATGATACACTTGCTCATAATAATGAGACGCTAGTTATGATATGATTTACTAATTAAAACATTTTTAATCTATGAAGTGGCAAATCTAAAACAGTTTGTGGAACCTTATTATAGATTCGGATACCGAGCCCTACAAAGGTTCCATTAATTTTGTGCACACGAAAATAAGGCACCGCGAGCTTATTTTTATTTCTTGTATTTATACCGTGTAAGTCACTGTGTTACTATACATATAGATATTTTGATGTACCAAACAGGTTTAACATCAGAGAACTACTACTAGTAAATTATGTCATAATTATTCAGTATTGCGTTATTAATAATCAGAATTAGTTTATATCAGAATTGTCGAGACTAACATATCCCACCTGCTGGATTTAATCCTCCTGTGTTAGCAGGTGTGAGGCCACCGAGCCCCAGAGCAGCGAGTCCGGCCAAAGGTGATTTAGCCAGACCTCCAATCTATTAAAACATCCAAACCGAATATTATAAAACAGAAAATATATTACATACTGTTTTAAAACGTCAGTTAATTATTGTAAAAACAGTTGCTTCACAATTAACGTAACTTTTATAGAGAAAAGTTAAATATTTGTATTATTTTTTCATAATAAAATTATAAATAAAATCTTCGTAATAACTATATATAAAATTGATAATACAGATTTTACAATACTTGACGACGTTAAAAGAGAATAAGACAATTATAACAACTGTGGTTCCAGATTGCTTCAATGAACAATCTGAATAACAAGTTGCAAGATATTTCAGACACAAATATTATCAGCTCCAGCTGCTTGTTTTCGTCTTCACTGACATAGCCGGGATGGGAACGCTGGGTAGGGTAACCTGGGTAGAAAATAGATTATCAAACTAATAACTCTTAAAAAAATTCGCAACAAATGATTTAAATAGAGATTATTCTAGACTTTAGACTTTCGAGGAACAAGTTTTCTATATCTTAATAAGGATTGCTCGAAAACAAAAATTGTACTTAAATATGGAATGTCAGGTGAGAATGTAGTTGCGAATTTTCTCAGAAGTGTCAGAAAACCGTATTACAACCACATTGTGAGTTTTGAATGATGCTGCCCAAATCCATTACGCACCGTTAGGATATGGCAAAATTTTGCTGTTTTTTTAATTTACAAATAATCATCGTATCACGGTCATGACATGCGTTTTCATTGTTAATTGGTTGATTAAGTCGTTGATGAAAAAAATATCGGAATAGGCGAGGTAGAGGCAAAATAAGGAAAGGTGCATTTATGGGAATGTTTGACTTTTATATATTTTTATACAGTGGTTTTTATAAACATAAAAGCTTCAACATCTCGGCGATGCCAGAAAACAAACAGATAAAGCTCGATGTGTGTTTTTTTAAATGTTTTAACTATAATATATGGTAATATGTGCCGAAGTTAATAAAGGGGACATCTATCTACATACAGTGTCGATTAAGGATACCGACAAGGAATTAAGTGCACAAATGACAGGATTTAATATACATATTTTATAAGCACGGGGGTCGTAAACAGCGCAAAATAATTGAAATTAACCACTACATTCCATACGGCTCGGGGTCTAATTACTATTATTAAATTATACGGTAACTACATGAGGATTCGACACCACACATCCAAACCAGTTTCAAGGGAGCCGGGGCAGCACCAATCACATAATTACCAAGCAACCTCATGGAGAAAACGATAATAAATATAATGAGAGACATTTACTAATGAATACTTATCAAAAATATTTCTTCATTCAAATTAAACTTGGTCATAACAACTTCGATATTTATATATGTAAGGACAATATTGAAATAGATAATTACTTAAAAATATTGAATGTTTTTCTAACTATTGTAAATATATGAAGTTATTTAACAGATAAGAGACTCGATTGACATTACCAATGTGTTGAAGGGCTATTTGGATACACATATCTAACAAATAACTACAATGCACTTCTAACTACATAAGTGCATTACTTATAACTACTACACATAGGAGTCAAAGATTTTTATCTTTAAAACTGTTCACTTTCATTTCATTATATATAAATATACGATATATTGAACACTAATTCAAAATAAAGTAATTTTTACCCAGGAAACCTTCACTATATAGAAAAGATATTAACGATTTTAGTTTCTATTGAACAATAATTGTTTGGTTTAATATAAATTAGAATAAAGTTAAACCGAAAATTTATGCTATGGGAGATATTTATTCAAAGATAAGTTTTTTTTTATTTGACGAAGCGAGAAGAAGACTGAAACGTTCCTGAGATGTTAAGTGAAATATGGCATCAGTTAGGATTATGAAAACTGCACCACATTGTGTCTGCTGCCTTGAGACAAGATGTTATTTGAATGTTGATTTTCTCTACAATACTTTTCAAAGGACAAGCAATACAATAGCGAGTAACATTTAAGTAGGATAATAACCCTTCAACAGACAACATCAAGAATGGGATAAAACCAGTTGTGGGGGACAATTATCTCCATGAGGTAACCGTTGGAGCATTAAGACTCACAAGGTGGTGTTCGTGGAGCGGCGGTGGTAGCAGATGGTGGGGCGGCAGAGCGCCCACAAGGGGCGGCTTCACCTCGAGCAGAGGGAACATCGGTGCGCACACCGCCTGCACACCACGCCCCCGATATTATAATTTGTGTATATATTTAACATTGTTCCTGTGACTGTTTATTATATACCATTAAGATAGCAACGACCTTGAAGTAACTTTCTTTATCAGTTCCACTTTTAGTATCATTGTTTAGTGTACTAGTGTAAATTTACCGAACGTACATAAAAAGTTATAAAAACATGACATTTTAGCCTTTTATCTCATTCTTAGGCTTAAGATAGTTATGATTTATTAATTTTAGTATTACTTAACACTAAAATTAGTTTTAAATTATATGTAAAAAGCTGATTAAACATCAGTACAATTTAATCAATATAAACTTTTACTGTTTTATAAACCAATGTGTTTTATTTTTTTTTTTTCTAAGAAAAGATAATGTTTCCTTAATACCATTGGACTGACATTGGAACTATATAATCACGATTTGGTAGACCTTTTTTATTTTCGATGAAGTAACGAGACGATCATTATATTCACCTGAATGCAAATGATAATCGTGCCCATAACAATGTGGTGCTATTCCAGAGGATATACACTGCTCCACATTTCTCTTGTAGCCTTGAGACATAAGATATTAGTACCGAGAACATACCAGTAATTTCACTACCTAATTTCTGGAGGCAGTATCAATCGCTGCAGTGGTACCCATCTAGACGGTCTCCATCAACAGAGTCACTAACTAATCATATGGACATTAAGATTGTCATATTCAACATAGAAAATAATGCAGCATATGGAGAGTTATGTTAAAGATTTTTTTTGGTAATGCGTCATAATAAAAGCCATATTTTATGTATGATTTAATTAAAAAATGTTTAAAAAAGGTAACGCGTAGAACGAAATAGACATGTTAATAAAACATGTTTATAACATTGCTAGTGCATACCAATTTAAATTATGTAATTAGCTATTACAAACACAATAACATTATGAAATCACTACTAACTGCTAATTAAATCAACTTTGCTAATTATTCATTATAATATTAAGACAACTTTCGAGCAGACATTTCTTAATATTTGTAAATTTTACAGTTTGATTATTTAGTATTGATCTAAGCCCTACACACATTAAAAGATTATTCCATGTATTAAAACATTAAGTACTTGTAGCGTTATATCGAACCCAATACAATTATTTATACGTTTTTAAGTGTTTACAAATACGAAGTATTTTTCGAAGAGCACTTTTCGTGAACATGCGATGTCTGCCAACTCGCGTGTGGATTGCATGATAAATAGCATTGACTCCTGCCTTACGGTCGGCACCGTATTCCAGCAGTTCGAACTATGTGAGCTGTTTAAGTTATTGTTTAAATATTATCTTGCACATATAAATTATACAAACGTGAATATTTTATACTCACATCTTGAGCTGGTACGGCATAATTTCCTTGGATAGTGTAAGCTTGACCTCCAGCTAAAATTACCGGCCCGGCAACATTTGGTTTTGGCCGGTACGGAATTGTAGCACCCTTTGGTGGACTCTGAAAGTGAAAAATTTACACACATTAATGTTTTACACCAGTTCAATTCAACAGAAATTGATACGCCGGTGTATACTTATCGCCATATCGTCGGTTTTCAAGAACAAGGACGCATTTAATTAATAATTGTGATAGCCCTCCGCCTATGGGTTATACGAATATGAGTTTTATTTGAATAGAATAAAGCGTACATACATTCTTCTGTGTAATTAACTCAATGACGACACGTTTTGTGTCAATGTAAAACTGGATTTATAGCACAATGTATTAAGTCATTATAAAATTTGTTTGAATCATATCGATATTTACATGCAGGATGAGAATGTTAGATTATAGCAAATTGAATGTAGCAAAAACTTTTGTGTAATAACTCAAAATATAACCAATTTTCAAGAAAATTTAGTAGTCGTAGCGCCATCTAGTGTTAAGTTATAACCACACCACATTACATGGGGTCGAGACCAATGTCGACAACGCGCTTGTGATGCTTTGAGTATTACAGCATCCACAGGACATGGTAATTATCACGTAAATAACAATGAGGCCTTGGAAAGTACAGCAACCTCTCCCAGAATACTCTGGCTCTTATATATTACACTGCAATGCTGTTTTGAAGAAAGATTTGCAGTAAGAGGGTGGTAGACGGGTTCGAAAAAATTCCATTAAACAAAATTTACGTTAAAAATATTTTGGTTGGCCTCTGTGCTAATGAGGAAGCCTAAATCTATGACAAATAATTATTTTATTAACTTTACTATTTTATTTGACTGTTAAACATTTTCAAAAACTTTGGCTGGTTGGTTAGCTAATGGCAAAATTTAGTTGGCACTAATATTAAATATATAAATAACTTGACTTACCTCCAACATAACACAGCAAATGTGATAAATGCACTGAGTAATAGCGTCACATGTACCACTAATTGTCACTGCTCTTTCAGTTGAATTAGGCAACATTTCACTTGCTACCTGTAAAAAGTTTAAAACATGCACATCAAAATCGTGACATTATTTCATTACTTTTATTTTAATTTTATAAAACGTAGAAATTCTTAAAATTTCATTCCTTTCAAAAGTTATTTAAACTTTTAGTGTAGATGTACATAATAAAAAAAAACCTTTTACGCATCGCTTTACAAAATTACTTAGAAAAGTTACCTGAATATTAGCTCCAGTGACATCCCGAATCTCTTTTATCTTGGAACCACCTTTGCCGATGAGAGAGCCACACTGGGAAGCGGGAACGATAAGACGCAATGTGATGGGAGCGCGCGAACCACCGCCACCACCACCTTCGTTGAACTGGGAGCACCACTGTGAAACAACCAATAACAGTGACGTTTATATTAACATTGCATTTAAAGCTTCCCCAAATGTTTGTTGAATTGCTATAAATATGTAAAATAATGTGAAGCAATATACAAAACATTTTTTTAAATCTGTATTAGTACATACATAGTTTGGTAATAATGTAAATAATTAAAGTTTGCATAAGTTTAATTTGATAGTAAATTAATCTTACCTCTTCAAATTTTTTGCAAATAAGTGTAAATGCTTTGAAAATAGCACTTGTATTTCCAGTGACTGTAACAATCCTCTCTGGACAAGATCCATCAGATATGTTTATTTTTGCCCCTGACTGTAAAAACAAATTTATTGTAAAATTAACAAGAAATATTAAAAAAAAAAAGTGCAATTCTTAAGACAGAAAAAAAAGTACGAAAAAGGTATGTAATAAAATAATATACCTCTTCTCTAAATCTTTTCACAATTTCTCCTTTTTTGCCAATAATACTGCCAACTTCCTATGAAAAAATAACAATATTCAATTAGTGTATACAAAAAATAAAATGTAATTGTTATTTGGAATTTTCAAATTATAGTTCAAAACAACTTCTATGCTAATATAGCAGCACCCTTGGCAAGTATTGTGCAATGGGTACCGTTATAATTAATGCAGTCACACATTTAGATTTATAGTACAAAAGATTTCCTGTCTGGTAGCCAATAATAGACTGGGCATCAAGCAATTCTTTGTAGCAATAATAGATGTAACATGGATGCCATAAAGACACTTTTAGAATGGCTGCAACAAACCAGTTTGTTCCTGGCAACACTGCATATTGACTCCCAAAGTATGTCAATACATAAATACACAACCAAAACTAAAGAGACTACCAGAGCATACACCACTAGTTAGATTCATCATCAAATATATTTCTTAGACTAAAAATTTACTGTAAGAAGGATTAAATAAACATGCAAATACTTCTAAAATAGTATATTAATGAACAAAGGTTTAAGTAAAATATGCTTCAGTGTAAAAAAATAATTACCATAAAAATGATGTAAAGGTTATATGCAAACAAAGGTGAAATAATAGTAAGAGTAATCAACAACCATGACAACACATATCACAGATTATTTCAACAGGAAAAAGATACAAATCGACAAGTTTGATGAACAGGCCAAGTGTTGATACTTGGCCTGATGCCAAATATACTTTGTATTGGATTACAGCCAATTAAAAGTAGGTACCTTGAAGTATAGGTACATGTTAACATCAATATGTCTCACATCAATGCAAGCTAGACAAATGTGGATGTCTTAAATTAGTTCTTCAATTGAAAATTTAATATAATATTAGAAAAATATTTATTTTCTCGTTTACAAAATTGACTTTAATATGACATTTGAAGGGTGGTCACTAAGCAGGAGTAACGAGTAAACAAGATCTCATGTTAAGCACCCATACAAGTGCACATTTCTTAACAAGATTGCAATCGCCTGTTACATTATAATCTAGAACTTTCAAAATGCCTAACTCTTTTACTAAACATTATTTACTAGAAATAAATACTTTTTATAAATGTATGTTTATGTATTAGCAACTTTACAAATTTCTTTAAAAATTCTTAATTTTAAAAAACATTGATTTAAAACAATGGCAAATGTGGGTAGTACCCATATTTTATAAACATTTAGATATCTAGACCACTTTGTATTTTATCAAATAAATATTAAAATTTAATATACCACATTATTATTATAACAGTTGTAAATGTAAAGAAATAACAATAAACAAACATAGAGATATTAACTATAATGTGATTAAATACATTATACAATATTAAATTTAATATTTTACTGCAATAATTTTTAAACTAAAGAGGAATAATGAAAGAAGTAAATAGTTAAGTGCTATAATGGAACTAAAGCTGAGTAATGTGGGATTTTAGAAGAAGGTAAAGTGCACACTTTCACAATAAACAACACAGTTGAAGTGTTTATAAATGCCAATGTTTTTAATTCAAATGGAAGTGCCCTTTTCTTACCTTCCCCTGCATAATCAGTCTGATAGTGAGGGTGACTTTGGAGTCTTCCTCGTGGACAGGCGTGGGGGCTTTCTCCAGTTCCATGCTGCAGGAGGAGTCCAATGTGTCGCGCGTAATTTTGGCGGCGTACAGGGCTACGTGTGGGCAGGGAACACTCCACTCAATCTAATGGCTGGGACTCGGGGCTCTTGGCACGCACTGCAGGCAGGGTAAGCTGGAAACAGGCGCATATCTCAAAGGAATATTCAAAGGTTTCGAGCGATCTATAGGTGTTGAGGGGTTCACAGGTTCCGTTGTTTTGTATGCAAGACTATGTACCAAATATTTATTTACAAATGCTATTGGCGGAAAGCGCAACGGAATGAGGGCGGCAAATGAGGATCTAGATACTATAATAAACTAACTGGTCCCAGGTCTGACCGGATTCTGCAGTTGTAACGTGAGCCGGCCGTCTCGGCGCGCGGACCGTTACTTGAACTCGACTACTGGTTCGCGTTTCGCGACATAACCTCAGCGTCGCGCCTCATGGCTAGCCGACCGGGTTATCGATCTCGCAAATCCCAAACAAATTCCATCGACGCACTCTTGGCGACTTTCTTACCTCGTATCGTATTTCTTCGTGCAACAATAACATAACAAATCTTAATACTACTATTATCACCAAGATGTGTATAAAAATTACACTTATCACAATTTTCTTAATCACATAAAATTAAAAAACTAATAAAATCCGACGTAGATGACGCGTCGGTGTGAAGCTTGTGATTGTCATAGACGACTTCACAGACGTGCGCGCGCCTCTAGCGGCGAGAATGAAAACGATTTTGACAATCAAGTATCTTGACCAAAGACAAGCGGCTCTATCGGTAAAACAGCAACGAATACAATTTGCAGCCTTTATTCAAATTAAATATTTAAATTTGTAGTGTAAGTACGTTACAATAACTCATGAAGATATGTTTTTACTTAAAAGTTAATGTTAACTCATGATTTTTTTGAAATGAAAGGTATTGCTAAAAGGCGAGCAGTACGTTATGATAACACGTATGATCTGGTGAAGATCGCGGGGATACCATTGGGTGCGGGTAGAGCAGGACCAGTTTGGAGATTTCTGGAGAGGCCAATGGACATCAATATGCTGGTGATGATGATGAACAGTATGTTAACCGTAGTTAATGATTACTTTCTACTGAAGAATATTTAAATAGGCATTCTTTGACCTTCATTTTATTTTAGTTATTGCTATGGCATTATAAGTAATACTTGTAATTTTAAAACACATTTAATGCCTCGGCGTTTCTCAACTGGATACTATAACAAAACTGTACTACTTTACACACTAATGCTTTGTGGCGGAAATAGTTGACGGGTTAGTACCGATCTAGACTTCTAGATCCTAGGGACACTTATAACGGAACAGGTATATATATTGAAATAAATGTAGACCGAGTATATTATACAAGTTGCATACTGCGTAAATTCAAAAGGACGCTATTTTTATTGTAGATAAATATTGTTAATAGTCAAATTGTAAAAGAAAAAATAAAGATTTGTCACCAAGAACATTTAATTTCTAAATCGAATATGAAAATTTTATAATTTTTTTTACTTATTTAATCTTTATACACTGCGCAAAGGAGTACACGGTTAATATTTTAACTTAAAATTTCCATACACCCCAAACATATCAAAGGGTTAAAAAATTAATGTTTCATTAGATACATTCTTTAGTGAGGACTATTTTGGAAAATTATCTTTGTAGTCTGACCAACTTTGTAGTATTTTAAGTGAAACGTGTTTTAAATATTGTTTAAAATTGCAACGTATTTTCAGCGAAAGACTCCACGCTAATGGACTACTTCATACCGTGTTTGTCCGTTGTAGGATCACCGGCTGAATGTATTTAACAAGACGAGGTCGCTGCATTATATTAAAATAACGTTTTTACTTAAAGGTATATTATAATTATGACTGTCCCTGCAATATTACGTTTATTTAAAATTGTATAAAAAAAAATTAAGTTTTTTTATGATGAAATATTATTTATACTGCGAAGCGAAGTTACAAGCAAGAGTTTAACTTAATGATGGTAAATGATAGTTTATGCCTGCCCTTGTATCTGTAGCATCGTATTGATTTCGTCGTCATTAGACATACTATGTTAAGTTTCACGATGTTAGTAATTTAATTACATACAGCTACCTTCAAATCAGAAAACTGTTATTTTTCCATACTTTGCGACAGAAAATAGCGCTGCACTGGTATTCACAGACGTGTGTTTGTTAAAAAAAATTAAAAGCAATTTGAATAAGTTACAAGATTTTACTGGTGGGTAGGTCTCTGTTGCCGGAAACCGTCTGGGTAGATACCATTGCAGCTCCTATTTCAGCCGCCAAACTGTGAGCTAGTGAAATTACTGAGGTGATGAAACTCAACACTTTATGTCTCAGGGAGACAGATCGCAATATGGTGCAGTGTATACCATCTTAACTAGCGCCGTATTATGGGCAGGTGTAACACTTAAGCTAAACTAGTTTATTTATGAAAGATCTAAAATTAATGATATTTTTAATAAGCAGACATCGGAATTTTTAACAGGAATAAATTATATCAAATTGAATCAAGTGGGATTGCTTAATTTTGTTTATTCCTTTAACTGTCTCGGGTGGAATAGTGTAAGTGAAGAGTGGCGTTACTTTACCTGTATTACGATTGCTTATAGTCATGCTTGGATTGCATAAACATTTTTTATTTACTTTCGAGAAATTGAGTACTGCTTCATTGAGCTCACAATTTGCTTGCTTCGTTACATAAATCTGTCGATAAAAGAAAATACAAATAATATTACTAGAAACTAGAAACGAAATTATTCTGCTTTATTATTTGAATAAGAGATTCATGTCTCATATTGCTGATAAGTTATTAATGTTATAATATATACTTAATTACAGAAATCCTTTATAAGAGAAGACGAATAATCTGAAGATTTTAGGCGGCGTTTTTATTGTAAAAATATATTAACACTAGAATAACGATTCAGCCATTATTTACATATAGATAAACTTTGACTTCTGCCTGAAATCTACTTTATTTCTACATTCAATAAACGGTTTCTATAAGGAATTTTTTTTTTCCTTGTATCATTATAAAAGCAAACGTAAAGCAAATTTGATGTAAGTTAAAATCTTACAAAATGTTATACAGTTTATTTATGCAGTAAATACTTTAATTGTATATAAATGACAAAACATTTTCTAATTGTCTGATTGTTCTCTGTAAAATTTTTAATTGTTTAATATTAATTTTAATTGTTACGTGCTTTGTTAAGAAGATTGAATAGGATTCAACTCTTGGCAGTTTCTTAAACTAATTAAACTTAATAATACTCTGATATAAAATAGAGTTTTTGAATTATCTTATCAGATTGCATTATTTTATCTCCGCCATAGACTATTTTCATGCAAATGTTAAAGAAAAATAACCAGGGGTGAAAAAAGTTTTAACGAAATGCTGGTCTTAATTTTTCCGAAGGTTTGACAGATTTACTATAAGACACTAAATAATTTCCAAAAAAAAAAAAAAATAATGTTATAATAACTCTAGTAGCAAAATTTTGAGGATTATTGTTAAGTTATTTATTAAACGAGACTGTATGAATCTAGCAAGCGACATTTTAATATAGCCAACATTGGTGTATAAAAAATATCAGAATAAAGAATTTGCCAAAACATTTTTTTTTGTAATAAAGAGTTTACAGAGTTTTATCCTTCAACAATATTAAATTATAATTTCGAAGTTGTATCGTTATAGATGGTGAAAAAGTATAAGTCTGGTATTTTGCTAACTTGATACTAATATAGTTGATGTATTACTTTAAAACAAAGAATGAATTTTGTTTTGAATGTTTTTACTGAAGTAAGTAAATAAAAATACTCAATGTATTTAGACTAAACAGCGCGTATGAGAGAGGTCTAAATTTTTTTATTGTATTTGTTTGAGCACCGGGCCCCAGTGTTTTTTAAAAGCTTGACTAACGTCAAGCTTTTGAACGCTGATGCGTTGCTGGGGCCACTAACAATATATTATGAATTGATCATTGTCCAATAGAATATCGTGTTGCAGAAATTGCTTACTTTTGTCCAACTGCGTTACGATTTCTTAAGTGGTCTGAACACTTCGGCGGGCGGAGCGCGACTGTGTTCGTATCACCGGCGCATTTCTGTTTATACCCGCACAAGAATTACAAAAACATGCTATAATGTAAGAAATTACTTTAAAATTAACTTAAAATTATACAATTAATGAACTTTTAACAAGCAGATATTTAAATCATTTTAATTATAAAATGATCTTACAACGCAGCCGCGGCGATATATTAAATAAGCTAAAGTGATATAATTGTCTCATCGGTTATCATATTATAAACGATAACATTGTCGACATAACTCAATCATAAGTGTTTACGATAATTTACTTACAGGAATTCATGTGCGCTGTTAAGCGTAGACATATGGCATTCCGAGATGATCGAATTCAATGCGGGTGTTATCTATTCCAATATTCGCTTGATTAAATGGTATGTGTAAATCATTTTATTAAGTATATAATATAATAGAGATGTTCTGTTATGTCTTCATAACGAGAATTTAATTTAATAAGAAGTCGTTTTTTCATAACGAGCCGGTTGTTTTCGTAAAAATAAATATTAATAGACATTGACATAAAATATATAACAGATTTCTAAATTTATTTTATAGAGATATTTTTGAGAAATAGCAGAATCCATTATTGTTGTTCGTAGAAGACTTCGATCCATTTTATTTTATAACTTAAGCGCCCACCGGGTATTTCATGTTTTTGGAAGTGACAAACGTCTTCTTCGCTAGTTACATTATCCACCTCTAAATTTAATACAAGTGTTAAGATTCGAACATGTCATTAACGTCTAAGGCGATTACCTCATGGCTTATGCGAGTTTACTGGTGGTGGTAAAATTCTTATATGGTACGCCACTAACACGCTAATTACATTCTATGAATTTATTCGTAATCATTGTAGAGAAATAACTCGGAGAATTGATATAAAAGTGAATACAGAGATTTAAATGATGATTTGTAGCATCAATATTTTCTTAAAGATTTAAAAGCAAGACATACTTTACGAATACAAGAAGTGCTACAATAGCCTTGACATACTTCTACCAATGCACAAGTAGTTGGGTCAAGTTTAAAAGAGCTATGGATATTAAATTTTACAGAATCTGCGACTTGGCATCTGTAGAATCTACATATAAAATAAATTTGTAGAAATGGTGTGTTCGTAGTTAAACTTCAAAATTATATGTTTGGCATTCACTGAGTAAATGCGGGATTTATAACATAGTCAGATTTCGATTGGTTTAACCAAAATCTGGATACTTAAACTAAACAAGTGCTTAGGAATATATTGAATCATTATAAAAAGTGGGAGTGAGAGACAGGATAGAATATCCTTACTGATCAGGAAAATATCTAATATATATATAATGAGCGAATGTAATACAAAAATTTCTATTCAGTGACGTGCGTGAAATAGTTAATTGGAATTTAAAAAGTCTTGCACAAAATCATACAGTCAATTAATTTTTATTACCTTGCAGATTAAATGATGTATATTGTAGTAAAAATTATGAAGCCCTGAGTTTGAATTTATCGTTTTTCAATGTTCAAATAATACTGATAAATATATACATATGTATTGAGCCCTTAACATTTGTTTTGTGTAAATATTACAGTTTTCTAAAAACAAAATTAACTGAAATATAACTCAGATATACCTACAACGTTCGAGATCCCGAGGGCAAATCAAAAATGAAAGAGAGCGGTCCATTAGCGCTTAATCCTTTATTGAGCACTCTTCGCATTTGTTTTACAAATATTTACTACACTGTTACTAAGAAATGAACGTTATTAAAACATTTCTTAATTTTTAAATATGATTTAATAATTTTTTTATCAAAGTCATAATATTATCATACATCTTCGACCTTGATACTTTATAAAAATGTGTCGTTTCTAATTATGAGTATAATGGTAAGATAATATGGGTCTCCGTTCATTAAAAATTTCATACAATTGATATTTCTATTTACACAAAAAATAATACAAAAAGAGCCTTACGTAAGTCTATATAGAAATTTTAAATGTTTTTTTTTTTTTTATAACTTTTCTGATACTACAAAAATGTACATAAGTATTATGTAATAATAATTATTTATTTTAACTATGTGCTTTGCTATATTTTTACCTAATGATAATTTATATTTGTAAGAAAAATTATGAAATAGATACTCTTATAAGCATTATGAGAAACGTTAATAGGCTAAAAGAAGGGTCACTTGTAGGGATTACACGAGCTTTTATTATTTCCAACTCCTTTTGTTGTATATTTGCTTTATCATTCTTTCGTAAAACAAATTATTTTTCTATCTACAAGGGGCCAAAACATGACCTCCATTTCACAAAAAATTACTGACAATGAGGCTGAAGATGGTAACGGTCGCCCGCATTTAACACTGGTTATATGACTGTTGGAAGAAAGTAATGTTATTATAGCAACAGATTGGCAATATCAGGGTAATAGAAAACCCGGCGAAACACCCTATCACAATTTAAAATACACTCATGGGGCTTCGGAGCTAAATCTGTGACCTCCATGTTGCAAAGCCAGTGGTTAGTCGCTACATCATGAAGGCAGTATAAAGATGAAGAAGTATACAAAATGTATTGTGTTATACACACGCCGCATTAATATAATCTGACGAACAATAATGTATAACCAAAACAGCCCACTTAATGTTCTAACATCTGAGACCAAGAGCTGTTAATCCACCACACACGCTATATTCTGTACGTATGCCCACGGAAGCTGTGGCTCTTGGGACATTATGGGTTTACCACATGATGGTTTTCTCCACCGGATTATGAAGAATAATGTTGAATTCTCGGATTTATTGATGTAAGATTAAAGAGGATTAGAAATTGAAGTGAGATCGGATCATAGCGGTTGAAATTAATTAAAAAATTTTAATCCCGATATCAAACTTATGTACGGACCAAAGCTTGCCTACAAACCGTCTCAACGATCTTCCGTTTATAATCTAAAATTATCTTGATATTCATTGTAAAATTTTGATCTTTTCTGAGTAATTTAATTAGCAACTTTTTATCAAATAATGTATTAGAAAATGATTATTAATTCTCGATAATATCGAAATTAGTACAATGTTGAAAGAAGAAAATTTTAAAGGCACTCAACATTTTCTTAGAATGAAAACAGGCATCATATTTTTCCAGTGACTATTTCAGTGAAGTATTACATTCTGATTATAAATTATCAAAGAGTCCTCGTGCTCTCTGATAATACATAATTATATTACTATATACATATATACATATTTATGAATACCATCAAAGGTATTTTACACAAGAAAAAGGATCCCATCGCTTCATACAGCAAAAAACACAGTGTTTTAAAAAGTTACCAAATCGTAGTAAATTCGTTCGCTACAGTATGATTCAATCTAATAAATGGTGCACTATCGAAAAGTTAGATCATGTCATTTATTTTGCTGTATTTTATTTATACAGCTCGTCGAAAGTACTTGAAAAAAAAAAGCTGAAAACTGGGTTTCATTTTAATTACTTTTACACGAAATCGGTGGACATTTTTTAATACGTAAATGAATGCCGATTTTTTAAAACATTTTTATTACTTTATGGTCATTATTTCATATGTAAAAAGTAAAATCTATTTTTTATTACTAAATAAAAGATAGAACAATGTATCGCTGAATGTAAATAGAGAATAACGGTGAAGTGGGGTCCCGTCTATCTCGTACCCGATGTGTACTCTAGCCAATAACTGTTAATAGCGGAAAGCAATCAACCGATAGAGGAACAGTGAGTTGGAATATTATTCACTTCATTCTCTCCGGGCAACGCACGCAAACAGTTGTTTGGATAACTTTCATGAATTTTATTCAGTATTATAAACAGTTTGCGTAATTGTGATACTATTATACTGGAAAAAATTCACGTAATAAGTATTTTTTTTGAGCAAACAAACAGTGTACCTGCTGGCAAGTAAACACCGCAACAATACCGCACCCAATGCATGTTTAATAATTCCTATTTATAGAGTATTGTGGAATGTGTCTAGAAATTACTATTATTAATAAGAATTAATAATCTCTATACATAAAGATATAAACATGTTAATCAATAGTAAGATACTAGTTTTTAGTTTTACGTACTTCTTCATTCACGATAAAGTTAAAGAGCATTTTTGGATTTTATAATTTTATGCTCGAGATTATACACTTTAGCGCTTTAATGACAAGTTTAGTCGATGTATACAATTAATTGCTTTTGTCAGACGAATTAGAGAAAAAAGACTCGTTGATAGATAAATATAATATATCAATCAAGACAGTATGCAAATTGTCTAATGTGGTAAAAGTAAACATCTATGAAAAGCTCAATGTTTACAGGATTAAAAAATTATATGTGTGTGCCATTTAAGTTTGAAAACCAGCTATGGGTTTTTTACTTTTGTAATACATTAAATTTAAAAAAATACTGTAACACACAGTACTAAAGTATGAGCTTTGTGATCGAGTCGCTATGTCAACTTACGAACAAGATACCAAGAAAGGTTCATTGTAACAAAGTCGACAGAAATTTAATTAAAACATCTTTGTAGGTGCTAACAACTAACATTAAAACGGATATAGTTCACGTTGAAACAGGACACTTATTGCAGAAAAGCCAGGTGGAAGTATAAACAAGAGAATTATTCATAAGAATTACTAAGAAGTGCTGCTTGAGACTCAAACAAAATTTTAGAAAAAAGATGTGTCATGTTAAATGTGCAAGGAAAATATAAATTAGCTTTTTATATAACAGCGGGAAGTTAAAAAGTGATATTTACGGTACTTAAGATAGAAATCATATATAGTAAAATGTGTCGATAAAAACTGTTACTCGACAATTTTCATTTACAAAGTTCCGTCCAGTTCAATATTTATACAATTAGTATATCAAATACATTTCTATACCCCAAAAGAAAACATTCATGTGTAATATAAAATACAAAATACAATAATGATAATGTGTATATTTGCAAGTGAATCTTTAATAAAACTGCAGTCTATTTGCAATCTAACTTATTTGTGAATTTCGGTCTAGTGATTTTTCAACTACATGATCGTTATGTTCGCTACGTCAAATTGATTTACTGCCAGTTTCTGCTTCACATCTCCTTCTCCACCTTTACCGAACCGGATTAGATTATGATTGCTTCAATGATTTGACAATTAAATCAGTTGTACATTGCTATTTAATAGTTTGTGATTTGTTATTTTCAGTAAACATTGACAATTAATTGTAGTAGTCTACTTGGTTACTGAATGAATTCATTACTAAAAGTCAGATTGACTCCTTCCCATAGGTAAAGAACACAATCTCTAGGGCTCAATATTTCAATTGTTCTGGAATATTCCGAAAAGAGCTGTGTGAAAGCATATGATTTACACGTCATAAACAGCATTTTAAGAAAAACACTGCAATAAATCGTTTCGAAAACTATTTTTTATCTTGGTAAGGTCGTGTTTGAATACTGTGTACTGCATCCAACAATTCCGCTGTAAAAAGAAATTTAGCCAGTATTACTGCACTACGGTTTAAGAGGCGGTGCAGTGATAAATTTCCTCAAGAAAGTGCTATGTGGTGTCTACAAACATGTTTTAAGCGCCATATTGTTTCAACAGGGCGTATTATTTATAAGTCGGCAGACTTCTTTATATTCTTGTTGTTACAAAAACGGAGGTAAGATTAGTGATAGTCACTGAATATTGTAGTAATAATATTAAAGAAAGTCAAAGACTATTCTTCATTTCACAGTTGATATTTACACACATCAAAAAAGTCTAAGCAACATGCATGATATTACAAATTACCCATTTAGATTAATTAATTTTTAAGTCTTTACTCACTCAAAGTGCGTAGGTATATGACTATTTTGTTATTGATGACATACTCGGTGATTGTAAAAAAAAAATTTCGATTACGTTTTGTTTTTTTCATAAAATTAAATGAAATGGAATTTGTTTGAATTTAAGTACGTTTTTATTGGTACGTTTAGTCTTGATTTTATAATTTTACCAACCATTTAAATGAAGTTAGTGACAAAATTGAATTGTTAGGTATTCTTTACGTCATGGAGCGACGTCATATGACGGCAAATGAAATGCAAAGAGCTGTAGGGATTTTCCAAGCGGGAAGTAATCAGTCTCAGGTATCACGGAATTTTGGCATTCATAGAAGTGTTATTTGTCGTCTTTGGCAGCGCTACAATAATACAAGGGAACCCACTAAACAGCCTTCAGGCCGTAAAAGGAGTACAACCACTCGGCAAGACCGGTACATACAACTGACTGCAAGACGCCAGCCGATGTTAACCGCACGAGAGGTAAGTTTGATGCTACAAAATTCAAGTGGTGTTGATGTAAGTCCCCAAACTGTGCGAAATCGACTGCATGAGTCTCTGAGAATATCCTCAACGTGATTTTCAGCGTTCATGTTTACATTTACAAAAACGAGCTCAGTTCGCCTGTTCTTCATAATACCCGCCCATACCATAACTGTTGAGCCGCTCTATGGATGAACTTCTTGAATGCACCTGAGCCTTTCAGTATTTCCGGGCCGAAGGTACACTCGCACCCTTCTTGTATCAGGCCTAAACCCGAAACGCAACTCATCGGAAAACATAATTTTATCCCATTGTTCCTGGGTCCATGTTTTATGTTCTCTACACCATTCATTTCGACAAGCGCGATTCCCGTGACGTATCGATGGGCACTTAATTGGTCGTCGAGCTCGTAGGCCGTACTCATGCAGTCGATTTCGCACAGTTTGGGGACTTACATCAACACCACTTAAATTTTGTAGCATCAAACTTACCTCTCGAGCGCTGCACATCGGCTGGCGTCTTGCAGTCAGTTGCATGTACCGGTCTTGCCGAGTGGTTGTACTCCTTTTACGGCCTGAATGCTGTTTAGTGGGTTCCCTTGTATTATTGTAGCGCTGCCAAAGACGACAAATAACACTTCTATGAATGCCAAAATTCCGTGATACCTGAGATTGATTACTTCCCGCTTGGAACATCCCTACAGCTCTTTGCATTTCATTTGCCGTCATATGACGTCGCTCCATGACGTAAAGAATACCTAACAATTCAATTTTGTCACTAACTTCATTTAAATGGTTGGTAAAATTATAAAATCAAGACTAAACGTAGTAATAAAAACGCACTTAAATTCAAACAAATTCCCTTTCATTTAATTTTATGAAAAAAACAAAACATAATCGAAAATTTTTTTTTACAATCACCGAGTATGTCATCAATAACAAAATAGTCCCATACCTACGCACTTTGAGTGAGTAAAGACTTAAAAATTAATTAATCTAAATGGTAAATTTGTAATATCATGCATGTTGCTTAGACTTTTTTGATGTGTGTATAAAGGTTTTGTAACGTATAATATGTGTCTATAATACAATGTATGCATGTAACATGTTACAAGTTTAAGAACTGATGAATTAATAATGTCTAAATTTTCTTGTGAATATTATACTTATTAGTTATTTTTTTGGAAAAAGCTACGTACTTTAAGCCTTTAAGACAAAGTAATAACATAATTTACCTAAAGTTGTAGCATTACACGGGAGCATCAATTCATCTAACATCAATTTGTAACCTTTGATGGATCGTGGTAACAAAGTTATATAAACGAGGAAGTTGTTAAAAGTGGGCGGAAACAATTACTTAACGTTACAGTGATATTAGACGCTAAATTAAATGAGATTAATTGACGTAATGGCGAAATTACGATAACGAATTTCTTAATTACAGTCGTTATGATTCTATTAAAAGCCGGAAAATAACACATTTAACAATAAAAACTTTAACCATTGATAATTTTAACTAGTTTTAGAGACAAAGTTCTTGTAGTAATATTTTTTTATTCATCAAATTTATTACACGTTATGGTACCTTCCAGAAACATGTAAGTTTTAATTGCGACATGTGACATCGTCTTCCTATTCAGGTTGTAGGCTCGCATAGAACATTTTTAAAAGCGCTCGCTTTTGTGAAAGGAACGAGCAAGTTTATGTTAGCTCAAAAAAAATCTTCTTTACTACATCGTTATTTTTATAAGACTCAATTAGACAAATCTGCGCGGTTAGGTTCTAAATCAAATCTTTTAAAGGAATACGGCTTTTATAAAACAGCTAAAGATTATAACTATCATAATAGCAGCTTGGAAGAATTCTAAATTACAAATTTTAATATTTTTTTTATCTATATTTGTCCTCAGTGTCAGTGTCACGTGATGTTATGTGACAAATCAGCTGAGAATGATATAACGACAGCCACTACGACATGACAACAATGGTAGCTATCAAGACGGTTTCCAAAAAACCCTACCATCAACCTAACTTCACAACAAGTGATCCCAAAAACGAACCACGGACTTCCATGTCATTTTTACTGGTTAATGTATTTTCTCGAAATAACTATTTATATTTTCCTCGTTAGTTTCACTGTTATCAATATGAACACTTTTACTTTTGGATTGATCGATTGCTACTTAGGAAGTTATATAAATGGATAAATATCGAAGAAGTTATAAATAAGAAACGCAATCATGCCTTTAGTGTTAAGATATTTATAAGGTAATAAATAATATACTCTAACTTTTAAATTAACTCTAATATAACACAGAAAATAAATTAAGCCAACAAATAAAGAACAAAAAGAAGCATAATCTTGATATGGTAACCATATTACAGTTTATTGGAATGATAATCCAATTTAATCATTTTATGCCATATTTAAACAACAATATTACTATTTGCTAACTTCTTTAACAAACGAATAAGAGTAGTCAAACGTACATTTTTGTACAGTTTAAATATGATCAAAAGTTTATCTTCTTCTTATAAACAAGAAAGAAAATATATACAAACTCTTTTACTTTTTTAGTCTTATCTGCTTTACAATAATATAACAACTTTTGTTAGTCACTTTAAAATAAGTAGCTGAATTTATTGTTAAATAAGTTCATTAAATGACTGGCGAATTCGTGTTGATATAGAAATTATAACTAGTTCATAAATCAGTTTATAACATTAGAAATAATTCTTTGCGACTAATATTAGTTATGTGTATTTCTATATAACGAAAGCCGAAACGTTTTAAGTTGCTTTAGGGTCGGCAGTCACTTGATTATAAAAAATTCAGAACCATTGCATGCATTCGTCATCGATTGCCACACAATATAACGAAATATGTATGCGGTTTACTTTTGTCCATGACTAAGCTACGTTGGACAATATTGGATTTGTCTGTTCACATTTACCTTTATGAGGTACTGTATTATTTAGGGGACCAGATTTGATATCTTATTAGCAACATTATACTACTGTTATATACTGTATACTTCAGCTCGGTTTATTGTTCAGTGATAGAATATTTAAATTCTACGTTTCAGTATAAAAAATAATATTCATGTTTTTAAAGTCCGTTTTCATATAAGAAATATAAATGATAATTTATTATTACGGTCAGACAGATTTAAAATAAGAAATTGTGATAAATAGTTTTCCAGTTATTATAACCAGTGTTGAAAATTCTAAGGAAAAATGATTATCCTTAGTAGAAAACAAACTGCAATAGTTACATAATATAACCATATTTAACGACCACATTTTCTTTGTCGCATTTAAGACATTTTATTTTAATTATAAGAGCGTTTTACTTTACGCACTTGCTGTCATGATTTTTTTTACCTAGGGCTCGTAACTCCATTGAGACAATAGATTTTAATTTTAAAGCTGCTGTCTCCGTTTTTCTTAATTTATACAACTTCGATCTAAAATATTTAAAACGAAATTAAACTTGAGAATTTTGTTGTTAATCCCGTAAAGAAATATTATTGTTTAAATGTAAAAAGTTTTTAAAACTAATATATCTTTAGAGGATTTATTAAAGAGCGTATCGTCACATTTCCCTTGAGACTCAGGATATCTCCGAGCGAATAATCCGATTAAATGCAATGCACCACGCATTTCAATTTTATTTCTAAATTACATAAGCATGACAGAATAACACACCTTTGATTAAAAGTAAATTCAAGTTTTCAATCATAAAATATATAGGAGAAATCTAAAGTAGTTTAGCGCGATATCGCTCAGTATTTTAGAGGAATTGATTTTTTACTTCATATTGTATAAACACCAGTTCAACTTCATTTTAATTTTTTGTTTCTAGATTGTATGCTGAAAGTGTTTCATTGTATGGACTTAAATCGAAAATGAATCGAAGCAAGTACATGCTTTATTGTTCTTTAGACGTAAAAGTCATATGAAATTATCCTTTTTGATCTTGTTAAATAAAGACGATCTCTTACCATTTAATTTCCGCTGAAATATAATATAATAGTTATAAAATAAAATTTTGTACAAGATCGCAGATGTAAATTTAATAGCTGATGCCTGTAGTATACGCATTGTTCTCATATTTTATGATAGAATGCCGAGCAATTATTACAGAGCAATGAGTCTGTGAGATATTACATCATATCGCTATTAGCAACCTTGTAAATAGGTTATGTTAATATATGCGTGTGACATATAAAAGATAAGAAAGGGATATTTTACTAATGATGAGCAAATTATAATTTTCGATACAATATTTGTATTTTATTAATATGATGATTATACGAACTGTAAACACAGTACTCACAAAAGACATCACAATCGTTAAAAGATTGAGAGATGAACTTCAGGGCATCTTGTATCTAAACAGACCGAGTAATAACTGTTAAGAGCGTAAACCAATTGACCCGTACAAAATGGATGATTCGTTATATTATTTACACCATGTTCACCAGACCATGCGCTAATACAGGATACTCAATGTTACCTTACATAAAATGTAGGTAGTTAAATAGTTAGACATTTTATTAACATGCTGTTTCCGTTCCTTTTTTCACAGTGTAAAAAAAAAAGATAAATTCTACTTTTAGTTTCGAATACTTTTTAATGTTACTCGAAGCGATGACAAATTAAACAAAAGTTTTCGGATACTTAATAATATGTTTTCGGGTTTACTTGAGTCTAATTTTTCAAGTGTGCATTGAAACAACCTCGTTATTTTTTAATATTCCTTTATATATTAACAATATTTTAAAACATAAATCGGTTAACGTAACGTAAGCTTGTACGCACTACTCTTGTTACATACTAAAAATCACCATTTTCCTACTACGCTTTTATTAGCCAATTATAAAGAGGATGTTTTCAATTTAATCTTGAAGGATTGTTGCTCGAGTATATCTTAAAAAAAATGGATTTTTTAGTCCCAGAAACATTTATCATATCGACGATCCTTTAAATATTATATCGAAGCATCTTTCTCTGGATTGTATATTGCTTTCGGTGAATTGTAGTATACCGCATCCGCCTGATGAATACCGCTGCCAATAAATGTCAATAGCGCCAAGCAATTAACCGATAGAACAACAACAAGCTTCAAAACCATTGTTGGGTTTGGTTGACGGTAAATGAAATTGAAATTGCTTTCACTTATCTTTCGACTACAGGAATTTCAAAAAAATCCAAATTCTCTTTGCATATGCCATTAACCCTTTCTGTAATTTACGCTTTTTTAAGTATTCTAAAAATTTCTAAATTTTTGTTCATTATTTATGCATTTATCCGTATACAATATTTCTTAACAGTCAATGGTTAATATTTTATTTGATATATTAAACCGTTGGTAAGAAGAATATCCGAAAGCAATCTTTATCAAATTTTCTCCTAATGAAAACAGTTCTTTAGTATTTACCAATTGATAGATTTTAAAATGCAATATATATTGAAAAAAACCCTTCATCTAAACGCCTCAACATGTGGCTCTGAAATTATACCTCCGTCTTACACGGAGAGAGTTTAACTGCAGCGTCGCGATCGCAGAAAGTTTTGTACAAAAAAAAACAAAGAATATTTTATAACTTAAAAAGTATTCATGACTGGATAACAATTGCTTGCAGACAACTTTTTGTAGTAAAGAAATGACCTACTCGCCCGAATTGAATAGCTGATTTACAACTTACCTTAATAGAAGGATTTTTTGTTAAGTAAAATGAAGACCATTGAATTAAACGCACTGAAAAAAATTAATTAAAAGTCGAAATAAAAGCCACTTTCATTTAGAAAACAGAAATTTCATAACATTTTGGTAAAACCTATGCACACAGTTAATTAAAGTTTTGAAATCATTTAGTTAATAATATATGTAAAGATATACAAATATTTATAAGGCCTAAGTTGAAAACTTTGCAGTCCCAGAAAACAAAAATAAACTTAAAAAAATATATATTACAGAAACTACTACAAGGTAAACCTTCAGCGGTTTCTAAATCTTTATTTTATTAACAAGAACATTATATATACTCTTGGCGATAAAAACATCTGTACCATGTTCACACATACACATACAGACACTTTAATTTTAAATGTTTTTTCAAACCTTTTCCATACATCGGGTTATTATCCTAATAATGTTTTTATCAGCATTTTTTGTCATTACTTAAAGCTTTCAAAATTTAACGCTATAGTAAGACACTATAGAAACTTTCAACAATTTTTATCGAAATGGAACGTTTTTCAATTCTATTATGTGACTTCCACGTTCAAGTTTTTAACCAATTGTTTTCAGAGTGCTTTTCGTTTGGATTTTTCAAAAGTAAAGGTTTTAGCTACTTCTGTGTTTTATAGTTATTGGTGTATTAATGTTTAAAAAATAATCTATTAATACTTAAATCAACCTCGTCATAGATAGAACCCCTTCCTCGTGTAATATTTTTTAGAATAATTAAGAAATTAAATATTTATTTTTATGTATTTAACAAATAAAAAGGGTTAATAACTTTTTAACAGTTTAAAAGAAATTTTAGAATTATAGCTAGGAAAGTCCGGTTAAAATAACTTCAAAAAAGTTCGAAGTCCGTTATATCTTTACTAGTTGTTAAAAAAGGAATTGAAAATTTTATTATTTCAATATATAATATATTATTTCTGTATCTATCTAAATTTGTCATCGGTAAAACGTGAAGGACTATTCTAAGTAAACTTTACGGAGGTTAAAAATTCAATTCCAGTTCGTAATGGTACGCAGGTGGCTTTGCAACATTCCTTACAAAAAAAAAAAAAAAACACTTTGGAGGTGTGATTTTCTACTGTGTCGATATTCGATTCGAAACAACATGGTTATGCTGTGGAATTTGAGAAACAGGTCAACACATTAAAGAGTTATGTAAATGACGTACATTATTACACTATTGATTGTATAATCATCTTAGCACTCTTTCTGGAGCAGTATATTTTCTTGTGAATTTATACTATATTAAATATATACCACACACACACCACTTCACACATCACTTGATATTAGACAAGGGATGGTCTTCCTTTACACCGTTGTAGAGGAAATTCTTTCCACTGTACCTTTTAAATTTGAAGTAAAGTAATGAAAAACCTATAATTTTCTTTAAATTTATTTAATTAATACCACACATGATACATGTCCACATAATAAATACATCATTTTAACAACAATTTAAATTTAATTATACCTGTCAGTTATGCACTTTTCGCCGGTGTAGTAGTTATCTCTTTATTAAAATTTGTTACTTGTAATATAATAAATTAAATAAAAATATAATATAGAGTATAAATGTGTTAGATCTTTAGATATATTTTGAACTATAATTTAAATAGCAGAGTATGAAAATAATATTACAACAGATGATTAAAAATTAGCCTAGTTGGTTTGCGGTGCATTTATGACTACAGTTTTCATCTATATTTCTAATAAAAGTATAAAATGAAACAATAATTGAATTACGTATACTGAGTTAATTTAAACTGGTAGTGTTTGTCATATTAACAATGCAAATTGATAAGCATCGATTGCGGTTGTATTTCATTGTCAGAGGATATTATATAAACAGTTAATATAATCATTTGATGATTTTATGTAAAACTTTATACTAATACTGACATTCATGGATATGTTTACAATTATTGAGTCTTTATAGGTTTTTGAATAATTATTTATAAATGATTTCGTTAATTTGACAAAATTTTACTCAAGTATTGTTGAGATTGTTGTAACTGTGCCTTTTACAATATTTAAGGTTATTGTATAATCCTTAAATGTAAACCTTTACAACAATTAATAACATCATTCCCAGTCAAATTGATAAAGAATGTTCTGTTAGATCTTTAGGTAACATACAAATGGATATAAGATAAAGTAATAAATGACCTACGAGCCGACATACAAGTTACCGACAGAACCGTAATTGAACAATTCCCATGGCTCACCAGGCGATCCTATATAAACCACGGGAATTGTCTTTGAATATTGCCGTTGTTAATCTGATTTCAAAGACTAAAGGCCACGCGAAGGCTTAGTGACAAAATCTTGTTATGATTGTTAAGGCCAAAGTTTGTACGGATGTATCTTTGTTACATTTATATTAAAGCTATTCGAAAAACTTCAGAAATTTTTTGCTGTTGTTATGCTTGTTGTCAAATAAAATTATGATTGCACCGAAAATATTTTCTTCACAATATGCGGTGCAGCTCATCAATTTCGAAATCGCCAAGAGGTTTGGTGGACTAGTACATTTGTATATCTCTGATATATATGAGTGAATAAAAATAATGAAAGACTAAGACTGGTTTAGCAATTATATTCAAGAATGTTTTTTTGCAATGGATAAATTATGATTTAAGTTAAACTATTTTGTTCAAGCGAATTTCTTAGGCAAGAGAATGTACAATATGTTTTTATTATTGATTAGGATTATAAGTATTTTGCAAAAAAAAAGTTAAAACACAATCTTTAAAAAGAAATTTAATATGGTTTCGTTTTCAAAAATCTTTTCGATGTAAGAGTTACTTACATATAAACTCAGTTGTATTTATTGTTATATTTATATCACAATAAATGTCAATGTAAAAAAATTATGTTGAAAAAATAAAATTAGCACAAAAAAAAACAGGAATATTATTGTAGTTTCAGCATACATACATTTGAAGACAACGAAACGAAGTCTCTAAGCATACAGACGGACAAGACTAAAACATAAGTGGGTTTTGTTTTCCTGTCTACCGTTAACAAAGCGTTGCATTGTTGGATGTATTTTCGCGTAGTTCCGCATATTATGTTGACGTTTTATGCATGAAACCTAAATATGTTCTATTTTCATTCACACGAACTGCTACAAGCCTATAATTTTTTTATTATCTAGTCACATTTGAAGCAGACATCTCTACTTATATTAAAAAAAAGATAATCGTGCCCAAATTATCAAAATTCTTGTTATTCCCATCTTTATCACAAATAACATCTCAACTGCGCTTCTTATTTGTATTAGTAGTTGGTTTACGGCAATAAATCAATAGATATGTATTTGACAGTGTCTCATGAAAAAACATCTAGCGACGGTCACAGAAAGCTATAAAAATCGGCAGGCCTATGCCTTTGCCCAAGAGCAAATGATAACGATGAGTAGTTGTAAAAAGTGTTAACAGTTAACAGGATGGTAGTTATTCATCAACTTGATCTCGGAACTCTGTTGCCAACAAACGCTGCAGCTGTTGTTAACAGTAGTATGTTTTTATATTTTCCATTTAAACCATTGCATATAGAGTAGATGCAAATTCAAAAATAAATATACAAATGTGTAAGCTCTGCGAGTTCACCACGCTGGTGTAATAAGCAACATCTCGCTGTCAGGTCAAGCACACTTGAATTTGTACTTGTTTCGTTTCAATTAAAACTGTACAGTATTTCACTGCGGCGTTGTCAAATAATTATGAACTTGTTTATTTGTTTGCAATGGATAAACTTCGTTGCTCGTACTCATTAAATAGCCAGTCGCCTTGTATTTGTTTTAATACAGATACCTTGTTTATGTTTCGACTCTCGTCTAGTCTGTTGTACTTTTAGCTCTACTTATTTTTTATTTATTCTCGACAGTACAAATAATACATTAGATAAAGTTTAATTTCTTAGAAAATTCATCAATTTTGTTATATTCGGACAACCTGTTACATTACTTTTATTTATCAACAAAACTAAACTTGATTGATATATTGTTTGTGCAGTATATTTTAGTTTATTTGTGTGTTTTGTTTTGGTGCTCCGTAGTTTCTCATGTTTAAAAAATCTAAAATTTATTATTTTATTAACAAAATGTATGTACTATCGTTAATGTAAGTTTAAAAAGAATCTTATATTTTCAATTATTACCGTCTATCTTTAAAAATTTCAATTCGCTATAAAAATTAAAATACAAACCGCATAGAACAGTTGGATTGAAAATATAAAAAAGGAATGAATAAAAATCGGTTTGCATACGTTTTATTAAAAAATGCGATACAATAGTAATTTGAAAAACTATTGCGGTGGTGCATTGGAATATCGACGAAAATTTATAATTGAATAATTGTTTATCTTTTATCCATATATCATCGCAATAGTACTAAATTTACCGTTATAAATGCATTGATTATAATAATCGCATTATAATTGTGGCAACACACAAATGAAACAAATTGTGTTTTGTGTAGTTGTCAATTACTAATGAGTCCATAATATACTATCAAAAATAAATAGAAAACAAGATGATTTGTCTACAGCAATGGAATATACACATAATATTATGGCAAATAGTTTAAAAAACGTGCAGATACTACGTAAAAATGTTATTACGATCTGTTTTGAATTATACTAATGGGACCATTACCTCGCATCAACACTCAAGAAAAGCAATGGGAAGCTTCGCAAACACATCTGTAGGACCACAAGGCATTATTATTGTTAGGACGAACTTATTATAAAAAGAGCTGACTGTTCGTCTTGACGTTTTATGTTATTGCTTAAAAAACTTAAATCGCGTGTTGAATCTACCATACAACTATTAACGTAAAAGAAGTCTAAGCTTTAGTTTAGTTTTTTATATACATAATTTTGCCTAGAAAGTTAGGTAGAAAATTAGTTAGTATTAGGTAGTAAATGTTAATTTACAGACATTGAACCTAAAAATTAAAAGCCTGGTCAAAATACTAACTTTAACTTTATAAAATAACAAGATGATGTTTTAACTGTTGTAAAATATATTACCAAGTTAAAAAAACAAGCATTTCTTAAAAATAGTTTACTTAACAATAGTATTGTGTTTGTAACAGGAAACTGCTCTTGATTTACGATTCGAAATGCGGGGACAGGGTTGAATATAGCCATTATTAATCAGATATGCACAAAGCAAACGTTGGCTCCGAAGAGCAGCATACAAAACAATATTACTGACTTACATCGAGTGCCTCAATTTATTCAAGTACAGAAACAGTTTTAATTATTGTAAATTAAAATAAAAAAGTATTAAATAAACAAAAAGCTTTTCAATTTGTTAGGTAAACTATTTGTTTTCTTGTCCATGAAAAACATTTTTTTTAGATTTCTGTGTATGTTTTTATGGATATTTGACTTTTAAACAGAAAACCCATTAAGTTTGTAAGCGGTATTTATGTTGTAATACTATACAGATACGAGTAAATGTTTGACTTTTAATCATTGCACTCCAGCGACGAGTTGTTGAGTCATTGAATAACATTACAGACTTTACCCAAAACTCTTGTTAGCTTGAAGTAAATATTAATTATTTCGTTAAATTAACAAGTAAAAATAAACACAATGAATATGAGAAATTTGTGATAATAAAAAAAATGCTACTAACTCGATTTAAATATATTATTAGTAGTAAGTGTATATTCCTGGAGATGGTCTAGAATCTAGATAGATACTATCGAGTCTATTTATACCGCCAAACGGTCTGCATACACGTGTACCGGTATAAAGAAAAAAAAGAAGATTTTTCTAAAGAAATAATTGACTAATAGAATACCTTAATTATTACTAGAGTAGTTTCACAAACTACAGCCTTGCAACCCACTAAGGAGCACAAAGTAACTTGAGGCGGCAGAAATCGGTACTAGAGCATTGGCAGATGGTACATTATTTTCGTATAGTATTGTTGTATATCATTCATTAGAAGTCGTAGCCAAATAAACATGAAAGCTGGGCTGAAGTTGCAAGCAAATATTAGTACTGTACGAGATTACTAGTTTTCACGTTTCAATCTATTGCGTCAGTTCCTAGAGTTTGAGAGAAGTTAAATAGCATCTCCAATTATAGTTCACAAATGCAATGCATCACAGGGTTTTGTTTATTTGAAATTTGATTGAAACATTGTTCATGAATGCCTCTATTTAATAGGTCAGTTGAGTTATTTTTGGCATTAAATAAAAAGGATTGACCTCGGTGACGTCTGCTGTGATAAAAATACTAAAAGTATAGGATAATCATTGTCATTCTAGACGTATACATTGTTCAAGGACTCAGTTTATATGCGCTAGTATTCAAAAAAAAAACTGAAATAGCCCATTTTCATCAGCTCAATTTGAATATTGGTATTGTAAAGTTTGAAATAAAAAAGGAAACTTTTAATAACGAAGCGCATGGAAGGAAAGATGAAGTATACATATGAGTATAGTTTATAAAATAAACAGCACACGTTATGTTTCAACTGATAGGAGTCAGTGGCCGTTTCTCTACAACTAAAGGGGTTAAGGCTATGGACCCATAATTCTAGCTAAGCGCTGATAGGCTAATACTTATATATGAAATGAAAATAAGGTAATACGACAAAAAAATCGTATAGTGAAAAGTAAAAAAAAGTTATTTTTGAAGTAAATAATGATTACAACTTGAATTTCCAATATTTAAATAAAATAGCTTTCAATAATATATTAAAGTTTTATTTTGTACCTACTATCAGCACAGCGTGAGTGACATGATTCAAGATAACATTGTTGCCTATTGAAATGAAATGAAAACCTTTCACAGAGTATACAGAAAGGGACTCGTAATGCGATAGTGAGTAGTACAGATACAGGGTAGCCATTGTTGAAAGAAATAGCTAACGCTTGAGGACACTTGTTACAGCCACAGGGTTTTTCAAAGAAGGATGTTGTATTATCCAAGTCTCAAGATATACGGAATTGTAAAAAAAAAATCACTTCTAACGCTCCATTTTTTCATCGTCATAAGTAATTATTGTAGTATTACATATTTATGAGCAAACACTATGTAGTTACCACATTTGTACAGAAAGTTATAATAAAGTCACTTTTAATTTCCTTTATGTTATAAATCTAACAAAACTTTTTAAAACAGTTACATTAAATAACCAATAAACAACGTCCAGATATAAAACTTTTTGAAATTATCAACTTGTCAATTTACTTCCATTAACGGAAAAGACACGCCTGGGTCGACAGAGGAAGGATCAAAGAGTCTTTATGTCATTTTTGAACTTACTCCCCGTAATCTATATTTCATAGATGTAAGTAACCACACCGTTAAAACAATTTTCACACACCTATAACCTCTACCGGGTAGGAAAGTAAATCTAGTTTACTTCAAAGATATACATACATGAGTTTGGAAAGTAAAAACTAATCTAATAACTGATTAAGTTTCCTGTAACTTAAAAAGTATACATAAACTTCATGAACATTTTGTGCAATTAGCTCTATTAAGTTTAGATCGTTTCATTAAAAAAAGCATATCAATTTATTTTATTACTTAGCCACAACGACAGACGTCACCATCATTTATAAAAGAAATTCGTTCTTCATTAATGCTTAATTAAATCTAAGAATATAAAACGTTATCTATAATGACGTAAAGAATATAAAATAATATTGAATTTATTTATTTTATTGCATAATGATACAGTATTGCCTACCTGAATTGTATTGAATTGTAGGTCAAAATATAAGCTAAAGCCAGGCATGATAACGAGTTATTCTTATTGCCATTAATCAGGTTTCGGACTTAGTAACCGAATCAGACAGTATTCATAATGATAACTTACAAAAATGCAAGTGATAAAATGTTAATTTAAATTTGAAGATACACATTGTTATCTGATTTTGTACCATTCGTATTTAGTAATGCTAGATATTGGGGAAAACGATTTGCGGTGTGAGCTCTGTGACTGGTGACGTGTGAGAGGTATGGCAGATTTAATTTATATTTGGATAGATGTTTCTAATAGTAAAGCTTTCGCAATCCCAGTAAAAAGTTGCATTGCTAATTTTAAAATAATCTTTATTAACGGCAGAAATAAAAACTTCAAACCAAATCACATTAATTTCGATGAAAAATTCAGGATTATTTAATTCTATGATATGGTAAAAATCACGGAGGATTATTATCAAATATTTTTATTGTTAGAAGTTTGTAACGGTATTTGAGGTTATAATTAATTTATGTTTCCTTAATGAGGTCTCGAGGACTTTATTGGCAGCAACGGTCGAGGGCACACATTGGCAATGAACAACCAATTAAACTTTTCATCAGAATTCCGAAACTAATTTTCAGTAGTTTGACAGAGTCAGCCATTTGGTCTCCAGGTTACTTCAACAAGCGGACCACTTGCAAGCTTGCATCGTCGACAATTTCTATATGCGATGTGTAATTTGACACTTAATTAATGACTCTGCTAACGAACTACTTTATTGGGATTATATATACGCAAGTAAGAAGGTAGTTGAAGAAGTTCCATCTGGCCAATTATTATTTTTAAAATTATACTTTGCAAGGTAAGATTTCCTTACCACGTTTTGTTTGACTTTGCTAAGCGATGGTAGTGAATGTATTATTAACTCAAGGCGTAAATCGTGATGTTTTGAAAACTTGTTATATTCATAGAGCAGAGAAATAGACAACAAACGCCGCTATGAGGGAAGGAAGTGTAGCTATTGTGAAGCTCAGCGATTGACGTTCGCGGAAGTACTTGTCGCCATCACGTAGCATAGAAAAGAGGACGTTCAGATAAACGTTATTGTATTATGCAAGGGGGTGTTACATCGCTGTCCGATATGACGGCTACTTTGTGTTTGAACAGTAACATTTGCCGTGTTACAATATTGTTGAATATAACGAGAAATACAAAGGAGAGCCTTTTGCTTTCTTCGTCTTTCATCTATTTTACCATAATTTGTAATTTTTTATTTTTGTACACTTGTGACAAATTTTTTTAAATTAGTCCATTTTTATATTGCTCTTCAAGTTCTTAAGACGCAAATCTATCTAAAATAAACCAAAATTTAAAAAATTATCCGTTATGCCTTTTATAATTTTTTATCTTAAATAACTTAAGTGTTTAAATAAAATCTAATGGCAAAAGTCTAGTAAATAATGTAGTATGGATTAACATAAATAGTTTTGATTTATCATTGTTTCCTTTTAAATAATTGATGATATGATAAACACATTTTTAGCATGTACCATTAACATTAGAACGATTTTGGGGACTAATAAATATACATGAAGTAATTGGACCCATGCCGCGGGAAACTAATTTAATTTGATACCTACTAAATGTTAATTTAATTTCGAATATCGATTGTGAACCGTTCAATCCCAACTGTTTTATAACTAATGTTTACTTTATAGTATTAGTTATTGTAGAACAGCTTTGTTATTGTTTTGATTTGTTATTAGCTATATTATACGTAAAAGACCTGTATAACCTGTAAATATAAAATTCGTTTATATACTCCCGGACATATCTATCGGCCCACCTCACAGTGTTTAAAGTTTCGACGGTGTCTAGTTAAAAATAAATGTTAGGTGGAGCAATAAGTTTTAATGCAGTTTTGAAGCAGTTTTGTTGGTCAACTCCTATTTATTTATTTTTTTTATTTTTTTTGTAATTTCGAATTGATTTGGCCGGCAGAAGTTTTACAATAATCGAAAACATCAAAAAAAAAAATCCAACTTGTGCGAAATAAAAAAAAATTCTCCATTCCTGGGTCGTTGAAAACAATGAACAGACTCGAATTTTCGTTTTTTTTCATAATCCTGAATTCAAAATTAAAAAAAAACATACATAAAGGTTGACCAAAAAATCAGCTTTAAAACTGCATTAAAACTTATTGCTCCACCTAACATTTATTTTTAGCTAGGCACCGTTAAAACTTTTAAATACTAGGTGGCCCGATAGAAGTGTCCGGGAGTGTAGATTGTTAAATTTTCTGTACACATTATCTATTTGCTTTTGCATTGATTTTCGAAAAAGAAACCTACAAAATGATGATTTGTTTTAATTTTTAATTTTTGTACATGCTTCAGTTAGTTTTAATTTAGGTAATATAAATATTGTATAAGAAACAGAAATAATGACTGATCTATGTAAGTTCATACAATATATACGTAACATAGCAAATTTTAATACAAAATTTGATAATAATCAATATTTAGTCTTCGTTTCGTGAAAATCATTAGTTTATAGATTTATTGTAATAAATTTTAGAGTAAGGGTATTAATATTGTTAGGGTTGAAGTAGCTCATAAAGTTAACAATCGAAGTTTAAGGGATCATGCAATGGGTTTAAGGCATTCAGTAAGAGTCATAATTTAAACAAGTTTTTCAAACAATAATTATATTATTAACAATCGTTATTAAATTTTCTTGATTTTAATTTTGACATTCCAACACATCGACGTAATATAATGTTATATAACTTTATCTTCCAATGTCAGAGATAATACTAGATAATCCTAAACTTTTTTTTTTAAAACAGAAAATTTTATGAATACTTCACTTATAACGAATCGAAATTTTTGTATTTTATGTGTAGTCTTTGTTTTCTGTACAAGTGATATAATACGAGTATACCGTGCAGTACAAACTGTTGTTTTAACTTATTGACCTGAGCAAACAGTATTGTTGCGACGAATGTTCGTGGTTTACTTATACAAGTGTCAATGTTTCCGTGGTTTGGAGAGAATCACACAATGTTGCCTACCTTGTTTGCAATATATGAAAACAAACAATAAGAGGCCTAAACAAATAAGAAGCAACAAACAACTCGAGTTATTTGTTAATACAAATAACAATAAGTCATAATTTGGTCCAATAAAGAAATGCTTTCGTTAAAGGAATTTGTACGTACATACCTCGCTGTGAAAGCGAATATTTATTCCTGAAACGTAGCTGAAGCCTTCCAATTATTAGGAGAATGTTTACGTAGCCGAGTGGCCGTTTGCTCCAAGCTCTGTGTTGGTGCTAAGTGCTTACCCATTTTGAAATGCACTTGTTGATTCGTCACATAACTTTTGCTCTTTCGAAGCATCGATCTATTTCGTTTTAAAGCTGAACTATTTATAGAAGTCTTGCTTATAAGCGGACTCTATTTCCAGAAGCAGCGTCGGTATGTGTATTGAATTGGAAGCTATTTCCACTAATAGGGATGTCATGTATGAAGTCAAAGTGTTCTTATAATTACGCTAATATTAAACATTATTATTATCAAGAAAAGACTGTGTACTCTTATATAAGAGAGAATATAAAAAAATTAATACAGGTGTTATAACTGTTATATGTTACTCATAAGTCAGTTACGTATAATCTGTAGCAAAGCGCTTTCCAGTCTTGTTTGTTTTGAGTCGTATGAATGTACGAGTACATCAAATTAGCGAGGTATGTACATAAATTGAAGAGATTAGACAAAACGATCATATTTAGTAAGATTAGTACCAGATTCAGTTTGGCGTTCTACCATTTAACAAAATTAATGTTATGTCAAATCCAAATAAAATGAAACTTTTGCTTATTTTTATAGTAGAAATGTAAATTTAACCTAAAGTTTTACATTCGTTGTATGTGAAGAAGCGTTAGTGAGCGTGTAAATCCTGACATGAAAGATAATCCGGTTGGCGGAACTGATTCGCTCGCAAATTGAATAAGAGGTATGTACCGACAAAATATACTTAGAGACTTGGCGAGGACTGCGAGAAATATCTATTTAAACTGCGGATTTGCAAACAGTTCTAGTCGTATATTAAGACGTTGTTACTTTTATGTAATTATGGAGATTCTAAATATATGTTATTCAACAAACATATTTTGTGTATTTTATTTTATAAAATATTTTTTTATGCAATTTAGCTACCTAATTTCCTTATGGCATAAGGGGAATTCAGTAATAGTGGTTAAAGATATATTAATAAATGAATGACTCTATTTTTTTTACACAATCGCTGTTGTTTCTATTTAAACTATCATAAATAATTAAAAACAAATATTTTTTAAACGCAGAAATACAAATAATTTTTATGTGACGGTATGTTAAAAACATTGAAATTTATATAAAGTAATTAAATATTTTTTTTTAATCTCAATTTTTTTTTAAAGTTTATAAAAATATTACTATGGTATCAAATATACACCTAAATCAAACACAATCTGTATCTTAATTAAAGGTTCTTTTATTAACGTCGAAATGAAAGAATGCACAAACATGTATTAGATGAAAATTTATATATTCAAGTACTACAAAATTTTTTTATAATTAAGCAAGTATTAATAATCACTGTACTAGCAATAAAATTTTCTTGGTACAGAGATTAAGAAGTTTTTTTTGGATGTCTTATCGTGATCTGTTCTTTAAAAAAATAAGAAGTAAAATCCATTTTAGCATTTTTTTTTCAATCTCTCCTACGACCTCGAGAAATTCCGAAGGGAGTGTTTCATTACTTTTATCAAATTTAGTGGAAAATCAAATCATTCAACAAGATTATCCCATCGTCCGCATAGTACGCGACGCTCCGATAAGTTCGCGCCCCGCTTCCTCGCTACTATGATTTCTTTTCAATAATCCACATCCATATTCTTATTTTATTACCATAACAATATAATTATGTTTGTTACGTATTTATTAAACGTAGAATGCATTTTATATACAGTAAAATAGTGTTATAATTGGGAAATGGAATTAGTTCGTTCCGTTCGAATACAAATAATATATAAAATAACTGCTAAGGAAACTCAATTACTTCTAAGTTCAGTGAAAGTGTTAATATATAATTTATTTATTTAAACACTAACGCCATTTTTATAATATTTTTTTAAGATTTTGTTGTTTTTCTCTTAGAAGCATCATTTTCATTTAGGAAAAATGAACGCGACTGTTTGCTGTGGCTTTTGCGGTATAAAGAGAACTTTTCGTGTGAAAACATCTAACTAATTAGCAACGGATCGAGAACTGACGCTGGACTTCACTACAGGCAACAAACAAACGCGGAATCCAACTTTCCTTTACTTAATTTTTAAATATAGAATTTTTATATATATAGCAACGGAAAATTCTTTCTTGTCTTAATACGGTTTATGCACCCATACTCAATGTACCCAGTGTTTGTCTGTAATTGAGAGTACATGTCGCTTACTGCCTAAGTTAAGAAATGTATACGATGTAACTGATACATGTATTTTTGTACACAGACCATAATAAATAAATTAATAAAATAATATTGAAAAATAAAATACATAATTTCAAGCATTTTTTCTTAATATTTATTATTAATACTTGTTTAATTGTAAATGAACTTATCCGATATCGTAGAATACATTAGCCAGTTTAAAATATTTTTGTTATGTTATATATTAAAAAGGTTAAAAAATTTATATTTTATAATGTTATTATTGAGTATTAAACAATATTTTATATGTCATGTAGGGCGGCTAAACATGGTTATTTGAAAGATCTCCACGTCTAGATGATCTGTAAGTTTGAGGAGGTTTAAAATCACGAAAACGCCACTTCCTACCTTTCCGTCTTATACAATAGACAAGCAAAAATATGATCTAATATTGAAAAATAAAATACATAATTTCAAGCATTTTTTCTTAATCTTTATTATTAATACTTGTTTAATTGTAAATGAACTTATCCGATATCGTAGAATACATTAGCCAGTTTAAAATATTTTTGTTATGTTATATATTAAAAAGGTTAAAAAATTTATATTTTATAATGTTATTATTGAGTATTAAACAATATTTTATATGTCATGTAGGGCGGCTAAACATGGTTATTTGAAAGATCTCCACGTCTAGATGATCTGTAAGTTTGAGGAGGTTTAAAATCACGAAAACGCCACTTCCTACCTTTCCGTCTTATACAATAGACAAGCAAAAATATGATCTAATATTGAAAAATAAAATACATAATTTCAAGCATTTTTTCTTAATCTTTATTATTAATACTTGTTTAATTGTAAATGAACTTATCCGATATCGTAGAATACATTAGCCAGTTTAAAATATTTTTGTTATGTTATATATTAAAAAGGTTAAAAAATTTATATTTTATAATGTTATTATTGAGTATTAAACAATATTTTATATGTCATGTAGGGCGGCTAAACATGGTTATTTGAAAGATCTCCACGTCTAGATGATCTGTAAGTTTGAGGAGGTTTAAAATCACGAAAACGCCACTTCCTACCTTTCCGTCTTATACAATAGACAAGCAAAAATATGATCTAATATTGAAAAATAAAATACATAATTTCAAGCATTTTTTTTTCAATGTCTCCACCTGGCTTGTACGACTTTTGAAGAATTGAATAACAGTTGGTACTGGTGAGTGAAGAATACACCCTATGTAAATAAACAGGTCAGGTTTCATGGTGGTATTGTAATTGATTGAATTTAATAATGTTATAATGTTAAATATTTGAAAAACATTTTAAATCGTTATTTGAAAAGAAAATACCATATAATTTCGGGCACATTATTCTGTACGCTTATATCGATCTAGAATCTGAAGGTTAAGGAAAATTATTAAACTGTTAAAACGAGACCTGCTGTCCTTAATATTATAAAAGCAACTTTGATAAAACTTGAGAAACAATGTCTTCAATAACAATGACGGCTGATTTGAAATCTTGAGAGCTAATCTTCTTCATCGTGTAGTAAAAGAGAGTATTCATATTTCGCTTCATAATTTTAATATTGTTTGGTATTACTATTGAAATTTATGCAATTTCATAAATTTTGCTTTAACTTGCACAACTAATAAGCATTGTTAAAAATAACAAAATCGAACCATACAATTAACATTTACACATGTTTAAAACATTATTTTTTTGTTTTATATTTTCAAAGCAAGTATTTAACATGTAAAAAGGTAAGGTATAAAATCTGTATTTTTAAACAATAACCATGGGGTATTGGCATTTTTTTATTATTGAAATTTTACATTAATATGATCATATGGAAAATATTGCAATTAGTCTCTAAAGTCTGAAATATAATTTTTAAACCTGTCTTAGAGCTTTTTATTTTTTGATAGCACTATTAAAAACAGAGTTTGGTAGCTACTTTTATACAGATTTCTGACTTTTATAATGATTATTTTTAACAAAGATTATTCTTGAATAATTAATAAGAAATTTAAAATAGTATTACCTACTTGTACAAGCTTATATACCTTTATGTACTTTTCCTATAACTACATACCTTTCTTAACCGTAAGGAAACTATATTGGAAAAAATATATGCAAAATATTTTATATTAAAAGAGGATGATAGAATTAGCGTGGACATGAGGATACTCATATTTACTTTTCTAAATCCAATGTAATAATATAAAAAAGGCCGGGGCAGGGGTCGTATTATAAAGGCAGTTGTAAAATATACAAAGAATTGAAGTAAATTTCGTGTGCAATACAAAGAGATGTCATATCAAGACGAGGAACCCTTTTCTCTGGGTTAGGTAACTCGTTCAAACTAATCAGTAGATACACAATCTGTCATGGTGTATAGTTAAAAGTTGCTCTAGACATTTGAAAGTTTTAATACTACTAAGATATAAATAAAGGCAAACGGCGTCCTGATGATAAGCAGTTACTGGAGCCTATGGACGCTTGATCTGGGGCATTACAAATGCATCCGAATAGGGAGAAACTGCTTTACATAATTTTTGAAGAAAATTAGTCTCTAAAGTCTGAAATATAATTTTTAAACCTGTCTTAGAGCTTTTTATATTTTGATAGCACTATTAAAAACAGAGTTTGGTAGCTACTTTTATACAGATTTCTGACTTTTATAATGATTATTTTTAACAAAGATTATTCTTGAATAATTAATAAGAAATTTAAAATAGTATTACCTACTTGTACAAGCTTATATACCTTTATGTACTTTTCCTATAACTACATACCTTTCTTAACCGTAAGGAAACTATATTGGAAAAAATATATGCAAAATATTTTATATTAAAAGAGGATGATAGAATTAGCGTGGACATGAGGATACTCATATTTACTTTTCTAAATCCAATGTAATAATATAAAAAAGGCCGGGGCAGGGGTCGTATTATAAAGGCAGTTGTAAAATATACAAAGAATTGAAGTAAATTTCGTGTGCAATACAAAGAGATGTCATATCAAGACGAGGAACCCTTTTCTCTGGGTTAGGTAACTCGTTCAAACTAATCAGTAGATACACAATCTGTCATGGTGTATAGTTAAAAGTTGCTCTAGACATTTGAAAGTTTTAATACTACTAAGATATAAATAAAGGCAAACGGCGTCCTGATGATAAGCAGTTACTGGAGCCTATGGACGCTTGATCTGGGGCATTACAAATGCATCCGAATAGGGAGAAACTGCTTTACATAATTTTTGAAGAAAATTAGTCTCTAAAGTCTGAAATATAATTTTTAAACCTGTCTTAGAGCTTTTTATATTTTGATAGCACTATTAAAAACAGAGTTTGGTAGCTACTTTTATACAGATTTCTGACTTTTATAATGATTACTTTTAACAAAGATTATTCTTGAATAATTAATAAGAAATTTAAAATAGTATTACCTACTTGTACAAGCTTATATACCTTTATGTACTTTTCCTATAACTACATACCTTTCTTAACCGTAAGGAAACTATATTGGAAAAAATATATGCAAAATATTTTATATTAAAAGAGGATGATAGAATTAGCGTGGACATGAGGATACTCATATTTACTTTTCTAAATCCAATGTAATAATATAAAAAAGGCCGGGGCAGGGGTCGTATTATAAAGGCAGTTGTAAAATATACAAAGAATTGAAGTAAATTTCGTGTGCAATACAAAGAGATGTCATATCAAGACGAGGAACCCTTTTCTCTGGGTTAGGTAACTCGTTCAAACTAATCAGTAGATACACAATCTGTCATGGTGTATAGTTAAAAGTTGCTCTAGACATTTGAAAGTTTTAATACTACTAAGATATAAATAAAGGCAAACGGCGTCCTGATGATAAGCAGTTACTGGAGCCTATGGACGCTTGATCTGGGGCATTACAAATGCATCCGAATAAGGAGAAACTTCTTTACATAATTTTTGAAGAAAATTAGTCTCTAACTGTTAGGGAAACTTCGGCAGGGAGTTTACTCCAAACCTTAATAGTTCTTATATTATAATATTTTATTTTATTTTTAATAAATATTAATTAGGTCGCGGTGTTAAAAAATTTTAGAGTGTATGATTTGTTAAAACGTACACAAATGAAACCCATCAAGAGTGTTTCGCAAAATATTATTTTCATCTGAAATGTTTTTATATTTAAAGTACTTTTATAAATATAAGTTAATTAATGAATAGAACATGTGATTCCTAATATTTAATTAAAAGGGTATTTTAATTACCTCGCTGACAAGTTAAACATCTAATAAACATACCATGGAAAATATCAAAGAGTATCAACGGCTTCATATCAATATCTAATTAAACAAACCTTAGAAAGTTAAATAATAATTTTTGTCAGAATATTCTATTTCATACGCAATGTTAGGCACTGTTTACCGACAAAAAAGAGAAGGTATCATGTTTTCTATTTCTATAAATTTTTGGTGTAACCACAAATATCACTTTACACCGTACTTTCATTTTAAAGATTCTTGTTTTATTGAAACGAGTAAATATAATTTGTTATGTATTGTTGGGTAAACGGAACAGATTTATTTTACGTCTGTCAACTTCAGATAAATAAAATTCTTTATAAGTTTTATTGCTAAAAAGTAGTATTGTCAAATAAATTCACGTTAATTCTAAACTACAATAGTTAAATCTAAAGAAAATTTACTGTGTTATAGTGTTTTATTTTTCAACAGGATTTAAAATAAATATTGACAAATATAGTTCACCTCTCAAGAATTGTGCACTTCAGCTGTTATTCACGTTAAAAACTTCCACAGTTAACGTGGGCCAGGTTTACGAGTAAATCTCAGTTACGTCGTTATTTTTACGCCAATTAAACTGCTTGTTGCGGTTATACGTATACGTCACATTCAATCAAAACATTTCCATATATTTTTAATTAATGATGAATCAATTGGGATGTGACAAAAAATATTATTTTTGTTACGAAATTTCAATTGCTGTTACGTTTCAGCAAAGGCAATAACTTCAAATGTTTTGATACAAATTCTTAGTTTATACACACGCCCTCTAAACACATTTCTTAAATTGAAATATATGTGTAAGTTAAACTTGTATGTATGGTTGTTTTGTGTTTGGTAAAGTTCATCGGTAAATGTGCATTTAGGAGAATTGGGGTTTAGTGCCGACATGTGCATAATTAAGCGTTAGTTTACTACTAACTTGTTTAGTAACTTTATAAACTTTGTTCTTAGTTCTGTTCGTGTGACTTTTCACTGATAAATTCCAATTAAAAATTGATATTTACTTGCTTTTTTATATTGAATTGGATTTAATACATGCCCTGCATTTTTTCTTAAAAAAGATTTGATTTTGTTACCGGTTTCGTAAATTTTGTTTTAGTTTTGTAAAATTAGACACTTTTGGTGTTAATCTCATTTGTAACAGAAATACTTGAGTGTTACATATTAAAAAATAAAATTACCGTACATACTTTTGTAAATTCATAACATAAAAATTACTCAAGCTAGTTCGAACTATTTCGATTACGCATTATAAGGAATTTTTCTATTATTCTTTGTAGTCTCTGTAACTCTGATACATTACTAATTGCTAATCTATAAAATACAACGTAATTAGTATCTCGTAACCTTAATCTAATTGGAATCATCTTCAGGGAAACATGTATCATTTCCCTTGAACATGTGTGCAAAACATTACCGTGTCCTAGTCTGAAGAGTACTGCATGTAATGTAATTACTGGGCTAATGAGACTTATCACCTTAAGTCTCTCAAGCTCTATACGATGTATAAGCATATCTTTGTGAACACCGTGTTTTCATGCGCAGAAGTTATTTCTCGTTACGTTTTATATTTCAAAGAAAAATAGATTAAGTCTCGAACTTAATTAGGTTTCTATTTAATTTTCAAATTTTGCGTTAAATTAAAGTTAAAAAGCTAAGTAATATCTCCTTTAAAGATTTTTTTATCTTTCAGCAAAGGCAAAACATCGTCGGTCACCAGGAGGGTACCGGCTGCCGCCCGGCAGTCGGAGAGTCCCTTGCTGGCTTGGTGGAAACCGAGCCAGTCAGCCCCATGTATCTGGTGGGGGCACCCTCTGCCTCGGGGTCCTCGACCCCTGTTTCGCGGAACAAACCGCGGGAGCGCCCATCTCGCTCCACGTCCGGTGCGAACACCTGCACCGAGACGGACAAAGCTAGCTTATGCAGCGACATGAGCTTGGAGGAAGGAGACTCTACGCAATCCCGTCCTTCTCCAAGAAGACGAAAAAGAAAAAAGGCATCCGGCAGCTCCAACTCGGGCGACTCTGCTCCAGAGCTGACGTCGATGACCAAAACACCGAAAGGGACGGCTAAACGCGGACGTGGTCGTCCACCGACCACTGGCCAGTACGTTGGTCTTGCCAAGGCCAAAGAAAGGATGGCCGTCGCTGAGCGTGAGCTCATGCGAATAGAGGCGGAGAAAGAAGCAGCTAAAATCGCTGATTCTATGAGAACTAGGAGAGCTGCTCGACCGGAGGATCCACACCCGAACTCGAACGACGAGGAAGTAGATTGGGTTGTGGATATTGAGAAAAGTTGCTCGGCAATTGAAATGGTGGCGAAGAAGTCCGGCAACCTGAAAGGAACATTCGTTAGATGCCTAAAGGAAGCCAGCGCCACAATTCGCGAGCACTTTGAGAAGGTCGTAGCCCGATCCACGGACTCAGAGACAAGACGACTTCAGAAGAAGGTGGATCAACTCCAGTCTGAGCTGCAAGAGCTTCGCACACAGTTGCAATCAACTAGTTCACAAACGGTGATTTCATGCTTAAAAAATATATTTTTTTTAATAATCGCCGATGACAAACTGTTATATACCAAGAGATATATACATGTCACAACAGATAACCTCATATAGCCAGCCATTAGTCAGATATAAAAGGTTCCGGTGTGGAGTTGTCAGATCTCCCATCCGGCGCGTCCCCGGGTTGCGGTTAGGGGAACGCCCCCCAGACATGGGGGGTACCGGCTACGGCCGGCGCGGACAAAAACTGACCGAGGAGGGACGTCTTGCAGAGTTCTGCGAGGCGTCGGACGGGGGTCCATTAAGGGCTCTCGACGGGCGGCGGGCCTGCTGGTCTCTGCCTGATCAGCGGGCTGGTCTTCTGACCACCGTCGGCCAACCCGTAACCCTCAATGAGAGGACCGGGGGCTTCGGCCGCGAGGAAAACACCTCTTTAAAAAATCTACGCTGGCTGTTTTTGCCAACAGTCTGGCGAGGGGTTCGCTCCTCCCCGTGTTTTCTGTTTTGCAAAACATACGGGACGGAGCAAGAGCGGGTTGGGTTTGGCAGTTTCTGCCACATGACGGGTGAAGAGAAGTTTTCTTCCCACCACCGCTGGGAACGGTTAATCCTGCTTTGATGTTGGGCGGTCATGTTTCGCCGCATCAAAGCAGTTTCATATACAGCTTTCGTTTTGGCAGCGTTTGGCGTGGGCTGTTTGGGCATGGGAGGGAATTAAAATGCTGTCAACAACAACAACACAATGGCAGAAAGGCAAAACATCGTCGGTCACCAGGAGGGTACCGGCTGCCGCCCGGCAGTCGGAGAGTCCCTTGCTGGCTTGGTGGAAACCGAGCCAGTCAGCCCCATGTATCTGGTGGGGGCACCCTCTGCCTCGGGGTCCTCGACCCCTGTTTCGCGGAACAAACCGCGGGAGCGCCCATCTCGCTCCACGTCCGGTGCGAACACCTGCACCGAGACGGACAAAGCTAGCTTATGCAGCGACATGAGCTTGGAGGAAGGAGACTCTACGCAATCCCGTCCTTCTCCAAGAAGACGAAAAAGAAAAAAGGCATCCGGCAGCTCCAACTCGGGCGACTCTGCTCCAGAGCTGACGTCGATGACCAAAACACCGAAAGGGACGGCTAAACGCGGACGTGGTCGTCCACCGACCACTGGCCAGTACGTTGGTCTTGCCAAGGCCAAAGAAAGAATGGCCGTCGCTGAGCGTGAGCTCATGCGAATAGAGGCGGAGAAAGAAGCAGCTAAAATCGCTGATTCTATGAGAACTAGGAGAGCTGCTCGACCGGAGGATCCACACCCGAACTCGAACGACGAGGAAGTAGATTGGGTTGTGGATATTGAGAAAAGTTGCTCGGCAATTGAAATGGTGGCGAAGAAGTCCGGCAACCTGAAAGGAACATTCGTTAGATGCCTAAAGGAAGCCAGCGCCACAATTCGCGAGCACTTTGAGAAGGTCGTAGCCCGATCCACGGACTCAGAGACAAGACGACTTCAGAAGAAGGTGGATCAACTCCAGTCTGAGCTGCAAGAGCTTCGCACACAGTTGCAACAGAGGGAGAGGGTAGAGACTGTCAGAGAGCGGTCACCTCCCTCATACTTGCCGGTGCGTCAGGCTGATAAGAGTATGGAGGTCGTTTCGGCGTCTCCGATCCTGTCTCACTCAGCCAGGAGCAAACCCAGAGTGGAGCGATCATCGGCGCCACAACGCACAGGTGATACCGGAGCTACTTTGTCTGGCGCCGACATGGCGACCCTGGAGACGGTGATGGGTCCGTTCGCAGAGAGGATAATAAACATTGTTGATGCACGAATTGCTGGCATCGAGGACAGGCTCCTTCCTGCGAAACGGACGCAGCCACCTCTGGCAGCAGATAGGAGGCAGACGGACCCACAATCGGCTCCGCTTCAAACAAGTTCTGCGGATGTGGCCCGTAATACTGCGGCTTCTGTGCCGAAAAGGACTCGGAAAAGAAGAAAGGCTACGAGATTAAAGGCTCAGGCTACTCCTGCTTCATCCGTGGCTCCTGTGCATACATCACAACAGGGGCCTCAGCCTAGAAGCGATGGTTGGATGGTCGTAGGCAGAAAGGGTCGAGCAAAGCCTTCGAATACCACCCCGAGAAATGCTCCACCTAAGAAGGCAGCCAAATCACGGCAGAAGAAACTGCGCCCTCCAAGTAGGGCCGATGTTGTGGTGACGCTGCGACCAGAGGCCGCTGAGAAGGGGTTGACGTATAAGGACGTCATCGCCAAGGCACGAAGGGAGATTCAACTCGCCCCCCTTGGCATAACGACTCCTTTACGATGCCGGGACGCAGCACCGGGGCTCGCGTTTGGGAGATTCCAGGCGAGGACAGAGAGGCTAAAGCCGACTCTCTCGCACAAAAGCTGAGGAGGTACTCGGGGAGGATGTAGTCCGGGTCGCCCGACCAGTGAAAAGTGTTGACTTGCGCATTTCGGACCTCGACGACTCCGTTACAAAGGAGGAGGTGGCTTCAGCCATATCACGCGATGGGAGATGCTGTATTGGGGACGTCAGGGTCGGCGAAATCCGGCAAACTCCATCTAGCCTCGGTACAGTATGGCTGAGGTGTCCAGTTGCCGCTGCTAAAAAAGTGGCGGAAAGGGGGCGACATTTGGTGGGCTGGGTTGCGGCAAGGGTCACTCTGCTTGAGCCTAGGCCCATGCAGTGCTACCGTTGCTTTGAGTCAGGGCACGTCCAAGCGCAGTGCAAAGCCAGCGTAGACCGTGCTGCACTCTGCTACCGCTGCAGCCAGCCTGGCCATATAGCCAGAGAGTGTACTGCAGCGGAACCGCACTGTGACGTATGCGATGCCGCTAAGAAGCCGGCAAATCATCGAGTCGGTACAAAAACCTGCACTACAGTCCGCAGAAACAGAGGCAGACGCAGTGGAGGCCCAAATCCTTCGTCTCAGGCAGCCCGACAATCTGGCAGCAATACCGCCATAACTCGGGATGAAGCTGGAACCAGTATGGCCGTTGATTAGTACGGCCTCTCGGTTGCTGCAGGCGAACATCAACCACTGCGCCAGAGCACAGGATCTTCTTGTCTAGACCATGGCGCAGTGGTTAATTCATGTGGCTATAGTGGCGGAGCCCTACTGTGTCCCTACCCGCGACAACTGGGCGGGTGACATCAGCGGCCGGGTGGCTATAGTAACTCAGACGGCTGCCGGCTCCCCTCGCCTCGAAAGAGTGCAGAAAGGTATGGGGTGCGTTGCTGCCCTTCTTGGAGGTATAACGGTGGTAGGGGTTTATTTCTCTCCACGTATGTCCCTTGCTGACTTTGAAACGTCTCTGGAGGAAGTGAGGAGACTAATTGGAGGAAGTCTTACCGGTCCTGTGTTGGTCGCAGGAGATTTTAATGCAAAGTCTACGTTGTGGGGATCTCCGGCGACATGCCCACGGGGTGAGCTGTTGGAGGAGTGGGCAGTTTCTATTGGATTGACTTTGCTCAACCGTGGTGCAGTGTGCACCTGCGTACGAACACAGGGATCGTCGATAGTCGACTTAACATTCGGGGATCCCTCCCTGGCCCGCTGTGTCGTAAATTGGAAAGTTGTAGAGGACGTGGAAACGTTATCCGATCATCGGTACATCCGATTTGATCTTTCCACGTCTTCTCTCAGTCCCACTGACCCAAGCCGTCTTCAGCAAGGAAGCGGACCGCGGTGGGCGTTAAAACGATTAAACCTGGAGCTCCTGGAAGAGGCGACTATGCTGCAAGCTTGGCTGCCTCAACCGGAAGGCTCTGTCGATGTCGAGGCTGAAGTGGAGTGGCTTTGCGAAGCAATTACGCATGCATGCGACGCCGCAATGCCAAGAGCAGGATCTGCTCCACCTAAGCGGCAAGTGTACTGGTGGTCCGCCGAAATCTCTCAACTCCGCGTGGAGGTGATGAGTGCGCGACGCGGGTATACAAGATATCGACGGAGACCGCTGGCATCTCGGCTTCCAGAGGAGGAAAATGCCCTACATACCACCTACAGGGATCTTGCTGTGGCGCTCATGTCGGCCATTGCCGCGGCTAAAGCTCAGGCGCATGAAGAAATGTTGGAGTCCCTTAATAATGACCCATGCTCCGCTCTTGGGCCCCCCCATTAAGTCAGTGTCTCCAACCTCGTTTCGTCAGCGAGATTGTCACGGGCCTCTTCCCACACAGACAGAGACATCAACCGCCACCTATGGTGTCACCTGACGCGTCCGATGATTCGGTTCCTGCTGAAGTTTTGGAAGTGTCTCGAGCAGAGTTCAGGGTAGCAGTGGACCGAATGAGGTCAAGGAATGTGGCTCCAGGACCGGATGGAGTTCCCGGCAAAGTCTGGGGCATTGCTCTTAAGGAGCTAGAACCACGTGTCCGGAGGGTGTATACGGCTTGCCTCGAACAGGGCATTTTTCCGCGGAGGTGGAAGAAGGGCAGGCTTGTCCTTCTGCAGAAGGAGGGTCGAACACCTGACTCTCCTTCTGCCTACCGTCCGATCGTTCTGCTTGATGAGGTGGGGAAGTTACTGGAGCGTATAATCGCTGCCCGCCTCATTAAGCACTTGGAAAGTGTCGGCCCTGATCTAAGTCCAAACCAATATGGCTTTCGAAATCGCCGCTCGACCATTGATGCGATTTCCAGGATCAAGGCTCTTTCGGAGGAGGCGGTATCCCGGGGTGAAGTGGTGTTGGCGGTGTCGCTCGACATCAAGAACGCCTTTAATACCCTCCCGTGGGAAACGATCAAGGCGGCGCTACGGTATCATATGATACCCAATTACCTATGCCGCGTCATCCACGACGATCTTTCTGATAGAGTCGTGGTGTTTCCGACGCAGGAGGGTCAGAGCGAAAGGGCAATGACGTGCGGTGTACCACAGGGGTCGGTCCTAGGCCCACTCCTGTGGAACATCGGTTATGATTGGGTGTTGCGCGGTGCGAATCTCACAGGGGTCGACGTAACCTGTTACGCCGACGATACTCTGGTCACCGCGCGTGCCCCAGACTTTCGGCGGGCTGGCATACTAGCCACAGCGGGCGTTGCACACATAGTGGCGCGCATTCGTCGACTTGGGCTAGACGTAGCGTTGACCAAATCGAAGGCTATATGCTTCCACGGACCGCGTAAATCACCACCTACTGGTGCGCAGCTGACCGTTTGTGGAGTTTCCATCGCTATTAAGTCGACGATGCGTTACCTTGGCATCGTCCTTGTTAGCCGGTGGAACTTTGGGCAGCACTTCCGCCAGCTCACCCCGAAACTGATGGGCGCCGCTGGAGCATTGGGGTGTTTACTCCCGAACGTACATGGGCCGAACAGGAGCGTTGGACGGCTCTACATAGACGTAGTTCGCTCAATGGCTCTCTATGGAGCACCCATTTGGGCGGACTCATTAAATGAGTCCAACAAGGCCCTCCTCAGAAGACCTCAGAGGGCCATAGCCATCCGAGCGGCCAGAGGATACAGGACGATTTCATTTGAGGTATCCTGTATTCTAGCCGGAACTCCTCCCTGGGATCTCGACGCGAAGATTCTTTCCGCCGTGTATTGGTGGAGAGTCGAGATGCAGACGAGGGAGATTCTCCCGGCTCCGGATGAGATTACAGAGTGGCGGCGGGTAATACGCGCCCGGCTGTTTACGCAGTGGCGCACGAGGCTGCAGACTGCTAATGCCGGACACAGGACGGTGGAAGCTGTTCGCCCCGTCCTCAGGAAGTGGGTCGAGCGCAAACATGGCGTACTGACCTACCACCTGACGCAGGTCCTTTCGGGGCACGGCTGCTTCGGACGGTACCTGTGTGTGGTGGCGAGGAGGGAGCCGTTAACGATGTGCCACCAATGCGGAGCGGCTGAGGACACTGCCGATCACACACTCGCAGAGTGCCCAGCCTGGGTAGAGCCACGATCCCGCCTCACCGCGGTTGTCGGCACCAACCTTTCGCTCCCGGCTGTGGTGAAAGCTGTAGTCGGGGGTAAAAGACCATGGAAGGCGTTGGAGACCTTCTGTGAAGCAGTAATGCGTCAGAAGGAGGCGGCGGAGCGAGAGAGGGAGAACGACCCCACCTCGCAACCGATGCGCCGCCGAAGAGTGGGGCGTAGGCGCCTGGCGCATGACCGTCGCCTGCCCCCTTGATGAGGGCCCGGGGTGGTGGATACGGGGACTTCTACTACCCGTACGGACGGGTCCTCGTGGCGAATGGCGTGCTCTAAACTCCTAGCACGCCTCCATGTTGTGTGTCACATGGTCTAAATGACTGGTGGTGAGTTTGCAGTCGCAAACACTCGTGATGTGGTGCTGGTGAAATAATCTGATCCCACACCACATCAAAAAACGGGCCGAGACGGAGTTTCAAGAAAAAAGATATAAAAGGTTCGGCACGCATTATTGTCACTGTTATTATCTTCACTAAAACATCCGTAAGAAATATATTCATCTGTGCCATAAATCTCAATAAAAAATTTAATTAAAAAATTCTGGGTTATATGTGCAGGGCACTTATGTATTTTAACGTGACAACGTCTATTAATTATATCACAAAAAATTTTGATAATAAATTTTATTATTCTTGTTTGACATGTTTATCGGGTTACAAATCAAGTTATACTAACTAATTATATTTGTTAGGGATTTTATTTCTAATTATTATTGAGCAATAGAATACATCTTTTACTTTCAACCAATTCGGGCAAACGCATACCGACTTAGCGGTCGGCGTAAGCCACGCCCACTTATGTGCGGGACATTTCTCAGCACGCGCGTCCTATCTTATACCAATTTAATAGACGTTGTCATGTCAAAAACAGTTTTTTTTATTAACTTTTTTTTTAAATTACAATATAGTAAGTAATTTTTTTTAAATTACAATATAGTAAGTAATTTTTTTTTTTTTTTTTTTTTTTTTTTTTTTTTTTTTTTTTTTTTTTTTTTTTTTTTTTTTTTTTTTTTTTTTTTTTTTTTTTTTTTTTTTTTTTTTTTTTTTTTTTTTTTTTTTTTTTTTTTTTTTTTTTTTTTTTTTTTTTTTTTTTTTTTTTTTTTTTTTTTTTTTTTTTTTTTTTTTTTTTTTTTTTTTTTTTTTTTTTTTTTTTTTTTTTTTTTTTTTTTTTTTTTTTTTTTTTTTTTTTTTTTTTTTTTTTTTTTTTTTTTTTTTTTTTTTTTTTTTTTTTTTTTTTTTTTTTTTTTTTTTTTTTTTTTTTTTTTTTTTTTTTTTTTTTTTTTTTTTTTTTTTTTTTTTTTTTTTTTTTTTTTTTTTTTTTTTTTTTTTTTTTTTTTTTTTTTTTTTTTTTTTTTTTTTTTTTTTTTTTTTTTTTTTTTTTTTTTTTTTTTTTTTTTTTTTTTTTTTTTTTTTTTTTTTTTTTTTTTTTTTTTTTTTTTTTTTTTTTTTTTTTTTTTTTTTTTTTTTTTTTTTTTTTTTTTTTTTTTTTTTTTTTTTTTTTTTTTTTTTTTTTTTTTTTTTTTTTTTTTTTTTTTTTTTTTTTTTTTTTTTTTTTTTTTTTTTTTTTTTTTTTTTTTTTTTTTTTTTTTTTTTTTTTTTTTTTTTTTTTTTTTTTTTTTTTTTTTTTTTTTTTTTTTTTTTTTTTTTTTTTTTTTTTTTTTTTTTTTTTTTTTTTTTTTTTTTTTTTTTTTTTTTTTTTTTTTTTTTTTTTTTTTTTTTTTTTTTTTTTTTTTTTTTTTTTTTTTTTTTTTTTTTTTTTTTTTTTTTTTTTTTTTTTTTTTTTTTTTTTTTTTTTTTTTTTTTTTTTTTTTTTTTTTTTTTTTTTTTTTTTTTTTTTTTTTTTTTTTTTTTTTTTTTTTTTTTTTTTTTTTTTTTTTTTTTTTTTTTTTTTTTTTTTTTTTTTTTTTTTTTTTTTTTTTTTTTTTTTTTTTTTTTTTTTTTTTTTTTTTTTTTTTTTTTTTTTTTTTTTTTTACATCAGTAAGTTCATAAAGTTTAATAGTAATGAGTTTTGTTGATACATAATTTATTTTCGAGCTCGGACAATGCAGAAGTTTTGATTGGTATAGCATCGCAACATTAATGACTCTTTCACATTTCGTAAACTCAATAATAATGTTAGATTACGATTATGTTAAGGGGGATATATTTGAAAAGAAAAGTTTCGGTTTAAATAAAAAAAAAAAAAAAAAAAAAAAAAAAAAAAAAAAAAAAAAAAAAAAAAAAAAAAAAAAAAAAAAAAAAAAAAAAAAAAAAAAAAAAAAAAAAAAAAAAAAAAAAAAAAAAAAAAAAAAAAAAAAAAAAAAAAAAAAAAAAAAAAAAAAAAAAAAAAAAAAAAAAAAAAAAAAAAAAAAAAAAAAAAAAAAAAAAAAAAAAAAAAAAAAAAAAAAAAAAAAAAAAAAAAAAAAAAAAAAAAAAAAAAAAAAAAAAAAAAAAAAAAAAAAAAAAAAAAAAAAAAAAAAAAAAAAAAAAAAAAAAAAAAAAAAAAAAAAAAAAAAAAAAAAAAAAAAAAAAAAAAAAAAAAAAAAAAAAAAAAAAAAAAAAAAAAAAAAAAAAAAAAAAAAAAAAAAAAAAAAAAAAAAAAAAAAAAAAAAAAAAAAAAAAAAAAAAAAAAAAAAAAAAAAAAAAAAAAAAAAAAAAAAAAAAAAAAAAAAAAAAAAAAAAAAAAAAAAAAAAAAAAAAAAAAAAAAAAAAAAAAAAAAAAAAAAAAAAAAAAAAAAAAAAAAAAAAAAAAAAAAAAAAAAAAAAAAAAAAAAAAAAAAAAAAAAAAAAAAAAAAAAAAAAAAAAAAAAAAAAAAAAAAAAAAAAAAAAAAAAAAAAAAAAAAAAAAAAAAAAAAAAAAAAAAAAAAAAAAAAAAAAAAAAAAAAAAAAAAAAAAAAAAAAAAAAAAAAAAAAAAAAAAAAAAAAAAAAAAAAAAAAAAAAAAAAAAAAAAAAAAAAAAAAAAAAAAAAAAAAAAAAAAAAAAAAAAAAAAAAAAAAAAAAAAAAAAAAAAAAAAAAAAAAAAAAAAAAAAAAAAAAAAAAAAAAAAAAAAAAAAAAAAAAAAAAAAAAAAAAAAAAAAAAAAAAAAAAAAAAAAAAAAAAAAAAAAAAAAAAAAAAAAAAAAAAAAAAAAAAAAAAAAAAAAAAAAAAAAAAAAAAAAAAAAAAAAAAAAAAAAAAAAAAAAAAAAAAAAAAAAAAAAAAAAAAAAAAAAAAAAAAAAAAAAAAAAAAAAAAAAAAAAAAAAAAAAAAAAAAAAAAAAAAAAAAAAAAAAAAAAAAAAAAAAAAAAAAAAAAAAAAAAAAAAAAAAAAAAAAAAAAAAAAAAAAAAAAAAAAAAAAAAAAAAAAAAAAAAAAAAAAAAAAAAAAAAAAAAAAAAAAAAAAAAAAAAAAAAAAAAAAAAAAAAAAAAAAAAAAAAAAAAAAAAAAAAAAAAAAAAAAAAAAAAAAAAAAAAAAAAAAAAAAAAAAAAAAAAAAAAAAAAAAAAAAAAAAAAAAAAAAAAAAAAAAAAAAAAAAAAAAAAAAAAAAAAAAAAAAAAAAAAAAAAAAAAAAAAAAAAAAAAAAAAAAAAAAAAAAAAAAAAAAAAAAAAAAAAAAAAAAAAAAAAAAAAAAAAAAAAAAAAAAAAAAAAAAAAAAAAAAAAAAAAAAAAAAAAAAAAAAAAAAAAAAAAAAAAAAAAAAAAAAAAAAAAAAAAAAAAAAAAAAAAAAAAAAAAAAAAAAAAAAAAAAAAAAAAAAAAAAAAAAAAAAAAAAAAAAAAAAAAAAAAAAAAAAAAAAAAAAAAAAAAAAAAAAAAAAAAAAAAAAAAAAAAAAAAAAAAAAAAAAAAAAAAAAAAAAAAAAAAAAAAAAAAAAAAAAAAAAAAAAAAAAAAAAAAAAAAAAAAAAAAAAAAAAAAAAAAAAAAAAAAAAAAAAAAAAAAAAAAAAAAAAAAAAAAAAAAAAAAAAAAAAAAAAAAAAAAAAAAAAAAAAAAAAAAAAAAAAAAGCCTCCGTGATCATCTTACTGTATAAATTAAAGGTACAACTTAAATGTACATGAACATAAATTGTTGTTTTAAAATGTAATATTTTTCAACACCTTATTTCATTCGTGTCACTAAGATATAAATATAAGAAAGAGGTTTTACATCTCAAAGATTAAAAGTTAGTCGTGATCGATGAAAGTTCTTAATTCATAACTCTTTTATATAACATTACTGTTTACAATGAACATTAATTTTAATCAATTACACACTGAGGCGTAAACATAGTATTAAGAATGTTTTAATATTTATATGTATGTCTAAAGTATTGATGTACTCAATTTATAATTAAAATAGATAAAATCTAAATTTGCGTGTTTCCAGACCGATATGAAGAGCGTCTCAATATTTCATTAAGTAGATTGAGTTAGGCTTTGACCTTTGCTTTATGTGCAAATAAGGGGAGCAGAGGATTGATGGAAATGAATGAATTCTGATCCTGAGTAAACGTCTGTAGGAACCAAACCCCGCTCGGCTTTTGTGACCTACACAAAACGTAAACCCAAACCTGTGTTACTGTTTGTTATTGATATATTCAACATTTTATGACGAGGAATATTTATAACTGAAATGATATGTAGTTTTTTGGCAACCAAATTTATCTCACATTTATTCATAACGAATAGTCGTCAATAAGAGCTATTTTCATCTAAGTCGATAAGACTAAGATTAACCATTTCATGTTTTAGACGAAACGTCAACATTTAACCAAAAGCATTGCGACAATAAAACAAATTAATGTTATTAGTGAGTTTAGAAAACAAATAAACTGAAATCCAACCGATTTATTATACGAACAAGGAAACTTCAATGTTAAATGTACGTTTGTTACGTGACCAAACTAGACAAACAAACTGCGGTGTAACTTTAATAAAAGTGAATAAACACCTAACTTATTAATACCGGTTGGTGACTGACTTTGTTTTATTACATTTTTGGTGCACAATATTTCTTTTTTTATTAATTGCCAACAAACAGGAGATCCTTCTGGCATACATCTCTTTTTTTGTTTGTTTGTCATACGTTATCAGGATTTAACATTCTGACTTATAAGACGTGGCGTTTAATGAGCAATGTAGCAGCGGGTTAATGCGTCATAAAGGGCGTTTTAGGACAAGAACGACCTTCACTAGTAAAGCGCACGAAGGAAGAAGAATAATCATCATATATCTGTCGCGGATATCGGTTTATTAACGATTGATATGTGATGCTAATTTCTATTAAAACTTTAAAATAAATAAACATCGAAAGTAGACCCATAAAATCTTAAAAAATGTAGTTCAACCCTGAAGATGAGAAAGAGTAAAGAATAATTTAGCAACTGAAATATTTTTTATATCTATTTAGCATTGTTTTTTTTATTTTGTACGTCGCGTATTCAATGTATTGTAGTACACGAAAAGTATAATATAATTGTTCAATATTAAAAGAATATCTTGTTAGTAATAATGATCAGTTTTAAAGTATTAATAAAGACATAAATGTGCAATTTTTTGTAGTTGATTAGATAGATAAGTAATAAAATGAAACATGAGTATAAAATTAGATGTGAATATCTTCCAAATGTACGCATAGCGAAAGTTTGACATGATGTCGTATTATTATATCTCGCTGTATCGTAGTAAGAATAAGATGTGAATATACTTTAAAAATAATGCTTTTTTGTTGTTTGTGTGATGTTTGCATACTACTATTTAACGGCTGAAATAGAAGCTGCGGTGGTACCTATCTAGACGGGCTCTGACGACGGAGACCTACCATCAGTCAAATAAAAAAAAATCAATTTATTTCGCTTTGTTTCTAAACATAACAAACAATAAACAATCAATCACATTCTGTGTTCTAAGTCTTGTAACATACGGAACGTACGTCATTAATCATTTAAACATAAGTGTGTGTAGAAAAGTGAACAGGCGTATTTTAAATATTTCTACGTTAGTACTACGTTTAAAATATTCGGTGTAACATAAATATGAGATTTTATCTAGTCTTCTATTTGCATAATGTATCGAGGACTAGAGCGACGCGAATTTCTTACAAAATTCAATACAGAATTTTCACCTGCATTATGTTGATAATTTAAAAATATAGTTCCTTTAATTTTGGAGTTTTTACGCTACACACTCAGACGAGACTCAGAAATCTAATTATGGCGAAAAGTAACAAAATGTATATTTCTTTAAACATTATGTATTTAGATATTTCTTAATTTGTTAATTTTATACTATGAACTTATATTTTTGTTCCGAAAAAATAACACACAAATAACCTACATGCGGCAAATGATCAAAAGTTGTTTTAAAATTATTTATTTAAATAGATATACTAGTAATTTTACTGGCTACAACACTCTTTAAACCGGAACAGTAATATTTGCACACTTCTTATGTTTCAAGGCGGCGAGCGCAATGTGTTGCAGTGTATACCATCTTAACTAGCGGTACGTTGTTATGGGCAAGCGTATCACTTACTATCAGGTGATTGCCTTGCTCGTCTAGTTGCCTCGTCGAATAATAAAAAAATAAATATAGGCATTGCGGTGTCACCTTACCTAAACGGTTTCTAGCAAGAGAAATCGATTTAATTTTTGTTATAACATCAGATTAAATTTTTTTAGCCTATACTATCACCATCATTGTTTGGGTTCGATCCAAATTAAATTTATAAAATATAATGTAAAGTATACCGATGTTATGCAGGTAGGTACACAATAGGTTATTACCACCCCACGAAACTTTTTACATTACCCTGTGCTTTGTTTACTTGTACTTTAACCTGCTCCCAGGCACGAAGCAGAACGGTAAGTTTTGAGGTCTCTTTTAAAAACTCCGTTCGGGATAATTTCCATCATAACGAGACAATAGTACCGAAGGTATTCAAGAAACTTTCTATAAAATTTTTGCTCCGTAAATTGTTTGCTGAAGTTAAATATTATGGCTTTAAACATACCTCGTTTATTATTTTCAATTTTTTTTTGCTATAAGATTTATGTCTGAGTTAGCTAATACTTTTTAAATATTTGTGCTGACACTTTTTTAAATATTGGCTCTTACAATTACTGTTTATTTTAATATGTGTCTTTTTAAAACCAAATGATTTGGCCTAAAGTAGTCTACACCAAAAGAAAAGTTTATATTCTGTATAATATATTTTTTTATTCAAATTATTTTCTATTATTTTTATTATGATGTGTGTGCTGCGTAAATCTTAATTTCACAAAAGTTTTCATATTATGGTAGCATTTCTAAAAATAAACTATAAATATTGGTTACACGTTGTGTAGTGATTGCCAACATATTATTTTTGACATTGCAAATATTTTAAAATAGTGTATGATAAAGAATGTTAAAATTTAAATAAGGTTAGATTAAATTATTTTCGACATTGATAAAGTACTTTACAGATAGCAATACTTAAAAACATTTAAATTTGTTTTATTTGATTAATCTTAGTAAATTTACAAATAATTTGTATTACTTTAATATTTTTTTTTTTTTTTAACTTTGTACAAACATACAAACTAACAGCAATGGTTACACGGAAATGGAATGGTACAGGCGAGCTTAACTCACAATGAGTTTTCTACCAGCTAACCTTAGCGAAAAAGATATTAAATAATTAATGTTATTCACTTCGTAAGAAACGATACATGAGTACAGTTGTTAAAATGATTGGTGGATAGAATAGGCGGCCATGTTGAGTTGCGAGGTGGCGAGTTGTGTGGCGGACATTAAGGGAGTACAATTCCTTTGTGGTGGTATAATTAAAGGTAGACAAGTAAGTGTAACTGAATTAAGGTGAGTCGTCAACGAGAGATTAGGGTAAGAGAGATTTAGTAACATGTATATTAAAATATCTGGTCGAATTACATACAAAAAATACTATTCTTATTGGAGATAAATAAGTGAAAAAGGAAAATTTACAACAAAGACATTTAAAACATTGCTGTTACTAACAATGTATGATCCGTAGGTAGGTAAACTTTTTGTATGAGAAGTGAAGTAGATAATTCTCTATGTGCGAGCTCTAATGAAACAGCACATTGCTAAGGGATTTTGCACCACCTTTATGTATCGTGAGTTATGCGTTTTGTTCATATTACCTTTATTTTAATATTCCCGTGGTTAGCTCCGTAAATCACTTTTACCCCGCCGGCAAATTGAGTTCTTAGCGCATCAGAGGTATCCGAGGATTTAAAGTGAATTTTATATGGTAATTCTTGACTGTATTATATCTTAATTTAAGAAACCCGGTGGAAAGTTTTATAAAATATTACAATTTTGTGTTTCGAAAATCTAAAAAAATCTACAAGGGATATTATTAAAATTCAGAAAGTTCCAAATATGATCATGTAACTAATCTACCTTTTTACCATAGTCTTCATCTCAATCGATGGACGTTCTCTGGTGTGCACAAATCTTGTGTATTGTATTCCACAAATCCCGGCCTCGTGTTTTGACTTCAGTGACTTGTGACCAGTGGTTCTTTTGATGTCGTCCACCTAATAGGTTTTCAGGTGCGGGGTCGTTCACAGGTGTATATAAGTCTACAAACTATCTTTTCCCTGTTAGTATTTTCGTCTACCTATTATTGTTAAGTGTAATAGCAAACGTAAGAGGAGATTTTCTACAACATTTTTTTTTTATATGAACAATTTTTTAAATTATCGCTTTTAACGTTAATATCGACCACTGATGTGCCGCATTTTGTATTTTGTTATTTCTTATTAATTTGTTTAGTTTTGTGAATGAAATTAAATTTATTCCATTCTATTTTGTGGTTGTTTCTGGTTGAATTAAAAACAGAATAAAATACTTTACTAGTTGCAAGACTCTGTCGCTGGAGAGCGTTTAGGTACGTTTCATCTCGGCTTCCATTTTTCACGTCACACGGTAGTGAAAAAGTATAAATTTAAAGTAAAAGAAAATTGTGGATATAAAACGGTTGGCGGGTTCTTAAGTTAAAAGCAATGTCTAAATCAAAGGATTGGAGCTGTCATTACTGCTTACTATTGCTGTAGTCGTACAGCTTTGGTTGCAATGGCATAACACTTTGAGCATATCTGAAAAATACATTATTTCGAATATATCACAAGGTTGAAATGTATAATGCGCATTTGGTATTATATAAGAGACTAAAATATTAGCAATAAAATTCCAAACAGTTTACGTTTACTGTATAAGAAGTTTCACAAGTTTTTTTTTTTAAGAAATGTTAAACTCGTGGACAGTCGTTGGCTCATTTACGGATTGTTGACATATTTAAAATAGCTCTCGGCGCTTGACACGAGGAAATACATGTATCTCTACACGAGTGTTGGTTCCGTCACGTATTATATATTTACCTGTTAAGAAATTTTTAAAAAATCTTATGCTATATTTTTTTAAATTGTAATTTCTTCGGGGTCTTTTTCGTTCATAAATATGTAGGCCCTCAATTTAAAAGTAATAATAGTAATATTATTTGTGTCATCATTACCAGCCGATAGATGTCCACTGCTGGACACGGGCCTGCCTCAAATATCTCCATGGTCTGTCCCACGCTGCACCCTAGTAATGTATGCCAATGTTAAGTGGGGAAAAAATATTTTATGTATTGTCTAAGTACTTCCATTTTGTTAAAGTAAATAAATGTTACTATTTTAATTAACTAAATTTATTACAGACGACGCGAAACTAAAACTAAAGTTAAGATTAAAATTAAGTTTTACTGTGATTAATTGTCCATCCAATTACTTTTTGCATGTTATGTTAATACTTTTTTGAATAAATTGACTTAAATACGCTGATGGGGGTGCGTATAAATCATTTGTGACATATTTATGAGAAAGATGAAAAGGAATTATGGGCTATAACTTTCTTAAATATTTTGTTGATACTTGCAATATATACATTTTATGATGTACAATTTTTTATATAAATAAAAACGGCACAATAATTCAAGTCAAATAATCGAAAAATGGTTTTTATTCTATTGATCACCTCCTCGGCAGGTATCATCAACGTTGTTTTGTTTTGTAAAAAATGAAAAGGAATTATGGGCTATAACTTTCTTAAATATTTTGTTGATACTTGCAATATATACATTTTATGATGTACAATTTTTTATATAAATAAAAACGGCACAATAATTCAAGTCAAATAATCGAAAAATGGTTTTTATTCTATTGATCACCTCCTCGGCAGGTATCATCAACGTTGTTTTGTTTTGTAAAAAATGAAAAGGAATTATGGGCTATAACTTTCTTAAATATTTTGTTGATACTTGCAATATATACATTTTATGATGTACAATTTTTTATATAAATAAAAACGGCACAATAATTCAAGTCAAATAATCGAAAAATGGTTTTTATTCTATTGATCACCTCCTCGGCAGGTATCATCAACGTTGTTTTGTTTTGTAAAAAATGAAAAGGAATTATGGGCTATAACTTTCTTAAATATTTTGTTGATACTTGCAATATATACATTTTATGATGTACAATTTTTTATATAAATAAAAACGGCACAATAATTCAAGTCAAATAATCGAAAAATGGTTTTTATTCTATTGATCACCTCCTCGGCAGGTATCATCAACGTTGTTTTGTTTTGTAAAAAATGAAAAGGAATTATGGGCTATAACTTTCTTAAATATTTTGTTGATACTTGCAATATATACATTTTATGATGTACAATTTTTTATATAAATAAAAACGGCACAATAATTCAAGTCAAATAATCGAAAAATGGTTTTTATTCTATTGATCACCTCCTCGGCAGGTATCATCAACGTTGTTTTGTTTTGTAAAAAATGAAAAGGAATTATGGGCTATAACTTTCTTAAATATTTTGTTGATACTTGCAATATATACATTTTATGATGTACAATTTTTTATATAAATAAAAACGGCACAATAATTCAAGTCAAATAATCGAAAAATGGTTTTTATTCTATTGATCACCTCCTCGGCAGGTATCATCAACGTTGTTTTGTTTTGTAAAAAATGAAAAGGAATACGTCCGACTTAACTAGTAAAAGAAGTAATATTTAAGTTAATTATTTTTTTTCATACGAAACGACCTAACAAAGAGTCAATTTTTTAACGTAATTTCAAACATATATGTATAATATAAAATTTTATTAGTCCTCTTTTAGACAAAACATAAAGTAAAATAATGTACGCTTCACCGTTGCCGAAGAACTGAGTAGTCTCTCATTTAAGCGTTTAAGTTTTCGATCGCCCTCGTTATATTAGTTTATACTAAGAAGTTAAAGTTACATTTAACGCCTAAGTTATCGCGCCGAAGAAGTTTTATGAAGTCAATAAGACCCAATTTCATTTACTTTTATTTCATCTAATTTACACTTCTCTAAAATTACTGTAATGGTCCTCGCTTTTCCAAGATTTTATTAGTCCTCTTTTAGACAAAACATAAAGTAAAATAATGTACGCTTCACCGTTGCCGAAGAACTGAGTAGTCTCTCATTTAAGCGTTCACCAGGTGTACATTAAGCCGTCTGTATAAAACCCTGTGGCTTCGCCGAAATTGAATTTAAAAAATATTACCAAGTCGTGAACTGTTGGCCGCATTCCAAAAGACAATACCTAGGATGCTATTTTGCATATTCATTTCAAAGATATGAATCCGTACAAAGGCTAAAAAGTAGAAGGCATAACTTTATCTTGTTAAAAAAATATTTTAACGTACTAGTAGTGATTAACTGCTTTAGTAGAGCAGTGTTTAATCCTTTTTTTTAATACACGGAAGTCCCTGGTCTATTCCGAGACCATATGCAGTTTGGTTGGTGGTAAGTTTTTTCGAACCTGTCTGGCTAGCTATTACCCTTATATTGTTATTCTGCCGCCATAAAGCGTTGCTGTGCTCCAGCTGTCAATAAATGAGAGCCAGTGTCAAACTTTAACCATTCACGGCCTGATAATCATAAACAACGTGAAATTAATGTCAAGTGTTAGCCAATTTTATATATAAAAAATGTTTTGAAGCATCTTTAAGTTTTGCGGCATCAGTTTAAAATCGAAACGGTTAAAATTTCAATTTTAAATTTAGATTAAGATTTTCACAAAACATTGTATCAATTATAGGGTTTTTTAAGGTTAATAAAGGTACAATAGACTAATGAAAACGCCTCGAGGAGGTAAAATTTTCCTTAACAACCAAAGTTCAGCGACGAACAATCATGAAATACCTATTCAATCGCTTGTGTTTCTAAAGTAAACAAAACAAAGTTACATTCAGAACTTTTTAAATTTACCTGTACTTGATATATTTATATCGTAACTTCTGCTTTTCAAAGACTATGATACTTAATTGATGTGTTTCTATATAAATTATTTTATTTAACTTATTAAATTTATTAAGTATCCCTTTGATTTGCAATTATTTTAGAATTTCTATTTAAGCGTTTAAGTTTTCGATCGCCCTCGTTATATTAGTTTATACTAAGAAGTTAAAGTTACATTTAACGCCTAAGTTATCGCGCCGAAGAAGTTTTATGAAGTCAATAAGACCCAATTTCATTTACTTTTATTTCATCTAATTTACACTTCTCTAAAATTACTGTAATGGTCCTCGCTTTTCCAAGATTTTATAGTATTATAAAGCGTTGTGTGTAGTAAATTTTATTTTCGACGCCTTTTCTAGACTTGTTTCAATGAAAAAATGGAGAATAATATTAAATAAAAAAATTTTTCTTGTTCGTTTTTCTCTTAAATAATAAATTCCATTACAAAAGTTCAAATAATACATAACGAAAATCAAAATCTAAACAGTTATTCATTTAGAGTTAGGAGAAAAAAATATTTGAACATTTAGATACACACATAAAAATACGAAACGGCAATCCATTCAAGTAGTTTAAAAGTCAACATGTATTTGAACACTAACTTCGTATAACGTGGCTTAAATTCCAGAGTAAATAAAATGGTTAAACGACATGCTTAACTGTTTAATTTGTTCAAGCGTGAGTTTGTAATTTTAAGTCGTTAGTTTAATACAAAATGCTCAATGGATACTATTCTTTTTTTTTTTTTTTTATATTTTTTTTTCTACTTTTCCCTGATATTATTATTCAGGGGTTTTTTATCCTATTTACGTAATTTGCTAGTAATAATATTTTATATATCATTACGAAAATCGTATTTACTTATCCTTATTCCTATTGTTAACTATTGTACATATATTTATACAGAATTTGAAAAATGTATCTCTAACTAACTTATTTTTTACTAACTCGCATAAACCTACTTTATCTATTTTGAGCCCTTTCTCTTGCTCGAATTCATGCCGCGAGTTCATATGGATAGGACACTCCGTTAGCAAATGAGGAACCGTTTCCTCCGTGGCGTTATCACATATGCACCATGGATTGTCCCGACACTTGAAAACGGTTCAAGTATTGGGAGAATCCGCCGTGGCCAGTAAATATCTGGGTTAAGCGACCAGTTGGCCGGATCTTTCTTATCAAGTTATACGCCTCAGTTGCGTCTGGGAAAAACAGTTTCGTAATGGACGCGGTTGTACCCTCGTTATATCGGGTGCTCCATCTCGCAACTGAGGCCTTTCGAAGTAGACACTTAACATACGACACTGGGCACTGGTCATAGTCTGGCTTCCTTCTGCTGTTAAGGGCAGCCAGCTTGGCCAGTTCATCTGCACGCTCGTTGCCAGGTATGCCCGCGTGAGCTTTGACCCAGAATAAGGATACATTCTTGCTCTGGTCAGAGGCCCTACGTAAATTTTCTCTAGCCAACACCGCAAGAGGATGGAGCGAGCCATAATGTGTAACAGTATCTAGCGCGGCTCTAGAGTCACTGTACAAACCGTAGCTCTCTTCCGTCCTTCTCAAGACTAATTTGGTTGCCTCACATATGGCCAAGAGTTCCGCCTGATAGACTGTGCAGTACGCGGACAGATATAGCTTCCGGTTTTGGACCTCCCCTTCGCCTTTCCATATGGAAAGTGAGGCTCCAACCTTACCCTCAAGCTTACTGCCGTCGGTGTATATCTTAACCGCCTGCACATTGTGTTCGTCCACGGAGTTTTGGTCCACCAGACTTGTAAACTTGAGGTCCATATGTGAAGCAGGGTGAGGAGTATCTGCAAATACCGTCATTCGCTCCACCTCCTTATCGCCTAGCAGTGCCTGGGACAATCCTCTCCGAGCCTCATACAGGTCGAACTGCTCCTGAATTTTAAGATCTAGGGGTAGTATTCCTGACAACAACAAGGCCGAGTGGAGAGAGACCATGCGGTACGCTCTGCAGAGTTTTAATGCGAAGCCTCTCTGCACGGTGTTGAGCTGCTTCTGAATACCCAGCTTTTTGACTGCTGGTGCCCATGCCGCAGCCGCGTATAACACTATCGGCTCGACCGCAGCTACGTATATAGACCGCACGATTTCAGGATCAAGACCCCAGGTGACCTTGGCTACCCGAGCGATTTGCCTATACAGGCCTAATGCCTTCTTACACTGATTCGCCACGTGACTATTAAATGTTAGGCGATCGTCAATGGTAAGCCCCAGAATCCTTACTTCCCTGGACATAGTAATGTAAGTCCCTCCCATATGCAGCCGTGGGGTGTCGTATTTGAGTTTTTTAGTCAGCACCATTGCACAGGTCTTGTGCGGTGCGAACCGCAACTTATTTTGAACACCCCATTGCCTAACATATTCGAGAGAGGCATTGGCGCGTCCTTCTATCTCGTGTGCCGTATCCCCGTCAAAAACAAGGGTGACGTCGTCCGCAAACGCTTGACAATAGTCACCTCTTGCAGTGAGTCCTACAAGTAACGGGTTCAGAAGAAGGTTCCATAGAAGAGGACCGCTAATTGACCCAATGGATACTATTCACATCACACTTCAAGATTTGTTATAACTTAACAAAAAAGACAATACCAGTATCCTCATTTTACAGATTAATAAAGATCTTGAATTTGAGTATAGCGATAGTTTTAATCTCTAGGTTAATACTTACTTTAACATATTTTTGATGATAATGATTCATAAATGTATAAGAGCATTGACTTGACGTAATATTTATATATTTATAAAATGTATTTTTTGTAGCTTGTTCAATTTCACTGAGAAAAAATATATTGTAAGTAGTCGCTCAGCTATTGACTGAAAAGGTAAGCAAATATTATTTTGAAGAAATTTTAGATTCCTGTTTGACAGTGGTAGGGAAAGGAACTCTACTACATGTATTAATACCATCAAATACCACCAAATTGTTTATTTTGTACTTTATCTTCTCTGAAACATTTTCTTCGACTACGTCAAAGTTTATAAAGACAGTTAAAAAGATCAAGATCGGACAGTGTTAATTGACTCATAATATTCAATTATTCAAGATTTTCAATTTTCAAGCGAAAGATTAATAAGATTTCTTGGTCGGTCTGCACGATAATGAGTTTTCAGGATAACAGTTTACCAAGATGAGGTTTTTGGAAGTAACCGCACGGTTTGCTAAGGAATCTATTAATAGTGAAACGACGGAATAAAACCTTCTTTTTCGTTTTCCAAATTTAATTGAAAACTTTTACATTTAAAGTGCTAATGTTAAGTTTTGCAAAGAGTTAATAATATATTTAAAAACTTTGCTTTTAACTGAATTAAAAGTTTGCAAATTCGAATGCGAAATTACATTATGAGCAATATGTAATTGAAATATGTAAAATTATTTTTAACTTAACCTTAACCAATGCTCTCAAAACAAAGTTTTCTTATTAATTTAAAAGGTAGATGCCTCATGAGGAACCGAGGCAATTTACCGCGAAATGAGTTTATGTAAAGTTACTTAAAGATAATTGCCAGCGTAATATGAAAGCGGACCTTATAATTTTCATTAACCGAATTTTTAGCTTGTTGTGGTTGCATTATTACTAAAGCCGATAAAAATGTTCACGAAAAAAAAAAAAAAATTATTAAAATAATTATCGTAAAAGAAAAACATGAAAAGACATATAACGAAGTTCGATCTAATGGTATTGTTCCGAATGCTTTGCTTTCCCATGAAATTCTTTCAAATTCAATTTCTGCACGACCCGCTTCAGTACTTTGTTTAATGTACTGCAGGTTTACTCTTTCAAAGTAATAGCTTTATCTCTATTTCTTTTCCGAATTACGTTTGATGCAAATATAAATATACCTCAAATGTCTCCAGAGATGTGAAACAGATGGAAATGTTTGGAATATCATTACCATTTATATGTTTTCCCGGTATTGTTTATTTGACCGTGTTATGATATGAAAACATTTGTTTATTAAAACTAAATAACGCGTTTATTTTACGTAGGGTTTAAATATATCAAACGAGTTTAATAAATGCGATAATGTTGATAAATGCAATATTCGCGGAAACATAAGAAATCGTTATATCTATTTATGGTAAAAGGTTATATAATACGTTCTACACCGTAACGGATATTTAAGTAGGGAGACTATTAAAAGAATATTGACATAAAAACAAACAGCTCCTGTAACCAAAAGCTCATCTAACAAAATTGCCATCCGCTCCCTCATTACCGTCTGAGCCAACCGCGAGATCCGATATCCCTGCGCACGTGACTGGAGGAAATTGAAATCTCTATCAGATTATCGAAATATTGAATCGATTTTCCAAAAATAGAATTTTAATTGTTCTGTAATAGGTTTTGCCTACAATAAAATAAAGCTTATTCAATAATAACAAACAGCTCTCTTAATGTCTTCACTGCTGGGACTTACGGCCTTCTCACACAAATTAACATTTGATTAATTTACCTACACTTTAAATATTTATTAGATTTTTTACGTTATTATTGCGAAAAGCAATTCCTGAGTCAAACAAAAATGAAAACGTTTTTATCCTTAAACATTTATTTAGCACGACTAAACAATGTCCTATGTCCAGCAGATAATGTTAGTCTGCTGATAATAATGATGGTGAACTAAATAAAAAGCTGTACATGAAATTGTTAAAAAATTATATTCTATATTTTAACTTTATCTATCTTATCATTATGTCTGTACCTATATCCAAAACTTATAAAAGCTTTGATTAAGAGTGAAAGTGAATACTTGTTGTGCCTAGTTTTTTTTATAATGTAAACCGCGGCGAGAATTTAAGGACTAAAAGGGTGGAGTCGGTATAATAAATGTTATAACATGATAATAATTACGCCGAGATTCTCATTAAACGTTCCTTAAATTTCAATTTCTGCAGAATATAAGCGAATAAATATCGAGACGACAGTGATTTTACAAGCGTAACTTTTGACTTATTACATAAATCAGAGTCGTGAATGAAGTGTTATTAGATTCTATTGACCTACAAATAATCGCGAAGAACGAACGGAAATTAAACGAATGGTGTAATAAAGGACCCGCTAAGATTGTGGCGAGCCGACGTGTTCAAGTAGCAAGTCGTGCGGGCTCATAATAAGAGGGTTCCGTCAAAAGAGTGGCTTCAAACGCGCTTGTGCCTTCTGTTTGTTATCTAATCGTATTCTTTTTCACTTTTGGCTTCTGTTATTTATTTATTTTTTTATTTGTTATATACATTAAAAAATCTTTCATACAATTTATTATTACATATTACAACAAGCGTTCTCGTACTTTATATAATATTAGAGAATAATGAAATTATAGAATTTGAATACATAATAAGAAATATATGTTAATAATGCAATATGAATATTAGAGTTATAATATTTGAGACGCCTTTAATAATAAGTAAACTTTAGCGAGATATTTAACGAGATCAATAAGAAACACGGTCATCTACCTTGCCCAATTTAAACTAAAGGCATTTATTACAATTTTCTAACGATTCTTCACAGATATAAATAGCTCGTTTAATAAATAATGTAATATAGATCAACTGGGGTGTCACTATGTGAACAAGTTAATAGATTATAGATTGCTAATAAATTTCAGTACAATTTCGTTGCTCGTGTAAAGTGAAGGTGTCAGATGTGTAAATGGAAGATAATTGGTCAATTTATATGCGGAACAGACCTCTCTGGATCTTTGTAGATGACTATGATCTCGGCACCAAATAAAATTCTTTTAGTATCTAGTAACAATTTTATTTAAACTGATTTCATGAATTTAAAATAGTTATATAACCATTTATCTAATGTAACAAATCCATGAAAAGTTATAAGGCATATTTACATCTTGAGCATATTAATAAGTAGTAGACTTCTTATTATATTTTATTACAGTTATAAGTAACCTGTATATTTTTTACCAATCTTTTAAATATTTTTAACATTTATTACTGCTTGTATTATATTTATAACAAACTGTACGGAACTTGATTCAACAACAACTAAACTTTTTAGTTTAACTAGGAATCGGAAATTAAAAATGAAATTTTGTTAAGTAATAAAATCTGTTCTAGATAACCTTATTAGAGATTTCGCTTCCTCTTCTGTCCATTAAGTCAAGTTAAAAATATTTAACGCCAGTGTAGTTTAACTTGGGTTGCGTTTTTCATGCTCTTATAATTTAATTATGAGACTTTTATGTTTATTATAAACTCTTATTACGTGGGGAACGTCGAGGTTCATTAAAATCTCTTTTCACGTTGCTTGCGTTTAATTATCCGTTTTCTTTGTTCGCGACCGTTGGGCCTCTGTACTCGCGCAAATAGTTCGTTGTATTTTGTCGCATAGTTTTTTGCAGTTAGACAAATATATGGGAATACAATATGTGAGGTAATGAGCATACTAAGCGTGCACTGCACAACTAATTCTCGAACGTTTTCCGCGGATGAATCAAAGTTTTTACTTAGTGTTTAATATTAAATGCATATAGTACTTTCAGTAGCCCTGCAACGTAATGTAATCTTAGTTAAGTAATGGTTTATGATTAAGAATATATTTAGTTAAAAAACTTTATTACCAGTGATTGGTTGGGCTTTACACAGTCTTTTTGAAATTATCATCTCACATATCAGAATTGCATTTGAAGAGTGCTGTAACAAGAGAAATTATTTCGGTAATAAGTGCAACTAACAAAATTCACGTTGAACAAACAATCCAAACAACGCCACATTGTTATGGACAAGGCGCCAAAGTGTTTACGAGACGTTATTTGTTTTAAAACTAAATGAAATTATTGATGAAGGATTTGTTTTCTAATTTATCGTAATATTTATATTTTATAAAAAAATGTTTAGGAAGCAATTTTATTTAACATTATTTGTAGTGCACTCTAAGTTCTTTTAATATCTTTAGAAATGCTAATCAGGACTATAATAGACGATAGTCAGAGGATGATATTATGAACATTAAGCCTTAATTTTTATGTTGATATTTTGTTTAATTTTCTTTTTGTACTTTCAGCAGAAACTATGAGTAGAATAAAAATTATACGTTCATAAATTATTATATGGAAACATGCTCGAGTTGTTTTCAATTTTAATCAAGATTTAAAGTAATTGACCCATGGTGGAGTTAGATTATAATCAACCGAAACATTTTGAAGCCGATACATAACAAGTGGCGATGATAGGAAGAAAGTAGAGATGAGAGCGCGATTGACCACAACACGATAAATCACTTAGGCTCACTTTATCCCGGCTCTTTGTATTATCTATTTGATCTAACAACTTTTGCAGACTGTCTTAGACGAGGGTACTTATGGGAGAGCCGCGTTTATTCTCCACTACTTATGTACAATATCCAGAAGATTATTGTAAACATGTTGATAAAGTATTCCAGGTTCCATTCATTTCTTTTGCATCGTTTTTATTTTGTATATTTATTACATCATAAATAAAAATCCTCCGTGATTACTATTTTTAATTTCCTCTCTTCTGTAAACAGAACATACGGTTGTATGTTTTTGTGTTTAAAGATAATTTTTCAATCGCTGTCTCTTTGTCATAAAGACTAATTTTTTTTTCAATTTGTACAAATAATATTAAACCAAACAAACATATGTGTGTTTTATGCAGGAATTAAATTGTTTTTTGTGACATAATCTAACTAGAAGAGTAAAACATTCATTCGATTATAAGTGATAAGCTCTGCTCACAACACTGAACGCTGACAAATTCAAAGCGACCTTCTATTTAATCTGCCAATTATATTGCCACATTTAGCACAGTGATTTTGTTTGATAAACGGAAGGTTACATAAAAATACAAACATCTAATTATATTTAAACAAATTAACGTATACATTTTTAATACAAATAAAACAATAGTTACAATTTGATTCATATAGACGTTAAAAAAAATTATGTGTTTCTTGCATTAATTAGGACCGAGTCGATGTTCTCCCTGAAATAGCTCTTTGTAGTTGCGATGGAACTCAGTAACTAAGACGCAACAGACAGAGACGTCGTTTGTACAGTCGAGAAGTCGGACAAAAAGAAGAGCTTTATCTGTTTTGCGATTTGCCGCTGTTTCCTCCTCGACTAAGCTGTAACGCATCGCATTGCGACGGCAGGAACACCGCAGGGAAAGAGTTGTGGGTTTTGAAGCCCAAGACCTGGACATTATCCGTCGCAATGGGAACGAAGTACTTGCTTTCTTGGTTTTCCTGGCCTTTAGATAACTAATTCGAAAGGAACTGCTTGCCAGGTGATAGGGCGTCTGTTCCGGCGCGTTTTTCTAGTACAGAAAAAGAAGTGGAGTACCTTCCCTGTGATGATGACACTTCGTAATCGAGGCGTTGCCGTAAAGCGACGAAGAAGTCATATCGAGGGGTAAGCCCAAATTTAACTAAACGGAGCAAGTTGGATTCCTAATACAAGCTAAGACGCTATGACAAAATTATTAAAGGAATATGTGAATTATTTGCTAAAAAATTGGTTATAAAAGATGTTTTTTTTCGATGTATAGAACTTTAAGTTGGCATTACTGTTCAAGATGGCGATCGATTTAACAGGTGTCAAGTGATTTATTCTCAGTTTGGTTTGGTAATTCATCATGAATAGACTTACGCCTGAACAACGCTTGCAAATAGTGCAATTTTATTTCGAAAATAATGGTTCTGTGCGGAATACGTGTCGCGCACTACGTCCATTTTATCGTCGACAAAATCGTCCATCAGAGCAGATAATTCGATTATCCATGGAACGTTTTCGCACCACGTTTACTCTTATTGATAACTCGCATCCCCAGAGACGCCGTACGGTGCGTACAGAAGAAGCTATTGCTGCTGTAGAGCGTAGCATTGAGGAAGACCGGAATGAGTCCATCCGCCATCGAGCACAGGAATTGGATCTGTGTCCATCCACTTTATGGAAGATTTTGCGGAAGGATCTTGGTTTGCGTGCTTACAAAATCCAACTCGTGCAAGAATTGAAGCCAGACGATCATCAAGTAAGGCGTAGATTCGTCGAATGGGCCTAAAACGAGATTGCCGTTGTTCCCAGTTTTCATAAGCGAATTTTGTTTAGCGATGAAGCGCACTTCTGATTGAATGGCTGGAGTGATGATAATCCTCAACTGTATGTCGAAACACCGTTACATCCAGAAAAACTGACTGTTTGGTGCGCTTTATGGGCTGGTGGAATCATTGGTCCGTACTTGTTCAAAAACGATGATGGCCACAACGTTACAGTCAATGGTGATCGGTATAGAGCCATGATTACTAACTTATTCATTCCTGAATTGAATAACCATGATGTAAAGGAGATGTGGTTTTATTAAGACGGCGCAACATGCCACACAGCTCGTGCCATAATCGATTTATTGAAAAACACGTTTGGTGACCGCCTAATTTCACGTTTTGGACCTGTGAATTGGCCTCCAAGATCTTGTGATTTAACACCGCTAGACTACTTTCTGTGGGGCTATGTAAAGTCATTGGTCTATGCGGATAAGCCACAAACGCTTGACCATTTGGAAGACAACATTCGCCGTGTTATTGCCGATATACGGCCACAAATGTTGGAAAAAGTCATCGAAAATTGGACGTCCAGATTGGACTACATCCGCGCCAGCCGTGGCGGTCATATGCCAGAAATCATATTTAAAATGTAATGCCACAAGATTATCTTTCGAATAAATAAAATTCATGTCAATCGAATAATCCCTCGTTGTTTTATTGCAACTTAAAGTTCTATACATCGAAGAAAAAACACCTTTTACGTTTCCGTTCATGAGCATGAGAATGTATAACATAAATGTTTTCCTTGTAGCGCACAATTTGGGAGGACCGACAAGCAAAAGATAATTTTAGGCTCCATTTACCTTATTACATTTCAGTGGGGTTCGATAATGATTGAGAATATGAACAGGATTTTTGTACAACATATTTTAGAATGTGAATAAACAAATAAATGTAAATATTGAACGAAACTCGTATATTTTTTTCTTTATATAAATGTATGCTACAATGTACATTAAATTACGAGTAGATATTTATATTAGAGAAATAGAAATTGAGTTATATATAGAGCAAAACTATTTCCGATAATTTAAAACTTCAAGTATAATCTGTCGAGAGGTTTTTGGTTATTAGATTATTTAACGGTTTTTTTATTTTCTTTATATATGACAATCTACAGCGTAGATTAGCTAATCTACACTGTAGATTACTACTACCAGGAGAGTAAATAACGTCCTTGACTCTGTATGAGAAAGCTCAGAGTCGTAGAAGTGGGAATAAATGTGAGGTATTTATATAACGTTGTTGTTATAAATTTTAATTAATATATATTCTAGTTATAAAGAATTGCAATCCAAAAATATTAAAGTAATTGATTGCTTATGTTAAACTTAACTATATAAATAGTGAGATTTATCAAAAAGGTAATAGCAGATCCCAAAAATAGATATTATTAGGTACAGTTAAATTTTTGTTATTGTTGTGGATTGCAGACTTTAGAAAAATTAGAGATCTTTTTTGGAGGACCTCTACATTTTTTATTTAATTAATAGTTATTACTTATAATTATGTTTAAAAAAATGTATACAAATCGAAGAAGTCACGCGGATAAACTGAACAGATTATAATTTACCAACGAAGTTAAACAAGGTCCCGTAGCCTGTGACGAGGGAAGGTGTAAATGGAAGCAAATTCATCAATTTATATGCGAAACAGAATCCTTTGAGATACCTTTGATGTCGGCAACTCATAAAATTCTATTAACCCTCTATTACCATTGTAGCAATTAATTGCTTCAAATTGAAATCAAGGATGTAAAAAGTTAAAGATTTTTGTGGAATACAATTAAACTTCTATAAAGGCGACATTCGTGCCGTGCCATCTAGAAAAGATTTTATATGAAAGGTAAAAATATTTTCAAGTACCTTCAAAGAAAGTTTCACAAAATTATTTCCACGAAAAATTCGAAATATGAAGTTAAGGGAACTTTTTCTTTATTGGGTATAATCTTTTTTTTTAATAACGGTAATATATTGCATTTTACTTTTAAATAAAAGTAGAAAAACTGAAATATAATCTACTATTAAAATAGGGGTAATATTTAATTTGATATGTATGTCATGCGTATCACTGTCCGACCACTCTCCAATTTCAGACAAAGTGAAAATGACTCCGAAGCGTTTTATTAATAGGTAAAACGAGACAGAACTCCTGTTACGAGTTTCCTCTTACGTGAAGAAGTATTTGTTAGAAACGTGATTCCACGACTGACAGAACAATACATTTAATCTTTATGTTGTAGAAAATCTGCCTTGCAAAAGCGACGTGAATTATAAAGAAATCTCGAAAACTCTTTCTTTTTATACAAACAGATAATACTTCGATTACGTTTGTCGTACTATGATCCAATTTAATTTCTCCGTTTAGTTTTTTCTATTTGTAGTATAATTTTTGTGAGGTGAATTGTATATGCAAGTGATTTACTGTATTTTATATAAAAAATTAGATATTTTGAACTAATAAATGAAATTAAAACTCATTTAGTACAAGATTGCAAGAATTACTTCTGCGGGATTCAGTTAGTAATATTATAAAGATGACGTTATCCATTGATTATGATTTAAGTTTAATAGATAAAATTGTACCAAAAACGAACCGTAAACAAGAATTTGTATTATTTTATTTTATTAGTCACGAAGAATACTCGTTTTTATGGATGACGTCGTAACTGAAAGAGGTGGTTAGTGAAAAATGGTAACATATTTAGTTAAAACTTAATACAACTAATTAGTGTACATATTATCAGCTTCGCAGAACATAATTGTTTTAATGTTTCAGTTAATAACATGGATAATATATCGTAGATAATAGTTAGCAGCAACCACGCATTAAGCAAACACAACGCCTGATGGAACAATTTGTTAGGCCGTTCTTTGTAAGCGTCTCGCTTTGTGATTCCTGTGAACATAGCGTGAACATTTTGACAACTGGAATTTATTTCACAAGAGGGCGGAATAAACGCCTTGAAAAAAAATTAATTTCGCTCTGCTTAAAACATCCTGTACAAGAATCGTGAAAAGAATTACTTGGGCTGTTTCCTGGAATGCTCTTTTTATTTATAACATTTAATAAGAACTAACTGAAATTACTTTTGTTACTTAAGACTTTTTCAAATTATACAGGTAATAAAATAAATGTAACCGAGTTCTAATTCTTTGATGAAAAATTAATTAGTTCACAACAAGATGCTTTTAAAATTACTTCACCGCTTTTATGGGAGGGTATACAGCAAGAATTTGGCTGCCAAATCTACGGGGACGTATTTACCGGGAATGTTTTTCCGACGTTTAATTTCCTCCCGTAAAGTTTTAATTCGAGACATAAAGCGAGCTTAAAAGCGGTGTCTGGCAAGTTTCATCATCGTACAGATGTGTTGGTAGGAAGCTTACTTTGCACACAAAGCCCACAAGCACAAAAGACTCAAGCCTCCGCTCCATTTTGTGCCTGACAAGCTGGGAAGTCGCGGAATGAGGTGCGTCAACTCTGCGTTAACATCGCCCGTTACCATCGTTAAAACTCATTGTACGGTTACTTATACCTACATCCGATTTGTGTAATTTGCTTTGATCTACATTCCTCCTCTTACTTTATCAATACTTTAAAGGAAATTCCTTAGCGGAAATGTCGTGTAAAGGTTATTTTTTTATTTTGATACAAACTTAAAAAAAATGGATCATTTACAATATTAAATTGCGTATATTTCCAGAAAATATTATAAAGTTGTAAAATGTAAAAATATAACGAAGAAATAAGATGCAAATTTACGTACAGAATATTTAATCGAACATCATTCCGTCTCACTTTCGCGTTCAATCTACTGTTAAAAAAGCATGAATACGATTTACGAAAATGTGAAACCCATTTTTGTAACAAAATTGCAATAAAAAATGTTTTTTGTTAATATTTTATATCCAAACTCACAAATTCTGTGGACCCCAAACTTTCTACAAAGTGTTCCCCGCGGCAAATAGACATGAACCGTAACAGCTGTAAACTCCTGTTTAGTAGTGATTTTCAGTTAAAATATTGCGATCCCTTCCGCATTCCTTTAGCTAAATCATGTAAATTTTTATTTGCTAATGTTATAAGAAAGAATTTGATTTTATTTATTTATCAAAAGTTTTGTGGATCTAATTGAAGCTGTTCGAACTAGTACTGTCCAGCGTTAGGCATGTCGTTGCTTACCTGTGGCCGGAGTGTCTGTATCAAAGTTAAAGGGCAATAAATAGAATGTGATGGTGGAGCCGGCGAGGCTGGCAGCAGGCTTATGTCGCCCACACCTGTCCACCGATTAAACTTTGGGCAGTAGATATGGAGGCATTTAATTTTGAAGCCCATCGTTAAGGGTGTCACCGCTTAAGATATTTTATGACGCCTAAATTGGTTAATTTTGTGAGAACAGAGCTTTGGTTAATTTAAATGATTTGCAAAAAACATCTCGCTTTTGAAAAGAAAAATAACCTATAAATATTGAAAATTGTTTTTATAATTACAGCCTTGATAAAGTTTTATAGAGTCTAAATTAATTTGTTTATAAGATTATTTAAAAGGAAGGGAATTGTTAATTTTATGTTGTATTCTCTGTAATACTTTACAATCGCGACTACTAACGAAAATAGACAAACAGATTTACTTATTAATTACACATACACAGACATGTGTTTAATTTTGAAATAATTGTAAAAAAACAATATTTGCACAAATAAGTTCTGACTGTAACAACTAACCGTTTCTTAACATTTACCTCACAGGTTAAACGGATAAGTTTAATTTGTTCAACAATAACATGAGCTACAGAGTCCTTAAAACTAGAACATAATATTGTGTAGATGCAACTGTTTGGCTTGCGAAAGCTTAGTTATTAGTTCGATGGAATTAAGCGCTGTAACATAAGGTGTCTGGATTTGATAACTTGAACATACTTCAAGATCAACAGCTTTCAACATATGACATCCGCTAACCCGCAATTGGCGAGTGTAGCGGATGAATAGCCCTGACTCTTCTTGTGAGAGAAAATTAAGAGCTATTTTACTTGATAAATTCAGAATTTTGTAGCATTTCCGACAGAAACAATAAAATCTAAAACGTGACTCTGAACAATTAGGAGTGATCGGATCATCATCAAGTCGTCTATCAAGTAACAAAAAAACCTGAATCATTATCGGCACAGTCGCATGACAGTAGCGAGGTGTTTTTTTTTTTGCTACAAGGTTCAAAATCTCTTTCATCAACAACCTCTGCTGAGTTTAAAAGCAATGTTTATATACATACTAGATGTGTTTGCATACGTTGTTCAGCCGACGTTTCTTTATTCAATCAAAAAAAGATTTTGCGTTGTATTTGCTAGAGGAACAAATGTAAGTCATTGTGTTTATACACGACGTTTTGTTGGTGGCTCCGAATGGGTAAGAGGTAGCGTCGGTTCTCTACTCCGCATTATTATTTTGGCAATAATATAACATAACGCTTTCAGAGACGCGTCCCTCTTCGCTTTCGCCGTTGGCAGCACCGCGCTCCAGAAATAGTATTAGAAATTCAAAGTCTATTATTGTACGCGTGCTTAGGTATTTAGAACTGTTTTCTTTTGTGATTGAAATGAACGATACGAATGACAGTTACGCTGCTAAAATGATTATTTTACTTTTTAATATTCATTAAAAGCTATTCACCAATTTTTAGAATTCATGTTTTATTTTCATTTAACAAAGCGATGGGACTAGCGACGGGACCAGTGACTCGTTCATCTGATGGTGAGTGATACCCTTGCCCATATTTGGCGCTGGTTAGGATGATGTACACTGCTCCACAATGTACTCGTCGTCTTGAGACATAAGAAGTTAGGTCTCGGTCCCAGTAATTTCACTAGCTACTGCACTCTTAAAACCCCTACTTTTTCTTAAAGTGCCTCTCCATTACTGGAGGTAAAAAACCTCTAAAAACTCTCTTAAAACCTCTACACAACAATGTTTAATCACTACTGTTTTGTGGCAAAATAGATCATGCATGAGTAACTAAAACTAAGCACATATTTTTAATGAATAAAAATTATTTACTGAAATCGGAAATCGAAAGCAACTCAATATCTGCGTTATGTTGTAAAAAAGATTGTCAATATTTATTTGCTTGTATCCAAATTTCGAAGCGTAATTGAAAGTTCTTAACATTTAAACTAAAGTTAAAAACAAAAATGGCAGATAAAATTTTAAAATTTGGACTAAACTCCAAATATTCAGTCCGAAAAAGTTTGAATATCGACAAAGAATTTATAAAATTTTTAGATGAGATAATATATTTATGTTTTCCATAAAAACGTTACCGATGTTTGAGAAAAGTATTAATGTAGATATTTAGTTGAAACACGTATACAATGCTCTTAAATAATGCATTGTCTTTTATTTGGAATTGTTCCAAAGCGCTTTGTTCCTGTTTCGTTTGTCACGAACGCTTGCATCATAAAATGTATTGGTATAAAATATCATACCTTATTTATTTAAAAAAAGCTAAATTATTGTTATGAAATTAATTTCATTATACTGTATTCCCCTAAATGACGAGCTTACTTTGTTTTAAAAACATATGTTGCATAAAAGTTTAATCAAGATATGCTAGTACAAGTACAGTAGACAAGTAGTGCGTAACACAAAACAGGATCTGGGCCTAAAAAACCGGCATCCATTTTTAAAAACCGTTAAACTCTAATAAACGCGGATGTATAATAAATTTACATTATACCTTAATAAAAGAAAAAAACGGTTTTAAATAATTTCAAGTTTATACATAATAACTTCGGTTTTTAATTGTTTTCATAACGTATTTAGTTTAATATTATATAACTAAAGGAATATTTCTATTTGAATCGTATCTCTAATGGTATGTAACGGGTAAAATATGGTAGGTGCGTTTGTGTAAGAACAATATGCTCTCCCTCCCGTGTCGTTGGCTCTCGGCGGTCGTTGCCTTGACGAGGGATGCTCGAATCAATGTAAAAAAACACCTACAGAATCTAAAAACCATAACGGACATTCAAAAGAGGGGTAAAATAGTCAAATTTAACAGATACTGAGATTTTTCCTGATAAAATTAAACCGTAGAGACAAATATGTATGAAACTAACAAAGATTGTAAATAAAATTTGCTACTTCTGTGTTATGATCATTTGAAAATTCTTTTAATAACACTGTTATTGTTTTACAATTAAATTTTTTTTGTTCTGCAAATCATTACATATAATTTTCTATAAATTATCACACAACACATGGTGCTTCAAAGTTTATTTTTAATTAAATAAAACAAAGAGAAAGAGTGTAATTTAGTTAAACGACGTAGACTTTCCAAAATGGCGGAACCGACTTATACAAATTTTTCTTTGTTTCAAATGTGCATCGAATGATTTTACTTATCAATAAAACCCCTTATTAAATTCAAAATATGTAAACACATATAAAAGTTTATGATAACTAACTTAAATATGAAACATATACTACTAGTTTGTATGAAACATAAACGTAATAAGTATTAAGTGCTTTGAAATATGTGTAATTTGCTATGATAGTTCAAAAGAAATTACAAATTTAACAGTCGAGAAGAAAGGAAAAGCTATTGATGAAATAAAACCGGATAAAAATGTATACATACGTAGTATATTTTACATACGGAAAAGATTCCTTGAACAACTATCTCTATTATCATTTCGCATGAAGCAATCTAATATAAAAGGTGTTATTTACAATGAAGTATATGGTTATACTGTAAGGTATAATTATCTAATTGGGTTTATTTTTCAATGTATTAATAAAATAGATTCTTTTTTGATTTATCATTGTGGAATTGAAATAAATAATACAGAACACAAAACATTTCAACAGTTTAATAAATTGTCAAGTTGTAAATCAAAACACAATCTTTAATATTCAAGAGATTTAATATGTCAGCTCCCGAATTGTATTTTTTCACTTATCCACCCACCAAATTGTGCAAATAATGAAGATGAAAAAGTCCATGAAAGCGGAATTCATAAGCTCGATGACACGTGAATAAAATGAATGGCCCGTGTCACATATTATTACTTCCGAAATATTTGCAGATTTATATGTTATTTAAGTGACATCATAAAACGTGATCATTTTGACAATAATAACTTGCAAGAAATTTTCAAATCTCTTTAATGCTTCTTCCTTTTGTCAATGTGGAAGGTGCTCAATATGAAACATACGTTTTTAATTGTGTTTTAGAAAAGATTTTTTATTTTACACCTGGTCCCACAATTAAGGAAAAAAAACCGCTTTTGGCATTGCGAAAGTAGGAAATATAAGTTTATTACTGTTAATTTCTGCTTTTCTTTTGATTTTGTTTAAATATCATTTATAAATTTTTGTTTTAATAACAATACTCTATAGGTATATTTGGCTACTACAAGTTTATACTTTTTATCAGAATGTATTTTCTGAGAAACTTACGTAGACTTGTCAACTTATTCTGGTACTTAGTGGTGACAATAAATAGATCATAAAAATATGTTATAGTTGTTATTTAATTTTAAATATGAAATACGCAATAATTTAAAAACAGTTCAAATTAAATAATGAAATTAACAAAGATTAATAGGATTTAGTTGATGGGGTCAACTTTTGTTACGATTTACTTGTTAGTTTATTAATATTTAAGTACACTGTAATAATAATTCTGTTCAAGAATATGAAGAAAGTACAAAAAAAAAGGAAATACATGCGAAGTCAATGGATTCCCGAAGTATAAACCAGTACATAGGAAGTACCGACAATCTCGCAAAATACAAAAATTTTAAACATTTTCCATTGAAAAGTAAAGCCTTTCTTTAAAACGCGCTCGGTTGTATTAGAAGTAAGGCGTTTCCAACAATACGACTATAATGCCAAGTCTTATACACTACCTTTTCCTTCACTCCAAAAAAAAGTGTTACCACTTTACAACAGTGAATTTTATTGTAAAAAGAAGCAAGGAAGGAACAACTAAATTTAGTATTTATGTACATGTTTAAATAACTTCTTAAAAGTTTTTATTTCAGATTGAAGTACACGTTTCAGTTAGTTACAAAGATTTTAGTCTAGGTCTCAAATTTGTTTAAGTACTTAGATTAATTTTCAATTAATAGCGAAGCGTACAAAAGGATTTCAGTTAACAGCTCGAACCCAATGACTGACTTGTTTTTAATCAATTAAGTTTCTATCAAGTTTTCGCTCGATCGATACTGTTAAACAATGTAAATGTATAATTTAGCCTGAGACGAGAGTTGAGAACATCCGAGCGAAGCTTCACAATTGCTACAAGCAATTTACGTTTATTTAGTTTAGCTTCTAAGCTTAAACTGTATACAAAGTAACAGCATGAACTACGCTGTCTGTATTAAGCATACATTTCTATCATCTTCGAAGTTATTATAAACTATTGGCATAACAGACTATCGTTTCTTTAGACATGGCGCTGATAACTAGTTACAAGTAATTATTTATTTTTACATTTAAGTAGAGGATAGGTTGCCACATGTCAATGTCAACCAAATTAAAATCAATCTTAAAGTGTTTTTGAGAAAATATCAAGACGTATACGTGGTTGTAAGCATAGCTAAAACAATCAGGTGCTAGTCAGGATGTGTACACAGCAAATAATTGCGCTCCTAACTTAAAACAAGATGTTAAGTGCCTTAGAAATTTGACTAGTGTCAGCGGTATAAGTAGAAACAAATTAACGCATACAAACTACTCACTTTCGTGATCAATAGTTGTTACGGTGGTAATTACCAAAACGAGCTGCGGAACAGAATCTACCACATGCAGGTATTATAATATCCATACGTTACTGCTTACTTGACGATGATGTATAAAGGCTTTATAAGCTTTGTTCACGAACTCGTTGTTTCAGTTGTTGGAAAATTTAATGTAACTAAAACTCATAAACCAAAAACTGGTATTATAATAGAGTAAGAAGTGAAATAAAAAAAAATTAAAACTAGGAATTTAAATATATTTTTTTCATTTTCACCTCGTTCATATGAAAATTGATAGAACAAGCTGAGTATAATTGAAAAACTTCATTTCAGTACACGAGATACTAATTTAGTAAGTAAAAGTTTTTAAACGTTGTTCACAAAAGCTTAATCGAATTTTAAGCTTAATTTGAGTTGAGATATTTTCCAGGATAACATCTCAACAAGAATATGAACTCGCAGACTTACATGTATACGGTATAATGAGTTGAATACATATCATGTTATAAAGCCATTACGTTAGCAATTTTTGCTTTAGAATCAATTTCGTAATAATCAAATTCATAACGTCTCTTAGGAAATATTTTTTACAGATGAAAAACATCGAGTTCGTCAAAAATGTTCAAAAAATATTATTACTTGCAATAGCACTTTAAGACAACGGTAATTTTAAACTCCATTTTCCTGTGTAAAAATAAATGAGCTCGATATTTTCATGAACAACATAGCTCAAATTTAATCTTTCGTATTAAATTAATGTTGCATTTAGATCGAGCAGCTGAAAAAAAATATTCGCAAGTTGTTACTTACAAACGTTCCATTTTTTGATGCTCGATGAATGTTTTACATTATAAAATCAACTAAAACGCGCTTTATACAGATAGAACTAGTAATTCTTTTTTTAATGGTGTACTTTTACTTTGCAGTGTAAATTCTCGAAAATAATAAATTCGGAACATTTTCAAAAAATATTTATGATATTTTTATAAATTTTCAAAAAATAAGTTGTTAAAATATATGAAGAGTAATGTGTTAATATTTCGTATAACAATATTTGATTTAATTTTATTTTCCAACACATTACTTACGATTTTGTGGTACAGAGCAAAAACAACTTGAAACGCTTGAAACTTTACACTCCAGCGGTTTCTCTCCTTAGTGTTCATTCAATCATTCTACGTAAATATCGAGAATATGTATAAATTGAAAAAAAAAAAACTGTTAAGCATAATACTTTTTTTATATATTATACAGGCAACCGCAGAAAGTTCGTAACATAGTATGAAATAATTTACATAAAACGTGAAGATAAACTGCGGCAAAAGATGAAGACATAATCTCCGAAGAAATCAACAACATTTTATTGATATATTAATTATCGACCATGTACTAGAAAGACCGACAAATGTATTATTTAAATACATTTTTATGAAAAAGCATTTATATATCCGATGTACACGTTTTACGAAAAAATGTAATCGCGTACCACTCAAAAATCTTTAATACATGATTATTTCTTCCTTTTACTGAATAGCTTCTCAATAACCGCGACGTATTCACAAATTTTCATATTATAATTAAAGGTTCTTTCATACAAATATTCGACAAATTAACTTGAGTTTTCAAAGGAATTTCCTTCGATATTTACGGCAAGTATTTGGAATTTTGATAAGTATACTTCAGTTGAATGGAAGGTAAACGTAAGTCTATGGAGAAATTTGTTTTCGTCCTTGAATTTTTGTATATTGAGTATTTTATATAAAAAAGGGTTTCTTTTTTCTTAAAAAAAGAGCACAGAAATACACTTTTTTCATTCAAAATAATAGACTTACTTTTACGTAACAAATAATATTAAAAGCTAATTTTAAAATACTCCCACGGAAAGATGCGAAAGTAAAACAAGAACAGAAATAATTATAACAACTACTTCTTTTAAGCTTTCAAGTATCAGTATATTTCAATTATAAAGAAAAGTTAACTATCATTGCTGAATTTTAGAAACAAGATCACTTAGTGAAACCAAACTTAAACAACCTCTGCTGCTAGTTAGCAGACACTTGACATAGAAAGTTTCGCGCGCTAAACACTATGCTCATGGACTAAAGTAGTGGGTAAATAGGCATTGGAACGATTGAATAAAAGTCGATTTCGCGGTATTTTTTAGTATATGTAAACTATGAAATAGAGATAATGTAATGTAAATCTACTCTTTCAAATCAAACCTAAGAGTAATGTTTAAAAATGTTAAAACTTGAGTAAGTTGAATTAGTGGTCCGTTAGTACAGGAAAGTTCCATTACGTTTGTCTAGCGACACTTTCCAAAAGCGGCTCGATCGGCGGAGCTAAATTAGGATTGACGCCGACACGTTTTGTAAAAGCATTGCACTGTTGAATTATTAAGGCAAGTTTGGATGGAGCTATATCCGTAGAACTGTCGGCTGTCCGCCTCTACCTATATGAACGTAGATAATAGTCCATTTACGGAACAGCTCATTCCCAATTCTGACATTCGGATAAAGTGGCCAACGAATGAGCATAAGCCACAGAGGCGATCCGGAAAATGGCGGAAGCTGCAAATTTTTATCGTGAATATTTAATGCAATGGCTACAAGTTTATATATAAAAAACTTTGCTATAAAAATTCATAATATTTTAATTATAAATTTGAACTTTTGCAATAAGAACGATAAAATGTCGGATTTGGTAGAAACCGTATTGGTTGCTATTTAAACGATCTTTGTTAATCAGCTCCTATTTTTACCGCTAAACATTAGTGTTCATACATTACTGTATTCTCCGCGGTAGCTAGTTAAGTTATTATATGAAAGAGATGTTACATTTTATGACTCAAAACAACGATTACAAGATGATGGTGTGTTTATCATCTTAACTGGAGCTAAATTTTTAAGAGCGAGCGTATGTATAACTTTACATCAGGTAAACATCCTACTTGTCTCCTCTTTTAGTGCGAGAGGGATAAATAAAATAAATATAGTCATAAGTTTTTGGTGTTAATGTGTATCAGTTATTATACGAAGTTGATTACATGTGTACTGGTTAAGAAACGATAAACTCAATATATTCAAATAACGCTATTGGTGTAAAAGTTTTTTCTGAAGTTATGTACGAATTTGCTACAAATTTGATTTACAAACTTGTGTTAAGCATTGCAGCGCTGAAATATGCAATTTAATGCAATGGCGCAGAATGAGCATACTTGAAGAGTGTACGGTGTAAGCAGGTGGTAATTAATACATAACAGGCAACAACGTGATGCAAACTATGCCTTCGTATATTGAGTTCAGGGTTTATTGAAAGAGGAAAAGTTACAAAGCATTTTCATAAAATTTAACGTTCTTTGTAACTTATAAATATGAAGAATTTATGAAATGAAGCAGACACAGCATAGCTAATTTGTTACGAAATATTAATGAGGTCCACTGACGGCTCCTGGGAACAAGAGACAGCTGACACCAACTTATCTTTTCCTTTTTACTAAAGGTTTGTAAATATACTGGTGCTTTAGACAAACATTTTTGTTGATTGTTTATTTATATACAGCAGTTTAGTAAAGCTAGCGAGTTAAGTTAGTGAGTGCAAAATTTCCAGATAAAATATTCAGAAGTTTAAATAATTTCTTTCCATTTTCTGGTTGTTTTGATAATGGACGGAAGGTAAACAAAGAGGCTGTCTACCGGATGATTTATGGTTGCTGCTCCTCTAAGTTTTAAATATGAAATTTGTAAATTTATTATAACGATAGGTACTCCATAGATATACTTCCGTCACCAATAAATAAAAAGTATACATTCTCACAGTACTGTTCACCAATATAATTATATCTCAGGACGTAATGATGAAGATTACAATGAAGCAACAATAAAACATCATATTTACTTTGAATGACATATTACATTCGTCATATGACAATTACATCTACTTTTACTATGAAGAGTAGTAAAGAATTATTTAAAATTATAGTTTGTTATAAATAAATTCGTCTAGCTCCGTGCAATTCGGTTAAACAAGACAGTTACGATAACTTCTGCTGGAAATTTATTGTTCAATGATGCCCAGGTAGGGTTTACCCTCTAACGGCAGAACAAACTAATTACCCGTTTAGACTATTTGCTTTGACATCGTGATTGCTTTGTCGCCTCGGGGCAATCGAGAAATGTCTCAACGAGATGTATTTCTCGTAATTTAATTATTCCCTTTAACTATTCTGAAATTGAAGCAGAACCGTTCCCAAAGTAAACACGATCATACACAAAAAAAAAAACTTAAACAAAATTTCTAACAATTACTTGCATATAGGTCGTTGTAAAGTTTTAATGTTATCTAGTTTTTATTTATTTATTAATATACAGATATCGATATGAAAGTATAAAACATATATGCAAATAAGGTGCTTTGACGTGCTATTTTAAACAATAAATAAAATAAAGTCGATGGACATACAATCAAACATAACTTATGTAACAAATTTTAATAATTTAAAAATATATTATTACTAAAATAGCGAAATATAATTCTTTTTAAGGCAATTTTGAACATGACTGTCCTACCCACACGAACTGCTGAAGAAAGTGCATTCCAAAGTCTAACTGCATATACGGATAAAGAGTGACAAGAGGATTTCAGGACAATGAGTTGAAAATTTAAGGCTAGTTTTGACTTGAAATCTACAACCCTTACGAGATGAAAGGACAAAGGGAATTCAGACAGAATTCACTTCCTGCACTGACTAGAGTGAAAATAAGCACGGGGAAAATGCTCCAAACAAATCAGGAATCATGTCCATTATTTCAGTGATAAAACTAAAAAAGATAACTTTATTATCTAGTAGAAAGTTTACTAGTGTATATATGCTATATGTATGTGTGGTAATTTCAAAAAAATTTAATCAATTATTTATGCGGCGACGTATGAACCTCTGGGCATATTCAATAATTGTGCGTTTTTATGTCCCAGTTTCATATTTTTACCATATATCGGAGGATATTTGATTATATGAAGTACAGGAAAAGGAGACGATAAATTAAATTCTATAGCTCTTTTGGTTAAGGAGATACTAAAAAATCAATGTTAGCACTGTAGAAGGAGGAAAAAGAAAAGACTATAAATTTCAATAAGAATGGAACTCATGACCATAGTAGTAGTAAGGTAATAGAAACCCGGATAAATAAGACGACGCGTGTTTCGAAAAATTCTTATTTACTTACATGTATATCTACGGCAGTAAATTTGTTTTAACGCTTATCTTTGTAGGCATTATTTTTCATTTTATCTGTAAACCAAACTGTGCAGAATATAAATTTATAAATTAAAATAATATATATACAGATCTTAAACAAAAAATACTAGTTATAACCATATAACAACTAATTACATCAACAATGCAAAAATATAATATGAGGGCACGTTAAAAGCTTATACTAAATTTATTACGAACATGATTTGTTTCGTAACAAAATTATGTCCCTAACGACGTGTCCGAAATGAACCCCTAATAGAATGGTCTTTTGTGATTTAAACTTTGTAACAGCAACGTCAAAAGTTGTTCTAAAAAGCTGTAAATACGTACACATAGCAACATCTACGAACCATTAATCTTCGTCAAAAGCTCTGGTAAAAGGTAAAGTGTCGCTTGTCGGAGAAACCCTACTCTAAGATATTAGTAAAATTGTCAATGGTTTGAAACATTAACTACTGGTCACATCATAAGAATCTATCCGGTACACAGGATGGAAAAATTTAATTGTCACAAGTATAATACAAGTGGAATCGTGATGTATTCGTGAAATTAAACAATTCTTTGTGATTACATCAAGATCACTACTTATCAATGACCTATATTTGCGATAGAGCTAAGTTAGATTTAAAAAAAGTGATCTTAATTAATTGATCGCTCAACTATTAGTCAAGATCCGTAATTGATTTTATTCCTCTTTGGGTAGTTGGGAAGGAAAAGTAGAAAGCATTTAACTCAATTATAACGATTGATGATATTGAAAAAATTATTATAGATAGTATTCAGAATATCGTCACAAATTATAGCAATCCATCTTTGGAATATATATATATACAATATAATGTTCGATCATTTTAGAAAGCTATTTACAAAATTACGGCCGTGATGTAACTTATAGCGGCTTGATGTTTATGACCCTGCCTATCTTAATTATTTGCTGTGAGTTTTGGACCCATAAGCCATTAACAAAATGAAAGCGAAAGGCCACTTCCACCGCACCGCAACGTACCTCTTCTGTTAATCTGTCTTTTGTTTTCTTTTAAGTGGTCGCTGAATTTTTGTTTCAGTTTTAAAATGCAAAAAGCAACGGCTCATTTTTATCATTAGTTAGTTTCTCCAGCGTTCGCCAATTAACAAAATTGTCAGCGTCATTCTTTTATTTAAACATTGAATTTTTAATTTGTTTACGTTTAGTACTTCGGTGTTTTTATTTACCGCAGTGCGTTTATTTCATCAGCATTTTATCTCAATAAAAATAGCCTTGAATAATAAATAAACGTTTTCATATAAATCCGATTATATTTCATATGATTTCAATTCTTTGTTAGGTAAGAATACTAAAATATAGCACAATAATCCTTTCATAGGAGATCTTGATTATAAAAAAATGGATATCTTCGATCCCTATAAACATTTTCTATCTATAGCTTTTTCTAGAAAATAAAATGTAAATAGGTTATTTTTTTATACATCACAGGTTTTATTAGAAGTTGGTATTCTTAAAATTAACACCTATTACATAAGTTGTTAAGTACGAATTCGAGATAAAAAAGGACTGGTTTAAGCATCTTAATCTTGATAGAAATCCGAACAGACGTTTCCGGTACATGTAAGATTCTGCTTAATAGCAGTAAGAAGCTTAATGGTTCGCAACGCAATGTCAATTTGCACTAGCCGGTAATAGAGGTAAATAAACACGGATAACAGCGTACGCCATAAACGTTAAGATGCTGCTGTTTGTAGACTTAAGTGAATGTTTTAAAGAAAGCTTAAGAGAACGATTAATTTGACCGTTGTTGTCGCTCTATAATTGACTAGGATATGACGTGGTGTTGTTTTAAGAGAAATATGAACAAGCTTTTTCTAGACTAGTGCTCTCTACCAACAAACACTTTGCTTATCTTCAAATGGAATCGTGGTTAAACACTAGTCTACATTAAATAAAAAAGACTATGTCATCAATGTTTACATAAAACAAAAACAGTTTTCGCAGCTGTTGAAAAAGTTAATATATTAACATAGATAACATTTATTTAATACAACATAAGGATACAAAACAAGAGGTAGACTGTGTCCCATCGGTAAGTAATACGCTTATTCATAACATCGTCTCGTTTGTTATCATATTATAAAGTTATACAGAACCAAATTGTATCGCTTTGAAACATATGTACACAGTCCCCTTTTCGTATTTATTTCCCTATATACAACACCTCTTTGATCACCTTTTAGAATCTTACATTATGTGATCATGAATTTCTATTTATTGGAACAAAATCCTTATAACATTATGTACAAAGCGTAAGAATCAAAACGTAAACACATAATAGTTACCACAGTTTATTCTATAAGGTGCTTACGATTTTATATCTATAAAGAATAAACGCCAGAAAAAGATAACCAGCACATATGCTAGTAAACTTTTGTTAGTTTTATGTATGTAAATGTTTGATAGAACACATATTATTGCAATATTTACTGTAGTAGAGTAAAAATCTTTTTTAGAGAATTAGAAAGAAGTACGTTTACATATAAAATATCTATAACTTTTTATAAAGTAATTTTTTATTGAAAAAGGTAATCTTTAATGAGTGATTTGGTTTCCTTACAAAGTAAATGAATATAACATTTGTCAGCAACTGAAAATTAATCTTCTTGTACTTGGAAATTAACAATGGTCTCTTATTTAATAGTACGCGCGAATTAAGTATAAGTGTTTTAATCTTAAAGATTCTATAAGCTTTCTACATGTGAGTTAAAGATTTAAAACATGCATTTAAAAAAATGGAAATGCCAGTGTTATAAATTGATATGGAGGTTATAATTTGAAACATCAAGGCAATTAATCTAGCTTTCTTGTTAGTTAATGCATAGAAGTCATTGTGCAGCCTCTCAGACAGAGAGCTTACGTAGTAATCTTAATCAGATATCTACACATATGCGCACAGTCCAGGGAAATCTACTATTCATGGGCAGTTTAGTAAAAGCTGGTCTTATGTTAACTTCGCTCTTGCGACCTCTGTACTAAAGTACGTGATGTGAGAACAAGATCACGTGTTGTAATACAATACCATGGGATTTATACTGCTTTACGCATAATTGAGTGACTAAACGATGCATCGTTAGTCTCGCTTCTGATAAAAGACACTACGTCTAATTACAGCGCCAAATAACACCCATGTAATTAAATAAAACATCACTAATTTCGCTAAACCCTAAAACGATTTATCAAAAAAAAAATTGTTTGTTCGATTTTTTTTACTAAATACATTATCATCATTTAACATTCTTATAATTTACAATATCAGATACTAATTTAAAAAAGTTTTTTTTGTTTCCTTAAGTTCTGCGAATTTTTTAACAATGTATAAAAAAAATATCTAAGGAGATAAAACTTGAGATCAAAATTTATTAAAAAGCATAGCTTATAAAATACAGACTTATTACAACATAAATATAATTTAATATCTTTATAAAGCCAAGCCAATTAAGTTTTGCAGAGAAATGTAAAGAATAGAACTATGAAATTGAATAAAAGATTTTTAAAATTACATTTCATTGAAAAATTGTAAGATCAGCGTTTCAGTCAGATTATAAGCATAAAAGGGTACTCGTTCCGATGAAATTATATAAGTCTCCTCATCATGGAAACCTTTATAAAATATTCATTGGCTTTTGTAGTATTTTATCTATGAAGCATCAAGCTCTACTAAAACGTACACAGACGTATGTAACAAACTCAGTTCTCCTTAAGAATATCTATAATAAAAAATTCAATGGAACACCCTTATAATACTTTTTTTTTCATGTTTAGTATAAATCAGGGCTGACTTTCCACTATTATAAACATTAAAATATTCATTTCAATTTTCATTGGTATTAATATTCATAAGCGCATAAAACTCTATCACATTTCCTTTCCAAAAATAATAATTATCTTTCTTTTATGACATGAAGTATCTCTTTTCTTCCAAGTCATATCCCCATGACTGAAGGTCGTGGTCATCGTATGTGTAATGAAATACACGACGACTTTCTTGGCAGTTCTAAAGGGAGTGGTTTGCCATTGCCTTCTCCATTTCACATACTAGTCCGACCACGGATGGTCACGACATAGATATACAGGTTTCCTCACGATGTTTTCCTTCACCGTCAAAGCACGTGATATTAGTTGGTGTTATACTAATTATATATAAATTTAAAAATTTATTGGTGTGGGCCGGATTCGAACCTCCTAAGGCTTAGAGATGAAATATAAACAATTTCTTTTATTTACAATAAAAGATTTCAATTGATAATTTAGCAGAAGATGGTAAAGTATGTATACTCAGAATAAGTTACCTTTGTATGGGTATGATTGACGAACCACAACAATATTGGTGGTATGTTACACATATGTTATCTTACTCAGTGTTAGAAAGCAAGCGGGTTAGCCGTCGCACGATGGATGCAGTTATATATACACAGAGGAGATCATCGTCTCATTTATTATTTATTAATATTCACTGAGCTGTAGGTACTTTAGTGTTATATGCAAAATGATGTTTATATAGAATCTACTGATATAAGGTTTCTTTTGTATAGATTTATATTAATACAAATATAAAAATGCATTAAATTTAGTAAAAAGAAGTGTGAGTACTAGTACAAGATATCCATGAGAAAACCATATAACATTTCATATTATTGTTTGACATAATGTATAAACTATTGTGAGAACTATTGTAAGAGTTCTTTGCGAATTCGACGTATTCGTATATTACATTAAAAATTAACAGGTTTTTGCCTTCCGTGAGGCACCGAGACAATACATTTTTAATGCATTTGTTACCTACACTCAAACTTAGGGAAAGAGATTACTTTTGGCACGCATGGATAAAGTTCCTCTTAAGTTCTTTTGACGTTATCTTATAAATTATGCAAGTTTCGGATGTGTTCCGTACATTCCATAAGTTACCTTTGTGTGTAAATACATTACTGTAATTCTTAGTGCATTATTCTGATATCAATTTATAATCAATTATACTTTATTGTATAACTACTACAAGGTACAAATTAAGAATACAAAAGTTCATTGTATAAATGCTAATATTTAAAAATATATGCAAAAAATAATGTTACAAATATAATTGTAAATGAGACGAAAACGAGAGAAACTTATAATAATGGAAAACTATATTGCTGATGACAAAATTTATATGAGTAGCTTAAATGATGGCAAAGTATTTTTGAGAGTCAGAGTGTTTAAAGCGAAGTGACAATCACTCGCAAGTTTTAGCCCATGGTACATTAAAAATATAGTATGTGTAATACAGAGGTGAGAAGAGATTGTTAATCTTTCAACTACGCGTGAGTAAGCTTACTATAAACAATAAGAAATCAAACAGAAAGTGACGGGGCATTGAATACCCGCGCTGTAGATAACGTAGAACCCGCATTAATACAAACGTCGCCAGTCAAGCGTGATTGGAAATATTGAATCGTTTGTCCTAAAGACACTTTCAATTTAACCTCCTCCTAGAAGGATTTTTTAACAGAAAGAGAGAGTTCATTTGTTCTTTGTTTACAGACATCATTCTTTTTAGTTTTATAGGAATTTAAATAGCAAAATAATAATATAGCAAAATAACAAGATAGCAGGCAACAGGGACCTAAAACTAAGTGATATATAGTATGATAATTATATGTACAATAACTTTAAGAAAGCGACAAGATTTTAAAAAATTTCATTGAAACTATCAAAATGAATGTAAGCGAATTAAAACATTGTTCTTTTTTAAATCTGCATAGTACTTATAAATTATGAAACGTGAAAGAGGTAAGAGAAATGTAAAAATTGCTTTAGCTATGAAACTCCTGAACCAATGATGCTAATTGTGAACTAAGGCAAAACAATCAAGGAAAATCACCAATTTCATTACTACAAATAAATATATAATAAATCAATTCATTTTATTATCGGTTCAGGTTTCTGTTATAAAGGTACAAACAAAAATCCTTATAGTTTTTAATATCCCATTAAAAATATGAAATAATTTTAATTAATTGCAATTATGAAAGAAAATAAGAACAAAGATATTGGAAATCGTTTATATGTCATTGATTTTGAACCACAGATTATTCAATCTGTTGAACGTAACACTTTTCAACTTATTAAAGCCTACGTAACCCCAACAGAAAAGCGAACCAAGGAATAAGATAAGCAATATACTTATCATGTCGTAAAAGTGAGTAGGTAACAATTTATTGACCCTTAAGGCGTGTTATCGTTAAATTTGCATAAAGCATAAGGCGGCACACGACCTTTGCCGGCGCTAACCCCTCTGTTTTTACGATCACCACATGCGTCGATGGTCTAGATATAAACTTTAATAATATTTTCTGATATACGACTGGATAAGAAAATATATGTCTGATATACGACTGGATAAGAAAATACGTAATAATCATGAAAAAAAAATCTCTTGAAGACATTATTGATCGATATATATTATTAACTAAATAATTCAAAACGTCTGAATCTTTACAATTTATGTATCTCTGTACCTTCGTCTTCATATATATCTCTATAAAATATTTTATTATATTTATTTGCCGTATTTTAAAAGAAATTCTATTTCTGCATTACCTACATTAATTGGCTGTAAATATAATATTTCGGTTGTTTAGGATATTCTTTCAAACGACTCCCACAGGACGCATCGATCCTGGTTAAGTAATAATGATATTTATATATTATAATATAATATGTAGGTATGTTGCGGCAAACCAAAACTGAAATTAATAAACTGCCTTAATTTCATTAACAGAAAGCAATGTTTCAATAGTCAAGTGTGGTTAAATATGTTCGAGTCACAAATGGAATTAATTAAAAGCATTAGTTGATTTTGGTACTTTTTGGTACTAAAAATATATACCTCCTTGGTTTTATCATCAAAATTTTTTCTATCTATATAAAGAAGGAAACGAGGATCACAAAATGAATTTATAACAACACTGTTTGCAATATTTAAGAAGCAGCAAACATTAAACAGACATTTTTAAAAAAAATTGTAAATTGCTTTAAAGGTTTATACAACGACTGAATGACTAATGAGGCTTCGCATTTCACTTTTTGTTTCGACGTATTCATTACCTGCTTCCATCTCAGTTTGTTTACAAAAAAATATCTTTGTCCTCCGGCATGTACTCTAGCAAACAATATCTCTAACGATTTTGAGGCCAAGCGATTTCTCTCTGCGAATTTTGAATAAGAAAAAAGAACGAGCAAATTAATAAGGAAACAGATGTTAATATTTACTGTGTATTAAAACAGCTCCTTTGAGATTCAGACTCCCGGTCCAGATTTACAGTCTTTAGTAATATATGTTTTTTCATTTAAATTTAAGTATAATACGAAGTTTGCACGTCTGTAAAGCAAAAATCTTAATTAACAAAAAACTACTTTGTGTATAATTGTCCTTGCCCACTGTTGTTTCCCTTTCTAGGGATTCGGGCTATCTCTCAAAAAGAAAATGTCATGACCATCATCCAACCTGCTGACCCAGATCGGCTTGACGGACATCCTATGTTCTCGAAAACAGTCGTCCTTTGAACATACCAGTTTAGTTTCGGTACCTTCTTTTACACCTAACCATCTATTCTAATTTAATTTATAAATGAAATAGTTCCGTTACGACTTGTAAATATACTTAATTGGTTAATATACATTTACAATTCTGAAGGATGTATTCACAAAGGTGTGACACTTAATACAATTGCCCAACCTAATTCCAAGTCATAACCAAGAAGTTATGATTCGAGTCACACTAAGTTACAACTTCGTTCCGAGGTTTAATGCTGCAATGAACTGAATTAACAGTTTGTACTCTTTAGAGTGAAAAGCTTGGTTTCGTATATGCGGCCTGTACATATACAAGTGTTCAACAAGTGTTTAACTCAAGAACACTGCTAGCTGAATTTCAAATCATTTCTTTCGACGAGTAGCTTATGTATTACATTTACGACTAACATATTTTTGAATACAAATAAATGTTACAAAATGAAGAGGACGTTCACTTTATATGGCGCTAGTCTTAAGTCGACATATGTATTGTTACCTTAGTAATTTATACAGGTAGTAGTAATAGCTACAGCTATTCTACAAACGGAAAAATAAATTTGGACGTTAATACTTGTCGGCACAAATGGACGATGAGCCCTATTTTTGTCATACATCTCAATTCAGTTAACATAATAAACCTTTATTCTTTTGTACAGGTTTTTAATTAGTTTTTTTTTTAGAAAATTGTTAGTTTTGATAAAAGCTCGCGCAGTTTTAATTTGTACGATATACTAAATAATTATTTACATTCTGTGGAAATTAGTAATGATTCCATTAAAAGTTGGGAATAAAAGGGGCTAACCTTTCCTCGCTTGAGTCAGACATTTTCTGAGCACTTTTCTCATTATCTATTATACTAAATAAATTATTAATATTGTAAAGGATTATTTCACGGTTCTTATCGTTTATAAAGTTCGCTTAATGTATCGATAAAATATTACACGTTTTCCTAGTTTAAGTTTAATGTTTTTTGAGCTCCTGAAAAAAAAAAGAAATGTTTGAAGCGTGTATGTTTGTGACATCGAAACTTCCATTACATTTTTTTAAACTGTATAAGAGAATTCGATTCACGGTTTCCAACAATTTTTTCCCGATAAATTCTTCTATTTTTTATAGCCGATACTGTAATATTTTGGTAGAAACGGTTTAAATTGAGTTATGCACAAAACTCTCTCTGCTTACAATGGTAGATGGTTTTAGCGACACACCAATATTAGTTAAGTCTCGTTACCCCAGTAATTTATAAGGTAAAGCAAACTTAACAACCCCAACACTACTTGATAGCGACAAAGACAGTAGTTTCATTTGTATATAATATCATAAACGCTTATGTAAAAAAAATATCTAATTCCATAGTAACATTCGGATTTAGAGACATTTCTATCTTTGCAAACATGTAACTGTACTTCCGATGTCGACTTATCCGTATGGCAAGGTTCGAAACCCCTTAGAGACTAGTAAATTTGAATTACCGGCAACACAAGAGGAACGCATATTAAGCCTTGAACAAATGCAGTATACTAATATCGATATTCATCCTTAAAGGTAATGAATATCTTAGCCTTCGAAGTTTTTTAGATTTTTCCTATGCCCGCTGTTTTTAAAGTTATGGGGATAACTGCCGAACTCGCAATATATGCGCATTTGAGATGTATGTTGGTCAAAAATACAGGAAAATCTTTTCCTGATGTTGTCTCCTCTTAATAAAACCTTTGTCAAAATTGTAAAAAGTTCGAGAATTATTTTTGCGCTAGTACTATTTTATTACTCATTGCAATAATTTTTTTTATGTTTTCAAAATATATTTGTCGCGTTAACATTCAAAGTTTTTGCAAGTTTTCGGTTTTACATTATAAGCAATACAAACTTCATTATAATCATTAAATAATTTCCTTCGACGAGTTCTTGTTCACAAATAATACTTGAGTTTCATTTTAAGCAATTCCAATTACTGGCCTTTATTTAAGTAAAGTCTACTTACTCGAGTAAATTAGAAGATGTACTAATTGCTCGAAAAGTTTCTGATGGCACCTTTATGAGAGTAATTTGAATGTTTTAAATGCCATTTAGTATCTCTTATTTGCAGAAGAGTTTTTTCAGTTTAAAAAAATTGGTTTATTAATTAATTACAGCACAGTTAAAATAGTAAATAATAATAAAAAAAAACATATCGAAAATTTTACTTATTAATATCTGAATGCCTGGTTGGAATCTATAAATATGTTAAAGTCACAGTTCAAGAAGTTTTTTTAAAAATATCATTACATTAACTCTGTTAAGTAACATTTAATTTTTTTTTGTGTTTTCTAAATAGTTAAAATAGTTTAAAATATGTTTAAAAATCGATGCACTACTTACACGCGTTACGAAACTGCTAACACGTAGCAAGGTAGACAGGAAATTAAAATTTGTCTTTGTTTATAAATAATTCAGCACCCACTTGATAGACATATTATATTTTATACCCACTGATTAAAAATTGCAAAAAAAATTTGATATCATGCAATGTAATATATACGGTATTACAACATCGTGAAAACAAAATAGATGTTTAAAAGTAATGAAGATTATGCCTAACCTCCCGACTACTGTATCAAATCTGTCAACTTAGCGAGCACTCTCTTTTCCCCAACTATGTCACATTGAGCCGTCATTGAGTCCTTTTAACGTGCTGAACTTAAAAGAAAAAAGAAAATTGTTTATGAATGAACAAATAATGTCTAAGTTATTGAGGTGAAAATTTTGGATTATAGTTGCACCACACATTCAATATCAACTCGCACGAATGGACAGCATTCAATTCCCAGGAGTAGCGTGTATGTGCATGTATGTAATATTGCTGAGAACAACCCGAAACGTAATGCAAGAATTTCTAGAAGCGAAATGTGTCAAAGTAAATGTGAATCATTATCATATCACAAGTATATTTAATTAAATCGATCATGGATATTGATTTGTTTTTTAAAATTAATTATTTGGAACATGTAATTACTGTTAAACAAGTACACTTATCACCGATACCTAATATATTTTCTATTGGTTAATGATATTTATCCCTCTTACAGCTATCCTAGTCTTAATAATTCTCGGCATCTAAACGTTGATGCGGATCGGATTTATGCCTCGTCAAAGGTACATTTATCCGTAAGAGATCCTTACAAAAGTATTGTATTATAAGATAAAATAATTACTACAATAAGAAAAATATATGTAAAGGGAATATAATATATATTAATATGAAATATTATAAATTAACGACACAAAGTAGCTATTAAATTAAATGTATGGTAAATGATTTTATAATTTACCGTACGATATTTCTATTTAGATATATGTCGATATATTTACAGTTTTTATGATTTTTGTGGACTTTTAGCTCTTATGATGTGCATTTACGTAGTTTACACTCAGAAAACCCCTTTTAAACCGCCATATGTTCTGAAACTATGAATATACGAAACTGTTCGTGTAACTTTCGTAAAGCTTTGTATGTGCAATAAACTAAAATAAGGCACGGAGAGAAATGTTTTCTAATCTATATATCTTTAAAAATAATAATAATGCATAATTAAATATAATAGTAACTTTTCAGTAAGAATACTGGCATATATTTAACATGAGAATCATATGAAATTTTGAATAATACTAAAGAAAACGATATCGTCTATAAAACCAAATCACCACTGAACCGCAGATGAGATCTTTTTGTAATAAATACAATTATGTTTCCTCTGATTGTAACGTCGGTTCCCAAACCATAAGATTAAAAAATATGTATTTGTTGTAGTGTAAAACAGAATTCTTCATTTTCTGAAAATTAAACGATTAAAAGGGCTTTTGTACAACACTCGGCACACTTCATCCTTTTTTCATAATCAACCTGCATGCATTGTATGTTAAAGCAGACATATTTTATAATTGGTGTTCCCCTGCCTTAACGGGGCCTTTGGGGTCGTGGGCGGTCAGGATGGGGGTCTTCATCGCCTTCTCAACGACTCCGAGGAGGATGATGGCTGGACGTGGTCTCCAGTCATTGTAAGAGAACTCACGAGGGTATTGGGGACTGCATGAATCAGTCCCCGGAGCGAGCTATCCCAGCATAGCGTTAGAGAGGTGTCAGTTGTGTTCCGAACAGAGATCCTGTCCCCGCTTCAAACGTTGAGGACGACCACCGAGGGGGTTTTAGTGGGTAAAAATCTCCACATAACCCTGTCTTCCCCCCAGAAGACAGTGTATCTTTAAGAAGATTTCCCCCTCGAGAAAAAAAAAAGATATATTTTATAATATGATTCAATTTACATTGTAAGTACAGTTTCACGCTTTCTAACTTATTGAATATTCTGAAACTATATTCCGCTTTGTTTCTAACTATTAAACCACGGTTATAGACGCTCCCAAAATAATTAGCTTTGATGTTCGTAGATGGCTTTTATACTATTAAAATTATTAATGTTCTAGATCGTAAGATAAAATACATTTTGTAAAACATAAAGTATTTAAAATTGGCTAAATGAATTGCGTTACTTTTATTATTCCTACTGTTTTGTTATAACTTGTTCCTCAAAATCTTACAATTGTGACCACCATCAACAATATCTGTCTGCAGCCAAAGTTTTCAAGAGATAAAAAGATGATAAGAAGATATTTCCCGTAATAATTAAAAAAAAATTCCTGCATTATACTCGTATTATAAATGTAAATATGAAACAATAGAAATGTTAGGATTTCATCACAAAATCGCAAACAATAAGTAGGTTTATACGAAAATGGGTTAGCTTCGTTCACAGTTTGCTACTAATGGCCGAGAACGTGCCCTGACACACTGATGATAATGATAAGGGGAAAAACTTCACAGTAAAAAACTACAGCACGACGTACTAGATATGCAGTTCAATTCACGTTACACATACAAATGAACTATACTTTAACAGAATATTTATTCGGTAGTATTAGTTGATAATCTGTACGCATATGCATCAGCAATTTTTTAAGTACTATATTATCACCAATAGCCATCTGGTAGAAAGCTTGAGCAGAGACATATTCAGACAAGATGTAGATTGGCACTACAGTGAGATTCTGGGAATCCTATAATTACAGTAAGGGTTTTGTGGACAAAGATCCTAGGTTAAAACTTACGACCTTGAATTTATATTACAGAAAGTACAAAGTCCGTTCAGTAACAGTTACATATTTGGCCCATAACTTGAAGAGAGTATTATGTAGTATCATAGACTCATAACTAAAAGCACGTTTGAACATTTTCTTTAGTGTATTCATTAGACACCGTCGTCATTGGTGTGAAAATAAATAAAAAAACTTAGCCGCAAATTACTCTATTGTTTCCAGCATTTTCCATACGAACAAAAGACTTCTCCAAGAAATTGCCGAGAAAGTTTATTATATTTGATATTCAATTACTTTTCGTTTAATTTCTACTCAAAAATATCCGACTGCGCCGGTTGATTATTCTTATCTCATCAGGGGAAGTTATTTAATAATCAAGCCTCTTTCATTTGAGCTCGTAAAGGAAATTTTCAATGCTCCTAATTAGGCAATTGGGAGTATTCTCACTGTATCAACCGACATTTAATTATAAACCGCATTTTGTGCTGAATAAAAGAGTTGAATCAATCCTGTTAAATCTCAATCTAAATAATTTTACCTTTACATATAGAACAGTCACTATCTCGTTTTATATTTGTGGACGAAAATATATGTTTGTGTAGACATACAAATGTATGTACGTACTATAAATAAATAATATTACACTCTGAAAACAATGAAACTGTGAAAACTTGAAATTTTACTTCCCTGGTCGCATCACGTTCAACTTCTAAAGGGAACTTAAAAAGCTATTTGTTATATTATATTATTTTGATATGCTATCCTGGTTCGACCCGAAATCGTTGCTGACCCACTGACACTTGAGCATCGTAACGTTCAAAGCTTGACTGAATGATTTTGCTCTAGTATCTCCATTGCTTCCACATGATCATCAACCATAGTCTGCCGAACAATAATCAGACCATGAAAATATGCATATAGCAAAATTAGCTATGCCCAATGCGAATCACCAAATTTATAATCTCATAAAGTATTAAAAAAGTTATGGTCAAATTTTGTTAAGTATTTTGTAGTACTGATTTTAATTTCTTTTCACAAAATTATCAATTCGTGTTTAGTTCTACTTGACTCTGAAGAAACATGGAAATGTTTCACTCGTTACTTCAATATATTAAAATAAAAGCTTAACATGTCTACGTATTAATTAATTTAGCGTAAAACCACGTTAGCCGTGTAAATTTAATCAGTTCGCAAACAAATGACGAAGGTGGGGCCCTCGCATTATCGTGGCCGCCCGGACAACGGTTAATATGAAAATGCGGGTAACCAGCGCGAAAATATGATGGCATTAATATAAATTGCACTTTGTCTAACGTGAGGGGAAAAACAACTACCCATTAGGAGGCGCAAAAAAGGTTGCTGTCCTGAAAGCGGCGGAGTGCGTATTTTCAGAGTTACAAGCTTCGTTTTAACTGAATGTGTGAAATAAGTGACATTAATTTCAAAACATAAAAGGGACCTTTTAACGTATATTTTATGCCTGTTCTGAATAAGAATTTGCGGGTCAAATTGCATTATATTGCTTACTTAAATCCCAATTTTACTATACAGTGTTTACGACACAATAAATTTAAATGGACTTAATCACGAACTGAATTTACTTAAAACTATTGTCAGCAATTCGAAAATAAGTATTTGAACATTCTTATTAAGTTGACCAAATTACTTTAAAATAGCGAAAGAGTTTTCGTATGGATATATAATTCATAGCTATAAATAGTAACCGTTTGCGACTAACATTAGCTATGTGTATATTTAACTACATCGAAATCTGCGTAGATTGGCATAAGTTTAGATATGTGGCAGTACTGTTTTACCATATTGTTACTCTGTGCAAGCTTTTGGGCCTCCAGTCAGCCTTTAGCTAACTGTCAACCGGATCGCATCTCGTAAAGTGAATATTGTACCGTAAAGCTTAATATATAAAATACCTGATGTGAGTAATAACCTCACTACGTTTATTTACATAACCATAAAAAGAATTCGCCTAGGTTCCTTTTCGTTTTGTTTTTTTTTTAGGGAAATATAAAACGATAAAACTTCCCTCAATTACGTAGTTTTCTTTTATAAAACTCAATCACCCACACAACATTTTCTGGTTCATTATACTATATAGTAATTAATATAATTAATTCTTTATAAAGCACAGTAGAGCGTTTAATTACACATGGTATCACAAATTCACATTTTCTTTTCTTTGATATTTGTACGTGGGTGTACGCTTTAATATCACGCAATCTAACGTCTGACCTTAATTATACATGTGATGTGATACTAGTAGAGAATTAGCAGTTGGTGATTAAAAAATATAATATTTTGAAAAGATGTAAATGGTTCAATTCAAGTGACGAATTCAATACTAGCCGATAGCAATTTAATGCTAAGGTAAAACATTCGTTAAGCAGAATGTGTCGTAACGCACGATCCAGCATTATTTAAAATACAGTTCCAGCAAAATGTAGCGGAAAAAGGGCAGAAAAAGAAAACGATGTATAACTTACCGTCTAAATAAATGTTATATAAATTTTTTCCAAATATTATATTAATAATAATGATACCTTTTTAAAAGCAATGAATTTTGCGTTCGCGATGTTTCTTCAAATCCAATAACTGAGTACGCGGAGATGAAATTCAAAAGGTCTCAATTTTGTTTGAAGTCGCAATCAAGTGGATTTTGACGTGAAGCTCCTTGACTTTCAGCTTTCTAAAGTGTAATGAATATGACGTCTTTCTGCAACCGATTTCAGAAATAGGCTTTTCGTAATTTAAATTAATCTTTCTTGTACTAGTAAGTACGCGAAAAATCTGTGAAAGAAACGGTGAATAAGAAACACTCTCTTCTTGTGAGAGACTTTTCAGACGTTTTTAACTGAAATAAATCGTTTCGAATTGCGTGGCGGTGATTTCAGTGGAGTGTTGTGTCTATCGTAAATTTTTACTTCTACGTTATTCTTTAAAATAATACGGTAGATGCTATTTATATATTAACAAGTAACGACATGCGATACCCCATTAATGATAATTGTATTATAATTTATATGTAGCTGTAATTCGATTACATAGGTGTTGTTTTCTCTGTGAACATGGGCGTCGTATTCCGTCCGATAGTTTGTGGTGACAACCGCAAACCTCAAACCAACAACTAGCTATACGTAACAGCGTCCGCATTACATCGCGACATATACTTTAATGTACATAATCTATTTGATTAACTTAATTAATCATTTTGGCGATGAACGAAAAGGAAGTTTATGTTATTTTAAACTTGGGGTTTATCCCGATTTGTTTTTATTATTTTCCATGCATTAATACATCTCTATAATATTACTAAAGACATAATAGTTCTTAAAGAATTTTTTCAAATAAAGAGCGCTCGAAATGTCATAATACATACAACTTAAATACTGTGATACGCCTGTTAATAAAATAAGACGTATAGATATACTTGTAAGGGCACCTCGTAACTACACTAATTTCAATAGCCTGTAGTTAAGGGCATTAAAGTTACTGAAAAGTTGCAAAACTGTTTTTAGAAAAGTATTAGTACAAATTAAATACGATAGTTATTTTATAGAAAAACTTTAAACTTAAAATTCTAATAAAATAATGAAATCATGGCTTTTCTTCCAAAAATAACAACCTTCTTACCATTTTAAAATGTTATTTAAATTTGTAGAATGAGCGTAAGTCGTTTTTCATAAATATTTACTATATCAATATAGTGGATTTTCCAATTTCCGCCTCCGTGGACCCTTTTTGTGACAAAACCTGGTAAAAAATCCATATCCTTCGATTCAACTTAGAATAAGGCGATATAAAGGTTTCACGGAAAATGTCATTATAATCCCCCCTTGTGTTTGTTTTGAATTAATCTCATAAGTCCTTTTTATATTTCAGGAAAAAATATTTTATAAATAAAGTCAATATCGAATTTGAATATTGACGAATAGAGTTCGTTTAAATAATTTCTTTTCAACAAAGTTTAATAAGTTGTTCATCTATCATTCAAATTATTTGTAGACTATTACTTATACTAATACTGAATGTTTACAACACAATAAATAAGAATCAAACGAGATTAAATTCTGTAACTCCGTGGTTAAATTAAAATTGTAAAGTAAAATTGTGTACAATAAGTATAGTAAAGAAGCAATAGTCTGGTCTCTGTTACAACAGTATGTCTGTATTTTGTAGTTTACTTGTTGTGTACATACACCGAAAATTGTTATCGAAATAATAAATTTTTTATTAATTATATTATTTATAATTATAATATTAATTATAATTAATTAATTATATACGTACTGAGGAAAATAATATTTTTTATCGCTTAATTATCACACATTCTAGTAAAAACGGTGGCTGCAACTTATAGTGGAATATTATTAATCCATATTAGCCTTAATTTGTGCTACGATAAAATGTTAATCGTAATAATCAACTGATAGACGTGCATTGTTGTACATTTGCCTTTTTTACTGTCGGTCAAGTCCTTTCTAGTACAACGTTTTCACGAGTGAATAAATTCGGGATTAGTTTCGAACCATGGTCCTGAAGACCACTGACGTCCGTATCCGAATTTACTGGACGTATGTAATTAAATTAAGGGTATTTGTGTTATAAGAAAATTTATTTAATTATAAACGAAATTCTAGTATTTTTGTTCAAATATACTTTGAATAAAAGCCATCATTTATTCATTTTAAAATATGCCGTGTACATAATGTTACAGGGAGCGCTGAAAAGATAAATGGTTTCCAAGAATATACCGGCTGCAACGGTGTTAGTCATGTTACAAGATTGCCGTAACTACATTAAAATATATAAACAATACTAATAATATAAGTATATACTACTATAAACAAATAAAATTGTTTATCACTAAAAATACATGCAATATTCAGTACAAAACTATAAGAAATAGAAGAACTTATACTTAATTATTTAATCAACACAAAAGGATCTTCATTATTTTGTAATTTTGTGATTTCGCACAAAGTGGTTGTATGAAAAGGTGAACACTGTTTATTTACCGCAACAGTATTATAAATGTTGTGAAATTTTAAAGCACTTTCATGGATTACGAAATAACTCCCTCACTTTGAAATGAAATGGAATTCATAAACACCTGAGAGATTTTCAGAACCGGCGTATACAAAACTCAAACGTAGGCAATAACTGAAACAGTTTTAATTTAAACGTATACATAATTTGAACGAATCCTGCCATTTTATAGAATCGCTTTATGTCTAATTGCCGTCATTCGGTGTTCGAAACATACAAAATTGAAACGAGCGAGCGCGAGATTGGTATAGAAACTAATCAAAAGTTTTGAAGCAAAGAAGCTGAATGCAGTCAAACTGAAGAAAGACATAGCCGTTTTATTGAATAAGTCGGATAACTTACAGGATCGGATACCTGGAAACAAAAACTTCGTTCGCAGTTGAGCTCACTTCAATTTGAGATATGCTATGTACGTGAGATCCATACCTGTTCGATTGTTCGTTTATGTATAGTTAAAATCTCTGAGAAATGGAAACATAGACTTTATTTGGGGTCAGCGATACAAAAATGTATCAATTAGTGTCTTTTGTTTTGTTTATTACTAACAATTTTTATATTATATTCATTTTGCGGAAATCGGAGGTATAAAACACAAGCATAGCATCAAAAGGCAAACGTTAGAGTAAAAGTAAACAACAAATAAGGTTTCTAATCTTGATGATCTAATGATTTTGATCGAATCCATGGATGTACAAATTACTGAAAGACTATCAACAGTTGCAAGAGTTTAATAGATTTTCTTCTTATCTATATAGCTATCTATTATATATATATATATCTATTATAGCGGGCAAATTTACAATACGCGGCTGCTATATGGCCTTGGAGTCAAGCTAGTGACCTTCGTGTTCTAATGCAAGTGGTTACCCGCTACGTAACGGAAGCAATTTTAATTGCATGCTTAAGTAATGTTCATAAAGCAAACGTTTGAATGTATGCTTATTACGTATGTACTAAGTTAAATTTATCCAATGTTGGAACACGAAGGCAATTAATTATTATAATAGCGAACGGGCTTACAACATCCATTGTTACAAGAAAAAAGACTGCACGAACAAAAGTTTATTGCGCATGCACTGAAAATAACGAAGCTACTAAACGAGCGAGTGGTCCATAATGTAGTAAGTGCCCTACCCATTTCACAGTCGGTAGTTAGGATATTTACACTACTGCACATGCATGCATCCGAGATGGCAAGTCACGTAATATATTATACTTATTTTTTTTTTTTAAATGAGATGATGTGGCGATACCATCCAGAACTGTAATATCGGCATACTGAAAATTATGAAATATGTTTAAAAAATGTACAAACTTGACTCGTCTTCCTGTAAAAATCTTAAAGCATAATTTTTTAAATGTGTCAAAAATAATTTTTAAATCATTATATTGTAGAGTTAAAACGTATGCATTCGTGCTATATTGTGATAATCATGATATTACTCATATGGTTGTTTATAATTATCCGGTTTGATTAGATATGTTGAAATCTATTGAACCGTCAAATTGTTTTAAAACTCTGCTACATGAAATTGTAATTATGGGCTTCGGAATGGGGGTATGAGCGGAGCTATGCTAAGTCTGGTCATGCGTAAGTCGTGGCACGACGGGTACATCCATGAAAACGGATTAGCTGTTAATTGTGAGGCAGCAGAGCTAGTCGCTTAATTAGTCGCCTTTATGGCTTGTTTACCGGTCAACACTCGTGTCACGCGTCGGAGAGGCCTCACCACGTAGGCTGCCAACCGCAGTAATAACATTTGCAAAATTAAACAAACGGTTCCGAGCACCCCGCACATGCGACATTACTGTCCGCGAACTTGTTTTTAACACCTGACCACTCAGTAACTAAAACCGTCACGGATAACATTTCCATTGTAGCTCAGAGTAGTTAATTTTGAGTTTGAACAACATTAGAAACAAACATAATCCTAAACACACTAAAACCCTGCGGTGTTCGTCGTATCGCCAAAGTCACAGTTTCGAGAATACCTTTCCATGCTAATTTAATTTTGGAAATTATACTAAGTAATGAAAAATACTCAAAGACAAATTTCGATTACATTGATCATCTTTAATAGCTTACGCTAACAATTATACTAGTGATTTAATTTAAAGAAAATAATTTATGTTTCCCTTGATACTAATAAAATTATAATAATCGTTAAGACATTATTAGAGAAAACAAAATGAACGTTTTTTACATTAGTAGCCTTTATGCAAATAAGGAAACACATTCTGAAAATAGTAACAGAGCTACAGTACTGCGCTTTGACTGCAAAGCGTGCGTTTGTAGAGTTGTCTTTGTTTTTACCAGCGGACAGTACGGATGGTTCATTCCAATTATATTTCTGGAGTGTACACGCTTCTCCTCAGAAGTTTTAACAATAAAGGAAGAGGGTATTATATATACCTGCTGAAACGTTACTTTTATGCTCGTATTCATTACAAAAAAATAAAGTTGTTGTTCTGACAAATCTTATTTGGTGCTTGAAACCAGATACAATAACCGGTAGTCGATAATATTTCTATATATTATCAACTACAGATTATTGTATAATATTCTGTATAAAAAAAAATATATGTTTTTGACCGAATTAATTATTTTTCAACTATATTTCTTTTATTTCACGTAATAACGAGAGGACGTTCACCTAATGGCTACTGTTACCTCGCCCTGAGAAGTTAAATAAATAACTCTCAAATAATAGTTAATCTCGTTACGTAGTAATTTTACTAGCTACTCTGTCTTTCAACTCAGAACACAGTATTATAGGTGTTGCGGTGGTAATCACCTAGGCGACCGCCAGCAACAGATACCACTATTTAATACTTCTAATCACTAACGTCTTCCATGACTAAACATGTTTACGGTAAACTTAATATGTCATTGTTATTACACTTTACACGGTGTTTTAAATTAGATATTGAATATAACGTTCTTAACATTTTATAAATTTGATACAACGCTCCTTTCCCTACATTGTACACAGTTTCAAAGCTAACATTATGGCTTCATTGTATAAACAGTATTTTAAATTTATGAGCGCGTAATTTTATTTTTAAAGCTAAAGTATTTCGAATAAACCTAACAGGTTTTCGATGGATAAAATATTTTACATGACAATGTTGTCGACGCAGCAAATAGAAACAATCTCATTTCTCTACGCTTTTTGTTACAATGTTTCCTAACATTGAGAATGCTTACTGTAGTCTATTGATACGTATTGTACTCAATTTAATTTAACAATACTCTTTTATGCTGGCGTTCAATAAATGGTCTAAGTTCCTTTAAATATGGTTCACAAAAATTTTACAGTTAGCAGTCAAATAACAAATTCTTGTACTATTAAAGGGCAAAGATGCCAATCTTGTTGTAAGATACAAAAAACATCATATAGTGATTTCCAATACATTCAAAATAATTACAAAAAAGTTGTACTAAAATCTTCAATGCTAAATTTTGTATACTAAAACTAGGCAAAATAGCTAAAGATTTCTTATGTAGCCAGAATAATTTATCGATATTTTGTTATGATACGATTTTGTATTTTTTTTTACAAAGAAAGTCCTCCGTATGTGGATTTGTACGGATTTAAGCCGCCAATCTCGATCGCCGTAACTGCTTGGGGCAAGCCTTAGATCGTATAAAGAAAACAGAGTATACCTTGTTAAACGGACCTTCAAAGAAAAAAATATTATAAAGAAATACGTGTTTATTACAAAGGCTTTATTTGATGAAACTGGTATAAAGTTTAACAATTGGTAATTTATGAAATTTCACCAGGCCTAGAGTTTCAGAAGTCGAGATCCAGCTATGATTAAAATATTACAGGTGAAAGAACATACAGAATATGGTAAAGACGAATTTCATTTTTTTTGTCATTTAGTATTTCTCAAAGGGCGATAACACTTTGTTGAGAATACTGCGGTCATGAAGGCTTCAAGTGGGATCTCAAAAGGCACTAAATTGGGGAACGTTGAAGCACCTCACAATTATAGCAGTAACGATTTTTGAGATATGGTCAAGTTAAACATTTAAAAATGCGTTATAAACTTGTTATTTTATTCTCATAGTTAGCGATATATAAGTTTGAGAACTCCAGGTCTACATTAAATTCAATTGCTGACATGTGGAATAAAGCTGGGACAGCAGGGTCACCCTTGTCAAATTAGGACTGACAGTACAAATATGCTGCCTTTGTTTACCTGGATAGTGGATAAGGAATATTACTACTACATTACACAGCATAAAACAGAAAGCATTTATTCCAAACAATGAAATATCACCAAAAATTTAGTGCACTCAACTACGTAACGGGCAAGATCGCAGGTGCCATCAGAAAATTATGCTGAAACATATGGAGGCTAATCCATCAAACGATCGGAATCGTGTGCTGGCTTCCATTAATCATCCTCTATTGATTAACGAGTCGACACACGGGGTAAACTCACTATTATGTATTGTATCACCTAATGATTTACCACAGAACAAACGTTATGAAGAGATTTCGGTAACTGTATAATTTGAGTGTTTTCTTTTTATTTGATTATATCTTTATTATCGGTTACTGTAAAGGTTGTTACCGTCGCTTTAGTTATTAAGCCAATAATATATTTTATAGGCCAATCCTGGAGAAACTAAACATTGTTTTACCTGCTTTCAATTGAGCTCACTTAGTGAAATAAGTATTTTACAAAAAAATTATTAAAAAAAAATTGCGATTAATTTGTAAATAAAGGCTATACAGTTTTTTTTCATTTTGTTACAATGGCGTGTAATGAAACATCCAGAACTAATGTTTTATATGCGTCTCAGAAGCAGTATTTGTTTATGATTACACATGAGTAAATATTACATTCATTAAAGATCATAAAAAAATCGCTGCAACGTGTTTAATCTTTACAACAAACAATGAGTTGAAAATGAAATATGTCACTTTGTACCAAATTTGGACTCACTTAATTTGTAGACGTAAAAATATCTAAATATTTAGAATTGAAGATAGTATTCTAGCATTGGTTTTGTCATTCCACGAACCGGCGAAACGTGCAAGACGTACTAGTAATGAATGATTGTTCATAACTATATAGTGCTCGTTGCTTTTGAAATATAAGATATTGTCTCGCTTCCTCAGTAGCTCCATTAATTAAAATGCATGTTTGCACATTACTGTTTAGCGGCAAAAGTAGGAATTGTTGGATACCTTGACAGTTTCCGTCAGTTAACATAGACGCCAGTTAATATAACCGAATATGTAGAATATATTTTTAATTAGAAGTATGATATACTTAAAAACGTATCATATTGCGGATTATGATAATTTTAATAGTAATAATAAAACGGTTATTACATATGGATACTAAACCTAATGAAAGCACGGTCCGGTCATGATTTTTACTGCTCAATTGCGAACGCTGTAAAGGCCTCATTAAATAGTTATGGCCGTTGTATTGTTTAATCCGATGTTATGCTGAATTGTCTGTTATTAACCCGTAACATCAAACCAGCGGGAGAGTTCGCATAATTAATATTGCAAATGTTGTTAGCAGATGGCTTCTGTATTGTTTTAAATAAGCCGAAATGGGTCGAGAAGTGAAAGCCAGGTCATATAAAATTGGAAGCTTTTATATTTGAAGTTAGCCAGTCATGAATGATTAATTAAAAGTTTATTTCTTCGATTATTACCTGCGTATACACGATTATAAAAGTCCAATGCGTTCTTCAGGAAAAGGTAATTCGGCGAATGTTACTCTAATCAGATATGAAATAAAAAATAATCGTATTTTTAACATGTTTTTACAGTAATAGATTCACTAAAATTATAACCGCTGTTATCTAATGAGAAACTAAAAATCACATGGTTTGTTGGTTTTAAAATTCAATATTCCTATCAATAAAACATAAGTTGAATTTTTTTAGAAAAACCATTAACACTCCTAACAAAAAAAAAACTTTAAAGTTGTATGATATTTTTCTTTTATGGATCACGTTAAATTATTTTTATAAGTAAATTTATACTTGATTTATAAACCTGTACACTCGCATGTATATTTTATATGATTGACTATATTCATATTATAAAAATATGTAATTATATGATATAATATATTTCTATGGTGTTAGTTTTAATCAACTAAAATATGCATTCAAACAAGTCTTGCCGTTGAACTAATGAAGATCTATCTAGCAAAAAAATCAAAAGTTCATATAAATTATAAAGAAATACAAATTAATTTGAAAGATCTGAGAAAAAAAGCAAAATTTTTGCTCTTTAATTGGTAGATTGAAAAAGGGCATCACGAGTATCATTATTTAGAGTACTGCTTTTCCTGTTTGTATTCATATATATATTTAAGTAAAGATGTATTAAAAGAACTGGACTTATTATTTCGATAGTTAATGAAGTAAATTAATTTATTTATTTATTTCACTACTTTGTACTTACAAACAGACTAACAATGATTACTCGGAAATAGAATGGTACAGGCGAGCTTAACTCACAAGTAAGGATAAATAATAAATAAAAATTAAATTAAGTTAAGTGATAAATTTTCGTTATAATTTAGGTTTGGTTCGAATGAATTTGTTCGGTCCAATTTGCGATGAATGTATCATGAGAGTAGTTTTGCAACTGTCTTTGAAAATAATAATAGATAGTATTAAAATTTTAAAGTGTTTGTATAAACTTTTGCGAAAATATTAGATCCTCATGTGAAAATGACCAATAAACCACCAATAAACTAATTTCTATAATTTAATTATATTATCTCCATTTCCCTCTCCATGCGCATGTTAAACTTTCTTGTTAAGCGTCATTTTCACTTTATGGTATTATTACCAAGGGCATAAAACTTTTTAGGATAAGGTATAACGTCAAAAAGTTTTCATAGGCGGAGTGTATTTAATACGAACATAACGTCGATATACATCAGCTACTTAACTATATTACAGGTCCCCAAGCGTTATTAATAAATTATTTAATTCATTTTCACTTGAGTTACCTTTACCACTGAACACAGTACCAATTTTAGTTTGTGTTGCAAAAGTCCTCGTCCATGAGCTTATTGCTTAGTTTTATTATAAATTGAGTTCTTAAGAAATTAATGTTTTCTTTTTAATGTTTATTATATTCTACATTTCAAATATGAAAAATTCATGTTAGTTACCACAATTAGTTAAGATTTGTTTTACTTTGCAATAATGCAACATATTAAAGCCCCATCTAGAACGAAACATTCATGTTACCTAGTCAATGACCTATTGAAAGGCTTCATGTGTATGCGAAGTGGTTGTGATACGTGGGGGCGCTATGTATAGAAGCTGAAGATCATGGTAAGTCATTTCAGGATAACAGGATCGGTGTATATTAATATTTTTACAGATTCATCAAAGTACTCTTATTAATTATACATAAAAAAATTAAATGAGTACTTACATAAGCTTCTCCGCAATCAGCCAAGTACCGAAGCAGGACACTGAAAATAAAAAAAATATATTGAAATTTAAAACCAATGTTCAACTGTTTAAAATCAAATAGTGAGATATTTTCAAGTATTTGCTTTTTAATATTTATACGTGGTGGATTAATAGCAACCAATTAATAGGGGGCTATTAAAATTAATAGAAATTTTATTAGCTTCTTCTTCTAGACTAGTGCGCTTTACCACCTAGATTACATCGCCGCTTACCATCAGGTGGGATCGTAGTCAAGCACTAGTCTATCCTAAATAAAAAAAAAAAAATTTCCTTGTCTTCGTTGTTGGAGAAGGCCCCGAGTCCATAGGTGTGACCAATTAATTTTAAATTATACCACACATTACATTCTTTGCCTTGAGATACTAATACAAGACCTAAGCAATATGTTTCATCAGCACTGTAATTTTAGTAGTCACAGCTACCATCAAAGCGGAACACAATAATAATATCAGGACAGCAGAAATAACGGTGTCCTACAAGAATCTCCGGCATGAACAGGAAGTAATCAAAAGCTACTTTTATAAGGGTAGTATTACACTAATATTGACAGTATTAGATATTAAATATGCAATAACCAATAACCAGTTAGTAAAATGATAAAAGTCGCCTTTTCTCAACTAGTGTCCATTGCAATAGAGAATTTATGAAACCAATTCGTTGTAACGTTAAAAGTCAAAAAAGTAATGAAATCGTCCCATTTTTGTTGTTAATCCGGATTCTGTATGCATAAAGTTTTCGCCAAAATCTATAGCTGCAATTGAAACCCGTATGTGTCTAGTCATGCTAAATTCGCTGAACCAATTTTGATAAACTATTTTTAAAGCGTACGACTGAACATAGAAAAAAATACTTTTGTTTCACAAAAGTGCAGAATTTAACCAGAAAACAGTTCCGTGCTGATGAGGTCATAGAAAATAGGTTAAAATACATAGACATAAATATAACAAACGTTGCTCTTGTCTGTATACACTAATTATAAAAATTGGTCAAATGGCAGTGAGTTTATACGCTGCGGAGTTATCTTGTAGCATAACAAAAAAGATAGATATTTCGCGCGTAAAAAAAATGTTGGCGTACCAATTTTAATCAAATGAACTTCTTGCTTGTCTCGTCACTTCGTTGAATGAAAAGAAAGCTAAAATTCTGTATATAATTCGTTTAGTAGCAAGTCATAAACGAACTAAAATAAACTTTCTGCATAGAAAAACACTAATTTCGAAGATTAGCCATCATGAACGATTTTTGCCTTTCTATTTTTTTTATATTTCTCTACAAAACAGTTATCACATCTACGTTAATTTTAACAGATGATTGTACTCTTACTATTACAATTTTCTTGTAATATTTATGGATTAACGTAACTTCACAACTTGTGGTCTGTATTCTTTTTACTTCTAGAACTGATACCTGACTTGTCGTAGCGAGTGGACTTAGTCTCGAAGGGAAAGAAGTGAAATACAACACCGATGCATTTCAAAGTTTTCTCTTCTTTCCTCCCTCTAAACGACATCTCGCGATGGATGTTGCGACGTCTAAACTAAAGACTAGATCCAGCATTAGCGCTAGGGGTGAGGCGTATTTCTAATAACAGATGTAAATCACAAGTATTCGCGAATAACAGATAACAGTTGTTCTTGCGATATCATTTTATCTGTTACTCAATCACTATCGATATTTTCACTGTTCTATAACAGTCGGACACTAACGTAGCTTGAAATAACAGAACAGTCAATAACAGAACAGTTAATAACATGGAACAACTGTTCTTGTCTTTGTCTTTTATACAATGTTGTCATAAGCTAAAACGAGACACACTTAGTATTTATTTGAAATAAACCAAAATTATAGAAAGTCGTTTCATAAGAAGAAATCCTCTTTGACAAGCGAATTCTTAATTGGATCGTGTTATCTGTTATTTGGTCGATTAATCTATCTCGCTCACACCCCTTTGATAGACGGTTGCTAAAACGAGAAGCACCTAGTATTATGACCCGAAAAATACAAATGGTAACCTAACAAGAAGATAATTATCCTTGAAATGTCACTCCTAAATTAGTTCGTATTAACTGTTATTTCCTTGATAAATTTATCTCGCTCACACCCCTTTGATAGACGGTTGCTAAAACGAGATGCACCTAGTATCATAACCCGATTTTATGTTCGGATACACTGCAGGACTGATGTTAGCATAATTATTTTATTGTGTTATTTCGAATTTCAAGTGTTGCTTCCTTAAATAGGTACATAATATAAATTGTTCAAAAATTGCATATTTTATACAAGTTAAGCCTGGCGACGCTTTACTGTGATTTTCTCTGATTTTAATTTGTATTAACGTTTATTCGCATTATTGACGTTCCAATGAAATAGGTTGGAGCACAATGGTTGACTGGTTTCAAAGTCTATTTCAAACATGCATTGAAACATAGTACAGATATATTAATAAAATCTCAATAATAGTGAAGTAGTTATTGCTTCCAAGAAAAATTACAATAGAATTTACTTCTAATGTAAGTTTTAAAATAATAGTGAGTATCCGAACGTCTTTATCAACGTTTACTGCATCTGTTACAAAATATTTAATATAACTTCGACTTTACAAATGTAGAATTAAAGGTGATATTCATTTGAAACCGAATTGGAAAGTTTCGTCTGTTCGTCGTTTTTTTTTCAAACAATTTTGAAATTTTTTTTCGATTGAGAACTTACAGCGAAAACAAATTTATTTTCTGCTTTTTCTTTATAAGTGCGATTAAAAATATTTAAGTGTTAATTTTGTTTGTGTACATAATAAACTAGGCAGTTCTGATAGTATACATGTTTTTTTTTTTGTTTAAGTAATTTCGGTTTATTTGTATTTTGTATAAGAGTTTTTATAATATTAGTCCAGTAGAATGGCAAATGTAAATAAGAGAGTGAGTGTTGTGTCGGACCATTTTGTAGACGTAGGTGGACACTTTGCGACCTGCAATATATGTGAAGTTAAATTATATTTTAAAGTTATTGTTTTTATTAAACCACATACAATTAATGTAAAATTATAATTTTCATTTTTAATAATAATATTATGTTGTTTATAATTTAATGACAAACTGGTAATATCAAATTTTTTGTGATATTCTTAATGGACTGTGGTTGAAAAAAATAACAGTTGTTATTTAATAACAGAAATCAGTACCTGTTATTATTGTGTAACAGTAACAGTAATAACAGGTATTGTGTTTGTCCTGTTATAACCCATGTCTAATTAGCGCTGGCGATGTCACGGCAGTGTAAGAACCGACGAAAATTGTAAGGGTTTTACTCGATACAAATCCGATATATCCGTGTGGAGATACGTAAAAGCATTTTCCTTACGTAACGCATAAAAATTCTTCTTTCCTCCTAAAAAGAAGAATTTTTATGTAGTTGTGCATTTCCATTACAGAACACGCCTTATCCTGTTCCGGTAATAACAACGCCGTACATTACTAGTCTATGAAAGCATGTCGCATTGTCTTTACGACGGCAAGTAGAAACGCTCTGCATTATAAAATTTTGTTCCGTTTCACATGTTTTATGCTCAAGGTTTAACACTTATGAATGGTCAGCATGTTTTGTAATAATATTTTTATAAATAAATAAATATTACTTAAAACAGTAATATCAAAATAACAGCTGTTTACTTATACTTAATGTGTATGACTGTTTTCTTGGTACATATCTTACTGACAAAAATATTATAATAAAAATTTTGGTCGTCTTTTAATCTGTTTTTTTCGGGTAATTTCCGAAAACTTTTGAACCGATTTTAATAAGAGCTTCAAAGGCATATAGCTCATGTTACTTTTATAAAAAATATCTACAGCACATATGAAAGAGATTGTTATAATTATTTGTGATTTTTGTTTTTATAAAGAAATTGTCAATACTCTCTCTGTTATAACTTGCCACCGGATATAGCAAGCGTACAGTGTCTAAACTTCTCTCGTTTAACCAATATCCACAAGTATAGTTGGTATAGTATAGTTGGTTACAGATATAGAATAAATAAACTTTGAATTGCAATGTCTAAATAAAATACGACTAATCGAGAACAACCACGGAAAAAGGGTAACAGATTTTTATGTGTTCTATACTAACAAAATCTATAAACTCAAAACGGTATATTCAGCAGTGGACATAAACTCGCTGAAATAGTATAGTAGGACAACATCTGTATAATGTCTGCTAGTATAAAAAACAATCACGCAGTAACAATTTTCTATTATCATAAAAAAAAAAATACGTATGGAGTACAATATCACTGCACCATCTGATGAAAACAAGCAGGCTTAATTAGTCTCATAGAAGCCCGGCGTCTACATAATTTAACCTATTTAACAGATCATCTAATATTTTTGTACAAACTTTGACCTAGTTAAAATTAATAAAAAAAATATAGAGGGAAAATCATTGATTAAAGTTTGCAAGTCTAAATTTAAATATACTCTCTCTAAAGTACAAGTCAATTTCATTACGACTGTTATTTTTTATTGTTAAACATTCTTAACCTTAAAAATAAACGTTTAAAAAAAATTTGTCGTAGACTTAGAGTTGATTTCTTTAACTTGCGCTTATAAAATATGAATTACGAGATGTCGATAAAACTACGACCATACATGGCCGCGTGTACCAATAAGTGTCAGAGTTTTGAAACATGAAAATGTTATAAACCGGAATTAAGCTTAGTTATTAAAAAAGTTAGTGTAATAAATGTTATCATAAATTAGAGCTGTTAACGACATGTTCGTTTAACTAAAGTCTGTTTTCTCTGCTAATACCAAAAGGCAAGAACTTTCTAGTAAGAAATACGGGTATGACCATTTGTAGACTTATTTTACTAAAACCTCGTCCGACAACAGCCTGGTCGATAATTATTATTGTCAAGATTATAAACAAGAATACGATTTAGTTTATCTTCAAAAACAATGTCGGTTAAAGTTTGTAGAGAAAGTTAAGTTTTTGACTAAAAAGTATTCATGATTTGGTGTAGACTAAAAAAAGTTTGCGTGACATTTTTAGTAAGAGATTATTTAGGTTTAACACATATGACATAACCTACAAAACCTGGAGACGTTTCCGTCACTAGTGGTATATAATAAAATTAAAAGCCGTGAAACAATTTATCGTAGTTTAAAATAAAAGGTAAAACAGAGAAGGTTCATATCGATGAAATTGGTTTTAAATGTTGATTCGTAAGCTGAAAACTATGATTCCGTAACCAATTTCACTTGTTATAATACATTAATGCTGACCTATTACGTCCGACCATTAAAAGAGATGTTTTATATATTAAACGTTTAAAGAGAAGCACTAAATGTAATGTGTGTTAGATGGCCGTAATCCTGACACAAGCACAATAAATATGAAATTTTCATTTAATTTGATAGTAATAATGGAAATTAGTTCGTATATTACAATATTATATATCTATGTTATATTCCTGGTATGAAAATTCTAAAAAAAAAACTGTTAATCAAGGAACTGTAACAAGCAACGAACAGTTGTGAGTAACTCAACTTAGATTTTGTTGTATGTAGACTCATATAATTTGGTAATAGTTTTAAGGTAAAAACTTAAACACCGATTAATTATCTTTAGAATAGTATGGTAAGTAGGATCCTAAACGTTTTTATGTTTTTAAAAAGCATAACAGTTTTTTAAATAAACAATGTCAAGTTAACAGCAGAAACCGCAATGCTAACTGATCATTTTTAAAACATTGTCTTCGGAACAATGTAAGCTAGATAAAGATAGAAAGTAACTTGAACATTTATTTCAGGAAGTGGGGCCATTAGAAAACAATAAAATTCACTTGAAACTGAAGTGCAGTCACGAGACGCTGCGAGGTCGGTGTCGAGTTTCCGTAATTTTGTGACGCCTTAAAATCTCTCTCTATCTACCCCAGAGAATTTGACCTGGACTAACACGAAGTTATACAAAAACTAATAATACTGTTCGTTATTTTAGCAGATAACAACTATGTATATAATATTTTAATCGATATGCTATTATACGATAAATAAAACTATTTATTTTACAAAATTGTTACATGTAAATATTGTGCTCCAAAAGTTGACTATTGTATGTATTTATTACAACGAATCCAAAGCACCCAAAATACAATATACATTAAGTTCTAATTTACAGGATACAAATTTAGGAGACACAGAGTTGTGTTACGATTTTTTTCAGTTTACGAAGACATGATAAGATGTTAGTTACCCACTCAAAGTCAAAGTAGTTTCACTAAAAACTCTCTGCAATAAAAATACAGAAAGATTTACCAACTACTGCTCCCTAATAGAAATAAGTGATGCGATCGAACCCACATAGGCGCTTTCAGCAATAAAGACCTACTAAAAGAAAGTAATGTTTTTGACGCTACTACTTCCACTTAAACTAGATGAAAATACTGCAAAGTGTTGATAATATTAAATAAAAACGATTTTTACAACGCAGTACGAATATTACGATCGAGAAGTTCATTACTTACATATAAAAGAGTATAAGTCTACATATCACTATATATGTAGTGAACAAGAATATGGCATTGCATTCATGACTATGGTACGTATACATGACGTCCGCCACTTCAGCGCCCGCTGCCTTTCAAAGCATTCTTTTGTGATGACGTCGAAGAATTTAATAATCCGAATAACGATATTTAGCTACACAACAAGCTTACAGTGCTGAATTGTTTTCTACAGAAATAACAAATATTTATTCATATTAAATTAAACTGTATTAGTAGCAACATGCGTGATTTTTTTTTTGGTTTATTATACTAATGATTAATATTTAACTATATATATTGCTAGGATCTAAATAGCATCGAAACTACAATATGCTTTTTTATTATGGACGGTTTTTTACAACGGATCAAGAAATGTCAACAGTAGTTGCGAGAGCGTCTGGTCTAGCTCAGCAGCTAATCAGCACTAAAACATTGCTATGTTTCGGCTTTCAACTACAAGAGTTATAATATTCGTGGCATCGCATGATCGTGTGCAACTGAGGTCAATTAATTGTCGATAAAAACCATGTATCGAGCTTAAAGATGCATAAAAAGGTGTGTTAAATCAAAAGTGCTCAGATTTGGCTTTCCCTATCTTTGAAGCATGCAAGCAAAACAAATAAAGGAAGAAATCGGAAAGTTCTGATTTCTTCAAGCTCCATATTAACTGCGTGGGTACATTTGAGGTGGTTCTTTGAAAGTAGTGGGTACTATTACTTCATAAGGATCCTTTTTGCTTCGGAGAGGGTCTACTATTGAATATCTGAAGGACGCGACTCCGTTTAAATTGCAAAGACTAAAAGTGAATTTTATAACACACGATCGTAATATGATACGAGTTTTTTCAAGAAATAATTTTCTTCGCTTAGGTTAAGTTTTAAGAATGTTTTAATATATCTAACATTATAATTAATTTTAGGTAATATTCTTTAATATTTTTTTATACTACGAGACGACGAGACGAGCAAGTCGTTCACCTGATGGAAAGTGATATGCTTGCCCATAACAGCGTGGTTAAGATTGTATACTCTGCATCACATTGTGATCGTCGCCTTAAGACATAAGATGTTAAGTCATGTTACCCTCGTAATTACACTAGCTTACAGCGCCTTACAAACCGGAACATAGTAACGTTTGCACACTACTATTTAGCGGTTGAAATAGGAGCTGCGGTGGAAACTACCCAGACAGTCTCCGACAACAGATACCTACCATCAATAAAATAATATAATAAAGATTCAAAAATATCACAAAGATTGTTTTTTTTTTTTAAAAAGGTAGACGTTAAATCTTATCTACTCGCAGTTAGTGTTTTATAGACACGCGCAAAAACATGCCTATATTGCGGTTAAAGCAGACGAATTGTTTGACGAACTTCGACCACAGATACACCGCAGATTTTTTTTTATTAAATCGTCTCTTCTTCTTTTTCATAAAGTTTTATATACGAAGCTCCAACAGCAAAATGTATTATAGATACGGTTTACATAACTTAAGTTCCCTGTTTGAATCGAACATCCAAGTGAAAGACCAAACTTTGTTTCTTTTTAATTTTTTTTCCTTCAAGCAATTGATATAAAGCTTTGTTTTTTAACAATACCGCTGTTGGCAATTGGATTTAAACACCAAAAGATCAAGCATAGTAATTAAAGCCATCTAATTATGACTATTACAAAAACAAAATCACATCATAAGCGTAAAAGGTAAACATAATGGTTAATGGAATTATTTATAAAATATAAATTGTTGTACTTATAGTTACATGTATTTTAAAACAAAAATTATATAATATTAATAAAACTATTATGAACCGATAAAGCTTTAAGAAAGTTTCTGTTTCTAATTAGTTTTGGGGGAAATTCCATCATGTTCTCGCAATGATGAACGAACTAAAAATTGTTTCGCAAAGGGACGGGATCAGTCACGCGGACGAGATTGAAGAATAACGGAAGAACGGGGAGCGAAGGACAGATCAACAGAAAATTACTCAAAAATATAAACTTCGCAGACTTACATTTTTTGCACGGTCACGTCCCTTCTCAATTACGGCAAGAACCCTTCTCACAATTTTAAGCACTTAAAGAAACAAATCAAGTTTATCTGATTTAAGCGAAGCGAGTTAGTTTTAGGTTACAATATCCGTAAGACGTAACTTAAATTAGATATTATAAACTACCGTCTAAGAATATAATTATTGGTTGAAAAAGAAGGTAACCATGAAAAAACACCTATTTCGTATCGAAACACCAAATATAATGATTATTCTTGTAAGTTTATTTTTAAGAACGACATTTTAAAATAAAAAACGAAATTAAATTCGTGTAGAGAAACATTTTTTCTATATTTTTTTCTAGACTACTCATATTGTATTTCTAGACGTTACATAATAACAGTTAATATGCTGTTATTAATAGCTACCTATTCAAAATGAAAAATATTATACAACAATACAACTTAATTTCAGTATTGAATTATTTTTTATTTAGAGCATATTACAACCGTGTAAGTTTTTCAGTAAATTAGCTAAAGTCATGTCGTACAAAGAGCATTACACGGGCGAATAATTTAGGTTTTAATTCTTAAAACATTCGCTGTTATAATTAAACTGCTAAAAATATTCGGCACTCGATATGGCAATTAAAAAAAAATCAATAGCAAACTGCAGCTGCAGTAGCAGCACAAGTAGAAATTAGTTTCACATGATGTCGCATTAGTTGCGACATAAATTTTCAACCCAGATTATGGTAACGGCCGCATATCGATAGAACCAGTCCAGGAAGAGTCCACTAGGATATGCTAGGTTATTGACACTATCGTGCACCTTATTTGTGCTGTTGTACCGTTGCATACGGGTACATACTGAGTGGAAATTTTTAAACCTTTTTCTTGTGATCCTGTTTTAAAAACTAAATAACACAGATTGATAACGATTAGAATAATTCATCACTGTGCACATACATTTTACTTATGTATTATTAAGCTTTATAACAATTTATATTTTAATAGCCAATATTCATAAAATACATTATTTAAAAGAAATCTTAACCTTGAGATATAGCTTCACAAATTACATGATTTTCCAAAAAAATAAAGAGTGCAGCGCTACTGAGATTTGAGGCCTTCGTTCACAACGAGAAAGAATGACTGCCTTTTATCCATCACGTTAGCCGAGTGCTGGTTATTGAATGTCACATTTCCTCGAAAGCCGTTGTTCTTGAAATACGTCGGTTTCCTTACGAGTTTTCCTTTACCGGAATCTCAAGCTCCGTGGAGATCGAATTCGTATCTTTTCAAGACGTATAGCATACACGGCTACTTTTTAAACTCAACTATCACGGCTTCTACAAAAAATGTCCTCAGATAGTTATTGTATACTAAATTTATCTCTTTCAATGTTTATTTGTCACTTAAATATTTTTCAGCTAAGGATTTTGTAAAATATCGCTTTTCTTTTAATTTTTAACTCACTTAATCATTTTAAATAGAAATTTTGTGTGCGAGTAAGAAACACAAGACGACTTTTTATATTAATTTATTTTCTATTTAGACTACTCTTGTTGTTTCTTTACGTCTGCAAAATAAATTCACATGTTTGAATAACTTTTGTCAAAGCTTCATAAAAGTACGAGTTATATGTAAATTAAGCTTTAAACATGATTCGTATATAAAAATAAGACAAGCATTCGTTTTTATAGAAGAAAATATTAAACAGGTTTAGTTTTGAGAGTTTCTTTTCTGTTATAACAAATGCAAAAATTTAATTATTTTAAACACAACGTCCACGTTGCAGTTGTGAAATGTTCTTCTGTTAACTGTACATCAACTCTGCAATGATTTGTCAAGTAAAAACTAAACTATTCAAGCAAAGTCTGAGTATAACGGCTTTCATTTCGCAGCACCCACCACATTTCTCTATAACTGGCTACACCAGTTCCACATTCTACATACTATCATATTAAACGTCGCCTTCACAGTACAGTTGCGAGCGTAAGTAGCAAGTCCGTTATAAATAAATACTAATACGTTTTTTCTTCAAGTTTTAAGCTACAGTTTTTTTTTTCTCAAACAATAGAAATCATTGAAAACTGAAGTGGAAGTTGATATTTATTGTAGGCTCAGGGTTATTATATCGCCACTTTAACTCTACTCACGGCGTGTCGTAAAAGACGACTTAGGTTGAAATAATTTCAGGAAGAGCGCGGCCGCTTTGATTGTTACCAGCATATTGCCTCGCCTACCCGCAAACCAAGTGTTTCGAGTACAGAAATTTCGTACATATCTTCAGCACTCTCGTGTTTTTGTATTTCAAACTGCATTTTCTTCTCGTTTACATCTCAATCTTATATCAACGGGTTGAAATAATGCCTTCATTTTTGTCTTCTACTTTTTCATTTATTTACATTTTTTAATTCTGTTATATTGCCTTCCCATACTTTTATATGTGTGTACTAAAAATCTATTTTTTATTATTTTTTAAGTATAGTTTGCATACTTATAAATTATAAAAAAAAATACATGATTATTTTTAACGCTAGATGTTCATATATTTTTATGCCTATTAGATAACTGTCATCGTTTTATTTATTTCTTTTTCGTTTACTATCTGCAAGTGTGAACAATCTTCTAAAATGGGTTGGCACAAATAGAAATCTATTTCATAATGGTGCATGAAATACAAATGGAAATATGAAATTTACTGTGCCCGTAGTATCGAGGTCGCCAACAATAACTCGCACTGTCCCCGTGGTAGAATATGTCTCTATTTTTACGTCCCTAAGCGAATATAATTTAACCCATGAAGACCCTAAAAGGAGAAAGTTTGCGACATATTTATTCTATTTGCTGAAATAAGTACATAATTTTAGTAAACCGTACAATGGTTTAGAAATGTTCTGCGAATTATTTCGATGGGCTTTTCTATAAAATATAACAAAATAAATAATAATAATAAACTTGTATAAAGCGGAACAAAGAAGATAAAATTGTTTTAATTTTACGTTTTCATTGGATGTGAATGAAATATTTAATACATTATAATTAAAACAAAAGTTGAAACGGACTTAGGCGGAGATCAACGAGCCAAGGCAACGTTCTCAAACAATGCGGAGCGACGATCAAAGTAGTATTGGCTGAGAAGCACTGGACGAGCTCGACTAGTACATAAGTACCAAGCCCCGTAGTACGCTAATGATGAAGCACCTTAAGACATATACAGTACATACAATTGAATTCAACATAAACGTTCTAAATAAAAATAAAACTGAAATATGGTTGGAGCATTTAAGGATCAACTATTGTGGTGACCCAATTCGCGGTTTCCCAGTGCATGCACGCGATTGAGGGTTGTAATTCGCAGTCAACTGGAGGGTTTTTATGTTGACTTGGATGTGACATGTTAAGCGTTTTATTCCCAATTTTTGCGAAACAATATTTTATTCTCTATTGAAGTGGTTAAAACAAAAATGTTAATTGCGCTTTGAGTATTCCATCCACATCAAGTTTGTTGCTGTCTGTGCTTTATTACATTTTTTTTGGTTATTTAACTACAATATTCATTATTAATTTATTTTAAAATATTCTTTGGTAATTCTCTTAAGTTTATAACATTTTATTTGCTAAATCTATTATATTTTATTTCCTGAAGTATAAAATAATAGACATAAATATAAAATAAATAGTTCTCCAACTAAAGTTTATTTACGTTTCAGCAATTATTAGTTCTTATAGTTTTTAGACAGTAAGATTGTTAACAATAAATAAATAATTTTAAAAAATCGCTCACAATTCTTTGAAATACTTATCTTCTTTGATATTATACTCAAAAAGGTTCTTAAAATTAATAATATTATAATTGAGTAACAAATTAACAATTTAATTCCATTTTTCTAATTTAAAATCTAAAATCAGTATACACTCATTCATTTACCTCAGTCCCGTACACTTTTAAACTATTTAAAACAACAAATGATTTACGATGCGAAATTAAATTTAAAACTACGTTAAATAAATAAAATAACTTAGCTACGGTACCGGAAAATTTACAGCATTTAATTTAACGGCGGCTTTAGTGACGTTTTCATTGAAACATTTTAAAGGGATGCATAATTAACGGATATTGAAAAGCAGACGCAGTACTTACCTCCTTGACTGTCCTAAATGAGATCTAGCAGCCTGAAGCCGGTCGTTTTTTATTCTCTACTGACAGTTTTCACTTAAACAACAATCCAATAATTTACAATTCACTTATTTCAGTCAATTAGTCAAACACATTCGAGTCCCAAGAGTATATAAAGAATAAAAAACCAAAATGCTATTATCGAACTAATTGAAATATTTTTTTAAATGATAAAAGAGTACCTAGTACAATAGGGAGTATTATGAAACTGAAGGTGTAGTTTTAGATAGTTGAGACGTCTAGGACGCGACACACTCAAGTTAGTACCGATGAGGTTCGAAGTGAGCTTATGCCGCGGCGAGGAGGTTCAGACACACGACCGAGGAGAGCGAGTCGACGTGAGTGACGCCGGCTAGATTCCTCCCGCCCTCCTAGCGCCGCGCGTTCCCGTGAGCAAAAAGGATGCAGCGAGCGAACCCTCGCCCCGCAAATATCGCCGCTCTGATCATCTCACCAGAGTTTCAAGTACTCTCCACCGTGCCAGCGTCGCTCAGTGAGGGAGGGCTTATTCACAGCTATTTCAAAAATGACTTAAATCACACCGTCCCAGTTATTCCCAATTGAAGCTTAAACAACTCTCTTTTAAAATAGACTTTGTTATGTAGGTCACAAGATGAACACCTGACGTTCGCCGTCATATCTGAGAACATATGCCCCGGTTGGCTAGGTGTAGCAAATACCATAACGAATACTTTGGCTGAACACTCGCCATATTATGCAACGATACGGGGTTGTATTATGCAGTTAAAATTTCATCTCCCATTAGGTAAGCTCTTACGGAATTTGGATAACATTATCGAAAAACAAATGTCATATTTCTTAAACTCAACTTTTTATCAAAAAATTCCTTACAAACTTTGCAACAATTTATTTTATTCTTACCACAGCTACATCACTCAAAAACTACATTTCAATACGGATTTGTAAGTGTACTATTTTTTTTTTTAATTATTTACAAATAATTAGAAATGTTCAGCACATCCGAACTTAACGTTTATCTTTTTGTTAGTAATATTACGAACGAAATTCTTGCGTTATTGCAGTCTGGAAAAAGTTCAATGATTTCACTATACTTTATTCACGAAACTTTTTAATTTTTTTTAACGTTAATTCAAAATGTTTTTATTTTCTATGAGTACACGCGGCACTAGTTGCTTCAATTTTGAACTTTTAACGTCATCAAAACCCCTCAATCAACAAGATTTAAAACGTGATAAAAAGGTCTTTGAACATTAAACAATTTGTTACACATTTGCCAAGTTGTCAAACTCATTGCCAAAACAGAAATTTATTATCAGAATAATAATAGTATAAATCTAAATTAAATATAAGTATATATTGAAACTTTTAAACAACAATTTAAAGCACTGCACAAGATAACATCAAAACTTTTATTGTAATGTACAATTATTATTCCTCGCTATTGACCTGATAAAAATCATTGAGACTACAAGTTAAAAGAAGCTAGTCAAAATGCTTTTCTTTAAAATTAAGCAGTAATTTTGACTTTTAATTATGACTTAATCGAAAACGCAAATTTTAGCAGCAGACTTTTCTCTTGTAATGAAATTCGAGAGTATTTTTGACATAATTTCTGTAGTATAATCTACGATAGTACACTCTTATTTTCTCTGAAAACGTTTTTCGTTTGCAGCTACATTTTGATGAAAACGTTTCCCATGTTCATTGCTATCTGTACTCATCTTTTGGGGGGGGATACTTCGCTTCAAATGGAGGGTGTTGTGAAGAATTCGGAGCGATGGGGTAATAAATAATTAATTATGAAATCCCTAAAATTTAGTTTCACTAAATATACCATGTATGTTTATTAACGGGTTATGGAAAGCAGATTCATCGTATTACATATTCATTAAAATTAATTATTAACATTTTGAATATCAAACGGTATTTGTTCCAATGTAGTGAGCGGTGTTTTAAACATTTTAAAGGGAAATGTTTCAGCGCGCATCGGCCGGAAGTTGCCGTCGGAGCGAGCAGTGTGTAAACAGGCGACGAGCAACGCCAAAACATTTTTTAAACTTTACCATGTTTTTACTTCGTTCCGTTTTTTTTTTATTTCAATATATTTCACCTACGACACAGTGCACGTTATTTTCACTAATGATTGTCATTTGATTTCCCCCGACATGTGAACGCGTCATGTACGTCGTGCGCACTAGTTATTTGAAACCGTATCAATTTTTAATGAATTATATATAAATTTTGCAAGCATTACAGTTTGAATCGAATTAATTCTGAACCGGTGAATTTGTTCAGTTAACGATAAACATTTCACTAGATAAACATTCTACTAAATCATTTATTTAATTTACCGCAGTTTATACCATTTAATTTGTTACCTTAAAAATAATTAATTACATCTCTCTCCTAGACAAAAAAAAGGTGTCAGTTTCGGCGCAATATTTTATTATTAGTAGCATTGTTTTTGAAGAGGCACTAAATTGATAAATACTTTAAGTTAATGTTTTTCTTACATCATTAAAAAATATACAAGATAAACTACAGCATACGTGTAAATTAGATTTATACAATTTGAGCAATGATGAGTACAATTAAATGAATTATTTATAATTCTAACACAGGCAGACAGAGGATACTAGTGACTATAGTATAATAACGTTTTATAAAACATGTTTGTATTACATACATATATAAACAGCCTTCTTAATGTTCTTACTGCTGGGACTCAGAGCCTTCCGTCACCAGTAGAGTATCAAGGCCATTTATCCATCAAGCTGGGTTAGTGGATGTCACATGTCCACGTAAGCTAAGGAACATATTGGTTTCCTCACGATGTTTTCATTCAAAGGAAACTCAAGCTCAGTAGGGATCGTATCTATACATCTTCAAGGCGTATTGCGGGTATCATCGTCTTAAAAACATATATTACGGCTTGTTACAACTAACGAAACTGAAATAGTACTGTCATAGATATTATTTATATAACAAGTCGACAAAACAAGTGCTATTTACCTAATTATAAGTGTATGTGTTTTTTTGTTTGCTACTATTGATTTTCTTAATAATTTCATTTAGTTATTACTATAAGGACAATTTAAGTTTATTTGTATTGTGTGTACTTCAAAACACAATTGTGTTTTAGTGATCGATACTGATGGATGATGCAGGAAAATAAAATAAGTGTCAATAGATAGCATGCTTCTCTAAGATTTGTTGATGACTGTATTTTTTTATTAATTTACAAGGGTATAAAAATTATCTCAATGAAAATAAATTTACCTACATATAATAGCGTAGTGTGTTTGTAATTTTGTACAGCAGTATATAAAAAAGGAAGGGACGAACAAATCTTCATTTTTATATTGAGTATGCAGTAGTTACAACATTTCATTGCAGAACAAAAGTACAGAATTTCAAACAAAACATTTTAGAAATAAATACTTAATAACTATTAACTGGAAAGAATATTCCTGTCGTCACTCGACCCTTACCGTTTCCATAAAAACCGATAAAAGTGGACATTTCCAAAAAAAAAAGATTGGCGGATTTTCCTGAAAATTTTAACGATATACTTCATAACAACCCATAGCCTAAGCAACCAAAATTGGTGAAACCTATGTTCAGCACTGGACATCTATAAAGTAAAATTATGAGAATGATAATAACATTAGATAGAAATATTTTTAATATATTGATAGTATATGAAAACCGTCTTACCTAACATTAGATGAACTGTGAGGCTTAATTAATTTTTTTCCTACACAAACATTTCTAATAAAGGTCTTATTACATATTTCTGATAATAAGTAATAAACCTTATAATCTCAAACAATTAACAGACCAAAGAAGACGAGCAAAAAACTAACAAATGAGAATTCTTTTTGGCATTGTATTTCTTACATGATTTTCATATTACTTGCTTATAGAAATACTTTATATAAAGGGAAAGACGTAAAAAAATTTCTAATTGGTGTTTGACTAATGAAATTTCTAAAAAATATTCAATTGAAGTACATTTGTGATTACTATTAGGTTTATTTTTTGTGCTAAATTATTATAATGTCTTCAAATACTAAGCGAGTGTGTGCGGGTTGTAAAAATGTAATAACAAATAAAGAGTTTCTTTCCTGTTCAAAGTGCAAATTACTATATGATTTGCTGTGTGCCAACGTTAATGAAAAAATTTTTTATTTAATGGATAAAGAAAGAAAGTCTAGATGGAAATGCCACAAATGCCGTAGCGGATTGCCTAAGGTGACAGATAATAAAAATTCTACTATGCTATCCTCTATTGAAAGCGCATCACCTAATACTTCAAGCAATATTTCTGTATCGCCTCTCTCCTCTAATGACAACGTAACGGTGAGAAAAGGTTTTTGTAATGTAAATATGGAAAATTCTTTAAGAGATATAGTTAAAAACGAAATGGAAGAAATCCTCAAAGTTTTTATCCAGCAGCACGTGACAGAGCAACTTGAATCTGCTTCGAAAAAACTTTGTGAGGAGATGTCAAGGTTTACTACGGTGTTGGAAAGCTTTAATATGCGTTTGAACAATATCGATGAACGCGTCGCTGCCGTCGAAAAGCGTTTAGATGCTGAACGGAGTCACCAGTCGACGATCGCTAGTTTGCAGGCCGAACTTAATCGTAGGGATCAAGAGCATTTACTTAACGACCTGGAAATCACGGGACTACCTGAAGAGAAGAGCGAAAACACTCTACACTTAGTAACGCTTATTGGAAATAAGCTTGGAGTTGGCATTGACGAACGCGACGTCGTCAGCGCTGAGAGAGTCGGCCGCAGATATTTCGATAGCAATAATGAACGTGAGGAAGGAGGGGCAATAACAGCGCTGCGACCGCGTGCTCTTGTGGTCCGTTTAGTGCGACGCTCATTACGTGAAGAGCTTATAAAAGCTGCAAGAGTTCGGCGAAATGTAGATACCGCTGGCCTCGGGTTGCCAGGTTCTGCTCGTCGGTTTTATATAAATGAGCGATTATCACAGAGTAACAAACAGCTATTTTACAAAGTACGTACAGAGTGTAAGCGTCTCGGATGGAGATATGCGTGGACCAAGGATGGTAAAATTTTTGTAAGAAGAGATTCAACTCAACCGGCGATGAAAATTCTTCATGAAGCTGACGTTGTCAGGGTTTTTGGCAGTAACCCAGTTGGACCTGAGTAATTTCATCTATATGCATAGTTATGGATACTGGTTGTATAGTTTATTATGTTTCAAATGTTCCCCAAGTCTATTTAGCGATGTGGTGTTGTACAGGTCTCCTTACTGTATAGAAATGCACGACTTTCCCATATATTTTTACTCCATAGGATATACATTTTTTGTGACCTTTCCGATTATGTACAAATTTACTTTCTTTATGACAAATTTTAATTACTATAATTTCAACAAAAATAAAAATTATGGTCGACCTTTGCAAAAAAAAAATTCTTTAGTAGTAAATGCAACTTGCATGCTACTTTATTTCATTGATGAGCGGCATTTGACGTTGTTAAAACGTCTCATACAAAATTGCAAACATTGCCTGCTTATTTATTCGTATGTTATACAGTTCATTCGTTCGAAAAAGATTTCACTAGGCTTTTTAAACCCAGGCTCACTTGGGTCGCGGCACGATGAGTTTATAGCAGCAATGACGCGACATCACGTAGATATAATGGGTATAAATGAAACATGGTTAAAACTGGGCGAAGAAGCTCGAGCTCCTGCCATATCTGGTTACCGGTTGCGACATGTACCGCGTCCCCCGTATATTAGGTCACGCGGAGGTGGAGTTGGTTTCTATATCCAACGTCATATTGCTGCCCGTACGCTTGCACACCCTAGTGCTTCTTTAGTGGAACAAATGTGGCTAGGACTTAAAGTGGGTGGAAAAACATTAGCTATTGGCACTGCATACCGTCCTCCGTGGCTCAATATTGATATATTTTTGGATGCTCTTACAGAGTCTGTAATGAGTTTTTCAAGTTTTGACCAAGTCGTTCTCATGGGTGATTTTAACATCAATTTGCTTCATACAGATAATGGTAACACAAAAAAACTTAACGACTTTTTTAACATTCTAAATCTTAGACAATACATTAATGAACCAACTCATTTCACTGATAATAGTGAAACTTTAATAGACATTATTTGTTCAAGCGTGGCAATCCGCGAAATTTCCGTTAATCCAATCAAGGATCTTAGCAATCATGCATTTATCAAGTGTCTGTTAGACGTAAAAAAAAACAAGCCACAACCAGAAGTTATTGTCTACAGACCCCTCAAAGACATCTCTTACAATAAATTTTGCCTGGACAATAATGCTATCCACTGGGAAACGATACTCATTGATAATCTGAACGATATGGTTGCTGCTTTTAATGTTTCAATTTTATGTTTATTTGATTGTCATGCACCATATAAAGTTAGCTATATTAAACCAACTCATCATCCTTGGCTAACATACACAGTAAAGAAAATGATGAAATTGCGGGATAAAGCCTACATTAAATATCGTAAAACAAAATTAGATATACATAAAACATATTATAAAGAATTAAAAAAAGTTGTTCGTGCAGCTGTCTACTCCGAAAAGTGTGGATATTTTCAACAAAACATTAATAACAATTTGGCAAATCCGCAAAAACTATGGAAAAATTTGAAGCGTACAGTTTACAATTTTGAAAACAAAAAGATGGATCTGCCCCAACACTTATGCGATCCCGAATTGTTAAACGACCATTTTCTACAAGTTCCAGGTAAGCGTATCGCTGACATAACAGACGTACTACACTTCACTTGTAATCGTTATGGATCGAGCACTTTCAAACTCAAGCCTGTCAATGAAGAAACAGTTTTGACAATCATCAAATCTGTCAAAACGAACTCGATAGGCATTGACGGTATTTCACTAGATATGATAAAATTAACTTTACCCCGTACATTAAAAATCATAACAGCTTTAGTGAATAAGTCTATTGAAACAGGTACGTATCCCGAGATATGGAAAATCGCTATAGTAAAACCTCTTCCTAAAATTTCTAATCCCAACGATTTTAAAGATTTGCGCCCAGTTAGTATACTACCATTTTTGTCTAAAATTTTGGAAAAAGCCGTATCTATTCAAGTTGTTGAATACTTGGAATCGGTTAACATTTTTCCAGAGTTGCAATCGGGTTTTAGAAAAGCGCGAAGCTCAACTACCGCTTTGTTAAACGTTGTGGATAATGTTTTGGCTGCTCAGGATGTAGGCAAGGGTACGATACTAGCTCTGTTAGATTTTTCCCGTGCATTCGATAGCATCAACATAGCGCTTCTCTTATCTAAACTTACATTTTATGGGTTTAACACAGCAGCGGTTAAATGGTTTGCTAGCTACCTGAGTAATCGTTCGCAGTTGGTCGAAATTAATTTGGCTGATGGATTAAAATTACAGTCACGACCAAAAGCTATAAACAGAGGAGTCCCACAAGGGTCTATTCTTGGACCTATTTTATTCATTTTATATACTGCGGATATAATGAATTCTATAAAACATTGCAAATTTCATTTATATGCCGATGACCTTCAACTATATATCTCATTTAAAGAGAGCGACACTAACCTTGTTACATCTCAAATTAACGAAGATCTTCATCATATAGCACTTTGGTCTGAACGTCATTGTCTTGTTTTGAATCCTGATAAGTCCAAATTTCTGGTGTTGGGAACAAAAAGTCTAATCCGCAAAATTTTATCTCACGACCCCTCTTTATACATAAATGGTAAAACTATAGAGCGTGTACAAGAAGTACGTAATCTAGGTTTAGTTATGGACGGTACACTCCGTTTTCAAAATCATATAAATTCTATTGTACGAAATTGTTTTTATAGATTGAAGGTATTATATCAAGTTAGGGATTTTTTAAGCATAGAGCTGCGTACTCGCCTCTGTGAATCATTAATACTTTCCAAGCTAAACTACGCTGACACGGTGTACGGCGAGTGCTTGCTAGTCCGCACACAAACACAAATACAACGCGTTCAAAACGCCTGCGCCCGGTATTGTTTCCGTATTCCACCTAGAGGGCACGTAACGCCATATTTGAACAACAATGGTTGGTTAAAAATGAAGGCGAGACGTAAACTTCATTTTGCCAGTTTACTTTTTGGGGTGATTAGCTTACAGAAACCAATGTATTTATATGAAAACATTTCATTTTGCCAACGAAATTCTAGAACAGTGTGTCTGCGTTGTCCTCGGCACTACACGGCTGCTTTTCGTGGCAGTTTTCGCTATGCAGCGTCTAAATGCTGGAACAATATCCCGCCGCCACTAAAGCTTTTAACTTTACGCAGTTTTAAGAAAAAATTGAAGTTGTTATTTTTGGAACAACAAATATGCAATTGAAGGATATAATAGGCCTTCTATATCATGTTGCCTTTGCCGCATGCGCTAATGTAATTTCATTACAAAGTTTGTGTGGGTCTGATATACATATAACCAATATATCTTTTTATTTATTGTCTTTTTCAATTCGTTAGTCTGGTTAATATTTTTTGCTGTTACTATTTATTATATATATATATATATATATATATACCTACATTATTAAATAACCACTTTATTCATTTATTTATTTCTTTATAGTTATGGCCATTTAAAGATTCCCATATAAATATAGCCCTCCGACTCTTTGTAAAGGCTCCACATAATATCAGCGCTGCAGCATTAAACTTGCTGCAGTAGATGCTGAGTGGAGACCTGTTCAACATCATGTCACAACACACTTTTAATATATTTTTTGTTTTACGTAATTCCTTTTTTTAGCAACTGTTGTGTATTTTATGTTGAATAAAGTTTTCTTTCTTTCTTTCTTTCTTTCTTTCTTTCTTATTACTCCAAATACATTTGAAAACCATCGACAATTTAGGCCTATGTATTCATCCAAATTTCAAAACAATTACTGTCCAAAAAAAACGTGGAACAATATTTATTTTATTGACAGCTTTAAATAAAGACTTTATCTCTTCTCCTTTCTTCCTCCTCCCCAACTTTGATAAAAAATTAAAGTAACGTATTATAAATAAAACGCATTAATGATATTGGAAAAGCTAAATCTTAATTTTTCTTAAGACCCCTTTTCCTTTTTAATATTCAAGGCGGTAGCGCTACAGAAGAAATATGGATTTATATTTCATTTTGCAACTTAATTTAACAATCACGGATAAGAAATTATTTACACAAAAAAGAGTTTATGTATCGGAAGTTTTGTTCATCATAGAGGGGTTGTAGTGACAGAAATAATAAATATTTGATGATTTTATTTAGGTACTTCCTATAGACGAAATATAGTCGACAATTTTAAATTTGTTCCTTACGTAATAAATAATCAACGTATATTATAAATACACCCATAAGCAACAATTTGTGATAAATGCGGATGTTGCTTAAATGTCCGCTGATTAGTAATTTGCCTCACTTCCGCCTCTCAGTAAGTGCATTTCCTTTAGTTAATAGCAGCACCGATAACAACTTAAGTAAATTGTTTACAGTATGAAAATGTTTACTAACCTTTATCATATATTTTATTATCAGGTTAACTACGCGTAAATGACCAATCATAAACTTTAAAGACAGGACTCGATTTTATTTTTATTTTTTTAATTACTTCGTTAAATAGAGAAAGACATCGAACTTATTTTTTTAATAATAACAGCAGTATTTCGTCTTGGATCTATCGTTATTTCCGTAAGTTATCCACAATCAACAGGAGTTAGAAATTTAATTGAAAGATGACTCTTAACGTATCCAACAGTTTTTAAAAATATTAACCCCCTCAAACAATATTATAGAAGTAATACCTATATAACGTTACAGTACGCTGCGCTAACTCTGTTGTTTTGTAACGAAAGTCTCTAGGATGATTCCATGACCACATGTGTGAGATCGGAAATGGTTTGGTGTCGTGTCGAGAAAAAAAAGTACCACACTGTGGTACGTTTTGTTCTGTGTTTGTTCGCGTAATTATATTGCTCTTTTCAGTAGTAACTAATATTCAGAACTTGCTTTATCATCTTCGGCCTTATTGGAATCAAGTGTTAGCTCGCTGTTGATAAACATGGTTATTGTTTTAAGTAGTTACTTTATCTTATCGACAGCTTTAAATTTTTATGCTTTGAAAGAAATAAATGTACATATTACCTTTACTTTTTAATAGAATATTGTAATTACGCGATGTTAAACTGTCTTCAAACGTGCATGAGGCTTGTGGAAACAGCAAATGACATGAAGAGTGACGTACCGCATAATTTAAGTTTGTGCAAGCGATCCATCAATAGTTGACTTGACACAAACGGAATTTGACAAATAGCTCCCAAAATTGTTTAGTGCTTTCGTACATCCCCTCTCCCCCCCATCCCCATTAAATTTTTTATGTATTCAAACGTAGTACAGTTTGAATACATAAAAAATTTAATTTATAATTTCCTTTGTCTCCAACGCTATTGGAACATATGCAAATTGACCTCTATGTTTATCCTGAAAAAGAATTTCACGTGCCCTCCTTTGAAGAAATAAAACACAAAATTTAATTAGTTTGTACGTATCGTGCAATATTTATTTGTAAAAATTCATTATCATTGTTCAAACAAAATAATATTCGCTACTTTCCGCGTGCCACTAATAAAAGCAAAAAATACTTATAACTCTTTTTAAAGGTTTATTTGTCTCAACATATTAAAAAAAGAATACGCCGTTGCCATTTTCTGTAAGAAAGTAGTAATTAATTTTTAATACAAAGACTAAGTATCATTATTTATATATAAAAATATACATATATACATTACATTTGAAAATGTCTCCACAGATACTTCTTCAAACCCTGGCGCTTTAAGTCGCATTTCTCGAAACGATCTTTGTATTATCAAAATAATATAAGGTCGTATAAAATTACCAACATCCCAAAAAGGTACATCCCAACAGGCTTCGCCAACTGCCCTTAGCTTGAATTACAAAAAATCATTTAATTGAACAAACATAAATTTGAAAAAAAAAACAAAAGTTTCATGCAATTTTTTTTAAAATAACTTGTTACCTTTATACTGAGAATAGTGCTTAAATAACTGGGGATAAACACTTCAACAATTGTCCCGCTGCCTAACACCATTGTTATACCATTAATTTCTCCAACACTAAGTTTCTGTAACGTTATAATTTTGTTAAACGAACTGGAAGCATACATGATAACAAATTTTTAAAATAACGTAGACCTCTTTGACAGTGTTTTATTATACCATTCTGATGAATACTGTAGATTTAAAGAGTTATTACCATTTTAGTATGTGCCTAAATATGTTAAATAGAAACGTAAACGAAACTTTTTATGAATAAATTATTCAACAAACTTTAATTTTACAATTTAATCAAGAAAACTCTACAGGCATTTATTTCAGTTTCAAACTATTTTTGTTAGAACAATATCATATCACTCTTCAATCTATAACTTAATATTATATATATACTTAATCCATACTTATTACAGCAGTGTTATTTTAGACTAATCTGTAGAAGTTATTTCCATTTACACAACAAAGTTTTTTAAGGAGGAATCGTAAATAAATGAAAATTTATTCAATAAAAATCAAAAATAAAGTTTTTACTCATTAAAAAATCTAATGACTTTTTATTGGTCAAATGATAAAAATCTATTGGTTTTAATAAAACAAAGTTCACGACGAAAGCAATAAAGGATTTGTGCTTAAAATAGAATTATATTCACCTCAGCACTGCTGTATGCAGTGAGACAAACCACAGGCGCAGCAGCTTTTTGTTCAAACATAAGCATTTTTTTATATACTTTCGTAAAATTTTCCAGAAGACTGAAAACCAACGTATATGTGAACCAATTTGTAAACTTAAATATGACTACTATACTAGAAACACCTAGTTTGTATACGAATACGCGTGGTTCTCTAGAGAAAATTGGGCTATGGCGTTGGAATCATTTGCTTTTTTTTTTTTTATTTTTTTTTTTTTTTAAACTACTAAACGACGAGACGAGCAAGACGTTTACCTGATGGTAAGCGATACGCTTGCCCATGACAACGTGGTGCTAGTTAAGATGGTACACACTGCACCACATTGCGCTCGTCGCCTTGAGACATAAGGTGTTAAGTCTCGTTACCCCAGTAATTACACTAGCTACAGCGCCCTTCAAACCGGAACACAGTAATGTTCGCACACTACTATTTAGCGGTTGAAATAGGAGCTGCGGTGGTACCCATCCAGACGGTCTCCGGCAACAGAGACCTACCACCTGGTACTGATGCACTGCTACATTGATGAAGATTAATTAACGCATTATACGTTAGCGTTCTTCCATAAAACAATGTCTATTTGTCGGACATAAGCTTCCTCTCCATTTGTCGAGCAAAAAGAGGAAAGGCGTAGACAAAAACTATGTTAATAACTAAAAATCAGTTCACAAAATTTAACCGCTAAAGTAAATGAAATATTTATTGTAAACCTAAATATTTATGTATATTGTAATAAATATTTTTTTGTATTGTATTTACTGTCTTATATTGTACACTTACTATACATCTTTCATATCTACGATTTTTTCTGTACAACTTTAAGGTAGACCGGTATTTGCCTTTCTGATTTTTTTAAAATTTCAAATAAATAAATATTTTATAAAATGTAGTCTATTGTAAACTCTTACCAGTACGTTACGTTGTGTTCACGTATGATTTTTCTCATCCGCGATTGAATTACAATTTTGAAATGGACCGATTCTTTTGTACTGGTTGGTATTTTGATATCTTCCAATAAGTCTTGAATATACCAAATTATGAGGTCCGCTTTTGCACATATTTGACCAACCCAAAATATTTGTGTTTGAATCATAACTGTACCCAACACGTACAAAAAAAATTAATTATTCGATATATATTAAGTAATATCGAAAATAATCCATAAAGAATAAAAACCGATTATACCATGATAGTGATCTTTCATTTATTAATTATATGCTTAATGAGAGTAACTTTGTTTATCTGTACCGATTTTTACAGTTACTTTTTAAAATGACTTCTGTCGTAGAAGTTTCTGTTACATACAAATTTTGACTTTATTACTAATTTTCTCATCATTGGAGATAGATAAACTTTACTTGTGTATATGGTGCTTTTTATCATGGAGGTCTCTAGTCAGATTCCAGAGGCAGATAGTGTTTGGGATTTTACGAACTCGGCTAGAGAACTATCACACACATATTTCAAATATGTGTGACATTATTGTGATCCAGCTGTTAACTAATAAAAGGCAAAGTATTTTGACAGACAACGCTTCACCGTCTTCAGAGTTATTATCATTTAACGTCATGTCAAGTTGAAACTAGATATTATAGTATACTTACATATGTAAGTGTAGCAATAAGACAAAGTACAAAAGTCACTAAATATAAAGACGATTTCGTAATACGGCGTAGCGCTGAAATCTACATCGTAAAACCAAAGTGGAAACAGAAAGGGTCTCTTTGTTCCATCACCGGGTTCATGTGTAGCTACATACCACAAAAGCCAAAGCAATGTCATGACTACAACAGCTATCCCGATAAAGCTTGTAAAAATAACAGACAACAAACACATTTTCCATATCTTAAGTTGATTTTCGAAATACCTCTCCCTGGAAAAAAAAATAATTTAACTTTTATTTATATAACCAAGCGACTAGGCGAAAATGTTTTATATATTTAAAACGCCTATCTATTCCTGTGGTGTTCGGCAGTGTATATCACCAAATTGCATTCGTTATAGATTTAAGATTTTAAATATCATGATCTGAGTTCACTGAAAATTAATGCATTAATGTTTTAAAAAATACTCATTTGGAAATCAGATATTTTATGTCATTAAAACAGTCAAACTAAGCTATGTATTATAATAAAACTCCAGACCTGTATTTTGCTCCAGCAGTACATATGTATTGAAAATCTGCTCTAAGAGTTTGCAAGAAAACTTGATACTGCGGTACGTTAATAACCGTACACAAAAGCATCAGCAGTTGGTAGAAAATCACTATGAAATAGCAAGTGCTCTCGGTTATAATCGTCAAATCATTGATCATAAATCCGTGGTAACCAGCTATTAAAAGGAGGTACAAAGCGAAAATTGTACAAATGAACAAGAATACCAGTACCAGGTACCTGAAATAATTTAAACATTATAATTAATTTTACTCCACGACATACATTTATATTGATAGTGTTATAAATGAATAGTTTCACCTCCATTTTGGTTTCGGTTCATTATCGATAACTTGAAAGAATTTTAAAATATAATAACATGTAAAATGATATTTATATGGATCGACAACTCCTTCGGAACTGTTGAAATTCTCTTTGTTAAAGAAACTAATGAACTTCTTCCACATTTTGTTCGTATAACTTTTGAAGAAAATGTTTGTGAAAGAATGGTTACAAATGGCATTTTAAGGGTTATATGTAGGTAATGGTAACACCATTACGTGTAAAATGTCTATTGCTATAAAGATATAGAGAAATCGGTTAGTGATTTTTTTTCTATAAACAATATTATATGTAACAATCACAAAATATACTTAAGTAAAGTTTATCAGATGTTTATAAATTTAATTGTTTTAATTAGTTTTGTATTATAATATTTTTGGGGTCGTTAGTTAGCTATTATGTTATTTTGCTTTTTCATATGAATGGTAGACATACGTACAAGCAGTTTACTAGATGATTAATGATCACCATTTTAATTGCTCAGCTGCAACATACTACCAATAAAATTGTTTAAAAACAAAATATAATGAAAAGTAAATATTGTAGTTGAATAATGATAACTATCCATAGTTTAATGAAACAGAATCTAGAGGACTATTTTGATTGATATTCAAGAACAAAGAAATTTTTAGGTAACCTTTCCTATTAGGCCAAATAGCAATCTTATATTTTTCTTAATATCTCGGTGACTTTTTGTTATTTGATTAAATAACGGACCTCTTCATTGTCCAATATTTAATATCTCAAAAGGTCAATTGCCAGATATATAGCTTTTATATTATATATTACAGAACATAGTATGGAATAAGTAATTTATTTTAATTTTAATGAGCTTAAAAGTTATGTCTTGTTATTAGTTTCGCCTAAGAAGGAATACATAATACGATTTTTACACTTAAATTATAGTGCCGCATGCTTCGCTTTGCCTCGGGTTATATTGTTATATTTGAAACCATTATACCTATAGAAAAATTAGTTATGACGTCAATGTTATATTCCTTACATCTACACCATTTGTTCAAATTTGTAGCGATTGCAGTAAGGATTGAGCAATATCATTTTCAAAATTGTATCCATACGTTTTAATTAGTTCATTATATAACACAAAGTCATATATTATATAGTAGTATAAATTAACAGTACACATGTTTGTATATTTTTTATAACATATACAAATAATTTAACAAGCATCTAGAATAATAAGTTATCTACCTGTTGAATAGAAAATAGTTAATATTTTTAATGTACAAAAAATTACATTGCATTATAGATAATAAATATTTACTGATAAAATAACTACAGCATCGCTTCTTTAAAAATAACAATGTATAAAAACCTGTTTTCATTCTCTATTGAAATCATAATAGTAAAAGATAAAAAACCTTTGTCAATTTAAACTGTGTCGAATTTAGCGAATATTCATATCATGCCGTTGGTCTCCGCTACCGGACGTGAATCCCGCGCCGCTCCGGAACTTCTATTATATTTCACATCGTCAGTATTTTCAAGTGCTACGTTAATGTGTAGTTTCATTGGAATAAATATTTGTTTCTGAATTTATATTAGCTTTATGGTGTTACGTTCATTCATTATTGTCGCATCGCTAGTCAATAGTACAACACAATGTCGCATCCCAACTTTTAATAATCCTTGTTGGTAGGCCGCAGGTAGTCCGCGATACAGAGGGCTATTCGAATACGCGGTCTCGACGAAGAAGCAAATATTAGTGTGTAAATATAAGTGTTAAGATAAAGTGATTGTGGATATTCACAATAATCAGTTAGAAGTCATGATGATCTCTCTTGTCAACCGTACGTAGATACCATCGAAGCGCTTGCTTCTGCTGCACAAAAGTACCACCAGGAACAAATTAGTCTCGTCGAACCGCAAAATCAAAAAACCTCCTTTGTGTATTAACAATTATAGAAGGAATGTACTTTAAAGAAAAGAAAAAGAAAATTTTTAAAATAATAAATTAAAAAATAAATGTTTTCTAACTATTCGATTAATAAAAATTTAGAGTTTATCGGTGGCTATTGATAATTTTTTAGTGTCAATAGTAAATAATGAGTTTTTTATTTTTCAAAGTTTTTGTATGAAAACGGTAGAAATGTTTGTTCAAACAGGGAAACAAGTAATCAGAACATGGACGACATAAATTTAAGCTTGCAACTGAAAAACTAGTCACGTATTCATTACATTGACTTTGAGCTCCTGATTGAACGTTTGGAAGGAGTTTTTCACAATTGCTAATTACTTGCTGTTTATGAAAAAATAAATCGTGAATTATGCTGTATCCGCTTCCTCCGTATTTACCTTTTTTATGCGCAACTCATTCGATTTATTTTATCTTTTTAGAAGTAGGGCGTAAGCGCAAAATTTTCCGTTATTATTAATTATTTTCATCCATAGTCTGCTTATTACATTTTTCTAGTAATTTTAAAGAAAAAAAAAAAACACTTTAACACTATCTAATTAATCATTATAACATTAGAAACAAACACATTTTAGATTACATCATTATACCATTAAGATCAACAGAATTTAAACGCAAATTGGTATTAGTTTTTAAATGTTGACATGTAGTATTATAATATAAAATCCAATTTTCGTTACTAAATCATTCAAATTTTATTGGTCTAACTTGTGTCATTATAAAAATTATTTATGTTAATAAAAATATTAATCCTAACCGATACAGTCTCACAAATCAAAATTTTTAAATCACAGGTTTTAAGACGAGCAAACACAAAAAGTACGCCTATGATTCAATCCTATTTTTATCCTATTTCATAAAATGTATACTACGCCATAACTAACATGAAATCCTTACATTTTCAACGTCAGATATATACGCATGAAATCCAATTACAACGGATGGGAAAATTTAATTTCTCTCCCATCATGTCCGCCCAACAACTTATTTATTCATGATTCCTGTTACGAGTAGACTTCTAATTGCTTTATTGGAAAAATTCAAATGCCAATTAGAAACCTTTTTTACGGAACGTATGTGGTAATATCGCACAATATGAATAATTTGTGATAAAATGAAATTATTTTCTCGCATATTGTATGATTCATTTAGAGGTGGATGACATTTTAGTTAAATAGGTGATAACTCCCTAATTGTTGCCGTCTTAGCAGGTATATCTAACGACTATTTCTAACCACAAATATTTTAATTTAAACATTGCAGTTAAAAAGGCTTCGAAGATAGTAAGGTATGGGTAATGAACTTTTCAAGCAAAGAAATAAGGCAAGTTTTGTGAGTTCGGTTATTTTTAACTAAAGTGAACGATGGCTGATCAACAGAGGTTCCGAGCAGTTTTATTAAAAACTCCCAAAACACATGTACACACATGTACGTGAACATTTAATAAAGGGTGACTTAAGTCGAGCAAGTAATGAGAACATGAAGGACGTAATTTAAGCTTGCAACTTAAAGACAAGTCACGTATTCGGTATATTAACTTTGACTGAACGTGAGTTTGATATTTTTAATAAAGTGTTATATGTGTATAGTATATATTTTTTAATTACAAAACTAGCTATACATCAATCAATGCTGCAACATACTCTTGTAAAAGTTTCATATTTTTTTTTTATTCTTATGATTTTATTTAAACTTCTTTATAATTTTAACTATTGTTAATGATAAGAACGTGATATTTAAAACCAAATACGTGTAATCATTGGATTAATATCATTCTCGCTTCATACCGGTAGTTCTTTTGCTTTGTCGAGTACCGGGGATGGCTACATGTGTATAGCTACACAGACCCTGTTTATTCCACAAAGCAATAGTGTATAAGCGTGTATGCTTTTCTATTTGAAAGGCGCTATAACAGATGAAATTACCGGGCTAAAGAGACGCATCCTTTTGTCTCTAATAAAGAGTATAATGTGGTACTACGGCGGTTTCATGTCACTACTACTTCTGTTTTACAAAAAAATATTGGATATTTAATAACCTGTTATTGTAATAAACGATGAAGTTATTTTTTCTTTTAAAGATTGTTGCGTAGTCATGGACGAAGAGATTCACTTTTACAAAAGTATTTGTTGCTTTAATTTACACAGCGCCCGTATGTTTTACACGAGGTTTTACGTCAAGCAATTACTTATACTTGCTTTTACACGTCTGTTTACTTAACCAACAGTTAATTTTGGTTTGTGCTTTATTATAAACAGTAGTAATTTCGGCTAAAATCTTAATAAATAGTTATTTAAAATAAGTCTTCAAGAAGATGTTTTAGAATCTTTTTAATAAAAACAATATTGCTTAATCTTAATATAAGCAATAAATTATGTCGCGAGGCGACAAGCACAATGTGACGTACATCATCATGATTAGGTGACGTTACCATCAGGTGAACGTAGAATAAAATAAATAATGAAAACAAGAATAAAGCACAACTACCCATGGGTCACTGTGATAAATTCGTAGTGATAAATATGCAATATAAATTCATGAAAGTTCTGATCGCTTTCAGCCGGAACTTCTATAAACTCGTTCACTTAGAGTTTATTTACGGGTAATAAATATACTCTAAACAAATAAGCTAGCGCTGAATTGTTTTTCTTTCGGTAATAAAGAATTCCAATATCTCAGAAATTATTCTATGAACAGTAAATGTGATAATATAATTAAGGAAACTGGTAAAGAAATATGTTAAATCTAGATTAAAATGAAACGTTACTTCAAAAAGCCGAAAAAATATTGATAAATGTTAGTATTTCATGTCGCACCATTTTGACGTATAGCATTTTTTTCTCGGACTTAAACAACACGGCTTTAGGAGCAGAATTATTATAGACCAACGCGTCCAGATATTCGGATTTGAAATGCATATGGCATTAGATCGAAACAGATGCGGTGCACAAAAATATTTTGTAGCTAATGTTTAAATATCTTATTAAATAGATCAAATCGGAATAAGATAAGAGTAAACAGTTAATCGAGAGCATTCTGTATAAGTTTTCCTTTCGTAAATCAGTTTTAATTTCCACTGTACGTATGCACTAGAACAAGATAAAAATACAACATGCATAGACATATATCTAACATCAGTGTCCTTGTATAAATCCTGCTCCCACTGAATTGTTGTTTTATCAATACAAACACGAAATTTAATGATTTTATTCAGCTATGGGCCACTTTAAAATAATGTTGCGTTGAAAAATAATAATTTGCTTCTAAAATTTAACTGTATTACATGATTATATTACAGGCCATTTGCGAGAAGTGTACCTAGTCGTACGTAACAAGTACGCTGTACAATTAATGTGCTCCGAAATGGCTTCGGTGCTTTGACCAGCGACATATCGGCATTGGCAGGTTGATTGGTAGCGATCGATTGTTTATGGGTCAGTATTACTATATTTAGAAGAACTAAACAATTAAATATGTTAATAATACATAACGTCTCAATCGATTCTGCTATTCGCAACTTGCGATTACGCGCATAAAGCATAACACGTGCGTAATATAATAATAAAAGAGAATACGTAAGTGATATTTTATTATTATGACACATTTAAATATCAATGTACAGAATTGAGTATTTTTATCAAATAAATCGCTTGTACAATAAAACAGCAAATAGTATTATATTACTATAATAATAGGAGATAAAAGATATTATACTTGACGAGCACAGATCTTTATGCCACCGCAATGTTACTTAACATTGCAAATTGCACATGCAATTTGTTCATGCGTCCGTAATATAATACCTGCAATGCAAATAATGCACTAACTCATAACGTACAAATGTAAAACAGTCAAAGTTTTAATTGCGCCGAATTATTTACCTGCCAATAACTATATTAATTATCTTGTATCGCAACAAACAATAGATTGACGGCTATGTGATGGGAAACGCGGCTAAATAACCTTATAGGGGGGGATTCAATAATCTCACTACGCCGACAATAGACCGTCGCTGAATGAGATATTGAAATAATTGAACAGGGGACTATTCTATGGACTATCAACCAAGAAAATAATTAAGTAAATGATTTAAATGTAAATTATAGGACATAACCTATTATACCCAGTATTGTTCTGGTTCATTCTAGTAATATTTTATTTATTCGACAGAGCAACAACACAAGCTCGAAGTTCACCTGCGCTAACCCATAACAAAATGGCGCTAGTTATGATACGCTGCATTACATTCTAGTCGTTGCCTTGAGACATAAAATGTTAAGTCTTGATATTCTAGTAATTTCACAGTTACAACGATCTTCAAATTCAAAAATAGTACTGTTTGCCCACTACTCCTTGGTGCCAGAAATATGAACTGCGGATCTATCTAGACCGTGTCCGGCAACAAAGATTGACATGACAGAACCATGTTTGTTGTGATTATGAGAAGTCTAAAGATTAGAGGTCCAAGAAATAACTGTTTTTTGTACTTGGGCGGAGCTACATTAATACGTACAATGTCTGTTATAATTTGATAATTATCATTATCTAATACCATTAGTAGAAAATTACAAATTAGCAAAGCACCTAACATTACTTCAAGTAACTATTACATCCAATTTAACCGTCATGAAAACTTAATTATTAGCTATAGGAACAATACATAACATCTAAAATTTATTTAATATGTTCGAATAAATAAAATTTGTGTTATTTTAAGTTTACATTGGTTTAAATGACGTATAGCATAGATTAATGTAAAGCATTGATAGACGGCAATAACCGCCAGCCATGATCGATACCGGCAATTAAGACGAGATCGAATGGATGTGATTCAACATACAATCCTTTATAACTAAATAAAACGATCTATAAAAGACAAATTACATTTTACCCTATACTTTTGGATGTCATTATTATATTAATACATATATCTGTAATGGTTCCATTGAGCATTATACTAAACAGACCTTTACGCTATGATAAATTTTCACATACCATGTAGTAAAAAAAACTATTATTACCTGTAGGATGGAGGAGGAAAGGAGGCTTTAAGTTTAATAAAAATTTATAAAAATGTTCGTTAGTTCGTATAACAAGAACCCTCTAATATTACTTTTAATTAATATCTATCCTGTTAAGCATTTAGAAGTTCGTATTTAACAAGATCCGTGTATAACTTGTTACGAGACCACGATGAAGAAATTAAATTTTCCCATGTGATATAATTGGATTTCATGCATTTATACCCGACCCGAGTCTAAAATATGAGAATTTATTATGTATCGCAAACGTGCTTCAACTTTAAAATAAAAAAAATGTTTTCCGTCAATACCAGTGCGCTTTAGTAAAAATGAAAATACTATTTTTAAAATACTATACAAAAAAGTACCACCCCACCCATTAATTTACGGTATATTTCAGTAATACTAGGAAACAACTGTAAGTAATGTCATTATTAATAAAACATCGCAACAATTTATAAATTTTTTAAATCACATTTGTGTTAATCATAAATTTGTTTCGTCATATATTATTGAGATCAAAGTTAAACATTGCCTTTATAAAAAAGTGTTAAAAAGTAAATACACATTGTTGAAAGTTCACTTGACTTAAACAAAGCCTTAACAAAAAAGGTAAAGTCGTCGTTAGTCTAACACAGCCATTTTTTTCACTTTATTAAGCTGAAACATGCACTGAATAAAGGAATTCATGTTTTAGCTTCAAGGGTTTCATAAACGGAAGTTTAGAAAGTACGACAGAATTCAGTAAAATGTAAAAATGAACCATGCATAGATTAACACTATTACACAGCCAAAACTGCATACCGCTGACTCAACAAACATTTCAATGATGTTTTAGTATGTAATATTGTTGTATAAACATATAAAATTGAAGAAAAGTGATATGAATCGGAAAACGTATAATAAAAACGTTTTGTTGTATCAGAAAATCAAAGTAAAATCTATGTGATTCCCTACTAGTTTATTCTTTAACATCCAAAAACTACTCCAACAGTAGCAGCGAAGTTCTTTAATTGTATGTTGCACAAACCTATGCAGATAATCTATTTTTACTGTAACAGAGCTCTCATGATTATTTTAAAGTTTCTCTGTTACTCTTACGATAGTAGAACATTTGCATTACATAATGTTTCGTTATACGAATTTTATAAAATTTTCTTTTAATAATATTTAATAATTAACATTTTAAATACACACAAATACGCAAATCTTACTGTAGGTCGTGTGTCATTGCAATGGACAATTCTTTACCAATCAGTAATACGGAAATATTCTATCTAGGTTTAATAGGGCTGTAGTTAGTAGAACTTCTGACAGATAGGAGTTATTACTTATTATCTCAATGTGTTGTAAAGAAAAGTATTACGAGTAGTGTATCAACATCGCCACTGCATAAAAATGCAAAGGAAATACTATTTTGAAACACTGTTTTAAAATTAACAAACTCATTCAAAATAACACATTGATGTTACTTTTATTATATAAAATTCACTTCGTTTAAAAAAAGACAGTTCAATTATTCGAACAACGCTGCAACAATCTGACTAGGCGGCAGCATTACAGTAAATCCCGTGATTTTGACGACACGGATATAAACTGAAAGCGAGTGTAAAGTGCGATAACACGTTGCTTGTATGAATACGCGAATAATACGAATTTACACACACTGAAATTATAACAGAAACTGTAACATCAAAACCTTGAAATTAATTAAATATTAAAATTGTGTGGGGTCCATTTTAATATTCATGTGTCTATTAAATGTTGTAGGTTAGATATAATCGAATAATTTGTTCTATCACAATTGTTAGCCTTTTCGCAAAGAACAGTAAAATATATTGTATTTTATATTATTGGCAACACTACGGTGATGCAGGTGCGTGGACGCGTCACCGCACCACCAAGCGCCCCTCTCCTAAATTACTATAAAATGGCCGCGGGTTGTTACATTCGGACAGCTGTACCGACTACTGCTACAATGTAATTTTTTGAAGTCTACTTAATTTAAAGTATAAGTTTAGTCTCTTTTCTCCGGTCCAAGTTAACACTATCATCTTAGAAGAAAGAAGAGGCCATGCACGAACACCAACGACGATTAAAGATTAACTAAAAAAAGCTTTCGCATTCCAGTGCCGAAAACTGTGATGGAAAGTATTAGGAGGGTAAACCCTAAAAAGTTGTAAAACAGACAAGAAGAAGTTTATTATTGCTTTTTAATTTGCTATTTTCATAACGTAATGGGCTGTTGGTTATCTAACGCATTATGGTAGCGATCGTAGGTAAAGCTGCTCCTGAATTTTTTCCCTTAGTTGCCTTTTACGATGTGTCGGTGGGGTTTCGGTGGAAATATACTAACCCGTCTCCCTACCTAGCGTTTTGTGTCCTAACAATCGTATGCCGCGTTTTTGCATGTCGCTTTAAACGTGAGTACAAAACAAGCGCTTTGCAAATAATTCGCGGAACTATTCGTGTGACGTTTGCATCGCCGAAGTTGTCGCTTTATGTGATATGTTACAATACCGTAACACAGCGTCAGTTCACCGTAGCGCCCCTGTTATTTACGCGTACCGACTACAACCAGGCTATTTATGGTATAAACGGCATACATGCCGAATCTGTTTGCGATAGTAGTTTATCAAATTAACCGTTTAAATAAAACTCGCTTACATTGATATATCATTTAATTAAATTAAACAATAAACAACAACTCTGTCTCGATATCGATCATGACAAAATAAATACTTAAATCCTATTTATTTGATTAATTAGTAATATAAATACTATCTCATTTTATAGCGAAAAAAGAAACTTATTTCCACGTATATTTTACATATCGATATGAAGCTTTAGCGAATGCATAAATAAATTTCCGGTTGTTTTTTGTAGCGATAAAGATTTGCCGAAAGCCTTTTTACAATTATTTTCCATTAAATGATTGAGTTGTTTTCATTTCGATATCGAACCAATTCATTGGTAAACGTTTTTAATTCATTTATTTTATCGAGGGCACAAAACATTATAGAAAAGTATGGACTCGTCTGTATGATATTACCGTAAAAAGATAATCCGATTACGTCGGATAATAAACAACTTTCAAATGATATACATTTTTTATGGAAAGTGTTGAAACTTTGTCAGATATGGAAAACTAATAAATAATGGGGTAGTAACATATGGCTAATATGTTTTTTCTATTTGTTACCACCACTATCATCTATTTCTTTTATTTGCATTCATTTCATCATTATCATTAGATAGACAGAGTTTGGGTTTAACCTAAGGAAAAACCTAATTTCAACCGAATTCGGAGAGTTAGCAAAAAATGTAAGGCTGCAACAAATTTCGGGTCTATTGGTATGATCTGGGTAAGAATGATCGAGAGCCATGCTCAGAACTAATCATTTCCTTATTTAGACTGATGTGTGAGAAAAATTACATATGTCTTATAGCCATCTAAATGTATTTAGCCTAATCTGAATTTAATGCTTAAAAACATTATCGCCTAATAATAATTCCATAAAATCTTTTTGGGTAATCTTTTACGACTTTTGAATAGTCAAGGAAAAAACATTCTCAGACTTCATATTCGGCATATTAATTTAAATTTTAAAATCATATTTTCTTCTTTCTTTTCATGTCTACGAACGAAATGTATCTAATATTAGATACAGTAAACAATCCCTTAGTATTCGCACTTATTTTAAAATTTATCACGATAAATGTAAAAGAAAAATGGTACGGAAATTTTTATTATTAAAACTGTCCAAGACTCCGACATTCCATCGTAGAGCTTAAAAATTTATATTGCAAATAATATTTTATGAAATGACGTTTTGATAATATTATATTTGCTCCGCTCCCATGGCTTAAAGATCAGAATAAGTATCTTCCAGCACTTATTTTCTGGAATTGATGTCTTATCAATTTATGCAAGTGTATGTATGATGTGCAATATTTATTACATAAAAAATATTTATAATTCTCTATATATTTATAAAGTCTGAAACCTTCAATTTAGTAGTAATTAAAATTAATTGAAAAAGCCAATACCAAAGTAATTTTTAGTAAGTAGATACAAACACTAACAAACAAGCAACGCGTCTTTTTGACAAAGAAGTATAACACATTTTAGCACTTGAAATTTAGGATATATTTATACATAAATTATGAACGGGTTTAATTGAGAAAGGTGAAAACTTATCAAGACTGAAATAAAGGCACATTTATTTTAATTACACATGTGGTTGAGCGTACTAAACGTGTGAATAATGTGGGCGGTGTGAAAAATAATGAGTTCCGTAATAGCTTGAACTGTGTCCGGTGGCAGAGACCGATGCGAGCACTGGCTTCCAGCAGGTTTCTAGAGCAGCTAAATTGAAATGGTACCTGTGAAAGTGACATGTATTTTATAACAAGAGGAATTTATTTCTAGTTTCATTAAACCGCCACCGCCAATCTATAATGTTAGATAGATCAGATTTGTTAGAAACATTTATACAACACAACTATTTGATTCTTTCCGGTCACTATTTGTATTGCAATTGAATCTTTTATCACTGGTGAATGTTATTACCCTAAAATATTAGTTAAACTTATCTGAATCTATGTAGTAATTTGTAGACGCGTTAGATTTAATAGGTTCAACAATGTAACGATTTTTTTAATTTTTATATTATTCCCTTTGTCACTTTGACTACTTCCTTTCCAAACAGTAATACAGATGGGCTATAGTTAAACGAGAAGAAAATTTATATTTTTTCCTAAGAGTCAATGTTAAATGAAATGTTTACTGGTGGTAGGCCTCTGTTGCCGGAGACTGTCTGGATGGGTACCACCGCAGCTCCTATTTCAACCGCCAAATAGTAGTGTGCAAACATTACTGTGTTCCGGTTTGAAGGGCGCTGTAGCTAGTGTTATTACTGGGGTAACGAGACTTAACACCTTATGTCTCAAGGCGACGAGCGCAATGTGGTGCAGTGTGTACCATCTTAACTAGCACCACGTTGTTATGGGCAAGCGTATCACTTACCATCAGGTGAACGTCTTGCTCGTCTCGTCGCATAGTAGTATATAAAAAAAAAAAGAAAGCTAAATAAAGTATATAAACATACACAACAATCGTAAGTTCAGAACATTTGACGTACCAGTAGAGACAAGGCATAAAATTTGTTATTATTTTTATAGTATGCATGATTGCATCATACAACAAAAAAAATACTTCTTCTGTAGTAACTAGTGCAGTTGTATAGCTAGTGAAGACTTTTACCCAACATCTCGGCTATTACCTCAAAACAAGAGAACTAAGGTTTTACTACTTCAATAATTGTATTAGCAAGTCACCTTTGAAAATGTAACGACAGAGCAGTGTAAAGGCTGAATCATGGTCGGCGGCGGCGGTCAAAGGAAGGCCTCTCTTGCCGTACCGTAACTGCTCCTCGATACGCATTCAATATGGACCTATCAACTACCCTCAGAGCGACCTTGGGACTACACTATGCCATGAGCCATAGTACTGAACCCATCGCTACGACAACGCAAATACAATTCAATTGTGTAAGTGTAGTAGGTTATGTCTATCTGGACGTCTATCGACTGATGATGATTTAATACATACCAAAAAGTATTCGTTAAGTAAAAACCGCTGCAGGTTACTAATGAACAACAAAAATAGGTAATAAGATTAAACGACAAAAGAAATGAATCGTAATACCAATAATAAAAAAAAGTCAACACTAAACTAGATACTGTGGCAATAACAAAGGAATTAATTAATAATATTGTTGCATGTAAGCCGATGCCTAAGTAAATGGACCAACTAACGTTAATCGATCACTAGAGGATGAGAGCAACGAAAACAGGCTAATTGATCCGCCTCATCGGGTAACTTTATTTATTATAATAGTAACGATTAACACGCGAAAGGAGTTTTATTATACTATTAGGCGATAACACTCTGTTTTACGGTACGCATTTCCTTTAGTAAAAAAGTAATTTAGTTTAATTTTCGGCTTATCTCCTTAGATTATAGTAATCGACAATGCGAAATTCGGGTTCTATAATTTGAAGTTTTGTTATTATTATTACGCTAAAATTTAATTTGTATACTGTCTTAGAAAAACTAATGTTTAGTTTATAATTATAATATAAGTAGCCATTTAATTTTTTTCTCTAACAAAAGTATTAAACGGGAAAGAAGGGCACAAAATTATAGTATACAAATGTTTTACAAGCAATTATTTGTCGAGCTAATCTTTATCCATCCAGCAGAATAAAGAATAAAAAAATAGATTAACATTATTTATATCACAGAAATCAAGGTAAAAATACAACATTCATCACAATGTGATATAACGCAACATATTATATTATCAAATTATATAAAATATGTTTATTTCTCTACAAAATGTAACAAAGTTTGTTCCACAGTGTTTTTGGCAGAACAACTTCGATTGCATTAATGACTTTAATAAAGACATTGCTCTTTATTTAACCTGATAATTAGTTAATTTATATGGGCAATTAATGAGGACTGTATGTAAATCGAGTCAAGTGACAGCAAAGTGTTAATAAAAGAGGCTATTCACTTCTCATCGTATAGACTACAACACTTGAATTATAACACTCCGCCGAACATCCAAAATAGAAAGAAGAAAAGAGGCGAACTTTATCCAATAATAATTCTCACTCCGATCGCTCTATTTGCTTGCTGCCGTACGATCTGATATTGAATATGGATAAAGTGAATTATATTCAGAGTGGCGGGTAGCGCGTCGACTCGCAACTTCAGATAAGAGGATTACTTACAAGTTATAATTGGTTCTCCCTATTCTATTGAATGAGAGAAAAACGCACGGCATAGCCAGACTTTGGATTCTAAGATAATGATCGCTGATTTTCATTTTATGTGGGATGTTTGAAGAATTTCTTTACTAAAATGAGTTTAATAAAAGAATTTCCTCGAAGAATGATCGTGAATAAATGAGTTTTAAAGGTAAGCATTTTTTGTTAAAAGTTTCGTTGTTATAATAAAATTTATTGAAAATCGCTTTATTTTGTATAAACGGCGATTTTTATTTATTTTTTCTAATAATTAGTATTCGTTTTTGAGTAATTAAGTAGTTACAGTGTGCAATAATGATCATGAAAAGTTTTCTGTATTTTTATAACCAATATCACTAAACATTTAGTAAATTGATTATGTACTTACGTATACACAAATCACTGTTCCGCTTCATTAGAAAATAATCAATGGTATAATTTGTAGATACCTTCTGTAATGATTACAATTGATATTATTTTGCCAAATTCACTATTAATAGTTACTAATCGTTAAATAGTCTTCGTTCCTTTCCGTATGTTGAAAAAAACAGTCACGTTGAATGGACACTGTTAAGAGTCGAGAGGCCGGTCATGTTTGTTACTAACACAATTACGACTGCACTGACAGCGTCCTGCAATCTGAAGCCAATTCAATTAACATCGGCTTTTTAGTCCACCTATTGTCCATCACATAAGTATAGTCAACCGTATATAACTTTATAACGTTAGCAATCTTTTCTTACGCATTGGTTAATTAAACTAAATGAAAATGTGTAATTTGAAACGGTTAACGCGCTCCAAATAAATTTCAATATTTTATCATATACTATATATATATATACTATATAATATATTTACTAGGACGGTACTCTTTGTACCAACCCTTGCTAAGTAAAATCGTAAGATAGTGCCCTTACAATAATTTACTCCGAAATTTAAAGCGGCAAAGAATTCAGTCTATAACATGACAATTTTTTTTAAATAACAGACAAATATAATTCTAAAATTTAAGTTTCCGCTCATTATAACAAAATAAAAACATTTTCTTAATTTATAGGATTGTTTCCCCTTGTACAAAAAAAATTAGGTTACGTACCCAACCCTCTTATTTTTGCCTGGATGTATATTTGATCCAGCTTATCTTATTGACGGCAACACCGAATTTGAAGTAATTTTACTGGCAAGTGTTTTAAGATTTATTTTGTACTAAAAATGTTATAAAAATTCTGGTCTGTGCTAGTGTAAATAATGTATTAATAAAAAAGTGCTTTAACATATACATAAGATAAAGGTGTAACATGTAAAAAAATATGGAATACCGCAAAATTAAAAACTTATCAAATTAACAAGGAAAAACTTTTCTTACATAACGAAATATTCACTTTGCGCTCGAGAAGAAATTAATGGGGTAGTTTAGTAATAAATACAAGCAAAGGGAGAAACAATAAGAAAACATATATAAACTGACAGTACTCTTGCGGAGTTCATAAATATCAAATTTCAAATATGTGGGATTATATAAGTATTGTTGTCTTTCAATCACGCCATAGTGAAAACAAAGGCTTCTCTGATATTCAATTCAGTAGCAGGATTTTCTCTAACATCTGCATTCGTAAGCACTCAACCGCACAGTACGCGGTCACTGAAACATATTTGCCGGACCCATATTATCAGTGCGGTAAATTTTCTACAATCTCAGTCCTTTTGTGTCTGTAACTGGTCATGACATGTCAATTACGATATCCTGCTGGATTTGCGGTCATATGTAATATACTAAAACATGTAACAGTTGATACTGTGTGATAATGATAACTCTGACTCTGATATTAATTGTTTTGTACGCGCGAACTGTCAAAATAAGCATGTCCTTTGCCAATGTATATACCACAGGCATTAGTTAGGATATTTACACATTATCGCTCTTCATCATAACATGATGTTAAGTCTTAAAACTACAATAATTTTACTAGCTATACTGCTGTTCTGAAGAGACCGGTTAAAAGTAAATATAAACAATATTTAGTAGATCTAATATTTTGCTATAGTATAACTTTAAGTTATGGACTTGTTTTAAAAACGCTGACATTATTGTAAATACTCGACTGAGGCAACTAAATATAAATATAACGTGGACCCATCACTTCAGATCTATATGGTCCAAATATAGTCCTCACCGGCTGTACTATTTAATTGACCCAAACCAGTTTATTTATTATAAAAATTGTTCTAATAGTTTAATTAAGTATAATCATTTAGAAAATTTCATGAACAATTTCATCATCATCATCAGCTGACACTTAATGCTGTACATGAGCTTTCCTGAAACATCTCCACGGCTATTGGTGTAGCGCTGCCCGCATGTAGCGGTTTCCGGAACACTTTACCTGATCATCAGTCCACATTGTTAAAGGTCTATCAGTATTGTTCTTTTTTTAATAAATTTATTATTCTATTCGTACAATAGTATGTAAAAAATATTGCATTGAATATGAAAGCGCACGCTAACACCGGGACAGGTACAGGACGTGCACGTCCGCTAGATGCTACCGCAGACATTATGAATGACATCTTATTTCCTCACTATGACATTAATGCCATGGAAAATTCTTACTGGAACAGACCGTTTCACTTGAAGCCAAACACTGAATGTTAGCAATGGTCATAAACAAGTTCATATTTTCATTGCTAACATAAACGTACAACAACTTAAATAAGAAAAATAATGAAGGAGTGTAGTATTTGAGTTCCAGCCTCCAAATGAGGATTTGAGAATTGTTGTAAAACCAATTTTGTTCAAAATCTTTTATGAAATTAGAAACTATTGAAAGAAAGTTTTACATATTTTTTGCATTATTTTTATTGGTACCACACCTTTCAAGGTTTTTTTGTCCTCTTGATTAAATCCTTAACCCGTGCTCTCGACCTAAAAATTTATAAAGAGCGTTTTAATATGAACGAGATATTTCGCTTTAACAAGCATTATCGCATATTTTCACCATTTAACAAACATTATTAAATATTATTTTTGATAACAGATCTATTTTAAATAATAATTAATGTTACTATTACCTTATTAATATAACTCAGAAAATGTTCCCTCGGTTAAAATTACTTATTAATCCACCTCGTTGTTTTACTGAGATATTATAGAACGAAATCATTGCTTACAAGCTTGAATTATATTTGTACTCCGAAAGAAATAATCTTTGATTTTTAGTATGTTTCAAGGACAAAAATGTTTCAATACATGACATTTTGTACCCCGAGGGATTTTTTAGTACTGCCAGGCAAAGTACCACACCTCTATATTAATTCCGACTGTCAACATATGAAATAGTTGTCACTTCATCAATGCAGTTGACCTCAAATTCACGAAGTCAAGTGTTAGTCGATTGTAAATAAAAAAATCGATGAATATTAAACAATATCTTACAATTTAAACTATACTTTATTATGCAATAGTTGTCTTTGAAATAGAAATGTTGATTAAGCATTTAAATCATAAAGCAGCAATCCAATTAAATAAATCCGAACTACCGTCCATGCGAAATGTTCAAGGGGTATTCATGAAATATCAAGAGGTACCTCTGTGGAAACACAAGCGGTTTTAAGGCTAATTAAATTCAAGATAAGGAACTGTTATTACGTTGTAAGTTAACGTTTGTGGCAAACGACTTTACACACAGTTGACTACATTGGATAAAGCTACACCATAACAATAAAGGACCAGGTAAAATCAGAGAGCATATAATTTTAACTAGTACTTTATCCAAAGTAAAATTCATTAAAAGTTACATATGGAATAGAATCTACGAACATAAAGTTCATCCAAACTCATAACTAACATTTGTAGTTCATGTAAATATCACCACACCGGACTTGTACTGTAATGTTATTTGTGTAGGTAACCTTTTAGTAAAATCTAGTTATGTATTCTGTTTATATCATATGTACCTACACTAATTTGTTAAAAAAATACAGCAACAAAATCATTCATTTTTTCTATTTAATAGGATATGAATTGATTTTTAAAGAATGACAATGAACAAATGTTTGCCTTAATTAAAAAAAAAATATCAGTTACTAAATAAACTACTCCAAAAATTACGAAACAACCGTTTGGGAAAAAATAAACACAGGTATCGAATGAGTACCTCCACCTAATTAATCTATAGTTTTGCAATTCCATTTTCTGCAAAAGTGATTGCTCATTCATAAAAACTTTTTAAAAATTATATAAGTTGCAGATAACCTTCAATTACTCTTTTAGTTAAACACCTTCAAATGCGATTACAAAATCCAAAATTTTAGACTCCCATTGCAAACAGTTCCAGTGCCGTTGTTATATCAGTCTCCAATAATGTTGCAGTGCAAACACGCTGCTATCGGTGCCGCCCCTGTCATGTATCGAAGTGCGAAACAACTATGAGCTTTCTGTCAAACGCTTACAGCGGCAGCAACATTTTGCATAATCTGAATACTTCACGTGTTTTATTTTGTAATTCAACGACGGCTGCATTTTATAGAAATTACTAAAAAATGGTTTAGTAAAGTAATAATTATAACTTTATAACTGAATTGTCAAACTCCAAAAAAACTAAAATTTCATGATCATAGTGTTAGCGTTAACACAAAACAAAATAAAAATGTAGTGTATTTTATATTGTTGGCAACACTACGGTGGCGCTGGAGAGGGGACACGTCTCTGCGCCACGAAGCTCCTCTACCCGCAGTTGCTATATAAATGGTCGCGAATCTTTACGCGGCTTTCTTTCGTTTGGATCGTTGAGCCGACCACTGCTACGATGTTGTGTTTGTGAAGGCTATTTAATGCAAAGTATAAGTGTAATATCTATTCTCCGGACTAAGTTAATAATAGGTTAGCAGAGAAAGATTGAAGGAAAAGGATAGCTTCTACTGTTAACAATTGTTAAAAACAAAGTTAAAAATCTCGAGCAAGAGACGAGTTAGAATATGTCGCACTCTACCTTCGGCATGCTTAAAAAGTGACTAATAAGGATTTTGAAGAAAGCTTTACCTCTAATCATAATAGTTACCAGAATACTGCGCTCAACCAACAGTATATTAACCGTAGTAACTCTTGTATTAAAAAAAATAGTACCATATTTAGTTTTAATTCAAAGAGAAGAGACATGTCGTCAAGGTATAATTTTGCGTCTTTACAAACCTCTAGTACAACATAATATTTTAATTTATTATCCCCATTGGTTTGGCTAATAGAAAACAAAAAAATTGTATTCCATACTTAATTTCCTTAAAGTTGTTGCAAAAAATATTTAAGTACGCTTCAAAGCTCTCAAGGCGATCTCAATAATTAAAAAGCCTACGGGTATGTAGCTCCTGTCGTTAATGCTGCATCTTTTAATAATTCATGAAAGTGCTTAGCGTATGCCTCCTTGCACCCCTCTTAGTACCAAGATCGCTTATATAGCCTTTAACTTTCTTCATATAGATTGTACATGCCATATCTTTTGTTTAAGTATGTGATAAGAATTTTTGTAAATGCCGTTTATATATTCTATGAACTCAATGATTTCCTTGATCTACATATATAGTATTACGTTGGAAACAAAGACAAATGTAGCTTTTATTTTAAAAATAAAACTGATTATAATTTTTAACTTCACTTTTAAAAAAATTCTATAATATGTTATCTATAATAAAAATAAGAAAGTAAAAAGTTTTCATGTGTTGAGCATAAAGAAGAGTTCAATTCTTTATAGACCACAAAAGAATATTAAAAACAACAAATTTGCGTAGAAATGTTTCAGAAGCAATATTGCCGGTTAATCTACACTATAAAGTGGTTACTGGGCATCAGTGCAAAAAGCTTTTAAAACAATTACTTTGTTGTCCAATACGGTTTCGAGGCACTCAAATTGATTTATTCAACAAAACCTACAGCGCTGTATAAACATGTAGATGATGCGAACCTTTTAAAACGTTAACCTGAATGATGCACAGAGTAGGTTAAACACTCGAGTGAACATATCGGCTCAATAGACCCGGGTTGGTTTTATTAATGTAACTTTGAAGTTGATCAGTCCAGTGAAAGGGTTAATTAGGCGAGAGACTCGTGGGATCGTTGAATTGAATAATCCTGTTATACAAATTAGAACATGTTATTGAACAAAGTATCCATAATTAACACTCAACCTAACACTACATATAGAAGACTTATATATTATATTTATAATTATTAAAAACGTCTCTTCATATATATATATTTTGTGTGCTATGGTTTTTATATTCACATTTCACCAGTCATAGAGTTCACACTTCGGACACTGCCCAAACATAAATGTAGAGACTTACAGTCATTTGCCTTTTATAGCGGAACGATGTTATGCCATCTTTTCAGTTTATTTTTCTAACAAAATATTTGTACTCCCAATTATTTTTGCTCAATATCTATAATTATTAACCTGATTTTTCGACGTACCTTTTAATAAGCTTTAATAATATAAAAAGTTGTGTTAAAAGCATTACGCGATTTTCACAATCTGTAGTAAACTGACCTTCGTCAAAATGTTGCCCGAAATCTAATCCACCGGCGAATTGTGACGCGGACGCCTGTCATTATTTTTCGGCAGGCTTCGTTCGTGCGCTCCCTTCTCTGCGTTTATGGTGTGTACTGGCATTTGACAGTTCAATTTAAATTGAGTTCAAAAATAATAACCCGATTCAGCTTCACGTAACCGACATGGTTTAATATTTTTTGTAATTGTATTTTCCTAGTTAAAAGAAGTGTTACGCAAAATTAATAACAGGAGAGAGACTTACACTTGTTTGGTACAAAATAACGTTAACGTCAGCTTTTCCAGTGTAGAACTGTTTAGGTTATGAAATTGGTAATTTAAAAAATATCAATAAATAAAAAACAGTAATCTTATTTTGAACAATATTATTATATACACGTAAATGTTAAAAACATACATGTATAAGCGCCTTCAAGAAAAACATTGTTTTATTTTTTTGGAAAATAAGGTTATTAACAAAAATTATTAAGGTATTTGTAAGATGATTATTATAATAGTTGAAATTATCTTCACGATGAAATTTTTTTTTAGATGGATTTTGGTAATTTCGCATAGATATAATCACATTACCTGCATTAGGGTTACATCAGAAGCAGATTTACACGTCAATTAATTATATTGTAGTATATTTCGCGAAAATGTTCGTTATTTCAATCGCAACATAAAAAGCTGTTTAAAAAACCTAAAACTCAGCCGACTCGAAACCAAAAAATATTATCCCCGTGAATGGAAAATATTAGCAATCTACAAAGCAAAAACCTCGTACGGTTCGTACCGGTATTTCAGTGGCCAGACATGTTTCACAAAACCGAAAGCCGTGTTTCTATTTCGATTACTGAAATATTGGAAATAAAATATAACCGCTATCGCATTTCCACGCGACAGGCGGAAATAAAGCCTGCCGACAAATCGACACGGCTTCGGAGCAGTGCCGACGGCAAACAGACGTGCAGGTAAATATTCTATAGGTGTCTGATCCCCGACGTTTTGTGCTATTGTTGTGTAACTGATATACGTTTGCTGCTCTGCGCTATATTAAACTACTCTATTTCTTTTATAGTTAGAACACATTACACTTAACTAACAAAAATCATTATCAATTCATGCTCAAAATGATTGTAAGTACGTTTAAATTGTACAAAAAATCTTTCTAGGTGTAACAGCAGGAGTTAGCTTTTTTATACTTATGAAACATTTATAAAATACTCTTGTTTACTAAGTATTATTTGTACTGTCTTCTAATTGCTTAGTTTTATGAAAAAGGACTATTAGTAATTTGCTTCACTGTATATGCATCAATACGTTCCGCAGAAGATCCTAAAGATGTTTAAATATTTTGTAACTGTTTCGGCACTTAACGCGATATATATAGTGCTTAATTATTTAAACTTATAACTACAAACCAATTACATGGCTCATCTATAAAAACGTGTTTTACTTCAAAATTTAAAATGTACTTTTACGTAATATGCACAACTGAATCCGTCATAGAAAAATAATTTTCTAATACCGTTTTCCGTCCCATTGTGTCTAAATTTTGTTCTAAGAAAAAGAACCGTGTTTTCTTACAGAAGTCTATGGCGCATATTTCCATCATAAATGCCATATTTTGCAATAAGTATGCGTACCCTTTTTTGTGTAGGATGGATTTTTCCTGCTTTTTAGGGGGAAGTCAAGGATATGTGTGATTAAAACCGTCTCGGTAGGACGCTAACCCAAAATATTTTATTAGCTTTTTATGACATGCTTTATTAATGACTTGCTTTATTATAGTTCTCATTAGCCTGAGACTACAAGGCTGACCCATGCCCCTAACATCAAATGTTTAAAAGAATTATCTATTATACTTTTCAAACAACAAAGTTCTTTTTTTCATACTGTATTGTATGAAACGTTTGCCCAACGATATAAAGCAAATATTTTGAAGCCATTTGCCGGTGTTCTGTTTTAAAACTAGTTTAAATCGGTCCCGGGGCCATTGTTTTCATTTAATTGCTTTTCAATACATAAACGTTATGATGTAGGTGAGGAGTGTACACGTCGACAGCATTCATTACGTGGACAAAGTAGAGTGTTTTCAACGTTAAATTGAGTGTAGAGAGGCAATTCGCAATGGACGCCTGCTCACGACACTGGCTCGGACAGTTCGAGTTTTTTAATTTTTGGCCCTGCGCTGAATGTAGCCCGGCCTACCTCTCTGTTTGTTTTTACTTTTAGTTTTTGTACGTTGTGCGCTGCGAACGCTGGTTTTCAATTACGCGCGCTCATCCGATATAACGATTTAAATATTGCTTTTCGACGTTATATACCACCTTGAAATATTTCCGTTCGACCATATAAATTAACGCATCATCATACTGTTATCGTATCCCAGCTAAGATTGTTTTTCTGTAGCACAATACATCTTCTTAACGACGGAGCACAAAATTTTATTATAACCTATAATTAATAAAAATATGTATTTGCTATATCGCAATGGGTAATCTATAACATAATTTAAAAAGTATAGTATACTGATCAACATATACCAAACAAAACAAATACTTAAGTCTATTTTTTACACAATAAAAATCAAATATTTTTTAAAGTTTATTTCCACTGAATGCTAGTATTTTTATGATGACATATATATTGGTAATTTGATACAATAATATCATCTTAATTAAAAATTGTTATCATAATGATAACGAATTTTCTCTACAATTATAAGATAGTATATATGTGACATAAAACTTGTGGTTTACACTTTTAGCTTGTTTTAAACAGTTAAATACATATTTGTCAGATATTCATGTAACTTTTGTATTCTATGTATAACTGGCATTATTTGTTTTAATTTGAGTAAATTACTAAAACTACATTATTTTAGTAATTTAGTAAGAATAATATTGTTATATTGAAATTATTTGTAAATTTAAATTATGGTGCTTAAGAATGAAAACTAAATTAAAACTTGTTTACTATAGATACAGACATAACTTTTTTAACAATCGGGTACAAGCAAGAATGTCCTTACATCTATTTGCACTTATCGCTTTGAGACATAAATTAGCTTGATATTTACCATAATAATTACACTACTTACAGCGTTCCTTGAACTGATAGACATTAGTAAAGTTTGTTACGACTTACTACTACAATGCAAGTGCTTATTATTTCATAATTACGTTTCCTTAGGTTAAACAGTAAACCTAATTCAACTTAAAATTCTACAGTGAAATTAAATTATAGAAAACAAAACGATATGACTAGACCAACTTACAGGAGCATTTATCGAATACCGAACATAACTTCATACTCTCCATACCTCGCCTCGTAAGCTATAAATATGACTACAAAACAATATTGCACTATACACAATTACAATATTTATAATTAACAGTTTTATTAATCTAACTTATTTCTAATATTTAAGTAATATTTCAAACCTGTTTCTTCTCTAGGCATATATCCAATTTTGTTTTATTGTGTAGACTTTAATGTTTAAAATAATAACATAATCATTGTACTACATGTACCAAAAAATTCTTAAATAATTTTCCCTTTATTTATATTTTTAATAGTAAAAAAGGTATAGACAAAGTTACTATAAATTAATAGTTGTTTTATGTGTCTTATATCCAAGATTGTATTAAAGCTAGGTTTGTAGGTTATGCAATCCTACTCTTATTAAATAATCTACTTAATTTTTGTCGGTGCGTTAAGTATTTACAAAATAATATAAAGGATATACCATAGAAGACCTTTCTAAAAATTAAAGGTTAGTATCCTATACCTGATCTTGTAAAAAACTTATAATCGGATTGTTTACCAACGAGTTAACACGTTGGCCGTATACAAATTCTAAATGTGTGAAATCTAATGTTTTATTTATGACCACAGTCCTTATAATATTACGCAAATTTCCTTGAAGTATTTTAACATCTTCTAAAGTACTGAACCAATCTCTATCACTAATCATTAAAGTGATAGGAGCATCTATTAATGATAAATCGTAAACGGGTGGATTAGAAGAGTTATATATATCTATATTTCTTCTAGTTCCATAGTCATATCGTCGGAAGCTTTTAAAAACGTAACTTTGTAAATAATGTAAAAATGTTTTCAATGATGCACCCGCAGGTATATGACTTGCAATAATCGGAAGTCTACTTACAAAAAATTTTTCTAAACGTTCTAAACCAAAGTTTAAATTATATTCTAACTCACAGAAAAACCTAAACGGAGAGTTCACATTACAAACTAAGGCATGGTAAATGCTTATTGTTTTTGTAAATGGAAATACTTCAGTAATTCCTGCTCCAGCAAGCGATATTAATTTCTTATAAAATCTTGCATACAGAGGTAAGAGAGGACTTTGTATATTATTTATTATGGCCACTGGTGCTAGTAAAATTGCTTGATTGATTTTAGAATTGTATGAGGGACGCATACTGCATAAAACGAAAAATATTGTCGTACCTTGCGAAAAACCTACGTACGAAACTTTAGACACAGACGTCGTAGATAGAATATAATCTATAGTAGCTGATAAATCTTTCGTCCCCATCTCCTCAAAGCTAAAATTCCAATACTCCTTGTCAGATATTTTCTTCGAATGTTTCTTGCTGTATCTGTTTCCTCTTGAATTAAACAACCAAACATCATATCCAGCATCGGCAAGACGATAAGCTAATGAACTGCTAGGACCAAGCACTAGCCACGAATCAGAGCTATCACCTATACCGTGTACCAATAACACCGGTGGCCCTTGTTTACGTATACGGAATAAGTTCAACATATAACCGTCCTCTGTTATCACTAAATGTTTTTCTGCGAGATAATTATGTTTCTGTATCATTTCTATAGAATTTAAATGTATTTCAGAAAAATCGTTACTATGGTCATTAATTTTTATTTCACCACTTTCACAAGGAATCACTAAAGATAACAGCAATACAGTATAAATATTAATCACACATCCGAATTCCATCGTTGCTAAGTACGACTTAACCGAATCGCGCGCTCAATGATATTGACACAGTACGTCCGGAACCAATGTCATGTAAATAACTTAAAGGCATCAACCGCTAAAGAAGTCAAACAACTCCAAATTTTATATTGCATAATATATTATAGCTTTATCAGTAAAAAGGTTTTCAAATTATTTAAAATGATCTCCGAATGAAGGTTAATAATGTTATAACAATTTTCACTTATCAAATAATACTTATTCATATTTTTACCGAATATCATACTTGTTTTAATCTTAATGTATACAATTTCATATAATTATCTAAAGTTAAATATTAGGCTACGTATAATAGAAAAACATTATGAGTTAACTGTTTTCAACAATGTCACATTGACCGATAACACAACAGGAACAAAAAACTAAATAGGACCAGTGCGTTTTAAAAGTGAATGTTTAAAAACAAGTTATTCAAAACTGAGTCATACTATTTTTTTTCAAAAGGCCTTGATCAATAAACCAATAGAAAGATCTACGATTGCTCCCCGTGTAAAATTACATTAATTGGAATATATAGAACAATGTTGACCGTTATTATTTATGTTCTATCCACAAAGCACAATAGCAAAGGATACATAAACATTAAATATATGTTACGTCTTAAAAGATCGATGTTACACCGTTTTACATCTGCAATGACCTTAGCAAATAAGGAAATTGCGAAACGTTGTAGTTAACTTGAATAGTTCAAGGTAGTATAAATAATAAAAACAAGAATTTGCTTTAACATGATTTAACACGCAGCAAATATTTATGTTAGGGAATGTTTTTTATTTATTATTTCTCCTTTCTGTAATAATGGTAGGACTCTGTTGCCGGAGACTGTCTAGGTAGGTTTTACCACCACACCTTCTGTTTCAGCCGCCAAACAGTAGTGTGCAAACCATACTGTGTCCCAATTTGAATGGCGCTGTAATCTAGTGAAATTACTGAGTTAAAGAGACTTAACCCTTTATGCCTCAAGGCGACGAGCCCCTTGTGGTGCAGTGTATATCATCTTAACGTTGTTACAGGCAAGCGTATCATTTACCATCAGGTGAACGCCTCGCTCGTTTCATCGCTAAAATCATATAATATCAACCCTAAATTTTCTTGTACATAAACATACACGAACTCCGTTACAAAGTGGGATGCTTTTGATCTTTTTAAACATAAATCTTTGTACAATAAATATTATAAAATAGTCTTCTCCAGCAACACACAAAAACACGCAAATTTTATTTAACGTAAAGGTACAGTAAAAAGGTGGAAATTTTCATGATACCCCCGTACCCTCCGCCCCAACCTTTTGTATTTGTGAGGATAGAAACTCTGAAGGGAACGGTTCAATTCTTAATACGTTACACGATGTATTTCTAACAAAGAATTTGTAAAGAGGATTTACTACCAAAAATAAACTCTAATAAGATACATACATTATATACTTACTTGATTCCACTTATATAAAAAAATACTATTTGTTTATTTGTCAGTGTTTATCTTAAAGTATAACAAAACTACTCCATTTTAACAGCTTTTGCACTTTAAGCCGAGTATTACGTTAAACCACTAAACTTGACGTAAAACGGGAATGCTACACGATGCATATACAATTAAAGATTAGTAATTAAAGTAAATTAGAACAGGTAAAACACAGATATATAATTATTTCGATTACAATGAAAAATCTGATTAAATTGAAAACACGTACATGATAATACTTTTTAAAAATTCTTTTTTTTATCTGTCATTCATATTTAAGATTAGCTCATACGAGCGATCGTTATTGACTTTGTTTAATATTCCGTGATAAGGAACTACAAGATGAAAAATTTATTTCGTTAGTTTCGACCTTACGAGTCATTGCCATATAGTTGTATAAACACGTTTTTATTCCAAAGTTGTCGTGAGAAGCAGGTGAACTGGTAAAATAACCCCTACGTGATACAGGTATTTAAAAAATATGTATAAAGATTAAATATTTATTTTACGAAATAAAATCATATTCACATCAAAAGGATCCGTTTCATATCTTTACGATGGAGTTCTGTCGCCATGTTTATGCTTCACTCATAACATAACTGTTGGGTTAGCAATATTCCTCGCAAATATAATCCATTATTTATAAAAAAAAATCTCAAATAATACTCATCACTTTTAAATAATCGCAATAATTGAATATAACAAACACAACAATAGATTTAAATATAAAAAAAATATGTCATAATATGATTCAATATGGAACCCAGGAGACAATAGAAATAATCATTCTATACCGCTAAATAAATTCCATTAATGCGATAAGGTGGGTGGACGATCTGGTGAAGATTGGCGAGAAACCGCTGTATACTAACAGCACGAGTCTAATAAGCGTGGAAATCTTCAACGGAGGTGTCCTGCAGCGGACATTTATAGGCAAATGGCGGTGATAATGATCGCCTTATTAAATTATCAAAATTAACAGTAACATTGCTTCTATAGTTAAAAAAAATAACCACTCAAAAATTTTCTCTTACCAGTTCTCCGACATTTTACAGAAACACACAGCCAGTTAAAGTATATTTCCTTACTAATTATCTTGATACTTATAATTTTAAATGTTTTTGTTACTGTGGGATATCTTTGTTATTCATAATTTAAGTACATGCAAAAAAGTGGAGGGCATGTTAATAATGCAAAAAGCGTTGTTACTAGAATATTAGTTCTTTGTTTCCAGTTTTAGTTATGTGACCTTTGTTCACGTAACACATGAAACCTTAATAAATAGCGTTAAAGTCTCATGTAACGGTGACATTCGTTGAGAGCGTGCTATTGTTTTAGCCCATTACGCGCATTCTATGAATAACTTATATTCTTTTGTATAATTAATGATAATGTATCAAAATATTTCATGAGTGCAGCAACAGCGTCCTTGTCTTCACAGCTCAGTGTTTTACTGTTGTTATGTTGACTCACTGCAACATCATCATCATTATCAGCCGGTAGACTGCCGAGCATTGGTCTTGCTGTAGAATCTCCAGATCGATCTTTCCTGCGCTGCCCGGTTCCTGCGACCTTGACCAGATCACCGGTCCACCTTGTGGGGGGCCGGCCAACACTGCATCTTCCGGTACGCGAACGCCACTCTAGGACCTTTCCGCCCCTCCGTTGACTCTGCTCATTGTCACTTGATAATTTTAAAACAGATCTATATAAAAATTGATATTTATTAGTTTAAAAGTTTCGAGATATTATTCTTTGACGATTATAGGTTATACAATTTTGGTGCTTCTGTGGTGCACTCGTTGAGCTTTTGCTCTGTAATTCAGTAATCTCTGGTACTATTCCGAGTCTATATGTTCCAGAGGTTGGATGTGTTTTTTCAAATCCATCTGGCCATAAAATGCCGCCCCGTTCCGGCTATCAACAAATTAGAGCGGGAGTCTTCTGAGCAAGCATCTTACGTAGCTAAATTAACATTCAACAACTTGTTAAATTGAGATCAAGAGTTAGTCGATTGCAGAAAAAAAAAAACATGAAATATAATAATTTAAAACGTAGCCTCATACCAAAAATATTATTACTGAAGGTTAAAAGCTACTTTAAAAATCCCGATTTTAGCAAACAATGGCTGTGCTACCCAAATTAAATATATGAATATTTGAAAATGTAATGTAAAATAAATGGCACTGGTGATACGGGATAATGTCCTCGGAGTTGGTACACTGGCTTATTATTTATTTTATAATGTATTCAATATTAAGTTATGTGAATGTTTTTCGTAATGACGCCGTGCCAAAAGTCTGTTTTACTTCTAAACAACTAAGTAACAAATGATGCATTGGCAGAAGAAACAAATTTCTGTTAAAGGATCTCTTAAAGTTTTTCTTCTACAAAAAATAATATTCTATCTATTAATCTATTTGAAATTACCATTGTTCAATTATCATATCATAATACAAAATTAAATAATTCGTTGCTAAAAAGGTATTACGGTGAAACATTCATTGTTTTATATCAGAAAGCAAATAAAGCATTATGTATTTTATAATTTATATAAAAACTATTTTTATTAAAGAAATTCTTATAAATTTTGATTTGACACAGCTTATGAGAAAGGAGTGCGTCAGTTAAAACGACAATATGTAAACAAACAACGTCAATCATAGCATTAATCGTAAGTAAAGAGATGCGTCAGATGACAAGTTAAGATACTTACACAGCAGCATGTTGCGCTCAGCCTCTTAAGACATTGCAATTTTCTGCAGTAACAACGGAATTTTTGTAGACAACTTCTTGACGGCAGATACTTTTAGGTTTTTTCAATACGAAGTTACATTATATTAGTTACCGATTCCACTTCCCATTCCGAATATTATTTTATATCTAAATGCAGTAATAAAAAATCTTAAGAGTTTAGGTAAAAGAAAATAACCGGATTAACACATTTACTACATCCTAAGCAGGATGTGAAACACGAACTATACAATAATGAATAGGTTTTAGTAATAATGTTTTGAGTTAACGTATCGTATATTTGAATTCCTAACATCCGAAATTTAATACTGTTTTTTAAACTGAACAGGAAATTGTTTGTTTGGTTATAAACAATTCGTTCAGTAGCAAAAAATATCGGAATGTGTAAGTTACCTCATTACAGTACGCATGTGTTATAGGTGAACATAAATGGAAAGAATTTACTATTGTTTGCGGGTTTTCATAAATACTTGAGTAATATAATCATGATTTGAACGTCACAAATCAGTCTATAAATAGCAGTGGATTAAGAAATCTGAAGTCATTTGTCATTTGTGATAAGATTAGATCATTTGGGATTTTTTATTACAGGTCAGTGATATCAACCACTTTAATGTATATAACATTTTCAGTAGTTTGAAACTTTACGTTTTGAGAAAAAATAATAGATTTGTGTCATATAGTATATATAGTGCCTAGTAATTAGTGAAATAGTGTGTGATTCTCGTTTAATTTTTTACTCACGTTGATATTGTTTTGGTTTCACTATTGTTATTTGCCCGTGTATAGAGTTGGCAAAGGGGTAGATTGATACTACATTGGCTGTTAGAGATAACGCTTGATTCAAATTACTTTAAATAGGTTATGTGAAGCGTTAAATCAATTATAGCTTAACACTTTATCGTTATCAACCAAGCGTAATGACTGGAAGCGCCCGAAGTCGCTCGAGACAGAGCAGGAGATGGCAAACAATTAGAGCTTATACAGGAACTAAAGGTAAGGAAACAATAGAACGTCATACAGAATCAGTTACCTATCTGTAAAGAGGCAGCGGAATTACAACTGACCATTATTTAGTATATTTATGAAAAATCGGCATTTTAATTAATATACGTGTATTCTGATTCTAATTCTTATTACCTTCACGATAATTTAAAATGTAAAAATAATATAAAATTTTAAAAACCTCTTACGAGTACAGAAGTGAACATGCTATTCGACGTGTTTCGTGATCTCTCCAGTACGTGAGTACGTTTTTATATGTTTCTTATTTATGCTTCCATTGATCCTTTTCCATTTATTTCTATATATTACATTTTAATTTCATAGCTAGTGAAATCTCGAATCTGCTATTTATTTAGCACATTTTACCTATCTCTATCTTTATTTTATGTTAATAATACTTCGATTATCTATATGTCATAATAGTTACTTGGGTAAAAGATGTTATATTAACGCATTTGTTACTAATATGATTATCATGTGTTATTAGTTAATAGTAAATAATTATATTTATTATATAGGGATGATGTTTGTATATTTATTGCAACTTGTTTATACTTCAACTCACACAAGAAACGATTATTTTGATGCTTTCGGCCTTTATACGCTTTGACTTCCTGCATGGTAATCAAATGTTTATAAATAATGAGGGAATAGAAAGCCTTTTGGAATACAACATCACATATATAATAGAAGGAAAGGAAAATTTGCGGGATGTATCCAGATATTCATAATACATATACCTAATAATTATTTTTAATTAATTTTACACATGGCTATAAAACGTAAAAAAACTAGGTAAGTAATTAATCTTCTAAAATCGTTAACAAAGCCGACTAACAAAATGTTAATAACTTATCTTAATGTCAAAACAAATTCTCTTCTTAATCATATATTGATTATTGTTCTCTCAACTATTAACATAACTCGCAGTAGTCGACTTTGACCAAAATAACAAAACCACAGTAATTTATTAAATATTTAGTTTGATCTGATCTATATGCGTGATTTTACTGATGCAATGGTTTTCGAAACGAATACACTGTACAGGTATGTTAATGAAAAGAATAAGAGGGCCTATGAAGTAATCTAGCATTCGTTTAATTAATTTAAATAACAAATTGCAACAAAATATAGAAGCATTCGTGCCGTAAAACAGTTATAAGGCCAAACAAATGTAAAAAAAACGACCTACATAAGTATGTAATTATTTGTTTATTGCATGAAATTGTGTTATTATTATAAGAAAATGAGAAACTGAAGATTTATATTTGTCTTGGGCGGAAATGGAAATGGTTTTTGTATTAGTAAACAAAGCGTTTAAGTTAGTAGACCGCATCTGCATATCCATACACATAACTAGTTACTCTAAAAGTATTGTTTACTTTTAAATACGTGATTTAAAAAACATCTTGTATACCGTTGTGCAAATTCACCTTTTGTTATTATCGTTACCGTCTTTATGCTTCTGAACCTTATATGTCTACGTATCTACTAAATAAATTGCAATAGTGCAAATTACAAAATTATTTTTAATTATCACTTATTTAAAAATGTAATTCTTGTAGAAATAAAGATTACAGCAATTGCATTTGTACTGGTGGTAGGTCTTGCCGGAGACCATTTAGGTATGTACCACCGCAGGTCCTATTTATGACGCCAAATAGTAGTATGCATCCAAAAATTACTGTGTTATAGTTTAAAGGGCACTGTGAAATTACTGGGGTAACGAGATTTAATACCTCATGTCTCAAGGCGACAAGCGCAATGTGGTTGCTGTCTTGGTTAAGATGGTATCATCTCAACCAGCACCATGTTGTTATGGACAAGCGTTGTACTTACCATCAAAATAGCGCCTTGCTCGTCTCATCGCCTCATCGAATAAAAAAAATATATTTATATCACCTTTTTCAACAAAAAAATCCTTAATCGCCCATTACTTTTCAGAATTGTTCGACGTCGATTGTTCATCGATATCAGGTAAGTGAGAACACAATTGATGTTCCCATATTATTTTCATAAAAATCTTTTTGTACTTATCGTATTTGTAGGCATAATAATATTTAATATTAAATATTTATTCATTGCTGGTAATTAAAAAAATGTTATTAATTTAAGAAAATGATTTGTCGTTGCACTCATGTAAAAATTGTAGCGAGTGCAAAATAGTATCAGGAATACTCCCTATCGTGGACGTCAATTCACTTAGAAGAGTCGATCATGTCGCCCGCTTGCTTCTAAAAGCTACTAAAAGCCCTCCATAAAAGCAATAATTAAATTTTCGTAACGCAATTTAGTAAGACGGTGATGTCGAAGGTGCTTCGGTATACGCTTCTTTGTATATAGTATTAGTTCAGTACATTAATTAGGGCTTTCTAAGTGCAGATGCGAGGCATATAATCTTTTTTGTAAAAATCATTTTCAAGCTATGTTTTATAATATTATACTTAATCTACCTGTTATAACGATTTCTACTTTGGCACATTAAAGTGAAACACAAAATTTAAATAAAAGCAATTCTAAAAATAAAGGAATAAAAATATCTAATTATATTATTGAAATTTAAATCTAACTAATTCATTTATTTAATTTATTCAAAATAAAGGTAACGGTGACATATTCAAAATGTTCTCTATTTTTGTGTCTCTGATTACTATAAGAAATAATTTAATAAAGTTTTTATTTTAAAATCAGTAGAAACTTTTAAAATGTTATGATTTGTCTAAAAGACTCATGATTTTCTTCACAAAAATAATCTACAAATTCGTTTATTTTATTTAACTGGCAACACCTTTTTAAAAGTCATAGATTATTACTGTTATTTGCTTCCAAAACAACTGTTTTTGCTCAAATAGATAACATGAATTGTAAGATGTATTATTTTCAGCCACTGTTTGTACAAGTACAATGTGTAATAAGTACAAGGTCAATAAAAATTTCTGATGTAATTTAATGCATTCTACACGGTATATTGCAACTCAGTTTAAAGTTTTATCTTATTGTTGTCGTTATATTCAGGATTAAAATCAAAGTTTTATTTTTATAGCGCTAATGTCCGAAATGACTACATTAAGCAGAATTTTTGACTCGGATCAGATGCAGAATATTACGAATGAATTCAATAGATTAGGAGGTAAGTTTTTATATTGATGTAATAATTGGAATATGCATTTTTGAACTGCTTTTTGTTTTTTCTTTATTATTATTGCTTAAAAGTCGTCTTAATATTGTCTGCTCACCCTAACTCTAATATTATACGTGGTATGGGCCCTGAGATAGCCAAGTGAACATGAACTGGATATTCAAATTGATACTTCACTTTCCCTAATTAAGTATTTGTGTATTATCCTTTTTTCTACAAAAATTTTGTTTGTATTCATATAGAAACATTATTTCTTCACTTCATTATAACCCTCAAATCTCTAATGTTTGATGTTGTAAAGTTTCATTACATTAATTAATTTGTTATTTCAGAAAGATGTTACTTGGAGCATGCAGGAGCAGCCTTATATCCACAGTCGTTACTCCAACATGTGCATGAAGATTTATTAAATAATGTTTACATGAATCCACATACTGACAGATTTACTAGAGATTGTATCGAGCAAATACGATGTTTGGTTTTAAACCATTTTCATACAGATCCATCTAAATATTCTATAGTTTTTACTTCTGGAGCTACACAATCATTAAAACTAACTGTAGAAGCCTTTCAGTTTTCTTCAAACAATGATGAAGGTTTTGAATGTGGGTCATTTGTCTATCTCAATGAAAACCATACATCAGTCCTTGGTTTAAGAGAAATTGCTGAAGAAAAAAATGTAGATGTAATTAACATATCTCATGACAATTTTCTCAAATCTATAAAATTACCACATTCAATGTCACCTATGAAAAGCAAAACTGATGGCAATATTCTACTAGCATATCCAGCCTCCAGTAACTTTAATGGATTTAAATATCCTTTAGACTGCATACCAAACATTAAGAATGGTTGTTTGAATAGATATTTGATGAAACATTTGTGTAAAGTTAATTGCAATTGGTATGTTTTACTTGATGCAGCGGCTTATGTGCCTACAAATAATTTAGATTTATCAATAACACAACCAGATTTTGTATGTTTGTCATTTTATAAAATTTTTGGTTACCCTACTGGTTTGGGAGCACTCTTGGTAAAAAATACTAGTGCAGATGTCTTGAGTAAAAAACGTTATTTTGGTGGTGGAACTGTTGATATTGTACTTAGTGGAGAAAACTATCATGTTAAACGAAAAATTCTCCATGAAAGGTATACAAAATTTAAATATTTATGTACATTTCAACCAGTTTCTATTTTAAGTAAGTAAACTTTATTCTTAATTTATAGATTAGAAGATGGAACATCGCCATTTTTATCAATATTGGCTTTAAAACATTGCTTTGATATGTTACATAGAATAATACCAAAAACAATCAACAATCATATTATGGACACAATATCCCATCACACATTCTTTTTGGCTAAAGACTTATATAACCAGCTTAATGAACTCCAGCATCCAAATGGTAAAAAAGCAGTGGTGCTCTATATGGATTCTGATTTTTCTGATATAAAAACACAAAGTGGCATAGTTACATTTAATCTCCTTAGAGAAGATGGATCATATGTTGGGTTTATGGAGGTAACTTTGTTCCTATATACATTGAATTAATTATTATTATACCAGACGCACGACAAGGCACCATCCTTATGTTGTAAACATCCCTAATTTACGAACAAAGAGGTTTAGCTCCTCTTTTTTAATAAGAACAGCAACAGAGTGGAACAATTTGCCGGCGTCAGTGTTCCTGTCTAATTACAACGTGGGTGTCTTCAAAAGAGTGAATAGGCTAATACAAAGTTAATGCGCTTTACCACCACAGATCGCATCACCACTTAACATCAGGTGGGATCGCGGTCAAGTATTAACTTTTTTTCCATAAAAAAAAAATTGGTCACTCTAAAAATATTTTCTACAATTTGTCTAAAAATTCTATTTCAGTTTCAAAACATGGCTGATCTGTTCAACATAAACGTGAGAACTGGTTGTTTCTGTAATTCAGGCTCATGTCAAAGGCATCTAAAAACTTCAAACAGAGAAATGAAAGAAATGTTCAAAGCAGGCCACAAGTGTGGTGATGAAATGGACTTGATCAATGGTAACCCAACAGGAGCAATAAGAGTCTCGTTCGGATATTATAACACTTTTAATGATGTTGATAAGCTTGTTTTAATGGTGTGCAGATGCTTTGTAAGAACTAAGTTTAAGAAGCCAAAACGTGTAATGACTTGTCCTAAAGAACTTCTAGTTTATAAACCTCCGAAAAAATCCTATAAAGAAGGAATGCTTAAATTACTTAGTGACAGAACTTATTTTAATGGGTATGATTTATTACCTGAGACACCTGTGGAAGATAATGATATGATTTTAGATGAAATAGCAATATTTCCAATAAAATCGTGTGGGGCATTCAAAATAAAAACAGCTTGGAAGATAGGATTAAAAGGGTTCGAGTTTGATAGAGAGTGGATGATAATAAGAGAAAATGGTGTATGTTTAACACAGAAGCAAAGTACACAAATGTGCATGATTAAACCAGAAGTAGACCTTAAGCATAAACTGTTGACGCTGCATTTTAAAGGTTTGTATTTGTGCCACATGTTTCTTTTTTGGCAGTAACTCAATGTGTATAGTTAAAATTATCCAGACAGTTCTATAGACAGATAACTCTTAATTTGACCACAAAATTACTGGTGGTAAGTCTCTGTAACTGGAGATTGTTGAAATAGGTAACACTGAAATACTATTTTCTGGGTTGAAAGGTGCTGTATTTAGTGAAATCACTAGGGTAATGTGACTTAACATGTATTAAGATAATTAGCATGATGAAGTGCAGAGTTTATTACCTTAACTAGCACAACATTATGAACATGTGTATCACTTACCATAATGTGAATGTCTTGGTTATCTTGTTGCTTCAGAAAAAAACAGTACAAATAGGTGTTAATATTTAACTCAAATATAACAGCTGTATTTAAGAAAAATTTGGCTAACTCACCTATCTATCGTTAGTAAATATTACTAACAATTCTATTAATGTGAATATAAATAATGAATATCATTTGGTCAAATTAATTTTGAATTTAAATTCTCTTAAAGGAAAGCCGCCAATATCTGTTCCATTAGAGCCTACTGCTGAAAACAAAAGTAAATATGCCAAGATGTGCACAAGTAAAGTTTGTATGGACATGGTTAAAGGATATGATTGTGGTGATGACGTATCTAACTGGATTTCAAATGCTCTGGGAATCTCATTTCTTAGATTAATTAAACAATCAAACACTGAAATGAGAATACAAAAGAAAACGGCAGATAGTGATCAGAAATTACTATCTCTTAGTAATCAAGCACAATTTCTACTAATTAACAAAGCTTCTGTTAAATGGCTTCATGAAAGAATTCAGGATCCACTGTTTACAGCCGATGTGGATAACCTAACTGATCGTTTTAGAGGTAATCTAATTATCGATCGAGCCCAGGAGTTAATTGAAAGGGAATGGCAAAGGCTGATAATAGGAAAACATGAATTTAAGGTAACTTATTTTCTTTTCATTAGAAGTAGATAAGCTTTCCATTTTTCCCATAAAAATGCCATTTCATCTAATATTGTGAAGAAAGAATTGGAACATCATACACAATTTAATCAATTCAATGCTCATTTTTAATACATCTGCTTTGTTATAATTTGCATCTTCACCATCAGTCAATATATACTTCCCTGCCCACATCGTCAAAGATGTCAACACTTACTTGTCCCTTAGCAATTGATATATGTAATGTTTTACACATTATATTAAATAAATAAATATACATTTAAGATAGGCAGAGTTAAAATAATAAGCAAGTAAGCTCCTGCCAGCATTATAAAATAAAGTGTTTTTTTAATATTACAGGTTGATGGGCCTTGCCAACGTTGTCATATGATTTGCATTGACCAACAAACCGGAGAGAAGACAGCAGAGCCCTTGAGGACAATTTCTGAGCAGTTTGCAGGCAAAATGCGCTTTGGAATTTATTTAAGTTATATTGGTCCTGTAAATGGAATGAAAGATAAAACTTTAAAAATCAATTCAATAGTAAAGCCTATGATGAGTGAAGATGATATAAGTAGATGAAATTAATTAAATGGTTTTTTACACTCTGTAAAATGCAAAAAAATTTAAAAAAAAACAATATTACATCTATTTTACAGTTAAATATGTCACATTTTAATATATAGTTACAATCTATTTGTTATAAGTATTGAACATATTTTATTCTGCATCCAAATGTGAAGAACCATCAACACCACTCCAAAATATCATCTCAACTGTCTCAAAATGTTATTACCCATATAGTAATTTGAGAATTATCTAAAACAGTGTTGAGTGATTCCTAATAAAATATTACTTAAAACTGTGATATTCAAATAACTTTGTTGACACACTTTTTTGAATATTATATAAAAAAATAATAGCTTTTATACATAAAAAGTAAATGTAAGCATTATGATACATGTATAGATTTTCTGATTAGTGTAATCTATTATTCATATATATTAAGGAATCTCAGGTTCAATTTGTAATATTGATTTGTATTTATTATTTAAAACAATGACCTTTTTTAAAAAAAAACAGGCCAAAAAATGTTATAAAGTAAAACTAAAGATATAGAAATAACTTTATTTAAAAAAAATATTCGTAAAATTTACAAATCATATCTTAAATGATTAACACATTACTTAAGTATAAACATAAAATTTATTTGTTATAGTAAAATAAAATTATCACTTACTGTAAATTAAGTGATTGTAAAAAACATGTTTTCTCTGTAAACATTTTTTTGTTGTAAGTTTTTCATGATTCAATATTTAATACGTTATTTACGTTTATTCAATTTTATTTACAATCATGCACTGTTTTCGTTTATTTTGTTGAAGCACTTAATTTTAAGTTGAATAAATGTTATGATATTGCACAGTTGATTGGTTGCTGTCCCTTTATTTCTCGTGGCACCCCTCCTTTCGAAACATCTGATACCATATCTACCACTTCTACATAGTCAGGCAAAGCCATTGTTTGTAACTTAGAATAAATAAGTTTGTTGTTTATTAAAACTTCAAATGAACCTGCACCAAAATTGTATTTGAAACACTACTATGTTCATTATAATGCACTATGACTTATTTGAATTAATAAAAGGAAATGACTAACCTTGTCGACCTCTCTTGCATAATACTTCGGCATTTGGAGTTGATTTTCTAATAGCTGTTGCTAGTTCAATACAATGACCCCCGTAATCACAAACGCCGCTAAAAGAAATACTAATATTAAGTTGTATTCCATAAAAAAAAAACAAACTAACAGCAAAAATGTTTATACCAATACTCAATAACGACTTTAAGATCGTTGCTTTCTTTTAAATCAGCCATATTTTAAGTTCGTGTAGAAATATTGTTTGATTAGTATCTCATTGTAAAAAAGGGTTAAGATTGTATTTCTTTTCATATTTTATCAACATTTCGAACGTATTATTTTTACATACCGAACAGTACATAAAGAAAGAGTACTCTGTGAACTGTGAAGTAGTGTCACACAGTACTTTAAAATGCCCTGTACACAGTCAAATTTTTGTTTTGATAAGGGTTTTTTTTTTAAATTTTCTAATTTGCCAGCCCGTTTGTCGTGTTTGATTGACAGTATGTTTGTCAAACCTCTGATAGTGTGTTTGACAAATAGATCTCAGTTATCGCCTTAAAACCACAATTGCGACGAACAACAATAACAGCGGTAATATTTCTGAAAAAGAACTTATGCAATTTGTCATCGTATATCGCAACATGTCATATATCTACATACAGAAGATAATAACAACACACGAACGTAAATTCACGACCAGGAGAAAACCAAAATATGAGCAAGTTTAACAAATTTGTTTGATTTATTGATTTGATTGTATGTATTTTGGTTCGCATAAAACATGAAGTTTTAAAAAAAAAATGACTGTGGTGTACAGGGCCTTTAATACCGAACTCTGTCATTTATCATTTTCATTTTCTTTTTGTAATAATGCCAGGCAATGAAAAAAATTCATACAGTCTAGATATCAAAAACTTTTTTAACCAATTTTGATAGGATTTATGCTTAATTTTTATTATTTTCTAAGAATATAATTTATTTTCCCCAAGCAAAAAAATTATCTCAGCAAATACGATATTTTACAAATCGATAAGATAATTTTTAAGCTTATAAATGCCAAATGAAAAAAATTCATACAGTCTAGATATCAAAAACTTTTTTAACCAATTTTGATAGGATTTATGCTTAATTTTTATTATTTTTCTAATAGCTGTTGCTAGTTCAATACAATGACCCCCGTAATCACAAACGCCGCTAAAAGAAATACTAATATTAAGTTGTATTCCATAAAAAAAAAACAAACTAACAGCAAAAATGTTTATACCAATACTCAATAACGACTTTAAGATCGTTGCTTTCTTTTAAATCAGCCATATTTTAAGTTCGTGTAGAAATATTGTTTGATTAGTATCTCATTGTAAAAAAGGGTTAAGATTGTATTTCTTTTCATATTTTATCAACATTTCGAACGTATTATTTTTACATACCGAACAGTACATAAAGAAAGAGTACTCTGTGAACTGTGAAGTAGTGTCACACAGTACTTTAAAATGCCCTGTACACAGTCAAATTTTTGTTTTGATAAGGGTTTTTTTTTTAAATTTTCTAATTTGCCAGCCCGTTTGTCGTGTTTGATTGACAGTATGTTTGTCAAACCTCTGATAGTGTGTTTGACAAATAGATCTCAGTTATCGCCTTAAAACCACAATTGCGACGAACAACAATAACAGCGGTAATATTTCTGAAAAAGAACTTATGCAATTTGTCATCGTATATCGCAACATGTCATATATCTACATACAGAAGATAATAACAACACACGAACGTAAATTCACGACCAGGAGAAAACCAAAATATGAGCAAGTTTAACAAATTTGTTTGATTTATTGATTTGATTGTATGTATTTTGGTTCGCATAAAACATGAAGTTTTAAAAAAAAAATGACTGTGGTGTACAGGGCCTTTAATACCGAACTCTGTCATTTATCATTTTCATTTTCTTTTTGTAATAATGCCAGGCAATGAAAAAAATTCATACAGTCTAGATATCAAAAACTTTTTTAACCAATTTTGATAGGATTTATGCTTAATTTTTATTATTTTCTAAGAATATAATTTATTTTCCCCAAGCAAAAAAATTATCTCAGCAAATACGATATTTTACAAATCGATAAGATAATTTTTAAGCTTATAAATGCCAAATGAAAAAAATATGTATTACTTATTACTTAGACTAAAATAATTTACACTCTTCTTCGAATTTACAACGAAAATATAAATCTGATTTTGTCTCAATATTTATTCAAACTGATACCTAATGCTGAATACAATTTGCCCTTAATTTTTCGTACACAAAATATATTTTGTTGTGGATTTTTATAAACTGTATAGTATTATTTATATTTATTTTATTTGAAAAAATAATGAGTGTAACACAGTTTTTTTTCAGTCTATGGTCTATGAATTTTTAAAATATTTTTAGTGATAGCCGTGCCTAAATAGTTTTTTGGTATATTATGGATTATATATTTATTAAAACAATAAATGAGTTTTATAGTCTTGTTTAATAATTATTAGAAATATGGATTACGATTATCTTATAAAACTATTATGTGTTGGAGATTCAGGTGTTGGAAAGACAAGTTTTCTGTACAAATATACGGATGGAGTTTTTCATACCCAATTTATATCAACCGTGGGTATAGATTTCAGAGAAAAGACTGTGGTATGCCTTATTTTTATATTTACTAATATATTAAAAGAAAAATGGTTTTAGAATCCTTTGCTGGCATCGTTTTTATTTAATAACTTTGTTTAATTATTTACTGTTTTTCTATTTCAGATCTATCAACAGAGTGGGAGACAACATCATATACATTTACAGCTCTGGGATACAGCAGGCCAAGAGAGGTAGTTCATGATAAATTTTTATTATATGGTTAAACTTTTATTGAAAAATTATTTATAGCCAACTTAAAGTTATCATTGTTAGGATGTGGGTTTTCCTTGCACAAGCAGAGTCAAGACCATATATGAAGCACACTGTCAAGTAGTTGGTAGATATCATGTCACATAGTTATTCAGCTTCAAATATGAAGTTTTAGTCTCTACTTTCCCACCAAATAAGCCAAAACTTAATTTAAAACAAAAATTTTGATTTATGTTTGGAAATATTATTATAATCTGCATCTGAACTATTAAGTTTTTAATTAAATCTATGGCATAATAATACAAAAATGCTTATTAAAGAAAACAAACACATAAAATCATTTTCACTACTTCTTAAACTTGATTTATAAAAACTGTATCATAAGGACGTGAATAATCATAATATTTTGATGCTATTTTTTTAAAGAGTTGAGGAGGTGTTTGCATTGATCACCTTAAACTTTGTATACATTTGAGAATCGACACATGAGTGAAGCAATTATCTAATCTTTTGGTAACTTGCACAGCATCTGTTGAAAAAACTGGTTAATAGATGTACATGTTGCATTAGTCTAATCTATTGGATTACAAGAATTTAGTTTTTATTGTCATACTTGGTTATATTTTTAAATGATAAGTAATGTTACTTTTTATAATTACAGGTTCCGTAGCTTAACAACAGCTTTTTATAGAGATGCAATGGGTTTTCTTCTGCTGTTTGATTTGACTAATGAGGCATCTTTTCTTGAAGTACGGAACTGGATTGAGCAACTAAAGGTAATAATAACAATATAAGTATGACCTGTAATAGAAACTTTGCTTTTAATATATACCAAAATATAACCTCCCATTTTGGTGGTGATTGGTTTATATTATTTTTAGTTGATATAGTCTATGAGTATAAAAATCATATAAAGTATTGAATGTAATTTGAAATATTTATGTTACAATTCATTTAAAATGTCTTAGGTCTGGAGGAACCAAATTTGTTTTAGGTCAAGTTATTTGATTGAGAACAAAAGAGATTTTATTCATCTGAAAACAGTTGTACATTTTAACACATTGTAACATACTTCAATCCAATTGCCATATTTAAAAAAAAATTTTTTTAAGAGTGCTGCTGGTACTTTACTGGTATTAGGTTTCTGTGTCTGGAGATTGTCCAGGTAGGCAACATCACAAGCTTGAGAAAATATGAAAGATTTTTTTTAGTCTTGGCAAAAGTGTTACTGTTGAGGATTTTTTAAATCCTGTAGACTGTCATTTGAAGAATTAAATGTAACTTCGTTTTGGGAGGTCTAAGTAATTTTGAACCTGTAAAAAAGTAAAATCGCTAAAATCTTTTATCCTTTCGTATGTAGTTCGATGAAGGTTTAATAATTTTTTTATTATTTTCAGACACACAGTTCAAGTGATGATCCTGATATAGTACTGTGTGGTCATAAATGTGATCTACAAGAAAAAAGACTGGTGAACCAAAACCGTGCCAGAGAATTTGCAAAAAATTACAACCTGCCATATTTGGAAACAAGTGCTAAAACAGGTCAAAATATTGACAGAGCTATTGAAATACTTCTTGACAAAGTTATGCACAGGTAATAATGTATTATGAATCACTGCCCACAGCTTCACACTTTCATCTCACATGTCCAAAAGATAAAATATAGAGGGTATAACAGTAAGTTAGGTTTGGAGTCTCATGAAAATTTATTCAGCAATAAAAGTTGTGAAAATGTAATTTTACAATTACACAATACACTTATTTGTTTCACAGTCATGTTTCTAGTCTATTGGTGTCCACTGTTGAATTCAGGCCTTCCCAATTGCAGGTAACAATGGTAAACGGTGAAAAAATCCTTTTCCATGGACTATTTTCTTAAAATACAACAGCAGTCTATTGACTGATGATGATGATACTAAGGGCCATGGCTAAATGTACTTGAAAATAAAATAGAATTCTCTCTGTATCAAAAATGAAGTAACAATGAATGCATTAGAGTATTAGTCAAACAACAATAAGTAAATAAATGCTAATTATATTTTCAGAATGGAAAATTCTGTGGAATATGCAATGCTTTGTGCTACGGGACGCAGACGACAGTCATTGCAGAAACTTCAAGCTAAGCAAGATAGAAAGTTTTGTTCTTGTTAGTTCCACCGAAGGTATTTCAACATTCTATTATGATAAATGTTTATGATTTCATACCCATCACCAATTTTTTCAAAAGCGTTTAGAGTTCTAGTTTAATTCATACTCTTAAATAATTACTAGCTGAACCCTATTCCTTAAAAAATTACCATAAAATTAACAGCATACTTATTGATCTAAATGTCCCTAAAACAGTTAAAAAATCTGTATGCTACATCAAGAGGTGTCAAGAAACACATCTCTTTTAAAAAGTTTTTAATTATGATATGTTTAGTTGCAAAAACAGTTCTGAAGATATTTTTTTTATATACAATACAATAGACCAACACAACCTTTATTTCACATAGTGTTAGGTGACAATGAGGATGTGATGTTCTCCCAAAACACATTATCTTATACATTCTATCATTGTTATGGCAATAAAATTGTGCCAATGTACCATGTTTCTCATTTTATGACTGGCTTATTTCAGTTCTGTCTCACTATCAGGATACTGCAGTTATATTTCTTAATGGTATAGCTTCTGAAGAATCATGCCAATGGGTATTTGTGCCAAAAACATAAATGTTATTTATAAATCGTTATTTTATGTAATCATTACATATAATAGTATTTATAATAATTATAAAGTAAGCATTATTAAATCCTCCAACCCGAACTTAACCAACATCTTCATCTCCATTCAATTCCCTCCGTGCTGAGGATCATGACCATGTATAAGCAGTTTCTATCTAGAGCGGTCATACGCATAGTGAGTCACATAATGCCGCCCGCCGCATTCCTGACAGTTTCCATTCATGCAGTGTGTGCTCTTTCTTGAGCATGGTCTACCCTCTAATTTCCCCAAAATAATTTGTTTCTCCAGACAGTCCTTTGGAGAACGCATGTTGTGCCCAAAGAAGGTAAGGGCTCTTGTTTGAAAAACTGAGGAGATTCTAGTGTCTAGGCTTTGTGTCTAGTGGTGAATGATTATTATCAGAACTGTTTAATTCACCTGTTTTAAAGGATTAAGTAAATCACGGTTTTAACTTAAATTTTTAAATAATTTAAGTAAGCTATAATTTTAAATTTATATGTTAAGGCTTTTCCATACTGATCTCATGTACACGAAAATTAATAATATATGTCTACATATTGTTTTTAATTATATTAGAATATATTCATGATTATAAAAATATGTATAATATTTAAATTTGATCAATCATAAAGTTTACTATTTTTACTTAGACATAGTGCAACATTTTTTATTTTTATTCGATGCGGCGACGAGACGAGCGCGGCGTTCACTTGATGGTAAGTCATATGTTTGCCCACAATATTATGGCGCTACTTAAGATGGTATACACTGCACCACATTGCGCTTATTGCCTTGAGACATAAGGTGTTAAGTCTTCCCTTCAAACCGGAACACGTAGTTTTCACATTACTGTTTGGCGGCTGCAATAGCAGCTGCGGTGGTACCAACTTAGACGGTTTCCGGCAACAGAGACCTGCCACCAGTATTTATAATGTTAATATATGGCAAAATTTAGATTCTTTTTTCAACCGACGAAGAGAAGAGTGAGGTGTTCACCTAATAGTAAGTGATACGTCTGCACAACAACGTGACGCTAGTTATGAAATAAGCAAAGCCGTATTGTGCTCCTCGTCTTGTAACAAGATGTTAAGTCTTGACAACCTCTGTAATTTCACTAGTCATAGTAGTATTGGTGTGATATATGATTTTATTGTTTTACTGTTGTAAAAATATACCAAATTTTTTTGATGGGAGAAAATTTTAAAGTAATTGTTATAAACAATGATAATAAAAATTAACCATTGTTTGATATACGGTTTAAAATTTTTGGAGCAGGTGTCATAAGTTCACACTTTATTTGTATTAGATTAATCAACCTCCAATTTACGATTAATAGTTATTTTTTTTCTCATAATCATATTTTTTGAATGCAGTAGTTAACGATCACGATCATTAATTCAAAAGTGACTGAGTCATTCATTCTAAATAAAAACACCTATCCAGGGATTATAATGACTTTAAAGAGACTGATTTTATTCAACATATTTGATGTACTAATTAATGAAACCAAAAATATATACCAAAAGCATTTCAATTAGAATGTATGCAATGCGGAAATGAAAACACTGTTCAAGATGTTTGTTTTATTTTATATTGATTAGTGTTAAGAATACGTACTAGTCAAATTTCGAAATTTAATTTTACTATTTTTTTTGCTGTTTGGGCTTGTTGGGTTTTAGTGTGATATGAATATAAAATACTTGGTTTGCACTGTTTTGTTTTTAACTGCAGTGAGCTAACATGATCTCAATTTGATATGGCGATAAGTGTCAATGAAGCTGTAAGAGGGTGGAGCATTCGCGCCTAGTATATGTTGATTTGTGGAACACAGCTAAGCTGCTATGTCGGCAAATTTACAACACGAGAGGATTACCCAGGCGGGTTTGAAAAAACCCTACCATCCGTATTATAAAGCAAGTGGTTTCCCTCTGTGCCACGGACACAGAAAAGTTTATTTTCGCCTATTTTGTAATTGCTATCTTTTTCAATCGAGTTTTAGATTTTTTTATTTTATAATTCATAGTTAAGAGTAATTTTATTAATGTTCATTCAATGTCTGGTGGAGTAAGCTTCAGTAAATTCTGAAATATATTTGAATAACAAGTTAAACTAGTGAAACTGATGAAGTATAATATTAATTTATACATATATGTTTATTTACTTTTTTACTTATACTATTCTGCTGTTCTCTCAGAAAAAAGTTGTACATTGTCCAATTTTCTTATTTGTATGTTTAACATATCCTTTTTGTGTAGTTATAATTTTTGCACAAACTTGACGCACATATCCTATTACACGATTGTTGATATATTTTTATCAAAAGAATGGTAAGTAATGATGTATATTTGATTGGTTTTCTTTTGAATTCTGACCTTTTCTAAAATTAACTGTAAAAGATAAACAATTAAAGAATTGTTGGTCTTTCACAGTTAATGTGAACATAAATATTTTTAAAACAATATTTACTCTTCAGAACTTTAATAGCTTTTATAATTGTTATCTATTTAAAGATTTTGCCATAATTAGGTGTATACCAATCACATCGGAAAATTCCCTGACCAAATGCTATTTATATTGTAAAATGTGTCAATTGTGAACAATTATGTACTTACTTGACGTTTTCAATGTAATAAAACGATTGATATTTAAAAGAACTTTGAATTTTGTTTTCCTTCAACTGTACCGACAGAAACAAGACTCAAGTCCAGAGGTGGACCTCGTTATCAGATCGGCATGCGCTTCTCAGTGCATGCTATCTTGGATCCCATGGCCTATGATTTACAGATTTGGCCTCCTTAAATCTAGATGGAGGTCACTTTGTGAGTCTATATTCTGGAGAAAAAGAGGCTGAAAGAAAGCTGAGTTTTTTGTTCTGGCGCACCTTAACAGATTATTACCAACTTCAAGAGGAGGCTATTGCCATCCATTCAATCGCCATTTCTCGTCGAAGAGAACATTTAAAGGATTTTAGTTTATGGAGGTTCGTCATAAACTGTATTTGCAGCGATGAGGGCAGGTATGCTTGTTACCATGAAAAAACTTAAGACAATGATGGAGAAGCTTGTACTTCTCCAACCAGCTTTGGTCTAGCGGTCGTTCCCGCTGCTTCTTCACGACATCGCGGGACACCATACTGCACAACAGATGGTCCAAGGTACAATAGTTGAGATTGGAAGCTCCTCCTCATCCACAATACTTACCAGACCTTCCGCTTACTGACTATTGCTTTTTCGAAATTTGGCCTTATTACCGGGAAAAAAAGTAGTACTAAATGCCTTCAGAGTTTTTTGCCTCGTCCAGATGTATTTTAAAAGAAAAACATCAATAAATTGGTACTATGTTGGCAAAGATGTATCGATTACATAAGTATTGCATTAATTAACAAAAACAACATTTAGAAAAAAGGATATGTACGGAACTGAAATTTTTTAAAGACTTATTATTATTTGAAGTTGCGTATAAATATAAATAAAACGTATTAAATATTTATATACAACATTTAATAGGAGAGATAATTAAAAAGTTTCGTCGTATAACACAATTTTGGTATAGCACAATATGAATTATACAATAGAGATCTGCATCTTCTGGTCTCATTTACCTCATCAACGTTAACAAAACGTATAATTTTTTAGGCGAAAAAGTTAGTGTGATTGTTATAACACTGTAAAGCGACTGTTTTCAGGATGTTCTACTCTTACTAACGCTTTTTGTTTAAAATATTAATTTATTTTTACTGATTTCATTTGATACATAGGTGATAGCAGTAATGAATTTTACGCAGTAACTGCATTAGTTTTAAATTTGCTAGATAGTTCAGAGTTTAAAAAGGACGTTATAATATTGTTTGTTACACAATAGCATTTAGCTCAGTACACAATATTATTAGTACAATATCACCTAGCGCTACAAATAGTCGTTCAAGTAAGGTCCACCTAGGGAGCCTCCCTTGTAATGTTAAGTCTGAAAAGTCTTTGAAGAGAGCACTTAGACAGGCATAAATTAAAATATGCGTGTCGACGTGCTAAAAATATTACATCAAATTATTCAACCGCTACATGTAATCAATGTCAATGTTTTCATCACAGAACACCATCAGCTCCTAATTATTTTGTTTTAGTCCAACAAAATACAATAAGCTCATTCTGCGTAGATCGGAAATATTAATTAAAAGCTGAAGCTGAAGACTGAAGATTCGCCGGGACAATTCTGACATCAGAATATTTGTCACTACAGTTTTCACGCGACCATGGGTTTTGCAAAGCACTCGAAGCGTCTAGTTATAAATACATAAAGTTAGCGCAGAAAAATTCGTGAGATCTAGTTTTATTGCAAGTGTGTAATTCACTGAAACCTGTTTCTTTGCGGTGGATAGGAACCATATAAAAAAGAAATTGTTTAATAATTTTATTGGTGACTTGCGCAAGTCATAGATCAATTACAGAAAATATTTGCGATTTTCTATTATTGAGTTCAAAACACATTACTTATAATGTAATTAACTGCGCAATACCCGTGTAATATAATGAAATAAATCATGATCGAAAAAATAAACTGAATGGTCAATCGAACCTGCTACTTTTTATTGATAACATCAATTATCTTTAACTTTGACAGAAATTTTTATTTATAGCACCAGTGAAACTCCATTTCGATCAATACTAATTTATTCATTGGTTACTCGCATTCATATACTACACGCACAAAAAAGGTTTGAAATCTTTTTTCATAAATCAATATGCACAGAGTTATTTTAATTTGCATGAAAAATTTCAGTGTGTGTTGTTTACATGAGAATTATTTGTTCACTTCCATTTACAGGATGACTGGTATAGAAATCGACATATTAGTGTGTGGCACTCAGATTACCGTACCAAATAATTAATAAAAATAGGTGCTTATAATTTTACTAAAATATCTAGTAAATATAACTGTGCGCGCTTTTTAAAAGATGAACCTGTTTCAACCTTTGACCACTCCGTGTGTTTACTTTTTAAGATTACCATTAAAATTGCAATTTTTATTTTCAAAGTGCGCGCTGGTGAGGAGTTTGCAAGTTGTTAAGGTATTACCACTTTAAAATGATGATAGATAGAGAGTAAACGGTATTAACAGTGTGCGTAATCTCAATTCATTGTATTTCGAAGCATTCCCGGATTGGAGAATGTGCTCTCCTGATGATACCTGATGATGACTCAACGTCTCCTGTGCACGGCGTTTGGGTCAGACCTCCGTGCCGCTTTTTGCTTCCAATTGATATCCTCAACCAAAACCTTCAAGTAAGTCTAATTCTTTACTTGTCATCTGGTTTAGTACTAGATATGGGATAAGCTCTACAAAAATGGTTCGGTTATGATGTGTATATTTGGTATAGCTGTGGTATCAGGCGACAATTTTTATTTTTGTACCGTTATCTAGTTTTATTTCCAATAAAAATTTTCTGTGTTTCTTACGAAATGTCTATTAGCAAACAAAATTGAACCCGACGAATTCGAGAACGTCGAGTTTTATTGTTCTATATTCTTCTTCTTAAAGTGCCTCTCCATTACTGGAGGTTGGCCGTCAGTTCTGCGAATATCTGCCTATCTTGAGCCACACGGAACAGTTGCTCAACGTTGGTAATACCAGTCCACTCCCTTATGTTCCGTAGCAAGAATTTTTTTCAGCGACCAACATGTCTTTTTCCTTCAACTTTGCCCATCATAATAAGTTAAAGCAGGTGATTACATATACTCCGAGGAGGACGATGGCTGGACGTGGTCTCCAGCTATTGTAATAGCGTGAGGATGTTGGGGGCTGCATAAATCAGTCCCCGGGGCGGGCTGTCTAAGCATAGCGTTAGGGAGGTGTCAGTTGTGTTCTGAACGGAGTTCCTGTCACCTCTCCAAACGTTGAGGACGACCACCGAGGGGGTTTTAGTGGGTAAAAATCTCCACATAACCCTGTCTTCCCCCCAGAAGACAGGGTATCTTTACGAAGATTTCCCCCTCGAAAAAAAAAAAAAGGTGATTACATATACATTACATATGATTATTCTATATTACATAATCTAAAAATTGTCCGATTTTAAAATGTTAGTTAAATAACTTCTTTATCTTATAAAGTAATATTTAGCTAATTGCTATTAAATAGCTTTTAACACAAAAGCAACTTCAAAATTGTCTGTGGTACTTTACGTCACATTTAATATATTCCAGGGATTATCCAATATTGCCTGGCTTAATTGAAAACGAGATCGGAACGATTAAACTTGCCGTTAGGGCATTCCGTAATCTATATATACCTATTTTAAAATTGATTGTTTGTGTATAATCGAAGGATATTATAATATTTTTAATATAAATATAACAAAATTTCAGAGGCAGTCTGGGATGATCGATATTAAAATACGTCTAGTCCATTTATGTTATAGTTTTGGGGTAAATTTGTTTGTTGTCGTTTTTAGCTCATTTATATTCCCGACCAAATACTACGTGGATGTCTTCAAAAAAATTGTAAATAGGCTATTCCTAGGCTAGTGCGCTTTATCACCACAGACTATCTAACCATTTAATATCAGGTAGAATAGTGGTCAAGCACTTACCTATTTAAAATATAAAAAAATAGTATGATAGCCGATTAGTGAGGTGACAAAAGTCGTGTGCCGCTTGCTCATCATCACCTCAACCAATGAACACCGCTGTTGGACATTAAAGTATTTTACGATACGAAATTACTTAAATGTAAAACATGATTTAATTATGAATATGATAAAAATAACTAACGTGAAATAAGTTAGTATTTACATTCAAGTCGAACAACCGGCGTAATATCGGGTCGTGTTTAGTGGTATTGCTTTGAAATACTAAACCAGGATTGAGATTGGGGAGCGACGCGAGTTCACCTAACTGCAATCAGCTCCAGCCCCTCCGAACGCACGTGATATATCCGCTTGCAGTATTTTTAAATGGAGCCTATTGCATTTTGAACTTAGAGCCTGCCGCCTACGGTACATCTTTCCGTTTTTCGCCTGTGATAAGCTCGCCGTTAGTGACAATGGGTTTAATTATAAACTTTATAGCGATAGTTTCAATGTCCATTTTGGTTCTGGAATGAGAAGCGCAGCGTCCGCCCCCATCGCGCAGCCGCAGGAGCTTACTGTACGTCACACTAGCGCTAACACCGGCTGCACTGTGTGCCCGAATCGGTTTTGAAATTTATACTTATACGCTACGTAAAAAGTCCCATTGAAATACATTTTGATACTTGATAATAGGGAATGAAATGTTATTAAAAAATTTTGGTATGTTTAAAATAGAGGAATAGTTGTTTTTTAGCATCGTTCGAGATGCGGCTATCTTCAGTCCGGTAGTGAGTTTGTTTATGTATTGAAGGACAACAGATCGTGCCGCCGGCTTCTGCGAGCTCCGTATTTTGGATTCGCATGTGTAAGACGGAAGGCATGAATTGAGTCAGAATCAGTTACGGTTACTACGTAGCATTGACTGAAATATAACATGTTAAATTACTATTTAGTAGTAATTCGGGTTATCAATGTGTTGTGTTGACATTTTTTAAGAATAATTATAAAGTCAAGACTAAAAGAAAAAAGAAGTTCCTTTTCGTACATCCTCGAAGGTGAGTAATGTTTAAATCATTTTAACTTTTGTTATTCGTTAGAATTGACAATGCACTATATATTGAATATAATTGTATATTTATAATATTTGTCTAAGGACTTTGAAGATTTTATATAACAGAACCTGTTTCTGTGGCAAACACTTAGTAACTAATCTTAATAAAATATCAGCATATGTAAAAAGAGCATTTAAAATAACATAATTTTAGAGATGAATAAGTTTTGGGCTATTTTTTATAGGCACCTTGATTATTTAATGATTATTAGCAAACTCGTTAAACTCTATTTAACTAACGTCATGTTAATATACCGATATTTGTTTTTAATATCTTTTTTGTTAATATAAATTATCATTAATCCAATATGCTTTAATTCAACAACGCATACTTATTGGTATATTATGCTATATATCGAGTTATTATAGAAAAAAATAAAAATCAAATGTATAGTTAGCAAAGAGTATATAATTGTTAATGAAAGAAAACTTAAAATTAATTACTTCAATTACGTGCGACTTCAAATGGTCATTGAGTCACCGTTTAAAAAATAGCGCATTGTATCATGATATCTATTTCGAGTACTGAAAAATTTTCGATTTAAGATGAAAAAAAATAAATAAGAAATTGGTTTGATACTGTCGGAGATCAGCAAAGGATGTTTTAACATATAAAAGATTAAGATCATTATAATAGAAATTTTATTAGTTGTAAGTTGGATTATTTCGTCTTTTGATACCTTTTTTACTCGTGTACTATTTCATACTAAATATCGTCGCATTCAATGTCTTAATTATTTTTAATTAGATACTAGACTGTCGTTGTTTTAAGCGAGTGTTGAGAACACTCGCCTAGTAATTTAACAGCCCAAACAATCAGTTGCTGCCAAGATCTACTTCATGTTGTAGTACCGTAACGTCCGGCGTTCTATTTAGAAATCTAAATTGTACTAAGTTTATTAGAACATACGATAATTTTCGTAAACGGTTTTGCGACCAATTATTTGTAACAACTTGCATGCTCTTTTATGACTATAGAATCGATAAATGTTTTCTTAGATCAAATCTAATTAATATTTGCGAATCAGCATTTTATGTATACATTCATATAGTAGTAAGCTTAAGGTATGAACGTTATTTAAATCATTAATATGTAAGATCCAGTATAAGGAAAAGGGTTTTATGTTAGAGGACAAAAAACGGCTTAATTTGATTTAGTTCATACTCAATTAAATGCAATTAACCAATTTACAGTGAATTTCAAGGCAATTGTAGCGAGAAATATGTGCGTGGGTTCAATGTAACTCAGTTCCAGCTGGGATATCACCTCGTAATCAATCTTTCATACGTAATATACACATAAACGCTCACGAAAATATGCAAAGTGAGATACGAAAACACACTTCCTCGCGCATGTACTTGGTTGAAATCTGGAGCGGTACTATTTGGGAAATAACTCACTTGCGTTGCAACATCTGGCGAAGCTCCGACGAATATTACAAATTGATCAATGTCGATAGCGCACCGGAGCTTAATCGGTATACAATTGTTGAAAACTTTATCATAATTGGAAGAAGTCTCGTCTTTTTATAAACGTAACGAAAGGACAAGCAGAATGACATGTGACAATTATACCGCGTAATTCCTATACGTTATCACATTCACTCGATGCCTTAAGACATTTAGTCTTGTTGCCTTAGTAACTTCAATAGCTACACTATCCTTCAAACTAGAACAATAGCTTTGCGTACTTATATTTGTTGGCTGATACAGAAGCTTTGGTGTTATTACAAACATGTCCCGATTACTATTAATACATATATCATATTGTAACAGCGCATATTAACTTTTTTTATCACAAAATTTGGTACGTACAGTTAGCAAGCACATTTAGTAAAAAATTCTTACTGGTTAAACTTCGTAAGCCTATCCGTTAGCTTTTTTGTCCGGCATTCATCGTAAGAAAATAAGCAACAGTGTACCGAAATCGTCTCTCCAGACAAAATGTAAACAGTTTACATTCATAAAATATAGGCTAAGGTCGGAGCCTCACGTTCGGCGCATCATAAGTAGCTAATTTTTGGTTGTTTATACTTTGCTATTCCTATTCTTTACACTTACAACATATATAAAATTTTATCAATATATTAAACAAAAATTTGCATATCCTTGTGTTACATATACGGAAAAATAATTGTGATTACAAACATTTTGTTAGTAAAATAGAAAGTGTAACGACATTTTAAAAGACTAAAATGAAAAAAAGGGAGGGTATGACGTACCATCTTTCGCTATAAAAGACAGATGATTGTATGTATCGCGATATTCGTGTTTAGGCAGTGTACGAAGTGTGAACTGTGTGTATGTGAGAACTATGGCAGATTGAATTTATATTTGAATAGATGTTTCTAATACTTGTTAAAAATTTGTAATACCTTATTCCGAGATGGTTTGTGGTAAAAGAGTAATAACAAAGACCAGGACCCCTTTATCCAACTTTTGCAACCCGAACCTGCAAATGATTTTAAAAAATTTCGTCTTATAAAACCTTAACCTTATAAAAGTTTTTTTAATTATATTAAGCGGTAACTCTGGCCGTCGATTTAAAGATTTAACAACAAAATCTAGATTGTCCAAATGAAATGGTATTCCAAATTGAAATTTACGAAGAGATCGCGATAAGTACGGTCCGGCGCGATGGTTTTACGATCTGGCAAAGACGTCGGTAACTATAAGGTCTTATCTGTGCCCGTCCCAACCCTTTTCACGATCGCATTTGAACCATCGCGTGCATTGGATATTGAAACAGTTTAACAATTTCCACGGTAAAATAGTCACTGTTAGTACTCCGTTGCATAGTAAGTTGAGTAAATTCTTTTTTATTTATGTTTTAGACTACTTCATTATCAATTTCAATCTAGTTATTAAACTGTAATAACATCAGCATTCAAGAATGTTAACAAATTTACGGAGAATAATTGACATGCAGAGGTAGCCTTTACCTGAATGTCGTCATGTATAATCAATTAGATTTGAGTAATCTTACCCGAAAACAAACTCTCTGCCAGATTGCTCGAATATTCCTTAATAAATAGAAAATTTACGTTTTTACGCAACGTTAATTAATTGAGAGTTTTTTTTGTTGTCTGGGGTCAAATTTCTTTGTAAAAATTGGTAGATGGAACAACAATAACGTTGCTTATTTACGATACCCTCATGACCGCGCCCCTTTTGTATCCACGAAATTAGTATCGTGCGTTTAACGATGCAGTACAACGCTTCTGGGTGTTACAATTATGTTAGCTCTTCCATATTGCTCATTTTGATTTTGTTTTAAACCATTCTTTCATTATTCCGTTTCATTGTATATGATATCAATATCACATAAAATTTATTTATTTTGGTATGACCGCATGTGCTCGATGATATTGATGTCACATTGAAAGCGATCTTTCTAATCTTTCTTCTCAGCTTCATAATTTGTTTTTTAAAACTAATCTCTTTCAATCGCCCGTCTTTTATTACTAAAGACAATTTAGTTAAAGAAAAACTCTCGTGAAACTGAGAATGATTTGTCTTTTTTTAACTCTAATGAGTATGAGTACTATCAGTACTCATTTCCATTTAAGTTCACAATGTATTATAACAAAGTAGACAACTCAATGTCTTGTCAACTTCTTACATAAGTTTGAATTTTAAACACAAACATATATTTTATAAGAGTAACTTTAGAATGTAGCATAAATTTTTAGTGATGTACATATACATGTAATACATTAAAATATTTTGTAATAACGGTTGTCTAATCGTTTATATCAGTAAACTCGCTTGTACATTGCCTAATTTATGTTGCCGTAAAATTCCCCAATGCCATAATGTGTATGAGCGCTTAAAATAAATATTCTTTATTGCCTAGTTGGTTTGTTACAAAATTGATAGTGCATTATTAATAACTTTTTAAATAACGGTCTATATCTAAAAACATTTAATAAACTGTACAAATACTTTAATCATTTTGTTGTTAATAACTGAAGAACCACATCTGATTCCAATATACATATCTGTTTATCGTCCTTGAAGACTTCTAGCTCAGCTGTTAATAATTTTGGATATGTGACATGTTTCATCCCTGCAGCTGGATGACTGCAAAACTTGGGTGTACCAATAATTGGCACGGCTGAAGTGACTGTAGCCTAGGATTCGAATGAACTGACCTTTTTTCATTTTGTTACATTTCAGTACAGAAATTTAATAGAGGATACGCCGTGTATTCATGTTTTGTATGAGTACTAACATCTGTGTGCAAGTAACAATTAGAACTGTAAACCGAAAACGTACGAGCGGAAATTGACTGCGGACGGCACGCGTCCTGGTCGTCTGCAAAAACCATTTGTTGCCTGCTCTCTGTGAAACGTCGAAAGGCACTCTCGTTCAGCGGTAAAGCACGATTTTTTTCGCCTGCAATCTCGTTCATTCCTATAGCATGTATGCCTGCAAATAGCGTATCATATAGGAAATATCCAGACTGCAAAATTACCTTTTTTTTTTAAGAAATGTGCCTAACTTTTCTAAATATTTACACATAAATAAACTTTATGAATCTTTATATGATATTAATACCGTATAGACAATTATAAAAAATTTCGATGGTTTTCTTTTATTAGATGAAGTTTCGAAACGAACAGCACATCACCTCATAGTATAAAGATATGCTCGGTCAAGACAACATGGTGCCAAATAGGATGATGTACACAAGCCACAAGATGAAACCGTATCACAGTGATGGTGGTACACTACTGTTTGCCGACAGAAATAGGCGCTGCAATGGTAACTACATAAATGGCCTTTGCAAAAGACGAACGATCAATAAAACTGTTTGTCGGTCTGATTGTTCCTTCTAAAACGTCTGTCGCGATTTTGAGAGGACTTTCATTGGTAAATAGCTGATTTCGTAAGATATAACCTACTTCTGTGTACATAAAAATTTATAGAGATTTTTATATATACTAAACATCGACTTACAAATAATATACAAAATAAAACATATAGCAGGAATTTTAAAAGATCATTGCTACTACTTGGTACTATTAGAAAATTGTTATTTTTCATTTAATTAATTTTAAGAAGTATTTTTGAATTATACATGTCCTTAAGTCACCTTATTTTAATAATAATCATCGGGCATGACTGAAAAATTTGAACAACGTAACATTACGACTGTTACCTGAGTAAAATCTCCGTCTGTCTGAAAGTACAAGAAATGAAAACAACACAAAGTTTTTCATTCCAGCTTGTTTAAAATTTTAATACGGGGTAAAAACATAAAGTTTCTATTTGCACACGATGTACATTTGGAGTCGGATTGACCTAATTGTACATCTGCGGCCACCATGCATTCCACATTCTTTCAACGCGTAATGAAGTTTGTGCGCCATTTAACAAGAGAATTATGTTTGTTTAAATATAATAACTTCGATATTTAGGTCTACGTCGTCTTTGCTGATGAGAAAGAGGATGTGCTCAACCAATTTTGGCGTATGGCGATAAGTGCCATAAAGCACACATGTCGTTTAAAAACAAAGAGGCATTACTGCGACAAGTACTATTAGGCGAAGACACGATCAGGAAGTTAACGTGATGGTAATTGACACGCCTGTTCCTAAAATGTGTCGGTAGTTAAGATAATATACACTGCATCACATCGTGTTATGTTTTGAGATATTACGTTGTTATATTAGGTATAGTCGCCTTAGTAATTGTACTAACTAAAACGCCTTTCAAACCTGTACACAATATTTTTGCTCGCTACGGTTTGGCGGAAGAAATAGGCCTTGCAGTGGCACTAGAGATCTATCACTAGTAAAATTACTACAAACGTTCGTACCTATAAATTAATGCGTAAAACCCGATCATGTTATAATATATTTTTATTCTATAATACAAATGTTATTAAACAACATTACCCTTTTGAAAAGCTTTTCTGTGACAAACTTCGTAAAGTTTCAAATTAGCTTTGTTTAATTAGAATGATAGGCTTTCAAACTAAAATAAAAGTTTTATGCATGAAAGTACGCCGGTATACACTGAGTCTAAAAATAGATACATTTTTCTTTTCACCAAACGTTAATAATCTGAGAAAAGCAAAGTTTTCCAAGAGACAGCTTATTTTTGTTACGTTCAGTTTATAGTAGTAACTTTAGCGACGAGGAAACACAGTGTCCAATTATGGAGTGTATGTTGTGAATATTATATAAACTTTAATAATAATCGACAGTGTCAAGTTATTTCGCTTCATTAAATTAAATTTCAAAACCAATAACCTCTATCAACTGACAAGTTCTGACACAGGCATCCAGGAGCTTTAACAATAGACTAGTCCGTCAATACCGGACGGCAAAGGTTATTGTATTAAGGTAGTTAATTGGATACGAAATTTAGGTACGTATAAGATAACCTTGTATTTGGTAGATTGGAAAATGTATTCGCTTAATACGTAAACAAAGTTTGCCGTGTTTTGTTTAAGTATACATTTTATTATATTTAGGACTAAATAAACTCGCAAGCATGTTAAATAACTAAATTAAGTTACCAATTTTGATAAAGAAAACCACTGACACAAAAATAACATTTAGTTAAAATGATTTTTTTTTTAATTAATTTGTGTCCGAAAAGTTTATATGTTCAGATCGTTCCTATTTTTTTACTTGGTATACGAGCCCAAGTGAACCTTAACTTTTGACTTTTTGATATGCGTCTAATGTCTTCAGATTAAAGATGTCTGCGATATTTAGGACCTCTTTTAAGCTTTTGTACAATATGTATTTGAACCACAGCACGGTCCTTTCACAACTTTTCCACGAATCCAAATGTCTGTTTTCAAAGTTACGACTAAACCTAGATAATATTACTTTCTTATAGTTGATATTTTTCAGTCATTTTGTAATCTATCTATATAATAAAAATGAATTGCTGTTCGTTAGTCTCGCTAAAACTCGAGAACGGCTGGACCGATTTGGCTAAATGTGGTCTTGAATTATTCGTGGAAGTCCAGGGAAGGTTAGTAAGGTGAGAAAATATGGAAAAAGTGCCTGGAATATGGTAAAAACAACAATTTCTCTTTTTCATTGAGGTGACCAGATTTTTAGATAGGCAAAGCGGGACAACTTTGAAGGAATAATAATATCGTAATTTTTTTTAGTTTTAACATAAGTACAATTTATAAATACAAAAATGTATAATATTTTATTCTTTGACATATTTCTATCTAAATTTCTTTTAGGGGTAAGCTCGGTGACATACTTTTTGTCAATAATATAAAATTTTAAGATTACAAGTATTTTAAGCTTAGCTTAAGAAAATTTATGTATTTATGAAATATACCTTAATTTTCTATAGCAAGAAGCAGAACACGAAGTGTATCATCTGAGAGACAAATACAATGTAACTGGTAGCAAAAGCAACGTCTTACGCAAAACAATGATTTTCGTAAATATTAAATTTAACTTAATTCTAAAAGTCAGGACTTTTGAAAACGTTGCGTGACGCGGAATTAATTGTGAAAAAGCGAAACGTCTGGTCACCTTACTTTAGATACATAAAACGTCAAACATTTGAAGTTTGTCCCGTCATTTAGAAACCAAATACAATTTAAAAGAATATTTTTGATTTTGACATTTGATATTGACAACCAACAATTACTGGTTGCAATTATAATATTTTACGAGAAAAGAAAGGAACATGGCGGATGAATTGACCACGCAGACAATATTTTAAGGATTTTTATTCTTTTATTTTATTCGTCTACACATGACACTGGCTACCATCAATTGGGAAGAAGAATAATATTTTACGAACTTTAGCGGGAATCTGGACGTGAAGGTCGCGTTGTCTCGGTTCATTTTTATTTTTTTGTGCATAATGCAGTTGAATGTTCAATGTGAGTGTATCATGCAGTAAATAAGTGTGTTCGTGTGCAGCGATTGTAGAATTCAGGCAGGAACACCACTGTCCTAAGTTCAGATTGGTTCAAAATTGTAGTTAAGTCTTAACTTTACTTTGTTGATCTTTTGTGATAGTGACACTATTTACCTCTAAAAATTGAAAAAAAAATTGAAATCTGAACACTCTAAACCGTAAACTGGAAATGGAAAATTGAAAACTGAAATCGGGAAACTGTAAACGGAAAATGGAGAATGGAAATTTGAAAATTGAAAATTGAAAAATGAAAAATGAAAAATGAAAAAATGAAAAATGAAAAATGAAAAATGAAAAATGAAAAATGAAAAATGAAAAATGAAAAATGAAAAATGAAAAATGAAAAAATGAAAAATGAAAAATGAAAAATGAAAAATGAAAAATAAAAATGAAAAATGAAAAATGAAAAATGAAAAATGAAAAATGAAAAATGAAAAATGAAAAATGAAAAATGAAAAATGAAAAATGAAAAATGAAAAATGAAAAATGAAAAATGAAAAATGAAAAATGAAAAATGAAAAATGAAAAATGAAAAATGGAAAATGAAAAATGAAAAATGAAAAATGGAAAATGAAAAAGAAAAATGAAAAATGGAAAATGGAAAATGGAAAATTGCAATCTGACTTCTGGCATCTGATATTTGAAATCTAGAAACCAGAAACCAGAAACCCGAAACTAGAAACCAGTAACCAGAAACCAGAAACCAGAAACTAGAAAACAGAAACCAGAAACTAGAAACCAGTAACCAGAAACCAGAAACCAGTAACCAGAAACTAGAAACCACAAACCAGAAACTAGAAACCAGTAACCACAAACCAGAAACCAGAAACCAGTAACCAGAAACCAGAAACTAGAAACCACAAACCAGAAACTAGAAACCAGTAACCAGTAACCAGAAACCAGACACCAGAAAACAGAAACCAGAAACTAGAAACCAGTAACCAGTAACCAGAAACCAGTAACCAGAAACCAGAAACAAACAAACAAAAGTTCATATAAATAATTTTTAATGCAATCATATTTTTAGGTTATGAAAAACAGTTGTAACATGAATAAAGAATGCAAATTGAATTCCTTAGTTCATATTAAATTACAAGCTTTCACTGCTGTCTAAGCAATGTAGGTGAGTTCGTAACGCTAAAGCTGCAAAAAGTTCACATTCAATTATTCTATCAAAACAGTGTGCGTATGCGCGGCGGAGGTTCTAACGCCGCGTGCCGAAATTAAAACGAATGAAATAATAACATAAATAGTCACAAAATGTAAGTGCTAAAGATCCACCATACTGATTTTCAATTTGATCGGCTTCGCGATATTATTTCTTTTGTTTTAGTTCCGGCGCGCGACATAAAATGCATTCGTTTACACGTCAATACATCAGTCGAGCACAAACCGCGTTACCATCTGGCGGACCTGACAGACTACATTCTGTCAAAAAGATTAGGAATGTGACAGTTATTTGTTCCTAAAAAATTATTATAGTAAATATAACTTATGTACTTTAATTATAACTTTGGCCACACTTCTGGAACCTGTACCCCAATAGTTATTAGATGTATATATATAGTGCTAAACACCACACACCGCCCATAACCAGGGTGACGGCTCTGTTCAGGAGATTTTTTTGCCGCGGCTATAAAATAGGCAGAAACAAAGAACATTCTAATTTTTCTTGACAGAACGAAGTCTGTCGGGTCAGCTAGTGTTTTATAAAAAAACACTAACTATCTAATGGATTCCCGTTTATTAGTTTTAACGAGCGTCGTGCAACGCGATACACTAGCGCTAGTAAATTGCATTAGAAAGTCAATACTCGTAGTTATATACTGCACCGATTCTCATTTCTCAGATTCCTTTTTATTAAATGCAATTTATAAACTATATATCTGATAAATAAGTATGTATTTTTAGAAATATTCATAATAATTCAAATATAAGTAATGCTGAACCTTTGACAACGTTCGTAATTATTGTTAGACAAAATGTTCACCTTGCATTTTGTTATAGTAGTAATCAATATTAGAAACAAGAATCATAACGAAAAATACTATACCATTATTTTTATTACATAAACTATGACTTGTTAAAATTCGAGATCATGTTTTTTGAATTTTTATTACTTGCTAACATATCGCGGCAATAAACATATGCTAACAGGCAACGTTTTTTTGAATAAAATACTTCTCTATGGTTTAAATTTCGCAACAGCAAATTAAAAGATCAGACTCTGTAATTGTTAAAGAAAGAGTTCAAATAAGATAATGTACGTAGTAAATTTATCGCTCGAATTAACCCAATTTCCATTTACTTCAAAACACTGATCCCGTATTCTTCTCGCGTAATGAAATTAGACTCCTTTAAGAAATAAAAAGAGCAGTAATACAATAAATAAGGCGAAGTTCATTTAAAAAGGTTTCATAATCAAATACATGTTAGATCCTAATTGACAGTTCTCTTAATAACCATTAAGAGAACTGTTAAATACAGAAGACCGTTAACTATCATGTTCCCAATACATAATCCGTTACAATTTTATGTACAGAAAATTTCATCATTTTTAATACAGTTTTTGAGGATTTTCTAAAGAAAAATAGTAAATGTTTCCAGCTATAATAAATTTAATAATTTAAGTACCTATTGGCGTATCTATTGGCGAAAACTCATAAATATCCTTACCATCAATTTCATCGTTATCTAATATATTCAACGACGTAGAAACGTACGGACAATAGTCACTATCGGAAACACATAAGTGACGTTGGGGTCGGTATCCTTTGTTAGCTGCGAGAGAGGTGTTCGTTTGTCCTCTATTTACTTCAGATAACGTTTCTTTAGAAAAGTGAGCATCAAAGATATACCACAAAATTGAAGTGAAAAAGTTTTTTACTAACATATAAATAACATAACTTTTGACGATGTGAAAACTGTCAAAGCTCATATATTTAACTTTATAATACTTGATACACAAGACACCAATCATTAGGTGACTTAACGCGGTTTAAAGTTCTCTTTTAACCAATTTATCGATGGAGATATTATACAATTAGGTAATTTTGAAAACATTGCTATTTAACTAACATCTAGGCGTAAATATTAAAAAACTTTTTTTAATATCTATTTTTATTCGACGGAGTGTGATACGGACGCCCATAAGAATTTGGCGGTAGTTAGGATGATAAATAATACACCGCATTGTGCTCGTCACCTTAAAACACATCATATGTCTCGTTACTTCTAGTAGTTTCACTAGTTACAACGCCGTTCAAACTAAAACATAGTAAAGTAAGAAAACTACTGTTTGAGGGTAGAAATAGGCGCTGGGGTGGTACCTAACCAGACCGGTCGATGTCGGCTACGTACGTAGTTACGCAAGTTTCTGTGTAGAACAAAATTTCTAAATGGAACGATATCTGTATTTATCGAGCATTAAAAAGAAGATAAAGGAGGAAAAATATAATCGTAGCGCATTTATAGAATGTGTGCTAACGTAGTCTCGTATTCAACATAGAATGCACGGGTGTCGGGCTCTTTCTGCTCCAACGGCTCGCGTATCAAATTGTACGAGAATGGAAAGAAATATAAAGCGTTATGTTCCGTACACTTGTTACTGCAAATGGAAACTACTCTGATTTCTTATTGCATTTATTTTTTAAGCCCCATAATCATCTCTACAATATTTCTAGATAACTGAAATATTTTATTGTCTTAATGGACCTCTGATAAAATAGCATAATAGTTCTGTGGATTTACATTTTAATTAGTAAACTTCTTTAGATGTGTTTCACTGAGCGAGTACAGTATTATAGCTCAAAAGGTCTTATATATTAACTAATCGGGTACAGTTAAACATATGAGAGCCAGAGTATTCTGGTCAAGCATATCTTCGACCTCATTGTTAATGAACACAAGTAAACGTCTTATATCTTCTAATTATCATTTTTTGAGGATGCCTATGATCACCAGTACACGATGACGGGCTAAAATGAATCATATTGAAAAATGCTTTTCTTAAATAATCCATATAAAATTTTACCAAGCCTGTTCTAGCTTCTTCTGTAGAATGCTTTCACGAAGAGTCTGCACAGTGTTTGAGAAAAGCTTCAGCAATACAATTTAGCACGTTTTCAGCATTACGAATGAATTGGAATAATTATTTATTCAATTCATCTCGTTTCTAAGTATAAGTAATATGAATAAAATTATAATTCACGTGTTTTATTTGCAAAACGTGGTTTATTTGTAAAAAGTTACGATTGGTATTTCGTCTTAAATCTAGATATAGAAATATATTTTTATAAACATTCCGTCAACTTTTATTAACCTTATAAAATATGTGTTAGATTTTTCTGCCAAACATATTTATTATATACATTGTGATAAACAAAATAGCGTATATATGACTTTGAACTAAACGTTTTGAACAGCGCTATAATGCGTTTATTCCCGACGCGACTTCGTACGCTTGTTAATCATATATAATTAATTTACCACCGTTTTGCTATTCCTTACTGCATGGCAGCAGTAATAGGAGCTGCTGTAATACCTACATATATTTAGTTTCTCTGCAACTAATTAGGCTAATGAAGCAAGATTTCTTTGTATTATTGTTTACTAGAAACAAATTACGATAAACTTCTTCATTTTTAACAATTTCTCATAAAATATTTAATGAAAATAAACTTTACAGACTTTATAGAGTTAAATTAATCCCGTCGTATCATCGAGTGGTTTACACATTTGCCTTATGTGTAAACTCTCATGTAATATATGTTTGTTGTACACTTCTCTTATTTTGTATAAGTAAACGTTTTATAAAGCTGAAAAAAAAAGTCCTTTCTTTCTTACTACGGATGACTGAAAAGCACTTAGAAAGTCCGGATTATAAATAATTAAATCAACGCGAACGCAACGAAATCATTACATTTTTCTCATACATTTTTATTTGTTAAGAATATGCGACTTTAATATTAAATGTTTATTATATTTATATAGATTATATAACAAGATATGTAAAATTTAAAAGGTTTAATACTATTTTAAGTGCATTTTCCCGTTAGTATGTATATCACAGTCTGGTTCTACATTTTAAAAAAAATCATCTTCTGAAACTTGTAGCTGTTACGAAGATTTCTATATTTGTAGTATTAGTTTCCGGCAAACTTTTATTATAAAATTTAACGAAGCATACCTTTGTTGTATACAACTCATGTGCCTGCTGATCACACACAAAAGGAAATAAACTTCAACAATGAGATATCTGCGGAGTGTCATTTCCAACCGCTTTAAAACCGCGTTCATGAAATGACGGCATAACAGCTTTGTATAAATCTTCAACCACAGGAATTATTAGCAGGAATTTAAATATTATTTTAGATATTACGATATTGTTTGAAAATTGTTTTTTTAATGTCACTGTGAAGTACTTAGCACTTTCTATTAACATGTTAAAAACGAAAAAGCAAGTACTCTGTTCTTATCATTTACCATTTAAACATAGCGAAATATTAAAACAAATATCTATAGTATGGACATATTTTTTTATTTCACTTTATATTACTTATCTATTCATTCCTTGTGCACACAGAATGAAAAACATTATGATCCTGAAATATATTTACAAAGGCAAGCTTAATTCTAATAGAGCTCTATTCCCGCAAACCTTAGTAAGGATTATGGATGTTTTATGGGAGCAAAACATGTGTACACTAGCAAGTTACAATCTACATCTTTTATCATAGACCAATAAATATACTAACTGCTACTTATAATTTACTTCGGATTAAAATAATTTCTATATTTAACCTCTCAGGTAAGCTAAGCCTTGCCAACAGAATAGCGTTTGCCAACAGAAAGATATAAAATGACGTCCAGGTTAGCGGCAAGGACATTTAACTCATAGCAATATTCATCGTAGGTTTATTGGTAACCTGTAACCGTTGGGTTCAAAAACTTTATGCCTACGTTCACAAAAAACAAACGGTTATTAACATTGTTATTATTATTTTGCGGAACAGAGTATATTTTTTTTTAATTAAGGGACAGATACGCGAAGATCTGACAGCCGATGAAGCGAGAAGGTCAGAGTTTAGACATATGACAGTGAACACTAAAGGCTGCAATGACGATAAGACACTATTTTTAACATGCTATTACTTGAAACAAGCTACTTTACATGTTATTTATTTTTTGTCAAAATACTGTAGTTACGTTTATAAAGAATAAGAAGGTTTCCATTTTCTTTGCATTCACCAGAATGTTACTGCTCTCTTTGCTCTCTATTTAACGGCAATAGGTTTATACTTTTTTTTAGTAATATACTGAAGGTAGTTGTACAAACAAAAGTACGATTTATTTTTAAATAAATATGGTGTTAGTAAAGGTGTATACGCTGCACCTTATCGAACTTGTGTAATATGATCTTTAATCACCTCAGTAATTTCACTAACTACGAGCACAAAACTTTTCAATATGGAACATTAGTGACAGTAATGTTTGCACACAGCTTGTTTTTTTTTTAAATTAATAAACCAATGAAATGTACCTTTTGTTCGCTAAGTTAAGGAGTAAAATGAGAATAGCTCTGGTTCCCGCAGCTGCAAAGTAAGTTAACTTTAAAAAGTCGATTAATTAATTACGAGAGCCGTAACACGCTTTTGCAGCCACGCTGTGAAGAGGCCTATTTGTATTATATTTACTAATTTCATGCCAAAATTATTTACGATAAATTTAAAAGAAAGAAGAATATTATATCACTTTATCATTCGTTTGTATGTAAGCTACTTACAAAACAATTATTAAGTAAAGTTATATTGATATCAATATAATAAATATTACTGAGCTAGATTACAAGAGCTTTTTATGTTATTAAAGAACGAAGAATGTTCTCAAATCTTTCTTATTTCTCTGTTTGGACAAGTTACGTTCCACCAAGACCGAATTCTTTGAGATAATTTTTAATAGAAAAAGAATTTTGTCTTTCTATTCGACGCTTACGGAGGTTTTTTTCAAAAACATTCAAAGTTTGTTCAGCATAGTTTTTCATACCAATAGGGCATGATAGCCTAGTTATAAACATTCCTCAACGCAGCAGTTATTTTTATCATCGATTAGTATAATACTGTATGATTCATCACCGCTTGTTCTATTAAAGTCCGCGGTATTATCATAACTGACGTCTTGACGTATTTCTGTTACTACACAAATAGAATGTTTGTTTGATCAGCGAATAATTGTTTTTGCTGTATATAGCCTCCTATATACTTACAGTATCTATGTATGTACTCATTGTATATAGAGCTATTTTTTAAAGTTTGTAAATTGATAAACAATGCTACGAAGAAGAGCAAATTAATGTATTATGAAATAATGGTATTTTTGTGGAAGTTGTTTGACACAAAAAAAATAGCAAGTATGACCAATCCTTGTCTTCTAAAATGTATGAGGCTTTAATACACAACTGCTTTTTATGTTCACTATGATAGTGCGATAAAAATAGGATAAGAATATAAAAAAATATATCTGAAAGGCAATATAAATATTTTAGAATATACACTCCCGGACACATCTATCGGCCCACCTAGTGTTTAAAAGTTTTAACGGTGCCTAGCTAAAAATAAATGTTAGGTGGAGCAATAAGTTTTAATGCAGTTTTAAAGCCGAGTTTTTGGTCAACCTTTATGTATGTTTTTTTTTTATTTTGAATTCAGGATTATGAAATAAAAACGAAAATTCGAGTCTGTTCATTGTTTTCAACGTCCCAGGAATGGAGAAAACTTTTTTATTTCGCACAAGTTGGTTTTTATTTTTTGATGTGTCCGATTATTGGTTCCTTAAAAAAGCAAATCTAAACTTAGAGCCAGTTTTGACCAAAAAATATGGGTACTCTGCCTGAAATTGTCGCCCAAGTTGTAAAACTTCTGCCGGCCAAATGAATTCGAAATTATAAAAAAAATAAAAAAAAAACCTACATAGGGGTTGACCAATAAATCTGCTTCAAAACTGCATTAAAACTTATTGCTGCACCTAACATTTATTTTTAGCTAGACACCGTCGAAACTTTAAACACTGGGTGGTGAGCCGATAGATGTGTCCGGGAGTATATTTACTTTTAGCTTGATTTGGTATTACATTTTCTTTCACCGTCACGATCATGCGTAAAATTTTAAAATCTTATAAAAAGTTGAAAACATTACATATTTATACAGCAATTTTATTTACTGCTTCCTTGGCGCAATGGCTAGTCTTTGTCCTTGTTTCTATTAAATTCTGGAGCTATGTCGTAGGGGTACCACCCTTATATTGTAAATCTGCTCAATGTATTCCGGCTATCAAACTATGATATTTAGTATGCTGGACGAGCACGCTTCACGACTCACGGCCTCATTGTTAGTTAATACCACGTCATATCTTGAACAAGAGTAAGCTCCTTGTAGATAAAAAGAAGCAATAATTTTAGTAAAATAATTCGCAAAAGGAAGCTAACAAAATACTACGTTAACGGGAGCCCGCATTTGGTTTGAATTTATGGTTGTCGCGCTGCTAAATGCATTCTGCTCAAATAGCTGGCGAGTTTAATAGCGCCGGAACAGTTGGAAATATAAAATGTTACAATATTCATTTCACGCACGGCTGTGAACGAAATAACTTATGACCTTTTTAAATATTTGTTTTTATAAACGTTGAAGTAATCGACGAGTTATTTTCGACGAGTATATTAACAGCAATTAAATGACCATTAATCTAGTCTGTATCTCTCGATGATATAGATAATTTGTAATGTACTTAAATCTACTCTTATACGTTAATGATTTCTGGAAGTAATTAAAATTAAAATATTCACCTAAGCTTATCTCTGCCAATTAGTAACCTATGAACTAGTAAACCCGTAGATCACTTACTTCTTTTAGTTGTTACTTCTTATTTCGTTATTAGACAATGCGGAAGAACTTAAAAAATAATACGTTTGTGACTTGTTACTATAACCTTGGGGATCCAAAGTTATATAGTACAAGTGACATTATTTTCAAAGATGTTATAATTTTAAACATTCATATCTTTATTATATTCTATATGTAGAGTTCGTTGTATAAGTTGCAGAGGTTTGTATCAGGCGTCGATACAGTTTTATCATTATGTTTTATTTCCCCTAGCTTCGATTCGAAATCGTCAACAATTTCAAATTTTCCATAGTATTGTTTCCATTTTTTTAATGCCATTTTGAATTCAGTCATGAAAGCAGAAATTTGAAATTTGTTAGCAGTACAAATTTAACCATTAATGAGAAAATGTAAAATTATAAAACGTATTGTTACAAAATTTTATTAAGAACAAATATTAAAAGCGATAATTTTATATTACAAACAAACTTTTTATTAGAACTTCAATAATAAACAAAACTTGAAACTGTAACATAATCTCAATATCTTTAAGTAACAATAATGACTTGAAGCATTAAAACTTTATAAAAGCGACAACTTACTTTCTTTTAATTAGTAGCTGTTAATAAAAAGAGCAAATAACTAATATTGAGATTTTTAAGGCTCTGTAGTTTAAGAAGAAACTTATAATTAGTGACATGAACTTATCTACACATGTTTGCCAAGTTAAAAAATAATGTTTATAATAACGTTAGGTAATAATATTAATTCAACATGTGTACATCGTGAGGTGAGCATAATTCGTGAATGAGGTAATTGTTTAATTCCAACTGAGTGTCTATATATTGAAAGGCATGATTCAATATTTCACGCCAGCGTCGACCTTCAATCCGGATGTTGGTCGACATCATAACCTGAAAATAATTCAGGCGTAGGTAAGAACTCGAACATGCTTTAGTTTATGCTGCTCTTTACTTCGTTGCGCTTTTAAAACGTATATAAAATTTGCTTATTACACGATTAGTGACAGATCAAACATACGGCTATATTTCATTTTCCAACCCACTTCTTTTCTACAGTTTTAGTTACGAGTTTTAAGCAAGATACATCATTCAAATGTTTACTTATTATTATATGATTTTTATTCACTATTGCTCTCTTTTACTGGAGATTTTCCAGATGTAAACAGACCAGTGTTTATTTCTGTTAAAAATGTGGATAATAAAATCATAAGTTGGTTGCAATATATCTCTCAAAGCAACAAGCGCGGTGTACTTGTAGTAAAACCACACAAGCAGCTTCGTAATGTTTTTTTTTAAATAATGCTATAGGAAAGAAAAATATCTATATTTTTTTTTGTATCCATTGAATTTTTGCCTGTTCTCGGAAACAATGCACAATGTATCGTACATTATTTGATAGGGAAGCCTTTAAAAGCATGAGTTCATAGTCTTACAGATGTCTTGGTTGCACTTAGTTCTAAGATCTACCAATCCCTTCGTTGTTGTTTCGTTAGACGCTACGCTGTAGAATATTTGTAGGTATTTCTGTGGGTTTACGAGATGTCTAACTAGAATTGTAACGTATCATAAAACTAAATATATATTTTACTCGTCAATACTGTTTCCAGATGTCATCATTAAATCGAAATTAAAAAATAGTTTTGTGTTAATCGTTCTTTACATTGTAGTGTTATAGTCTCTGTTGATAGTTCAAATTCCGTTATTTGACTACTGTTTGGAAAATATATCAATTAGCGAATAATAATCGCAATGCTTGGGCAGGATAACATTTAAAATTTTCATCATTTTAAAAAACTTTTATCATCAACACACCTTGAAGAATTGCCGGCCTTAGGTGACTTTGGAGAGCAAACATTAGTCGAAGGACTGTTCACTCTTCGCTTAGGTAGTATAGGGCTTATATAACAGTTTATTAATCGTTATCTCTCTCATAAGATCATAGGTCCGACCATGCGAAGGTCGTAGGAAGCGCAGAACATCATTATAGGAAGTCTATGCGTATATGGGCATCTAATTGCTGGTTAAAATAAAGTTTTACATCTTTCTTTACCAATTAAAAAAATAGTGCCAGTTTTTATAACTTCAAGGCATTAGATAATTGATAATAGTGCTGTAGCGCAGGTTGTAATGAAATAAGAAAAACTTAAGCCATGTGAAGGATTATACTTAAGAAGCTTTATTATTAATCTCCGGTAGATTTTTGTCTTCTTATTCTATGAGACGACGAGACGGGCGAGACGTTCACCTAATGGTAAGTGATACGCTTGCCCATAACAATATGTGGTTAAGATGATATACACTGTACAACACTGCGCTCGACGCTTTGAGACATACTAAGGCATTTTTGCGCCATTGCAGTACCTACAGCAATAAAATTGGTAAATGTTAATGTGCTTTTGTTCACATTCTTTATAATACTGTATCTGTTTGTTTTTGTATATTGGTACTGCATGGATAAATAAACCATATCTATCTATCTACTGTTGGAAGGCAGAAATAGCAACTGCGGTGGTACCTACCTAGACGGTGTCCGGCAACAGAGACCTACCCCCAGTAAGCCCGTTCCGATATTGCTTAAATTTATTATATTGTCTGTCAAAGACTTGCTACAGGGAGTGGTGAAACTCTATAACTTGACCGCAAAACTTTAGAATGGTTTAATAGAACGTAACGCACTAGGAGCGGTCACTTTGCTCCAGAGTTTATGGACAATATTAAATTTATATCGAAAGTAATATTACTTAAAAATTCTAATATATATTGTTTCATTAGTTGCGGTAATGTAGTGTTCTGAATCTGACGGCCAACTTCTAGTTATGGAGAGGCACTTTAAGAAGTAGAAAAAGTCTTCTGACACTGGGTTTATAATATATTTAGTAAAACGCGTATTCAATAAATCGCGGACTTCCGTGATTACCTAAGCTGAAATCTAAACTTGAATTGTGTTAAAAAATAAATTAATAATAAAGGAAATTGTTTTAAATAAACATTTAAATATTTATTTGGCGATTTACAATCAGACAAGCGCATGTTATGAAATTAATAAAACTGCATAATTATTTTGATTTATATTGTACATGCCGAATTCACGCGATTTTTTTTTACTAAAAGTTTAAATTTAAGGAGATAGTAAAATTGCTGTATAAACAATAAATGCACAAATTAGCATAAGGTGAACGAACAAACATTGTTAAAACTTTGTAAAGTTAGAAAAATTATTATTTTACATCTAAGTTTTTACATCTTTAAATAATTGTTGCAGGTCACACCATTAAACTTCTCGTGCCTTTCTTCAGTTCTCTATTGAAGCATAACTAACAATGCTACTCCGACAAATGTTGCACCAAACATTTTAAACGATACAAAAGGCATTTTGAGTGCTATCGGAGGCGCGACTCGAGAGGAAAGCCGTAGACTGCACCGGAGCAAGCAATGAAGTGAAAAATCGACGATGACAACGAGAGAAGTGGAATTGACGGGCGGCGCGCCTTGGGGCTTCCGTATGCACGGCGGCGCGGATCAGAACCAACCGCTCAGGATATCAAGGGTACGTTTGCATAATAATGTGACGTAGACACTTAGCTCATGGCTTCACATTTATATTAAAATTTTATAAAGTTTATTTTAATGTACGTATCGGCTTCCTTTTTTATCTATTGTCATTTCAGTCTTACATTCTAGTCTACTTTCAACTTTGCGTATTTTCTTTTCATCTATTATATAAAACTAGATGGTATATATCTCCCATACCAAATGACTACTCATTATAAAAATTACGAAGTTAATTTGGTTTTTCATGAAGAACATTTTCAATTAAATTTTCTTTGTTATAATTTGTTACCATAGGGCTTCGCAGCATTACAATTTTAAAGCCATTCAACCAATTGCTATCAAAATGAGTTGCAGATATTATAACTAATATAGTGACGTCATAAACATTATAAGAAAGTAAATAACGGACATAATACAAATATGCGGTATAGGTGAATTAACCTACTAGAAGACAGGGAAAGTAAAAGCAAAAAAAAAATAATTTAGGACGGGTATTTCAGAAAAATAGACATGAAGAAGAAAGTGAAAGAACAAAATAGGGCTCATTTTGCAATGATATTTTATTTCAGCCTATTGAAGTCTAATGCTGTACATAGATATCCAGAATTTAAGGAGAATAAAGGTTCGCTAATTCATTGTCTAAAAATTACATTATTATTTGTATTGAGAATATCTTAATATAAGTTTATCACTATAGCTTAACGCAATTGGAATATTATCTCTCCACAGAGCTATAGTTATCCCGAGAGCAATAACAATGTGAGTAAGGTTCCCGAATTGAATGCCTATTGTTATTAACAATTAACGAACTAAAAAAATTACTCTGTCTGTTTTTATTCAGCGAATAATAATTATTTTTTACAAAAAATACCATTCCTAAAACATTTCTTTTATTCCTCGCATGTTTTCAGTACCAACTACGATTACGATTACAACAAAAAGAAAATCATGAAATTAGCACAAAGTTTTGACTGAAGTTATTTGGTTACTTATCAATCTTATCTGTTCCACTAACTTTGGATTACATTTTTGTTAATTTCTCGAATACCATTTTGTTAATTATGTAGAATATTTTAAAAGCAAAACCATTACCAATCAAATAATTAAATTGAATACGAAACGAGAACTTTGAACAATTATTGAAGAATAGTTTTTGCAATTTTCTTCGTATATATATTTAAACTCACATTAATACATTATAAAAAAATAACACCTTTTTTCTATATGAAATCTGAATGAAAACGTTATGCCGTCCTGTTTTTGATTCAACAGTAATCAATCAAAGCCACTAACGAGAAACGAGTTTTTTTTTTCCATACTTTGTTAACTGTCTTCTGCGTTTTCTTACATTTACTTATATTTATACACGTCGATGTTTTGTTAAGCGTATTTATCGAAACGTCGCTAATGTTGTTAATTAAATTATCATTTATAAGTATAGATTCATGGTATCAAAGTGTTTTACCATTTTAAATGGTTCAATAACAGTCTAACATATATCGTTACAACAGTAGCAAGAGCGTAATAAAAAAAAACTATTTTTCTTTTGGACAGCTGAAAATTTTAGCAAGTTTGAGTTAACAAGTAGATCTGACGGGCGATTATTGACACAAAACATATATTCTGAATAATTTTCCCGAAATAGATTATTTTAATACTTTTTATATATGGTTTATGTTAAAATTCATTTGCGACTTATATCAATTACAAAATCAACATATTTATAAGAAAAGACTTAAACAAAATACCTAGTGGGACAGGATTCCCGATGGTGCACTATCTCAGAACATAAGTAGAACTCCACTCGTCTGCGCATTGATATGGAATCGTATGGAGAAATGCCGCTATTGAATCGACGTCATATTAGAATTTCATATTCTGTTTAAAATATGTTATTGAAATATTGACATGTATATTATTTATACAAATAGTTGGCGGGAGGATGTTACTTTAATGCTATATTAGATAATAACGAACAGACTTCTAATATAATTTAAAACGCAGAAGTAGGTTTACATTGTCTTTGTTAAAAAATATATTCCACAAAGATTGTGGTACATTTTCAATAACGTTCACAAAGTAAAATAAATTTATAGTAATTAAAAAACTTACATTATGGATTATGATAATATTTTGAATAAAATATTTAAAATATAATAACGACTTGGGTATATCATATAACTGTCTTGTGAAATCTGCAATAGAGCATTGTTAAAAGTAAATAATAAAAACTTATATTAAAACGCCAAATAATATACCAATATGATGAAAACTGGATCATAATAAAAATGGCTTACAAAAGGAAGTGAGCGCAGTTTTATTTTGCTACGTAACAGCAATTACGGTGTAATTGCGGGGGAGCAGTGGGCTGACGGTTTTCGTTTTATTTCCTTCCATTTGTACAATTTAGCAGAAAATCATTTAAAAGCACTATCAGATAGAAAAGACTGATTATCTACCTTTACTAAGTTAGCCGTTTTTACGCTCTATTACAATGCCCGTTATAAATAAGTTTGTAACAAAATACATTGTTTGCTTTGTTGTGTGTGAATATAATGTTTGTATATTTTAAATGTAATATCATTTAGATATAACAAATGCTATGTAAAGAACATAGTGGTTGCAAGACTTAAAATAAGTTTCGATCTTTGTTGTAAATATACATCAACATCATCAACTCGTGGCATTCTCTAGCAGGTCTTAGGCCTTCTACTTAGAAACGCCACATGCAAATATACTAAATTGTAAAAAGTTCTGTCTTTTCATGAACTATAAACATTTCAAAGAGACGCTTTTAAAGAAAAGGTTAATTTTTATTTTATTTTAAAATAGACGTATCTTTCATTTTTATTATAAGAAATGTCTGCTTCTACAAATTGCATAGTTTCTCTCTCTCTCTCAACAATTAACGAAACTGTAAGTACTGCATTTTTCCTTAATTACTGCGACTTTTATTTAATTACACATGAATTCACAAAATAGGTTACTATATTTTTGTTAGATATTGAGGACGAATAATTGTGATTACAAACATTTTGTTAGTAAAATGGTAGGTGTATCGACTTTTTAACAGACTAAAACGAAAAAAGGTAAGGTATGATATAACATCGTTTCGCTATAAAAGGCGACGAGTGTAAGTCTCGCGACATTCGTGTTTGGGCAGTGTTTTTTTTTTTTATTACTACTATGCGACGAGACGAACGAGACGTTCACCTGATGGTAAGTGATACGCTTGCCCATGACAACGCGGTGCTAGTTGAGATGGTGTACACAGCACCACATCGCACTCGTCGCCTTGAGACATAAGGTGTTAAGTCTCGTTACCCCAATAATTACACTAGCTACAGCGCCCTTCAAACCGGAACACAGTAATGTTTGCACACTACTATTTGGCGGTTGAAATAGGAGCTGCGGTGGTACCCTACCAGACGGTCTCCGGCAACAGAGACCTACCACCAGTACATACAAATACAAACAATACACCAGTACGTGTTCAAGGTGTGAGCATTGTGACTAGTGACGTGTGAATGTGAGAGTTATGGCAGGTCTAACTTATATTTGAATGGAAGTTTCTAATATTTTTTATGTATTAGATATCTATGTTAATTTTTAAAAGATATTTTATTTTTTGTAGTCCCGTTGTTTTAACAAAAGTTCTTTAATTACACTTATTTATAAAAAAGAAAACTTATGTATTTTAGGATGGAAAGGATTAAGAACAAATCCTAAATTGAATTTATTCTCTAAGTAGGTTAATAAATTGAGATTTCTTAGGCAAATGTTTAAGGAATTGTATTATTTTAATAACATCATCGCTGCATTTGAGTTTTATAAGCTGTTATGTACAGCTATCACATGAACGTTTTATATAACCTATTCTAAACGATGCATTTTAAACTTCATCCATAAAAAGTTTTAATTAAAGCGTAGTTTTTAAAACGGTTTCTAAAATATGCTCCCTTAAAACGATGAAGCTTGAAAATACGGGTAAAATAATCTATCGAGTGTACTTTAACGCCACTGAAACAAAAAAAACAGTTTCTGCTTTCATTAGAACCGATGGCTTTTATTCAACAGAAATCTTTTTAAAAGCAAAAGACTAGTTGTTGTTATAAATATTAGTTCTAGATTAAAATAAATTATTTTTTTCTTGCCAGATTTAGTAACACACTAAACCAAAATACTTTTCATTGAGTATACTTTCGACGTAAATCATTTAAAATCTTTGTTGTGTTAGAGAACACAAATATTTGCTACTTATTTGTTTTACACGTTGACACTACATGGTTTTTATAACATAGAGTTAAGGAACCTTTTAAATGTGAATAATACGCGGATCACCCGATTCTTCAATATTTTTAAGCATTTTGATAAAGCTTTTATTGCCATACGTAGTAAAACTTTAGTGTTTGAATATAAAACGAATTATTTTATTTCACGAACGGAGTAAAACTTTCAATATCTTCGAACACTGCTCTTAGGAGACTGCAGATATTAAAGAAAATATTTTTTAAGTGTTCTCCGATGTCGTAAAAGAAATATGCGAGAGAAATCTTTAAAATCGTAGATTGGATGTGCTACCGCTCGTTATTTTCGTTTGGATTCAAGTTTTCATTCTATTCTATCTATATTTCAGTAAAAGGTATTAAAAGTGGGAGCCTGTAATGGTTTCTTACTGAATATCGAATTAGAATCTATGGTTATGAATATTGATCATATACTATGAAAATTTTACAATATAAAATTATACATATATATTTACAACTAGCTGACCCACCTAACTTCGTTTTGCCTCAAAATCAATAAATAAAAAAGCTTATTGATAATTCCTAGGCTGTTTCAACTTTAGTAAATAATGTGGTGAAAACTTAACCAGAAAAAAATAATTCGTAATCAAAAGAAATGCCCGTTATTAATTTGGTTTTTCTATTATAAATAAATGCACACGTTGATTGACTTCGACTACCTAAGTCATGACGTCTTCTCCTTGGTATTATAAATTGTAGATAATCAAAGTAAGGAAACTTCTCGGCACTCAGCGGTAAATAGTGCTACTATCACAAAAGATCAACAAAGTAAAGTTAAGACTTAACTACTATTTTGAACCAATCTGAACTCAGGACAGCGGTGTTCCCGGTTGGATTCTACAATCGCTGCACACGAACACACTTATTTACTGCGCGATACACTCACATTGAACATTCAACCGCATTATGCACAAAAAAATTAAAATGAACCGAGACAATGCGACCTTCACGCCCATATTCCCGCTAAAGTTTGTAAAATATTATAGTTCTTCTTCTTCCCAATTGACGGCATGAGCACGGTTTGTGCGTGAGCCAGTGTCACGTGTACACGTATAAAACAAAAAAATAAAAATACTTAAAAAATTGTCTACGTGGTCAATTCGTCCGCCATGTTACTCCCTTTTCTCTTAAAATATTATAGTTGCAATCAGTAATTGTTGGTTGTCAATGTCAATGTCAAAATCAAAAATATTCTTTTAAATTGTATTTGGTTTCTAAATGACGGGACGAACTTCAAATGTTTGACGTTTCTGTATCTAAGGTAAGGTGACCAGACATCCCGCTTTTTCACAATTAGTCCCGCGTCACGCGACGTTTTTCAAAAGTCCCGACTTTTATAATTAAGTTAAATTTTTTATTTATAAAAATTATTGTTTTGCGTAACATGTTGCTTTTGCTACCCAGTTACATTGTATTTGTCTCTCAGATGATACACTTTGTGTTCGTACTGCACTTTGTGTGTACAAATCTGCTTCTTACTATGGTAAATTATGAAAATTAACGTAAGTAATTTATTAGTATATTTCATAAATACATAAATTTTCTTAAACTTAGCTTAATATACTCGTAGTCTTAATATATATTTTATATTAATGACAAAAAGTATGTCACCGACCTTAACCCTAAAAGAAATTTAGATAGAAATATGTCAAGGAATAAAATATTATACATTTTTATATTTATAAATTGTACTTATGTTGGAACTAAAAAAAAATGTTACGTTATTATTACTCCTTCAAAGTTGTCCAGCTTTGCCTATCTAAAAATCTGGTCACCTTAATGGAAAAGTGAAATTGTTGTTTTCACCATATTCCCGACACTTTTTCCATATTTTCTCACCTTTTACACCTTCCCTGGACTTCCACGAATAATTCAAGACCACATTTAGCCAAATCGGTCCAGCCGTTCTCGAGTTTTAGCGAGACTAACGAACAGCAATTCATTTTTATTATATAGATTAGTTTCACTTTTATGTAATGAAATTTATATAACATTATCATGTGATTAATAACTAATTGTTAATTAATAAAGAGGAATTGAAGAAAGCCATTATTATTTATATAGTATTTCGAAGAAACGTTTAATTTAAAACATGTAACACAACACTACACGAACGCATAGTTACCCAGAATCCATTACGTCGGTGTTTGTTATCATAACCGAATACTGAAACTGAAGCATGCATTTCAGCATTCTTTGTAATATAAATACATCAACTATACGTCAACATGCAACTGTAATTGTATATCGTTTTTTACAGGTTTCTTATTTAATTTATAAAAAACATGGAAACAAATAACAGGTTTACTTTTCACAATAAAACATTTGAAAAAGATTTCTACAAATGTAAGAATCCGAAAAAGAAGTGAGTCTGTAATAGATTTATCTGATATTCTTACTCTCCAGAAGTTTGTGATTCCGATTCCGTATTGATACAAAATACATAAATAAATAATACATATATTTTGCTTTAGGATACGAAGTCAGGTCTTATAACATTGCGCTGTAGTCACGACCCATCCGTGTGTTGAATAACAATATGTCGTGATTTTTAAGTGACAAACAATTGAGCCTTCCCTATAACGCAAGCTGCGGTGACGTTGTATTTATCAAGTAGGTTTTTTTTTATACTATTTTACGACGAGACGAACAAGACGTTCACCTGATGGTAAGTGATATGCTTGCTCATGACAACGTGGTGCTAGTTAAGATGGTACACACTGCACCACATTGCGCTCGTCGCCTTGAGACGTAAGGTGTTAAGTCTCGTTACCCCAGTAATTACACTAGCTACAGCGCCCTTCAAACCGGAACACAGTAATGTTTGCACAATACTATTTGGCGGTTGAAATAGGAGCTGCGGTGGTACCCACCCAGACGGTCTCCGGCAAAAGAGACCTACCACCTGGTAAAAAGGTGCACCTGGTGTGTATATTCACTGATAGACCTCTAGCTATCACAGATAATTTCATTTTTAATACAAAAATTTTACATGTTTCGGCTAGGTACAGAAACTGAAAATATTTTTCCACTTTTTTGATTAAATTCTGTCTATTGTAAAAGTCATGGGTGTGAGAGTAATAAATAAAATCATTATTTTTCCTATCTCTGCTCCGAGTTCAAAATATTAGACATGTATGTCCATAATATAAAAAAAAAATGTTCATGTGTACAATTTCGCGACGAACATATGAAACGCCTATTTAAAATCGTACAGTTAATTTATAATATGAAAGCAACATATTAATAATTGCTCCTGTGAACTAACTTACGTTACAGAAGAAGTCGCGGAACCATTCGAGTAGCAAGTCAACTAGCTCTTATTAATTAGAGAAGAGGTTTTTTTAACTTTTGCCGACGAAGTAGTATGCAAACATTACTGTGTACGCTTTGTAAAGTAGTTATAGTTACTGGTATAATGCGACGACGACTGTAAACATTCTAACTAGAACATTGTTAATAATTGCATCGCTTACCGTTAAGTTAACATCCCCTTTTATTTCGTCGCTTCGTCGAGAAAAGTTAATATGTCACAAATAAAAACTATTGTTTCCACAAACTCTCTCTGAGCAATAGTCCAGTTAGCAGGAATGTTCTTTTTTAGACTTTATATTTCTGTGTAGTTAAAATGAACACTTTTGTGTGCTTTTATTTTTTTCTTGCTGGCGCGCACTTTTTCGTAATTACTCGTGTATTACACGTTCTCAAACTACAGCTGACATTAATGTATAACTACGTACGAGCATTTCAACACGCTTAAGCTTTCCCCCCAGTCAACTTACACTTTGAACAATGCCCTTTCACAATTTGAATTTCCTTTATAGCCTTTTCTTTTCCATATTCATCGCCTTGTTGCGTTCCTTCTCTTTTCGCGTTTGCGGAGCTTTTAAGAGTGATGTGGTGTTGGCTGAAAATGTTTTCACGTATTTTCAAATTTTGAATAGTTGTTGTCGTTTTATTTGAGCTTTATACTCTTTTAATGGCGTCATATTACACATCTGTATTCACCGTGGCCTATAAATAAAAGTATTTGTATTTTATTGCGCTTCATAGCGGTCTGTGTTTTATACGCCATGCGCACCTGATGTTGTTTTAAATGATACGGCCATCGTAAACATGGGTTCTGATGTTGGATGTAATATATATCATTAAATATTCTTGAATTTACATATCACATAATTATTCCAGCAACACCAAAAATTTATTAAGAAAATAATGAACTTAATCGAAGAAGAAAATAGGTGTGGTTTCCAAAAATACCTATAATTTTATACCGTTTTAGCGCTAATCTGATTCTTGTTAATGATTTCAAAGTAATAACGAAATAAATGTCATTTGTGATAAATATTCTATGAAAATTAGAGTAAAAATGTTTTAAGATTGTTGATTTATTAATATTTATCTCAAAAAGCAATTATTTTTATATTTTGTTAATTAAATATTACTATATGAAAATTTTATTATTAGGTTATATGAAAATGTATTAATCTATTTGTCTTTATGCTATTACATACAAACAATACACAAAAATATACAAAATAGCATTTTTCTATTTTATAATAATTAAATAAGTAAATAATAAAAAACGTAAAACTGATAGTTGGGCTCTGATGACGTAAACCCTGGAATAAGTTCGTAGTACCACAGCGCCTTAGAAAAATAAAAACTTTACTGTGCTTTGGTTTGCAAAGCACTGAGGTTAATGAAATTACTAAAGTAACGTAGAATGTCTCAAATTGATGAGCAAAATTTGGTTACAATATATTCGTCTCGATACTGCCACATGTAATTTATATTATTTGCGAGATAAAGCTTTATTGTCTTTATTTTAAAATCACGTGTATAAAATATCTAAAAAAATGTCTTAAGAGCGCCTTTACACTAAAATTATGACAAAGATCATATTTTTTTTATCCTTCATGCAAGTTCAATGGCCTATTAAGTAGTTGAAGGCTTTTAACACTCCAAAGCCGGGGCGCGACTGGCGTCGACTCCTCGACTCGCCTTCCACAAGATTAATATTCCTAGCGAGTTACGAACCCTGATATAACAATAGCTACGGTGCTCACGGCGCATGCATATTCGTATAATGCCCTTATAATGTTCCGATGAAATTGCCTCTGCCATCGCGTGTTGGGGTCGTGTGTTCAGTATCGTCCTTGGCTTTCTCGGAGACAACTGAACAATACCTTTTAACGAACGCAATTACTTCATCAATTTTTTTTATAAGTGCGATTATGTCATTTGTGACCACAATTTTTGTGTATTATGCTATTAAACTTTTTTATTGTAATCAGTGATTGTTGTGTATTATTAACGGCAGTTATTTTTGTTTATTTCTGGACATGTGAGTGATAGACGGAATAGTGTGTGAGTGTTTACTGATAACTATTTCACTGGAAGCGAACATGTTAAAGTTCTGTTCACCGGCGGCTAGACGGCGGGAGACGAGTGCGGTTCGTAACCTTAAACATTTGTGTATTTCTTTGCATTTCTGTTATTTTCACACCGGGTTTGTATATTTCTTTCGTTGTTATTTTCAAATTCGTAATAAAATTTAACCGTTGGAAGGTTTCTAACCGCGTAGTGTGCTAATATTACTATAATTCGTGTGCAGTAACTACTTTTAAAATGACTAGCGGAATATGGAGTCGTGAATACATCCTTATTAACTTATCGCATGATAGTTCTGTTAGTCCCTACTTTTGAATTCAAAATAAATTATCTGCTAGAAGATCACTAATCTTAGCCACTTTATATTATTTAAAACTCAGTAGATCTTTATGCCATCTATGATATTTCATGCGGCAATGTTTTTTGTTTAGTATAAGGCGCCTGTGTTGCCTCCCGTATAACCATTTGATTTCAATGATGTAAAAAAAATATAGCCAAGTCTAGAGCATACTTTTCGGAGAAGATAATACAGGATAAAACATATTGTGCATAATAATTTTATTTTCAACTTAAATCAAATGGAAGTTAACACTAACATTATTAAATCTCACTTTTTTTTATCACGTAGTGAAAATTCCTTGGCATACTTGTCTTCTATATCGGACTTGCACCTACTAATAACTCTTTGATGTTTCTGCTTCATCGGCAAAGCAAGTGCTAGCCGCACCGAGTACTTCCATCTAAAAAACATACTCCTCTCTTTGCTCTTCTGAAAGGGCGCGCTGGAACATATAGTGCGCCTTTCGCCAACCTCTTACCCTCACCCGGGCAACGGTTCACCCCGAATCCATCGCCCACAGGCTATAGGAGTCAAGACAAAAAGCTCCCGGCGGCAGATCTGAGCCTGGGCTCCGTCGCCAACTATTAACTGGCCGCGGGTAGAGCTAGAGGCTAAACGGAATACCGACATTCATTAACTACTAAGCTCATTTGGAGCAATCACGGCAGGCCACTAAGTCTTCGACAAGGCGGAACCAGTACGTGGGAAGTAAATTTTAATCAGCATCAGGCATCATCATCATCAACAGCCCGCGGCAGTCCACTGCTGGACAAAGGCCAATAAGGCATAATATCTGTTAACTACTTTTGTTTAAAAATTTCAAAACTATTCTTTTTATTTTTCCTTACTGATGTACATAATATGTTTTTGTTTATAGAATTGAATAAAATTGTATTTAGTACAAAAATGAACAGTTGCCCTCGTTTTGCTTGACGTTGGCACTCCCCTTTAATCTTGCAGCCATTTTTCATCGTTTCCATTTCAGTGAGGAAAAATTAGAAAAATGTGTTGAGATTACAATCTGTTGAAAAAACTTTTCAGAATAATTAATTACTGCGTCTTTTTCATAAATTTCTGTTTCCCTTTATATTTGCAGAAAACACATAGAACAGGTTGTTTCCATAAAAAAATATTTAAAGAGTATTTTAACGACGCCGTAGCGATTTTTTTAACTAATCAAATGAAAAAAAAAATATACCCTTCACATTATTTACAAATAACACATCACATGATCTTTATATTTTATTCAATAATTAAAATCGTGTAAAAGGTTGGTTGGTTGGAGACAAAAAACCATTTATAGTATAATGACTAAAGCGAAGCGTTGGAAATAAAACTGTAGGTCTTAATACTTTTAGTGTAAATCGTTTTTTATTTTTCAGGTGAATCCCGGACGGAAGGCATCTCTGAGCGGAATACGCGAGGGTGACGTCATATCTTCAATCAATGGCCAGCCCACGAAGACAATGAGTAACGCAGACGCGCATGCAATGTTGCGGTCTGCTGGACCTGTGCTGCGGTTGGGTCTGAATGAGTAAGTTCAGAAAAAGTATTCCATTTTGTAAAACATTTTTAAAAACAGTACACACAATTCAGACAACTACTAGTTTTTGGATTAATACTTTTGAAGGGGTATACATAACAAAATTGCGCTGGTTGCTTTGTGGTTGCTGAAACTTACGTTTTAAATATTATGAACGTTTACATTACGTTATTACGTCACTTCAGTTGTAACTATTCGGTAAAAAATACTAGGAAAATATTGTTTATAATAGAGAAAATATGGACGTTCTCTGTAGTTCTGTTATATATAAAAATTTAAACTGTTTAAATAATTCAGTTTTTTGTTGTTTATATCCAACAATAACTCATTTCATCAATGAAATGTAATTTGTAATCCTCTTACGGCACAAATATGAAATTTGTTGGAATCGTTCCGTAATTAAATAATCAATATTTTTTGGAAGTTGTATAAAACTTGAAGATAAATATTTTAATTTTTTTTTACTTTTGTGTATTAATACATTTGAAAGCTTAAATGACGACGCTTGGTTACAAACCGAGATTTAGATCTTTACGATTTTTGTTTATAATTTCCCGGACGCTTTGATGGTAGCAAGGTACAATGGTAGGTGAGGTAAATATTAAATAAGAAATTTCATGCAGAAAATCACAAAAACAGACAAACCTATTTTTATACAATGCAGCGATGGACTCGAGCAGTTTATTTTTACAGGTGATAAGTAGAGCACCTGATAAAGATGAGACGTTAAAAATGATTTTCATGGACCACATTACACTTGTCGCTATAAAGAGTAATGCCATGTTTCATTATCTTAGTGATCTTACTTCATTTATGACAGGTGTGCCTACACGGACTCTGGCAACAGACTCCTGAAATTTCAATGAAATATCCATTAATTTACAAATCAAATGATTAATTCATAAGAAATTGACATAATTTTCAATAATAATTATACTCCTACGAATACTTTATCACCTAAAGTAACGCCTATGTATTCTTATTTGCAAACTAGTTGTACTATTCGTGTTGTCTTAAATGAACACGTGAAAATTCCACAGTAATAAGCTGTCATAAATAGCACCGATTGCGAGAGCTTAATGCTTCCATCAAGGTATTATCTGTTTGCGTCCGCATATGCTTCACAGCATTGTACGTAACACTCGCAACGATACACGCCAGACTGGCATTAATCCGATCACTCTTCCGCGCTTCGTACGGGTACCGAACGTCGCTCCGTTTTGTAGATTAGACTTGACGTAGATTGAAGCTCAGCCTTTGTACGATGCAAATGGTCGTACTGAAGGAATGAATGATAGAAAGAGCAATTACAAGGAATGTACGTGTACAAGCTATAACAAGCGCGTAACTTTAACGTTCATTCGCAGAACTATAGCACATACGCAGCTAGAGATAAACCAGGTACGAGGTTTAATTATAACAAACGAAATCAAATATTTTTTTTATGTTATACATACTTTAGGACATTGTGACTTCAGACATAAGGTAGAGTAACTGGTACTCAGTAATATTACTCTTTAGCGGCAGAACTAGGCGCTGCGGTGATACCTCGGTAGGCGATATCCAGCAACAGAGACCTACCAGTAAAAATTAAGAGTTTAGAGCATTAATAAATCCTAACGAGTACTAGATTTTTGTCAACTAGAAAATTATATGGGCTACTCCACCTTATTTACTAGCTATATAAAATCTGAAATACGAACAGAGTAGCAATATTTCTATGATGCTGAATTTGATTAAGAAATAATACCATCCACCAAGTAGAGAAGAATTGTGTTAAAATCAGAGTATGACATTTTGCACAGAAAATTGTGAAGGTTTATACATACCTAATCTTAAGTTAAAAAGTATGTTAGGTGAAGAGCTGGAATAAAGACAAATCATTCTAACGAAATGATTTAATCTATAATTAAAGCGAAGTTAGTCGGGGAATTAAACAATTTATCCTGATTCCCAGAGCTACGTAAGTCCAAAATATAATTGTGCAGAAATGTTGGATTGTACAATTTGAGGTTCCTTATCACAAAGGCACAAGAGTTTTACAAAACAATTATGACAAGCGTTTAATAATTTCAAACCACTTTTAACGACCAACGGACGGCAGCCAAAGCAATTTGTTTTCGCCCATGTCATAAACTTTTATAATCTCTCTCGCTTACGAACGCTCATTGTTTTACGAAGTATCAGAACTTAGTCGAGCTTTTAAATAAAATGTTACTTTCCGCAATTATTTAAAAATTACTTTTTCCCTTACTTAATGTTACTATGTTTTAATTTAACTTTTTTGTCGCCAGGGACAGGGAGATGTCACCACGAAGAAGATCTATTGGAAGATGTAGTGAATTGAAAAGTGAGTTTCCAAATATCAGAAAAGTTTACGTTTGTCATTCTTAATCTTAAGATAAAAAATATTTAAAAAGCGTATTATAAAAAAATTTAAATTATTAAAAAATAAATTTCAAATTGATATGATATTTTTGCGTTATAAATAAATTTAATTAAAACGTACTTTTCTCGAGCTAAATCAGAATTTAAATCGTAATCGGACGGTGAGAGAAGAATACTCTTTTCATTTATTTCAATACCATTCAATGAAACGATTTTTTAAAATTCATTGTGTCGTAAAAAATAATTGCCGACTATGTAACTGTTTCAGTAACATATTCGTTAAATGGAGGTCTAAAATGTTCGTAACGATAATTACTGCCTCAATCGTCGACGGGATTAACTGGAATCATCCCCCGCCTAATGGGATAGCAATGCTTACTTTATCAACGAATATATTCATTACTTTAACATAAACGTGAGAAGAGGCTAATTAACAATGAGTTTTAGGATTTTTGTAGCAACATAAATATTTTAATTTGTTGTTAGTCATTTTGTCTAAATTGTTGACAATAATTATTTAGATTATTTCGAAATAAGTATAAATTTTTATGTTGACTTTAAGGTGTGAAAATGTTTATAATTTTCACATTATTGCGTAAAGTGGAACTCATTTCATACTTTTTACTAGATGTGTATAAAAGTTATTAAAATCATAAATAGTCGGTACATATATTTGTTTACATTGTATTATTTTTTTCAGGGCCGTCTCATCTGCTTTCCGAAATAAATAATGAATTACCCACGCCCCATGCTCCAGTATACGCAACGATACGACCTGCGAATTCAAATCAAAACCGGCCACCTCTGTCATCAGTTCAATCCTCCCTTAAATCATTATCAGTAAATTCTACATCTCTTGGTAACTCATTAACGACAACAGAAGAACCGTTTCGATTTCACCCCACAAATCCTTTTTACACAACATTACCTTCAAATTACTCCAATACTTCCAAATTACCAGTACCAAATGGAAGAGCTTCGCTTTCGAGTTTAGATAGAAGCAGATCCATAAGTAAATGTAAAGACAATTTTTTATTAAACGATTACGATTCGGATCAAAGATCGCCGTCTTACTTTTCGTTGTTGAACGATTCAGGGCCGCATAGTACAATTTTTTCGAATTGTAAGGAAACAGGAAGTACCAACGGACACGACACCGGAACATTAAAATTACCTCCGAAAAATAACGACTATCCTTTTGCACGTGACAGTAATTTAAAAACTCACGACCCTTTAAATGAAAGAAAATTAAATGAAAGAAATCCATTTAAAACGAAAAGAAACAGTGATCCGTTTGATAAATTTCTGCGAACGAATAATAAAAACGATGACAGTTATAAAAATGAAACCGCAACAATGCCTACATCTATTAGTGACAGTGATATACAAAAAAATGACCAAAAATTTAACCACTTATCAATTATTAAACATGAAATTAGTGAGATAGAAGAAACTAAAACTATAAAAAAGATTACAATGAATGGATCAAGTGAAAAAAAAACTATTAGTGATCAGTGTAATGAGTTAAATAACATCACAGTAGATACTAAAGCAACAAATCAAAAGTTCGGTACACAAGAAAAATCGCCAACAAGTGAACATTATATTAAAGTCCAATATTCACCAAAAGAAGAATATGTTAATGCCAAATCTCCTAATTACTCATGTATTTATAAAAGGCCTAACGACATATATACAAACAAACCCAATATTTCGACAGAAGGCCAGAAGTTGACTGAAGATAATGTTAGCAGTATCCTAAAAGGTAAGTAGTTTTTAATAACTGTAACAAATTTATTATTATGAATCTCAATTTTTTTGTATGCCTAATTCAGAACTATATAAGAATCATGATCTTATTACAGTTTATATCAATATACGTAAATAGTAGCAAGGGCGAGAAACATTTCATCAGATCAAACTGACGAGTTTAGCACACGTACAATTTATATACATCTGTTTATCGCACTATCTATGTTACGATTCTAAACACTTTATGAGCTAAATTATAGAACAAATGTAGTTTTATTTTTCTCACACATTTTACCAAATTTAAATTCGATAAAATGATTTCTTTTATTGCACCGTAGCAATTTTGAAACACGTTATGCAATTATCAAGTATTGTAAATGTTTGCTAATTATGAGAGACAGGTGCTTAACAATGAAAATTAAACAATGAAACTACTGATAAATACAGGAATAGCAAGGGTGGCACCTCTCTTAGTCACAATAAAATATATTAAATGCTGTGTCTATTTGAGCCAATGTTAAATTAATTATCCGAGTCTAGTTTATGGGACCGCTTTTGTTTTGCGCTTCGTCGAATGAAACGAGTTGGATATTGTGCCACTTCATTTCAAGAGGATTTTGTTCGAGACGGCTAAGAACAATTGGCGCAGATTAATAACTAGCTTCATGAGATTTTTCTGTAGCGAGGATTTAATGAAACTAATAAGCGAATGCAAGGGTTAGAATCTATTATATAAAATAGCTGCGTTATTAAAATTGGATGAGTACGTATTTTTCATTACTATAAAACATTAAGAGAATATTACGTTTCCGACAGGGAAGATTCTCATTAATTATTATTGTAGTAAGAATTGTAGCAGCTGTTACCCTTTTGCCGGATAAAAAGAAGAAAACAATCTCACAATTGCTTACAATTGCATGCCCACTTTATTTGTAAGGGCGTATAAAAATACAAATAAACATTTTTTTAGACAAAAGTAGAAATGAAATTATATTTATTTATTATGTAATAAAAAAAACACATATACATATACATTGGTGTAGAATTATGTTTACATTAAACCTTGAAAACAATTAATGATGTAGCAAAAATTATCCTTTGTTTTCGAATGATGCGAACAACGCAAGTTATTTTTAGCATTAGTATTTAAGATAAGTCAAGGTTCCATGGGCTAGTCAAGGTGTGGTGTTACGGTCTATAGGCGTCCTGGATTCAAATATCTTACGTCTTGAGCAGTACCGCCGTCGGCTTGATATAACGTTCAGTTAGATATCGTTGGGACGTGTTGTCTTAAAATATTTCGTGCTGATTTATATTAGTTCAAAAATATTAACACGGAAGTACTTAAGTGATCAAAGATATATACGATTGTTTCTAATGGCACGTTTTTAAGTGCTTTAAGGTAGTGGTATTGAATTATGAATTCTCCATGTTTCGCAAATGCTCCTCATATATTTCATCCGGTTTCGGAATCGTCAGCAACAGAAAGCGATGATAGCGCGGATTCTGGTTGCGAGAAGGTCGTCGGCGGCCCTCGAACGAAATATAACGATCCGAAGCAAAGAACCATTAACAAAGTCAGTAAAAAGATATTAAAAGCTATCGAGAAATTAACGTGTAACTTAAGAAGAAATAAAAAGCAACGGAAGACTGTCCTGAGTAGTGAAAATTGCAAAGGTAAAACTTAATATTTTTTTAACACAGTTTTGTAAGCATAATGTTTGCAACTTTGATGTATTAGTAATGGGATATATTCAAGATTATTTAACTACCTGGTTGTTAAAAAATATTTCCAGGTGGTAGGTCTCTGTTGCCGGAGACCGTCTGGATGGGTACCACCGCAGCTCCTATTTCAACCGCCAAATAGTAGTGTGCAAACATTACTGTGTTCCGGTTTGAAGGGCGCTGTAGCTAGTGTAATTACTGGGGTAACGAGACTTAACACCTTATGTCTCAAGGCGACGAGCGCAATGTGGTGCAGTGTATACCATCTTAACTAGCACCACGTTGTCATGGGCAAGCGTATCACTTACCATCAGGTGAACGTCTTGCTCGTCTCGTCGCTTAGAAGCATAAAAAAAAAAAATTTAAATCTGGAAAGTGATAGCTATGGGACTGCTCTGATTTTGCGAATATCCATGGGCAATGATTTCTTACCATCACGTGAGCCAAATACTACTTTGTTTGCCATAGTATATAAAAATATAATCTATGTTTAATAGAAAAAATCTTACTGTCAAATCTAACAAAAATCTGCTAACTAAAATATTAAGCATGCGAAAATTGCTTTATACTGTTTACATGCATATTTTACTTTCATTGGGTTATTTTAAAAAACAATCTCTATTGTTAAGATTTTTCTGTTAACTTTTAAACTATACGCAGTGTACAAGAGAACTTTGGTATATAGAAAATTTTGTAATTGCAGTAAAACGTATTTCAATTAACTGATTACATATGGCAACATAAATCAAGCATTCGGACGTACAGCTTCTCAATCTAATTATAATATTTGCTAATCTTTCTGCAAAAAAAAATGTGAATATTTCAACTAACGCTTTTTGAATATGTAAGCAGTTTGCAAGCGGGGCGCCGTCTTGCTCGCCCCGGTCTGATTTCTTCAAATATTATGATAAAAGGACCCTTCAATATTGGCGAGATATTGTAATAACATTGTTGATATAGGATAACTTTACGCCTTGTAAGTATTTCTTTTCGTGGAATATTTTTCCATACACGATTCCATCCAATGCACGTTGTGAACGTAAAAGAAATTATCTACCACATGAGATACCGCTAATGAAACGTCTAATTCAATTATAATATTTTCAGCAAGCAGTTGTTTTTAACATACTGGTTTTATAACATTTAAAACGATTAATACTTGCTAATGAATTGAAACAGTATTTTATTTATTTTCTACTAAAAACGGGTTTAGAGTTTCTTTCTTTCTTTTAATTCTCGAACTAGAAATAATTTCTATACTTCGGGGATCTTTCTTCTTCTTAAAGTGTCGTATCCATTACGGATTAGTCTAAGCAAAATAAATGAATATATCTTTGAAACAAAATATTTGAAATATGTCTAGCATATTAAATCTTATTTTACTTATGTGGTCTTATGACTAACACATTAGGGTGAACGTCCTAATTGAATTATAGGTATTACTTGATATTTGAGTTAGATTCGTGCCAGTTGCACTGTTTTGTAATCATACGCCAAAGGCTTCAGAAAATAGATAATATTGTTGTTATAAAAACATTACAAATAATAATAACTTATGGTTTTCTTTTCATATAAAATTAGAATGAAAATTGTAATACTTGACTGGCTTGCGGAGCTAATAAATTTGTACGAAACAGTTTTATAGTTAAATATACAATGTAACGTTACGTTGAATGATCAGAAGCACACATTTGTGGGCAACTATTTATTTGTATAGGGTCAATGCACCCGCATGTTCCAGGGAAATATACAACAATCCGTACACTGTACGATTCGGACGTTATAACGAAATGCGAATATAAAGGCATACGGCATACTTTTGTAGATAACTAGCACTTGTCAATGTGATGATTAATTTAAATATATAAAAAAAAATTAACTAAAGACTGTAACTATACAATTAAGTCATAACATAGAATGAACAATATTTGAATTGAGCTGTGAAAAGAAAAACAATACAGAATGAATAACATTTAAATCACCTTATGAAACGATAATGTTTTACTATTATTAGTTAATAAATGATAGTAACTACCAGTAAACATAAGTCGCGCATTGTCCATAACTTATATTTTAAACTCAATTAAAGCCGTAGATTTGACGTTGGAAATCTGTTGTTTTATCTGTATTCGTACGGTTTACTTTAATCGCGCGGCACACTTGGATGACGGGCGAGTGTCAAACAAATCAAAGTTAGTTCAGCGTTTTAAAAAGCTTTTCAATGTCGAATGTACGAGTAATTACAATCGTAATTATATGAGTGCTTTAGTCCGTTACCGGAAACATGAGAGTTAACTTTTACGGAGTAAATTTACTGTGAAGGGTGCGCCCACGCATTGCGTTACACTGACAGGCAGAGTTCCGTTCAATTTATTGACACGGCTTTCCTCGCTCCAATGATAATATACAACACACGGATTCCAATTCAGACAATTGTGCCTTGAAAAAAGAGGAATTTTCTAATAGTTTTAAAACCAAATTTGTTTTTCAAATTTCTATAAGTTATGTATTGAAAATCAATTATAAATTCGAATAGATAAATATTGAAATTAACTTCGTTCATTTCATTTTATTTCAAAACCATTTATAATAAAGGTATAGAATGATTAATAATAATCACGGTTACAGTGACAAATTGTTGGCGCTACACTTTTCCCGACCTACTTTTGATAGCTCAACAAAACTGAAATGAATAGATGGAGTGACATGTAATGTAGTAATGGACGGCTCCGACGCCCGAACATTTGCTATGCAACATTTAAATTGATTATATGACACACCTTGTCTAACACAACGCATTGTGTGTCAATCGATGATTACGTTACCCGTTGTTGTGATCTTCGATGCAAAAACTTTACATCAATATTTATTTAATCATCATCATCATGGCAACTAATGACCTCCCTTAAAAGGAGTACTTACTGTTTTCGTTACCTTTGGGATGCGGTTTGGCTAACGCAGTATTATGGTAACGGTTACAGGCTTCGCTTGGCAAGGACCATCTAGGTAGGCGAACCTACGAGATATATCCCCCCAGTAAACATTACTATTTGAAAGGTCCCGTCGTTGCTTTGTATTAATCATCTTAACTTCCGCCTTATTATAAGCGGCAATGTAGCTTGTTACCAAGTCTTACTCGTCACAAATGTTGATAGATTTTAATTTAAGAAAATCTTTTCCGTAAAATAAGACACGAATTGCCAAATCGTTAAGGTCTGCTTCGAAGCATCAATCATGAGAAATATTTGACATTTTTGAAGGAAAGTGGAAAACCAGTAAATTGAAATCTTACTCCGACTTTGATATCAGCATTTTATCTTCTATCAGTATTCGTTTTCATACAGATTTATCAACGACGTTTGCTCAATATAAGGATAAAAAGAAATATCAATGCGAGGTGGATTAAAATCATTTCAACTTTAGCTACATTTTTATGTTATTTATAACATGTTTCAAAACAAATCGCTAGTTCGTAACCATTACATTGAAGAGTACTAAAATTTATATTTCCATGTATTATTTTATCATTTCGTTATAACCAGCAAATAGCGCCGCATTAAAACAATTCTATATAGTTCAATCAAAAAATAGATGATATTTGTATGAGATACACGGTACATATTATAAAACATCAATTTACAGATATGCAGATATAAAATAAACATACGCTGTTAGAATAACATTTGCAGGGTATCAGACAGTTTACAATATTACAAAAAACATTTCGAATTATCGACATTTTTCATAGAGTACGTACACATGTGTGGTCTAACAAAGTTTGTAGTTCAGTTCCGCTTCGGATCAAATGTTTACGCAATAGTTTCTCAATGCAAGTTGAATTAAACTATTCTATATCGGTACAGGGCAATAATAATAGGATTGCTATACTAATAGCTTTGGTTTTGTATCATACAGCGGATTACGTCTCGCAATCGTATTATACGACCTGGTTATAGGATATCCTTATTGATGTTCACGAATTAGGTTATGAATTAGTACATAAACAATATTGATAATTTCGTATTAATTTTTAGTGTTTCTTGGTTTATGGTATTAAAATGTTGATAAATCATATACGGTACTTCAATAGATTTTATAATTTCTTTATATAATACACTTTTAATTTCAATCTTTTAGTTCTTATTAAACGATCAAAACTACTTTTATTATTGTACATCGTTGTGTTATTTATGAAACATAAGAAAAATTGGTATATAATAGTTTGTATCCATAATGTAAACTAGTGAGATAAAAGTGGTGAATTGAATGCCGAAGTTTTTCAATTGTTTTTACACAGGAACTGGGTTCTTGCGCGGCTCAACTTGCTCATTAACACACGTTGGAGATTTAAGTGTTTACCACAATAACTAATTTGTCAGAATTAAATTATCATTCGTATAAATCTGATTGTTTTATTGTATTTATGGAAATATTTGTATTATTAAATTTTTAATACAGGAACCTAAGTAGAAATTGTAATGACCCAATTATTTCTCTGAATCACAAACAGGTGTTCCTGCAGCACCGTTTACGAGTAACGAAAAGCAAAATTTATAAAATTTTTGTTACGACATCCATTGAATGATGGCACCGGTGTTTAGTACAGCGTGTCGTAATCAGTATACAAAGCGGGTATTTTATTGTGAATTACATACGGAAAGTAGTATTGTGAGCGATCGCCCTGTCAGCCTGTCACAGTTGAACTCGGGACCGCGCCGGAGCTGCGGTCCCCCAGATTCGTTACGAATTACGGTTATTCTAATAACAGTATAAAATTTGTAACGTCACGCGATAAAGTTGTAATCTCCAATTGAATTTAGACAACAAAAAATAAACAAATTGGTGAGTTGATTACATTTCGCGTTACAGTTTTGAGATTTAGAGCCAGTAATAATTGTGAGTCACAAAGCCAGGCCTACAGAAAGATATTCCTATCACTACAATAGCGAGTAATAACTTTTATAACAATAGCGAAATTTCAATTCGACCCTCATCTTTTTGATAAGTAGATGTCATTTAACAATGACTGATAGACATTTTTCTGTAATTAATATTCTATCAATTTGACACAGACTTGTTACAATATTAAGAAAAATAAATGTTGTAATTGGGAATCATAAAATATGCGTCAATAAATTAAAAAATACTAGAAACTATTGTTATACATTTTATATCATAACATGTATAAACCGGAGGTTTATTACTATGATAAAATATAATATAGGTTACCAAGTATGAACTTTTTCTGGTTAAAAATGGTAATATTATCCTGTTATTTAAAACAAAGCATTCTACTGGCGGCAAGCTTTAATTCGTCCGGTATCCGAAGCGTATCGGGTTGATTTCACCGCAAACGAAGTGAGAAGTTACAAGCTATGCCGCCGCCGCCGTCAATCGAGATTCTTTGAAAAATAAACTCGGATCTTCTTCGAGCACTCTCTTGTTGCGATTAAGTTATTGACTTGTATTGAAATTTCCCCTAAATGCTTAATCGAATTGCTGCAAATTAAATAGAAGATGGATAAGTCGGTGATTTAAGAAGCGGATGTAGATTGATTTTGTGCAATAAAGGGTAATACATTTTGGTTTGCAAATTTGTTAAGAATGAAAACGTGTTTATAATGTTTGACAAAAAAAAATTTTTTTGTGATCTTTTGCAATACAAGACACTTAAAGGCCCCTAACAAGTAACTGAAACCTTTATCTAAATTCTGATTGCTGGAGGAAACAAGACGCGAATAACTCAAAATGGAGCTAGGTAGCGTTCCTTGTGAGAAACTTATATCTAATAGTAAACTACCATAGACCGATAATAATAATGTTACCATCAATAAAGATCGACTCATCCAGAATTTTGCTCATAAAACCGTAGAACATAGTGGTATCTTGCGTACATGAACTCTACAGATGTTTCGAAAAATTAATATGCAAACAAATGTTATTCTAAAATCTCATACAACAATCATAACATTCTTTCGAGTCCTTTACGATAAAACGAGGTACAAAGCTAACAGCCGATAAATATATATATTTAAACTTCAGGAATTTTTACTTAACTTATCGTTTTAAGCTAACATAAAACAAATATTCTGCATCAGTGAATCTACAATTTTCATTTCCTATTGCTATTTTCTCTATTTGAAACAGTGAAAAGCTCAAACTTTTGCGAATATTCGAGGAAGGTGTTAGAGTGACATTGAAAATTTATGATGCGGAAAGGAAGGCCTAAGAGGTCTATTCATCAGATCTACATTGGCAGGTTACACGAAACCGATGTATATTTATATCTAAATGTGTGACAAGTGCGACGGAAATGTGCTATGTCACACCCAAATCTACTCTTATTGGTGGAATATGAAAAAGAAATTTTATTACTTCCTTCTATCAATATTTAATCGTTTTCTACTTTATCCATATGAAATATAATTCGTGTGTGTTTATTTATGAAAGAAGTACTACGAAACAACTTCAGTTTAACTCACTTTGTAGAAACGTTTGCCAACAAATATTTGCGTCAAGCAATATTGTGTTACCTCCCTAAGTCGTTTGTGTTATCTGCAAAGTCGATGTAAATAAATATGTTAAAGGAATATTTTTATGGTGCTTTTTCTTTATAGTACTGAGCGTACTTTAGTCTATGTGCAAAGGTAATAAATAATAATTTAACATGCTATGGCTGTAATTACTAAAAAGCTCTTTAAAAATAGTTTAACACATTATTATATATTTAGATCTGTATAACAAATTTAAATGTCACTTCACAAAGTAAATAAGTTCACGTTACTTTGATACATATTTTATTATATTTCTTTAAATAGTGCGATTCATAAAATTGCCATTACTTTCTAATTTTATAGTTCATTAATATTTATAGCAAACACTTGTTTGCATAAAATTGGGTCAGTGGCTTCCATTCTCAATCGTAATCATATAATTTAGAAACTTAAGACTTTAATCATAGCAGAATGGCCTCAAGCAAAAATACCAGAGCATTTCATTAAAGGTTCGAGATAATTTCCGTTTTCATGCGGTATTACAAAGAAAAGTAAAAGCAGACGTGAGTTTGTTGTTTAATTTTGCTTTGCTATTTTATTTTTAGCCCCTAAAGGCTTGCATTATAACATGAGGTGCCCTGGTTAGGTTACAAATTCCTATAAGTATTATTATAAACAATGAATAAGGTGATGATTTGTAAACTAGTGGTAGGTGTTTCTTACCGGATATCGTTAAGGGAAGTACCTTTGCGCTTGTTTCTGTTGTTAAACAGTGATGTGAAAACCTCGCCGTGTTCTGTCTAGAAGGATGCTATATTTAGTGAAATGCTAAGGCAACGTCCATAATTTTATTTGATCCGTCCTACGCAATATGATGATATGTAAACATCCAAAACATTATTTTTGACTTGTCGTTAGGTGATGGTACAACTGGCTCGCCACTTCACTGTTATCCATTATTACGTTGTAAAAAGTCTCAATTTGTTTTTTAAATATTCTCTGTTACATGAAAAATAGGTACAATGTATATGTTAAACAGTTACATGTGGTGTCTTGGGGCTACAAATAATTTGTTGTTTACTTCGACACAACCCTTGTTTGTTTTATTTCATTCTCCTTTATATTCTCAGTTGCTCGATTAGAGAAGCTTATTGTATGCCTTCATATGTTATCATTTTTCACGTAAAGACAGCCTGTACCGTATTATATTTTTTGATGAGTAACCACTTTATCATGTCGTATTTGTTTTATTATTTTAGACACATTATTATTCATGCAAAGAGAATCACAATTTCTGTACCTTACATTTCACCAGTTATTATATATATTATATAAAAAAATTCTCGGTAATATGAAATGAAATAGAGATAATCAAAATTTTATGATTATATTTTGATGTTACGAATAACATTATTATAAAAGTTTGTTAAAGATTTTTTTTATAAAAAGTTCAATTCTTACATAAAAACATAAAAATCTTTAAGCCGAATCCTTATTAAATTAAAATTTATGTTATGTTCAAATTGATTATACTTTGGTTAGTTTGTTTGTTGTAAATTTAAAATGTTCTTTTTTTCTGAAAATCGAACGGAAGTATATCAAATGTGTTTTAATGTAATAAAAAAGATCTTTTATAGAAATTCAGGATGAACGAGGTTAGTAAACGCTAAAACCGTTAATAACAAATCTAAAAAAAAATTCTTTAATAAACTTCTACACAATGAGATCATTTTGCGTGGGTACAATGTAAGAAAATAATCCACAGGAAGAACGTTTGAGAACGAAATGATAATATTTTACAGTCGTACACTAATGTTAGTTATAACTATTGATGTAAAATGACCATATTTTTTTTATATCAATATTTTAAGTTCGAACCTCGGATGCTTTTCATTAATTATGTTAACGTCACGCATTGCAATAAACTTTAAGCAAGCTATTAAAAATAAATTTAATGTTTTAAACGTTATGCCGTTTTACTTCTTTGACAATGATGTTAATTAACTTTTGCGTATATATTTTGCGCAGAGGATACATCGAGCAGCAATTTGGTCGCAACGAAGCCCCCCCTGAAATCTCCGAACACTCCTGCTCCGGCCAACTCAATACCGAAAGGTGAGTATTTTTTTTATTTCTTGTTATTCACCAACTAGTTCGACTGTTTACAAATATGTGAATACAGTCAAAATGTCGAAATGTGTTTAAGTTACTCAGAGAACAGATATTTTTATTTTTGATTACAGATATATATAATTTTATATAACATCTCATTTCATATTAGACTAATTTATTTAAAAACTAAAATTCTTCATATTTACCATAATTTTTGTGAGAAATACTTTCTACTGCCATAAATATATCCGTGCTGTACAAGTTCTGCTGGGATCAACTTGTTAATAAGATTTGAATAGTATAGGAACGTAATTTAGTTATTTTAACAGATCTAATCTCTCTTCTCTTAAACTCTCTATCCATCGATACCTATATTATTATTAAAAAAAAATAGCAGATATTAAACGTTAAGTTCAGTCCGCTGTTAATCCTGTTATCGTTTCGAAGTATAATTGGATTTAACACTAAATTGACCTAGCCGGTTTAATAGCATCGTCTAACCAAGCGTAAAGAATTTTTAGATTGCGCAGGCAACATGCTGGTAAACATCTATTTTTTATGTTACAATGTGCATGTATCTATATTTAACCGCATTTATTAAATGAGTTTCAACGAAAAGCGAGAAGACGTGTATACCGTTCATCGGAGGTTAAGTGATACGCTTGTCATAACAATGTGGCGATATTTAAGATCATAAATACTGCACCACATAATTCTCCTCCCATTGAGACACAATAAAGTCTCGTTACTCCAGTAAATTAACTAACTAGAAACTCTCTTCAATTCGGATTAAATCGATTTGAAAATTATTATTAAAAAAATATTTAAAATTACTTATTTGCAATGTGTACAGATCTGATTACACCAATTTTTACGTAGATTATTCCCATATGGCATGAGTTTCACACGAGTATAGGACAATATGATACATCGTGTCCGTAGGCGATTTTAACATTAGCAAGTTAAATTACGCGGTTCGCCCTACAATGCCCTCGTTTCTTTGTGCCTTTCCGATTCGCCAAACGTGAAAATTCGTATAAAATATAATTTTTCATAATAAAGGACGATATACATGTATGTATACAAAAATATTTTCCGCGAATATTTTTGTGTACATAATAAATAATAATTTCATGATCGTGAATTTAAGTTTTGAAATGTACTATTTGGCTACTAAAATAAATAGCTATCGATCATCAATCTCATTACGGATAAGTAATATATTTAAAGTAATAATCATTGGTGTAGTTGCTTTAGGATTTGACATGTTTGTCGTTTATTTATAGACATGTGAAAATAGGTTAATCATTATTTACTCATGTGCGAAAATTGTGTGAAGAGGTCGAGATCCGCAAAGGGAATTAATGATGTCAGAAGTAGAAATATATTTCATCGTTTTTCCGCACATTGCTCGTACAGAGTTTACTATGTAAGAGTCTACTTTAAATTTTAAATGAATGATATTGTTTATCGTTATTTACAAAATTGCGAGATGATCTATAAGTAATTTTTTTCTTATCAACCGATGGACGTTCTCTGCTGGATACAGGTCTCACGTAACGCATATCACAAAATACGGTTATGTGCTGTTTGAGTCCAGTGACTACCAGCGACATATTTGCCATTTATTCATAAAGGCACGTGGAAATAGGTTATTCATTATTTACAAATGTGCTAAAATTCTGTGAAGAGGTCGAGATCCGTTTTTTCTCTAGTGAATAATAAAAATTTAAACAGTACAATTGAAAATTTGCTCACATTTCAATAACAGCTGTCAAAATTGCATGCATTGCAGTTAGAACTGGGTTTTTTTTTACTGATGAAGCGTAAAAGGTTACAATTAAATGTACGGAGTCATATAAATATTAATCGATAGGTTTTGAATGTCTGTATTAAAATCTCGTATGGTCCGCGTTATCATTACACAGTTGTTACGTTCACCTTATAACCCATTGAATGGCTGCCAAAAAGCGCTTCACCGCCGCGGCCGCTTTGGCACACTAGCCCGGATCTATGTGGCGATTATGTCATGCGTTACAATTCCGGGCGTCCGTTTATTTTTCCACAGTCCTCTCGCAAACAAATATCATCAGTTTTATTGTTATGTAAAAAAAACGATACGACCAATGTGGCTGCGAAACTGCACGTTATTTCTGGAAGGTCACCCCTGCACTGCGCGTTCGTACACTGCGCGCTTTCACACATACGTCGAAAGATATACAAATACCGAAGGTTATAATGAAATCGTGTTAAACTCAAAAGCTCGTTATGCATTGTTACTTTAGTTTTATTTTAGCAACATATTAAAATGGAAATATTTTACTATACCGAGCTTAGAATGCCTCGAAATATTTGAGTTGTTAAATTTGCATTATGCTAAATATACATTATTCTTGACCTATATCTGTTTTAGAAGGCAATGTTTAATGCCAGACACCAGTCTGGAAACAATCCTTACAAATAACATAATACAATTGTTAAAACATTTATGAATAAAACAATATAGGTAAATATATATGAACTAGCTAAAGTCAGTAAATGTTGTCTCTTTATTGTGTGTGATTATGTGTTTATTTAAAAATCAACTCGTAAGATCTCTGTCTAATTCTACTATGCATACTCGTATATACATACATATCTTCTCTGTATAATAGATTCTACACGGCACTGGATGTGGTCAATCAGTCTACATGACCTGCAAGTCTGGATAAACGGGGGCTAGTTAGACTAGTTTATATCTATTCTAGTAACGCAATGTAATATCCTCCATCCGCTAATATCTTTGCTACGTAGACAGTAGCTTTTGACAATGATTTTGTAACATTACTTTGGTAATGAAAGTTTGTATAATAAACAAATTTTTAATAACAAATCGATAAACAAAACATCATGTTAACTTGAAACAATCATTTAAAAAAAGTCTAATTTGTTTTGTACTGTACCATTCACCAACCAACATTGGCGATTAATCATGTAATAATTACATTTTTTATTAATATCGTTCATGATAATTTATAGAGTAATAACTTTAACAGTTATATAAATACGGTCGGTGTAACAGCTTAATTAAACGCATTTTAATATTAATTCGAATTAATAAAATCCATACATGAAATTCCAAGCGTAAACAAATTACATGCTACTATGACTACATTAAATCTGTACAATTTCATCTAATTATTTACATAATGTTGTTATAAACGCCGAAAAAGACCAACACCTCACTGTAGACGAGAATTCCCAGACAGTTGCTTGCGTTAGCAAACGCGACACGTTTATAGTAAAATACACTTATTAGGAAACCTGTACGACTCATAGTTATTAAGATTTTCACGACATAACAGAAGAATGACGTATGAACAACATTTTTATTTAGTTTCATGTTTGTGTGTAAAAATGATAATAGATTTGTTTATAATCAAAACTTCATTAAAAAAATCTGTAGAATATGTGGTTATTATCACACACATTGACACCACTGAATAAATATATGATTAACAAAGCATGAATGATTTTTTTAGAATTGACCCATGCGACGATAGATGAATGTAAATAATTCATAGAGTTACTTAAAAAAATAATTCACGTCTGGTTCTCCAAATTAGGTTTAAGTGCTATTGTGCCTCAACTTCCACTCCGTTATACACCCCCTATATGTATGGGTAGCAGTACGCATGCAATAATAATTAGCAATAACCGATTTACATAGCGTCGAATGATAATGTAGTAGCTTGTTGGTGTGAAGCGGCCAGTAATATGGACTCCCCTCGTGGCCGAGAGCGTACCGGCGCGCGCGCTCCACTCGCGTACAAGTCTCCGCGTAAAAATAAAGTCCGCGCCGAGCGCTCGCGTACTTTAACCCATTTATAATTATTAGTAAATCGCAGTGCGAGTGCACAACAGTGTTAACGCCGACCGCTCGCGAATAACCTTTTTCGCTCGAAACCATTATAAACGCTTATCGTGCTCCCAGTAAACACTTGCATTGTTTAGTTGAAAACTTCACTAAGTCTTAACACTAACGTTGGCGCCGGCCGTGTTGTCGAATCTGCGACTACTACGTAATAGATACCGGTATCGTGGAACGCTGAAACGCACTGGCTAAACATTGACGTGTGCTATGTGATTGTGATTTTTATCAGTGATAATTGTAAACTTAAATAATACCAAATATGCCTGAAAAATCTAAAAAACGTAAAAATAATAAAAACAAACGTAAGAATAAATATTCTCGCGTAGATGCTAATTCAAATAACAATGCTACAAATAATTCTGCTGATTCAATTTCTTCTGAAAATATAAAGAAGGGAGAAAGTGATAGTAATCTAAATGAAAACAAATGTAATATAGAAAATAACTTACTCCAAAAGACAAGTAGTGAAAATGATAAAGAAATTGGAAACGACAATGAAGCAATTATTAATATAGATAAAACAGACAAAATTAAAATTAATGAACACTTGGTAAACTGCGACACTCTGACTGATATCGCCATTGAAGAACCGTCTAACACATACATCGTAGAAGCACCAGGACAGACATATAAAGATAAATCAAAATTATCGAGTGGAAAAAAAAGTAAGAGTGTTGATGACGACGAATCACTAAGAATTATTGAAATTACTGAAGATAACTCTGTGCCACTAAATCATGACATTATCATGAACATGACTAATTCCGTTTTAATTTCTGAAATTGACTCAGATGTTAAATGGGAAACTATAGATTTAGAAGAGAATGCTTTGCCTAAAGTTCAGGAAGCAATTTCAGGTACGTTATCAGTTGAGACTATACCTCTGACAAAAGCAAATTGTGAACAGGCTAAATTGTTAAGTCCAGAAGAAGAATTATCATTGCGGCATTATTTAAAAACCTTGAATTTAACAACTAATCCCTCAACGTCTTTAGAAATAAAAACTGAAATCGAGCAAATTATCAACAGTGAAATTAAACATAGATTAAGAAAAAAAGGGTCAGCAGACGATGTTTTTTCTCAAAGACTAGGCGCCCCAAGAATTTTAGATGTAATAGATGAAGAGGTAAGCGGAGAATCTTCTATTCATTCACGAAGACATTCTTACTTAAGTGATAAAAAAAGCGATAACGATGATTTAGAAGACGACGTTTTTGAACAGCCTTGTAATCGATCTAATACAAGAAAAGGTTATAATATACAAGAAGACACTAATTTAAGGAAAAAATCTTTACGTGAACTAATACCACAAAAGTGTGTTTTAGTTGGAGCAAAATTAAAAGATCCAGAAATAAGTGAAGCTCGTGGCGATTGGACAATACAAACCGTTGAAAAAATGTCCGGTGCAGAAGTAGTTTATTTAACAGATTCATCAAGTAGCACTAGTTCATTATACGATGTTTGTGAAGATACGGGAAATGAACAGGATACTGACGTAACGATTCGAATTATAACTCCAACAATAGAAGTTACTGACACGGAAAATTTATTAAAGAAAAATTTTATCCCAGAGAATGATGTTAAAAATATTATTAGTACTGATAAATGCAATACAGTTACAGACGTCTTGTCTGAAAATTTTGAAGAACCTCCATTAAACAATAACAATAGTAACAATACAAACAGTATAATCGAAGAGACATTACACGAAGTTGTCGTACTTACTACTGATAATATTACAACCGATTTAATAGTAAAGGATATTGATGGTAACAAAATGACGTCTGATGGTACAAAAAGTGAATATGATACCCATGTTTCATCAGAAACTATTAACATCAAATCTAATCCAAAATTTGCTAATGATTATGATTTAGAAATGAAAGTTCTGAAATGTGAATTAAATGACGCTATTAACAATTTAATTAAGGAAGTTAGTGATTCCGAAAGCGTTAACGAAAATTCGAAGGAAATTTTTATACGACGAGACTCTTCTAGCAGTATATCATCGTCACAATGTACAGCTATTTACAATCCAAACTCTTCTCTTATAGATATATCCATGAACGACGATTTATGTCAATATGGAAACAATTCTAAAGAAGCTTCTACATCGAGTCATGTTCATGATGTTATTGAATCTGTTATAAAGAATTCTTGTATAAATGAACGCAATGGTAATAACGAAAAGAAAGAACCTCAAAAACTTCGCGATATGTGTGTTGAGAGGATATCCTCTTTTCCTTATGGTGAGAAAATTTTAGAAGAATTGGCAAATGTTTCGATGCGGCTACAAAATAATACCTTTGGATTCGATTCTAATGAAGAAACAAAATATTGTAAAACCAAAAGAAAAGATATTATGCAAAACACAAGTGATAAATTAAAGACTCTATGTTATCGAAAACCTAACGGTAAAGAAAATTTTAAACAACTTAATAAACTGGATGAGTCTTGCGATCTTTCAGTGACTCCTCCTCCTATTCCTCCGCCGCCTCCTGTACCCAGAAATTCATCTTTAAAAAAATCTAAAGATGTTAGTTCAAATTTTGAAACATCTACAGTGGAGAAACCATACGTTTGTTTATCGCCGTCTCAAAAAATGCTAATGGAAAAGACTAATACGGTTTTCAATAAAGAAAACGTTTCCCAAATAGAGTTAATTAAAAATAATTCTAATTTCTTAAACTCGGAGCAACTTGATAAAAATTCTTTAAAATCTCAAACTGGAAGTCGTTTAATGGCTTTAATATGTGATCCTACTTTTACTAGTAACATAAATTCTTCTTTAAACAAGTTTTGTGATACGCAAATTCATCCGAAAAAGAAATCAGATTTAAAATCATTTAATTATTCTGAAAAGTATAGTGACTCTTTATTAAAATTATCTCCTAATTCCATTAAACCTGCACCACCACCACGACCGACAAAAATGTTATCATCGTTCTACGAAAGCGACGAAAATTCTGATTATCAGGAAAGTTCATTTAAATCTCTAAATAAAGAACGAAAGATCTTACATTTTTCTACTGGTAATTTAAGCAAAGAAATTGAAGATGATATTACCAATATACAAAATATGCACAGAAATTACATGAACGTTAGAAATCAAACAGATGATATAAACCGTCCGCGACGACCATCATTACCAAAAGATTTATGTGATCAACAAATGGAATATATTAGGAAAAAAGAAAAAGAAGTAGAAGCTGAAATCCAACGGCTCGAAAGAGAAAACTTGCGAGCACCTATTAAAAAAGGACCCAGAGCTCCAATGATAAAAGAAACAGAAATCAGAAATGAAACTGTTAACATTCCAAAACAAAAATCTACAAAAGGAATGCTTTGGAACACTTTATTAGCAAGCAAAAGAAGAAATGATCAAAACTCTTCAATATTTAGCAGTAGCCAAGAAGAACTTCTTCGTGAAAAAATGTATTCTGAATATTTGAATGAAATTGCAGAACGTGAGCAAAGGAAACACCATAAAGTTATTAAAATTACAAACACATCATTACCTTCGAATTCTAAAATGATTTCAAAAAGCATGTCTGCTTTAGATATTCTTGATTCTAAAGTCAATAATAGAATAGAACAGGAATTTATATCAAAGGCTAGAGAAAGATGGAACAAACTTGGAATTAGAGATCCAGAGAGTGAGGATGAAACTAATAAAAAATTGTGTGTATATAGGGAACCAAAAGTCATAGAACATAAAATTAAAGTAATTGAGGCTGGTGAAGAAAAAGATGTTCACAGGTTGCCAAGTCATTTACAAGAATTCGTTAGCTTTACTACAAAAGATAAAAATCAAGAGTCTGGATATACTGGTGAGTCTAAATCTGAAGAAAAGTCTTCGCATGTTGTGATTCTATGTGCAGTGATGTTATTAGTGTTAGCTATTGGAAGACATATCTTGCGATTGTTGAGAAACATTTAAAAGCAACTTAGTTCTCCGCAGTTTATGAATTTGTGTAGACGTTTAGTGTATAAACTAAAACTGTGTTGTCTTTTGTTTAGAATAAAGTTTTGTGTGTAGCATTGCATGGATGTTTATTAAGAATTTCATTAACAAAGTACTCACTTAAATATTAGCTACATTATTGTTTAAACATAATAAAAATAATAAATGGGTATTAAAAAGGAAGAAAACATGTTTAACATCGTTAGAAAATCATTTATAAGGTGAGTAAAATATATCTATCAGAAGTGATACAATGTTTTTTTTTTAAAGAAAGTCCATTAGTGAGTTACCAAATTATCTACATTTTCAGGTAATACAGAGTTTCTTGATGTTCTGTGAAATTGTAAAAGTGCGGTTTTGTATTAGTCACTTGTCAGTAACACTTATTGCCAAAACGATTTTTTGAGCGTATTGATCGTTCAACACACGTATACCGATAGATATATAAAAGTATTCTTTCTTACCGAAATTGGAGAAATATAATATATTGCATAGATAGTTCACCTAGTTATAATCATAAAATAGTTGCAGCAATTCATGTAAATGTTATATGTAATCGTACATAAACAGATGTCTGTAATTAAAGGTCACTTGATAAGTGCGTTATCGTATTGTTGAAAAGTTGTGATAAAATAAAGAAGTATTTTTATGATTTACCAGATAAAATAATTCTGCAAGGTTGTTTTTAGAGTTTGGGTGGATATGAATTTCAGAGCTATGTTGTTCGCAAACATTCTCTTCGAGACGTAAAGTCACGTCGCTCCCGACTGATGCACGGGCGTCGTCCGTGAAAATATTTGGATCATCTATATTGGTAGCAAGTAACATTTGCTGATTTTAAGTCGCATTTAAAATAAAGTAAAAGTGAAAGTGTATAATGTTCATAAATAACTTTAATCCCACAGAACGGGAAAGAGACAGCATGTTTATACGATTTCAAAAGCGTTGCTGACTAATCTTATCTCTGTACGGCTGCTACATAATATGTCAGTAGCACATTTCTTTTTATTACGAAAGGAGTAATAACAACAACAAAAACTTGTTTCGTACATATGAACACATACTATAGAAATCTTGTGTCCAATGTCCTTGCTGCAAGCTTGCTTACATGTGTTAGCGAAGTTAAAAAGTATTTTTAAATCCGTCGTTTAAGGCGCGAGTTAATAGGTAATTATGTAATGAGAATATTGAATTATTTGTACAATGTCACTACTTTGATTTGTATCAGATTTTGAATTCTAATACATTAGTAAATAAGAAAAGGCAGAGCCTAATGCTATTACTCATGCAAAAGTTTCAGAATTTTATTTAGAAATTAGTAATTGAACGAAAATAGACCGGGCGGTCGACAATCGGACACGGTGCGCAGCGTTGTGCCGTTGCAAATCCACTGCCAAAATGTAGGTGTAGTTATACTTGTTCATGACGCTTGCTTCAGTCGTAAAAGTGGAAGTTGTTGCAGCGAGATATTTAGCTCTGGCGAATGTGCACAGGCATATAACAGACTTCCGTTTACGTCAAACTAGAGTATCTGTGTAGATGATGTGTGCACCGTTTATTATTTTTCTTTACCTACGTACGTGTTATTTAAAAATGTTAACTCGTTATACGTATATCGTTTAATATTATATATCGTTTTTATTACTTACGGTATAGTACATCGCGGTGTACTGAAATCAAATGTCAGAGCAAAAGTAGGTTAAATATGTCATAATGTTAACAAAGGTAACGTTTATTTTTCCACTTAATATATTTTGAAACTCGAACCTTAACAACAAGTTGACACTACTAACACTTTTGCATTCATTGATATGCCATAACAATGGAAGAAGTACTAAGAGTGACCAATACCGGTGCAAAATTATTTTATCTTAACTGACCTTTTTACTTCTGATTACCGTCAGTGGTTGACTTAACCATCCATGACGATCCGGAATCAGTCAAGCCTTTACAATATTTACCGTTATTTTCCTTATTATGTTTCTGTTCGTTCCCCGTAGTGACATCGATAATAGATATTTAACCTTTAATACAAATCAATAGCGAGTTTACATTGAATATACTGCAAAGCCATCTTGTGGCTGATTACAGACAAGCAAAAACAGTTGTCACTTAATTTTTCTTACAAATACGGAACAGCGACAATTACTAATATAACGAAAAGGATCAGTCAACTCGGTGCATTTGTACTTAAACTGTGCGTTTAACAACAGATGTATTTAACCTCAAAATTATATTTGTAAGATGTATTTTGAAATGTAACTTCTTTTGGATCGTTGTGAAACGTGTATCTAAAAAAAAACAATAATAAATGTTTAGGCGTACAGAATGAGATGGAACGCGTTTATAGACTCACTATACTTCGTCTACTCAGTTATCAATCGTGTATATATTTCGCGGCATAATATTCCTTGCGTTGAATGTTAATTTTCTATATGAGTGACTAGTCACTCGAGTCATCTAGAGATAATTCGACCAGTTAGGCAGTCAACAAAGAGCGAAACGTCAAAGAGCCCGCGGGTGCGCCGGAAGCGATTTGACTGCGGAAGTGACGTCATTGTAGGGGGTCGCTTGAACTTGTTAGGCTCGCGTATCGCTACTGTGTTTTACTGATCGTACAGATACTATGAGATAACTACTTTGAACCTTAAATGTATAACTCGAGAACAAAAATGATTACTCGCTGGCTTGTAACTCGAATCAAAGCAAACTGGCTTTCAGTCATAAGATACGTAATGAACATGAATGCTTCTGCTTCTGCCAAGTGGTTTCTGACATTATGTTATACATACATGTTTGTTATATTTTATGTGTACTACATGTAGACTGCTATTTATACACTGATCATGCCTATATAGAATATTAACATAAAATATAAACAACATATCATTAATTTCTCCCCGTATTTGTATAAAATACTAAGTTACAGTTTTATAACCAATGAATTTTGTATTACAATACTTAAGAAATGTAAAGAACTGATGTCTGCGTTGTATCATATATCTATGATTACTCTTGCTAATAATGGAGTGAAATTTAGATTTCATTTTGATCTTTCAGCATGAAAAATCTTCACAGGAATATTTTTAAATAAATAAAGTTATTTTCACTTGCACATATGTACAGGACCATTTGTGGATACGTGAATTTGTTAAGTTTTCTATGCGCAAAAACATGATTTACAGTTAGAATCAATATAAGCGTGCGTGTGCATAATTAAAAATAAATAATTCTGTACGTTTGGACCTTAGAGATTATTTGGACTCCGTATACAAACACAATCCTGTGTGTTATTTTAGTTTTTTTCCGCAGTCGATGACGTTAGTTAAATTTTTTCTTGTAATTCAGCGCCATCTACCAGTGTTAAAAAACCTAACAATTGCCCTCCGTCGCCGTGAGATGGCTATTGATTATTTGTAAATAGTTTACGTATTAACTAAATAGATAATATTTTAAGTATTTTTGGAAGTGTACGGTTGTAAAACGTTAAAAAAACTGTATTGTGCAAATTAGCTTACATTAAACAACGGCTATGGTGCTAACATAACTCTTAATATATATTAATATTATGTAGATTCATTTTCACGTCATCAAGAATCACCATTTTACGTCCGAAATAATCTTAGTAAAAGTGCTTTTAAGGTTTATGGCGTAGATCGTCACTGAAATAAGATTTCCCTACAATAATAAGAGCCTTCATAAAAAGTTTACAACTTTGGACCCACGCGTCTCCTCGAAATTAGCATATTATTTAATGGATTATGTATATTTTTGTACATTAAAAGCAATAAATTATTATTTAGGAGTTTTATTTTTAAATAAAACATGATACACGAAAAAATTTAAAAATTTTGTTATACGAATAACCCCTTGTGACTTCTCGCGAGAGCTTTTTAATCTTATTAAATGCATACTTTCCGTATCATTAATTAACAAAACTATAAAATGGCTCTAATACGGCGAAAGCTATAATAACATTAGATACCGTTTCAGTTTAAAAACAAAACCCAGTGTTGATTCTTTATTCCTATAGAAAAGTTTATTTTAAAGGTTTTTGAGTAAATTATGTTAGAAAATATTGTTTATTTTATTGTCATAACGTAATTGTATAAAATGTTCTATATATTTAATTATCTGCAGGTCAAAGTGTTTGCCTATACACCACCACCTTTTTCAATTATGGTTATATCAGAGCGTACATTAAGCAAAAATTCTAACTCTCCTATCGCTTTGTGACTATTATGTTACGAAACTCAAAATTCTTCTAGAATAACAACATAATATTCATAAAAAGAGAAACAAAAAAGCCGTGAAAAACATTTAACATTTCCCGAAGTTTTTTGGATTAAGATGATTATTGTTTTATAATTTTATAAGTGTCTGTCTTAAAATGTTCTCGTACTTGCTTTTCAAAACAGTCGATTACTTTCTAACTATTATACATATTAAAATTTTGTTAAATAATATTATAACGAGAACCTTCTAATTCTTTTAAAGCAAATCCTCATAAATAAAACAATGTCGAGATTAAAAAAGCTTTTCGCGTTTCGCTAATTCTTCTGTGCCAATAACTACTACAACAAATATAATTTGCTAGTATTTTTTAAAACCGAACATGAACTGACACGCGCTGCAGCGAAAAGTATGCCGAAGCTTCCATATATTGTAAACTGTCGCAACTCCAAAACATATTTCAAATGTAACTAATAATATACGAGTCCAGAAACAAAAGTGAGGAAGAATATTAAGTGATAAATCACTTTATTTATTTCAAAATGAGTAATAGTTGGCAGAATGCTTTATTGTTATTAAAACTGGTTGAATTTTGTACGCAATCTTTATCTAAGTCACTATGATATTACTGTTCGCTACGTCCCACTTCTATTGCAATAAATCTTTATTAACCTTACTGTCTACATAACTAGTTGTTAACATTTCCTACGAACAGGATACTCCTATCCTATATTTTCTCGTTTTATTTATTTCTCAATTCCTCTCTGATGTCATATTACGCGGTCTTTAGATTTGTTTTATCTGTAGGCTAAGAGGTCAAAATATTAGGAGAAAGCCGATAACATTAACATTATACATTAATATTGAGAACACAAGTTTCTTAAACTACGACGTGTAGACACGACTGAGCAACGCTGTATCACTTTAACAAAGTTCAACTTAACACTCGCCAAAGTTTGAGCAATAAGGACGTTGTTATACAGGAACTTCATACGTTAATTCATACGTAAATTGTTCGGAATAATATATCATTCGTAGCTTTCGGTCGGCGGTTGGCGTTGGCTAACTGGGTTTGAATTGTTGTTGGTATTAAATACGAGGATGTCCAGGGCGCGTGTTGGTGCTCTGTTATTAATCTAACCGCGCCTCTAATTAATGTTTCCTGCTGCGAATTCTCCCACGGCAGCCCGCTGATTACACTCTGCATTTAAACCGACCTGACTTATCTTAATTTGTAGAAAAAAATGTTAGCAACGTAACTCTTGATGTTAGCAACTTCCTGTACTGTGTGTTTTGTACATAAAAAAATAATTGATATATTTTCTAGTTAATTATTACCTTGTTCATGGGCTCAAACATAGCTGCATGTTTACTTAATTAAAGTTAAATATAAAAATATTGTGAATATTTTAACCGACGACAAAGAAGTAATCAAATCATTAAGTATTTTTTTTCAAGTACGACCATGCGTTACTTTTGATGTCCAAACAAAACAATTCTTTGCTCTTTGGTAATATAAAAAATCTCTACCCTTACTAAAAAGTACTACTATGTAAAACGGAGCATGGGAATCTTGCTTGGCAACAGAAATAGATGTTGTGAGGTGCCCTAGGTCTCTGAAAAGTAGAAACCAACAAAGTCTTGAAGTATAAACAAAACTAAACAAAATTACAATTGTCGAGGAGTACGTAAACGCGTTGTTTGATTATGTGTTTATTACCTGTTATGTGGCGTTTAGTAACGATAACGGTAATGCTCAATTACTACTGATACAAAACTTACATTGTAAAAAGTAGACAAATGGCATTACACTTTCTAACACTAAATCGTTGTAATTTTTTAATCGTGTTTACTACAATAACAACGATAAAATAAGAAAGTGTGAAAGCTTTAAGATATTATAGGTGGTGAAACTATTGTGTGTTAAATTAAAGCTGAAACATATTTTTCAATATGAAGAATATAGTTGTTGTAATATTACCTAGATTTTTACTATACAAAATGCGCTTATAGTTAAAAAAAATTAAAATAGAAAGAGTAATTCCCATCGTTCTAAAAGCAAATTCGAGATATAAAATAGAAATTCATCATGGGATGCAATTTGAATCCACTAGTTGTGGAGTGGATGCTGGTTTATTTTCAGCTATTTTGTTCCCGCTTTATTTTCGGCCCTTCCTGTCTCAGCGGACGACGTGCGAATTTAAGGGCGACGCGAAAATATATTATTAAAACGAAATATTCCACTAATTCCCCCGCCGTCGTGCCATTTCGTCGCTTTATTACATTTCAGATGATTATTCCATTCACCGTTATAACGAGAAAAATATAAAAAAGGTTATAAAACGTTTTATTAGGATATTACCATTTAGTTAGAGATTAAAAAAACTACCTTTGTTGTTATAAAGGTTTTAAAATACAGGAAATTGCCGATAACCAATAACATGGTACCCATTAACCCAGGTGGTAGGTCTCTGTTGCCGGAGACCGTCTGGATGGGTACCACCGCAGCTCCTATTTCAACCGCCAAATAGTAGTGTGCGAACATTACTGTGTTCCGGTTTGAAGGGCGCTGTAGCTAGTGTAATTACTGGGGTAACGAGACTTAACACCTTACGTCTCAAGGCGACGAGCGCAATGTGGTGCAGTGTGTACCATCTTAACTAGCACCGCGTTGTCATGGGCAAGCGTATCACTTACCATCAGGTGAACGTCTTGCTCGTCTCGTCGCATAGTAGTATATAAAAAAAAACAAAACATGTATAGAATTTGGTCAAACGAAAAATTTATTTGAGAGATATGTTGCTGAAATTGAAAAATAAGTTCTCGCAGTTGAAATATGTGTATGATGGTATACATTGAAAGGAATTTAGTTTTCTTTATATAGTCACATGTATATCGGTTGTTTATTTTCTTTATATAGTTTCCATTGCTTTCCGTTTCCGAATGGGGGTGCACGGTATCGCGTCACGCGGCGTTATCACAGGCCCTCTCATCAGTCCCACCGCAGGCGTCCGATACGGCGCACGTTGCCGCGGCTCTAGCATTTTCCGCGAGTTTCCCGACACTCGTGTGCTGGTTTCCTATCGCTCTTTACACGGTGTCAGTCCGCTTTTGTTGTGTGTAATAATATCTAAATGGATGGCTTAATGGAGTTATTGATAAGTTGATGGGTGCCGACGCCAGCCCGTGCGTATTCCACGTGATCGGATTACGGAATAAAGGGATACTCTGTTGACTCACTGACGTAAGTAGATACGTTTGGGAATTTGTTAATGAATTAGTCGTTTTGTTTGATTGGTAGATTAGCCACCTTAGCCGGAGGAGGAATATTGAAGGTCGCGTGTAGTAATATTTATCTTTTATCGCAACATTTCGAATCGCTTTATCATTGTTAACCGGTTATTTTCTTTTTTACGATCATTATTATGTTTATGTAATAACTTCATGATTTACTTATATTAGTCATAAGACAAAAAAATATATATTTTCTTCGCCCAAGTTTTAAAATTGCGAAAATACCGGTCGGTAAGGCTGCTACTATTTTGATTGGATGACAATTATGTTATCCATGTAGAACAATTGTTATTTATCAGTATTATTATACTAGAAGTATTCTTCTTATAAATACATACACTTGCAAAAAATAGTTCAAAAGCAGTTTTATATTATTACATTAAGGTATACACACAACTTAAGAAACATAAAAATAATATTATTTACATCTCCGGTACCCAGAATATATAATACTTTTATAAATTATTGTAAAAATTTAAAAAGTTGCTATACATATCTGTATTTTTTAGTTAATATTAAATTTAATTACACTGGTTTAAGTCTGTCGCCGGAGACCTATTAGGTATGACCACCGCAGCGCCTATTTTTGCTGCCAGACAGTACTTTGCAAAAACTACTGTGTTCCGATTTGAAAGGCGTTGTAGCTAGTTAAATATCTGAAGGTGATGACATCTAACGTCTTGGGTCTCAGTGCCATGACCACAATGTGGTGCAGTGGGGCATTCTAACGTCACATCGTTACTAACGTAGACCGTAGCACTAACCATAAAGTGTTGGTTTCGTTCAAAAACAAAAATTACAAAACGAATATTAATTTTCTTTATAATTAAACATCAATCAAACATAAAATGTATAATACGGTTTCATTACACAGAAAAAAATCTCTTTCCGACAAACCACTGGAAATTAAGAAACAAGTTACATGGAAAATATAGCGGTGTATTAAATATTTAGAACATGAAGTATTTGGAGGAGATAGTGAACAATAGCACAAATAAAAATTAATACGCAAGTTACGAATTCAAGGGGCGAAGTTGAGCTTTTAAATTAAACACCACCGTCTAATGTTACAATGTACGAATTAAAGGTGAACACGAAACTTTTACGATTACTGTTACGATACAGGTAGGTTTTAACGCGAGATATCTTACGCTTTAGGCGGCGGTTGAGCTCGGGGAAGTGCTTTATTTTATTACACTACGTAACGTTTTGTATTTGCCAGCCTTAACTAAGTCTTGTAAATAAAACATCAAGTTTTAAATTAAATTATCATAGCATTAAATGTTTCCTTAATTAACATTTGTGAGTGTAAATTATGACCAAAAGGTATATATTTGTTATAGGTCTTTTTGTTTACTCAAAAACAAAATCTAATGTTAATGTATTTTCATGTTTTAAATCAAACTTTTAAATTGATAATTTTTACTTGGATTTTCATCTTAAACGGATATAAAGAATATTTTTTTTAAATTAAGGCATTGAATGTTAAAATAGAGTACTCAGTTCGAAATAAACAGTTATACGTTCCTAATCGAGGGTAAAATAAAAATTCAATTGATTTAAGATTCTAACGTAAATCCTAATTAAGCATGAGTAATTTCAAAAAATCATTATTGTCTATCTATCTAAATCAAATTTAAATACTTTTACAATGTTTTTCAGTTGCTGGTTTATTTATTATAGCAATTTGTGCGTCGGCACAGTTAGCTTAATTTTGTTACGTTAAAGCATATAATTTCTGTTGGGAATAAAGAGATAAAAATGGTTTTATATTCATTTGCGTACTTATAACGTCTATATTATAATGGCTAGTGTTATCGAATTTATATACGGAGAATAATAATATTAAAGGCGAGTTTTAGGCGAGGTTGTTTGATAGACACACAATGCGGTTGAAGACGATCGAGATATCGAGGTCAGGGATAGTGTACCTACTCGAGCCACACCCATCCCCTGCCAGTCTAGATACCACGGTCATGATAATCCCTCATTACGTTTAATTAACATCCGGTGCAACTAATCCAATTAATTTGATTACGCATTCCCATTTCACGTTGGATTGGCTTAATATATTAATTTTGTTTTTTGGAAATTGTTTTCCTATAATAAATGCTGGAATGAAAATAATAACCTGCTGGATATAGGAAACAGTTTGACGGCGTATTCAGTAGCTTTCCTCAACCTTAACCAATTCGTAGGTTCAGCTTATTGGTGCCCTACCAGCATTGTGTCCACTGGTACGACTGTCTGTCATATGATGTACGCTGATAATGAACAGTAAAGTTACTTGTTGTTTACTGTTCCAACAGTCCGTAACAGTCTGAAACACGATCTTTTAGTAATTAGTCGATTAAACCTGGCGAATACTAAACTCGAAAGCTACAGTGTAAACTTTACTTGCTCTGTAATTAAAAAAGTTTTCGAGCTAAACATTTTCAAATGAACCTAACATACAGAAGCTGTAATTTGTTAGGACCAATGCGCTCGGGGACGTAACGTTGACATTTAAAGCGCACACAAAGGCTTAAAAATAACAGTTACTAATAATAGAAACATAATTATCACCTATTTTAATTTTTATAATATAAATATCACAAAAATAATGCCATAACTTTTCCGATTTTGTTAGTTAATCATTCGTGTGTTCAAATACTAATATATGATATATCAGTGTTTGTTATATAAAAAAACATATATAGAAGTATATTAATAACGGTTAAAAAACAAAAGAGAATCATGTTTGACCTGGGATTTCAATCAACTTATAACAAAATAATAACAGTACAAACATAACTTTCGATTCTATTAATAATATGGCTAATTAGATTCTATTAATAAGATTCTAAGTAATTTGTAAAGACTGATCAAAAATTAAAAAAATCTAATTTAAAATGCGGCAACTCAGGCTTCGTCTATTATGTAATAAAATTGTGTACATTAAAAGTAGTTGGTAATGACCTAAAACGATAAATTCTCGTAAGTTTATTGGATTCATTAGTTGTTCATTACGTGGGTGTAATAGGTTACCGCGGTACCCTTTTATTTGTAAATTGAATTTAATCACCGTTTCTGAGGCCTGTAAAATGTTTTATATACAACGTAAAATCAATTTCGTTTACCCTTTCTTATCAATTACTATGTTCTTACTCTAGCTGGAAGAAAGAAAATAATTTTACTGTCTGCTTGACGCCGTCTCCTCCAGCTTGTTTAGTGATCAAAAAAATCCTGGTTAAAGAACCTTTGTGTATTTCTCCTCATATCAACTTTCCTATGTTTCGGTAGCCATTTATATGAAAGCAAGCTCTCTTTGTTTTCAGTATCATTGTCACTTAACATGAATTGTACATAAAATAAGTGTTATAGTGTTAATGTTGCTATAAAACACAATTGTAAAAGATTTGACGCGACATTGACTAATAAAACTTTGTTAGGTACATATATATAAGTAACGTTGCATGTGTTTTATGATTTTTTTAAATTCATTACTCATCTATTTACCAGCTGAATAATGGCAAAGGAAAATAACCGCAGTGTACGGAAAGTTGTATAGGTTTGTCTGTTTAATTTAACCTAGTTGTTTGATGATTCAGTTTTCATTCATTAAACTGTATAAAACCAAGGATTACGTAACATGAATATTAGTTTTGAACGTAATGGGTTAGCGTTGTTTTAGTCATAATCTGCTTTCTGGTTACTGTAGCTTCTAATATTTAATCTAGCTTCTAGGCTAAGACTTCCAAACGCAGAGATATCAACTTGGTAAAATATTCTAGACTTTTATTCAGTTAATATTGTAATTTATAGATATAATGATGATTATTTTTTGATGCAAATATAAATGCAGATAAGCAAGGTATTCAAATATCTAAAAGATAACTTCTAATAAGATTATATAAGAAATGTAATATAAATAATTTTGTATCTGCATTTATATTAAAAAAAAAAAAAAAACCTTTGTGAATTCACAGGTCCGTGGACTTACAATTAAATAAACATGCTTAGATATAAAGACATGCAAAATGAAGAGCTCCATTAACTACCCGATTGGTTTTAGTGTAAATGGTATGAGTAGATTATAAGCAAAACAGAGCAGCTCTAATCGCGAATTTTTTCCAGAATTATCGATCTTTTTCCCTAATTTGTCTTTTTTAATACTCATATTTATTTGCTTATTCGCTGTTACTGGTAAAGATTGTTTTACAAAAGATGCAGTATTACATGCTGTTAAAATGACGAATTGAATATGGTCCTTAATTTTTATTATACCTACCTTCAACATCTCTTTTGTCTTCCAAGGTTGACTGGTGCAGAGTGCTACATAAGCATAGAGCCCGACCTTTATAGGTTCTGCGATAATAAGTAAATAAAACAAAAAAAACTTTCGGATATAACCGAAATTTATTCTACTTGAAAAAACGAGATATCATACATTATCTCGTGTACAGTTCTTATGGTAACTTGTATGTGGCAGATGTTTCAAATGTTTATAATGATCCTCATTAGATTGCGTAAATGTTAGTCTTTTTTTTTTCAATATAAGCAACGTGCACAGTTCGTTCCAGCTGGTCCGATGTATTAGGGGCGCATTATTTTGTTAACATGTGTAGCACAAGTCCCGATCGGCATTGTACGTGTCGGACAAATAGAATAGGCTGATTGTCTGTAATGGTGGGCGCGGTCGGTTCACACAGTGCGCAGGATCTGGGCTCTATTTGCCGCGCATGCAGTCATGTGAGACGGCGCGCCCATACTCCAGACGCGTGGGCACACATTGCATTTTTAGTCTGTGCTCAAAATGTATCATCAGTTACAAATTAAATGTGCTATTTCAGTAATTCAAAATAAAATGTTTTAAATTTACAATATTATTTTTATTATTTTATACCGTAGATAACTAGTTTTAACATAAATAATGTTATTGCACGAGGAATTTGTAATTATAAACGTAATTTCTTACAAACGTCAACTTGTTCAACGCCTGCAGTTGTTAGTAAGAACAAGTAATCATTTACTCGTTATATTGAATAACTATTAATCATAATCGTTATAGTAATTATATTATAACTGCAATAATAAAACTGATATGTGTAAAGCAAGTAGTACCTAATATAAATAATTTAACAAATGTCTGAAGAAATTAAAACTATATACCGCGTACCTCTTACAAAAACTGTTGAATATAAATTATAAACAAATACAGATAACTGTATTAATTTGAGTTGGTCGAAGTGCTTCTGTTAAGCTGCCAACAAGCGCTAAAAGGTCACTACAAAGGTCGGGATGTAGCCTAAGTTTTATTAGGCATATTGTTTACGTATAAGTCGATACGCGACCTTCGCTAACTCTGTGGACAATTTCGTAAATACGTGCTCTGTGTTGTGATATCATGATCAGGCCGGCTTCAAGTTTCGTTCCTCTAAATACAATACAGCTTATTTTAGTCCTGACTTTGGGCCAATACAATTCGTAGGCCAACAGATGCCATCGCCAACTGGCAAACCGTTTTAGCTTTCGACACTCCATTACCTTGTTTTTTTTATTTTTTCAATTACTTGAGTATATTGTGTTTACTTGATACTTGACATTGTTACGAATTTGCTCGTGTATCATACATGACATTGATTGAGTGTAGATACTTTGGGTTACAAAAGTTGGGGTGTAAATTATTGTAATATACGTAACAATACAAAATCAATTAATGTTATGTTTCTTACTAACTCTATATATTACTTACTATGGTTAAGTATTCGCTCATTTATATACTGGTACTGGAGGTGATATAGTATATAATTCATAAATATGCATAAATAAATAATGTAATAAATATGTAAACTCGCTATTGAAAGCGATGCTGTGCTGATTTTATAAGGTCACTCTTAACACAATGTTTCAATACTTCTTCGTCATTGTTAGATGAATATTGTAATTTCACCTGTTATTAGCTGTTATTGTTTAGTACAAACTCACAAGAATAACTAACTCTCTTCAACATTTTGTTAATTTCATTATTGTATTCCGAAAATTACATTACTCATGACAATTACATCTATTTAAGAACAAGTATTTAGAGGAAAATAAATAAAAATACAGTCACAGAAGTCAATACGTATTTAAATTGAACTTGTTAAATACAATTTAACAACTTTAATTCTGCAAATCACTTCACGAACAGTACAGAAATTTTAGACAAGTGTTTCTTGCTAAAAGGCAAAGCATACTTTCTCCCCAATTATTCCACGTACGTTAATTCAATATTGGCTTAGCACAGTTGTGGAGTGACGCATGAGCGCAAATGACCCACATCCTTCACCTTCGACTAACACCTAGGCTTCCTCTTCATTACATAGTAGATGCAATTGTTCGAAGCTATTGAACTTCAATCCTAAAACACCAAGAAATACAAACGAAAATACAATGTTGACAAAGCAATTAGTTTTTAACTATTTCTAAATATTTTTCACACGTTATAGTAGGTAGCATATTACAATAGTAAGAATTTACAGGTATGTAAAGTGCAAATGATGAACGATTCGACCGACAAGCTTAACCGAAATATTTGTAAGAAGTAAAATCTGGAATCTAGAGCAAACATCTAGTTATTTGATATCATCTACATATACCAATATGACGTTTACATATTGGTAACTTTTAAAACATGTAGTAATTGATTCATCAGGAGGAAATAAAAGAATTTAATGATTTTAAGGTAGTAACGGTGATTATTTTATATATACAGGTACATATATATTTCATCACTACAAACCATGAAACATTGGGTAGTATGTGGTAACAACTCGATCTTTTTTGTATTACCTAATAAAATTACAACCAAAACTTCTCGAATAGTTATAGAAGTAAGATTTTGCGTAACCATTTGATTAGTTTATGGTGATTTTATTTTAAAAATTATACTATCTGTTGCAAATAAAGGTTTTAATAAATTCTTTTACTGGACTCTGATTATATACATTTCATATCTCTGATTATATATAGGTTATAGTAACAATATTAATAATTTAATTAGAACAGACGATAAAGAGATAACATGGTGTATATTCTTTTATATATCATATACTTATCGCGTCTGCGACATCCAATACGATTTTGAACTTTATAACATCTTGAAGGCCGTTCTTACCGCAACAAACGTTATACAAAGTAACTATTTATGTACCAAAACGTCGGATATTATAATATAAATAAATAGACCATTACTCCCAACAAAACTTATCATAATAAAATAAATAATCGATTAATTTGCAGAGACCGTCATGATAGCGCCGACTTTCAAAGCTCGATCTACATCACCAGGTAGGATGATATGGTGTGAAAAGTTTGGTTAAGTAAAAAAGAATAAAATAATAAAAACGCGTCCCTGTAGTCGTAATGTTTGAATAATTTAACTTTAAAGAACACAATAAAATGTGACGCCTAAAAGGTAAAGCCTATACTTGTGCGCTACACAGGAAATATTACGTTTTTAATCATTATTTAAAAACCAAATACATACTCGTTTCAATGTTCAGCTTTTGTTATGGCATAATAAAATACAAATTAACATTAGAATGCTACAGAGCAAATAGACCTTGTTATCTATCTGTACAGTCACATGCAGTAAGTTTATGTACTATTAAAAAACGTTTTGTTTCCTGGTGTAAAAAGAATAATTTTAATAAATCAATGATGGTTCATGAATTTGAGCATATTTCCTGTCAGCTGCACTTATTAAATTATAAGTATATAATTCATAGGTCATTAACAAAGGTTTTGCATGGTGACATGCAACTAACATTGTTTTTGAACGTTTGTTCGTTGTTTTTAGTTTGCGTGTGCTGTGTTTTGTTTTGATTACTAATATTATCAAAATTGTTAGGATAGTGATGTTATTAGACTTAACTTAATTTTTTTTTTATAAAAAAAAAGATCATATTGTTTTTCAAGTTTATATTATACGAGTATGCAAATTTTTTTTTTTTAATCAAACTCGTAGAAAACGTTCACAAATCTATCAGTAAATATCTTATATATGAAACTAAAGCTCCGTAAATATGTATTTGTTAAGAAAAATAAGCAAGATTAATTTTTCACTAGATATCTAGCTATCATAACAGTATTGCTGTGTTCTGGCTGTTCATATGGGAGCCAGAAAATTCTATTTGACAAGCTTTACCATCAAACGAACTTATTCATACATAACATCATATGAAATTAGGGTCGTGTTAGGGCAATGGCATCAAAAAATCCTGGTTAATCGTTACTATTCTTTTAGTTTCAATTTATCGTTGATTTTATGTGGAAAAGTAAATAGATATAATAACATCAACCTTTGTTACGTGACATTGCACATTAGAGCAATTAGAGCGTGATCCATACAAGTTCACTGTGCATTGTAATCCTTCACATGATTAGCTCAAAATTATTATGTTACTGTCAACCATGAAGGTTAACTGTTTCTCTTTAATCACAGAGAATATAAAGTAGGTTGGGACAAAACTATGAAAAATTTTCCTGTTATATCACTAATCAAGGGCGTCGTTGTTTACTTAGTACTAACTAAAAGTAGAACCACAACTATGCAACAACTATTTCTTTATTATTCTTGACCGCGACATTTTCCGTGAGGTAACTTCAGTTCAATAATAACATCCTACAGACCGAGTGACATTGTCGTTTCATTTGCCTTGAAGTAAACTTTACTGACGTACTTCTACTATTAGTGTATTTTACTAAATAACTAACGTAAATCGAAAGCCGTAAGAATTTAATTAATGATCCTTTACGTATTATTTAACTCCTTTACATTTATCTCAGCTTCTATCTTTTGTTGTATAGAGATGGAATGTCAAACACGTAAAACCAGGGTTACCCATTCGCCTCATTTCAAGGTTGATAGTATCGATTGACCAACTACGTGACATGTTTAATGCTTAGCACATACATCACTAGTTGTTAATTATTAAAATAGATTAAAAAAAATATTAAACTTTATTTGTCATTTACTTGGGATATACTAAGTGCAATAAGCGATGCAAATTTCTATTAAAACGAAATATTGTGTACACAAAATGGTGTGATTGTATAACTTTATAGGTATAAAAGATAAATTGTAGATAGATTGAATGGTACGCAAACTATGCTATAATATAATTGTACAGTTGTATATTCGTTACACTTTAAAAAAAGAAAACACAGTAATATCCTATGGCATTCAAATCCAAACCATTAAAATTGATAGATTGAACACTACAACCTTCACTAAATGGATGGTTTAATTATTTCAATTCGTTTTTCAGTTTTTATTTTTAAAAAACAATTTAAGTCTACGTTTGCTATACTAAAATAAAAATTTCTTGCAAATGTGTAAACAAACAATGGATTTCTTAAACGGAAACCCTTTCCATTTATACGAAATCTGTTCTAATGGTCCTATTAGGGGGTACGTCGAACCCTTTTACCAAACCGTTTAAATTGTCAATTAGCACTTCGGATTCAACCTGATTTTTAATGCAAATCCTTTTTAAAGTTGCGAATTGGTTACAAATTTATGTTCGCATTAGAAGCATCGCTTTCATGTGTCTTTTAAATATGTAATATTGATTATTTACACTCAATAGAAGTTTTACTGTACATTAATGTTTCGTAATTTGTGGAATTCTTTTTTTAATTTTTTGCATTTGCGACTTTCTTTTGAATAATATCTCCAAATGATTATCTTCCTTGCGAGAAGACAAACATGAAATTTATCTGATGATTAGTCATACGCCTACACTAAACAAGTGTCTATATAAAATAATGTTGTTGTAAAAGATGTAAATGTAAGCCTTATTTCCTCAGTAATTTGTCTACCTCTATAGCTCTTTAAACTATAATAAAACAAAACCTAAAAGAGAAAAGTAAAAATTGAAAACATAAATATTAAGACATCTTATTTATAGCCTACGACTGTATTAGATGTCTGTCGGTTGTTGATGATGAGCTATATGTTAACCTAAACCAGGAACTGTAAACATATTTATTACTCATGATTTTTAAACATAAAAATCGTAGGTCTAACTCCATTAGTCTTGTATTATTAAAACGTGCACCTTTTTGCACCGTCATTGGAGTCATGACAATCACGCTTCTCCCACCATATCAAACTACTATGTATGTTATGGGGAGTTCCACAGTACGTTTACATTCAACATTTGCTACCTTTGCTACCCCTTCGCGAACGTCTGACTCCTGTTTGTCTGTGTTACTTGTTTAATGTGAAAATGTTTACGTGCTTTCGGATTTCATCTGATTAATGTTTATTCAGTGATAAATATTGCGTGTGGTGAGGAAACATTTACTAAACGAAATAATTTTCGCGATAAATGTTAAATACATTACTACAATCAACTCTTATTCACTTACTGGATTATTTCTTTTTTTCTATATATTGGTATGGAGTGATATATTAAGTGATATAGTATTATTTTTAATACAAGTGAGGGACGTCTTTTGTGTTAAAAAACTTTGTAGAAATTGCAGAATCTCAAGTTGTATGTACGACAAAATTGCCTGCGTACGTGTTAACGAAACTGTGCCACAGTCATTCTTATTGAACTTTTATAGAGTTGCCACGTTGTCGACTCGTCAGAATATTAATGGAACATAATACGTTCTGAATACTTGTTACAACTTTTCCCATTACTTTGCTCAGATTTACATCATAAAAAGTACACCTTTAAAGCAATGCAGCGTTGGGAGCGGAACTCGATGAAAGTTTCTTGTTAGACGTCTACTTGACTGAGAGCAACTCTGCCTTGTAAATGCTAATGTGATTGTTAGCTCGTTATTTACGAAAATAGCATTTTATTTAACGAAATAGAGTTTTAACTAATTGAGACGTAAAGCAAATTTTAAATTCCTTAATTATCGACTAAAACTGAACTTTGAATTCTCATGTTGTTCTATGAGAATATAAGTACAGTAAGCTATAAGTTATCTAATGATTTCTAGACAAAAATATTTTGCACTTTTAGTTCGAAAGTAATTAACCCGAATGATTGTGACTACGCAATCCGTGATACATCTCCCTTTCTAGACTTTAATCTGCAAACTATTCCTTGTGCCTCAACCTCTTTTAAGAAGAATGTGACAAAGCGCGACTACGTCATTCTCATCGTCATTTGATCTTTGCCTCTTGTAATTAAAAGGACTGCATCTCGCAAAAACGGAAAATTCTTCTGACTTTGTGTCAACGCTGTGTGCATTTTTCACGACTACGTGAAATGAGTTCTGTCTGTACTCGTGAAGAACAATGTTACGGCTAAGGTGTATTATTTCAAACAAACCCAGCATATCAATTTATATATTTTTGTTAATCATTTAAGCCTTTGATGGCAATGCCAGCACATTAAACCCTACATAGTACAGTATACCGAACATTATCTGGATAAATGGAGATGAAAACGAATTAAATACGTTTGAAAATCTGCAACTAAAAATCTGTTTTAAAAGTTAGAACATAATTTAAGCCTTTGCCTTTTTCATTTATCAATCGTTTTGCAATATTTATTCGAGGAGTGATAAATTTTTGAACACAGAAAACCGTGTTGAAAAAAAAAAACGTTTTTCAATGGTGTATTTTTGTGGAATGCCTTCGCTTTGCTTTTAAATGTTAACTATTCAAAAAATATTTTAATATTTACCTCCAAGTGTATTGATAAAATTAAAAAAAAACAGTGATGTTGAATTTAACATATCATTAAAACGATATTTTCATTAAAATACTTCTGTTGATAAAACATTTCATCATTAGTGGGCGGTTTATTTAAAGTTTTACATTATTTTGTGCTATGATGTTCTACCAAATATTAAATTTCTATGGAATTATAATATTAAAATTCTGCAGAGTCTTTCATTTAGTATAAAAGTTCATTTAAATTAAAAAATAATGTTAGGGGAAATTGAAATAAGCGAAAAACATTTACATTACTTATTTTGATCCGTTATTGGGGTAACCGACTCATATATTGGTAATGTACTTAAGAAGGTTGCTCGCTAACAAAGGAATCGGTGGGTATACGTGAAGGAACCCCATTGTGTTGTTGTTGCCTTCTTGTTAAAAGCAGTCGATTGAGGACCTTTATCTGTACTTATAGGAAAATAATTTGATTAAATATCTTATATAATACCGAACCATGATATATATGAGCTCCGTAATATTCTTTATAAATACACTTCATTGCTTTTAACTGATTATCTTTAAGAATATTATTAAAAGTTTTATAATACTTACTAAAAACGCATGCTTCATAGCAGTATAAATCATGTTATGAATTTTATAGAATTCGATGAAATTGGAAATATTTTTATGTAACACGAGCGACCACAGTATTATTTGAACGTAATCGTCATAAACGTTCGCGATAAAAACCAGTAACATGTGTTCGTACGCCAGATGCCCTGTGACCTCACTGCGTGCGTATAATTTAAAAAAGTCTAAAAATATCTGTTTGAGGTGTCATCATCTCATCTGTCAATCGTAACTGTGGCTTAATCATCAGTTAAGTTTTATAACATAATATGGATAGCCGTAATATCTATGAGTGCTACATATAACGATGTGTACTTTCAGTACAGCACAGAACTCAAATTGTTTTTAAAACATTTTAATTTATATATAATGTAGCAGTAAGTCTGATGGATGATGAAAAAGCATCATTACTTTACCAACTTCAAGCTTCATGTTTCCACACTATTGGTATTATTAGTACCATTGGTATAACACAGAAAGTATTCAGCAAGAAAGACCTTTTGCCAGTATGATCATACAGAAAGAAAATAGTATATTATAAAAACAACTTATGACTAAAGATACCAACTGAACAAACTTTATTCAGAAACGTATAAAATAATACGCATTTTCATAACCAAACTTGTTCTTTTTTCTTTGAACGGCAATTCTTTTCTTGACAAACATTTTCATTTATCGCTTACAGTACTACTGTGTTGGAATAATTATACTATACTTGGCCGTTAAGCACGGCTATCACATCTATTTCAAACGTTATTTGTTATATCCTACAATGGCACGTACTAAAATATTATTCAGCACTAAACCTGAATTCAAGACATTTGAAACATGATCTGCACTATGTATGATTACGTCGGTATCCGGTGCCTGAATACCAAATAATCGGAATATCATCGCATGATATCAGTCCGTTAACCGTGTATACAACAGTTTATTGGCTGCTTCATGTCAATAAATTCTGCGACTGACCCAACGTTCGACTAGTTAATTATTCACGAGCGTTAAATAGTAAACAAACGTCCATTGTTTCCAATATTGGATATTAGTTTGCACACCCGAATAAGTATTCACATCGAACACGGGGAATATAAAAACACAAAAGTTTTGTTTTGTAACCGTACAATATAATTTTTATAACTACTTAATAACTTTAAGAAGAATTCTCTTTGGTTAAAACTTGTGTTAGTTTTTTAATTAGGTGACGAAGTTGAAATTATCACATATTTATCAACTTACTTTTTCCCGATATACGATCGGTGGTAAAGTGCGGAAGGAAAGATTTACAAACAGTTAAGCACTCGTCATTTCTTTGAAAAGTTTGACAAGGCTCTAATAAACTTTCGCTAGATTAGCATGAAGTTACTTCCTTGATTGTCTAGTTCTGGGTTGGATTCATATAGCAAATTTAGTTCATTTACGCGGCATTCTCTCCGATGACTATGAGTTTAAATCTTGTTTCTTTTATAAAACAAAATATTATAAAAGTAATACATGTGTAAAATTTACAAGATATTAAGCTATGTAAGTTGCGTTATCCAAAAATTTTAATCTATAGTAATTCTTAACTTTTGATAATGAGATCTATTTATTATGAAAAATTCTCGTATGAAGTGGACACATAGCAAAGAATGGATTCCTATAGCTAAACGTCTGTGCGCAAAACTACGAATCTCGTTATGCGAATGAACCGAGTTCCATCTCCGGTCAGGTCGAATGAGATTGTCAGTTGCAATTTAAAGGGTAGTAGTGCTCGGTAGCGTAATAGTAAAGAAATATTCAGTGACGATAAAAACATTTCCAAGACAGATCCGCGAATCCAAAGCAAAACCGACCGATGTGCTACTGAATTAAACTTCCAATCAATGATTGCGTTGAAGAAACCGTTCTCAGCAATGTTCATTTAATTTATATAATGTTTATGTTTACCTTTATTTTTTGTACAGGAATTCTTATTTTGATAAGAACGTGTATCCTCTTAGATGATATTTACACTGGAGTAGGACTTAAAATCCTGCAGTACATATTAAATTACAGTTTAGAATATTAAATTATTATTTTTTTAAATACAGGCAACTCATTAAAAAAGCTTGTAATCTCGACATACGAAAAAAGTTTTCTTATTGCATCTAAACGTACTTAAGGCAACAACATTTCAACGCAAAAATATTAGATCAAAATTGTTTGTGCACGAATATACTTGTTAAAGTTATGGAACTCCTCTTCTTGGATTGAAGATAAAAAATTATTCACAATTGCGGAGCTAAATCATAGTTGATTGTTTATCAATCACATTTTTCATGATTATAAAGACTTGACTAAGATCCTTGCTGATGGTATGCGGAGATATAGTCTAATCTCTTAAATATTCCCACATCACTAATGTTCGAAAATAATGACGACAGGCTATTTCAATACAACGATTTTCGCAACATAAAAATCGATAGGAAAAGCTTTGTCCTTGTAACATCTATAACGAAGGGATAAATGCTTGCCTTTAAATATATATTCTTCAATATTTTTCTATTATACAAATCTATGATCTAAAACAGGTTAAGTATCAAGTCGTAACGTTTTTAGAAATAAATAATGTATCCCTTTGTATGAATTAAAATATTTACCGCTATTACATAATTGTAGGTCACATTCAATTTGTTACGTTACTCGGTCATTAGGAAAGTGATAAAAATAGCAAGCGATCAAGAAGTCGAAGTCCGTATGTGTGTCAACACTGAAACTAAATTAGTTACGTTTCTATTAAGAAGAAGTGTATAACGAAATTTATATTTTTTATAATCATCAAGCTATAGATGTCTACTGCTAGACATAGACCTCCCCGAAATGAACTACACGCCGTAGTTAAGAGAACTTAGTATTATTTGCATTCTAATTTGTATAATAATAACTAGAGCATAGTTAGTCTTGACTCATCGCATAATGTGTCAACAAACATTCGAAACTCAGGGGTAACAACACCTGAGTGTTTGGCTTTGTGACAACTTGCGTAATAGTCATGGACAGCCTTGGCGACAGGAAACGCGGCTTTATGACTAATAGTTAATGAGCTAAATTCAGAATAGCAAATATTTTATGTAGTTTTCATATAACATGAATGAATGGGAAAAAATAGAAAACTAATGTTCACTGTATTCTAAATCAAATCTCCATTATCGAAGACCAAAATAATTGAAATGACATGATTGTTCATAACGGTGAATCTTCCGTCGGTTGTGATTTTATTTCATATATTATATTAACAGTTTTTAAAACTATGTATGCGAGTGTTATAAATATACTTTAAATAGAGATGAAAGATATCTGATACGTCGTACCCACGTTACCGCGGTTGCTACCTACAATTTTGTGGTACAAAAATCCCATACGACCCGACATTTTTGCTCGTCACCTGTAGATAAAAGATGTCAAGTCTTGTTAACCTAGTAATTTCGTGAGCTTCACCGTCTTTTAATCCAAAATACAACCTCTTTTCTACTTGACGATAAGAATGGGACGAAATCTGGTAACTAGTGGCGCTGAATAATCTTTATTTACCATAATAAGATTTAACTGATATATTTGCAAGGCTAATCTATTTCAACTAAAAGCATGGGCTAAGTATAATTTTAGGCTTTGGGTTTAGTTTCCATGACCTGTGCTCTACTGGTCCACGCACTAGTATAATAATAAACCAGCCCTAAAGAAATTATAAAAATTTACGAATATGTGTTGGTTTATTACATACGTTACAGCTTTTAACGGTTTCAGAGGAGCTTACAGTTCTCCCCATTTTTAGTAATTTTTACGGCTCATACACTTGTATTAAAGACAATGAATGATAGATGCTTTACCCCGGGGACTAAGCTTTAACTGACTTCATGCCAATTGGCATGCTAGTCGTTTTAGAGTATAAGTTAGAATTTATGACGAGTAAAGTCAATCTTATCGTACGTACCTTTAAAAATAAATCAAGTCTGCGTAAGTAATATGCACGTTTACGGTTCTCCGTGTTAAATAATAAAACATCAAATAGGAAAAAGTTTTATCTGAAAGTTCAATTTGAACAAAAAGTTGTCTAAATAAATTTTAAATAGTTGTAATTTGTTTCACGTAAGTTCAAAATTTTCGAGTATCGGTATGTAAAAATTTGTATAGAAAAATAATTAAAAACAAGTACATAATATGTAATACAAAGGTTTATAATTTTTATACAAATATTTAGAATTTTCTTGACTTGATAAAATTAGGAGGCCTTCCGAATACCATTTTATGTATTTAGATGTTTCTGTAAGTTAGCTATGCAGAATACACAATAGACATCCGTGACCGTCAGAGTCATCAATCTGGTTGTGTCGTCGCCACGACGTAGCATATAATACTTAAGTAGTTTTGAGATGTTCAGCGGGACATTATCGCTGAACAACACATACATGTGGTAATAATTCGGAAAATTTTTTTTTGCCGGAGATCGTCTAGGTAAGACCTATTTCTGCCTCCAAACAAGACATCTTGGGTCACAAAGCGACGACCACTTTGATGTAGTGTCTAACATCCTGACTATCTATTACCTACATATTATTATGAGCTGACATATCATTTACCATCATATGAACATCCTGTTCGTAGTTTCGTGGAATAAAAAAACTGGTCTCATGACGATACGTAGTCATTGAGTCAGTTTGTGTACATTGTACTATAATGGAACCAATAATATAACATCTTCTGCTACAGATTATACTGAAGTGCGAAATATACATTTTTAAGCGGTTGTTTGATAAAATCTTACTTTTAACCGACCGATTTAATTTATATTCAAAAAAATTAATCTTTAGTGTATTAAATACATTATTTTAAAATTTTAACTATGACGTTTTCTAAATTTGAGCTGAATATGGGCTTAAAATGTTACTGTCCGTGCAAATACAACGCTGCTACGTTGGCGGACGTTAAACTGATTTTCATGCCTAGGTGTCAACTAAAACAAAAGCTCTTTGTAGCATGTGACAGTAAACCCATATTTTTGTGTGCAGAAATATACGTACCGCAGTGGGCACTCGGGTCATGAATAACATGACAGGATATTACTTCGAGACCTTTAGCGGTTTGTGTTTTGTACGCAGAATAACGTTAATAAATCAAGAGCCATGAGCATTGGGAGTACAGCTAAGGAATTATAAAAAATCACACAATCAAAAACAAATATGTGCAGGCCAGAGAGATTATTTTAGGATCAGTTTAAAATTAAATACTCCTCTTAATTACTTATGGAGGTAACTCATAACTTATTTTAAGAAATAACAATTTGAAGAAGAATCTTTGAAGGTCTAGACAGTTATTACTCGCATTAAGGAATTTCTTAATTAGGTCTTTACTTAGACCCATAGTTAATCAAATATTTAATATAATCTAGAGATGCTTAGTGATCAATGAAAGAGCGTCACTAAAGTAACTCTGTGTACTTATATTCGGATGCAGTGTATGGTTTACTTGGAACTAACATCTGGCAGACAGACTTACTACACGTTATGTTGATTTACGTTTCATAATTTACGATCTCATTAAAACTTGTGCTAAGTTACGGTACATTTAATAGTACTATATTTTTTGGCCGACTCTACTGAAAAGCACTTTTGTATGTTTAATTTTCCCAACTTAAATTTAAATAAGTTTTTACTTTATTTTTCAAATTGAATAGTTAAATTTTTGTCAAATGTTATCAAAATAATTGTAACGAAATTAAATTATTAACTTTTGTAAGTGACCATCGTATTTCGTTATTATCTATTATTATATATTTATCGTCGCATTTCCATTAAGAACGAATATTAAAAATTTTATCTGCATTATCTTTTATTTGTAATGCAATAGTAGTTGATTATATAATGTCTAAATATGAAAGATATTTTATATATCTTCGAAATCAAAGTAGAGATAACATTAAAGACAGACGATCAACAACATGAAATATTGGAATGATAGTAATGACAAGGTTATAACAATTTTCATATAACTAAAATACTGACTTGATGTGGGCAGAATTCTTTTAAGAGAGGCCATTAAGCATAAAGAAGAAAAAGATATAACTTAAATTTGATAAGTTAAGAAACAAACTGTGAGTTAATTTTTTTTTAACAGTTAATAAAACGCTAAGTACGTAGTCTTTTTTAATTAGAGTTCTCATTGCTTACAGTTCCTAAATCACAAATATAATTTATTTTACAGAAATAGATCCATCCATTAAAAAAGCGCGTTTTCAGCATATATTTTTTTTTCAGTGAATTAATGAAGGTGGTCAAAGTTCGTTACTAAAATTTCCCTCCTATGCCATACATAAACAGCAAAGGGTCCCATTACCGGGACTTCAAATTTTCTTATATTCTCACAAATACAATGTCATGGCCATTTTACACTTTACAAGCCAAGTGTGAGTTGAAAGATATAATAATGAAAATAAGCTTATTAATATTTAATTAATTAAATAAATTTGTTAGTAAATGTCAACGCTTTTCATACAAATAAGTAATACAGGTACACAAAGTTAATGAATTAAATTATTTATACCGTTACAAACTGTCCTACGTTGTACTTGTATATAAAGAGGACTCGGACTAAAATGGATTAACTTTCACAACCAAGTTAAAATTAACCAAGAGCTTAGTGTCTACCGCCGTCTAAAGAGATTTCAACATTATCTGCAAGTGAAATACTTGCGATTATATTTTAGAAGAGCACTTAAGTAATAATAAGCTCTGAAACTGTCGGTAAATGAAAATAAGGTAATATAAGTTGTCAATCGTGGTATTTTTTAAACTTTACCGAAAACTAACGTATCTATATTAGACGACGTGCCGTATACATTACCGGATACAAATTTTTGATTTTTATTTTTATGTTAGCATGTTTAATATTAATTTTGTTAGTTCTAAGAAGACGTATCGAAAAGATATCTGTTTTATGTTACACGTTGTAACGGTTGCTGAAATTTTCATGATAGATTTTTTCAATCAGTTTTACTCGTAGTAGAAATTTTTTACACGCTTATCAAGTACGACGAAGTTTATCGTTAAAGTCTGTTTTTATGCATAGATGACTTGGAGCAGTGAACCTTATGAGCGTACTTTGAAAGAGGAATATTTTCTTGTTTTATTTTCAATAAGTTCAGTCGACCTAGGCATCATTATCGCTTTTAAAGAAAATTCTACTTGAACACTTCACATTTTCATCAAAGTTTATATTACATATATATTCATATTATTAAATTTTCATCATAGTTTATGGTTTACCTGATAGTAAGTAATACACTGTCCTTTAAACTTCTTACTCGTTTAATAGCTTCGTATAAAAGCGATCAACCCATACATATTAATTTGAAAATTCAAGCTGTTAATAATTTCATAAGTACAAAATTAACCGCATCTTTCTACCGCACAGAATTGAATTTTATGACGTGGAATGTATTATGTAATTATTATAGAGGCTTTACAATATTGGATTTTAATATTGCGGCGAGTTCGACCCATAACTAGATTGGTATTGAATGAATCTGATATCAGAAAATGAGAGAACTCTGATATCGGTCGACGGAAAATATATATTCATACACGGACGTAACGCTGGAGTGGAACATGTTTACTCATTTTATACTATACTTAGTAATAACATTTGAAATATTATTTTGGTATCACATGTTGTCAACTTGAGGTAGTTGATCATTATTTAAATTTAACTTTATTGGGATCTTGATGTGTTTTTCAATTTCAATTTCTAACCTTGCTGAGGTGTGTAATGATATGATTATGGGTATTAATTACTTAATTGTTGTTTGGTTGAATATGATAATAATTATTAAAAGTAAAGTAAATTATTATCTTAAACCTTGCCGACTTCAGTAAATTGCTTAACATTTTGGCTATGTAGTAACATTATTATCTACTATAAGACTAAATTTTTTTCTAGAGCTGTTCATAAAATTATTACTTCTGAAGTTGTTCACGTAAATCATTGTTTGCGAATATTATAGCTAGTTACAACTGCTAAGCCGGTATTTTGATGTCGCTAAAATACGACAATATGCTAATAAATTTATAGTAAATATTCAATGTTGTTACGAATCAAATAGACGCATTATCGGCCACTGTGCTCAAATCTCACATTTAGTTTAGAATGCTGAGATTAGTATCCGGCTTTCATATTAGGTCCATAAATAGTGTACATTCGCAGGGATTACCAAAAAGGTCAACAATGGAGAAATCCGTTAGAGGAAACCTGTTAACGTAAACGTTTAATATTTAATCCTAGATCCGAGAGCGTATATAATAATCTTGAGTAAACCTTATAACTTATCAAGGGTCTTACTATCTCATGCCGGATTCAGAATATGATATTAAGATGGAATAATTATGTTTTATTTAAAAATACCGTACTTAGTGGTGGAAAAATCATATATAAAAATTAATTTAAAAGATAATAAAAATGAGATATTTAAAAAAAACTTTGTGTTTTTCTTGTGAAGGAGAAACATGTTTAAAGAAATGACTTAAGTTTTCTACTAGTAAACAGAGACTTTGTAACGAGAAAAGTTAGAAGTTGTATATAGTTCCAAGTAGAATGAAATGTATGCTTCTTATCGATTCACTGTTCGTAGCCGATTACGAAACGAATTTTTGTCTCACAGCTGAAACCACAAATTACCTTAGAATAGAAAGTCGGTCTTTCTCTTGTCTAATAGACTCTCTTCTTGTGAGAGAAAATATTTCTGTTTTCTGGTTGACAAACTAGGAGTGAGTGCTCTGACCGCTTTATCACTAATCACCATGTGAAAATAAAGTCAAAGGCTAGTTCATGGTAAATAAAAAATAGTGCATCTATCATATCACAGTGCGTCCTTAAACTTATTGAAAAATGCTCTAGGTCTACAGTAATGTTGTTATTAAAAAAACTTTAGACGGAGTTCAGTTATTCTTGTTAGCCAACATGGTTTGATGCTTTATTAATTCAAAAGAAACTTACTTATAGAGATGCACTAATCTGTAATTTTATGAATACACACAAGAGTTAGAAAGTATTTGTTAATAGAACATAACGATGGCTGACTTATCTCCGAGACTGATGTAACTATTACAAGCTAACTTTTATAATAAATTGTTGTTAAATTATCGCCAAGTAATTTAAAGGTTAAAATACCTTTGAACTGTAATACCTCTCTAAGCTATAAACAGTTAAATAATTTTACCAACAAAATTGAAACAAAAATAATCGCAGTAATTTTCTTAATAAAATCTACATGATGTTAACACAATATTTTACCTGAAATCAGTGGTTTTTTCGTGAACTTTAAAATCAAAAGTCTGTTAAAGTTAAAAATGACAGCGAATATATATTTTTTTTGATTAATAATACGTTTGTTGGTTCTTTAAAATATAAGAGACGACGGAGTTTCATAATTAAATTAGAAGAGCGTGAGATAGCGGGTCGGCGCGTGCAAACCGACTCGCGATTAGAATGCTTAATGTATACTGTTTGTGAAAAATACGCTCCCGTTACGGTGACAACTTGTATCTAATCCTACGTGATCGTCTTTGTAATGGATGTGCGGCGTTGCCTTCCCGATATTACATAGCTAATCTTTTTCGCAAAAATATTAGCGATAAATAGAAACTGAAAAAAAAGATAGAAAAGTCGTCCTTGTTGCTGGTTAAAAAGTAGAATCCGCACCAAAATTATAGTATTTTTTGTGTTTCAACATGTCTACTATCACATAGACATTAACGTCATCTTAATTTTTCATTAAAATAACAGAAGTTTAGTTAAAGTTAAAGCTTCCCGTAACATAATGCATAAGTTTTAATACATAAATTTTTCTTTCTTCTTAAGCTTAAAGGCTTTACCTTTGTACTAAGCAGAAAGGAATTTATAATATATGTTATAACACAATACAGAACACTCCAAAACTCACTCGTTCTGTTTGAGAAAAAAATAGGAGATTTTCCTCAACAGCGCCTTAATTGAATTCGCTTTAGCTCACTTTTAATTTATTTGCGTTTCCTCGTTTGATGTCGGCTCGCGTCGCCATGTTTTTAGATAAATAACCAATTATCCCGATTCAATTTAATCCCGGTCGGCGGCGGCATGTGATCAGGAATTTAAAATGTGTATTACGGGCTCTCATGGTGGCTTAATGGGCGGTTGTCGTTTCCAACGCGCTCCATCGTTCGCACAGGTACAGTAATTCACCCGTAATAACCTTTAATTGAGTCTTAAATTGTTTCGAATTTCGACTACAGTCTGCACAATACTTATGCATTACGTATTCCACCTATACACATTTCGAAGCATATAACTATTCTAGTACAGTATATTTTATTATTTAGCAAAAAATTAACAAATTATATTATTTACAAATAATATATCTATTAAACAAGTTTATTATTTTAACTTGCATTAAAAAAAAAAACATCTGTAAAATAGTACTAAGTATTGTCTAATTAGGGACACTAATTGCTTAGTCGGCGATCTCTTCTCCTTTAATTCTCGGAAAGTATTTTCTTATAACTATACCAACAACTTGTTTGCCTATTATATACTTAGTACGAAGTCGAACTACTTTTAATTTCCTTATTCTGCTTGAGTCATAAAACAATTTAAAATAGTAAAATTGTCATGATGTTATGTAGGTTACATGTCATTTCATATAACGACCTTAATTTAACATGGCAGTCAACTAATAGAGAGTAGTTAATGAATAATCTCATTTTACTTCATTAATTAAAATGTAAATTTCGGTAAACGTAGCGTATTAATTCATTGACAAACAGGTTCATCAGTTGTATATTTATTGAATTCTCGCGCGATATCACAAGACGGAAATGTTTTAGCTTCTAATTAAAACGCATATGTGTCTCCCTTGTCACTCAATAAGTAGTGCAAATATGTGAGGATCTACGGCGAGGCGCGATCGCATCACATCCTTAACAGGATTCGCGATTACGCCGACGGGGCACGCCCTCACTAACCCAATTTGTACAAAACGACCGAGTAAACATACTTCGATTCTACGCTTCACGAAGATTTATTGCATGATCGTAAAATACTCTACTCTATGTGAAAATTCCCAAATTGATTGGAGTACGTACATATTGTTCAGGTCCCTCGTGGCGAGTTTATTTGCTTTCATATTGTTTCGTACCGTATGTTCTGAAGGTTCTGAACGTAACTTTTTCAACAAAAATACGTAGTGCTACTCGTATTTACGCGAATATCACAAACTTAATAAAACGAACTTTTAAGAGTTTTATCGTGTATATTTAATTATTTATTATCCAGCATTCATTGTTACGGGACGACTGAGGTGACAAATATCTTGACGTAATAGTCATCTCAGAGTATCTACAGTTTTAGTGTATCTGCCCAATCTACGCAGAATAAACTCACTATATCTTGAAGTCTGTTTTAAAATAGGGTCCTCAGCCGGTGGCAATACTTCTTCATAATTAATTATGGTTCAAAATATTAGTAGCAGCATGAAAGGGGTCATCTTATCATTAAATTATCTAATATTTATACAATGATATAATTTAAGATGTAGCAAAATTAATTAAAATGTATATAAATTAAGTTGACGTACGTGGCATAATGATTAAAGTTTTTGTTTGGTAAAAATAATGATGTGTACCGTAATTTCATTGAGAAATTACTTTTATCATTACAGAAAGTAACAGCGTCATTACGTCGTATATTCGATGATAGTTACACAACTTAGACGAAACTTTTGTACAATTGAATATTTCCAAGTTGTTCATATGATAAATAGGTCAATAGTATTCGCACATACGTACAGAAAGTTAAACACATATGTACAAAGCCCTACATCGCCTACAATTGAATTGCGACCCAAATTTGTTAACGATAAAAAGTTGCTCATGAAGTTTGTAGTGCTTTTCTACAAACTGTATTGTAATTCTCAGCAATGTTCCAAAATACGTTTTCATTTAAACAACTCTTGTAATCTTGTAGATATTATAACAGCAATCATTTTGATGATAACGGTATATTAGTTACCACAATAATATACATGGGACGTGCTCCATCAGCATTCCCTTTCAGATTTAAATAATTTTATTAATTTCAGAACTCTATTGGAAAGTTATGTGGTATAATTTGAAAAGCGTAAAGTCCATTATCATATAATATATAAAATTCTCTTGTCACAATGTTCGTTCCCATACTCCTCCGAAACGGCTTTACCGATTCTTATGAAATTTTTTATGCATATTCAGTAGGTCTGAGAATCGGTTACTATCTATTTTCAAACCTCTAAGTGATCAGGGTTGCCCACACCAAAAAATTTTTTTTTATTTTTTGGGATTTTTTTTTCTATTTTATTTTATTATTGTGTGGCATCAAAAACTACATACAACCCTAAATTTTCACTTTTCTATCACCAACCCTTGCTTTTTAATAGACATTTTAATATTTTTGTCTCGCTCGATATCATCAATTGTACATGGCCACGTATCAAACCGCGAGGCTGTAAACTCCAAAAAAAAAATATTATCACTTGGTAAGTGATCCCCTCCACGTGTGTACCGGTGTCACCTCTCACCAGTACACAGCACGGAGTGGGGGTGACAACGAATTCTTTATCTCTCAAACATTATGCCTTTTGTCACTCCCTCTACATATAAATATATTCTCAAGCAACTTTATTATTTATTTATTAATAACTAATGTCATTGAATATAATTTATTATTTATCTATAATACAAATATGTGTCGGTAAGCGCAGCACTCTACAACGCCAGGACCAATTTGGCCAATTTGAGAAAAATTCGAATAATCGCCGGGAAGCCCCTAAAAACAGCGCTTTTCTTTTTCCTATACAAACGTTCTCTAACTAAAATGTAGGGTCAATTTGAACTTTATTGCTATTCCATAAAGTTCATATTAAATTACAAGCTTTCACTGCTGTCTAAGCAATGTAGGTGTGTTCCTAACGCTAAAGAGTCAATTTTAACTTTATTACAGCTGCTCAAAGTTCAAATTAGATCATTCTTTCAAAAGTGTGCGTATGCGCGTCGGAGGATCTAACGCCGCGTGCCGAAATTAAAACGAATGAAATAATAACATAAATAGTCACAAAAAGTAAGAGCTAAAGATCATTACTGCTGATTTTCAATTAGGTCGGCTTCGCGGTATTATTTATTTTGTTTTAGTTTCTTTTTCACGACATCACATCAGTCCAGCACAAACCGCGTTACCGTCTGGCGGACCTTACAGACTTCATTCCGTCAAAAAGATTTGGAATGAGGCAGTTATTGGAAAATAGAACATGGAAAACGGAAAACGGAAAATGGAAAATGGAAAAGGAAAATGGATTATTGGAATATTGGAATATTGGAATATTGGAAATTGGAATATTGGAATATTGGAATATTGGAATATTGGAATATGGAATATTGGAAATTGGAATATTGGAATATGGAATATTGGAATATGGAATATTGGAATATTGGAATGTTGGAATGTTGGAATGTTGGAATGTTGGAATATTGAATATTGATTATTGAAAATGGAAAATGGAAAATGGAAAATGGAAAATGGAAAATGGAAAATGGAAAATGGAAAATGGAAAATGGAAAATGGAAAATGGAAAATGGAAAATGGAAAATGGAAAAGGAAAATGGAAAATGGAAAAGGAAAATGGAAAATGGAAAATGGAAAATGGAAAATGGAAAATGGAAAATGGAAAATGGAAAATGGAAAATGAAAATGGAAAATGAAAATGGAAAATGGAAAATGGAAAAGGAAAATGGAAAATGGAAAATGGAAAAGGAAAATGGAAAATGGAAAATGGAAAATGGAAAATGGAAAAGGAAAATGGAAAAGGAAAATGGAAAATGGAAAATGGAAAATGGAAAATGGAAAATGGAAAAGGAAAATGGAAAATGGAAAATGGAAAATGGAAAATGGAAAAGGAAAATGGAAAAGGAAAATGGAAAATGGAAAATGAAAATGGAAAATGGAAAATGAAAAATTTTAATCTGACATCTGAAATCTAGAAACCAGTACACCAGTAAACCAGTAAAACCAGGTAAACCAGTAAACAGTAAACCAGTTAAACCAGTAAACCAGTAAACAGTAAACCAGTAAACCAGTAAACCAGTAAACCAGTAAAACCAGAAACCAGTAAACCAGTAACCAGTAAACCAGTAACCAGTAAACCAGTAAACCAGTAAACAGTAAACCAGTTAAACCAGTAAACAGTAAACCAGTTAAACCAGTAACAGTAAACCAGTAAACCAGTAAACCAGTAAACCAGTAAACCAGTAAACAGTAAACCAGTAAACCAGTAAACCAGTAAACAGTAAACCAGTAACCAGTAAACCAGTAAACCAGTGTAAACCAGTAAACCAGTAAACCAGTACACCAGTAAACCAGTAAACCAGTTAAACCAGTAAACAGTAACCAGTAAACCAGTAAACCAGTAAACCAGTAACAGTAAACCAGTAAACAGTAAACAGTAAACCAGTAAAACCAGGAAACCAGTAAACCAGTAAACCAGTAACCAGTAAACAGTAAACCAGTAACCAGTAAACCAGTAAACAGTAACCAGTAAACAAGTAAACCAGTAAAACCAGGTAAACCAGTAAACCAGTAAACAGTAAACCAGTAAACCAGTAAACCAGTAAACCGTAAACCAGTAACAGTAAACCAGTAAACAGTAAACCAGTTAAACCAGTAAACAGTAAACCAGTAAACCAGTAACCAGTAAACCAGTAAACCATTAAACCAGTAAACCGTAAACCAGTAAAACCAGGAAACCAGTAAACCAGTAAAACAGTTAAACCAGTAAACCAGTAAACCAGTAAAACCAGGTAAACCAGTAAAACAGTTAAACCAGTAAACCAGTAAAACCAGAAACCAGTAAACCGTAAACCAGTAAACCAGTAAACCAGTACACCAGTAAACCAGTAACCAGTAACCAGTAAAACCAGGTAAACCAGTAAACCAGTAACCAGTAAACCAGTAAACAGTAAACCAGTAAACAGTAACCAGTAAACCTGTAAACCAGTAAACCAGTAAAACCAGTAAACAGTAACCAGTAAACCAGTAAACAGTAAACCAGTTAAACCAGTAAACAGTAAACCAGTAAAACCAGTAAACAGAAACCAGAAAACCAGGAAACCAGAAACCAGAAACTAGAAACTAGAAACCAGAAAGCAGGAACCAGTAAAACCAGGAAACCAGAAACCAGAAAACCAGGAAACCAGAAAACCAGGAAACCAGTAAAACCAGAAACCAGAAACAAACAAACAAAAGTTCATATTAAATAACAAGCTTTCACTGCTGTCTAAGCAATGTAGGTGCGTTCGTAACGCTAAAGAGTCAATTTGCACTTTATTACAGCTGCACAAAGTTCAATTTCAATTATTCTATCAAAATGGTGTGCGTATGCGCGTCGAAAGATCGCCGCGAGCCGAAATTAAAACGAATGAAATAATAACATAAATAGTCACAAAATGTAATAGCTAAAGATCATTCTTACTGATTTTCAATTTGGTCAGCTTCGCGATATTATTTCTTTTGTTTTAGTTTCGGCACGCGACATAAAATGCATTCGTTTTCACGACATTACATCAGTCGAGCACAATCCGCGTTACCATCTGGCGGACTTGATAGACTACATTCTGTCAAAAAGATTTGGAATGTGACAGTTATTTGTTCCTAATAAAATAATAATAGTAAATATAATTTATGTACTATAATTATAACTTTGGCCACTCTTCTGGAACCCACTAATATTTAAATATTAGATGAACATATATAGAGCTGAACCTCACACACCGCCTTATCACCAGAGTGACGGTTCAGTCCAGATTTTTTTGCGCTGGCTATAAAATAGGTAAGAACAAAAAACTGCCACATTCCAATTTTTTTGACAGAACGAAGTCTGTCGGGTCAGCTAGTATAATATATAATTAGGTAAGAGATTGAAGGATGGTAGGATGGAGTTGTGTTGATAATTATTCTCTTGTTTTTACATTGATTTATGAAGTCAACAAATTACGCTTATTAATCAGAATGAAGAAACTTTATAATAAAGAAGCAACCAAAATGGTGCACGTATATGAAAATGATATCTATAATGATTTTGGCGTATTTACAGAATTTAATCTGCCAAAGGAAATTAAGAATTTAGACATTTTCAAAGCTATAAAAGTTGGTATGTTTTGATTGAAGGAATAAGGACTCGTTTGACGTATTTGTATTTCTAATTCAGTCAATATAATAAATAACTTATTTTCGAAACTTTATCAGTAATTACAAAACTTTTTCTTATATGTACGTGAAGTATTTTATTATTTACATAATATTTTTGTTAATGTCTAAACATATAATGGGAGTATGCTTTGTTGTGTTACCAGCGGTGTGGAGGCCGGGCGCGCCGCCTGCGCCGAGCAGCTCGCCGAGCGCCGCGCCCAGCCCCAGCGCGCCTCCACCACCACCACCACCACCTATCTGGACGCCGAACGCCTCCCCACAAACACCACGCAAAAACTTCCGTCCCGTTCACTTTGAGGACACTCCACCAGCCCGCCGTAAATTTGCGGTATACTTTTATTTCATATTTCTTTGATATATTATTAAAATTACCTGATTACTTTGACAAACTAACATTTCTGAGAAGCATGTATACTATTAATTTAAAATCATCGTTATAGGAAGTTGTTTATGCAATTTACAAATACATAAATACGAGTACATACTAAACATACTGCTATCAACAACCACAGGTTGTATTTTAAAATTACTAAATTTTTTAAACAATTTTTGCAAAATCATTTAAAGTTAAATGTGATTCTTCAAATCTGCTTATTGAAGGGAAGAAATTGTCTTCTGCAACTCTGCTTAAACTAAAGCAGAAAATCCTCTTTATGATTCTCTGATAAAGATGTTATCATTTATATTGTGTACTTAATGACTATGGTTATTTTTATATATCACTAGAGTTAACGGTATCATAACCTTTGGACTCTTGGCCTTAAAATGTTGGGCTCAACTCTGAAAAAAATTTATAGTCTATGGAATAGAAAAAAATATTTAAATTAACAAATATGTTATATACCGATATCGACAAACACCATTAATCGTTATTATTTTAAAAAAGCTGTAATACAATTTACACAACAAAATCTTTTATTTGTTTTACAAGCATAAGGGGTTTTACACAATTTTATACAGCGGCAGTATATGTTGAACATGTGAAGGTACCTTACTTGCTTGTGAACATGACGAATACAGCATAAATTTTAACGTCGGAAAAGTTCCTCGCGTGAACGGAATAAAAGATTTTTCCGTTAACTGAAACTATTGAATGTAGTCTCATGAAACTTTTATGACAAAAAAATAGATCAAAATATTGATTAGTTTTAAATGAACATGTTAAGTTTTCATAGTCGATACAGATCTGTAGTTCGCCATGTTCTTCAACAGATCAAACATCCAAAACAGTATTTCAACCATTGACGAAGCGGATGTTCTCAATTCGAGCTATTTTTAGACATTTTTTACATGAATTCGGATATTATTAAGTGAAAGTTACATAAAAATAAAAAGAGCTGAACTCCAACAGTGATCAAACAGGAATGATCGATTGTGTACTATTAATTTGTGTTAAAATTTCACGTGTTTCTTTTAATTTCTGTTTATAGCCGAATAACTTGTTTGTGAAAGAGTATTTATAATTTAGCTACCCTATATTTAAAGTAGGGACGATTTTTTCTTTGATATTTCGCTTATCATGTGGGACGTCGATGGAGACTGAATCCAAAATACTGTAGGCGTAATTGACTAATTTCGATTTGTTGATCTGTTTACGTTATAGCGAGCTTCAAATTACAAATTTTATGTAACGTTCTAAATTTATACAACATAATATGTGTGAACCAAGTAAAATCATTGAAAATTTTATTAATAAGATTAGAGGAACAACTCTACAATATGCGTAGCCCGATTTGCACTTGGTCGGTTTTGAATAAGCTTTTGTTGGAACGAAAATTGCGGTTCGCGAGTTTAAAATTCGTAATGAATATTCATGTGCCGGCTTTTTCTAGAGTGCTGAGCAAAACGGTTGCACAAGCGGTTCGGAGAGCGAGGGCCGTCTGAGGACATCCCAGAGTGCACCGGCCACCGGACTGAGTGCTCTGGGAGGGACGACTACAAGCCGCCTCCCGAAAGCACAAAATCCTACCGTCACCTTACTACAAAAAGCAAGAGGTAAAAGACTCAACTATAGATCATATTTCAAAATCTAAATTGTTTATATTTTTAAGTACGTCATGTATACCAACAAAAACAAAAGACTATTTACAGTATAACGGATTTTTTCAGTGATTTTGTGATGTACCATCAATACAATAACTTAAGTACACTATTCACAAATGATAGATTGATGAACTGGATTATCATGGTCGAAACTTGTTGTTCACCATTTTGTCACCAGAATTGCACAATGAAGATGAAAAAAATTTCGAGACGAATGTAACATAATTCGATACAAATTAAAACCCGTGAATGTGGCAATTTCATAAAATTTTCAGTACTAACACAAATTGTATATAATTAAAAAGTACATAGTTCTGTGGTATACTGGATGATATAAAACATAAATATACTATAATTAACAAATAGTAACGAAAATTTTTATAGCATTTTAATTAAAAAAAAGTTGGTAAAATGTTCGAGAACTTTACTAAAAAGGAAACGAATTAAAAATTAGTAAAATTTAACATCAATCTAATCCTTTTTTTACATATTCTTTATAGAAAAAAAAATTATATAATTTTCATTCTAAAGCACAGTCTATAATGTTTATCTTAAAATGAACAGTACTTATTTTATCAACGCAACGCGACATATATGGTTAGAAATTTAATACAGTGAAATTACTCTCAAGGTTTGTTGATAAGAATTTCCGCCTAACGCGTTCGTAGAATCTTAATATTAGCAAATTCCTTATACAACAATGCTTGATATTTATAACGTACAGCATTTAGCGATGTAACGTTATCATCATTATATGCGAAGGTCGACGACCTCTTCACTTCTGACTATAAAAATTTATTTGTAGATAAAATCACTTAGACCTCATTTATTAGTATTGAGCGGGAGTTTATTTTAATAAGATAGTAAGGATGAATATTTTATACGAGAAACTTAGATTATAGTTTCCTTAACAAAAAATATATTTAATAAGCAAAACACACACTAGATTTAAAACTATTTATCTAAAAATTAGAAATATTATTCGTTAGACTACTTATAAGTAAAATCCTTTAATAGGTATTGTGTTCGATTCTCGTGTTGGTGTTGTTTTCTGAGAATAAGTTAAAGTGTCCAGCATGCAAACACATCGCAGTTCCTACGCAAAGTAAAACTGTAAAGAGCAAAATATACAATAAGATAAGATCTTTATCTTTAAATAAATTTCATAAAAACTTCACTAACATATGACAAGAACAAAAAACAAAGGAAATAACATTTTAATAAAGAGTGACAAGGGTCCGTCGAATTTTCATATTACTTGATAACATAACAGAAAAACAATTTATTTTCTTATATCTATACAAATAAATAAAATTTGTATCTGTTTGAAATGACAATATAGTTTTATACTTAACGTATAAAAGTATAATCATCTCCTCAGCAGATGAACGTCTACGGCTTTACATTAGTCCTTTTTTATTTGACGAGGCGACGAGAAGATCGTGACGTTTAACTGGTGTTAAATAATTCGCCTGCCTATGACAACGTGGCGTTAGTTAGGATGATATCCACAACGCCTCTTTATCTCAGTAGTTTCATTAGCTACAACGCCCTTCGAACTGAAACACAGTAATGTTAATATGATAGTGTTTAGCGCCAGGAAGACGAGCTGTGGTACCTACCTGGACGGTGTCAGGCAACAGAGACCAACCAGTAAAATTTATAATGAATTCCACGAAGGAATAACTCATACAGAAATAAAATATGTACAGTGTAAATGTTTACATAGTAAAAGTTCCAAAAAAGGCAATTTAAATATTTTCTATCTGTCTGTTTCTTCCGGGTAATTTCCTAAACCGCTGCACCAATTTCGACGGAGCTTTGACTGGCACACCGACATTAAATTGACGTTGAAAGACGTAACTTAAGCTACTTTTATTTAAAAATAATCTGCTGTATACAAAACCGATGATTTAAATTATTTCAGACTGCTAATCTTCGCAACCATAAAAAACAACAAAGCATACTTTTTTGTAACTGTATTCAGAAATTGATAAGCTCGTTAAATAACGTTTAAATATTAAGTAATGCAGTAATTTTCCAATCTTAACAACTCTTATAACATATATTTTCAGAAAATCAAATATCTCGTTCGGCCAATACCTACGAGAAAGATCCCAGGCTACCTCGAGATAGGCCGTCACCACCACTCGGCGATCCAGGTATTTAATTAACATTGTTGTCATAAAACTATTTCATTAACAAGCTGTTATTTAATTTTCAAAATTGAATTTAGTCTACACGGCTGCCGTGTAGGTATTAATTTAATATAATATATACATCGTTTTTTGTGTATGTACCGTTCATTTAAAATTATACATAAATTATTCATGTTACAAAATTGTAATCGATTAATAGCTCCTGTTCAGAAAATATAACATGTAAATAAAAGAGTTAGTAAAGAATATATTACTTTTCACTTATACTAATTTTACTTACGATACAAACCTGGTAAAGTCGTAAAGACTATTAAAATTTTGTTGTAATAACTAACTAAGGCAATTATTAAACTAATATTAAATGTATTCTTCTGTTATAAGTAGTAGCTTACCAAGTCATTATCGGCTACAAATTTAATTAAATCGTTATATTTTCCAGTACATGCATTACGGAAAGGTTATCTCAGCGAAGGAGAAGCTGATAGAAGGGAGCACGTCCACGGCGGCAGCCATAAAATGGCCGATGCTAATAGGAAAGTGGAAGGAATTGGACCCACTACCAAAGAAGGAATGCCTGTTGCACTCAGATCTGTAAGTAAACAATAAAACATGTTCTTAATGTTATAATTTATTTAGTATAACTTAACCGTGTATATAAACTAACCTTAATATAATTATCACTCCATTGGAAAAGGCTGTGTGGGTAAATACAAACTGCAATTCCATTCCTAAATGAAAATACAGCAGGTAAAGTTACAGGAATAATGAGACGGTATGTATCATTAGTACTGTAACTTGATTTAAAGTAAAGAAGTATCCGGAAGCAAGGAGCTCAATCTGTGGCATTGGAGATAATTCACGTAACTGTATAGTTAGTACAGTAAGTAAATATAATTATTGTGTAATTACTTTATAAAGATTAAAATATGAAAAAGGAAACCGTATAGCAAAGCTAAAGTTTAAACTGATCGGGAAGGCTGGTGAAAAAGTTAAATGTTAAATTGATTGTTTACATGTATTTGTATTTAGTAATTTTACAGTTAAAAATAAACCTAATAGATAAGATAATTTTCTCGGTTATTTTAGTGGCCACTTATAAACAATAAGTAATGTTATTCTCGTGTTAAGCTGGCGCCAATTTCTTACAATACTATACAATACTGTAAGAAATTAAATTAAATTAAATTTATTTGCAGGAGGTCAAAGATCCAACGAGGTGGTACAAAAAAATGTACGACACAATCCATAAAAACAAATACGACGGTAAGGCTCACAATTTACTATAATTAATAACGAATGAATGCTTATATATTAAGCGTTTTTATTTTCTACGGTATCGCACAATTTTTTTTTAAATTTCTTTTTCAGACGATTATGTGACTATTCGATACAAAAACCGTCAAGGTGACTATCGCTTATTTTTCCAAAATTTGCTTCACTGTCTGCTTAATTTATTAAACAAGATTTTAAATTTTCATTCTTAAATTAATTTATGACTAATAAATTCCTGTTTACTCATTTTCACCTTTGCATATGTCTTCATTTAACATCTTATATGTTATAGTTATTACAGGTATCTATAGTTAATCATAATTTGCAAGCAAATAATACTTTGTACAAGTTATTTTATTTTACTATTATTTGGTTGTATTATAAATTGACATAGTCTAGATAATAAAATAATATCTTCGCATTTGTTTTATTATTTAATTGTTATATAGGAGAAAGCTCTGTTGGTTCAAAATGTTATAAAAATATATTACAATTTGAAAAATACGACAGTTTTGAAAGCAAACTAAACTAAAAATTAAATAGTATAATTATGACGATGTAGATGGCGCTAATACTAACTTTTTAATTTCTTGTTCTGTTCTGCTCAACATATCATCGTTAATTACAAGAATTTTATCATTTTGGCTGATTGCAATCAGTGCCCGTTCTCTTTTCTCATATCTGTTGCTTCTTCACTTACTGCTAAAAAAGGTTTGTGACCTTGTAATTAAAGTAATTGAGATTCCAATAAGGCACATTAAATTCAAAAGGAGCGTAAATAAATATATCGTCTAGTAATTTTTCACCCGTAACTGTTACACAAGATATATCTTTTTCTTCATGAGTCTTGTCTTCTCATTAAGCCTACTAATTGTAATGAATGAATATAATTTAACGTCGAATAAATGAAGTTACGGAACTAAAACAACTTTAACGAATATTTAATCAAAATATTTTCAGAAAATGACTATAGAAAACATACTGTAATCTATCTAACATTAAACTTTATTATGTGCTAACTAAACTAATTTTTAATATTAAGTTTCATTATTAACTACAATGCAAAATAGCTTATATTACACCAGGTCAACCACCCTTAAGAGTGTCGAGCAGTAAATCGCAATACGCATACTTCGACCCCCGCTCTGGATATTTAAGCGAACCAGAGGGCGGACTCAGCAGACTCGGCTCCAGTACTTGGAGTGACACTTACGACAGCGACGCGACAGCAGGAACGAGAAGGCGAACAGCCTCGGTACAGGAAGATAGAAGGGACGAATTCCTTTCGCCATATCTACCAAACAATAAGTGAGTATAAGCAAGTCTATTATATAAGTATATATGTCTATACTATTTCATTGTATACACCAACAGCTATTTATGTGTTATGAAAATACATAGGTCGTTATTATAATACAGATTTAATTCCATAAATGTTTTATTTTATACACATCTCCGTAAGAGCCCTAGTTTTACTTCGAAAATCTTAAACAATACCTAGTCTATATATCTATTTTATTCGAAAGCAAAATTTTCCAAAAGCTACTAATTATTATGTTTTTTTTTTGGTTTAGGTACAGTACATTAGCATCCGCGAGAGCTAGTCAGGAAGTCTACAAAACACAACCGGGACGAATAGAAAATTACATGCCTGGAAAATCATCAGTAATAGATAAAGAAGCGAAACAGGTAACCACAAAAAGTGATGTTATGTATCATAACACAAATACGGTGATCATATTTACGACTAACAATATTTTATCCATTTTTATTTAATGCGGTTAACAGTTCTCATTCATGCCTATTAACAGCTCGTTCAAAATTTAAGCAGAAATATCTTGGAGCAACGTCAAGATTGTTTTTTTTTTCTTTTCTAGTGGTGGGACGAGGTCATGGACATTTTTGATGGGGTACGAACTTTTAGTACTATTATGTGTGTCTCTTTTCATAATCGTGTAAATAACTTTCATATTCTCCTCCAGCTTTCTTCTCGTTCACTATCTTCTGCTTCCTAAACTGTTAAAGTGTATTATTCAAAACAGACTTTATTAAAACACTTATCCTTCATAAGCGAAATTAAAATGTGTACATATAAAGTGCTATAAATAAATTTGTCGACTCTTTAAATTAACACGTTGCCGCAAATTTAAAATTTGAAATTCGGACAGAGATATTTAATTATAGCAAAAGCATGTTTAGATCAAATGTTCTTCGAATTGTTCTATTAAAACTTTAGAAGGCTACAGCAGTCATTTGCGGCAACATGTTAATTATGCACTAACATGTCTCAATATGTTGACTAACGCGAAAACGGTGTTTTCATCGGTGTGGTGGGTGCCTTTGGTGGTGGGACTAACAGTGGCTAGACGACAACTCACCTCTGCCTCCTTACACCACATTGCTCGCTCGTGCCATCCAGAAAAGTGTAAGGCTCTTAACATGTCTGCCTGTTGTGGTGCATTGATGTAACCGTGGACGATTATTAATGTATCATATATAAATATCACATCGACGGATCGATTTTGAGATACAAACAAACGTATTTATAATAAGAAATATCATCACAAAAAACCCTTTAATTTCGACAAATAGTTTCTGTTACATAAAAAAAATCTGTAAGTAGAAGTTTCTTGATGAGCAATGGCGAGTATCATAATTTTAGCCTGCTTAGCTACACTACACAAACGTTTTTCTGGTAATCAGATATTCCAAGAACCACCAGCTTATAAAGATATGACAACTGCTAAAGCCGTACTCGACCAGAGTGAAGGAGATTTATCCTTAACTCTACTTCTTAGAGAAGGCCCCGAGTTAACGATGATAACACTGAGTGGGCTATTTATATTAAAAAATGTGAGATATTTTGTTTCATGTTCGTGATATGTATATTTAATTATCACTTTAAAATATCGGTTTTGTTTGTAACATGAAAAAGATTTTCTCGGACAGTTTTATTCATTGATAATCGATCACGTTTCTTGTTTCTAATAATGCTACAATCATGGATAGCCGCAGCTAGTATTTTAAACAAATCACTGACTTATTTTTGTACTCTTGAAATAGGTTTTTTGAATAATGATATGTAAATACCAGTCTACACAATACCCTCAAATGTGAAATAAACTTGAGAAACAATCTTGATAAATATATAATTAAGTGGATTTAAAAATATTAGAAAGTAGATTACAGATTATTTATACTCAATACTTTATAGGTCAATATAAAGATAAGATTTTAAGAATAATGTTACCTTTGTTTTTATTATGTACTCTGGAGTATAGAAAAAACTTATTTTAAGTCTTGAATCAGGGATAACAAGCGCAAATCGGGCAAAATGTTAGGAAAAAAATATTTCATACAATATAAAATATTCATTACTTTATTCATGTACCACTCCAACGTGTACTAAAAAAAGGAAATCCAAAAAATAACATTAAAATAGCTAGCCCAGTATCTTTTCACATTCATGTTAATATAATATGAATATGTAGATATTGTAATATTAAATTACAGTGAATATTATTATAACATTGGACTATAGATAAAATCAGACAAGATTCATCATTAAGCTTTGTTTTTTACGGATATTCATATAGGAACTTTTTGTCTGTTATAGTCCGGGGTGTATTTGAGAGCTTTAAATGTGACTGTGCTAATTGCTTTTAATCATAAAATGTTCTAACAGTCATAATGTTATAGATGACTAGAGTACTAAAATATCATAAGAATACTTTTAATCAAAACTGTTACATAAACAGCTACTTATATTAATTGATTTAGTGAATTTAATGTAGATATGTCGTTTTTTTTACTTTGATTTATTTATGGCTAAATCAAAGCAGCATGTCTGATTGTTCTTGAATTGTTTTCTAGCATGTTTTTAAAATAAATGTCATATGTGTAATAATAAGACTTTAAACTTATATTTTAAAGTACGTTTACCAGACAAAATATATATTTGTACTCACTTAATAAAAGTAAAATACTTTTACAGCAAAATATTTCAAGTACCACGTCACTACCCCAAACATCTCCCAAATCGCCTAAAGAAAGAAAGGATGTAACTACAACGATACTTTCAAAATCAAATATGGCGAGGTAAGTGTTATAAAACTTGAAAAAAATACAAGCCTGAAAATTTTTAAATTGCTTTAATAACATTTAATTTATAATCCAATGTCGCATAGAATAACAAAAGAAACAGTGTCAATTAGACAAAATATTTAAATCAGAACTTTGTTTATTAGGGCTTTAAAAGAATCCGGTTATGAATCAGACTCTACGCTTATTTTTCGACGTCGCGAAGAAAATGAAGCCCCGCTATCACCTGCGGAAAGGCGGGCTGCCTACAAAGACTTGCAGGCGGGCGGTGAACCACCGCTCAGAGGTTTCCGCTCCCCTGCTCCTCCTAGACAAGGTAAACATTAATAAAATTACCCAGCGTATTATTTTATTTAAAATATTAACTGGTGTACGCATTTCTCTCCAACATTTAATCTTCTTAAGATGTACATTTATTGTGGTCCAATACGTATATCAGTTTCTGTACAAAATTATAAATTGTCATTCACTAAGATTTTATAATATTATTATAAATGTTGATTTCTTTAACGTTATTGTATTTAAAGTTAAAATATAATGTAAATTTGTAAAGTTACATTTTTATATTTCTAGCATAAATTTCTAACATTTATAGCATGTCTTGCGTTTATTATTATTCGGTGTCGGTGATTAAGAGTGCAAGTGTTTTTTTTTATAATTGCAAAGTATCATAATTACAAATAACCGAATAAAAAGGATGGGCGCATGTTAAAATATTTAAAAAGAAATGAATAAACTAATTTCTACTAAATTATACTTCACGAGAACGTGATTTTTTTAACAAAACAAAGTTGTAAAGGTCTAATACACACGCGGTAAGTCGATATTATAATTTATGAATGCATGCTTAAATAAAAAAAAATCAACTAACCAGGTGTCGGGACTACCACTGACTACGTAAACAGGTAATACTCAATGTTTATTTTGCGCATGAAATTAATAAACTCCAAATTTAGACACGATATTTTATGCACATCAGTAGAACCACGATTAGAATGAGTAAAAGCTTACTACACGCACACGAGGTATCAGAAGCACAAGGGACACGTATTGTTCACGGCTAACGTTATCAAAATGTTTTACGGTACGTTTGTAAAACACAGATTGGAATTTCGCAGATGAGTCGGAAATTGAATATATTCCGATTTCCTCTACGTTGACGAAGATCCGAGTGCACAAAAAAACACCACTGTTACACGAAGTTGTCTGCTATCCTATAACTAAAATACAAACAAAGAAATTACAAAAATCTAGTTGTGAATTAAAAGAACCAGACGTAATAAATGATTTCCCCCCAGCACCACCGAGAAGAATATCATCAAAAAACAGTAGGACTCTTAAGCTTGTAACATCATCCAAGCATTCTTCACCTTCGCCTAGTAGAATAATAGAAGAACAATCAAACATTAAATTTCTCAAAAACAAATTGAGTAATAAATTAAACAGACAAAATACACATGTAATAATAAAGAAAGATACTAAGATCGGCAATAGTAAGTTACCTAGGAACCGAGGTTTTTCAACTTCTCCGTTTTCGTCACCTATTCCTACAAAATGTGTTATTGAAAAAGGTACAAGTAGTTTTAGTTCTCCTAGGAGAACTTTACCACCCACCGAGTACACATCAAAAAATAAATATGGAGAAATACATACTTCTGTTATAATTGAAAGTGGGGCGGGACGAAAAACACCTATATCTAATATACTAGAAAAAGTTACACCTTTAGATAAATTATGGAGCTCACAAAAGAGAAACGAACGAATAGACATAGCAAAACATAAAGAGAAATCGAATAACAAGTCCCCCATTCCAACATACATGAAACCAAGTTATTGTAAAATAACATCATCAATAGATAATAAAACATTTTCTCGAAATATAACTCATAAAAGTAGGGACATGATACGTACATCCGAAAAACTTCAAAAATTTAAAACTGGTAATGTACTACATAAACCTAATTCTACATTAAACGTAAAAAATGGATCTATCAAGAATCCTAAAGTAAGTACTCTCCACAACACGATAAATATTTCTAAATCTACATCAAACATTCCATCAAGTACTAAAAAACCAAGCAATGTGAGGACAGCTATTGTCACAAATCTAAAAAAGAAAAAATCTCTGGAATGTGTTGTCGTTCGTCCAAGGAGTGTACCTTGCCACGAATCATGCAATAAAAAAACAAAAGGTGTTATATTAAAAAAAGATGCGAAGCCGAAATCACACAAAAAAAGTAGTATACCTACAGTATCTCCCACTCCATTTGACAATGATTCCTTTGGAGATGTAATCTGCAAACAAGCCAATTTAAAGGAACTTGAGAATACTCGTGATACCATTATATCGGATTCTTTTTTTCGACACCTCTTTCTTGGAAACACATATGTTCCTCTTAGTTCTACTTTGAAACAATTTACAATTAACACAGTACAACAAAAAGCTAAAATGTTTCAATCCTTACCACAAGCCATTCACAATACGACAAATTATTTCAATTCGTATTTAACACATAGAAAACCTGTATCTCTTTCGCGGTTTATAGTATGGGATAAAAATTCTAGCCCAACTCGGGTAGCCAGTCCTCGATCCGTATCATGGCCAGGCAAAATGGACGGTGAAATACGAAAATTTCAAAGTTTGTCAAAATCTGATGGATTTGGATCAGTATCTTCTTTATCAACAATTCGAAGCAAAAGCGAACCACCCACAAACAAAATATACTTTTCCCAAACATCTAGACCGGTATCTCCCAACGTTGTTTTTTACAAAAAAGGAATTGTAGAAAGAAAGTCTGTATCTCCATCTAAAATCATATATTTACAACCTAAACTAACCACATCTAGTAGTATACAGAAAAATCGGGAACATGTGAAATTTTCCAAGTCAAATATAAGTGATACTTGTTCAAAAAATGATCCTGTACCTTACAATATACAGAAACTAATTAAAAAAATTGAAACTGAAGACGATGACGGTCCTACAACAATTTTCTTTTCACAAACATCTAGACCTGTATCACCAAAGGTTATAAAAAATACAATTTCTAAAAGCAGGAGTCAGTCCACTTCACCTGGACCATTTAGATCTCCTTCATATCGACGTATCCATAATGCTCGAGTACAAAGCAAGCAAGCAGGTAGCTCTTCGTGTAAAAATGAAATAAGAACACGAAGTGCGGACAATTCTGAAAAATTAAAAGATAATGAAATGTCTTCATTAAGGGTAAAGAGCGATTCCAGTTTACACGTTAATGACCCTGACTATGACGAATACATTCGAGACCTCCAAAATTCTAAGCTTAGAACAGAACGATTTCGGGAACTTAACAGATACTATGCATATTTAGAAAGGGTAGCAGAACTTGAAAAGGCTACCTCTGCTTGTGATTTACGATTAAGAAAAAAAGACGAAGAAATAATAGACTTTGACCGATGGAAAAAAATAAGAGCGATAGAAAGAGCGGAAGAAGAACTAAATAATCTTTATCTTAAATTAAAAGTAGCTCAAAGTGAAAACAGTATTCTGTTTTATCCAAAAGATTTAAATGATTTTCGGTGGAATTCAGGTAAAGAAAGAGGTCTTCGAGTTAAGGAGAAGTCAGTAGAAGACCTAAAAGAAGAATTACAACAGAAGTCTCACGTGGACTTAAATGAATCAATTCAATCCAAAGATCATTATAAGCCTTTGTGGAGAGGTACAAGTGTGGCTGAAACTGCGTTTAATATTAATAGAAAAAATGAAATTGTTTTCAAAAAATCTCCTATTAAACCTATAAATTCTATACAACAAGATACCACACTAAGTGAATTGCAGAAAAAAATAGGATTAGGAAATCGTTTATGGAGTAGTTTATCTATAGAACAAGTTGATGCATTAAAACGACAACTAAATGCTATTTATAGCAAGGAATTAGAAGCAAAAACAAACAAAGAAAACGAAAAATATACAATTGAAGTAAAGAAGACCAATAGCTTTACAAAGCCTACTTTACACGTTAGATGTAACTCTTTAACGACACCACCTAATACATCTGGTCATGAACTTAGCAAATCAGATTCTATAGCAGCTATAACCTGTTCACTGTCATCTGAGAAAGAATTAAAAAATAACGTTAATAAAATGCAAATGACTCTTAGTGAAATTGAAAAAAGGAAAATATCTCAATCTTTGAGCAAGGAAGTCTTAAATAGAATAACCAACAACGACAAATCTGCACTAAATGCTAAAAAGCAATTTCAGCCTGATAAGGGAAATAATAACAAATGTATTGCAGAAAATAAAAACAGAACAAAAAAAGAATCAATTAGCGAAAAAAGTACTCCCGACTCTACGCTGAAGAGTAATGTAGATGAACAAAAAAGGCACATTGTATATGCGATTGATAACAATGAAACTATGTATCAATCTTCAACCAGCGAAACGGAAACTGGTAGTTCAGATAATTCTAACAAGACAGTTATTTACAACTGTCCTAATAAAGAAGTGTTGAAAAAGGTTGAATATTTTGAATCTGTTAATAAAATAACAAATTCCCCGAAAAATATTCATTCCGTTGTAGATAGTTCACATGATATTAAAATTAAAGTGGAATCCTCTAATTATCCGCCCGGAAAAAATAATGAACCTGAAAGAGAAAAATCTATTTCGCAATCACAATCCTGTACTAACTTTAAGGAGCTCTTCGGCGAAAGCGAAAAAAACAAATTTTTATCCTTGCCATCCAAACCCGACCTGTATTCGAGATCGCCTTCGCCATGTTCCGAGGTATATATTAGTGATCGACGCACCCCAGACACGCCACGATGTTCAAGCGACGAGGCGATATGGCGCAGTCGGACTCCGTCGCCCGATCCAGAGCGGTACTGGCGTGCTTACATAAAACTGGCGCGTGCGGGGGAGGTACGCCGCATAGCACGACGTTTTGATTCGCCTTCGGCAGCCGGTGCAGTATTACGCAGACATCGAAGCGACCCTGAAATCGCACGAAATGTTCTTAATAAAGAATGGTCCCCCTTTGAAAGAATCCAGACAAAAAGAGATAAATGTAGAGCCATATTACCAGTGACGCGAGTTCCACTTCGACCGACAAACCGTTTCATGCCTCATATTGACGTTATTTCAAAACTAGCGACATTACGGAAACGTACATCACCTAGGTCTAGATCTGCTGAAGAAACTTTAGAATGTCGTTCAGGGGAAGTTGAACGCATAAGAAGGCGTTTTGAAGCAATATCACTTTTAGGTCCAATATATTCATCCGCACCCGACGTTCGTGATTTACAAGAAATAGCGCCTTATTTAGCCGGTCCATGGATTGCTCATCGTTATCCGAAACCCAGTGATAATACCAAGTCAATAGAAGATCCTGGAACAACCACAAACGATCGCAAGTCACCGATAAAAAAAGACATAAAACAGGCCACTTCTAAAACAACAGTAAACCTTAGTTCTATTTTAAAAAGCGAATTATTAGGTAAACAAGATTTTGATCCTTCGGTGCATAGACCAGTAAGCCGCTATGTACCACCGCGAGCACCTCCGCGACCTCCGCCTGCAGCGTGGCCGTACCGACTCGGACCCCTTGTCACGCCATCACGGCACACCGTCTCGTTCCAAGGTTATTAATTTCACTTTTACATTTTTAATATATCGTTCGTTTAAAATTGGAGTTTGATGTTTATTTATTTTCTTACTGTATAATACTATCTATGTATATTTTTAACTTCATTTCTACTACTTAATAAAATCGTTAAGGGCCCATCCATAATTTTTTTAACTTTTGTTTGATTATTTTTATATGGTTTTCATCCTATTTTGTTAATTCTAGTAGAAAACGACTCAGCCCCAGTACCGCCTCGAAGAATACCTCAAGGAAGCGTTTCGGATACAGGCAAGTGTTAATAGTATTGTTGTGATCAGTCGCATTATATATAACAATGAATATATTGTAAGAGTACCTACATAATATATTTCATTTTAATACTTTTATATCTTAAAAGCACGTACACATATCGCAACTAAAAATACTGTGTTACATAATATTGAAGAATTGTGAATAAGATAAGTTGGTTCAATACTAATGAATAAAGATTTTCCAAGTTCTGCTTTCAATTTGATGCCAACTTGTCGCACGTCGAAAGCCTACTGTTGCGGAAATTACTTAATAACGTATGTGAAAAAGAAACAATAGCCTTTGTTTAAGACAACCGACATCAAGAAACTAAAAAGTTATTTCTCCAAGCGCAGTTAATACACATAGACTCAAAGTAAGTGAAGTTTAATAATGGACACTGCTGTATTTATCAATTCGAGATAATTTGCTCTCCACGATATGTTTGCGTCATCAAGATTACCTCGACTAAACCTGCTCGTTCAGTTTTTTTCGTGCGTTAAATAGTTCGCCAAGCTTCCTGTTCACGATCGGTTTGTTGTTGCGTATATTTAGTTACAAAGACTCCTTTGATAATGACAAGTATTATCTCAAGTGTTAGTGATAAATAATATCAGTGTTATCTTTGCTTCAGTTAAACATGAAACAAGTAGAAACGTATAGTGAGTGAATAGTATTCATTAGAACATATTCATGTAAAATTATTCATTTTAAAATGGACGAAAATTTCGAAGGTAATTACGGGAACAATATTATTGCGAAGATGACATATGATGATAATAGTTTTCATAGTGACGTGCATATATCCAGTACTTTATCAAGGTCTTTAAGTGCCTTAAACAGCTATGTGAAAAAGAATTTATTTTATGACGATAGTGAAGAACCACAGAGCGATTCTGCATATTTTTCAAAGGAGACAAGCCCTAACAATTTTGTTGTAAAATATGATTCGGACAGCGGAAAAAGTCACGAATCATCGGAAAAAATATTATTTTCGACGCCACTTCCTGAAGCAGATGTAGTGTTAAATATTGTTAAGGTACAATCAGTGAGTGAAAAACCGTTCTCGTCTGAAATAAAGAATACAGAAGAATTAACCGATGATTACAAATTCAAAAAATTGAACGAATGCTCGAAAAAGGTACTTAATGAATCACTTGATACGGAAATTACCGAATTACCATATAAACAAGACGCTAATATTCATGATGGAAATCAAGGTCAACTGAAGTCTGATAATATTGCGGTTTCCCACGATGATTTAACCGCAATAAATAAAATTAAAGAAGATAATGCAACGATCAGTGAAAATATACTAAGAAACAAAAAGAACAGTGTTAAAGAAGACCCGAAACGTCATACAATACATGACACCACGGAATGGATTAATAGGACTAATGTATACCCAGACGTCTACGCACCTCTTCCTTATAGTAAGTGTGTTTAAACCTATTTAATCTCTAATATATTTTTTAAAATATGCAGAAATAAGATGAAATTTAATTAATGTTATTTTGTTGTTACAAACTAAACGATTATATTCATGTGCATAAAATTATAATGTTTGAGCGGCAGACAAACCAGTCGAGCTGAAGAAAGTACAACTGATCTCAACAGCCGTCAACTGACAGACGTCGCGGTCGCGCGGTAAGGCGCAAGACGCCTCCACTTTTAACGAAGTGCAGTGCTTTATTTACCTAAAATCGGCAGTTATACTTTTCTCTTACTTATATGAACTGATATGGGCATTTTAAAACACATTAAAAAAATGACAACTTACGGTTAGTTCATATTTTTTATCATTAAATTGGTTTTATCTATAATTTATAGAAGAGTGTTAAAAAAACAACTGTGAATGCAAATAGTGAACAATTTAGTGTTATATACTTAATGTTAATACTATGTTTTTTAATGTTTATGTGTTAATACTATATAAAATGAGATTATGTACTGCGGCACCGAATTATGCATAATTTTTGTTAATGCCGGGTTATATAAAACGCACCAGTTTGCAGACTTACCACTGTTACATATACAAAAAATATAATACAACTGTTCAGTGTGTAAATATTGTTAGAATAGATACTTAGGTTGCATAAGTAATAAATATCTCTCTCTATATTTACAAGTAAATGTAGCAATGCTCTATGTTCATATTTCAGCAGTTTCTGCAAAGTTTTAATCTAACATCAAATTGGTTATAAAACTATTTTTGAAAGTTTTTTCGTTCAATTACAATAGCTTATTGAGACGTTAAACAAAATGTTTTTTAACTATTTTATGTTAAACAAATGACTAAAATATCTTATTTTGCGAATATTTAAATTAACAACGACAAAAAAGTTTAATTCTGCAACATTTCCGTTAACGAATAATTACAAATTATCTTGTAAATTTTTGTTTACAATGCGTTTATAAAATGAAAGTAGTAAGTTTACTAAATGCATTAACTTTAAATTTAACAAAAACTTCCTATATTTTTCATTAAAGCCTTTCGCTGTAAATCGTTAAGGATTTCCCTCGAATTTGAAATGAAACTACTACGTTTAAGGTCTATTTTAGAGTGTTTGGCGGAAGGTCGGGAGTTAAGTAGATATCAGTGGTACGTATAGAGCAGCATTGCGTGAAGCGTGCCGTGAATGCCTATTTGTTGAGAAAGTTGGCGGACAAGCAACAAAATGCTAAAAAGGGCTTTCGTTTTCGTAAACCTCCGCGACTCGTTTATCAACACAATATAACCATCTACTACTTTTCCTTTACTCCAATGTAATTTTATTGACATTATTTCTACAAACATATATATATATATTACTATTTAGTAATGGCACGAAATTGTTTAGAAGCCACATCAATGCAAATAAAATGATGACTCTTTTTAGTACAAATCACATGAGACTGAAATCATATTACAAAGACTTTGCAATACATGTACGCATAATATTATTTAATACTAGCTGACCCGACAGACTTCGTTCTGTCAAAAAAAATTGGAATGTTCTTTGTTCCTGCCTATTTTATAGCCGGGGCAAAAAAATCTCCTGAACAGAACCGTCACCCTGGTTATGGGCGGTGTGTGGGGTTCAGCACTATATGTATTCATCTAATAACTAATATTTAGATATTAGTGGGTTCCAGAAGAGTGGCCAAAGTTATAATTAAAGTACATAAGTTATATTTACTATAATAATTTTTTAGGAACAAATAACTGTCACATTCCAAATCTTTTTGACAGAATGTAGTCTGTCAGGTCCGCCAGATGGTAACGCGGTTTGTGCTCGACTGATGTATTGACGTGTAAACGAATGCATTTTATGTCGCGCGCCGAAACTAAAACAAAAGAAATAATATCGCGAAGCCGACCAAATTGAAAATCAGTATGGTGGATCTTTAGCTCTTACATTTTGTGACTATTTATGTTATTAATTCATTCGTTTTAATATTTGACTCTTTAGCGTTACGAACGCGCCTACATTGCTTAGACAGCAGTGAAAGCTTGTAATTGAATATAAACTTTTGTTAGTTAGTTTCTGGTTTCTGGTTTATGGTTTCTGGTTACTGGTTTCTGGTTTCTGGCTACTGGTTTCTGGTTACTGGTTTCTGGTTACTGGTTTCTGGTTTCTGGTTTCTGGTTTCTGGTTACTGGTTTCTAGTTTTTGGTTACTGGTTTCTGGTTTCTGGTTTCTGGTTACTGGTTTCTGGTTTCTGGTTACTGGTTCTGGTTTCTGGTTATGGTTTCTGGTTTCTGGTTACTGGTTTCTGGTTATGGTTTCTGGTTTCTAGATTTCAGATGTCAGATTTAAATTTTTTATTTTCCATTTTCAATATTCTGTATACAATATTCAATATCCAATATCCAATATCCAATATCTAATATTCAATATCCAATATTCCAATGTTCCAATATTCCAATATCCAATATTCCAATATTCAATATCCAATATTCCAATATTCCAAATTCCAATATTCAATATTCCAATATTCCAATATTCCAATATTCCAATATTCCAATATTCCAATATTCCAATTTCCAATATTCCAATATTCCAATATTCCAATATTCCAATATTCCAATATTCCAATATTCCAATATTCCAATATTCCAATATTCCAATATTCCAATATTCCAATATTCCAATATTCCAATATTCCAATATTCCAACGTTCCAATATTCCAATGTTCCAATATTCCAATATTCCAACATTCCAACATTCCAATGTTCCAATATTCCAATAATCCAATATTCCATTCCCCATTTCCCATTGCCCATTGCCCATTTCCCATTGCCCATTGCCATTGCCCGTTGCCCGTTGCCCGTTGCCCGTTGCCCGTTGCCCATTGCCCATTTCCCATTGCCCATTGCCCATTGCCCATTGCCCATTTCCCATTGCCCATTTCCCATTGCCCATTTCCCATTGCCCATTGCCCATTGCCCATTTCCCATTGCCCATTGGCCCGTTGCCCGTTGCCGTTGCCCGTTGCCCGTTGCCCGTTGCCCATTTCCCATTGCCCATTGCCCATTGCCCATTGCCCTTGCCCATTGCCCATTTCCCATTGCCCTTTGCCCATTGCCCATTTCCCATTGCCCATTGCCCTTTGCCCATTGCCCATTTCCAACTTTCAATTTTCAATTTCCTGTTTACAGTTTTCAATTTTCAATTTTCAACGTTAAATAGTGTCACTATCACAAAAGATCAACAAAGTAAAGTTAAGACTTAACTACTATTTTGAACCAATCTGAACTTAGGACAGTGGTGTTCCTGCTTGAATTCTACAATCGCTGCACACGAACACACTAATTTACTGCATGATACACTCACATTGAACATTCAACTGCATTATGCACTAAAAAAAATTCAACCGAGACAACGCGACCTTTACGCCCAGATTCCCGCTAAAGTTCGTAAAATATTATAGTTGCATCAGAAATTGTTGGTTGTCAATATCAAATGTCAAAATCAAAAATATTCTTTTAAATTGTATTTGGTGTCTAAATGACGGGACGAACTTCAAATTTTTGACGTTTTATGTATCTAAAGTAAGGAGACCAGACATCTCGCTTTTAACGGGACAGTCCTGATTTTTTTACTATTAATCCCGCGTCACGCGACGTTTTTCAAAAGTCTCGACTTTTAGAATTAAGTAAAATTTTAAATTTATGAAAATCATTGTTTTGCGTAACATATTGCTTTTGCTACCCAGTTACATTGTATTTGTCTCTCAAATGATACACTTTGTATCCGTACTGCGTGCTAGCAAGATGATTAAACAAATAAATATTACAAATCTGTTTCTTACCATAGAAAAATAAAGTAAGTAATTTATTTAAATATTTCATAAATGCATAAATTTTCTTAAACTTAGCTTAAAATACTCGTAGTCTTCATACTTTATATTGATGACAAAACGTGTATCACCCACCTTAACCTCGAAAGAAATTTTAGAAAGTAATATACGAATAAAATTTTGCAAATATTTCAAGTCAATCAAACTAATTTATCAAATTCTTGTGAAGATTTTTACAATATTTTACAAAATTACTACAATCTACTCAAACAAATTCACTTATATAAAAAAACATTTATAAACTGTACTTATGTTAAAACTAAAAAAAAATTACGATATTATTATTCCTTCAGAGTTGTCCCGCTTTGCCTATCTAAAAATCTGGTCACCTCAATGAAAAAGAGAAATTGTTGTTTTTACCATATTCCAGGCACTTTTTCCATATTTTCTCACCTTACTAACCTTCCCTGGACTTCCACGAATAATTCAAGACCACATTTAGCCAAATCGGTCCAGCCGTTCTCGAGTTTTAGCGAGACTAACGAACAGCAATTCATTTTTATTATATAGATTAAGTAACCTGCATTCTCGTCTGTTATCAATTATCATAGTCTTAAAATTATTTATACTATTTATCGTCTATTTACAGATATTTTGTAGTAAGCGTATCTGTATATAGATCTGTTGCATTATGTACGTTTTCAAAAATATTTTGCAAATTTTTGAATAATTTTTCGTTTTGGAAATACATTTTCAACGGTTCTCTATATATCATTGACATTATTTAATTTTTACAAACTTTAATTTCACTCTTGAATAAAAGTAATGAAAATAATTTTACATAATCGTTCGTTATAAAAAGTTTGTATAAATACGCCATTGCTTTCTTGTTACATAATTTAAAATCACTTTACCAAAACGTCTAACTTTTAACGGTATAAATGATTTTAATCAGCATATCATTCTCTATTACGTCTTCCTTCCGCATAGTTTAAATGTTGTTGTATTTTAGAAAATCGATTACTTTTCAACTTTATCACTCCTTTTTATTACTATAATGAGCAACGGCACTTATGACAGTACTGCATAATTTGATATTGCTCATTAAAAAATATAATTATTCAAAATCTCATGCAATCTAGACTATTAATTATAACTTTTAATCAGTCAAAATCTATACATATAAAAAAAATTTATTGTATCTTTGTGATATCAAAATACATATAAGGTGATATTCTGAACAATGGCTATTATATGAAATTAAATATTTATTTTTATAAAAATTCTGCATAACATATTTTCTTTTTTTTAAAACAATAAGACATGGAAAAATGTTTGGCTGGTGGTTAGGTCTCAGTTTCCGGACACGGTGTAAGTAGGTACTACCGAATATATAATGTTCCGGTTTGAAGGGCGTTGTAGCTAGTGCAATTAATGTATTAACGAGACAACATCTTATGTAAAGGCGACAGCACATATTTTCATAACGTTTGTAAACTGTTAAATACGTTTGCGGGATACTAAGGTTACGGTTCCGTAAATTATGACAGACGCAATCACTGGAAAGGTCTAGTATAGTATTAAAACCGGTTCCGCTCACTTGTAGTGTTACCGCCAGTCACATAATCAACACCCGAAACATTAAGCCGATGATCATGTTACGACATCGATCGGCACCATGATGCCACTATCCGTTGTAACCACTTTCACTTTTTATTTACATACTTTTTAGATTATTACATCTATCAAATAGTTTTTTTTTTCCTATTAGTTTTGTAACTTTAACAGTTTAGTTTTATTATTATTATTTAACTGTTACGGGCATAGTTATTGTTATACAAATGTATTGCCGATGCCATTTTAAGACTATTTCACAGACAACACCTTTACTCACCTAAAGACGGTTGTTTGCGAACCGCAAACAATCAAAACTTTTAATTAGTGAAAGGACTTTGACTAATTTATAACAAGTTTTAATTAATTTATCATTCTATAAAGTAAATATAGGACCTGAAAATTGTTAAAGCGTGCAAGTTTTCAATTATCCCTAAAGTTGTTGTAGTTTTAGCGCTTACTATGTCTCTCTGTTAGCACTTAATGTGTTGATCTCCCGTAATATATTTCGTTTTAAATTTTTTTCCTGGTGATAGGTCATACACCTCTTCTCATAAAACAACAGCAAAGTGCGGTCGTAACTTTGATACAATTAATATAAGTTATAAAAATTTTCTTACCTTAATATTTTTTTGTTTTGCACACTTTTATTTGGCGGCGGAAATAGGCACCGCTGAACTCTACACGATCTTTGACAACTGAGGCCTAAGAACAGTATAACATTAGTAATATTAAAAATACAAGAAACTTGCCCACTGTACCGGTAGAGATGTAGTAATCATATGTAGTCTAGACCTATCGGCCTTATAGAAGTGAATCACCAATGAGGAATTATTAGTGCTTTCTAAACTCATAAGAATTATATACTATTACAACTGAATCGTCCTAGGTCGTCATAATAGCTATTATTTGATTGGACATAATACTAAAACGGTCATAATAGATCAGTTCCTGCGATTGTTTGAGGCATTCTAGTTTCGATAAGTAAACACTATTGTGTTTGCAGAATCGCCCGGTCGCCGGTACGTGGAGAGCGACGTTAACATCCACTACAGATGCCCGGTGCGCCACGACCCGCTGCCGCTGGTGCCGGAGCGGGAACTCGCCCGACAGCAAGCGGACCACATGAAACGACTCTACCGGGAACAGAAGAGGAATAAATATTTACAGGTAACACATTTGTTTTTCATTAACATTTACAACTAAGAGATAGCGAACTTAATGATATAGAGACATTTTCTGCCTGTCACCCCAGGAAACCGTTTTTACCGCTTTTTCCGTTCCTTACAACACTAAACTGGATAATAGATGATTATATAAACAAAATAATTAATAATATAAATTAAGGCAACAGTTTCATGCAAAATTAGATTTTTTATTTAATTTTCAGTAATATTATGCACATCGATATAAAGGATCAATAAAAATCATTTATTTTAACCCAGGAGAGAAAGTAAAATTTGTTTGTGTTATAGATACAATGAAAAAAATAAAATGGACAAATTATAAATCCATTATACCTTGTATATATATATACTGGTTTTTGTATTGAAAATGTGTATTGAAAGAGTATAACAAAATGGAACTATGCGGGTGGACACAGGTTCAGTTAATTTAAATAATGCGATGGTACTGTCATTTTAAAAGTATGCCTGTTTGTTGCTTTGTTGAAATCTTCGTGCAAAGCATTCCAGAGAAGAATAGACTACACTGTGAAAGAAAAATTAATGAATTCTGATTTCTGTACGTGTATTAGTGGTACTTCCTCTGTCTCTTTCTCTGTTCCTAGCCATTATATCATATGGTGGTGGGTCAGCGGGTTAGTAGTACTCCCTCTATTTTCTCAAAATAGACAAGGCGAAAAATATTCAAGTGGAATTGTTAAAAAATTTAATTTTTGTTATCATAAATCAATTTTCATATTCTGTTCAACAATCAAAATGAGTTAATGATTTTATTCTTTGCTCTACTTTTAACGTAACTACCTATATAGGTAGGTAAACGAATATTTGTGATTACCGTGTCAGTTACCGTTGATGTTATAAACTGTTTAATCCAGTTAGTACAAGCCACGCAGTGTCGAATCGATATTCGTGTTAGATATCGTTACTGATTTATATATAACAGAAGTAATAACAAATTGCTTTATATAACCGAACTGATCTGTTCATTAAAAAAGGTATCCGTTTTGTGGTCATATCATAAAGTATTAATATCTTATTTTTAAGGTTTTTAAAGCGCAGTTAACATCTTATACCGTAAGACAATTAGTTTAATATGGCGCGAAGTAAATATCCTTATTAGCACCATATTCTTTGTTAATGTTTGGTATTTGAAATATATTACATGTATGTCATTCACCTCAGTATCACTATTCGTATGAGAGATGTCATAACAAAAGATATGAAACAATGCTGAGTGAACGCGTGTTTCCCTGTATATGGAGATGTAGGGAAACCAGATTTTACTTGTTTAAATCAACACTAAAAGAAATATAATCTTACTAGATGAGGTTTCACCGACTTGTTCTGTGTTGTTTTATATTCAAGTCATACTTTTATGCGGAAGCAGTAGCCTCATCTGCTAAAATGATTAGACACTATTTTAGATCTAGTGTTCAATGTTTGTTACTACCTCATTTCAGGCTATCACTGACTAAATTTAAATAAATTTGGTTTCCATATAATGTAATATAAAAAATAAAATCAATAAGTGGTTATTTTCAAAATTAAGAATTACAAAACTACAGGGTTAGAGTATAGATGATTGTGAGCATGTTAAATTTTCTCAACCATTTCACCCGTATGACGGATAACAAATTGATATTAAAAATGTACTAATCCGGTTATACATCTTATTAGTAAATATCTCATTAGATTATGTTTATAATTTAAATTATCATCGTGTTCGGATTATAATGTCAGGGAATATTGTATCGGCATCAATTATTTACATTGTAAATGTTTTTATTAATAGATGGCATTAGAGATAATTGATGCAAAATAACATTTATACAAAAAGGTTTAATTTTCAATCAATGGATTAATGTCAATTTTTATCATTTTTCATACTGTTAAATTATACGCATAAAATAGAATCCCCGTTGAATTAACTTAGCCTTCTCTTCCTTTCTAAAATTGTTTCTTTATAAAATAGTATCGCACGTACACATCAAGCTTTATTTGATACTGCATCTACATCACGTGCGTTGTCGGATGTGCTACAATTCGAAAACAAAAGCGTGTGACCGTACCGGATGTTCTTCCAAAGTACCGGTTCACTGGACAAGGTCACAAAAAACATATATATGCATGTAGGCTTATTTTTTTTACTCAACAATGCGACGAATCGATACGCTCGCCCATATAACTGTAGTGCTAGTTACGTTGATATTTTACTGGTGGTAAGTCTCTGGTGCCGGAGACCGTCTAGGTAGGTACCACCGCAGCTTCTATATCAGCCGCCAAACAGTAGTGTGCAAACATTACTGTGCTCCGGTTTGTAGGGTGCTATAAGGTATAAACTGGGGTAACGAGACAACACCTTAAGTCTCAAGGCGACGAGCACAACTTGGTGCAGTGCGTGTCATCTTAACCACCGCCACGTTCTTTTGGACAAACATATTACTTACAATCTAGTGAACGCCTTGCTCTTTGCTTTGCTGAATAAAAAAAAATACACTGCACCATATTGTGCTCGTCGTTTTAAGACAAGGTGCCTTGTATTTATTGAGTGCGTTATGTTAAACAGTACCTACTACTGCTTAACGTAAATACTGTAGTAAAAACACTAAAGTAATAAAATAGGTGATCATTATTATCTCAAGGTAACAAACAAATATGTCGTACCGATTTAGTCTTCAAAAACCTTGGCGAGCGAGCAGATACTTGAGTCACTTCATCGGATAAAGATACCTTACTCACGTTACTAAAGTAGGTGTTAATAATAACTACGTAAAGAAAAGATTTTATTTTGAAAAAAATTCTCCTCGACAAAGTTTCTTCTTTTCATTTCTTCACAGTTTTATAAAAAAAATAATTGCTTCATCAAATATAATCGTTTGTGCATCAATAATTATGAATACAGAAGGAAACAAAACTATTATAATTTATACTAATAAAAGGAATATAAAAAAAAGTCGATAGATTACAACCAAAGATATGTAAAAATGAAACCTCGACATGACAACCGTGCAATTGATCGTCTAGCAACCTTGAATAGTTGTAATTTAGAATGAAGCAATAATTTGAAAGCGAGTACACTGAAGTAAAAAATATTATTTCGTAAAATTTTTAACGATTCAATATTTGAATTTATCAATATATAAAATTAGATGATATCATGTATATGTCCTGGCAGTATATACTTATCATTGCATATTTGTATATTGATGTGTTATCTGCAACAACCATACATTCGTCATATACATTAGTTAACGTTATATACATTGTTATATTGCATCGCCAAACGTTTCTGTTTCTCGTAACAAACAGTTTGACAAAAATTTATACCAGTGTTAAAAAATCAGTTTTTTTGATATGCAAACTTGTATTTATTTGTATTATAAGATTTCATTGGATCGCATTAAAACGTTACACAAGCTGGTTTGATCTCGCCAGGCTTTCTGTTAAATGAGGCAGTCAATGGCCCTAAAGTGAAATCGTTCATTTACCAACTGTCGCCGTTAAGACAGCATTTACCTCCGTTAGCTTTTACTTTCATTCCGGATTATATGTTCTGTTCTTCATAAAAAAAACATAAGACGATTGTTTGCTTACAAGAAAAATCTAATAATAATGTTGATTTGTAAAAGTTCCTTTTCAACTTGGTCAAATTCTTCCTATTCAAATTGGTTAAATATCAAGATGATTTATTTAACCAGTCGTGATCTTGTTTTTTCTACAATTTATTTTCTCTTATTTGCATAATTATAGAGGAAGTACTATCGGAATGTGACAATTGTGTAAAGTATTTCTTTGTTATGTGAGATTAAGTAAACAATTTCATTGTTTTATCACATTCCTATAATATGTATCACATCAAAGCCTGAAATATAATGTTCGGTTGCACTCAAAGGACGGGCCATTTTATCGTTTGTCAAAATAAAATATATTACTGATTCAAAAAAAAAGAACCTTTATTAAATATTTAAGTAAAATTTTACCCATGCCAATTAGTTTAATTCGCCTAAAATTACTACATTATAAATGTTTAAAGAGAAACACATGCGGCAGCCTGTAAAATCACTTGGTTATAAAAACGTGTGGTATATTATTGCAGAAACTGTCTAAGACAAAACCTTTATATCAACTACGTTCTTTAACACAGAATTCATCGTATACCCTCTGAATACTTTTCCTGCTTTAAATAAGAAAATATTTATTATTTTTTAATAGTTTATAAAGCATTCGATTCAAAAGAGCTGTTTAAACAAAAAGAATGCATAAACACTAACAAAAGAAAGTATACCCTATATTTATGAATTTCATTTGATTTATGCTCGTAGTATACACGTGTCTTCTTAGTTACTAAGCGTTTTATGTCACATTCTGAAATCGTGTGATGTTTAATCTGTTAACTTTTGACCTTTTGATATAATTAACATACGAGTATATCTAACCACAAGAACTTTACTCGCACCGTAACCACAAAAATGAAGTGCAACTTTGGATCTATCGCATACTCCAAACAATGCTTATTATTTAATCCTGTTGATTGGCCAAATTGAATATCGTCAATCGTTTTTATGGTCTTAATTGTTCTTTATATCAACGCATATATCTAGCAAAGAATAAGACGACATCTTTGAATAATTTTTTCCATGTTATTTTAGTTTTAAATTCAGTGAATGCACTTCTAAATTTTGCAGGAAAAAGACATTCACCTGATCGACATTGAAGCGTTTGATGCATCTATAAAGGTGATATTTAGAAATGTGTGGTTATTTGTTTTTGTAACTAGGGCTGCATCTTTTAATTCACAGCACAATTAATAATTTTTTCACCACAAACCTCCATCGCTAAAAAAACTAAGAAAATTGTAGAGGTTTATTTAAATTAAGGTATTTGTTGGCCAGTATTTGCTGTTTAAATGCATATTTTATTCTGTATGACAAACCAATATCTTCATTAATATATTAAAAATAAATCTTATTCTTTATCTTATTAAGTTAGAATAAACTAGAATAAACTTATTTCTTATAGCAGCCCTAGATATAACTAATATTTTCTTTGTGTTTGGCCTGTAAAGCATAGGTGTACCAATTATAAAAAAAATTGTTATACCATAAAAAAATAACTTATAATAAAAAAAATATTTATTTATAATGGCTTAGCTTTGGTTTGGTGTTGATAAAATTTTATTAACTAAATTTTACTAATATTTAAAGGTATTTGAACTAATTTTATGTTATGGGTTATGCCGCCGTATACGAAGATTTAAAATCATTTCTGTATATATTATAAAAAAAATATTTTAATGTTCGTCGTTGGAGATGTTACGTTTTAAAAGTGGTATTATTTAATTTTAAGGAGCTTCAAGACATGCAGAACAGACGACACCAAGACAACTTCATGCCGTCACAGAAAGCTGTAATTCCTTTAAATCGATATGATGAGGCTGAAAAACTGGTGGCCAGAGCTCTGTACGCTTTCAACGGACAGACGACACGAGAGCTGAGCTTCAAGAAAGGAGATCTGATAAACGTCCGTCGCCAAATAGACTCGAATTGGTACGAAGGCGAAGTACATGGCAGGATCGGATTATTCCCATACAATTATGTTGAGGTGAGATTTTTACTTTACAACCGCGTTCCACTCCCTTTTAAACATTTATCTATACAATGTGATCGTATCTAAAATAATCACTTCCATCGTGAATCACACATTTTTGTTTGCGTATGTTGATAAGCGCTGAGCGATAATTTCTCAATGTTTAATTAGTACGGTACATTGATTCATAACAATTTCTTTGTTAATATTAAACTGCTATGACGGAGCTAATCTGTATAAGTAAAAAACCAAAAAAAAAATTGAGTTAATAGTTCATTCAAAACTTATGTCATTTACGCTTTAATAATTATGTGGTCATACACTCATGACCTTTGAGTTTAATATCATTATGGATATAATAATTGGACGTAGATAATAAACAATAAATGGACGCAATATTAAAATAATAATGATGATGACAAGTGATTTTCGAAATTGCCATGTTGTAGGAATAAGGCGATTTGTTAGTAAACAATGACCCTTGTCTCTCAATTCATTAAAACTGACCTGATAGTAGTTACTTAATAAAAATACTACATATATGTATTAAACATATTTCAGATCTTAAAAGGAGATTACGCCCATTCGCCTAAGAAGCCCGTAGTAATAGAAGGCCAAGCTCGAGCTAAGTTTGATTTTACCGCGCAAACAAACTTGGAGTTGCCTTTGAAGAAAGGAGAAGTAGTAGTACTGACGCGGCGGATCGACCACAACTGGTGGGAAGGAAGGAATGGCGTGAAGACGGGCATTTTCCCAGACAGCTACGTCACTGTTTTGCAAGAGCCTAGTCAAACCAATCCAAGTAAGTAAACAACTGTAGACAGATTTTGCCAAAATAGAAAGGCAGTTACGGAACGCTTTAATCAAATAACTTGTGCTAATATTGAACGTACGCCCGGTCTTAAACAAATGTTTATACACAAAGAATAATTTTTTGATCATTTTAATTTAATATTTCAGCTGGCGCACAGACAATGTCGATGACGGAGAAGCCAGCGGCTTCGCCCGCGGCGCACGGCCTCGTTAACGGCGCGGCGCGGCGCGGACTGCAGCGCCACAGCTACACGCCGCAGCACAACAGCCCCGCTCTCTCCAACGCACCGCCTGCGACTGCTCCGCTACCTGGTGAGTATTGAATAAACTTTATTTAAACACAAAACGCAACACTAATGTGATTAAGGTATTAATAGATAGCTCCGAGTGATCCTAGACATCAACATTAATACATCAGAGATAATCTACGGAAGGAGGAATTTTAGGGCATTGAAAAATCACTGAACCCTGTGTTCCCGTCCAAAGCCCGGAATTTTCTAGCAAATCTAGAATTGTTAAAAAGTAATTATCTAAAATATTCCTCATAGGTGTTAAAGACATTTAATGTGGAATTCTTTATTACCTTCTCTGGCACCTTTGGACGTCTGGCCCTGGTACTTGTCATTCTATGGATCGATAGAAGAAAGTTTAGACCCAAAATGTGAAGTTAGAATCTTCCTTCGTTATCAAAGATGTGTATTTCAAAGACACCTGCATATCTCTTCCAATGTGAACTTCCTGTTCGAATTGTTGTTTTATTGCATAAAAACATGTGCGATAATATTTTCTTTTTTACAGGTTACATTGCCAAACCTGCACATTCTACACTGACGCCATCAGAGCGAGGTTACGGGCCGCCACCGTCAGCCAGCAGTGATCTCAACAACGCGGAGCCGCTTTACGTAGATACTAACGCCGAAGCCATACCGTAAGCAATAATTTTTATCTTCCTTTCTTTATATCTTTGCTAGATCAAATTATTAAAGTTAATTCTCGTCATTGCGAAAGACCGCTTCTTCAACATTCAACTGAACCGATTTAGATTTTTCCTAAACTTGGTTGATGTTGTTGCTTGCTACAATTTTATTTATTTATTGGGGTGTCTAAACAGTTGATTGCGTCAAATTTTCATAACAGAGAAAAACCCTGTCACTAAATTATCAACTTTCTTTTAGTTTTCAGAAAAGTTTAAGTGACTTTGTTTCATTTCATAGAACCTTTTTTACCTACTATGTATAATTATAGAATTTTAATAACAGAATTCTTCAGAAACCTTTTAACGTATTTATTATAAAATAAGAACTTACCGTCTGAAATAATAATCAATATCATTATAATTGAAATCTTAAAAATAACCGACTCTCATACGTTTTGTTGAGAAAAACTAAAATGTATTCGTCGGTGTTTTAGGTACCGCGCGATGTACAAGTACCGTCCGCAGAATCCGGACGAGCTGGAGCTGCAAGAAGGCGACACTGTTTACGTACTGGAGAAGTGCGACGACGGCTGGTACGTCGGCTCCAGCCAGCGCACCGGACGCTTCGGAACTTTCCCTGGTAACACAACTTTTGTTCTTATACAACGAAACCATTACATCGTCAGTATGTTCACCACGGAAGTTTCATCTATGCCACTATAACTAAAATAGAAATTGTATTTGCCGCAATTATATTCGCAGACTACTACTACTTCACAGTAAAAAGAAGCTTTGGTTTCTGGACATAAGATTTTCATTATGATACCTACGATAAATATACACTCAAAGCTTATGCATGCACTCATCATAAGCATTCATCATGCATTATGCATGTCTCAGTGCTACAGGTACAAGTTCAGTATCATGCTATAAATTTGTGCGTATGAGAAATTCTAAATATGGTATGACAAAGTAGTTGACAAATTTATACATAAAAATGATCAAGAGGCAATCACCTCCATTACTAAAATACTAAAATTAATAAGCTAAACTAATAAAAAGATAAATAATATCATATAACTTGTCTTCGCTAACACACAAATTTGCGTATTCAAATTTTAAAGTAACAATTTTCTTAATTAAATTATTGTCTTTTCTAGCAACGCCGAAGTATATGTCGCTGTATTTTGACAATTAACCATCTATGCTCGTGTCTGATTGACGGTACTTGTAAATTAAAATTTTAGTTTTTGTGTTAATAATAACTACCGTGTGCATGTACGCATTGTAAATGCACATTGTAAAATTCTCATATAAATGAATAACTGTAATTCTTTTGGGGATAAATATCTTAAACCCCATTACTGGAATTACTAAGTTTATAAATACAACTTCATTCAACTGCTGCTATGTTTTTAGTCTGTACTGAAGTAATTTATTCGTTTTGCACAGGAAACTACGTGGAGCGCATTTGATAGCGCCAGACGTCGCTGCTGCGTCGCTTGCGCCGCGCAACCTTTTGCGCTCGACGCTCACACTGACGCACGCACCCGAATACACACCCACGCACACATACACTACATATAAAAAATCAAACTCTAACACAGCCATAGCAATAATTACTACACGTTAATCATGAACGAGCCGAACTACACCAATACTGCAAACTGTCGCGATGATGGTTAAAGTCATTTGCCCAAAAACGATTAAACAGTTTTCTTTCCTTTTTTGCGATGTCAAAATTATAAAGTTAAAGGTTGTAATCATTGAAATCATGTTATGAAAATTATTGCAAAAAATCAAACACTACCGTGCATCATGCGCTCAAAGGTGTGGCTTATGTGTAGTATTTATTGTTAGGGAGTAATAAGATTACCAAGTATTGTGTATGTATACATCACACGCACAATTTTCTGTAATATATGATATTTAATTATATAATGTACCGTATTAAAGAACTGAACTTTACAATAAAATAAAATCGCTGCGTGTGGTATACAATGCTCTTTATACAGTAACAATGTATAAATAACGTTATTGCGTATAAAATTGTATACTTAACATTTTAATTACATAGTCTTTAGATTGTGATTTTCGGTAAATTTTAATGGACGTCTCAAGGGCAATATTGCAGCTTTTTTGTATTAGCACTTTAGACCACACAGCGTATTTATCAAAATCTAGATGACTGCGTTCCGTATCGTGTATAACATAGATAATTGTGTGTGGTTTTCGATTCTTTATTAGGTATAAATAACAGTACAGATATTATGTCAGTGTCAGATACAGTAGTTGTTTAGATCATATATGTACCTATTTTTATCTAACCGCTTCAGTGATTGTTACGATGTTACCAAAATATAACCATGACTTTTTCTAAGGTTTTATAAAATGATAATAATGTATGTCATGTACAAATAGTGACCCAATATTTGCTATTGTAGACTCCGATGTAATAGAAATACATGTTTTTTCTTTAATTAGCTTGAAAGTTCTTACAAAAACCACCATTACAGTTTTACTTATCCAAAGTTATTTTATGTCCCAAAGAATATGTTAATTGGATAATTACGGTGTTGTATAATTGTATAAACAAAATAATAAAAATACTTATATACCTGTAAAGTTGTTTGGTAGATATAGTTATTTATTTTAATGGTCGGAGTAATGTAGGGGCTCCTCTTTCAAAAGCAACCTTTTAAAAGAGAGTAGCTGGGCGCGTTGTATTCTCATTAATAATACTAACGAGTTTATAAGTACCACTAATTCTGTTCCAACTCTATTTCACTTTCTTTAGTTTCGGACGCATGAGGTAAAATAATCTAAAACAACTCTCAAGTTGAAGCGATGGTAAACTTGGTTAATACTTAAAAAAGAGGGTTACTTATGTAAAACAAAGGTCTTAGAGTTGGCAAAGAATAAGTACTACATATCAACAAAAGTCGAACTTTGAAGTTAAAAGAAAGTAAATGATAACAAAGTTTTGATCTTTTGTGATAATGGGCTTGATCACGACATTATTAATAAGGGCTAACGTATTTCATAGAAAAAAGCGTAAATTCATCGGCATTCAATATTATTTAACGCGCGGGATAACCGCATTTACAATTTGCAATACTCATATGTTTCGCATTGAATATAGATAGGTTAAAATCATCTCAATCTTATAAAAGGTTGCTCCTAGTAACGACTTGCATCTAACATGTCATTTGTCGTTTACCATTCAGTTAAAAGCAAAATGTGTATAATGTTAAATGCCATTAGATCGACTATTGTAACTTATCGTTTTTTATATATATATATGAATAGCTATTAGAGGTACAATGCCTTCAACATTAGGGCGAGTGTAATTGGCAACGTTTGACAATACAATGTGTATGCTTAATCGAAATAAGAAATATATGTATTCAAATGTAACATTATACGATTATTTAAAAGGTACTGTATTACAATTATAACCCAAAACGTCGTGTCTGATAGCGACTCTAACCTATCTAGTCATCGGTTTTTGTATGCATATTTATAATGTATTTTAAACGACCATTTTAGACCTCCTCACCCTTCGCGAAGATTTCGTTGTTCGTGCCCCCGTTGTACTAAGAAATAAATTATCCAATTGTAAGGTTTTTGTAAATGAATGTTTGTGTCGTGATTTAGGATACTGATAAACCAAAGTGAAATGTATCTCTCGCCCTATGCAAATGCTTGTGTTGTGTAGTATGCATTAATGTTTTCATTTTATTATTTTAACATTTTGTTATATTTACTTTTGTTAATTTATTTTTAGATGCACAAATGTTTTATTTTTTTGTTGACACCTCGACATGAAATGTAACATTAACTGGCTATTGTTTTATATCATCACACTTAATAAACGTAAACATTTTTATTACAATATGGTTTTATTACCACAACCCTGTGGATCCATTGCGTGTACCATTTAGAGTTTTTATGTCTTTCTATTGTCAAATATGTATTGTATATTGTTTTATGGAAATACTTTTCTATTTGTAACCAGTTATCTCATTAAAGATTTAGGAAAATCAGCAAAATTTATTAGATACATATTTATACACGTAAATATGTAATATAATTAAATTGTACCTAATAAAACACAATAAGTTAATAAAATATTATTAATGATAATTCTATCTGGTTATTAAATTCGCATTGCAACCCAGAGTTATTACTGCACAACTACAACGGTTGCCTAGCAACGTCGAGTACTAAACATTGCTTAGATTGCTACTGCGTTATTTTAATAACAATCAATAAACTTTACATAAATTGAAGTAAAAACGCCATGGCGGAAGCTGACTGGAGAAAGATCTTAAGCTTCTCTCAAAAAGAACTATTTCAGGCGGATAAACAAGAGCTATGTGAAAGCCTATCATGGATGGAAGCTGACGACATAGAATTAAACTTCTCTGACTTAAAAACTCTCTTTAAGTTAGCTCAAGATATTCTGAAATACAAAAGTGAACAGGTGATTCGTTGTCAACATTTATTTAGTGACTCAAACTCTTTTGTTTTATAAATAACTTAAACCTTTCAAAATGGTCGTTTTTGAATTTATGTTGACTTCATTGAAGTATTTCTTTTTATTTAACAACAACAGGTCAAAAATTTACTGGGGGAACTTGACACCATTCAAAGGAAAGGTAATAAGAAAAAATCCCGAAACGAATCTTCAGGTAAGTTATGAAAATGATATTTTTATTTATGCTAACAGATATCATAACCGCCTACAGTTATGTAGTTTTCGTCGTATGTATCATTATATCAGTTGTATATATGTAATCTACAAACTATAATATAATGTACTTTTTTCCAAAAAATATAACAATACCCCATTCTTCACGGTTTTCTATTTGACGAAGCGTTAAGCCAAACAAGACTCTCGTGTTATTACTACCAATTAATTTATATTTAAATTAATAACTATTGTGTAAGAGAAATGCTTTTGCTGCTCAAATTATTAATTTGGTTAAATAAAATTAATAGTTGCTATTTTTTGTGGTTTTTAAAAGTATTTATTAATGATTATAATGTAACTAAAAACCTTAGTTACAAGATCTGACAACACTTTAGAAACTATTTTACATCAAGAGAAAATCATCAAAGCAAACAAAGATGTTTTGGAACAGCTGTATGCCGAAATAGCTGAATTGGAAGAACGTAAAAGTAAATACAATGATACAGTATCTACTATAGATAAGGAAAGTGAGTCTAGTCCGGATGTAATGGCCGAAATGGACACTAAAGCGCAACTAGAGAACGAGATGTATAAGAAAAATAGACATATCAGGAAGTTACTTGGGTATGTTAAGGTAAAGCTGACATCATCAACTTATAGACGTCCACTTCTGTATATTCAGCAGTAGCCTTCCCTAAAGATCAGCTGTTTTAACAATAAAACAGGAAAAAAATTACTGTCAGTAACAACATAACGTAAACAGTCCACTCATAACGCCTACTGCTGGAAATCAAAGCCTTCTTGTACACAGAGAATATCAAGAGAAAGTAACCACGCTCGTCAGATGTACGTTTCCGGATGTCAAATATCCAGGAAAGCTGTTGTTCTGAGAACACCCGTATATCCTCAATATGATTCTTTTTTACGAAAACCCAAACTTGGTGAGGATCGATCCTACGCCCCTTCGAACCATATAGCGAGTCATGAATATCCAAATTATAATAGTTGTCACGGTTAATAAAGAATCAAAAAAAATTATGGTTTTTCAAAATATTTATTAAAAATACGTTCACCAATGTCTAAAATCCGGTTTGAGAAACACGATGGTTTGGGATTAAGTACCAAAAATATATACATACATGCAATTTTTAGATTCTAGAAGAAGAAAATTCCAAGTTTAAAGAAAAAATATCATTACTCAAAGAAAAACTGAAAGAGGCGACAAAAATAATAGAAGATTTAACTGATCAAATGCTTAATATAAGTGACGAGTGCAAAGGTTTAAAAGGCGAGTAATTTTATAATGAAGTTCATAATTTCCATCATAGCTGTATTATTTTACTGTCTTCAGTTTACATAAAACTGGTTTAATATTGTTAACTATTTAATTTAAAAAATAACAACCTGGTTTCTTCTCCCTTGTGAAAAATATTATTAACATAACAAAATAAATATAGCTAGTCGATAGCTCATCGATTTCGTTGCTTATGTTTTAAATATCTTATATATCTTCCTAATCCAGATAATAAAAAAACAAAGTTGCCGTCTTATGTAATGATATATTAAATTTCATCATGTGTAACATAACGATTCATGTATTGCAGAAAGTCTTGGGTCTATAGAGCAAGTAAAATCAAGTCTTTTAGACGAAATTAGTGCATTAAGACAAGAAATACTTTCAAAAAAAGTCGATAACGAAACTATGCAGAAAGACGTTAAAGCAAAAATTCAACAATTGAAGGTTTTTAAACTAAATTATTTAGTGATTAAGAAGAATACTAAGAATTTCACCTAAGTTTAATACATTTGGTGTTTAATTTTAGAGTCTACTTCGAAGTCAAAAAATTGAAATAGAAAACTTAACGACGGAAAACAGAAATATTAAAGGAAATCAAATTGAATCAAAAACTTCTGATGTATTAGTAGAAAAGGTAATGTTTAATAAAATTTAGGAACTAAAAATTTCAACGGCATGTGTCCTTTACTTTACATTTTACATACTTTTTTAGTATGTTACCGTTTTTGGAATTAAAATTGAATAGTTAACAAGACTCCGTAGCTTTTAAATGTAACTCATTAGTAACTTGGCTCGCTAATCACTATCAACATATTTACTTTCTGAGTACAGAACAGTCCCTTGGAAGATGAGTTAAGAATAAAAGAATTAGGAGAAAATCTTGTAGAAGCATCAAATGAAATAGTAAAGTCAGCTGATTTAATACACATTCTCAAAAAAGAAAATAAACACTTAAAATCACTGCTTGAAGAATTTTATGATGCATCTGAGTTCGATTTAAAAAATGAAAGTGATGATGGTAACGAACGCAAATTAATAAATAAATTGAAGAAAAAAAATCAAAAATTAACAACCAGTCTTCAACACATTGAAGAAATGATAGTTCTAAGAGAAAAAGAGGTAATAAAACACTAACATAACTAATGCATAAAATTACTAAAATTTTGTCTAACTATAATCTGTTGTGTTAATCTAGGTATTAGAATTATCGTCTAAACTTAACCTTTTGCAATCCGATGAAGGTATTAAAAAACTACTAAAAGATTTGAAAGACAAAAAGGAACAAATGAAAATTAAAGACGAAGAATTCAAATCGATGATAAAAGATATAAATAGACTGAATGTCATTGTGAACGATTTACAAATGGAAAATGAAACTATGCGGTAAGTAAAACTTAATGAAAAATTTTATTCTTTATATCAATGCGTGCAATAACTAATTATTTATTTTGTTTTAGCCAAAAACTTAATTTAGGATTGAATGATAAAGTTCCAACCGAAGGCATTTTACTTGAGTTTTATAGTTTGAAACAACAGCTTTTAATTTTAATTAAAGAACTTAAAGCAATGGAAAATAAACTCGTTGAATTAGAAATTGAAAACAGAGAACAAAAGTCAGTTATATCCAAATATGCAAAATTTTTAGATAACAATGAATTGATTCAGTGTATTAAAAACAATAAACTACAAGAAATAGAGGAACATGATACAAATTCTGTGCAACATCATCAAGAAGAAACTTTGTAATTTGATGTTTAATTTGATAATTAGTTTTTTTAATCATTATATACATGTATTAATTTTAATTTTACTCTATAATTACAGAAGTAAACAAGTTAAGTACACGAATCAAGAATTCGATTCGATAGTAGAAGAAAATGAGGGTCTCCGTAAAGGACTACAAGAAATTTTAAATATTTTGAAAGAAAATAGTATGTTTTTAAATTTATCATAAAGATTTCGTAAAAATAATGACTTAATTGAAATGTTTTATTTTTCGACAGGTAATAATCATCATTCAGGAGGTGTTTTAGCTCTGGAATGTCCTAGCTTAGAAGCAGTTTTACATGCCCTAGAAGCTCGACACGCAGCTGGTTGGTTTGCTCCTCATATGGCAACGACACTTGAACTAAAAGCTGCTTTAGGTGGCAAAGACGCTCTGTTAGCCGCCCTACACGAATCCAGGTATTAGTGAAATCATTATGACCAAACGAATATTTTTTTATTAAGTACTCTAAAATAAATATTTGTACACTTCTTCGTTGATTACAGGAAGGAAATATTTGATTTAATGTCCAAGTTGTCGAAAGAATCTCAAAAAAGTACAGAACTGCGTAACAAATTAGTTGAGGCAGAAAAGCAAATAAGTGAAGAAACAAAAACAACAATTAATGATGAAAATATGCAATTTGGTGAATATAATTCTTGGCTCCCTGGTAATGAAGGAGATAACATCGACTTGTTAAATAAAACAGAAATAGAAAAACTTATTTTAAAGAGGAATACAATGTACGACCAAGAAGTCAAAAACGTTGTGACGTATTTTCGAAACAAGTTTGAAATTTTATTTCATAAGATGACCGAAATTACAATAGTTTCAACAGAGGAAAAAAATAAATGGCTTATACAAGAAGAATTATATAAAGCTCAAATAGAAAATCTTAGTACATTAAATCTTTCTGGTGATAATGAGAATATAAGCGATGTGTCTCCCGGATTAATTACCTGTCGCGAATGTCATGTTTTAGAAAGAAAATGCACATATCTCGAGGAACTCTACAAAAATGTTAAATCGTCCTACGAGGACATTAATAATAAACTACTTGAATATGAAAAGCACAAATTAATATTAGATGCAAAATTTGAATCAAAAATTCAAAATCTTTTAATAGTTATTGTTAGTCTTGCTGAGAAAATTCGTTACTCATTACCCGAACAAATGTTTTTTAAACAAAATATGGTATTAAATGAAACTGTAATAAAATATAGACAATTGTTAGAAGCCGGTGTTAGAAAACTTGAATCTGACGACCTACTTTCGCGTTTAGAAGTTTTTAAAATAACTGCTATGGAAACCATTATGAAACAACTACGAATTGTTAATTGTGAGTTGTGTTTTAGCAGTATTTAATTCTAACGACTTATTATATTTACAGCTGTGCCTATTATAAAATTATCTAATTTGTTTAATGTTCTGTATATAATTATATTTTTTTATTTTTATTACACTTGTTTTTTACAATTACATAATTCTTCCTAAAATCAATATTTTTTTAAAGCCAATGTAACAACTGATAAAGAAAAAGATGTAGTTTCCACAGCGAAAAAGGTTATAGAAGAGAAAGAAATGCAAGAAATACGTACAGAATTAATAACCAAGAATCAACAAATAAATGAGTTAATTAAAAATAACATGGCATTACAAGAACATGAAGCTAGACTTATGTAAACAAATTTCCATATTTTTAATTATCCATACGTAAAGAAATATTATTATGTTACCCATATTTTACTGCTTCAAAATCCTAGATATCTTATTTTATTAATTTTATGTAACACTAAAATTTTATAACGATAAAAAATTCATAAAACGTTTGAAAATCGTGGAATTTTATTGTTATTTTGTTTTCATTCCAAAATGATTTCCCTTTTTTTAAGAGACAATACTATAGCTACAGAAACCAGGGAAGAAATAAGCACTATGAAAAGCAACATCATTAAATTAAATAAGGAAAATGGAGTACTCAAAGAACAATACAAGCAAAATCAATATCAATTAGACATAGTTAAATCTCAGGTAAAGTAAACTCATGTAAATCAAACAGTTTAAATTACCTCGCTCACATCTCGGAAGCAGCGAAATAACAGAACGAATCTTTCCGTTACGATTTTTGCAAGGGATTCAGAGTACTCGTCACACTATACCCCTGTAATCTACAACGTCTTTCAAACCAAAAAACAGCCATTTTGTAAACTATGACGATAGCAGAAAAAACTATCATTGACATAGAACTTTATCATCACTAATTCAGACATCTCGGACCTCTTTCTATTAATAATACTTTAAGATTTAAAAATACCCTATGACGCATTATTTTTTATTAAGCATGAAACATATTTTTTAAAATCTTTACATAATTTTTTTTTTAAAAACATTATTATCCTTACAAAAACCCATTATTTCTATGCTTATTGTAATACGTTTTAATCACTTTACACTTTAATAACTTTCTATTACAGCTAAATGACATTGAACACAGACATTTAAGCTATGAAACGGAGGTAAATATGTTAAGACATCAAATACTTGATCTACAATCAGTAGGAGACAATAAAGCTATTATAGCGCGGTAAAGTATAAACATCATTTTATTTTAAATTACTACATTAGTTAAAACTTCGTTTTCTGTTTCACAAAGCGGGGATATATGAAACATTGATTTAATGCAATAACACGAATCTTCTGCTCCAAACTTCGTTTACTATTTAGCTGCAGAAATAGAAGCTTTAATTGAACCCACCTAATAGAGGTTACCTTGTACTTAATTATATGCACGTTATATCATAAATTTCTTTTTATAGTCTGATTCTCATTAATATTCTGTTTCTATCAGTGTTATTTATTGTTTATAAATGACATATCATTTTTAAATAATGAAAGTAACAGCAATAAAACACACTATTAACGCTTGTTTTAAATATATGACGTTACGTATGTAATTAATGTTATGTTTATTACTTACAATACCAAGGTATCATATTTATAAAGTGCTAGTATTTATTGTATAATTATTTAAGGCTGAGTAATGAAATATTAGTAGCACATCTACAAACAATTGAAGGTCAAAAAACAATAAAAAATGTAAAACAATCTGTAATCAGAGAAAAAGAAAGAAGAATAGAGGCTGAAGAGACATTAACTGCACTACACAAAGTATTAGACATGTTAACTGTGAAATATGAAAGAAAATTTAGGTAAAATGCATGTGCTATCGTTTTATTTATTATTGAATTATTACAACGACAATCTTAACAAATGTTAACTAAATATATTTTTCAGTTACATGCATGAAGTTATGCAAATATTAAGATATCAATATCAGGGCAGCTTACCCTTGACGTCAGTTGAAAATTATGTGAACAATTTAGAGGAGTTATTTAAAAAACAAAACAATATTAATGAAAAACTTAATGAAATTGAAGACCTGCGGTATAGTCTTATGACGAAGCACAGTGTTTATGATCAAGTATTAGAGTTAACAAATACAAATTGTTCTCAGGATCTAGAAAATTGTCAACATAAATTGCAGTTAACAGTATCGGTAATAAATTTATATGTTAACGTAAATATATTGTATCTAGATTATGTTAAGGCACATTTCTCAAAATGTTGAGTTACAATATTGTCGGTTTTTTTTTATTCGATGAGTCGAGTGACGCGTTTAGCTGATGGTAAATAGTACTCTCGGCTATAACAACGTAGCAGCAGTTAGGATGGATACAGTACACCACATTGCGATTGTCGTCCTGAGACATAACAGGTCTCGTTATCTCAGTAATATCCTCAGTAACCCGGAACACAGTAATGTTTTTACATTATTGTTTGGTGACTGACATAGAGCTGCATTGCTATCTGCCTAGGCGGTCTACGGCAACAGAGACCTACTAACAGTAACGCTGCTGATAGTGAAGTATGCTACGCCAGCGTACAGCCTTAAATATGTTGGCAATCAGATTAAAACAATGCAATTATGACGGTTGAAAAAAACTTATTTATTATTTAATTTAATACTTTCGAAAAGTCAGCAATTCCTGTAAATGTGTAATTGTTACTCGTAATGTCCCGCATATATCTCAACAAGGATGCTGTATCATTAACGTATAATTACATTTTAGCTTGGAACAAAAATACGAGAATTAGAACATAGCAATTCTAAAACACAGGCGCTACAAAAAGAAAACGAAAAATTATTACAGCGGTGTAATTATTTGGAAAAAACTTTAGTTATGAGTAACCAAGGATTAAAGAATTCTGCCAAAATTACAAAAGAAAATTTTAATAATACAAATATAAATTTTGATCGTATTAAAGTAGAAGATATTCAGTCCGATTCTGAATCTGAGAGCAGAGGTTAGTATATACCAAGGAGAATAAATATTTAATAATATTTTTTATCTAACGATTTTAACGTTTGAATTTAGATGGTGAAACGTTCACTCTTCCAAAACCTCGCACAACTCAATTAAAAAACCAAATAATCATCAAGAAACTTGAAAAAAAAACTGTCGCCACTTTAACAGATTTTCCGAGGCAAATGCAAAATTCGAAAAATGTAGAACTTGTAACTGTTGGGATCCAAAGCAACATTATTAAGAAAGATATAAATAATAAGCTTACTCAGACAGATGTCGACAGTATATTTTGTGAATTAAATCACAGAATTGAATGCCTTGAAATAACAAATAAACAAAAAGACGAAAAACTTGATGAACATTTCTCCACAACAAATAAACTAAGGAATGATATCTCACTATTAAATGAAAAAAATAAAGCCTTACATTTAAAAAATGAAAGTATTTCCGATACGAATTCTAAACTATTTATATTAAACGAACAACTTAACAATTCTATCGACTTACTGAAAACTGAAATCAATAATTTTAAAAGCTCTCATCAAGGACAATTAGAAAAAATTAAAGAGGAATCGAAACAAGAGATGCAATCGCTTTTACTTAGTATAAAACAGATTGAAAACGATAAAAATAATATTGTTTTGGAATATAAAGAACTGTTAGAAAAAGAAAGAGAAGATAATTATAAAATAATTAAAGATTTACAATCGAAAGTTTTATCTCTGCAGACTGAAAAAGATGGGTAAGTACAATAATTTTGTTTGCTTCAATGGTATTTAAAAAGTTAAAAAATTTTAAGCTTGTATTAACTACTATACTTCGCGGACGAAAATATAATACTGCAACATTTCCAGAGCTCTCGGTAATTTCCATCAATCATGTCTTATCCAACTCCATAGATAATGATGTTGAAAACGCCATAACAATCTTAGTCTTTTACAAGCGCCGTGTGTTTATTGTTCACAGAAAAGCCAGCGCTAGTAGTAACTCGGAAGCAGAAGTCATTAAGGAAAGTATTGCTAAATACAGTGCAAAAAACACGGAACTAGAAAACGAATGTTTTAAATTAGAACATAATCTAGAAAATTATAAAACAGAAATGTAAGTGGAAGATAATTAGTTTTATCTTATTATTAAAACATTAATTAATGAAGTTTAAATTCCAACAGCGCGAATAGCCAAAGTGAACTGCAACGTTGGAAGAATCTAGCTTCGGAAAGACTTTTAAATATGGAACAATTGAGTTTACAATTAAAAGAAAGACATAATAATGAGGTTAGAAAAGTGTACTTAATTTTTGCATTATGTAATGATCTTTTTTTAACTCTTATTTAAAATCCATCATGTACAAATTTTTTCGCGTCTTGTGATTTAACAACCCCAAAAATTAGATAATAACTACTATATCTTTCAGGTAGAATCATATAAAGCCGAAAACAAGCACTGGTTGGTACAGCTGAATGAAACCCAAAAGGAACATATGGAATTGCGCTCACGATTAACGGAAGAAAAAGCGTTATACACTAAACAGTTGTCGGAAAAAGACGCGCAAATAGAACAACTACGATCAGTCGTACATAACTTGAAAGTAAGTAATCGTAATTATATAAAGATCGTTTAAAAAGTCACTTATTCCTTTTCGCATTTGAAACTACTAACGATTTTATACATTTCATCCAAATAAACTATACTTAGTCATGATTTATCATACGTAACATAATTTCAGACCCAAATAATAAACATGCAAACGATGTTGTCAGTGCATGACCCAAGCTTCGATCTATCAGCTATTGTAGAGGTGGAAGAAGCTAGCGACGTCTCACAACAAGGCTTTGATAGGCTGGAACTAAATTTTGAGTCCTCTGTAGATCTACACGAAATACAAGATGATTTTGCAAGAGTTGCTACGTCTACAACAATTTGGTAATATTTACTTTTATTGTAATTAAATTATAACTATTTTAAACACATTTTTTTTAGGAAAACATAATTAAAATTATTTTATTGTCATCAATACTACTATTTTAGGCAAGAGCCCATAATAGAGCGTTTACGTCGGGAAAAACAATTACTGAGCAAACAGAATGGCGTACTGCGGAGACAGATCAAAGCAATCGCGGCCAGGGAACGAAGAGCTCGTCTCGATGCCCAGAACCTAAAAAATCAAGTATTCCGAATGTAAATAGATATTATCATAAATCTTAATTCTAACTATATAGAATAAATCTTGAATAAAATAATATTAACGTTTATGGACAACCTTCGTTCATTTATTTATCAATGGATCCCTTTTCTAGAAGTACTTCTGGAAGTAAAGCTGCGAGTGCAGAATCAGCAGCGCTGCACAATAAAATCGCCTCTCTTCAAGCGCAACTGACGAGCGCCCGGCGTGATGCACATTCGTCTGTAGCACTTTGGGATAAATGGAAAAGGTATAGACAATATCTGATAATAATAATGTAGCTTTTTTATTTATCCCCTTATACCATCCTTATTTCGGCCTAACGATACTCGCTGCTGAACACGAGTCTCCTAAAACATTACAGGGGTAATCGAGCGCAAAAATAATGGTGAGCCACAAAAATGCTGTTGCTCGTTTCTCTGGAATCATTCCATCACTTTTTCGGAAACGTTAATGGTAAATGGCAATCGGGATACTTCTTTGTCACGATTATATTTCTTGACATCTAATATTAAGTGCAAATCTTTTCATTTCTTTTTCAATCAGCTTTCATTTGTAACTATGCCATAAGATTTAGAGTCCATTTTACATTATTTAGCCTGTCTATGTAATAGACGCCTTATTATAATTATCACTGCGTCTGTATAAACCATAATTTTCTATGAAAAATACAATCGTTTAAGATTTTCTGTTATTGTATTGTCTTTGTAATAGAGCACAGCAGTCTTCAGAACGTTGGCAAACTCGGTACGACGAGAAATGTCATGAGATTACAAAATTAGAGGCGAGCTTTAATTTAGCCAAGTCTGCTGTTTCAAGACTAGAAAAAGAAAAACGTATGCTGATGTCCAGGCTGGCCGAAGCAAGAAGTAAGTGTATTAACGATATCTACTGAACTTTAGACTGTAAATTTTAACTAGTTTTTGACTTCGCCGCGTTATTCTTTCAGGCGATAAGCAGTTCGTGATAGAAAAACAAGAGGATGAAGCGTCAGAGAAACCAGCGATAACTATTCAAGAATACGACCACAATGAGATGCAAACAGTGCCGGTGTCCACGCGAGCTCTGCTCGAACGTATAGAAGCTCAACAAAGGCGCATCGTAGCTTTGGAAGTCGCTGAAAAAGTAAACCTTGATCTATAGTTCATTGGATGTTACTTCTTATAAAAGATATTTTCTTACACGACAAATATGCATTAACAAACGATTTTTTAATCAGTTTACCAAATTAGATAGAGTTAGTCACTTTTATTTTTTTTAAATAATAACATACGAAAAGAAAACATTTTCGCCTTGACGTAACGGAGCAAATATTAGGAAATTACGTGCTATAAAAGTTAATTATTTAATTTTAAACGTGAAATTTAAAGTGAAACAGAAAAAATTGATATAAGTTTTTAGTTTTTTTTTTACTATTATAACTACTGTTTACTTTTTAATTCAATTGAACCGAAAAAAGAATAAATAACTTAATATTATGCAAATATAATTTTCAGGGCAACGAGCCTCTTGTATCTGAATATGAAAAAGCTTTGGCAGAGATCACATCTCTGAAAGGTCAGGTTTTGAAACTAGAGTCTACATTATTGGAAACTCAAATTCGATCCCCTTTCAAGAGTACGGAAGAAGTTCAGCCAGAACTCGAATATTGGAAGAGGTATCATTTCAAGTAACTCATTAAAAATATCTTTTGGTTGAATAGAATACAAGATATCTAGAGTAAATATTACTTTAATTATTTTCGTCGTCACTTATGTTTAAGTTAACAAACAAAATTTGTTGTCTAATCTTATTACTACTGACATTACTTAACAAGTTTAAATACAATCTTTGCTATTTTGACCAAGACTCGGCGAATAGATAATCTTGTAGTCTATTAATAAATTGTTTATTTGTAAAGTTGAAATTGTAATTATAAAGAAATAATGAAAACTCCTGATTTACTTTTTATTCGTGTTTCTATAAGCTATTGCAACATGCTGAAGGAAGAAAATGCGCAACTAACATTACGTGTGAACTCTCTTGAGAGTACGCCGACGACAGTACATCAGCATCGTGTCAACGATCTCGAACAAACGATACTCACGCTCCGAGGTACATACATATATACTTATAACGTATCATAAATCTTAATGATTCAAACATTTTTTCCAACTTATTGAGAAAATGTACACGAGTTAAACAAAAGTATACACTTCAGTGTTGTAGCAGTAAATTTGTGATGTTGATCTCTGTGATCAACATCACGAACGTGAAAGTTGGTTGCAAATAAATTTGTTTTGATATTTTTTTTAATTATTATTCAAGAGAAATATATATTCGTCATGTTATAAAAAGCAATAAAACACAATGCACCTATTAACGATTCAAAAATACCGCATAATATTTATATTTATTTCATAACAGAACAGAAAAAAAGAAAAAGTTTAAATGTAGTACATTTTTCATAAGAGCTGAACCACAAGGCTCAAATTAAACTATAATTAGCGCTAATAAGAACTAAAAAGTATTTTCATCAAGCATAACAAAACATTCAACATTAACAGAATTATTTACATTTCTATACATTTCATGATAAATGAAAAATTTGCCTCACTGTTACCTTCTTAATTAAACAGATTTGTATGATGACTACTTTAATGTGTAAATCTCTAGGGTTAGTAAGTAAATTACAAGCGGAGCAAAAGTCGTCAGCGAACGGACAAAAACGCGTGGATTCTCGACCTAACAGCGGACGCAGTGCTTCGGAAAAGGTAACAAAAAACATTTGCACGTTTTCTGTTTCTTAATAAAAACTTATCTTTATATTTTATATTATTTGAACTGAGTAGAACTTGTACTATTCCAGAGTGAAACCTTTAAAAATGTTTACGATAGAGTTTTTTTTTATTCGACCAAGCGACGCGACGTGTTTATAAAGTTCATCTGATGTTATGTGATATGCCTGCCCGGTAGCTGTTATGCGCACAATTTCACTACGTTCTTCAAACCGAAACAATAATGTTTGCATTCCACTGTTTGGCAGCAGAACGTTTTCTTTTCGTGTAGAATGTTTTCATATTACTCGCAACCAAACGGCACTGCAATGTACTTTTATATCGTTGAACTAATTAAATTGACTTGTATAGACATAATATTCATTTGCAGTTTTGGAGGCACACTATTTGTACATAAGATAAAGCTTACCTTGTTCTTAAAACAACACATCCAAAATTTCAGGTACGAAATCAGCTGGAATCATGCAAAACCGAAATATCTAACTTAAAAAAGACTATACAAGAGAAAGACGCACTCCTTGAACGATCGAAAGATATGCTAAGAATTGCTGCTGAGAGAGAAGATGAATTATTAAGTGAGGTTAGTCAAAGTAATAAACATTACATTATTTTTTGAATTTACACACCGAATATTTATTTACCCTTTTTTTCAGATTACTTTTTTACGTCGACAATTACACGAAATGACAGATTGTAAAAAAGGAACGCTGTCAGCATAACTAATTCCCAAAATATGTTTTGGTTCCACTGATACCAACAATAATATTGATTAAGGATTTGAAAGTACTAATTAAGAATATTTGCAATATTTATTTAATTTTCATTGACCTGGATTTTTTTATCGATAATGAGATAACACTTGTCGTTAATTTCATCTTGAAACTTAGACGATATGTAATAAAAAATATAAAAACGCCTGGTTAACAATCGGTATCTAATCTTTATATTCAAGTAATGTTAATAATAAAGACAATCAGAAAATTATAAATGTTATATTATTCCGTACATTTACACTCATAAAAAAAAACAACGTTAAAATTAACGAATTTTTATTCTTGTTACAAGTTATCAAAATGAAAACCTAAGTTCCGCTAATTGGTATAAACGATAAGTAGATGCATTGTTATCAATGTTATAGCATAATACTTCTTTTTTGTGTATTTCCTTTATTACATTAATCCTAAGGATCATTATTTAAGTTTTATGTCAAAACATTGACTGTAGGCTCAAAATCTACAGACTTCAGAGAAATCTTAAAAAGTAAAATAAAACAATTCTTTGACTACTCAATGCCTACGCATATTCTCAGAACCTTCTCGGAACAAGCTGTACCTTTCGTAGCGTCAAATAATATATTGCAAGAATAATTCACCGACTGCCAAAGGATTTTGTTTTTTTAAACAAAAAGGACTTGAAGGTTTCGAAAAATGTTTGATGAACGGAAAGAAAACACAACTCGGGACAAAGAATTTTTACCTGCGAATGTTCTAGCTATTGACGTACGATGTGACGTAATACTTTGTAGCAGCAATATAACAGTTTCTTAACTACATCGCGTTTCTAGATGATTAACAAATGGCCTCGAACAGAGCAGGACCGATCGGTGTAGATATCTTTAACTGATACCTATGTTCTGCCGATGCCATCGATCGATACATCTATATCTCCTACCGTTTCGTCGTTGCGTTTCATATTTTTGTTTTTACAAAATTTTATAGGTTTTTCCACATAAATATGAAGAAACAGGCCTCCCAATAATAAGAGTAACAACAATATATCAAAGTTTTATTTTCGAAATTTCTTCGTTTAAACAAAAACCACCACAAATATTCATGGATGATGATTGACGTTATAAAATAAATTAAGCTTAATTATATTTGAGGACGCTGATTTTAATGAACATGGTAAAAAATCTTCCCGTCTTTCATTTATAAAATTAATTGCATACAATAAATTAACAGTCGTCTTAATGTTCACAACATTAAAGGACTCGAGGTCTTATTTCACAAGAGTCAAGGTCACCAACCACGCTGGCCAAGTGCGCGTTGATTGATGTCACATGTGCGTTATTCTAGGAACATGTTTCTTCGCAATGCTTACTTTCAACGAAAACTTAAGTTCGGCGGAGGTCTAATCCACGCCTCTTCAAGACGTATAACGCTTATGATCGCTTTACTTAAGTACCATACATTCAATACATCATTTTAAGAATTTCTTTAAATAGTTAAACAATTACATTTTTTTTTCTTAAGTAAATGAAGTAATTCTTTATTAAACTTCACTGTTAACAATGTTCATCAAAAAAAGATTTTTTTTGACATAAACAGTATATAAACAAAGTATAAAAATATCTATTAGCAAAGTATTTGAAGTAAGTTTATTGGTAATATATGAAATATTTCATACAAAATTAATGCTGAGTAAATACTATCGGCATGTTTTTAAATATTATCACTCTATTTAATAGCTCTGAAATATTTTTTACTTCACTGAAGTGCTTCACTATTCAATAACATTTTGCATAAATAGAATTATTTAGATTTGTTTTAGATAAAATCCAAATGTACCAACATACTGTTCAACTAAACGTTAAATTTAGAATTATATGTATATAATATATAAAAGGAATATTATTTCAACCGTATTTAATTTTGTAAACATAGTAAATGCCGGCATGTAATTTCAAAGTGGTTAAATAATATTGCCTTCTTCAAAAATTTCAACATCAATTCACCACCTTCGTATAATATCATATACATAAAGACATACGATACAACAAAATTATATTTATTTTGTTGTGTCGTATGTCTTAATAATAACAAAATAAATATATAATTGCTATATTACAGGTAATAAATAAATGTTTGACAGTTCATTTCAATATTTATCTATTTATAATAATGTTAAAATGCTTAAGTACAGCTCTGTTAAGTAATTATCACATTGGTAGAGGTTATAACTATTATAAATTATTAACAGAAAATGCGTAGTAGGAATATTAAAATATTATATAAAAGTAATAACATTCAAGGAATGTCTTACTGAATACTTTTATGCAATTAAAACTACTACGAAAAATATTTACTGGCAATATAATGCTAAATCTGCCTGTGAATGATGTTTCGTTTATGTTAAAACTTAAGTACAAACGTATTATAATATAGGAACAATTATTTTTTTCACTCACGAGATTCTGTTCTGTTCAGCAACTCGCACTGAAAAGTAAGAGTGTGGATTAGTGTTTTATAAATATTTTATTATTATTTTAGTATTAGCGAATCATAACAAAACTATTACACACGAAAGCATATAAAAACACAAGTTACCTAAAATTTGTGAAATAAATAAAAACTTAACATGACTAATGTCATTTATTTATGTTAGGTCTGTGTGTTCACTGTCATTAATTCATAACACGTATCACATCATTATGAAAATAACCATGGCAATGATGACTACTTGTATTATGAAATCCATTGAAAGATAAACATTCAAGCATTTGAAATTTGAAAATGCAAGAAAGAATATGGGGCCGGTAGAACAGAACAGTGGCACCGCCTCTCATCTCGAGTGTGAGAAGCAGTGTATAACTTAATGAGAGATAAATGCTGTCAGCCTGAACTTCTTGGCGATTCAATATTCATTCCTGAGTATTGAACATCAGGCAGGCAGTATTGCGAAAGAAGACATGTTGTACCTATCAAACATTAAGTAGAAAAGGGTAGGGAGTTGAGGATTATGTTACTAAGAGGCTTTAAATTGACACTCTGTTGTTAGTTACAGCGTTTTATACTAGTTTTACCTGCACTTCAATTTTTTCTCGTTCGGCGGCCCGAAGCCTTGCAGCTATTAGTGGCGTGAAAAGTGCAGGGTCAGGGCGGTCTTTGCCCTCTCGTTCCCATGCCTGAGGCCGTTTTATGGCTAAAGATACCAACGATCCAACTACCATCACCCACAAGAACCCGATCTAAAATAGTCATATGTACGAGTATCTATACTATTTATACCTTATGTACACAGTATAAGAGCCGTGATAGCCTAGTGGTTTGAACGCCCGATTTTTACTCCGGAGGTACCGGGTTCGAACCGGGCTGCACCACTTAATTTTTAAATTTTTGTGCAGTTAGTATAACACCAACTAATATCACGCGCTTTAACGGTGAAGGAAAACATCGTTAGGAAATCTTCATATCTACGTCATGACCATCCGTGGTCGGACTAGTATGTGAAATGGAGAAGGCAATGGCAAACCACTCCATCATAACTGCCAAGTCGTCATGTGTTTCATCACACATGATGACCACGAACCACAGTCATGAGGAAATACGACTTAGAAGAAGTACACAGTATAAACTATATAATATTCTTATAATAAATTATGTATATAGGCGAGCTTAACTTTAACAAAGTCCTCTAACCAGCATACTATAGCGTGGAGAGGAATATAGTAATTTTATGGGGGCAAAACATGTGTACATTATTAATACTAATATACAAACACAATACATTATTTCTATTATTAATTAACAATACTTTGGTTAATAATAAATCACGCTTCCTTCGAGATAAAGAAATAACAGACTTTTTTCAATAATTGAGGAGTACAAAGGTTTGATTAATGTTTAGTGAACAGCCTTGCTCCGGCGCATGTAGAATTATACATGTATCATAAAGGAAAGAAATAACTACGTTGAGGACTAAGCTGCAATGTGTGATTGGATGGCCCGGCCCGTCTTTCAATTTATTCGAGACGGGGAAGACGGGATGAAATAAAACAAACATATTCTTGGTCACGCAGATAGTTTTGTGAAAAAATGTATTTATGTATAAGACACGGGTCAATTATGATTTATTGTAAAACTCAATTAATTATAAGTAAAAATATGAATGGTTAATTTTCAAAATTTCTCTATGGCCCTGATTTCAAACCACGAAAAAATTTCACAACAACTTGGAGCACATATATAGATGCGAGGAATGTTATATAATTGTGTGTGGTTCACGGAAATACTTGAAGACCGAACATTTGATAATATTCATACTTAAAAAAAAGTATAAAAAGGGTAAAAACTTAAAGAAATAAGCTTTGATTTACTTACAGGACTAATCCACATATAAGAAATTCGGTATAAGTAAAAGTAATGGCTGGGATCGATCTGACTCGGCGGCGTCAAGGTGATGTTGTGTGCGCAACTCCCCACTGAAAGTGGAAGTTTCGTGGGAGTGGGACGCGGCCCGCCAAAGCTCATCCATAAAGTCACAGCCATACCACTTATTAACGCGAACGATGCCCCCTGTTACAAAAAAATACTTAATAATAATTATATATATACATAACTTCAGCTAGTGCCGAACAAGAAAAGGACGCTGCACCTTCCGGGAGTATACTTACACGAATGCTTTTAACATTATTTATAAGCTTAAGTAATAAAATGTAAACCTTATAGGTTTTTTTTCCATTTAATTAACCAATTGTTATAATACCTCAAAAAATTATGTTAAATCAAAATAGTGTTATCGCCTCACGTCCCATAGGTCACATGAGGCGACTAAGAGATATGTGTTAGCTTCTCACTGAGCTGATAGACTTATCACCTAACGAGTGAGAAGTTGCTGACAAGCTGCACTTCTTAACTGAAGGTGACGGTTTCTCCAACATTAGCGTTCCCAAGAAGCATTAATGTAAGGTAGGCAGCAGATCGTAAAACACATGCCGGACAATTTTCTAACATGTTTAAAAGCATATGCTGTACCAACCCCACATTAAATATGAACAGGGCAGATGATGAAGAATTATATCCGTAAAAGGATAACTTATAAGCACCGACAATACATCCATAAGCATAAATAACTTACAAATTCATTAGCAAAAGTGGTGAACATGCCGAGTGTGAACACTCCGAGCAGCGGTCCACCGACAGCGCCAAAGATCGTGAGCGCCGATTGGAGCAACCCGCCCAGGTACTGTGCGAGGAAGGCCAGCGCCAAGAACACCAGCCCGTAGACACAAGCCGCTACCTTTGTCAGCCACGGTATGTACGATCGGTTAACTTCATACCACCTGGTTTATTCACATCGTTCCATTAACGCATTAGTCTATTAAAGCATATAATTGATAGGCTGATGTATAATATTATCTGTAATATATAATTAATATTTTGTTATCAGATATGTAAACATAATTTTACTTTACCTGCCCACATAGTCGGTGAGGGTGACGGCGGCGAGTGCGTTGCACGCGGCCGATATGGTTGAGAGCGAGGCGCTAAATATACCAGCTACAAAGAGCCCCGCCAGGCCTGGCACTGCGCGCATGGCATCCACCACGTAGTACGGCATCAGTTGGTCAATCTAATCATCGCATTTAACATTATAATTCACACACTATTACACTTATGACTGTATCTTTTAAATATAATACAAGTACCTGCTTAACAGAAAATAAAAGTATTTCATAACGAGTCTAACTTTTTATTTTAGAAACAATTGTCAGACTCTTGCTATATTCAACAACTTGTTATAACTAATGAGGAAGTATTAGATATACTTACAGATGCGATACTGTGGCTAAGAAGGGGGTCACAATCTTTGTATACAGCAAATATGGCCAAACCGCTAAAACAGGTGACAATGTTAAGAATAAACAATACAGGCCAACTCCACCAGAGGCACTGTTGCGACTGGTCCAACGTCCTCACTGTGAGTAGTCTTTGCACCTAGGAATATGATTATGTATTTTTATAATAACAGAAGTACGTGTATTAACAACTGTACCGAATCTGTATCTAAAAATTTAAATTAAACATTAGTAAGAGAAAAAAAATGTTTATTGCAAATTTACAACATAGATGACTGACGGTGGACAGGAATTATATAACAAACATTTAATATTACTTTTCCAGGCATATGCAATCTTCTACCTATAACGTGATATACTTATTATATTTGTAGTTTGCCATCTTTGCAAAAGGACTCAGATTCCTATCAATAATGATTTGCGTGGCTACTGAAATAAAAAGACATCATAATTTCAATGCCTGCTTGGGAACCCCTATTTATTGAAATTAAAACGAGTACCGAGCATACCACTAGAACACTTTAAGACATACTGAGTTGTTTGTGCATAGATCGGACTGGAAATAAATATTTACAAAAGCTGTTTATTAAATAAAATGGCATCTACCACCTTTGTCCTCCCGTGACTGTAGGTGCTGCAAAGCACTCGAAACGTCTGTGCAATAAAATAATTAAATAAACGCGAAAAAATCAAACGTTCGCATGAACAAAGGAAATGGATGTTAATATAACGAGTTAAATATATTATACAATCATTATTATTTTCACGTTATGGCATATTTAACATATGTAAAGGTTAACGTATGAAAGTTTTTTAATACCTGTGTATGGTTAACACCATATATCGATAAATATGTGATAAAGCCTCCAAATGTCAAAGACCACCATGTATGTCGTTCTGTAGGATCAATACTGAAACTGTATGTAAATGTTTTAATGACATTCAGTGTATAAAATATTAAATAAAAACGAACAAACATCAACTCACTTCGAAAAATCCAATCTTCCACGCTGATTTGTTATTACAAATATTTGGTCAAATCCACCCAACTGTACGGAAGCGAATATGACAATACTAAAAACTGCACCAAACATGAGCAACGACTGAAGCAGATCTGTGAATAACACCGCTTTCATTCCACCTAAAGTAGAATAAAATGTGCACACTAAACCCACCACTAAAATTGATACAAGTCTATCTAAGCCAGTGACTGATTCTAATACAATCGCTGGAGCATATAACACGATGCCATTATATAAAACCATCTGCAATGTATATGTTAATGAGGCCAGCATTCGTATACTAGGGCCGAACCGTAACTCCAAGTACTCGTAAGTGCTTGTTTTTTGCAATCCAAAAAATACTGGCAAATAGAATCGGCTGATGAAGGGTGTCGCAATAGCATATGAAATATTAACAACTACAAATTGCATTCCATAATAGTAATTTTCTGCTGAGACACCTAAAAGGGAGATGGCCGACAAAAATGACGCTACAAGTGATACGGCCACTGGGACTGTGGACATGTTGCGATCAGCTAATAAATATTCCTGTAAGAATAAAAGAAATTAAAAATGAATTCAAAGTATTATGAATTGTAAGTAAAATCTAATTCACCTCATTAGTTTTTTGTTTGCCTCCGCTAAATCTAAAGTAAAGACCAATTGCGACTGATGCGATCATTGTTGCCGCCATTATCATATAATCCCACAAACCAAATATTGATTGTTGCATTTTTACCTGTAAAATCGAAAGTTTTATATCTTAATATAAATCCCAGCAGAAAGTAATTTTAAATTGAATGTTTAACAATCTTTTAATTCTGTGTAAAGTCGATGTTACGTAAACATAAGAGATTTTAAGATTTATTATGTTAGAATCTATTTGTAGACATGAATGGCCGTTAGCCAATATTTGTAAGAGTCGTAAGAGATCAGGCATTACGAGAAACTTTGAGTAGATACGGAACTTGTCTAAAACTTGCACAGGACTTATTATGACACGTGAGTTTTATACTCATTTACTTTTCGGATTTATTTCAAACCCTCTACAGGTTCTCCAGAAACGTATCACAAGGAAATGCGAAGCGAAATTTTTCGAGTATAAAATTTACCAGCACAGTAACCCACGTTTTCTCATCATAGTCCAATACCTTCACTACTGTTATTTAACTTACTTTGACACCAAAATTGTATGATTTTATTTTAGTGCCTTTAAAACTATCAAATCAAATTCGCCAACGTATTATATTCGGCGACGTATAGAGGATTGGAAAAATTTAAAGCAGAAATTACGGTTCAAGTATATGGCCAAAATTTCAAATACTGTTATATTACAAGAAAGTATATTAAAAAATAAACTATTTAATATTGTACTTTGCAACAATATATGCATACAATTTTGGTACACAAACATCAAAGTTTTCTAACAAATTTCTCTAAAAAATTATTATTTTATTATACATTATAATAACTTTTACATAGTGATCCGATTTTAATGATTTTGCAATTTTTATTTCCGGAAAAAGTATAACGGAAATCGACATAAAAGGTGAAATTAAAGCGGAAAGAAAATAGGGCCGTTATTATAATTTTTAAGTTGCTTTAAAACTTTTGTTTTATTCAATTCCTACAAAGACAGATTTTTTAAAAAAATAGACACCTTGCCATTACTTTATAAAAACAAATAAATGTGTCTGATTTCTTAATTAATGTTTCTCTGATTTGCTCACGTATCATAACCGTTTAGCTAATAAGTATCTGTTAACAGTATCGCCACATCAAAACGTTATGTAGAAAGAGTCAATAGGTTTAGTAATATTATAACGAAGACTAGAAACAGTGTCACCCTCATTAATGCAAATTTTAGGCGGAAAAAACTTATTACAAAAGGTAACCCTTTCTAAAAAATCATTAACGATTTTATGTCGTGGATATGTTATAATGATATCATTAGTAAATAGATTAAATACGTTCTAGTCTTACACTTTAAAAGGTTTACGCACCAACAATTGGACTTATATTCTATTATTTATTACGTTATTATTTTCTGGTGCTCCTGGCTAAGACTTCTATTGAAGATAATGTTTTAAATAACATTATAGATAATATATTATCTTAAAAAAGAAAAGAGAAAATTATATGTCCATACGCTTAAATAGTCCGAAAAACAACCGTGCTAATATTGCATCGATGTATAAAATATATCTTGCGGACTCGGAGTCTATCAGAAAATCGGCGGGTTCAGTTGTATTAGAAAACGGCACAGTCTTTTCTTTGTTCAATTTATTGTATATAGAAAAATTGATCACACTTTTCTTCATGTTATGTGTTCTTAAGAGAGATATTAGTCTGCGAAAACGTCTGTGGCGATCCCCTGCATCCAGGGTAGAAAAAAAAGGTGTTAAAGACCTTCCCATTGGAAGGCAATTTATTAAGAACTACTTCACATGTAAAACCTACAGATTAAGGGAATAAGGAGCCAAATTTAACCGCGTGATTCAAGGTGCGAATAATATTTTTATAAAACTACAGACAAGAGCAAACGTGTGGAGAAAGTATTATTTAAAGAATTCGTTCGAAACATGTAATCAAATTGACTTTACTTCCTAAGAAAAGTTAGCAGGAAAACAGTGTTTGAACAGGATTGCAGAATACCAAACTTGTGTAAGAAATCATAACTTTTTTCTTACACAGGTTTGGAATACTGGTGGGAGAGGACACAGAACGAATGTGTAAGAACCATAAGAAGATCAATAATGAGAATAAACTCAATAATAGATCGTAGCATTTGGAACAGTTGCTGCTAATTTTCTAAATGAATAAAAAAATTAATAAGTAACTTAAACTTATTGCGTGCGAATTGATGGAATAAATGGTTCTGTTTTGAAATAAATTTATTTATTTTGCTGTAAAGCCCGGTGCCTTACACCACTCTAATATTAGATCAAAATATGATTTTCGCATTGAAAACCTAAAAAACCAATTTTTTTTTCTTTAAGAATATCTACTTACTCTTTTCCCTTAAAATTCTATTACAAATACAAAAGAATTTTCGGATGTCCAAACTAAAAAATGTGTATTTTTTGAACTTTGCCCTGAAACAATCATTATTCGAACAACGATTCAGCCATAGGCCTTAAAGTTGCTAAAGTATTGTAGCTGTTCTTAAAATTATCCACTTTAATAAAATGAAAGGCATACTTTTTTATTATCTATTATACACAGATATTCCTCAGGATAATATAAATAAACGATAACAAAACTACTGCATTGTAATTAAGTATATGCCCGTTTATTAAAAAAAATTACAAGTATATCGTGCTAGTTAACGAACCCTTATCAAGGCGTAAAGCATAGATTCTAGTCTTTTGCCTTTCCGTTAGGGATGGTCCTAAACAATAGCACGCATTCTTATTCTTAATACTCACTTAAAAAGTTTTCAGGCTATAACCACTATTTACTTTATTAGATTATTCGGCACATCAAATTTAAATATACGTCTTCACCGACTCCTTGTATAGGGAATTGTATCATATCTCCGAAACTTTTCTTTACACCAATATACACATTTATTATATAATTTTCAGTTTAAAGCAACAACCTAATATGATGAACTTGTTATGCATTCGAAGTATATCGCGAGTATATGTGTAAATTTTGTTAAGAATACGAAATATATTGAACAGGACAATAACCCAAGGGGTATCACTCGTTTAAGCTACAAAGGTTATGTGAGTTTAATTTATGCCGGCCCCACTCCGTTTTAGTGGCTGCAAATTGAAGCGTTCTGTTAACAAACCATTCTCAATATAAATGTCTAATAGTTCATATAGGTATAAAAGAAACGAAATTGACAGATAAGGTAATATATTTTTTTTCATTTTAAGTAATAGTAACATTTTTTTAATGTAAGCTTCTCACATATTATTGAAATGTTATTGATTTGTGTATGCATATCATACTACGGACAAGTATCAAAGTCAAGACCTATCACTATTTCGCTACTTTAAATTCTTCTCGCATCTTTACTTTGCATCCATACTTTGTAAATAATTATGAAAAGTCAAAAAGAACTCTTGATAATATTTAAAGGTGCTTTGGCTAGTACGCTGCACGCTTTCATTTATAAATAATTTAGTCTGTATAAAACGGTGCTTTTTTTTAATGTTATTGCTTTTGTATTTTTATTGTATTATTTTTTTATTAAATAAAGATTGTAATATATGTAAAACAATACAGCGATGGTGAATAATTTACAGTAATATTTTTAATCTGTGGACGTTCCTTCTGCTTTCTAACGTGTAAACAGTTTAACCAGGTTGTGCGAAAGTGGTAGTATTAAATTTTATTTTCTTGCGACATCTGTATACAATGATAATTAAAAGGAGAAATTTATCGACAGGTGTTTTCAATCTTGGGTATAATAAAAACAACGCGATCTCACAATTACTTAAATTTTGTCGAGATGAGTAAAAAGGAATGATTTATAAAAACTGTAATTTCAAGAAAGTAATTTAGCAGTAAACATTGCATACAGATTTTATAATCCAATATTTTTAAAAATTCGTAATCGCAAATAGTTTAGTTATTCCATTTTTTATACCATGTTAACGCACTTAAAATGTGTAATACAGTTATGAAATAACTGTTTATAGAGGTAGGAAAAAAAAGGTAACCGTCAGTGTTTCTTAAACTGAGATTTAAATATATCAGTGCCCGATATTAGGAAATTCTAGATAACAAAGCACAATTGGAGATTCAAGAGTAAAATCCTCCAAAATTACATTATTTTAAAATGAATAATATCAATATAAAGGAAAACAATATATGTGAATTAGTGTAAACTATTATTAAACATTACAGCAAAAGAAGTCTGTACCGTTACAACTAACAAAATAAGAAGAGCAAATTTTGGTCTAGGATTTTTAGTGTGAATGATCTTGATTGAGAATAGTTTTAGCTTTATTAGAAAATAGCATGGCATTTTATTTTTGTCTAATAAAAGTCATTTCATAAAAATTAGACGTCTTTAAAACATATTGGTCTTCATTGACACTCAGCCTTAAACAAAAACTACTGCGAATGTGTCGCAAAGAAAACGAAAATATTTTAAGGTTTCACAATAATTTATGAGCTCATCTGTCTACCTACATCTGAATGATTTAAACTAAAACAATTTAACTCAAATTTTCTCTGAACACTGAAATGACAATATAAATACAACACAAAATAAAGTGAACCTGTAAACTTAATGGTGTGTGCAACATATAAACAAAATGTAATTTTAGACTTTATTCTGATGTGTGCTAATTTAGATGAAAATTTGTACTCAAACTTGGAAGTATGTGTACATAAATTAGAATCAATGGGATCATTGTTAAAGTGTTAATTATTCATATTTTCATAGAAGCTGCACACTATATTTTTATGTCACAAACCTTTGTTGGACACTGTAGACATAAGTTCATAGGTTTTTTTTATAGGTAGATCCAAAGATATGATCATAAATATTAACATCTTGATTTTTTAAACAATTCATCAAAACTAGTTAATAACTTTTAGCTTGGAACATGAAATTATTTAAAACAAGACAATTCCTATAATGACTACACTGTAATACTTAATAGCTAGAAAGAAAATTATGGACTGGTTTAATTAAAAAAGACTGAAGGTTCTAAAACTTAGCATGTATTATAAAATAGACACTATAGTTACATACTATGTAATATTTGTAACAATGTTACGAAAGAAGTTGATCCCATTTAAGATAGTAAGTATGAATTTTAATTTACAGATTTTGGTAAACAGTAAAGGGAATTGGTCTTTTGTATGTTTTTAACATTGTATTAATTTTAAAATGTGAAAAGTTTAAGGAAATAGGTTGTAAGTGGTTAATGAAGACATTAACCACTTACAACCTATTAAAAAACCAAATAGTCTACTGGAAAAAATATGGCAGTTTATGCAACTTTAACTAAAAAAATCGGAAATGTGTAAATATCAAAGAAAGAGACAGTTAAAAATATTTAATGGCCTCCCGTTTGCTGGTGCTAACCGCTAGTAAATAAGTAAGTAGTAGGTTCGATTCCTGGGTATGATTTTCAATATGGTATTGTGGAGATTATTCTGTGATAGCTTTTTTTTGGACCCGCTTAACTAGATTTCACCCTCGTAAATCCACGGTTTCCTTGCCACTCAACACCATATGAAGCTGTTAGTACATTTAAGATAAATAATAATAATATAAATCAAATAGTTGATTTTGTTTTGCTGCATGTGTGAGTAAGTGGTAGTGTGCTTGTGTGAGTAATTGTAAATGTTTTTGTTCAGGGTCTTCACTTATAAGGAGAGCCTTGTTAGTAAACCTAAAGTTCTAAGGGTGGGAAAATTAAGAGCTCTGTTTATAAAATTAGTTTACATTAAGATCGCAAACCTGAAATCTTTGGCTGTAGGCTATAGAGCGCGTATTATTTTTTGAATTTAACATATTTGTAGCTCCTCGCCAGATAGCACTGCAGTATATAAATTTTACAAAGGTCGACCACTTTTCATGATGATAGCTACAAAGTGTACATATGGAAAGTTAATAATAATACATTTACAATGACAGCATAATTTCTGCATGGTATCTCCTACTAACATGATAAAAATTGTTGTGCAAGAGTGCTTACCATATCAATACCTACATATATAGCGGTGTGAAAAAAAAAGCTTTTAATAATCATAAGTTAAAAATAATAATGAAAGAAACGTTTAACACAAAAATAAATTCAATAAGTTTATATTACCATACCTCTTTATTTTAACAAACACCATTAAATTTTTTAAATCGCTAAATCTAAACAAAAATTATATATATCTAGTGGAGAAATTGTTTTAAAATGCATAAAAAACTATAAATATCTTTGATTTATAAAAGCATTACATATATCTTTCTTACTAAGTATTGTATAGAACATTAAGTATCCACTAAGCATTCGACGTATTAAACGATTCTATATAACTTCTATAAAAGCGAATGTTGCAAAATAGCCCTTCCAGATATTTTTTAAAAAACAAAACAATTAAAAACCATTAAATAAGATCATTCATCTAATTTACATAAACTGGGATAATTAAAAAAAATCATTTGTACAAACAGCTAAAACGTGACCTCACATTCATTATATTGACAACAAAATTAGTATTTCAATATGATTGAAAGTTATCATAAAAATTTCTATAAATATAAAGTAATAAAAATTTATCTAATGCCAGCATTGTTCTATACTAATATTGTCTTTTTTCATAATTCCGATATTTAACATTTTCAAAAACATATATTTATATAGTTCTCACTTATTAATAATTTAACAGTCAATTTAAATTTTGTACATACTGCAATATTCAAACAGTGCGTAATTACAGCCCTTTCTTTATTGTATTAGACATATCACATTTCTGATAAGATTAAGTAGGTAATAAAAATAATGTACATAAAATAAACTAAAATCAAAATAAGCCTAAAGGAAATCAATTACAATAATAACATTCTGGGAATGTTTAACTGAATGTCTTAAAAAGATAAAATTAATGAACCGCCAAAATCTTATTGGAATAATTTTACCTTTTCGGATATTATATTACCATAAAAACAAAATTACTAAATTTGGAGATTGCATTAATTCGAAAGTAATTATCAAAATTCATTAAGCGGTGCTTTTTCATTACTGGATAAATATTTACTATCTGTCAGTGAAGAAGAAGCAGCCATGTCAGAGCTAGGCTAGAAGACGGCAATCCATATTTATTACAAAAATCTTCTTGGCAAAGACGTGCGTGCCATCAGGTGTAATACCAATATATTTTCAAAAAACTGATCAAAACTACTCTTTGAATAAAATCTTTTAAGGGACGCTATAAAACAAATGATTTGCGGTTATATAAGTTGAAAACGAAGCTTAGACCGCAATTTAAAATGAAGGTATTTTCCTCCTTTCATAAACTACCAGTTGATACCACTACCATTTGATATAAAAACCTAAGTAAAACAAAAGCTAGTTAACAAATCGTCTTCAATCTTGAAAATCGGTTTTGGTCAGCAACTCGCACTGAAAAATAAATAAATAGTTAATTATTTTTTTTAGGATGGTAAGTAATGAGGAGATACATAAAAGAACTAAGATCCCTAGGTACCCTCACCTTATTGTGAGGTATGTTAAAAAAGTAGACGATGTACATCACACATTACAGGAATGTGTACAGAATGAAGAAAGCAGGACGAAAATAATTGAACTTCTCAACATAAACAGATTTATTATCAGTCCATTTCACAGTGTTCTGTCTTCTCTGAGCTCGGAGAGGGCCAGAGCACTGTTCATGTATTATACGAATGTAATTGTGTTATGGTATGATGGGACTGGCATGATTTTTATTAAAAGTCCCAAAATAAATAAAGAAAAAAAAAATAAGATCCCAAAACATTGCTGAGACAACATGCAGGGGACATTGTTCGAAAGACAGATGGCCGATGGGCAGTTAGGTCCTCGAGTAGTGTCCGCGAACTAATAAACCTAGCACTGGAAGTCCCTCCACAAGGGGACCGACGATATAGGGAAGGTCGCGAGATTCCTCTGGATACAAGCAGTACAAGACCGATCAAAGTGGAGATCTCCTGGGATGGCCTAGCCAACAAATTTTTCGGCTGATAGGTACGATAATAATGAAGTAATGTGTATTTAAAAAATTCCCCACAGCAAACAGCAATATTGCTGTTTTCGTTACTCAGTTATCACCTAGAATTTTTTTTGCGAAAACCAAGTTTATTCATAACTGCATCGAAGTAAATATTATTTCCAACGACATTAAATACTGTTCCGTCAGCAAAGAGACAACGCCGAGTTAGTCGTAATTTGATCTCGTTGCGTCTTTACAAATTAATGTCACCGATGTCGAAATCTAAACGAAAGAATAACACGCAGTAGTCATTGATCGTTTCATTCAAACTTGTTTATTTATTGTTCACCGTCTATCTGTAATCGTGGCAATTGGTTTTAAATGGTATTTGACCTGTTTTTGTGACTGCTTTTTTTTTGGTGCCGGGAATGAAATCTTTGAACAAAGTTATGTGGGATTTTCGTCCCTTTCTGTGCGTCAGGAATGGCTGTTGAAAGAACTTTGGAAGAATAGCACAGTATATATTGTCCACTTTGCCCGTTCAATTCAAGCGTGTCTATTAATTGTTCACAATTTATCCGCAATAGTGGCCATCGGTCTAAGTCTAATTGACCTGTTCTAGTTACCTATACTATTATGTGTATACATGTTTATAATTTAAAATAAACATTTACTTAAATAATTGTCATCTTTATTATTACCATATAAGTACGAGTATATTATAAATAATTAGTGCAAAGTAACTTATACCAACCTGGTGACAGTCATTGGCAAGCAATATACATCCAAAGGCAAGAAGCGAGAAGTGTCCTTTCAGAAAACAATGTTTGTGTCCATCTAAAAAAAAAACTAGCGAGTGAACTAAACTACTAAATGATATACATAATGAGTAGAGCATAATGTACATACGTAGTTACATATATTTATATAGCATTAAAATAATGGAAAGATTAATATTTGAAAAAAACATTTTTCACACGTATTATTTACTTATACGAAATATAAAATAAAAAAAAAATTATGAGATGGATGTTGAATAACAGAAAGCCCAACAATAATTCTTCGGATAGTTTGTAATATAATGAGAAAATCATTTTTTTTTTTCTAGAAAGAGAAGACATGTTTGTAAATAATGACCCCGCCTATAATGTAACCCTTGTTAGAATAATATACGAGTACTCTGCACCTGTGCTCATCGCGTTGAGAACCAATATTTAAAATCACACAAAATCCTATTCAGTCTTGATAAACGAGCCATAGAATGAAAAAAAAAGATGATTTCTTATCACTAATCGTCGGTGTTTGACATTGACAGATCACAACAATAAACTATGCGCTATTTAATATATTCTAACACATTCTTTGTACAATTTGTTATAAGTTATTAATGTACACTCTTCCTACAAAGTAATATACCAAATATTTTTTAATCAAATTAATTATTATTTCATTGATAATTATACAACAGTACTTTTAAAAGGCGCTTTACCTAGTAAAATTACTAGAGTAACAAGGGTTATCATCTCAAGGCGACAAACACAAAGTGGTATTGTGTTTATAATCCTGACGATCATTTTCTATCAGGTGTAATAAGAGAATTATGAAAATATTTTTCCGGCGCTCAGTTTCAAGCCTCGTAATTATTATAAATCAGTGAACTATAAATACGCATAAATGTCCATTGCAGTGGTAATGATGACGCATGATGAAATCCAATCAAATTATATTGAAGCGTGCTGTGCAGTATTAAAAAAAAAATATGTTGATCAGTTGTTATTTATAGTTCCAAAGACTATATTACCTGTATGTCAGCTTTCTTGTGGTCGGCGGCTCGAAGTCTCGCAGCAAGAGGCGGTGTGAAAAGTGCCGGGTCAGGCCGGTCTTTTCCCGCGCGTTGCCATGGCTGAGGACATCTTACGGCCAAAGATACCAAAGATCCTATTAGCATCACCCATACGAACCCGATCTGAAATAATAAGACATAACTCCAATCCAAATCCGGTGATAAAAAGATCTATTATAAATAAGAAATAATGTAGTAATTCTTATTTGTTTAACCTCCACGTTCGCATTGTTACACTAAAGGATTCCATTTTAAGAAAAACTACATCGGCGAAATCTAATAGAAGAAGTATTGTCCTGGTGACGTTAATCTGAAAAGATTAAGGTATAACGGTAGACAGTACGAAACAAAGTTAACATATTAATGTCGATGCTCGGACTGTTGGCTCTCTAAAACTGAGCTCTAACTTATATGAGATTTAGTGAATTGAGATTATTTTTTTTTTTCATAAATGCCATACTTACGTTTATTTAATGTAAAACATTTACAGCGGCTTTTATTTACCAAACTTATGATATGTTACTAGAACTGTCATGATAGTGTTATCAAGATGCTGATATCATCACTCAAAAAAATTTATTGGTGATTAACCATGAAAAGATGGTTACGATCAGCGTTAACTTACACTTCATGTTAGAATGTTGTTTACTCCCCTTACTACCTGTTATTTACGACTGTAAAATAAACTGTGAAGTAGTAACCACAAAGGTTAGTCAATTGATTATATTAAAATGGCTAACATGTTAATGTTTTTTCTTGTAAAATACGTGATATAAATTTGCACATCCGCGGTGTTTATCGCGCAACTACAATGTGTTAGAATATTTACTAACACTGTAGGATATTGAAACGTTTACTTTATGACAAAACAATTACATAATATAAATAAAAGTTAATATTCCTGTAATGCCTGGTCTTAACGTTTACATTATTACCCTCAATGTAAAGTTTTTTTAAGGAACAGTCAAATTATATTTATAGGCAACATATTACTTAACGCCGAGCAAACATTGCTTTGCGACGATTTTGATTAAATAAACTGCCTACTTATTCATATCATTTAGGTCCTTCTCTCACAAGGATAATGAAGTCATTAATCCTTTACGTTAGTCAAGTGCGAATTGAAAGATGTCAGATGTCCATGAAAGCTGTCGTTTGTCGAACATGCTGTGTTACTAAGTGTTATCAAGCACAATAAAGATCGAATTCGAAGCTTCCTCGGGATATATAGCAACTACGAGGACTTTACTTTTTGAAACGTCACAGCTGCAATAACCCTTTACCTTTTTAACCCGCCATTGATTACCAAGTGACATATAAAAAATGGGTTCCCTTCTAACAATATTGTTTTGTTATTAGTAAGTAAATTATCTAATTCACTATAAGAACTTACTGTATATGTTTACAAATGGTAAATTCTTACCGCCACCCTCCAGTAAAATTAATTTCGGTGCAATGTAGACTTGCATGCTTATCAATTATTATCTACAAGAACGCCTCAAACGGTGATGGCATAGCTTATAGATCTCCTTTCAAAGCCAAGAACATTGTAAAAACCAATGGCTACGTTACTGTCTACAATATAACTTGTGTAAACACATTTTAATTCACTTACCGGACTGGTCCACATATAAGAAATTCTATATAGGTAGAAATAGTGGCTAGGGTCAGTCTGGCTCGGCGGCGTCAGGGTGATGTTGTGTGTACAGCTCTCCACTGAAAGTGGGAGTTTCGTGGGAGTGGGACGGGGCCCCCCGAAACTCATCCATAAAGTCAGAGCCATACCACTTATTAAAGCGAACGATGCCCCCTATGGAAAAAAAAAACCTTCAACATTAATCTAACACATTACATTATTTATGCATACACACGGGACATTGTTTAAATATTTTTTACCTAATCCTCCCAATTTCGTGAAAAAAAAATGTAGTTGTCATCAATATAGTGCTTAAATAACTTACAAATTCATTAGCAAAAGTAGTGAACATGCCGAGTGTGAACACTCCGAGCAGCGGTCCACCGACAGCGCCAAAGATCGTGAGCGCTGATTGGAGCAACCCGCCCAGGTACTGTGCGAGGAAGGCCAGCGCCAAGAACACCAGCCCGTAGACACAAGCCGCTATCTTCGTCAGCCATGATATGTGCGATTCGTTTACGTGGTACCACCTGGTGTATAAATTAGTCCATTCTAATAGATAAAAAGACATCGCTCCAAATATCATACAAATAAACTGTTTCACTGTCTGTTTTAATCTATAATTATGTAAAAAACTAATCGAAACAATGAAAGTTTGCCGATTAATCGTTGAACTCGCAATTTGTTACTTCTTTACGATAAAGATAACTTGATAGTAGTTCATTTTTCACTTTAACTCTGTTTTCGAAGCATTTTTCATTTATTACAAGGGCTAAATTTTATCCCACCGCTTAAGTAAAGGATATACTATTATTGTATTAATCTTTTTTTTTTATTCGACGAGGCGACGATACGGGCTAGGAATACAGCGCCCTTTAAACCGGAACATAGTAATGTTTGCACACTACTGTTTGGCGGCTGATATAGGAGCTGCAGTGGTACCTAGATATACGGTCTCTGGCAACAAAGACCTACCACCAGTAAAATTTAATCTAATAATATTTATTCTTTTTATTTATACGTAAATTATGCTCTAGGTATACTTATTATTGCAAATTATTAAAAGTAATCGACCTTTATATTCAGAGTTGTTCAACCCTACGACTACTACAAAAGAAGCTTATCTCATCCACAAATTCAAAACATTTTTATTAAAAAATAGGTAATCGTAAATGGGTGTTTATATTATATAGTTTAATTTTTATGTTTGTTTGAGGACGATTTCCAAAAACATGAACCCTAAAAAGAGACATAGTTTTAGTGAACTTTGAAAGAAAATTTTGTAAATTAAATTAGACTTCACTGACATTAAAATAATGTCACGTAAAATTTAAATGGATAAATAAAACTGAAACACCGTATAATGTCGAGATAATGGTAATTATACAGTTAATTTAGATGTTTAAAAAACTATAACTATTTGTCACAAACCTCCTTGGCTTGTTTTATAGTTGCCTTCGTGGCTCAGCGGTTAAACGCTTGCTTTGTTAAACGGAGATACATATTACGATTCCGGGGCCCTGGCTATGCACTACGTATAAAAAAATCTGTTATTACGGCTTTGTTGTTTTCTTTTTCCCGTTGCCCATTTGGAGGGCACTATTTATATGTAATTACCGGGGTAACGAGGCAACATCTTAGGTCACAATGTGGTGCAGTGTATTTCATTTTAGCCAGTACCACATAGTTATGGTCAAGCATATCACTTACCTCTAGAAGAACGTTTTGAACGCCAATTTTAGTTTACCTGCCCACATAGTCGGTGAGGGTGACGGCGGCGAGTGCGTTGCACGCGGCCGATATGGTTGAGAGCGAGGCGCTAAATATACCAGCTACGAAGAGCCCCGCCAGGCCTGGTACTGCGCGCATGACATCCACCACGTAGTACGGCATCAGTTGGTCAATCTAATGTAAAAGGTAACATTTAGATTCATTACATTTTAAAAAATAAATATTCTCAATAAAAAAAAATAATGATTAAAATTATCAGCAACCTTTCAACTAAACTGTCACGTAAACGATTAGGATTAACAGCAACTTTGCAGACTACATGCAAGTGTATTGATTAACTGACACACAGGTAATCACTCGCAACGAGTCTGCCGAAATATAATGTTTACACGCATCTCATCCAAGCAAGTACTCATCAATCTCAAAACCGCTGCTCAACTCCTTAAATTATACGAGGCAAATATCGCGAATCTCGTGATACAGCCACACCGCTGCGGTAGTCGTAACAAAGAACTGTATCCAAATAATAATAAACTATATCCACGATGCAATAAGCATATGCAATTTTAAATATTTTTTTTCAATAGTGAAATATCGGAAGATCAGAAACGGTATTATTTATATCAATACTAAATAAAATAAAAAAACGGAACAAAGAAAATTGCGATGTATAAATGTCAGTAAATCTTCTTTGTTGTTTATAAGTATGTAGGTTTGTATGCGATGATATTATTGTATTCTCCATACTTATAGGAAGCAATGGCAATGTGATATTTTTATGCATGTTTATTGTCTATCAAAATGTTGAGTTTCCGTCGATGTTCTTTACATCGTAATAAATTGCAAAACGATTACATTAACTTTTACAAGAATGTGAACAAAAGGCAATATTATCGCTATTAATAAATAATCTCCTCCAGAGAACCCTAAACGTAAAAAAGCAGCAGAAGAAAATAGCGTAGTGTAATATAAAGAGCTGCGTTCCGCTGTGACTCCACCTGATGCTTTGTATCGAAAATACCAACATACACCCAGGCGAGCCTTTTCCAGCAATCGACGATAATTCTGTGTGAACTGTATATTGAGTTTCTTGATACTCATGTGCGAATGCATGGATGAATGACACTGGTGTGCTGTGCTTTGTTATCATCAATATAATCGGATCAGCAATAAAAGCGGATTTTTTACAAAAGTTTTTTTAATAGTTTTTAGCGTAATTTATCGAAAAATAACGTATAAACATTAAAATTTTTTGCAGATGTGATTAACAGAACGTCCTTTTAGCTCTGTTAAGAAGCTACATTGATAATGTAATTTAACGTTTTTTTTTTAATAATTGTTAATAATAACGTAATGATATAAACTACGCAAAAGTCATAACATTTAACATTGTCTATACTTCCCGCAAGTGAAACCGTTACATTCATTTTAATTTATTTTTAAAACATCTCTATCTCACGGAACAATGAAGTAATTCTGTGTAGGTAAAAGAAATAATTGTAAAGTAGATAATACGACATAAAAGAATAATAATTATCACAACTACAATGTAGTGTGAATTCTTCCAAAAGTTTTTACATAGGCCTCAGATAACTTTTGTTCAAATATATTAAAACAAAAATAATTGAAATAACCCCAAAAAGTTAAAGATTTATTTGAATTTCGACCGATAACTGATATTCGGTTAAGTCACTATTAATTCAAGCATATAACTTAAGAGAACAATACGTATATCAATTTTCAAGAATTTCAATACCCCGACAATCGGGTATTAACTTTAGATCTATCACCACAGAGTATGTCGTATGGCTACGATTTTCACCGATATCATTCTACCGAACTCCGTGGCAATACTCCTCGGGGCGCTTTAATAAAAATTAATAAAAAACCCACTTTAGATATTGCAGCGAATCAACTTCTGTACTGTTCAACTGCCATAGTTATATAACAACTATGCATTTTACATTTTTTTTTAAATTGAAAAGTGAATATACAGTGACAACACAACGTAACATTGTAACCTACTTCAGCCAATAAAACAAAACAAATTGAACGCAAGGATATCTTTTTTATCTACAAAGAGTTTCACATCAATTTCACGTGGTGTTAAGTGACAATGATAACGTAGATGGTGAAGCGTCCTTGCACAGAATACTCTTGACTATCATGTTTGTTGACACCCGGTACAGACAAAGGTTGTTTTAGCGGTAGATTTACAATTTAATGATGGTAACTAGCCAGACGAATGCGGTGAAACCGGAATTGAACCAAGGAATTCCTAATTAGTAGCTAGGCAAGCGGTTAGCTACTGCGCTTCCATGGAATATAATATGAATAAATTGAACCTCTAGATAATATAATCTCCGTTGATAAAAAAATATATTTAAGACAAAACAAAGCAGCGCAAGATTCACGTAAAATTTTTAAATCGTTGTCAAATTATTTGTTTGTTACTAATATTATGTAGCACAATTTTTTTTAACATTATAGTTAAAATATCTTGGAAAAAATAAACGTCATTATAAGAATATTCGCGTTAATAAGTTTAAATATGTAGTAATAACATAAAAAATAAATGTAATATTTACATAATATAAAAAAAATGCTTACAGCTGTGATACTATGACTGAGAAGTGGGTCACAATCCTTGTATACGGCAAAAATCGCCAAACCACAAACACAGGTGGCAAAACTGAGAAGAGACAGTACAGGCCAACTCCACCACAAGCACTGCTGCGACCGTTCCAACGTCCTCACCGTTAAAAGCCTTTGCACCTAGTAATATGATAAAATATTTTAATGGTAATAAATTAATTAACAAATATTAACATATTATAATTAGATATTTATTTACGCAGGGAGAAAATTAGAGGAACACAAAAAAGGTTTTATATTTATCGTGCGTACTGGTCACTAACATTAGCATCCTATTAAGTTTTCATTTGTCTTAGAGAGCATTTATTGAAAAAGTAAGCTCTTGCATTCAAACCGCTGCAAATATTATTATTATTTATACATTATTGTGAAGCTTGTTTCACTAGCTTTCCAAAAATATAACTCTTATCGTTCCAAGTCTAACAATTCCACTAAAAATCGATAAAAACACTTAAGTGGTCGGCCGTCTAGGATCCGATCGGCATGCGAGAGGTTAAAAAAGGTCCGAAGGTCTTCATTGAAAAACGCATTTAACTATAACGGAACCTTAACCCTTTGTCTTTAGTATTCTAAAGAATTAAGTTAGTAACTAATTTATCGTAAACATCCGTCCACACTTAAATATCTACCGTTTCAGGTTAACATAATTGTTGAACAATTACCTGTGTATGGTTAACAGCGTATAGCGACAAATAAGTGATAAGACCTCCTACAATCAAGGACCACCATGTATGTCTTTCTGTAGGATCAGGGCTGAAACTGAGAGAAAATATTTAATGGTAACAAGTAAGAAAAAAAATAAGTAATACAAATGTATTAACAAAAATATGATACGAACTTACTTTGAGAAATCTAATCGGCCACGTTCTTTTGATATTACGAAAATTTGGTCAAATCCACCCAGCTGTACGGAAGCGAAGATGACTATACTAAAAACTGCACCAAACATGAGCAACGACTGAAGCAGATCTGTGAATAACACCGCTTTCATTCCACCTAAAGTAGAGTAAAATGTGCACACTAAACCCACCACTAAAATTGATACAAGTCTATCTAAGCCAGTGACTGATTCTAATACAATCGCAGGAGCATATAACACGATTCCATTATATAAAATCATCTGCAATGTATATGTTAATGAGGCCAGCATTCGTATACTAGGGCCGAACCGTAACTCCAAGTACTCGTAAGTGCTTGTTTTTTGCAATCCAAAAAATACCGGTAAGTATAGACGGCTAGCGATAGGCGTGGCAATACCATATGAAATATTGATAACTATAAATTGCAATCCATAATAGTAATTTTCTGCCGAGACCCCTAAAAGGGTTATGGCTGACATAAATGAAGCCATGAGGGACACAGCTACCGGCAGTATGGACATGTTGCGATCAGCTAATAGGTATTCCTGAAAGACCATTAGAAATTAAACATATGTTTATATTAAAACAAAACATGAGCAATTGAAATCTAGGTCACCTCGTTAGTTTTTTGTTTGCCTCCGCTAAATCTAAAGTAAAGACCGATTGCGACTGATGCGATCATTGTTGCCGCCATTATGATATAGTCCCACAAACCAAATACTGATTGCTCCATGTTGATCTGCAAAGACAAACTTATATCAATATATAAAAGTAATACAAATTAAGAAGCCGCACTTTGCCAGTGGAGTGGATATATCATATTGACCCTCTCCGATTCATTTATTCATTCATATATTTAAAACATTATAAAAAAATTTATGGCATTACTTAAAAGTTACTGACGATATTTCTATTTATCTTACTTATTACCAATGAAATAACCACTGCAAAAACGTGAAAAAAAAGTGGTACAGTTTTGTTTTTATAAACATGTCAAATATTCTAGACTGCCTTATACTCGTACAATGTAATTGTTTATTTTACAAGATTTACGTAGTAAGTGTACTTGAACAAAAATATACATGGCAAGAAGGCTTAAACACTAATCCCTCGTTTATCTACACAGTGTACGGAATAAAAGTAGGCACAAATTAATATTAACAAAGGCTAGAGAGTACTAAATTCTATTACTTAATAATAGGTGAAAACGATTCTAAGTTCTGAATAAATACTTCTTTTTGACCTGTTTTATTACCGCATCGTTTGATTGATATGCGTACATTTATCTGATTGATGTAATGTCCACAGATGAATGCGCTTTGCTGTACAAAGACAACACTTCTTCATTGGCAAAGCTTATTACGTTCTTTAAAGAGATAGCTTTAATACTAAGAGATTCACTTCTAACAGTAACTGCCTTTTAACGCAACTTTAAACTGTACGTTACATACATACGTATTTAAATACAGTGCGATGTAACCAAATTTTTACTGCATTAGCATTTGTTTTAAAACATATGCTAATGCAGTAAAAATTTGGTTACATCGCTAATTTACAACTCAAACAATACTCCAATTAAAAAAGTTTGGTTTTTGCAAACCACCTATAAAAAATTAAGTAATGATGATATTATTAAAATAGATTGAGATAAAATTTATTCTCCAATGTTATGGTGATATCCCGGCATAGTTAAATATAATTTACAATTAATCTTAGATAAATTCGCTATTTGACCTAGTAGTAATAAACCTTACACTTACACATTCAAAATACGTATCTTTCACATAAACCCGATCGGCTCATAGACCCCATTTGTTGCAACCAGCACTAGCCAGTCATACTCGTGTCGTACCATGGGCCGACTAGGTACATCATGTACAACTTGATGGTTATTGACTAATATACCTCCACCACAACAAGGTTGAGTGCGATTATTCAGGAAACAACAAGAGTTCTGCCGGTGTTGCTAATGCGGAGCGACGAGGCGGAGTGACATTCCCATTCCACTCATGAGAGCTACAGAAATAGCGGGTACAGTAAACAGTAATAGAAGGATTCTGCAAGACACATACTCGTACTTTGTTAAAAATATTACTTAGACCACCTCTCACATCTTCCATAGTTTAGTCATGGATGTTGAAGGACTCTGAACGTCGTATGCTTTATAGTAAGACCGTCATAGAAACGAAGCTGGTAGGCAAAGACATAGTGGTAAGGTGAAGACACAGGCCTTCGACGAAAGGTATGGTCCTTATTGACCTGTTAACTCTAAGGAGAACTTTTGGATGGGTTCCCAAGATTTTTTACTGCAAACAATATAAGCTTCCAGCCAAAAGCTCACACAAACGATGACATTTTTTTTCGTATTTATTAAAAACAAACGTGATATCTGATTTCCTAAAACTAAACAATTAGGGATGAATGAAACCAGGGTATACCCCGCGTTCGCATAATAGCGGACCAACATATTCAATCTTTAAAATAGCATGATTAGATAACAGAGCGAAATCTTCTAAATATACAACATAAGTAGAGCCGAATTCAATTTAGGATACACAATTTTTTCGGAAAAATAACTTATTTAAGATTTTTTTAAGGTAACATTATGTACTAACTATTTTCATTGTTTACTCCTTAACACGAACTCTAAACCTTTATCTGATCTGATTACGTACAAGTTACATTAAAATGATAAAATGTAACTGTCTTGAAACATCAATTTGAAGAAAAAGCTGAAATAAAGATTACCTTGCCATACATTATCTAGATATCTGCAAGATGAAGAAGTACATAGTTTGGAATTTATTTTACGGTACAATGAAAATATGTAAATGAAAATGTAATTCCGCTAAGATCAGAGCATAGTGTAAGACCGTTGAATGAATAACGCTTACAAGTTGTTGTCAATAATAAATAGTATTTCTATTTAAATACTCACTCATATAGTTTTCAGATTATTTGCTCGATATTTAGCAGGTTTTTGATTTTTCACCTGTTCTAAATATAATTATTGGTTTAAATACTAAAAAAAACGCAATCCTACAACGGCACAAATATTATTTAATCATTTTTCACTATTTAAAACGACTCTTGAGAAGTTACACTTTGTATCTAAAATAAATTAAAAAATATAAATTACACAGCGTGTATTTTGTACAGTAAACGATATGTATGGCACAAAACAATAACACACAATTAAACTTTACAGTTATTTTTTTGTATTACGTTTATGCTGTTAATCTTCTTGACGATTTTTACACCTTCATCGGACGTAAAGCTCATGGATCTGGATTCCGCGAACGAAATAAAACACTATAGTATGTACAGGTTATGTCAGATGAATTTATGTTCACCCCACTCTGCCTCAATGGTTTCAATTTGATGTGTACTGAACCTGTGCTGCCACTTTATTGACGTTGTACTACCTATAACAAAATTTAAAAGATGAACTGCAGAGGTCGAAGTTCTCTTAATTTATTCGTTTTCTTTTTTATGACAAACAATACATTAACAATATTTATTACAAATTTTTTTTACTATGTTACAATTACATTATTAGCATTATTGGCAGAATTAAGAATGAAGAAGTAAAGTTAACTACATTTACTAGTCCCGTTACCCTGATAATTTTTTTATTGTTATAAAATATAATAACTTTAAAATACCGTAAATTTATTTGTTACTTAAATTATATTTAAGTACAAAAGCGGAACTCAAATATTTATCAAAATGTAATAAGTATAAATTTTTTGTTACCTCAGTTTTGGGGAAAAATACAAGTCAACAACACTAACTACTGTCATACGATAAGAAAATTGGCACGAGCCACAGATAATGTAGCAACTCTTGATAGATTATATTTTATAACATTAGTAAACCACTTAGAAGAAAATTTTACAATAATTTTGTGTGGGATAAAGTAAAGCATAAAGCATTACAAATTTACTTACACTGGATTAATACTAAATTATTTTAAAATCTCGCATATCACACATTATCGGGTAATAATTTAAAAGCTGAAATTAAATTTTTTATGTTATTATTATTTGCAAGAATAGCATTTACAAAATTTTGTCAACATCATCATAGTGCCATCTTCGAAGTGAAGTTGGGCGGTCAGTTGGAGAAAACCATGGAAGTAATAAGTACTACGTACAACTTATTACTGTTCTACGTAGTACTTATCCCTTCCATGGAGAAAACTAATTCAATTCTGTGACATTCTAAAATTTAATAAAAATACTATTCAATATGTATTCCAAAAAAAAAATCATTAGACAATTAACAAATTTATCATTAAAAGCGTTGTATGTGTTCGATAAGTAAAAGATATTGTTTTAATAGCCATTTTGAATGAAATAATAATGTATTTAAATTATGACTTTCACACTTCATTCTAAAACCATAATTATCTGCCCTTGCACGACAATTACTTGATTAAATATTAAAGTGGACTGTTTTACAAATTTACGATTACGCTTAAGGTAAAGTTTAAGAAGCAACTAGCGTAAAAATAAGAAGAGGTGTAATTTAAAGTAATTATTACTTAATTAATGTATTTACGCACACAGAAATCAAAGAGAAAGTACAACGTACATAAAAATTAAGCAAGACCACTATTTAAGTCAATTTTAAATTTTTTTCCATAAATGTTTTGTCAGAAAATTTTATAGCGATATAAATAAATTCACCGGGATATTATATTAAAATATAACTGTTGTACCTGAAAACTACACTTATTGCTTATTGTAATTGAAGTACGAATGAAAAATGGTATAAGCCGTTGTGTTCGTGAACAAACATATTTATTTTACATGTAATCGGTGAATTTATTTTTAAACTGTTTACTTTAAGCTTCAAACATTGACAAAACTGCTGTATAGTAAATCCAATTTTATTTAAAGTCGAATACAAAACGTCATAAACAGAATGAACGTAGATATAAGGTAAGTGTACATTATTAAATTATTGAAATACATTAATAAACACATAAGAATTTAAAAAGTACATTGGACACGTTATTTTTATTAACAATACAAGTTCGTCTTTTTTTACTTTATTAACAAAAACTAGCATTTTTTTACATAAATTACAAACCAGTACCCAAAAATAAAATATCAGCGTTGCCAACGCCGATAACTAACTCTAAAATTATTAAGATGTACCTGTACCCTACATGTACCCTAGATGTGTGCATGATACCTTAAATCTAACAAACAAATAGTCGTAATTTGTTTATTTTACTAAAACAGCATTTTATAGAAAAAATATTCCGCTTTTGCTTAAACCGTCAAATTATATTCCTAACCTAATGATTACGTAATCAGAAGCGTTCGTGTTAAATAATTAAGGTATTGAATAAAACGACTGGTGCCGCACCTATAAATTGCGGTTTATGAAATTCGTGCTACAGTTTTTGACTTACTTTACATAACAATGTCGTATACTATGCACTCTATCCATCCAAAACGCTATTTCGGGTTACACTACCTTTTATTAAGAATTTTGGGGCTCGGGTGGTGGCATCATCCTGATAAAAAAAACACACGAAATTTTCATGGATGGTATTTTTATTATGCTTTAATAACGGAACTCCTTTGGGTTGGAATTTTTGTTGGACTTGAGTCTATAGATCCCTTTATAGGTAACAAAAACCTAGACCAGTTCATGTTTAATCTCTCGTTCGTTGTAACACATGATTTGACGCTCATAAAACTTTATATTTTTTTCTTTAAAAATCAAGAAATTCAAAGTATTGTACGGACTCTAGAAATAGATTTGCAAGCCTTCTATCAGAACAATGAGAAGAATCTACGGACAATTAGAGTTACAAAAATATTGACAGCATCGTTCCTCTTTTTCGGATGGATAACGATTGGTAATACCAGTATCTATGGGATAGTACAGGACATCCGTTGGAAGAAAGACGTCTCACATTTAAATTATTCGATCATCAAACCTGAAAGAATATTACCACTGCCTATTTATATCCCATGGAATTTTCAAACAGATAAAATGTTTATAATAACCTACCTTTTTGAGACTTTAGGTCTTTTATGGACTGGTCACATTGTTATGACTATTGACACGTTTATAGGTTCCGTTATTCTTCACATGAGTTCCCAGTTTTCTATATTACAAGAAGCTTTCCTTACTGCGTATGACCGCGCGATTACAAAACTTTATGAAGAAATTGAAACTAACGAAGTTAGTAATGGCATTGTTCAAGAAAAACCTGTTAACAGAAACAAATATATTGATAAAGAAAGTATAATAAAAAAATATCGAAGTGATAAAGAAATTGAAGATACCTTAAATGTTGTTTTGAAGAATTGTTTTAAACAACACCAAGTACTGATTAGGTAAGATTTAAAAAATTAATAAAAGTAGTATAACCTAAATAGAACAACAAAACAATTGCCTTAAAGATATTTGCGATTTAATAAAATGTTTTGTTTTATGGTCCTAACAGTTTTAAGCTAAAAATTGGTCATGGCAATAAAAGGACACTAATTCCTTATAAAAGTTTTTCATATGTGTTTATTATTAAACATATTAGCCCAAAAGGAGCTTGAAATTCACGGGCGTTGAGGGTGGGGACTATTATATGCCGTAAGCGGATTTGCCTGATCCTACGGTTGTTGTAGAAATACAAGGTTGTTAGAGAAAACTTATACCTCTTTGTCGGATGTGGTTAGACTCTGTAACTCTGTACTAAGGGAGACCTTTAGGTTAAGGCGAAAACATTTAATCTCAAGCTATATAAAAATACAATCTATTATAAAAAAAAATATCGCACGTTTTATCATATTAAATTCGAGCTTTTTGGCATGAACACCATGTCGTTTGCACAAACCATGTGAAATAGCTACAGAGTCCGTAGTAAATTAACACGAGAGATTGTCGACGCCAAATAACCATGGCAATTTTCCCAGTTTTTGGATAAAACTGTATCGTGACTTTGCTTATCGTTATCAGATTATAATTCAAAATTACACGAGATTTGAGAATTACCCTTATAATAGCTTGAATATATAATCTTTTAAATTAAAAATGAGTGATGTTTTGTTGAAACGGTTGGGAATGACGGCGTCCCGCTGCGCGAAAAAATATCAATCCCTAACTGATGTTAGCAATAAGGGGAACGGCATTTTGTGTGGATATGACAGCCTGCAATATCTTAGGATTACCGCGCCAATATTGTCACTTCGTTGCTTTTTTCTCACACCGAAATCAACATAATCCACGTTTCATATTCAGCGTCGGTTTGCTGAAGTGAAAGGAAAGGAAGCCTTAAAAGTGTCGATAGAAGATATATCCTTTCTATAGCACCAATAGTACTTACACTTCGCTCTATAATTTACAAATACAATACTCTTTTTTTTTTACGTCAGCCATATTTTACTTAATCCATTAACTACAGGTACAGGTAACATGAGTAATTTCAATATGTATAAAAATCTCCAATTATTTTTTCAGATTTGTATCAAAATATGCGTAATGTAAATTTTTTTTAAAGGGAAGGTAGGTAAGATTTCCGTATCGCCATACAGACACAGAAATGACGAAGTTTATGATATAAAAGAAAAATACAAAATATATCATAAATTAGTTAAGTAATGTAAAAGGAAACTTTTTTTACATTACTCCTTGCCTATAATATTCTTCTTTACATTACTATTTCAGGAAACACTTATCAATTGTACTCAATAAATGTAATAAATGAGATTTTAATACAAAAAGTGCAAAGTTGTCGACTGTTTTGTGATATAATTTATTCTTGGTAATTACTCTTTTGTAGCTGTGTGGAAAAATTCTCAGCGACGTACTCATACGGATTCGTAACTCAATTACTATCTAGCATGGCAGCAATTTGCAGTGTAATGGTACAAGTTTCGGTATGAAATTATTTTTATTAAATTAAAGTTTTAAGCATTACTATAATTAAACAAAATCCGTGTTAAAATTAAAAGGGTGTATTTTTCATATTTTGCACATCTCTTTAAATAATGTTAAAAGTAAAGATTATTCAGACAATACCGCTGTAGTACATGGTTTGAATTTGTCATGTAGTTTTTGGATCACTATGAAAAAATACTGAACAGAAGGTGCTGCCTTCCTTTTGATCCAAGTTTTCATTTAAAGGTAGATGCTTCTGGATTTAAATCGATGCGTTTGATAACATCTTTGGCTTTTTTCGTTGCGATGGTAATACAACTTGCTATACAATGCTTCACTGGAAACGAACTAACTTATGAGGTAAGATTTATTTACTTGATCTTAAATATTTGTTTATAATATAACTGTAGTTATGTAAAGTTGATAAAATATCTAGGTAATACATAATTATATTATCAATAATTAGCATACTACATAAACAGCTTACTAATGTTCCCACTATTGGAACTGGGGATCTACGCTCGCAAGGATAAGTCACAGCCGTTTGTCTACCATCAAATCAAGTGCGACTTACCGTAATGATATTCTAGTAACCAAATAGTGAACCATCTTTTAGTATATATGTAGATCAGTTTACTTACATGTGTTATACATAACCTTTTTAATTTTTGTTGTAACATTTAATTGTTGTTGTTGATTCCCGAAAATGTGTACGTTATTTCAAAAACAAATTTTCTCTAGAACACTATTCAACGTTCGAGTACCAAAAGAAAAGTACGCCGAGCGAAGTTATATAGCTGTAGGCGTTTCACATGGAACGTGTTTCATCTCACGAGCTCATAACAGAGAAATAAAGAACGCGACAATGGTACCTTGAGCCATTCTTTTCAGAACAGTTTTCGTCGCAAGTACTATGCATGAAGGACTGCTTAAGCATTGAAAAAAAAATACGCAATAAAAGAAAGATAACGACGCAACAAAGATACCTTGGTTACGAATAAAAATGAAAGAAAAGGATTTCTGAGAAGGGATATACTATTCACGATTTCATTTCTTTGTACTTTTTATAAAACGAAAATGATATTTATGTGTCTTTTCAGGGATCCGTAGTCAACATGGATCATTTTAGTTCCTCTTTCTGTGCTTTTGCACTATCTAATAGATAAATATTTTTTTATTTAAGATCAACATTTACATTAATATACAGTTTTACAATTTTAGTTTTATAAGTTAGTTAATAATAATCGAGAAATTTATAATATGTACTTACTGTTTTGTAAAAGAAAGTTACAGCTACAATAAGTTTTACAAAACTTATTGTAGATTGTTTATGCCTACTAAAGTAACGTTTACTGTTTAGTTGTTACACGTTGTTTTATGACTATTGTAAAATTTTTAATTCAATATTGTTTTCTAGCGTGAAGTTTAAATATTATGAATAATAATTTACACCTATTTAACATTTCCTGGCCTAACTTCTGACTAGTTACCTAATTAACATAACAGATATGTGGACATACTTTTGTCCTAACATCGAAAATATGTATTTCATCTTTCGCCACACTGTCGTGATATTAGTTTTGTTCGCAATTTACAACTTTAATGTTCTTATCAATTATTATATTTTACATAATTTTCAGGCTGGTAAAGTTGCTGATGTCGTGATGCAAAGCAAATGGGAACGAATGCCTCCGCGACTCCGCAAATTACTTGTGATAACCATAATGCGAGCACAAAAACCTCTGCATCTTTCCGCCGCGGGTTTCGCAAACATGAATAATGGCTGCTTTTTATCCGTAAGTCACTATGCCTCTACGAATTATTCTTAAAAGAACTTAGTTCTATTCTATTATAAGGTAAAAAATTAATACATATTGAAGATAAACTAGAGTTAGAGACGGGAGTTTACGCTCGAATACAAGCAAATTGGTACACATAATATAATAAGTAAGATGGGGTTGTTTATACTTGAATATTATTAAAACAAAATATTAAGACAAAAAAGATATGAGACATTCATGCGAATTTGGACACCATCACTCCCTAAATTGGCATTAAAGATTTACAAAAAAGAAAAATCTTAATTAATGTCATACTTATAAGCAGAAAAAATTTAATAGCTTTTAGGACAACTTTACATGTCCACATAAAAGTGGAAGTGGAAGTGGTTACAGCCACAGAAAATTAGTAAAGCTTTATACAGATAGAACAGACTGACATACATAGTCTGTGGTGATTGTCTCCTAATTTTTTTTTTATGATTTCTTCAGTTTCCGCTAATGTTACACATTTATTGAAACTAACTCGAAACGTCGGGATTAATAAATATAATAAATAAACGCGATAAAATCCGTAAAATTTAGTTTTAATAATTTTTTTTCTTTATTAACATGTTTTTCAGATGCTAAGATAATTTGTTAATTATTTCAGATTCTAAAAGCAGCTTATTCGTATTACGCTGTTTTAAGCAAAAGGCGAGTTTGAAGCTTGAAATGATAAAAATAATACAAGATTTTGTACACAAGTTTTATTAAGTAAAAACGCTTTTATAATAAAATGTTAATTTAGAGACGCCGTAAACCATAAACTTTATAATCTAAACTATCACAGTGTTCATAGACATAAATTAACAAAACTGACATAAAAAATGAAAACTAAATTAAATATTATGCCTTAAAATTTTTGTTAGTTATTAATTACATAGAAAACACTATAATGAAAAGGTGTAAACATAGAAAATTCATAGTTCTAGTAGAGAGTGCTTTGGTGTCACCGATCGCGATTTTTCTTCAGTTTTCGTATTTAAAACGGTCATCTCTTCACACCTGTAAAATAAGATGCAATTGGTTTTTATTAACGACATTTTTATTTATAGGAATGCTTCATAGCTCTTCGTGTAACAAATTTGTTTAGTTTTCAATTAAATATTGTTTAAGTGGAACCGATAAGTAGCAAAATAACAAGATTTTGATGAAAAATCACAATCTAAATCACCTTAAATAAAAGTCTAATTTTCAAATGAAAGTAGTAAGCTTTGACAACAATCCTTGATTTAGGTCAAAAAATCTCTTTAACCTAGAAAGTTCCTTTATGACACACGTCAGTATTTACAAAAGACTCCGAGCAATTTGTGCTTTCGGGAGCAAAACCTTTGAGACTTAATACAGCACAGACTGTCGCTGGTAAAACAAAAACACATCGTATTTCTTTTTGCTTTATAAAGTCTTTGCATATTGACAATAACGCTTAACTTAGTACATACGCAAACACAGTATAATATCATTTCCTTATGGGTAACACAAGATAAAAAAGATGGGAGAAACGATATTTTAACATGTACAATTAATATAAATAAGTTCAAAAATGTTAGAAAACGTCAACCTTTATAGTACCTAGAGTTTTACACTTTATTACCTGCATAGCACCACAAAGAATTATATGACATACGTTTCAAGCCGCTTTTGTAGCCCTTTAGTATCAAAAAGAGTTGTTGATTAACAAAATTTATTACTTAATTAATGAATAATAGTCTTTGATTAGAATTCTCGCACAATCTTATAATGCTTAATTAAATATGATAATACACGATTCTATGTTTCTATAAAAGTTTTTATTTGTTTTATTTATAAAAAAAATCCCTGTTCAACGGCTATGGAATTTCAAATCATGTCATGAAAATAAAATTTTACTTTTTTTGTGTATGTGTAATTTTAAATTATTAAATGCGAACCTGTCATCAGCAGAATGGGCGGCATTGTAGAATACATCGGGGAGGGGTGAGTCGTGTTGACTCAACAGGGAGCTGCCCGCTCTGGGTGAGTGGGGTCCGTGACTGGCATATGGAGAGAAAGGTGCCGCAGCTCTTAAAGCAGCCTGAACCAGCAAAAGACCACCTAATATAAAAAAGAAATCAATTTCTTATTTACCTTAATCAAAGTTGATGATATAAGTTTGCAACAAAACGATGACCTCCGCAAATATTTGTGTTAATATCAAACAAAAATTTTAAAAGATGTAAATATTATATTGATACCAATATTAAAAGATTGTTACTTACAGTCCTGCACAGTTCAGGTCATTTATGCGTTAAATACTTTATTATTTTTCGCGTTCTATGGATGCGTAAAAATTAATATCTATATAATAAAAATGAATTGCTGTTCGTTAGTCTCGCTAAAACTCGAGAACGGCTGGACCGATTTGGCTAAATGTGGTCTTGAATTATTCGTGGAAGTCCAGGGAAGGTGTAAAAGGTGAGAAAATATGGAAAAAGTGCCCAGAATATGGTAAAACCAACAATTTCACTTTTCCATTAAGGTGACCAGATTTTTAGATAGGCAAAGCGGGACAACTTTGAAGGAGTAATAATAACGTAACATTTTTTTAATTCCAACATAAGTACAATTTATAAATATAAAAATGTATAATATTTTATTCCTTGACATATTTCTATCTAAATTTCTTTTAGGTTTAAGGTCGGTGACATACTTTTTGTCATTAATATAAAATATTAAGACTACGAGTACTTTAAGCTAAGTTTAAGAAAATTTATGTATTTATGAAACATACAAATAAATTACTTACGTTAATTTTATACGGCAACAAGCAGATTTGTAATATTTATTTGTTTAATTAGCTTGCTAGCACGCAGTACGAACACACATACATCATCTGAGAGACAAATACAATGTAACTGGGTAGCGAAAGCAACATGTTACGCAAAACAATGATTTTCATAAATAAAAAAATTAACTTTATTCTAAAAGTCGGGACTTTTGAAAAACTTTGCGTGACGCGGAATTAATTGTGAAAAAGCGGAACGTCTGGTCACCTTACCTTATATACATAAAACGTCAAACATTTGAAGTTCGATCCGTGATTTAGAAACCAAATACAATTTAAAAGAATATTTTTGATTTAAACATTGACATTGACAACCAACAATTTCTGATGCAACTTTAATATTTTAAGAGAAAAGGGAGTAACATGGCGGGCGAATTGACCACGTAGACAATTTTTTAAGTATTTTAATTTTTTTGTTTTATACGTGTACACATGACACTGGCTAACGCAGAAACCGTGCTCATGCCATTAATTGGGAAGAAGAAAAATATTTTACTTTAGCGGGAATCTGGGCTTAAGGTGGAATTGTCTCGGTTCATTTTTAATTTTTTGTGCATAATGCGTTTGAATTGATAGATGATTGGTTATCATGCAGTAAATAAGTGTGTTCGTGTGCAGCGATTATAGAATCCAATTGGGAACACCACTGTCCTGAGTACAGATTGCTTCAAAATAGTAGTTGTTAACTTTACTTTGTTGATCGTTTGTGATAGTGACACTATTTACCGCTGAGTGCCGAGAACTATCCTTACTTTGATTATCTACAATTTATAATACCAAGGAGAAGACATCCTGACTTAGGTCGTCGAAGTCAATCAACGTGTGCATTTAAATATAATAGAAAAACCAAATTAATAACAGGCATTTCTTTTGATTACGAATAATTTTTTTCTGGTTAAGTTTTCACAACATTATTTACTAAAGTTGAAACAGCCTGGAATTATCAATAAGCTTTTTTATTTATTGATTTTGAGGCAAAACGAAGTTTGCTGGGTCAGCTAGTTATGTAAATATAATAAAGGAAAATAAATTTAATATTATTAATTTTATAACATGCCTGAATCTTTTTGATCGATGTCTTTTGATAATTTATCGCATTTATTTTGTAATATTTCAACTTCTGTACTGTTAAACGTTATTAAAATTATTATTATCACAACCCCGAGGCACACATAGACACTTCACGAGAGAATGCGAAACACCCAATAAAACAGTACAAAGTATCTGAAACAGTTTGTTCGATATTTACTTCACAAATTTGTCGAGCCTTATATCCCAACAATCCTAAAATGTTAGGACGACACATCGGACAACAAGCGTTGGATAATTTAAATTTTTAATTCTTATAAAAAAAGATGAAAGCTGTCAAAACAAAACACAAAACATTTGTGTATGCTATGCCGACCTTTCCGCGTATTGTAAAATAATTCCGTGGTTAAAAAAAAGACGAACTTTAAAACGATTATTACGAGATACATTATGTTTGTTATTTCCAAGGTTAAAAAGAAAAAAATACTACAACGTCATACAACCTTTGTAATGTCTTTTAGAACCGTTCTAAGAAGAATTAAAAGTACAATCTTTTAATAACAAAATTAATTGTTTTCGCTGTAATAAAATATTTAAGAACGAAGACTTCCAAGCCTGCGATGAACAAAGGAGATTTATGTACAGCACTTGGCAAGAGTATCGCTACCCATATGTTCTTTCACGATATATGTTATGGTTGCTATTAAAAATTAAAGGTTTAAAGTCAGTTCAATTCTGTATATAATTGCCAAATTAATATTAACGATGTCAATATATAACCATATGGTTAGGAATATTCCTATCCCAAATAAAAAAATCATGTATCTATTTGCCTACTTTCATTAAACGAATGACATCCAACAACAGAAGAAAAAAAATAGTTATTTAAAAAAGACGAAGTTTCCAGGCGTTTATGTGGATGGATCCATTAAATGCTATTTACCCATCCCCATACATAAGTTCTAACACTGAAAAGTCATTAGATGTCGCATCCCAGGCCTCTTGTGGTTGTTGCAACTAGACACACAAGTATGTCATGTCACTGTGTCACTACTTATACAGCGATGGAAACAAGGTCTTTAAGTATTTATTTAGATATGTATACGATAAAGTAGACACCACACACAATACAATAAAAAATATAAACTCTTATCGTACGTCTCTGTTGCTGGAAACTGTTTGTGACTGCAGATCATATTTCTATAAGTTCAGCCCAACTACATTATTATGGACGATCATATTTACCAACAGGTGAACATCTTGCTTCTCTCGCTTCGTAGAAAAAAAAAACTGTTTTAGTTGATAACGTATAATTTACTTGATTTTTACCTGCTACTGCAGCTAGAAGAGTAAGATTTGCAAACAGAATTGCGGTAGCGGCACATGCATAAAACGGCGCTCGTGCCCTGCCGCATGACCATCGCGTGAAGTCCCAGCAGCGCAGTGACAGCGTGTACTCTCCGCGCCGACACAAGATATCCACAAATAGCGCCACAACCCACATTGTTTCCAGAAGGAAAACTAAAACGGCGCCAACTCTGCACAGACAAAATGTTCCGTAAATATACATCATTACAAATAAACGTATCTGTAAATAAACAATATAACACAAATCACTTGCCGCTTATCGGTGTAAACAATGCAATTTTGTACAGGTAATTAAACAATCTCTGATAAATTTTCCGACAGCTCACTAGAAATACAAATGTCATAAATTTCATGCGTTTATTGATCGCAAGTCTAAACATAAAATGTTTATTACAGTATATATTTTGGCTGAAAACATATTCGGATAAGCACTCCTCAACATCTTCGGTATCATTGTTACTAAATATCGTGTCATATTGAATTCAACTGTTAGCCAATCGACAGTAAACAAATCGTATGCGTTAAAATTCATAGTGTCTCTAAAAACCTTTACGTTCGTACTTAATGATTTGTCAAATCATTGTTCCTACTAAACAAACATCTTAATCTCCGCCAGAGTTAAATCACTAACCTTGTACCTTTTGCCAAGTGCTTTCTCCTCTTCAAATAATACATTGTAACGAAGTCATTTGAATTACAAAAAAAAGAAAGATTCCAGGTTAATGAACACTGCACGTAAGGACCACACTAACGAGCACTTTTTCTAAGCACTACGCTTCGCAATAATAAAACAACTCTCTGCAGAACAATATTGGCTGAAAGACGTCAAAGTTACTTAATGCGTATTTTTAACGCTCTCGCGACGCAGTCTAAAAGATTTTTTTTATTACCAAACTTTGACTTGCCTAATTTAATGACACGATGTAGTAATGTAACGAATACTCGAATTCACATTCGAAAGTGTAGCAAGTTAACACATAAAACTGAACAAAATTTACCGAGGACACAAAGTGTACATATTAAGATTATATTTTAATAGTTCTCTTCATATGCAAGACATTACATTATGTCCGAAGTCCTGTCTATGTTTAAATTAAACAATAAGTTTAGTAAATAAACAAGGTCTTTAAAATTAATAAAAAAATATAAGTTTTTAAATAGGTTGCATTAAAACTTTTTGTGGATGAACCGGAAGGCTGCCATTCGTTTTCACAATCTCAATACTTATGTCAGATTAAATTGAGAGATAATCGCATTCGCGAATGTTGGAGTTCGATATTTGCATTCGTGTTTAATAATGTCGGTAATGGAGTTAAAACAATAAATAAATAATAATACTTACAAAAATGCCGGAGCAACTTCATAACCAAGTACCATTAGTTCCGCTCCAGCTCCGCTCAAAACTGTAACATAAATTAATACATTTTGTTTTCTCTTTTCGTTTTAACAGTGTCTGTGTTACCTACATACAATTTTTTAATGCATTTAGGTTATATAAATTTTCACGGCGAGAGTACGTGCAAAGACGTATCCTAACCGTGTTCAGAAATGACCGAGGGTAGTACTAATGATATGATAATTATTAATAATAATAACTTTAACACAATAGGTTATAAGGATTATTTGAAAACTATTATTCACAGCAAAAGACATATTTTTTTTATGTAAATTAGCAGCAAGCCGAGCATAACGTTCACCTGATAGTAAGTGAAACGTCTGCCCGTGACACTATGATGATTGATAGGCTGTCGCAGCACCACATTGACTAAAATGAGACTTTAGACGAAGTGTCGCTACAATAACTTCTACAATTACTGCGCCGTTTAAACCGAAACATCATCATGATGAGGTGCCTTCTTCAAACTGAAGTTTGGCAGTTCGATTGAGAAAAGTGTTCCAGTCCTCGGTTGTTCCTTTAAATGGAAACATATTTACGCACTTCTACTTGTTGAAGTGGAAAGGGTGAGATTAAGGATTGTGACTCTTCTGTCTACTCGAAGCGCTTTTTACATTTGAACATAAAGGAAGTAGTATCTTGAATAGGTTTTCCTCTATCAATCATTATAACATACATTGAAATTTCTACTAATATTTAATATTTTTAATACATAACCGCGGTCGCCGACTCCGGGTCCACGAACACGGTATCCGATGAGCTGTGTAAGTCGGTCAAATGGCTACGGCAACCACTGAACACTTTTTGTTACAATTTTAAACATTAAATTGTTTAAGAAAAGAAGTTAGTAATATTTGCTGTTTTTCTATTTTCCTATGATCTATCTTAGTTTCGTTTCGTTATATCTGCTTTAAATATCAATTTTTTTTCTCTCTAGGCTAACTGAGAGAAAATGCCCAATACATCAAATCTGCTATCTCTTTTGGCAATATTAAATAAATAAATAAAGGCGTTAACTGATTTTCAGCTTCATTCGCATTAAGATTTATTTCAGTTAAGTTATCAAATAATGTATAATATGAGTTGGGATTTGATGTCAGTGTAAATACGCAAAAGCATCATGTCCTTGATCCGGTAGTCGTAGTTGTGAGTTTGATTAGCGTGTTGTGATTTGTATGAATTCTTTTTATAAAGTCGTGAATTAATAAGTAAACTATGTCAATCTATAATGTACCTAAATATATATCTGTTAAAGTAAACTTCGTTGGAAACAGTAACCAACTAATATGAGAATGAGGAAGTTAAAATTTGACGTCGGTATAGTTATACAAACAAGATAATTAAAGGTAAAGAAAAGAAGGAAGGTACATAGCAAGCAGTTGTATAATATTATACATTATTATCAAAGTACATACAGCGTAATGCCAATTGCAAGCAATTGATATCATTCGTTAAGATCGATTATTCGAGATGATATATTACATACCTTTCTGGTTTTAACACGTACGTTTTTAGTCTTCAGATACGCAGGCTTATCATAATTAAGATAATATTAATACGTAAATGTTGTATATACGTATATTATTCTTAATTATTAAATAGGGAATTATAAAAGTTAAAATTAATTTGGGCATGAAAAGTTTATATTCTTGTGTGTGACGTGCAATGATTTTTAAAATGGATGTGAAGTTATAAATAAAAGTAATAATACAATATATAATTTCACTTGCTTCATTAATTATTATTTATAGATTTAGCTACACAGCAAGATTTTGCATTAATGTAATGTGTGTAAAGTTTTCCGCGATCTAGTTTTACTAATTACAATATTTTATAAATCTTTAGTATAACATAATTACAACTAAATATTTTAAGACTAAAACAGTTTATATCAGAAGCTTTAAATAGATATCGCGAAATATATTCCGCGCTCGAATATACCACTTGCCAATCAGATGTACGGCATAAATGTTTCATGTTATATATAAAATTATTACTTAAATGTATACCCGTCGATTCACGAAACTTATAACGACGAGAAACGGACGTTAATCTCTTTCCAAGGGAACGATATTACTTATATATTACATTTCCTTTAACATATCAAATCTCATAGTAAGACCACCAGTTTTTCAAAAACGTCCGATGTTTTTCTAATATAATCTCTTCATTTATAGAAGTAATGTTTATGATCACAATTATACAACAAAGTTAACTTCGACGAGAAACTAAAACCTTATCAACAAGTACCTAAAAGTAAATTATTAACCTTAACGTATATTAAGTAAATACTTATTTTCAATCGCGTCGGTAATTTTTTCTTAGTTGCATATGTTAACAATGTAGAAAATAACTCTTTTGTTTACTTACATCTATTGAAATACAACGTTTGACTTAATATAAAATGTTAAATTTGGTATAATTTATGTAAATTAATGACGTATATAATTACTAACCAACAGCAGTTACAAGACCCCATAGCCTTGCGAGTGGCTGCAATAAATCCCACAATTTTAATCCAAAGGATTTTTTAATCGCTTGCTCCCTTCTTGTAGAATTTCTGATTGATATGTTTTGAGATTCCAATACGTCAACTTCACCTTGAGTAGTCTTTGTAGATTCTACACTCATAATTAGATATATTGTAAATATTATATGTCAATTACATGAAACTTTTGTACACTTTAACATTTTTTTCAAACATAAAAAAGTGCTTCAAAAACTCTACTCAATTAAATATTAATCTTAAACGTATTTATTGTTCAAATTCCTTAATTTAAGATGGTAATACGCAGCTTTTTACGCACTTGTATATCGAATAATATTGTTTATTTATTATCTTTGACTTGTCACTAAATGCATCAAAAGCAGTGTTTGTCTAAAGTTTGGCGTACTGCCCGAATACTGAAATATCGCACCGCCTTGAAACTTTTTTTAAGCATGATTAAGATTACAATTATCAACACAAAAACGTACACAATCTTAACTAGTTACACTTTAAACCGCTCTCTGCTATTAACAGAATAACCATTTCACTATTTAATGTTTATTACATGCAAAGCGCGAGTCGTAGACATGCATACGCCACCGAGTACTGCGAGCTACTGAAGTTTTCTTGAATGATCCTTGATCTTCGCAGACGAGACAAAACTCATCATTTCACTCAACATTTGTATAAATAATTAATTTGTTTCTTTTAAAAATATAAATATAATTTCTTCTTAAACGTATACTAAAATAGATAAGTAAATATGTGTATTACGGTTTTAGAAACAAATGAGGAATATGAGCAAAACTGTAAACGCATTGACATAAGTACGACATCCTAAGGACAACTACACTTGTGTCTGTGCCTTACTTTAGATGCTGGATATTTCATATCACTCAAGAATTTTCTTTAAGAAAAAGATAAATATATACAATTGTAATAAAAATCTACTGTCCCTCCCATGACTGACTTGATGTTGGCAGAATTCTTTTAAGAGAGGCTATTAAGCATAAAGAAGAAGAAGATAACTACACTTGTCCAGCTGTGAGCTAACCCGTCTGCTAGTATGCTCCAAGTATTACAACTGTCCATGGGCGGCAGAATACAGTTAAAACTATTTTACATTATATTTCGAAACTAAGTCAAGCGTTATGAAGGTCATTATTCGGTTAAGATGTCAATTTATAATTATAAATTTATATGATTAGTAAACAAGCGAAGAACGCAAGGAATTTTAAACCTTTCAGATAAACTATTGTCTACCTCTATTTTCCCTTTTCAAAATATATATGACACCAAAATAAACTTAAATGTAAGTAATAGTAACAGTTATGATAATAACATGATAAATCATAATTTTACCTAAGAATCTTGTGTTATAATTAAATTTAAATAATAGAACAATAAAGGTTACCTACGGCTTTAGTACTATTAATTGTTCATTAATTACCTATAATTCTTATAATAAAAACCATTGCTCGGTTAGAATTTGCAATTTAAAAAAAAAATTTACTTGGTTTATTTTTCTAAGTCGTATCTTTTCATGACTGAGGGTCGTGGTCATCATGGGTAATGAAACACACGACGACTCTCTTGGCAGTTATAATGGAGTGGTTTGCCATTGCCTTCTCCATTTCACATACTAGTCCGACCACAGACGCTCATGACGTAGATGTGCAGGTTTCTTCACGATATTTTTCTTCACCATCAAAGCACGTGATATTAATTGGTGTTATACTAACTGTCCATAAATTGGAAAATTCATTGGTGCAGGCCGGATTCGAACCCGGTACCTTCGGAGTGGAAGGCGGGCGTTCAAACCACTAGGCTATTACGACTCGTTTAACTTGATACGTACATAAAAATTTTCCATTGCAAGACATTAGACAAACATCCGAAATCCTTCAAGGGGCTGGGAATCATCAATAATTTTTGTATAACTAAACATAATATTGTTAGGATCATTTGAATGATGATCTTCTAGACTAGTTCGCTTTACCACCTAGATTACATCGCCGCTTACCATCAGGTGGGATCGTAGTCAAGCACTAGTCTATCCTAAATTAAAAAAAAAATCGTTACAAAATGTAAAACTTTATGAAATTTCTCAGTAGGTAACTATATAAATGGAGTACGATAAAGAATTCCAAAATTTCCTGAATTTCTTAACTTTTCTCAGAGAAGGACACGTCGAGAAGTAGTTTTAATAACAAACGACTAAACATTTGAAGTCATTTTGTCAATCTAATTTAATTAAAAAATTTTAAGTTTGAATTAAAGTTTTAATGAGGTTGAATAGAACTATGGCTGTCGAAGTTATATTGGGGTATTTTTTTCTCCTAGGAAGCATTATTATTTATTTATTTATTTAAAACTTTGTTTGCACACATAATATAAAAATTGTACAAAAAGGCGAACTATTAAGTGTGGCATTAGCCATAAGGCATTCTTTCCCAGTCAACCTCGGCAGTGGTGAAATGCAATGGTATGTGAAGGTATAAGACAAGTTTTATATAAAAAAGGAATTTGCTAATACACGCATACACATATATATAAATGCATACATATAATATGTATACTTATACATACACACATACATAAATATAAATATACATATATAATTAATATACTCATGACCTACATATGTAGTCCTACGTCATGTGTGTCATGTGCGTATGTCTACGTAATTAACTACTGAATAATTGGAAGGAAAGACTGGCATTTCTTAAGACTATTAAAGCGGTTTCTAAAAGACTAGAAGAATAGCCAGCGTGGGTCACCGGCCTTAAGGGTATGGGAATGTTCGTTGATATCTCAACACTAAATAATCGATAATCAACTCCAGGACCTACTCACTGCCATATATTGGAGTAAGAATCTAGTATATACTGCAAACAGGTTTTATACCCTCAATCTATAGCAATATGTATATGAATACATATATAAATATATACATATAAATTTATGTGTATGTACGTGGTATGTTTTATAATGTTTATCACATATATTTTTAATATTTGTTTCCTTTCTTTAATTTTCTTTCCTTAACACCAACATTAAAATTTTATTTCTTCCTCTGGGTTGACTGGCAGAAAATGTCTTACGGCATTAAGCCCACCTTCTGTATGCTTAGTTTAAGTTATTATTTTAAAAATAAATAAATACCTAGGCACAAAAAAGGGTCATTTGTACACTATATTGCAGGTCTAGACAGTGAATATGAGAGTGATCCCCCCCACGCCTATTTATCATACAGCCTATCAGATGTATTTCGAGTTCGTATCTTAAAAGTTTGTTCCTTTGTCTGTTCCAGATAATACAAAAAAAAAATATTAACGAGAATTGATTTTTGTTGTTTTGAATTAGGAGTTTAACTCGGTGATAACCCTTTCGTTGCAATTCAGTAAACAGGAATATTTAACTTTACAAAAATAAATAAAAACATTTTAACAGCTTATAAAGTTAAAAAGGTTAGAAACAGTTTTTTATTGTATTTTTATGAACAAAAGGAAATTTGTTCAACAAATCATAGAAATTCATTTGGTGACTGGCAGCACAATTTCATACATCAAAATAAAGCATTTTATCTATGGTAATTCGTTAATCATAATCATTTTGCATCCATTTTGTTACAGAGAAATCTGTATTTGTGTTAGTGAGCGGTAAATAAAAATACGCAAGTCTATTTTTTTAAATATTCAGTGCCAGTATTATTATAAAGTAATTTTTAATAATGCAGACAAGTAGCGGTGCTAAGAACCCACCTTGGGCACGACCTAATGTTAACACAAACATTACCGGCATTAATCCACAAATAATGGATCCAAATACTATGATGTCACAACAAAATATGATGCCATTTCAACAAACACAATCTGTATTTAATCCTAATATGATGCAGACTCAAAGTGGAATGGCTATGCCGATGGCTGGTCAAATGCAAATGAACCAAATAAGTCAAGGTCAAATGTATCCGGGCAATGTTGTTGCGTACCCAACCCCACGTGGTATGAACCCTGGATTATACCAAAATGCCCAAACGAATCCAGCCCAACAAGGAACTGAACAACGAGTTTTTACTGGGACTGTTACTAAAACGCTCAATGACTTTGGTTTTGTTGATCATGACGTTTTCTATCAAACATCAGTTTGTGCGAAAGGCGTTATTCCCAAAGTTAATGATCGAGTGCTCGTTGAAGCTACTTATAATACTAACATGCCATTCAAATGGAATGCAACCCGTGTGCAAGTTTTGCCAAAGGCAACTCAAAATCAGAAAACTAATGCCCCTAAGTCAAACTCATACAATGCTGTACCGCCACCATCTTCGAAAAAATCTGTACCTTCACGTCGTGATGATCGTCCATCACGTAGAGATGACAGGGTAAGGCAAATTTTTTAAGATTATAATTTTCCTCTTGATGTCATAAAAATTTTGCCCAAACCATAAACAAACAAAAGTTGTATAATTTTTAATTAAAGTTAGGATTCTGTTAACACTGTAACCCATAAATAAAACCACGGCATAAATTCAGCAGTCTTTTGGGTCTCTATTTCCTTATAATGACAAATAAATAAACAAAGGTAAATATTTTGTTAAATAATGTATCTACATCCTATGAGGTCGGTCGATACAAACATGAACAAATTTCAATTCCTTCTTTAATATTTCAGTTATTTTCATGAAATCACTGAGTTCATTGTTACTATACCTAGAGCATAGGTATGAAATTTTGTTAAAATATTTGTTAGGATTTCTGGTTCACTTTGACTCGTAAAGATTAAAGATCAAAGTTTGTGATATAATTTAGTTTAACAATTTAGTAAAAATTATCTGGATTTAAATTATTTTCACTGATATTAAGTAAATGTAATAATTATGAAATGCAAAATTTACTGTGTGTAACTTTTTTTAATCAACTTAGATACAAGTGTGGCGTTAACCTGATAATAAGTGATACACTTGCCCATAACAACTAGTTAAGATGATATACACAGCAACACATTGTGCTTGTTCACATGAGACATAAGATGTAAGTCTCATTACCCCAGTAATTTAACTGGCCCTTAACCAAAACACAGTAATGTTTGCACAACTCTTCTTGGCAGCTGAAATAGAAGCTGTGGTGGTACCTCTTCTGGCAAGAGGCACCTACCAATGGTATACTTAGTTTACATGCTATTGAAAGTGTTGTTATTGTTTAATGTTACTATTTTAATAAAACACGAAATAGTGTAGTGAAGTTAGTTTTGTTAATTTTATTTTCAGAAAAGGTCACGTACACGGAGTCGATCACGCTCACGTGATCGCCGCGAAACTAGAAATCGTAGAGATTCCCCACCACGCAAGCGTCCTGTCATGCATCAACCATCACCAGTGAAATATGTGGTCCGAGTTCCTCGTATACCTCTTGATATGTAAGTTAAATGTTAATGGAAAATATTATGTCATGTTATTGTTTATATTAAGAGCAAAAGTTTTAAAACAAAGCACTAAAAACTATTTGTATTTTTATAGACAAAAAGCTGATGTTCCTGGATTGTCACAAAGATACAGCAACTTATATATACCATCGGATTTCTTTAATGCCTATGTAAAATGGGGAGAAACTTTTCCACCTCAGGCACCATTCTCTCTTAATAATCCATGTTCATATCATATTATGAACAAAGAAGTAGATAATCCTAATCAAAATGATACTGTTCTTGAACCTCCTGATGCAGATTATAGATTTTCAGCCAAGGTATTTATCTCTGTTGCAAATTTTCATTTTAAATGAACAACATTTTGTCTTAATTTTTTCTTCTTTTAGGTCATGTTAATTAGTATGCCAGCATTAGAATCACTATATCAGAAATGTGGTCTAACAAAAGTTGATGAAAAAGACAAGCGTTCCAGTAAGTCACCATTGCATCCCACAAGGTTAATCAAATTCCTAGTAGGACAAAAAGGAAAAGGTGGAGAAAATTTCGCTATAGGTGGACCTTGGAGCCCTTCATTGGATGGTGAAAATCCTCAATCAGATCCAGGAGTACTAGTGAAGACTGCTATAAGAACTTGCAAGGCTCTCACAGGCATCGATTTAACTACATGTACCCAATGGTGAGTATTAATGAGTGAAGTCAATGACTTCTGCTTCCCTCTCACACCCATTGAATCCCACTTCTTCCAGATCATTTTGATATGTGCTAGGAGTAAAAGCTTCCCTTTTTATTATTATCATTGTTTACAATAATATTTTCTCAACTAAAAATACCTGCTTTTGCATGCTTTTACTCATAGCTAATCTCTTAATGAATCATGGTATAGTGCACATTCATTATGTGAAAGTATGTAGTTCATGTATCGAGAATGGCGGATTTGGATGCAGAGATTTACTAAACAAAACAGTGTCTAGACTTTAGTACAGGATGTGTCGTGTCCATGTCAGCAGTCAGCACAGTTCGCGTTTGTGAGTATGCATTATTATAACTGAATTACCCATGCAGGTACCGAATGGTGGAGTTTTACTACTGGCGAGAAGGCAGCGGAGGGAAATCGAGACTCGAGTGTGTGGTGTTGTTCCTGCCTGATGTGTGGTCGGCGCAACCTTCGCGTATCGAGTGGACATCGGTTCAGGAGCGCTATAAAGCGGCATGTGAAGCTACATTAAGGAAACTCGACGGCGTCGAGATGGAGCCTCATTCGGAAGCCTGTGCATCGGAGCCAGTTGATGACGATCCTGCGGAGATATCTGAAATTGTTTGTTCCCAGTTTTGTTTCGTTTTGTTTCCGGCAGCGTGCATCTTAACGGAAGGAGACTGACCGCGCGCCTGTTGCCGACTGACATTTACTGGCGAACTCGTTATTTCACTCTTCATCCCATTTCATTTTTTTTTATTTGATTTTTCTAAGTAGCATATTAGGCAATTGACTTTTTATACGATTTTTTTAATAATTCAAGTAAATGTTCAGCGTTATGCCTACTATTACTTGAGTATGTCTTGTGGTTATTGATTGTAAAAAAAATTTCAGGTCGAAACAAATGCTGAAGATAGTACGATTACTATAGACGAAAATGATGAGGAATTAGAAGCTGTATACGAACCAACACACTTTTCAAAAATTTATCTAAAAACTATCAAAGTAGCCCAGCTGAGACAAGAATTACGAGCCCGAAATGTCAGTCATAAAGGTAAAATTTACTTCTGCTAATATTGAATATATACTTAGGTTTAAACATTTAGAGATAGTTGTAAATAAAACAAGTATAAAAATAGAAAAAAAAGTTAACTGTTTATAATAATAGAATAAATGATTTAGTACACAATAGTGAAAACAAATATGAGAAATAAATCACTTCCTTCCAAACAAATAATTTTAATTAATCAGGTCTTCGTGCGCAATTGGTAACACGTTTATCGAAACTTCTCAAGAAGGAAGAGGAGAAAGAAGGCAAAGGAGAAGATGTTATGGAGTTAGAGGATGACGAATCAGAACACTGCACAGAAACCACCAATCTAGCTGAAAGGGATGAAGAGATTAGTAGTGAAAATGACAAAAAAGAAGAAACAATATTGTTCAGTGATACAAGAGAGAAATTGCCTGAGAGCGATAGTTATGGAAACAGAGATCAAATGGAAGAAATAGAATTAAAAAAAAAAGAACCAAAGACTGAAAAAGAAATAGAAGAAGAAAGAAAGAAGGTATTTTTATTTTTTATTATTTCTCCTTTGCAGCTTTAACTCTCTTTTAGGTGAATTGATCAAAAACAATAAAAAATTTAAATTTTATATACAAAAAACAAACTTAATCTGAAAATATTCAATATACTATTTAACTGCTAATAGTTAAGTACATAAGTTTACCATACAAGTAGTTTGTTCAATTCCAATACCACAAGTTGTGAAATTAGGTTGCTGGTGGTAGGGTTATTTTCAACCCTGCCTGTTCAACTCTTTTGTTAATCGGCCGCAATAAAAACATTGCCGTCGACTCATTACTTTTAAGCCGGAGTATTCTGAGCGATCACGCGATATAAAGTCAAGTATTAACTAATTTTAGAATAAAAAAAAAGTAGACTGACACAACTCAAACTTGTAATTATAAAAATGTTTAATATTAAATTATTTTAATTTTTATGAACAAGTACTCCATGCACTTGAAAGAATGTTTCAACTTACTTGATTACTATTACTTAAGAATTGAATAAGCTATTTTCATTTTGATCGTGAATTATATTTTTCCTTTAGTATTTTTAATATCTCATAATGTAATTTTAAGCTTACAGATGTAAAATAATCAACAACAAAAAATGTTTCAGTTGGAGAAGGAGAAACAAACAGTGAAATCCCGATATGAGTTGCCATCTTTGCCACACATAATTGTACACCCCTCGGGTACCGCTAAAAATGGAAAATTTAACTGCAGTGTTGCAACTCTGTCACTTCTATTAGATTATAGAATTACAGACAATAAAGAACATAGTTTTGAGGTAAGTCAATGGTTTTCGAAATAACTAACAAATGGATGTATACACCATTGTAAAGACAACACGTGAATTTGGAGTCGTGTATTCATTGTAGATAAACAAAAAGATTTGAATGTACAAGTAACATTATTTTTTACAGTTGTTTGTCTTTGCGGAACTTTTCAACGAGATGCTGATGCGTGATTTCGGCTTTTACATATATAAAACTCTTTACACACTGCCAGAAAAATCTGAGGAGGTGAAAGAAAAAGACAAAAATGATGAAAAGGGTGATAAAAAGGAAGAGAAGAAGGCAGATGATAAAAAAGAGGATAAAACCGTTGAGAAGGAAAAAAAGGATGATAAAAAGGACGACCGTCGAGATTCTCGTAGACGTGATAGAAAAGTAAGCATTGACTGGTTTTTTACCAGGTGTAGTCTAAGAAGGTTTTTTGCACAAATATAGTAGTGTGCAAACATTACTGTGTTTCGGTTTGAAGGCTGCTGCATCTAATAATATTACTGTAACTGATAACGAGACTTAAATCGTGTCACAAACCAACGAGGACATTGTGGTATTATGTATATCATCCTAACTAGGCGCCATATTGTTAAAAACCGAGTGCTTGTTTATTTTTGTGTATTAAAATAGCCGTTTCTCGTATTTAGGATTCACATAGTGATGATGAACGAAGTAGTTCGCCCAAGCGAAAAAGCCGTGGTGTGGATCTACCTCCTGACCCATATTTATTACTATCTCTGGTGTATTTCGACACATCTCGATGTGGAAATATTACTAAAAAGGATCTTCAAAATCTCTTCATGAGTCTCGGCTTGCAGTTATCCAGATCCCAGATTCGAGCAATACTTGAGAAAGTGTGCATTAAAGATACATTTAGCTATAAGTAAGTACATCTTCATAAGTATTAAATTAATTCAAGAAGACAGATGCTCACTATTGGTTGACCCACAGCTTATAATGATAAAGTACAACTATTTAGTTTTAAAGAAAGCAATTTAATTTGCAAATGGCTAAAGCTCAAGCTGTATTATAAAATCCTTTAATGTATTGACTATTGGGTCCCTGATACTATAAAGTTATTGTTACTTCATGGGTTAGCACTTAATAAGTACTACTAGTCGTGAGTCTTTTGCGGGAGACGGACTTGGTTACCACACGGCTGCCAAACAGTAGTGTGCAAATATTGTTGTGTTTCCATTTGATGAGACCTGACATCTTGTGTGTCAAGGCTATGAGTACAATGTGGTGCAATGTATACCATGGTTATGGGCAGGCATATTCACTTACCATTTGGCAAATGTTCTGCTCCTTACCTCGCTTTGTTGAAATAATAAATATATATTTTATGAAAAACAACTATTAATCAGTAAGTATTAATGTAAATTTTAAATGGTAACATTATTCAGAAAATAAGTAAAATTTTATCACACAGAACACTTGTGCAAGCTATCAAAGACTCAGCAACGGCGGTTACGGACGCCACGCAAGACCTCTCCCATGAGACAACTGTTGTTGCGAGTGATATGCCGACACATGTAAGTATTTCAAACAGGGACATCTATTACAAATGAAGCTTAGCTATAGGGTAACAAATGCAGTTATTAAAATTAATTGCATTTCATATAATATTATAACACAATAATATTTTTTACTCTTTATTCAGGTACCTGATTTAGAGGTTGCAATAGCAGATGGTAATCGGGAACTCCTTCCTCTATTTGGTAAAACGGTAAATGAGGATACAAATGTAAAATCTGATACAAAGGATGTCAGTGACACAGGTATTTATTTTAATACAAAACAATTTTATATAAATAGCACATATAATTTTACCGTTGATGGGCCTTCTTTTACAAGGAGTGGATAGGCCATTTGTCCACCATGTTGGCCAAGTGTGGATAACAAAAATTATAATCCCTTATGGTGTGTTTGTAGTAATTATTTACAATGAATCTAGAAGCGTAAAAGGATTACTTAATTTCTGTTTTATTTATTTTTTAATTAATTTTACGAGGCCACGAGAATAGCGAGACGTTCACCTGATGGTAAGCGATACGCCTGCCCATAAGAACTTTTACAATTTATTACAAATATCAACAATTTTTACATCCCATATTCTTGCTATCAAATGCTGCCAGCCAAACCATTAACACTTATAGCGACAGATATACAATTTAAGGAGGTAGCTAGCTTGTCAGATTTTCAAATAACTTCCACCAACCAGACTCCACAATATGTGCCTCTGGATCAGTTAAGTGACCACCATGTTATTAGGCACGCGATTAATAATATTTTTTTTCCACAGGCTTAGTACTGTACAAATCCCGAGTAGTAGATATAGGAGCTTTGGTGGAACAGGCTTCTAAAGCGGCCGGCGAGAGGGCTAAGCTTGAAACAGCGCTAGAAAACGCCAGAGCTGCACTAAAGGCCGCGCGGGCTGCTGCTGCCTCCACGCAACAAGCAGAGAGGGGTGCCCAAAATCAACTTTCTGATCTGAATGCTCAATTAGCTGCTGCTAAAGCCCGAGTCGCATCATTAGCAGTAAGTTTTTACTTTATTTAATTGACAATGGTTATACAAACAATACATGAACTCCAATTGAATTCTGTGTACACCTTATCTATTTAATAAGCAAGAACATGATAATGCTTTTGTGGCAGAGCATTTACAATATGAGTTTAGTGGGTAACCATTCAGGTTTAAAACACCCTGGAACTACATCACATGTGGCCTCAGAATGTTTCAAGCAATTATTGTTTGTTACCTTTATATAAATTAATAGCCTGTTTTAATCAAGCCAATACTTTGACATAGAGAATTTAAGCATCAACAGATTTAAATGCATGAAATCTTTAAATACTGTAATATATTCTAACTACTCAATATAATATTCGATTAACGTACTAGTTTTACCATGATTTTGAAATGATGATTATGTAAATGTATGCAGTCATGGAAGTTTAAAGCCTTTTTAACGTTTTTTCATTATAGACAAGCTCAAAAATATTCCACTCTGCGTTGAAAAGTATACAAACTAAAGTCGAGGCTGTCGTGAACATAAAGTATGATGATGATGACGTTGTTGAAGTGGTAAATGGACCTTCAATGTGAGTATATCTATCTATCCATCTTCATTTGTTAACGTTTTTTGATAACATAGTATTCAACATATACTATTGATTTTTTATAGAGAAGGGAAAGAAATGAGAAGTGAAATAGAACAATGTGGTGTGGAAAGAGAAGATAAAATTAGATTACCAATAAATGATATAGATGAAAGGGAAAACTTATTGAGTATACTTGATAGAGCACATAAGGTAAAAGAAGCTGACATTACAACAACAGAAAATATGGAGATTGACGATAAGGAATAACATTTGAAATCATAGCAGTTGTTTATTACTGCTATTCCACATACTGAGCAGAAGGAGGCTTACTTCATTACCAGTAACAAGTCAGTACACAGAAACGAGTTATCCACTACTGCATCAATATAAACATCTGATACATTCTTTAAACGAATGAACCTTTTTTTATTTATTAAGAATGAAGTGATTTGATAAGAGAAAGTCTAATGAGTTTTGAAGCTGTAAAAGTTAAGTTTGTAAAGGTGTACTCGCTATACATTTCGAAGAGGCGCGGGTTCGATCCTTACTGAGCTTGAGTTTCCGGTAAAGGAAAACACCGCGAGGAAACCGTCGTGTTTCAAGATTCAGCAGCTTATATGTGACATCCAATTATCAGTACTTTCCAGTGTGGTGGAGAAATTGCTTTGGTTTTTAAGAGAAAGCTCTGATGCCCGGTAGTGGGAATACTAATAGAGCTGTTTATGTTTTGAATTCTCATGAAATTTATTCTATGATATCATTGTAACGTGTGTCAATGATAACATTATTATATATTGAATTTAAATAAGAATTTGATTATAATTGTATATAAAAAAATAGAATATAATAATAGTATCATCATTATGATGCAAGTTCACAAATTAACATGTTTCAAGTAATCTAAGCAAGTGGTAGTAATGCTATATTCTTTATTGCATTTATATTGTAAAAGTTAAGTGAGAAAGTTGTGTTTGTATTAAACTTTTTTTTTTATTTGACGATGTGACAAAACTATCAAGACATTCACCTGATGATATACCCGTAAAAATTCGGCGCTAGTTAGGATGATATACACAGAACGGCATTATTTTTAGGGCTTTCAGACACAAGATCTGAAGTCTAGTAATATTACTAGCTGCAGCGCCTTTCAAACTAGGACACAATGTGTGGCTGTAGATATGGGCGCTGTGGTAGTAACTATTTAGACAGTATCTTGTAATGCATAGCTATAATTAAGCAGTGAGTGTATATGCGGAAACTAAATAATTGTTTATATATAGTACGTGCATGTTCCTTGATGGGCATGATAAAAAGCTTAAGGAGCAATGTTTTTATTTTGTAAATCCATTTCACCGTATTTTTCGATATGATTTTCAAAAATGTACAGTAACATCTGGTTAAGCAGTCAATATTCAATAATGTAAACTTTTTTTTTAAATGTAGCTTAAAGAAACATATTTTTATTATTTAGTCAAGCTCAGTGTTTGTCTTCATGTTCAAAAGCTGTTATACATCTATTGTCAAAAATAAAATAATTACCACCTGGATTGTAAGCGGAGATGTAGTCTAGGTGGGTGAAGTGCACTAGTCTAGAAAAAAATTGTTACATAATTTTGTATCTTTATATTAAAAGATACTTAAAACATGGAATTTGGATTAATTCACGTACACTTTAAGTACGGCAAGTTTGATAGACATGGCACCCGCCAACAGTAATGGTAAGTAACTTTGATTCTTTCGTGGTGATATAGACATGAGTCCCAGCAGTGGGAACATTAAGCGGGTGTTTATACTTGGTACATTATGAAGGTTAACAGATCCATTTTCCGTCTAGAAACTTAGCTGTAGGTTAATTTGAATGTCATTTGAAATTTGATGATAGCGCTGCCAATGAATTTGTTAATACCAAATGTATTAAAGATTTGATACTTGAAGCAGAGACTTGTTTGTATGATAAAATAAATAATACAGTCCTAACATTTTTTTTTATTCAGTAATAAAATTGAGTATTCCGAAATCTGTCTAGACTTTATGATCACATTCTTTTAGTTTGCAACAATTCATCAGTAATATCGAATTGTCTGTTTTTATTCACTTATCATTAAACTAATTACTGATGGTAGAGCTGGTGACCGTCTGGGTACAATAAGCGCGCAAACGTTACTGTTTAGGTTTTAAGTGTTGTAACTATTGAAGTTACTGGATTAACGAGACGTCTTTCTAACCAGCGTCACATTCTTATAGGCGTACCACCTCGAAAAATTAGAAAAAATCAGCATCAACAATAAAAACAGCGGTGCTTCTCAGATTGAATAAAACCTACTTTGCTATGAATGTAAAATATTAAAAAAAGACTTCGAGACTGCCTCCGTAGCTAACTGCTGAAGTAACACGGAGATCCCTGGTTGGTTTTAGGAGCTACACGTGCAATTTAATCAGTGTCAGGGTTTTCTTTTTTGAAGCCTACCTTATTGTAAATCTGCAGCCATAACAGTGTCACTGTTCCGGCTGTCAACATAATATTTTGGGTTACACTTGGAGACCTCTTTGTCAACTTAACATCTTGAAAAATTGAGGCGCCATTGTAAAAAAGGGAATGTTTCCAATGGAACTATAGAAAAAAGAAAAGTCGATGAATTTTTTTTATTGTTCATAATATTTAGACACGTCACTTAGCGGTGGTACTTATATATGATTACTCAGTTTTAGCGACTAAACTCTATTTTTAACAATTTTTCTCTAAATACGCCGTAATAAGTTACATATAAGTTAGTATATTTATTTATAATGATAATATGCTAGTGATTTCATTAATATTGTTTTTTTAACGTATAGATAAAATTCACTAAACCTAGTAAATGTTTACTAAAATTTATAGTAAGTGAAATATAATCAAGTGTTTTAAATGAATTAATTCTAGCTTACTAAGTCTTAAAGAAGAATTTATAATGATGAAAGTCAAGAAAAGAATAATGAAACTTATTTATAACATTGTATAATAATTACTTTAATAATTAGCAATAGCATGAATATATTATTTTAGTTAACTAATTTAAACTCTCTTAAGTTTATAAATATAAAAATGTGCCAGAAAAATGTTGTTAAGATTAATTACTAAATTATTTAACTTATCTAGCTTTTCAAAAATGGCATTATAACAAATAACTCGGATTGTAAGTCGGATGTATAATGCAATACATCTCGTAAACTTGCGGGTTCGTTTCCCAGTAAGCTCGCGATTTCCTTAAAGGAAACCATCGTAAGAAAACAGGCATTAACCAAGAACAACTAGTGTAAACATGTGTCGTGCTCAAAATAGCAGCTGCCTGCGTCATGGATTAATTTCCTTGACACTCTCGCTGTGAGGTGAGACCCTGAGTCCTAACAATAAAAACGTTAAGTTAGCTTTTTATTATTATTGATATCATTACAGAATTTTTTTAAATTTTTTGTGTTTGACTTTTTAGTCAAACACTTAAAAATCACTACAGACAAACAAGTTTATTAGTTCCTAAGTGTAAGTAAATTACTATTTTCCTTTTAATTTAACTATACTTCGTTAGGATTTTAAGCATACTATTGACATAGATAATGGGTGTTCTAGCAAAAGATTGAATATGTTATTACTATGCTTAGTGATTTTACTATAGTCGACGCATTTTAAACTGAGTCGTCGGGCAATAAATGTTGCAACATGTTATCAAAACTTAGCTACCTGCGCAAGCGGGGTCGGTGCGTCATCGTGACCTTCATTATCACTGACTTCTGATTGGTCGTTAAAAATAAGGGTTTTTGTTATCGATATGTACCTTTACTATTCTTACGCACATCACTACACCTCTCCATAAGATCTGTAAATGCGAGCGAGACAAACAGATAAATATGATTTATGACCCGAAGACTCAGTTTAAAATGCGTCGACAATACAATTAACACTTAACACATGATCAAGCACTGAAGTATCTGATAATGAACTTAGTATGCAATTATACAACAGATGCGGTTCAGACGCAGGGCTCGACGTAGTTCCCCGGGAACAGTCCGGTTACGCCGTCCATCACTCCCTCCCACCAGCCGTCGTCGTTTTTCTTCAGCACGTAGATCACGGAGCTCTCTTGAAACGACAACTCATCTTCTTTATCCGCGCAATAATCGTAAATGGCCACCACTGTGGAAGTATTTAATTTAAACTTAGTGATTGTTATTATATTTGATGACACATTTTTTTTAGAACAGTTTATAATATTCCCACGTCTGGGGCATGGCCGTTCATCCATCCCGCTGGCCAAGTGCGGGTTGGACGATGCCACATGCCTACCAAAGCTGTTGTTAATAAAGCTTGGCGGTTACCTCTCGATATTTCCTTTCACCGGTAAAACGAGTTTAGTGGGAATCGAACTCTCACTTCTTCATGACGTATAGCGCGTATACATTACAAGTTAATCTATCACGACTTCTTAATATAATATTTTGTTACCTTTCTCTATGTAATTCTTCGGTACCCAGCCCGGCAAATCCTCTTCGTCAGGTACGATCGCTGGCATCGCACTCGAGTATGGGGCATTCATTTTGTGCTGCAATTGGCATTCAATTATATTTCATTAAACAATTCATATTTGTATGAATACAAACGACCAACAAGTATGCATATACTCAATTACACCACCCAAAAGCACCAAGTGACAAGCCTGTTCATTCAATTCATTTAGCTTTTGTCTTGAAGCAATGAAGAACATTGTGGTCCAGTGCAAGTCATCCTGACTAATACCACAGCTTTATGGACCAGCGTGTCACCAGGTCGTATGAAAAATGTAGTGCCAATTCAAACATCACCACAATTATGTCTGTAATTCGTGTATCGTTATCGCAGTAATAGTTAACGCACGCGTTAAACAGTTATGTACACTAATGGACAAAATTTAAAAATTAGTTATAATTTCATCTGTTGTAATTATGATCACTTCCTTACCTTATTAGAATCCCACCAAAGAAGTAAGTTCTAGATTAATTTCTTTTGTTTTTATTAATAAAACATGATCGTAATGGAAAAAAACTAGAACTCTTTAACAAAATTAAATGTATTTTTTATAGTTTTCACATTTATGTTCTTCAATGCTGCGCTTATATACCAAAACTGTTTTTATTGTGCGTGTACGTACGTGAGCGTGCATGTCTAGCGGGCGGTCGTGCACTAGTTCGTCGTCAAGCGGCGGCGGCGGCAGCGGCGGGGACACGGAGCCGCCGCGCAGCGAAGGACCGCCCGACGACGACGACGCGCGCTGTGCAAACAACACTTTAATCTATATAATAAAAATGAATTGCTGTTCGTTAGTCTCGCTAAAACTCGAGAACGGCTGGACCGATTTGGCTAAATGTGGTCTTGAATTATTCGTGGAAGTCCAGGGAAGGTGTAAAAGGTGAGAAAATATGGAAAAAATGCCTGGAATATGGTAAAAACAACAATTTCTCTTTTTCATTGAGGTGACCAGATTTTTAGATCGGCAAAGCGGGACAACTTTGAAGGAGTAATAATAACGTAACATTCTTTTTAGTTCCGACATAAATACAATTTATAAATATAAAAATGTATAATATTTTATTCCTTGACATATTTCTATCTAAATTTCTTTTAGGGGTAAGGTCGGTGACATACTTTTTGTCATTAATATAAAATTTTAAGACTATAAGTATTTTAATCTTAGTTTAAGCAGACTTATGTATTTATGAAATATTCCTTAATTTTATATGGCAAGAAGTAGAACACGAAGTGAGAGACAAATACATTGTAACTGGGTAGCAAAAGCAACATGTTACACAAAACAATGATTTTCATAAATATAAAATTTAACTTTATTCTAAAAGTCGGCACTTTTGAAAAACGTCGCGTGAGGCGGGACTATCTGTAAAAAATCGGGACAGTCCCACTAAAAGCGAGATGTCTGGTCTCCTTAGTTTAAATACATAAAACGTCAAATATTTGAAGTTCGTCCCGTCATTTAGAAACCAAATACAATTTAAAGAATATTTTTATTTTGACATTTGATATTGACAACCAATAATTACTGATTGCAATTATAATATTTTACGAGAAAAGGAAGGACCATCGCGGATAAATTGACCGCGCGGACAATATTTTAAGGATTTTTATTCTTTTATTTTATTCATCTACACATGACACCGGCCCACGCACAAACCGTGCTCATGCCATCAATTGGGAAGAAGAAGAATATTTTACGAACTTTAGCGGGAATCTGGGCGTGAAGGTCGCGTTGTCTCGGTTCATTTTTATTTTTTTGTGCATAATGCGGTTGAATGTTGAATGTGAGTGTATCATGCAGTAAATTAGTGTGTTCGTGTGCAGTGATTGTAGAATTCTAGCAGGACCACCACTGTCCTAAGTTCAGATTGGTTTAAAATAGTAGTTAAGTCTTAACTTTACTTTTTTGATCTTTTGTGATAGTGATAATAACTGAAATCTGAGAACTGTAAACTGTAAACTGGAAATTGAAAACTGAAATCTGAAAACTGTAAATCGTAAACTGGAAATGAAAAATTGAAAACTGAAATCGGGAAACTGTAAACCGTAAATTGAGAATTGACAGTTGAGAGTTGGGAATTGGGAAATGGGAATTGGGAATTGAGAATTGGGAATTGAGAATTGGGAAATGGAAATTGGGAATTGAGAATTGGGAATTGAGAATTGGGAATTGGGAATTGGGAATTGGGAATTGGGAATTGGGAATTGGGAATTGGGAATTGGGAATTGGGAATTGGGAATTGGAATTGGGAATTGAGAGTTGAGAGTTGAGAGTTGGAAATTGGGAATTGGGAATTGAGAATTGAGAGTTGAGAGTTGGAAATTGGGAATTGGGAATTGGGAATTGAAACCAGAAACCAGATCCCAGAAAACCAGAAACTAGAACTAGAAACCAGAAACTAGAAACCAGAACCAGAAACTAGAAACTAGAAACCAGAACCAGAAACCAGAAACTAGAAACTAGAAACCAGAAACCAGAAACCAGAAACTAGAAACCAGAAACCAGAAACCAGAACCAGAAACTAGAAACCAGAAACTAGAACCAGAAACCAGAAACTAGAAACTAGAAACAGAAACCAGAAACTAGAAACTCGAAACCAGAAACTAAAAACCAGAAACTAAAAACCAGAAACTAGAAACCAGAAACCAGAAACTAGAAACTAGATACCAGAAACCAGAAACTAGAACCAGAAACCAGAAACTAGAAACTAGAAACCAGAAACCAGAAACTAGAAACCAGAAACAGAAACCAGAAACCAGAAACTAGAAACCAGAAACAGAAACCAGAAACCAGAAACCTAAAATGCATTCGATTTCACGTCAATACATCAGTCGAGCACAAACCGCGTTACCATCTGGCGGACCTGACAGACTACATTCTGTCAAAAAAAATTGGAATGTGACAGTTATTTGTTCCTAAAAAATCATTATAGTAAATATTACTTATGTACTTTAATTATAACTTTGGCCACTCTTCTGGAGCCCACTAATATTTAAATATTAGTTATTAGATGAATATATATAGTGCTGAACCCCACACACCGCCCATAACCAGGGTGACGGTTCTGTTCAGGAGATTTTTTTGCCCCGGCTATAAAATAGGCAGGAACAAAGAACATTCCAATTTTTTTTGACAGAACGAAGTCTGTCGGGTCTGCTAGTTATTAATAAATAATGCAACGTGCGTCGTGCAGACCTTTACATTTCGGTATTAAAGGTATACATAAAGGAATGACTAAACAACCATTTATATTAAAAAGTCAAACTGACGATGTTTTGCAAAAACCATTGAACATTCTCACATAAGTAATTTGATGAAAATTTTACGTAATTGTTCGTGAAGAAAATTATCGCAAGAAAACCGACATTTCCCAGGAACATGAGGTCGATTTATTCTGCAATTAGTTCTAATATTTCAATTGAATAATTGGTTTTACTACATTGCTTCATATAATGAGTACTACTTAATGACAATATGATTACATCTTTTACTAGTAAGTAATAAAAAAGTAAACTATATATATAGTATATATAGTATATGATATAAAGTATATGAGATATTACACAACAGCATTTAAAGAGATGATATCTCAACATTATTTATATAAAAAACAAATAATTTAATATAACAGAAATTGGTAGATATTTATTATAGTTAGTAGTTTGTATTTACTACTTACCTGTCCTGGAAGACTCATAGAGTGTTGACTGTGTTCTCCATCTGACCCAATCAATGGAGAAGGTGGAGCTGAAATTCGGTAATTATTAAAGATAAGGATATAAGATAAACAAATATAATTTTCACATGTAAAAAAATTCTTTCAAAACTTACGAGGCATACTGGAATGTAAGTCTTGTTGAGAATAATTAGAATTTGTTTGATGCTGATTAGGATGAACCATGCCAACCTGCATAAAAAAAATATAGATATCATAACATTGAATGTTATTTATTTAGTATTTAGAAAATTAATTCCTTAAAAAAAGTCAGACATTTAACAATTCTAGACATTGCATAAAGTACATGAAATGGTGAGTTTCCATTATTCTAATGGAAATTATATTATTTTTTAATGATTGTAATATAAGAATTATCAGTATATTAAAAAAAGCGCGCCATAAGTCTCGAAGAGGCGCGGTTTCGATCACTGCTAAACAAGAGCTTCTGGTGAAAGAAAATGTTGATAAAAGGAATATGTTCCAAAAACAAAAATTTTCATGGACCTGTGACATCTTTAGCTATGACATTAAGCAGAAGTATTATTAACTGGATTGGGAATTTCATACCTGTGGTTGTGCTACAGGTAGTGTTGAGTATCCGGGCGGGCGACGAGGGTAATTAGGTGCGTAATGTGATGGCACTTGTGGTGGAGCAACGGCTGGCGGCGTACGGTACTCCCGGGATGACTTACCTGTATGTAATTAATTCCATTCATATTCACATTTTTATAAATAAGCATTTTTTAACCTATAATTTTTCATGCTATACCAGGTAATTTACTACATAGCACAATTCGACTGGATGCCAGATAGTTATCTGTTACATTTACTACAAAAAATGTGCATATGTTCAATTCAAGATCTTTCTTCAATCTTTATTCACTAAATTACATGCATATTTCAATCTTTGTTGTATTACAAAATCAACTCATTCTATTTGTTTGTGACAATATTAAAATTTAATGTAGTTTTAATTTTAGAGAAAGACAAAGTCAATTAACATTTATGATACCAGTTATAACATACCAAGTGTTCCCCTTCCAAGAGTACCAGTATTTGAAGCTGCAGCTGCACGAACTGCAGCAGGTGGTGTAGGAGGCTTTGTTGTAGGTGCTGGTAGAGTAGCTGAGCCCTGTGCGGGTACCGAACGACGTCCTCTAGGAGTTCCATTGGAGCCACTATTCCATCGTGCCCCATGACCAATGTCATCTAAAGCTGTTGATTAATCAAATGCATTGTTGCTTATATCTAGACTAATGTTAAAAAATGTAGCATTTTATCAATTTCCTTGTGATATGTTTCCAAATGAACTTCATCCTTTATATAATTTAAACTGTTCAGTATTACTATATTTTAGTGCAGAGATACACCTTGTGATTAGAGCTCTTAACCTGGATAAGTTTTTAATAAAATTTATTTTAATTTTAATGTTTAAAAATTTAGTAACATTTTTTTTATACTTTACCTGTATAGTCAATACTCTTTCTCACATATTTAATTGGCTTTTCAGGATTAGCTGGTGCTATTATTTTATATTGCCGGGGAGTAACTTTATTAGCAGTCAAAACACCAATTTCTCTTCTTGCTACTTTTTCTTTATGTATAGCAACAGTTTGCGCAATGTGATTCATTTGACCTTCCATTTCTGCAAGCTGCATAGTTTGCAATTCCAATAGTTGCAGAAAGTTGTATGCAAGTGTATTAATTTGATAAGCAACACTGGCTAACGATTGTGTAGTGTAGTTTTTAGTACTTTCTAATGCCAGCCTCTTATTTTCAGACTGAAAATAATTGGCTTCGCAATATTCCGCGACACGTTCGAGGTTTGTGTGGCTATCTGTTAAATGCGATCGTCCTTCAGGAATTTCCGTTTGTAATAATGCTGCGAGTTCAGCCATTGTGAAACTGAAATGAAAACTCCTGTATGATATAAAATTCTATTGTATATATATGTATTCCGTTATTCACATATGTGTAATTATGTACACATTTATTAAAAAGGAACAAAAGGTCAATAAGAACCGATTGATATTGCAATTATAATTCATTAAACCAGAAAACTGACACTCAATTTTTTAACTTATACTAATTAAATTCTGTATCATTACTAAAAATACTAATACATACGGAAATATTTAAAACACTGGATTTTTATTTAAATATGTACCTAACACAAGCGTTGAACTTTAGGATGTTTAATCTATAACTTTACCTTTTAATTGACACCACCCACTTTAATCATACCACAGATAAAAAACTATAAATAATGGCAGATAAAACGTACCAAATATTAATCTATGAATTTCAAAACTAAATAAATATTATATTTAAACAAAATATTACCCTCGATATTTTAAAACTTACTGTTGACAATTTTCTACCTTTCTTTTCTACAATGGTAAAATGAAAAGTTACAGATGATTTGAATTATGATTTTAATTGTTCAAATTGATGTCTTATAGACCAAAACCTAATCAGTTTCATCAGACCAAATAAATTAAAAAAAGATTGAATTTTGGATTTGTATAGTTGTCCATTATTAACTCTTGACAAAGTACGGATATAGTTGTGGTTTTTACAACAAATGTTACAATGTAATAGTTATTTGGTGTAAATTATTACCTTCTAAAACGTTTCAGGCTTTGGGAATGGGTATGGGATGAATCTTCATTCCAAATACAGCCGACACTTTCTTAATGCTATTCTATGATAGATCTTTGCAGAGCTGTACACAGCATTTTGTGGGCATTAGCACGTCCAGCGTCGTTCTTTATTAGTGACGAAGCTGTGGATCAAGCATGCTCAACCAGTATACTCTATGCATTTGAACTTCATCAATGTAGATCGGAATTAAATAAGGGTTCACCATGGTACTGGGCCCAATGACGCCTGTCGTTGTGCAACTATATAACAAAAGGAAAATATTAAACATGTTTTTGTAGAATAAACGATATGTATGTCATTTACTTTTTATTTAGAACTTAATACATACCTTCCACATATAACTTTAAAATACAACATTCCTACAATGAATGAATTTTTATTTTGATTATTAACGCTAATCTAATATCAGAAGTACATATAACACAAATTTTTTATAAGTTATTAATCCTTTGCTAAAGTATGTCCACATTTAATGCTTTTTAAATTTAAATCTATTAACATGAAATCCTAATAATATTACATAAATATTAAATAATTCTCACAAAAATGTAACTCATGTCATGTAAGTTATTAAATGATGAATAATCTTACTGTATAAAAGTAATAAGTCACAAAGTTTTTCATTCTTATTCAGATTGTTACCAAAACTTTATAATAGTTTGTTTTACTTTCAAATGCAAGAAATTTGTAGAAAATGTTTTACATATCACATGATTTTATAAACTTCATGTGGATAACAATACATCCCAATTTATTTCATTGTTGTAAACCTCTTGTTCTAGCCACAGCTCATAGTTGTCTTTAAATTCTTCATCTAATTCCACATTAGTTTCTAGCACACTATTTATATCTGTATCAAGAGGAGTCAAATCTACTTCTTGTTCGCCACCAGAGCCATATCTTCTGTGGTTGAAACGATCAACACTGGCTCTTAATGCACATTCTTCCTCTTGAAAGTCCCAAGGTCTAGCATCAACATCATTGCCAAAAGCCCAATCATCATTCAATCTATGACGAACTTTAGAGTATATAGCACTGATCGTCTTCATGTTTGTTTTTCTCCATTGTCTTCCCAAGTACTTTGTTTGCATTTTCAGTAGTTTAAGAACATAAAATTGCATTAATGCATGTCTTACTTTAAGTGTACGTTTTAATATTGGTGCACTTTTAAAGACTACAAGCATCATAATTCTTGCATTTTTCCATTTGGTTAGTTTATTTAAAATTCTCAAGAGATTGATGCAAGAAAAAACATTCCTCCAAGAATATGGTACAGAAGAATCTCCAATTTCCAAACATTCTTTAGTTAACTCCGGTTGTTCTCCAATGACACAAGCAGGAAAATCAAAAATAGGTATAGTATTTTTGGCTCCAACATATGATAAAATATCTTGATTGAAAAACTTTAAGACCAATGGCATGCAGTTTGCATACACTAAATGCTGTGACATAAATTCAAACTGGTAAACATGATTAATTTTGAAGTGTTTTAAAAGCAATAGTAATATAGCTGTCACTGCCTTAACAATTATCTCTTTATGTCTATTGACATCAATGCCTAGTTTCAACGATTGAAGAACAGTAACAGGCATTTCTTCAGGTAATAGGTCAGCCATTATATTAATAGAGTATGTTTTGGCAGTGGATGTTGGTGCAGCAGCCAACAAAATCTTTAGAAGTGCAATCATGTATTGAGGTAAATTAGGTAGCATAGCTCTATAAAGAATTTCAGCTTCAGTTTCTTCTACATGTCTTTCTCCTTTTGTTAAGGGGCTCCTTGCAATCTCGATTTCTCTCTCAGCTTGTATTTCAGATAGACTTGTATACATATGTTTTTTAAGAATTTCTACACCTTCGTGAATAGGTTGTGGCAGTCCAGCTATTGTCTGTCTATCACCAGGAAGTGAGTATCCAACAAATTTAATTCTTACATTGTCCAGGAACATGTCAATATCTTTTTGTCGAACTTTTGAGTGCCATGGAAGACTTCTTGGTAATGGTGGTGGTGGAGGGCTGTCAAACTGTTTAAAATACATATAGTATGGGCAGTTTTGATTTGAATTTGTGTTTTGCATATTATCTGCAGGCATAGACTGGAACTCAACAGGATAATCCTCAGAGCCATTACCAGTTTCTTCTTTGTCTACAAATATTTGCTCATCAGATTCATCAAGGGATGTTTGTTTCATAAATGTTTGTCTACGGAGTGCTCTCTCATTTTCTTTTAGTTTTCTTTGCCCAGGATTTTGGTTCTCCAACATGTCTGCAGCACTTGGTGGAGGAGAACTTGCACGCATACCCTTAATTATTTCTAGAGTATCTTCAGTAATAGGGTCCAATCCATATTTTTCACGTAATTTGGCTTTTCTCTCTTTTAATTCTTTTGAACCACCTAAATAAACAAGTAAAACCTTCCATAACAGTAATAACACTTTTTTCATGGGAAAGTATGGAGTTGTGCCAGCACAGAGATGAGTTACCATACTTAGCAATTTTACAGGTAATAATTCTTCTCCAAAAGGTGTACCAAGCTCTTCTTTAAAGTTCTTCACCAAGAATGAATATTCAGAATCAGGGTTTTCCTTTTCAGTTCTCATGTGTTCTGTGATCAAATAGAGTACAGATAAAATTACACGAAGGTTGGTTGAATCAGGTAAAGACTCTGCAATTTTTCTTGAAGCCATTGCTGAACTGCTTCTTACTATTTCAAGATTCAATAATTCTATGAATGCAGCGAAAGTTCCCATTTCATAAAGTGTCATGATGTTAATTCGTGCCCAATAGGACTGCTCTGCATCAGATTGCATTTCTGCCCAACAACCCTGAGCTAAGTACAGAATGCATCGCGCTGAACGCATTCGTATATCGCTTACTGCAACATCTAAGTGCTCCAATAATTTCATAACGACAGTACGTTGTTGTGCTAGAGACAATCGTTGCCAACTAGGGGGAAAATTAAATTCTTCCATTATATCTTCAAACGCTTTCACATTAAGTTGAAATTCTGGGTGCTCCGTGTAACTATAAAGTTCAGCTATTTCATTTGCTTGGGTATCACAATCGTCATACACGAAGTCTAATTCAGGGCTATCCATATCGTTGACACAGTCTCCCTCGTCCATGGGGCGGCGAACGTCAGGCATTTTTATGCCGCTACGACGACCGTTGCCGTTAGTCCCCATTATTGTTGTTATTAATCACAATAAAACATTAACGTAAATTTGAATACATATGACAATAATTACTCATGTTATTATTTTCCTATTCGGAAGAACAAGAGCATAGGCATATAGATCTTTAAATGTCAAATCTGAAGCACAGATAATAACTACAACACATATTAAAAAATATCGACTACGAAAAGCAATTTCAGTAACATGTTTTGTGCAATTATATTAAACTACGAGAAAAAACTAAAGTTTTTATGGTTGTTTTCTGTGAAACAATATAGTATATTCAATTTTATAAATTAAAGCAAATCTTGCTAGTTATTCTTGTTAAACAAATAAAGAAACGCCAAGTATCCAATTTTTTTATATCTAGCATACAAAATAGGTAGTATGTGTAATAAAATTATTTTACCGTTAATTAAAAACTGATAATTATGATTTAGTCTATTAAGTACTTTGTATGAAAATAATATCGAGTATTAACCTAACACAATATTAATACAAATTCTGATGTTACCAAGAACCCTCATTGCCAACACCTTATACTTATGTTCTCAGGTGAAAAAGAGCCAAAATTACAGGTCATTTCGTATGACCTAACCTATTAGAGGCGTAAAGATTGGGAGTTACAAGTAAAAATTAGTGAGCATGGACCTATTAAACAGTTTAAGTAATTTTATTAGGGAATTTCTTTTGCTATTTATACAAATTTCACAATTATTTAAACTGAACGGCTGCATTCAAAGTCTTTGTAACTATTTATAAATGCGCCGCTACAATTCTTTATAACGGTGCAAAAACTTTTTTCTTAAAAAACCAGTTTCTTAGTTTTTTCATTGAATCGCAATAGTTTTATTATTGATTTGTTGTATTTAAATAAATCCACCAAATTACACATACTATTTAAGAGAAATTATGGCAGTAAAAAAAACTATTGTGTATTAACATTATTTCACATATAGTCATATGCAGTTCATGTATTCAATTTTTATAAAACTTATGTGGACATTTTATTAATTTTATAAGCACGGGACAGGAAGCTTTAAAAGAAACAGATCGTCCTACATAATTATTTTGGATCAGTCATCAACATCATCATTAACTTATTTTTGTTATCCTTTATTTTCAGCTTAAGTTTTTGATATATTTGTTTGTAATGATTTCTTATATTTCCGCGAATGTTACACATTTATTAAAACTCAATTTTACGGATTTTTATCGCGTATTTTATCGCGTTTATTATTTAATTTGTTTATTCCCGACGTTTCGACCGCTTTGCAGCAGTCATGGTCACGGGAGGACTAAGATGATAATATTTGTTTGTGTTCTGTTTTCAAAAAGGCTGTAGTTATTAAAATCACTGTCGTAACGAGGCTTACTATTTTATGTTTCAAGTTGACGTTCGTAAGGTGGAAAAATATACACATCTTAACCAACATTTCATTGTTATATTTTAATATACCTATCACTTACCGTCCTGCTAGTTTCATCGCTACGGCATAAGAAATACTGTTTGCGATTATGCTCTCTTGAACCGTAGCTTATTTTGGATTTCATTAATTTATTTGTATTATTGATCGATTGAGAAAACGAGTTCATATTGTATTTTCATTACTGTAAAATAATTTAAATATTTATGAGTTTTGAAAGTAGACAACCCAGTAATATAATATAAGTAATCGTGAATATAAGTTTAAACAATAATAAGAGGAAAGGAGGGACCCGTCTTGTTTGTTCTCACATCAGACGTCATCTGGTTTACATTAAAGCATTTGTAATATTGTGCATTATAACGGATCCCCTTACCACACTTAGGCACTTTAGCCGCGGGGGTGTAATTGTAGTACTTTTTATTATCACTTTATACAAAATGTAATTTATAAAAACTGGAAATGTTTGTAAAAAAATCTATATTCTGTTATGATAAATATTTTTTATCGAATTAATTATAGATATACTTTTTTTTTTTACGTAGTAATGACTTCCAAGGAAAAGTAATGATTTGGCATTTATTATAGTAGAAGTAACTAAACACGGCGAATAGTATATATAATATACAGTAACATTATCATATAGTTTTACTAACTTAAACAATCTTTTACTTTGTACGCACTGCTGCCGGTGAGTAGATATTTTTGAAAAGAATTGTAAATAACATGTACGGACTACAAAACTATTACTATTTATTTTTCCTGTTTTATGAATATTACACTAATACCGTCATTATGAACTAGTCGTATAAATATGCTTACCTTTGATTGTTTTTTCTTTGAGGAACGTTTTCAGTGTACAATACTTAAGATTCGAAAAATCTTTCTAAATTTTATAAAACTTGTATATTTTCCGAGTACTTGTTTTTTAAAACTTTGTTCTAATGTAGGTTTTCTTAAATAGTAATAATTGTTAAATTTTTGTCTTGTCATACGTACTTTTCTATTTCTACAGTTATGCGTGAAGCGAGGACGATAAAATCGTCGCCGAGAAATTTTCTGCTCTATAACTCGTGAAATTATTTCGTAGGATGGGAAGCAGCATTCTTTTGTCATTTTCACCGTCTTCTGGTTGTACATTTTACTAAAATGTGGAAAAAAACATTTCACATTTATTTAATTCTTTTATTGCATATGCGAGTTATATTGATGTTAAAAATGCAGGATAATGAATTAAATGTGAACGATATACTCCGTAATGATTTAATGCCTACGTATTTTATGATAAATGGAGCAAAAGAAGAGAATACAACGGCAGCTGTAAACGAAACGCTAAATATTTTACCTCCTGTAAATGGATCTATGGATGCTGCTTTGTTTACGCTCGATTTTCACAGGTATTTAACTCAAAAAGTATGATTTTTTCACATAATGTTAATAACAAAATTTTGCGATGTAGAAATCCCATACCTGGACTTGTATAAGCGTAGCGTTGTGTAGCATTTTTATTTTTTAGAAAAATGATGAACGAATATCAGTGTCGAAATTATGTAGCCGAACAAATTTTAGAGGAAATGGGAAAATCAGTCATTCAAAATCGTGTTGGAAAGCCATTAAATGCAAATAACATGGATGTTAATATTCCTTTGCGGTCGCAGGATTTAAGGAGCAATGTTATGTATGACATAGGATCAGCTAATTATCAAGAATGGCTAGCTAAGTATGATTTGTTACGTATTATGATTAAAAAGCACAATTAAACACATTCAGTTCCTTGTATTCATATGAGTTTTTAAAATTGATTTGTTGTTATAAAACTTGAGTTTTTAGTATTTTTTATAAATAGTTTATGCTTTATTATAAAATAAAAGTAGCTTTATTACAATGTGTTTAATCTGTATTAATTCGTAAGTTTGCCTTGTAACACAGAAACTCTTGGTTCGATTCCGGAGGCACATGTTGAGTTTAATTTGTAGAAAGGTTTTTGCGTACACGCCTGGCTCTAGCTATTGCTCTCGTATTATAATATTTTTTTCTTCGGCAATATTTTTTTGTGTGTATCGTGCAAGGCTTTAGCAAATTGAATTTGATTGTTTTGTCAGTATTAAACGCTAGTTTACTAAACTAGTAAACTTATTTAACTTTTATTAGAGTTGCGGCACTCAACGATCTATATCGCCAGTATAATGTGACAAATAACTTTAACACATATAAGAATTCATCATCACGGGCATCACAACCGCATGCACAAACACGAGAAGGTTATGAAGTGTTTGAAGGACACGAAATGCTGGGAAGTGTTGAAACTGAGAAAACTCCTTACTCAGTGTCCAAACATAGTAAGATTATTTATTTTATAAATTACTATTAATTCGTATTATAAACATTGTGTTGTGTAAAAGTTTTGTTTTTAACTGTTTCCGTGGCATGTTCACCTTATGTCATGTAAGACACGCTTGATTTTTTTAAGAGTTGCCTACAAAGCAGTATGTTGCATTATCCGTGTTTTTTTTTATGATATATCAATTTATAGTCTGACCGCAGTGTGTTAGTTACAATTTATGACGTGTAAACATACTTTTGTTAACAAAATTAAGAATTTTAAGCTACCGTTATTACCGCACTGCCGTTAATAATATTATTTGTATTAAACCATTCCAGGTGGTGGTTATGAGTATTCCATGCCTCCGCCACCACCACCTATCTATAATTCACCTACTCCCCACGAGGCTCACGTGGAGTATGTAGCAGAACGAGAGAATCACCACGGCTTGGGGATCGCTGATCTCTTCGACATCTCGTTAACGGGCATTGCCTTTCTATCGTTTGGCATGTTCGTACTGCAAGTGCTGATGTGTATAACAATGGTGCGTCTATAAATATAAAATAAAGGAAATTTAATCTTTTCCATTTAAAAAATATTAACATTACTTATTATATATATTTGCATTTATCTTTTAAAGTGTTTGATTATGAATATTATGCTTATAAATGTTACGATTTTGGTACAACAGAAAATTGTATGGTCATTGAGAGAGCCCACGATGCTTGTATACCATGATTACAGCAAACTTGGTTACACCTATCTTACTAATAAACCAGTTAGTGTTAAAACTAAAACGTGCAATGAGATGATACTATTAACATATTTATTCCCAGAGCGATCATCAGACGCAAATCATGCAAATGGTTGATAATGGTGATACAGTGAATGTGGACGATGTGTTCCGGACCAAGCGAGATGTGGAACGAGAAACTGGAAGAGGTTCACGTGTCGCTGATATAAACATACTCACTCGATACGCTCTTATGGCTATCCGACCTCGCAGTACACCTTGTTTGTACCGAGTGCTTTGTGTAGGCAATAAAAGCGCAAGAGATATGACAAGCCGACACAGATATTGGTTACCACTTTGGCAGTAAGTATTTGTTATAAATATTTGATTTCTTAAGTTCTTGCCTAGTAGTAGTTAGTGGTATACTTGTGGATTATTTTGGCTAAAACAGTGAATCTCGGCTCCTGTGTTCACCTTCGTCATGTGTCTATAACATGGTTTTCGGTCTGCGTTAATATTTGACACCGTTTACAGAAATTATTCATTGACTTGTTTCGAAACTATTCAGCATAAAATACGTTTAATTTAATAGAATGTTGATAAGCAAAGATGTTCATAGATTGTAAAATACAGAGCAGGCGTTGCGTGGACGCGTGGAGGAGCGCTTGGTGCATTGCGTGCTGCCGTGCTGGGGCTGGGTGGTGCCGACTGCGATCTGATGTATCCATCACATCATTGCCTTGATTAATAAAAAATATGGATCATATAACATAAAATTTAATCAAGTCTCTTGTTCAAGCAGGTTGAGCTATATAAAGATGAAATTTAATTATTTAAATATATGACGTAGAAAATTTTGAACATTTTCATCGTTATTTAATTGACTTTTACTATTTAAACAGATAAAATATTTTAACTTTAAGTTAAAATGATTAAATATTAGTTAATTATACGTTTTCATTTTTTATTCGTGCACATAATTGACAGTCAAAAAAAATGTAACATGTGATAGTAAAATAAAAAGAAAATGAGATGAAACAAAATTTTATTATCCTTATTTCTTTCATGTATTAGTTTATATTTTTCTACTCCTTAACTACATTTATTTTGATATTCAACAAAGAATTTATAACTATTTATTTTTAATTAAAGTTACTTAACTAAATGATATGTAATGTAAATTTTTGGTTTTATTTTAATTTTTTTACATAATATTAGGAGTACAAATAAGTTTCCGCCGTTTTATTGTAGATGGTGCGGCACGGAGTGTCGGTTAGCTTTCGCAGATGATAACCGGCTTAAAAAATAGTTTGGACATTCAAGAACAACATAACCTATTAATATCAGTGATTTTATATTGATAAAATATAATTTTTATAAGTTGAAAATGTCAAAGTTTGAGGCAAGTAAGTGTCATTTGCGGGAATTATTAGTTTACTTCTTTAATTTAAAAAAATCTGCTGCTGAGGCGCATCAATTGCTCGTAGAAGCATATGGTGAGGGTGCTTTGATTGAGAGAACGTGTCGAGAGTGGTTTCAGAAGTTTAAAAACGGCGATTTCGATGTAGAAGACAAAGATCGCAGTGGAAGGCCAAAAATTTACGAGAATGCAGAATTGGAGGAATTATTGGAGAAAGATTCATCTCAAACACAAAAAGAACTTGCTCTAACACTAGAAGTCACTCAGCAAGCAGTCTCACATAGAAAAAAAGCCATGACAAGTTTTCACATCTGGTTTTAAATAAAGTTAATGTATATTTAAGGACGCCTATTTATTCTATACGCTAAACTAAATAATAACATTTTTGCAAAAAAATGTAGTTAATAATTTACAAACAGAGGCACCGCTGGTATTAAACAGATCGATCTCTTCGCAGTCGCTGTATGCATTGTTAAGTGAGTTGCAGACTCTCGTCTAATATTAGAAATACCTAAGGTTTCTGAAATATTACAATGTGTAAACAGGAGTAAAAATTAGCGTTGCTTAATTTTATTTAAAAATTAACATAAAATATTATTTTAAATGTAGATACTACAAAATGTATTAAGATACTAATCGAATTAATTTAAATTAATTGTTATATTAATTTTCATATTTCTATATTATTTACATTAAAATAAATTTGTTGCTAAAGTATACTTATTTACAATACTTTCCACAGAATAGTAAGATCTAATATAATTGTAATCAAAATATGTACTTTTATTGAACTAAAGAACAATTGTCAACCAGTTTGGAAATAAATGTACCTTTATTTCACAATATTTAATTGTTAGACAACATTTTAAAACACCGTTTATATATATGCTTAAACATACTCTTCTCGATTTAGTAAATAATTAGTAAGTAATAAGTCTTAACATTCAGTGTCTCGACAGGCCATAATATGGTGTAGTATATATCACTCTAACCGCCACATTGTTATAGGCAGTCGTATTACTTATCATCATTTAAATAGAAAAAAAACGGTGTAAATTAATGTATCCAAAAAAAAAATGGCGTCTGTAATACGAAACTCATCTGTTTATCAGGAACGTGATATTGATCAAACAAAACTACCTAAGTATTCACACCTTCGATATAGGACGAGCCAATAGACGAAGTGACAAAAGTAGCGAGTTAAAGAATGATTATGTATATTTCGCACTGTAATTAAAATAGTTAACACACTACAAATGTTACGAAAATCAAACGAACTCAGTGACGGTACAGAACCGCACAATGATGTCAAGCGGTGTTTTTTTTAATTAAACAAAGTCTCCGTTATAGACTATAGTTAAATTATTGTACGTTGTACCTACAATCACAATAATTTTAAAGTATTTTTGATAGCTAAATTGGTAATTTCGCAATGCAGCTACAACATTTTAGTTGATATTTAGAGATGGGTTTAAATATGCAAGAACTTTGAACGCGTTGTATTTTTTTTTGCTTTTGTTGATATAAGTATTTCAAAAAACATATTACAAGCTGTACTTAAACACTATAAGATGAAAAACCAAGCATTTTTACAAAAATTTAAACGCTTGGGTTCTATTCCGGAAACACATGAGATTGGATGGATAAGGTTTTTTTGAACATACCAGGCTCATAGTCAATTTTATGGCGACCGTTTTAACAATGCGTTATTTGGTGGCTATACATATCAGAGCCAGAGTTAAAATACGACAATATGGATTTTATTTTATATTTTTTATAAGTATTTTGTTTCAATTCACGGTGTAGACGATAAATTTACTGGTGTAAACACACAACTTAGTGGAGCGTAAGCATATGGATTCAAAAGTGAGTAAGCCTGCGGAGAGTGCCCGAATATTTGCCCAGGGAACAATCCCTGACGTTGTGCTATCTTCAACCGTGACGTCAACTGCTTCTTCCATTTCGTTCTTCTGTTTTGGAACCACGTCTTTATTTGCACTTCTGTAAGACCAAGTGCTTTTGACAGTTCCATTCTCTTAGACACACTGAGATATTTGTCCAATTTGAATTCTGCTTCTAATCTCTCGAGTTGTTTGGCACTATATGCTTGACGAGGTTTGCGTTCAGGACCGGCTCGTCGCGGTCTTCTATTATTTTTGTCATCTATAAGCAAAGACAAGATTTTACAAGCTTTATCTAAAGTTATGTAAACCTTAAGTTAATAACCTAACTTTTTCTTAATCATATAGACTAGCATTTGACTACGATCCTACCTTATGATTAACTGCGATTTAGGCTGTGATTGTAAATTTCCCATATAATATTCGAAGGGTATCACAGACGCATGCATACTGTAAGTCACTTAAAATGCGTGCATTATCGTAATAACTTTTTTAATATTTAACAACTCTCCGTTCATTTTATTCAACCAAGCAAAGATATGAACAGGATGTGCACCTGACGGTAAGTGTACCTGATACCTGTCCATAAAAATGTGGTATTTGTAAGGATATTGACACAGTATCACATTGTGTACTACTTTGGGATATAAGATACCAAATCACATTTCTCCATAATCTTTTACATTCATTTTAAAATTATGTTGAAAGTGTGAATGTTATATTCAAGTGATGTTTGTACGTTATCGGAAACAATTTTTTAAATGTCATTATAAAAGTGAGAAGTTCTGTGTTAGTGACAAGATGCAGTTATGAGAAAGCTCTTCTCTAAACGGTAATAAAACAAGGCCCATTTACAAAGTAGCTGCTCTCACTTAAGACAAATACACGGTGAATTTTTTCTTGAGTACTAATCGGAATTGTCGCAGGCTCTTGTTAAGTGGCTATAAACACAATCAGAGTGTTTGTGTTGCGCCTGCGCAGTTTGACATCTCTTGTGTCAATAGAGTATTGTGGCGGGTGTATGGCATGTGATGGTCTCGCTAACAGACTGCTAACGATTTACGTAAGCCATATTTGATTTACAATAACATTTTATATTAAATCGATTAAATCAAAATCGATTGTTACAATAGTTTTTTAATTGATTTTTAATATAAAAAGGTTCTATTATATATTTTAAATGTACCCCAAACACAAAATATGAAATAAATAAAAAATCTAATCTGCTTATTCGATATAAAATGTTTTATTTTTGTTTTACTTCATAAGGTATTAAGAAAATCTGGTAAAATTTATCGTAAATGGTAAAGTCGAGATAGGTGTCCTGCTTTTAATTATGTTACTTTTCAATAAGCATACAAAGTGCAATTATGTACGTATAGTAAAAATACAGGACCATAACAAAAAGGGTTTAGACCCTGGCAAGCTGTCGCTTTGGACAAAAGCTTGTGCTCGTTATAGTCTTTGTAACGATTGCGACAAATAAAAAAAAAAAACATCTTAAGTATTTGCCGCTGCACAACTCGGCGAGTTGTTAAAAATATCCGTGTTAATTTTTATTACATCAATATACTTATTTATTAAGTAAACACCTAGGTGCCAATATTCGCTGTTTTGTATTTTATTTAAAAAATAATACAGCTATCCATTCACACGGATATAATGGATGAATAGCAGATCGCTATGGGGATCCTTGAGAAAGACCTGCGCTATGTTACAACTAATGTGTTCCGTTTAATAATTATGATCTATCCAAATAAAAAAATCATAATTTTTCAAGGTGTAAATGGCCCTAAGGATACCTTAAAAGAAGCAAATGTGTGTGTAATTTGTTTAATATGTATATTCACTAAATACTATATTGTATTAGTATATTGCAATTATCAAGGTTGATATAGATTTTTTTTTGATGACTGTGGAATGAAAATGGATCTTAAATAAAACCACAATGACTATGTGGTAATTAAAATTCATACACTACAAATTAAAATGCATGAAAATGGTTCACTACTACTACTAAACTTGATTCATCATCTTCATCGTTATTATTATAGAGCAAAGGCCTTGTACTAGGATCTACACATTAGTAGGTACAGCATTGTCCGCATTCAGCGGTTTCTCTTGACTTTCAGCAAATCCATCTTGTAAAAGGACTGTTACCAATTCTTCTGGCAAACGTAAACTTAAGCTCCGCGGCTGTATAGGCTTTTTTATCGGTATATCTCGAAAATTCCCTATCCTATTTGATTCATCGTAGATACTAGTTTTTGAATACTTATTTTCAAAAACTGGTATGAAAATACAAACAATAGATTTACACGGTAATCGTTCATTTAAAAAATTAAATAAAAACAAGTTATACGCATGTTTGATCTGACTAATATAAAGAACTAACAGAGGGTACACGGCGCGGCACGGCGTTGCGGTTCGCGCGATGTGCTCCAAGTTCGTTCGTCGAATTGTCGCCAGTCGTCCGACGGTGGTCGAGACTTCACACCGAGGTGTCGGCAAACAGCTGCCGCGATGATAATTACCAACAAAGCTCTCCTATTTGTACACTTCCTTAACGTTGTCCCTGGAGCTAGTGTAGCTGGAATATTATCCGATCCGATACTACTTTAATCGGTAACTCCAAACTTTAACATTCTTAGATATTGAACGGCAATCTGTCTTGTTAAAGTATTTTGCCATTGGACCGATCACCATGGAAATAAATATGTTAGTACTTTTTCCCTTATATCAATCAATTTGAATAATACAATATAAAATATATTACTCTTATCAATTGTGTTCACGAAATATTACATATATTCATGGACAGAATTTCTTTAGTAATAACACTTATTCGCATCATTCAATTCGTGTTTCCAAAAAGCGGTACAAAGTTACATTTAAAACTTCAAAACTTACAACAAGTAATATAAACTATATTTAACTTAAAATTCAATAACAGTTTAAGTGGAGGAACAGATTTTTTATTATAATCCAAAATGATCTCAATTGGTTCACCTTTCAAAGAAAATATGCCGGTTAGAGATACTTATTCCCGCGTTAAACTAAACTTTTAAAGTGAAGGTATAAAACCGCAAATTTTAGTATAGAATCATATGACGTCGCAACATGCACTAAAATACTTTTGCTTAAATATTAAAGAATTGTTATGAAATCAACTATAATTGTTGCTTAAATTAATTTGTATTTGCATAACCTCTGTCCTCTGTAAATATCATAACTCTTTTTTAAACTACAATTTAACAAAATAAGTTATACGATATTGAAATCAGTTATTTGTTCTAGTCTGCGAAAGTATTAACTATCCATTGTCTACAACAATAGTGTAAAACTGTCACTGAAATAATTATGCGATGTTTAATATTGAATATTTTTTAATAAAGTACACATTCCGAGCATTCCCCGTATTTGTGATCGGTGAGTTAACGATGCAATGCGGTAACAAATTGAGTTGACATAGAAAGTTTGGGTTATTGCTGGACCCCCAGCCTATTCCCGGACATAGCACCCTCATACTAATTTATAGCCACTGAAATATGTCCGAGGTGATGTCTACGCGATCTACAAATATATTATCTGAAAAGGTCGTTAATCCAACTGGTCACGCACTTTACAACCGAAGGACTTGGTGTAACTTATGATTTTTTAAAGATACTTTCACGGTTTACAATGTAAATGATCTGGTCATTATTTTATTCAGAATGGTTAAAACTAGTTTAACGGTTAACTAGTTTATATTTGCACTTTTCGCTTTACGAGCTATTTACTTACTTCATATTTTAAACTATTCTTATTTATTTACTCTAATCTTAGTAGACATAAAACGAAAAATTAAAACATTCGAAGGCAAAACAAAGTTCACGGTTCAGGCGAACTCAATGCCTTTCAATTAACTATTGCGGCAGAGAAGTTGATTGTTGAGTAGAATGAAATATAAATACTCATAATATAAATAAAAAGATAAAACAATTAAACTAAAAATTATAAAAATTGGCACAAATGGCATGTGTTTTATTTTCTTTGTTATAACTTGCAGCATATCATCATTTATATCGTTAAATAAATTTTCAAGATGATACTTGATAGGTACGAAACTTACTTTTATAGATATGCTGAGACAAAATAATAATACACGCGCAGAACAACGTCTGCAGTGTATCAAGGATTGTATACGATTCGTTAAGGATATTTGTAATATTAATTACACGGTACAAAGGGATTGGGTACGTCATACGAACGAATAATGAGTCACGCAACTGTTACTGAAATATGAATACAGAGATGAGTGCAAAAGGAATAGTTGCGTGTCCGCACGGGGAGTGATGCGTGTGAACAATTACACTTGGATCTCCGCACGCAATCATATGAGGGTTGTAGGATGTTTTTTTTATAAAGGATTGTATTAAATATTGAAAATTATAAGTGACCTATTGACACTATATTATCAGCCCAAAGATATTAAAGCTAAAGGTGCTAAGCATAGGCTTACGGCCTTACGGGCGGGCCTTACGATCGGATCCACTTTTCCAATAAACAACGTAGTTGTTACTTCGGATGTACGCACAATATGTTACTATGGTTGTTAAATTTATTTTATTTTCTAAAAAAGGAATATCCCTTGTTTTAATCGTATATTTAATGTCTACACCTTAAATAAACAAAATGCAATCAATCTATTGACACTTTATATAATATTATCAGCCGGAACACGCAAACTGCTAATTATTCGATTTTTTTAAAGGACTGTATGAATCAACTCGCCTAGTTTTAGTCGTGTTTCCAATAACTAGACACTATAGCAGACGTATTATCTATTAAGACCAGAGGCGTGCGCTTCATACAAGCAAATAAGCAGTGCATACCCTAGCTCCCTTAACCTATCTAATAATAATAATCTCACAACTCACTTAAAAGCTAAAAACTTTATAAATATAGACCAGCACTTCACTAGTATGCTGTATTAAAATTGGTATTTAACTATAGATAAGTATAAAGATTTTAGGTACGATATCCGTACCCTTCCCGAAATCTCTGCGCACGCTCCTGATTGATACTACATTATCAGTCAGAAGACACCCACTGATAAGCATGGGCTTCCGTCAAGGATTTCCACAACGATTGGATCCGTTTTACTAATAAACAATATACATACTACTAAACCTCTGTGAGATATATTTTTAACACGTTCTGTGCTGTTAGCTACATAGTTAATAATTAAGAGGTGAATGATAAATTATTATTCACGCAACTCCATTAATTTTATATGTAATAAATCAAATTATAACTAGGAGTGAAAAAAACGGAAAATGTTGATGTCCACTTTTTAATAAAATAACTTGAAGCATTGTTTGTTGCTTTGAGATTTTGAAAAGTACTATTACAACGGAATTTGTTTACAGAAAACATTATTGGAAAATGTTATCGAAAAAGGATAAGTAATTATAATAGAAGCAAATAATTGAACTTAAAATCAGTTATTATTTTATTTCATGTTATGTGTATTTTATTGGTGAGTTTATGACATTGACATGTCATTGAGTTTTTAAGTCTGACTCTAGATATGTGATATTTAATAATTAATAGATTATACTCCTTATAGTACCTTGTTACAGAAAACTATATATATGAATTAAATAAAGTACCCATATTTCTTACAATTCCTTTCAGATAAAAAGGTTTATTTTTTCTAAATCATGACTTTAAAAACTATAAGTGATACATAGAAAATTTTGTTAAGTTACTAAGCACATAAACGAAACCATTTAACTAATTTTGAACCAAAATCTAATAAACAACATAGAGACGTATATTACTTTGAAGAAAATAAAGATGTTATTAAATTGAAATTTGGAACAACTCTGACAAAAATCTCTAAAGTTCAAATAGCTGGTAATTTTTGTACGATTACTGTATTTGTTGTCCGCTACAACCGCCGTAGCTTTCTTTTTTCAGTTAACAAAGGTTTACGTTAAAATTTTTATATGTTATAAGGTTATATTTACCATAAAATGTAGTCGAGGGCTGGTGGCTTGCCAACCAATGTGCGTATGCATGGCCTGCTAGAAGTTCCGCGCTGTTCAATCCAGTAAGCTCCTGACATGTTGATGTCGACGATACTGATAACAAGAAAATCAGATAATTAGGGGCTGAAATAATCCATGCATTTTTAAGGGATATACATATACAATTTAGTATATGTACACAATAATTTGAAAAGGGCAGCAAATAAACATAGTCACGTTAAAAAAATTATCCAGTTTTATCTAATTCATTATATATTATTATCACTTAATATTTTTTGTTTGTTTAAACGGTGATTGTGCCAAAAAAAATCTATAATTATAGCGCGGATAATAAGAAGTGTATTTTACTCTCATCAATAAAACTAAATAACTCATGAAACATTAAAAGAACTACAAATTTATTGATGTAAATATTAGTTAGCAGTTTTTAAATTGATACGTTTCTTAATTTCATGAGTTAACTAGCTCTAGCAATAATCATAAAAACAAGGAGTGAATACAAAATACACATGATGTTTGTTATATTTGAATAATTAAACTCAACTAACAAAAATATTAGATCATTTAAGATTGAGAAAAGAATTACTTATTAAATTTAAGAAAAATAATGACTATGTACTCACCATTGTATTCATCAGCATTTTCTTCAATATGAGCGCGATCATTTTGAATAACAAACCTATCGGCAAGCGAATTGTTCTTATTGTTTGTACCTAATATATCGTCAATAAGAAATGTTTTGCTTTTACCATCACTAGTACTATTCAATGAGCTTGTTTCATTACTTCTGACACTGTTATCACAACTTGTATTTTTTATTAAAGTTTTATCGGAATACACACTAAGGTTCTGTTCAAAAAAGTAAACTCCGTCGGGACGCACAAATGGATTAGGCGATGCATTAAATTGCAGCATATTGGAATCACTAATGGATATTCCACTGTTTTCACAAATAACGTCAATAGTTTCATTTTCACTGTCGTATTCCGTTTCCGATTCACATTCATGCGATTTATCTCTTTGTACACGATAACTAACGTTTTTACTATCACGTTTCCGTCTTGATTCGTCACAGGTACTAGTTATGCAATTATTGGAGCTCATATTTATGTAATTAAATTGCGCAATATTGCATTGCTGAGAAGGTTTAAATTTTTTAGATAAATTATTAAGCGAAGATTGTCAACGACTGTTAGGGACGCAAGGGTACTATATTCTCTCTCTTCTGCGATCTCGTGCTGATAATTACTTCCGAAAATAGGTGGTGCCAAATGATCGGCTCCAGTGGCTGTAGGTATGACCTCGCTGTGATTCTCTAACGCTACTGGCTGATAAACTGATGGAGGGGACTGCGCCATCTTAAGTAGGTGGGGCTTCAAACACCGGCTGCGAAAATTCACACCTTTCTTTTATTTGATAACACGTTATATGAGAGCTTTTTATCGCACAAAAGATCTCTAAAAGCTTATGATGAGCTCTCGGATGGAATATCGCATTATTATTTGATTGATGTCATCGATACGAAAGATTTATTGCGAAGGTATACAGCGTTTTAAGTGGTTTAGTAGGATTACAGAAGTCAAACACCGAGTTCTTCGTGCACACGTCAAACATTTATATATTTTGATTTCTTATATTTCCGCGAATGTTACACATTTATTAAAACTCAATTTTACGGATTTTATCGAATTATTTTTATCGATTTAATAGAGAAGATGGTTGGGTAATACCACCTGCTTGGGATCCTATTATCAATAAAATTAAACCAAATCCCAGGCGAACCACTAGAAGACTTCAAGATACAGTGAGCTCTTTCTGCGTAGATCAGACCATTAATAATAATTAAAAAAGTTGTGGGTACCACGTGATAGCTGTAACATTTGGACGTCTGTCATCTTAGTCCTCCCGTGACCATGACTGCTGCAAAGCTGTCGAAACGTCGGGAATAAACAAACTAAATAATAAACGCGATAAAATCCGTAAAATTGAGTTTTAATAAATTTATATATTTTTTAATTCACCTCTTTCTTTTATGGATATATTATTATACATGATTTTTTATAAATTTTGAATCACGTGTATTTTAAAATTTTAAGTAATGTACTTGTAATTTTTAAAGGTACAAAAAGATTAATCTACATATTATAAATACTGATTATTTTTCAAATTATTATTCCCTTCTAACTCTGTAGAGATGTTATAAAACTTGCTTAAGAAATATAAATACGAAGCACTTCAGTGTAGCAGTAGAAATCTAAATGTTGATTTTTAGGCACTTTATTTTATAGAAATATACCATAATCCAACAAATAGATGATAAGGAAGTGTGTTGGTACTTTCCATTCTCCGACAAAATGCAAATTTCGAAGTAAATGAAAGAAAGCAAAAGTAGTCGTCAAATACTTTCTTTATTATTTGATGCTCCTTACGTTGCTTGTACACAGTCTTCATCGTTTAAACAACTTTTTGAATATGTATGCATTAATAAGTCAGTAGATTGCTTCATATTTGAGACGTCTATTAAACGTTGCTTGCTTTTGCCTCGGTATGAACTTACGTCTTCCAGATTCTAGCGTATAAAATATTAATTTTAGCTTTAAACTCATTTCAGCTATTATTAGAGATATTCTGGATCTTTGTTTTTGATGTTCAAACGTTCTTTTTAATATCAAATTTGTTCCAGGTACAAAGGAAAGAAATTTTTTAGTATATTTTTTAAATGAATTAATTCGAAATACAAAGAAATATCTAATAATAATGGTTATGTGCCGCCAAATACCTTTTTGTCACTTCCGGAAAAATCAATACATAAAATTTATAATGGAGAAAATTAAAAAAATAAGTACATCTTTTACCAAATGTTCATAATTAAGCTTATAGATATCTTTAAGACAAAATTTATCTGCACGGTTGGGCAACGAAGTAATTTCTTATTAATATTAGAAAAAAAAATTACTATAAAGTAATAAAACCAGTTATTGTTGTTAAAGCTTTAGTAATCGTTGTTAAATTTTAGCATCACACTTAATGGAGTTTCTGAATCTCTTACATATTCCCATTCTTGTAAATAACTTTTTCATGTCTTATACCAAATGTCTGTGATTTTTTAAAATGTGACATAAGATTCGCGTGATGATTGATAGGAAAAAAACCTATAAAATAAATTGCTATGTTCATCATACAAAATTTTATAACTTCGTCGCTATTTCAGAGTTATCTGTGTTTTTCTTGACGAGACAATTATGTTTAATATGAGGATGGGTGTTTGTTCCAACTTTGGGTGGATTGCCGCAAGTTAATATGGTTAAGACTTTATAACGAACTATCCCGACCATTTTGGTTGTAATATTAAAAAAATCTATATTCCGCATTTTAGACATAATTTCAGCCTGTTATCATTCACTACTAAACATCTTCTTCTGCGGTGGTTGGAATCTGCGCTTGCCAACGGTTTCTACTCAAAAAAATTCCTGTCTCATTAGCCTCTCGAATTTTTCGCTATTCCTAAACTCAATAATGACACATTCTCTTGTTAAAAAATAATACACTTTAAAATAAAATTATACCATAGCACAAATAAATACCAAATGTTGATGAATTAATTGTTATTTACTAACAACAAATTCATCATATTATTGGTTTTTTTTCATAATAATTTAAACGCTAGATTTGAAACGCTCTTTTCGTTTCCTCGTCCGACGACCGCATAGGTTTCGCCAAAATCAGGCGCGTACCGTGCGCACTTAGGGCACCTTACAGTCTACATATCTGTGTATTTATTCCACTATCGTTCCTTTTCTCATCCCCCTTATAAAACTGCCCTGCTCTTCAACCCTACTCCATCCAATATTTCCTTACCTATCTCCTCTCCTCCTTATAGTATTTCTATGTATTATACATATCTATGTATATATTTATAACGTCAGCTCGCGGATTCCGGATCCGCGAGCCCAGGGTCCGATGTAGCCTTGTTGACGGTCTTAAAGGTGACCCAAAGCAAGAACAGCAAGCAAAAAAAAAAAAAAATCTTTTCGTTTCATAAAGTGAGAAAAGGGACAATAATATGTTTTATTGGGTACTAATGGTAAGTCCCTTGCAGATAGCGACCACAGCAGAAAAAAATATACAAGCAGGTACTTTTAGTTTTCACCTATTTTTGTTTTTATAAATCAGGAACCCATTTAATATTATTTGTTTATTTACTTAATATTAGCTATTGTGCGAATAATATTTTTCGTAATGTGCTTTATTTTTCTTTTCCATATCTGTTCAATAATCTATAAAACAAACTTTTTTGTTTAAAAAAAAACATGTTATGAAAATGTTATAGTTAAATTAATAAGTGCGCGCTATATGTTTCAAAGACAAGAAGTTAGATCTCCGCTGAGGCTGTGCTTCCTGTGAACGAAAAATGTTGCGAGTAAACAGATATATTCTAGGAACAGCTTTCGGGGACACCGGATATCTATCAATCCGCACTGGGCTAGCGTAATGGCCTTACCTCCTTGTGAGAGAAGGCTCCAAGTCCCAACGGGAATTTTGAATAGGTTCATTAAGAGGCCTGTTTATTAATGACATATTTAAAAATAGCGGGTTGAGGATGGATGCAGATAGTAAAAGATCGACAGGCATGGAAAAGAGGTAGAGGCGGCCAATGTCCAAAGGTGGACACGGCAGACATGAGAATCAATTTGGCGCCATCTAGTAAACATGATTGACCTACATGACCACGTTGTCTGAGAAATACATAAGGTACACCTATGGCACACGCAGTAACCCTTAAATGTCGTTAGATGGCTCTGATTGTAATAGTAGCTACTCTCAGTATATTGAAAATTTTCATATTACAATTACTAGTACATATTTTTTTAACAAGTAAACACGATGAAATAGTCTAGTAGCGATTTTTTATTTTTGTGCCGACTGAAAAATAAAGTTTTTTTTTCTAAATGCGGCCAATATAAAGAATTAAAGAAATATATTTTTATCTAAAGAAATTAAGAAGTCCAATGATAATTTTTCCTGTTTCCGATTTTAAATATTTATTCCATGAGCAAATGATTTTCAGCTAATTTGGCTAATTTCTGCTAATTGTACAACCGCTCGCCTTAGACGAAGGAGGAAACAACATACATATATAGTTATATTATCAACATAATGGTCACTTAACATCGTTTAAAATTGAGGTAAAATGTTGCCCATTGTCGATAAAAATATGAGGATGACAAAGAAATTATTTTTTATTGGAAATGATAGTATTAACTGTATTATGTTAGAACTTTGAGGCGCTTGAAAACATGCATTAAAGTAAGCAGGAAATCTTAAAACAGATGAGTTTATAAAAAATTCTCTGTAAGCATATAAAATATGTATACCATAATAAATACCAAAGATCTTATAATCTTGATAGAATAAATGTAGATGTCTTTTTGATCAGCATCCCACAGTTTACCATTTTTCAAATAAAATATGTTCTCTGAGTTTACCTTTACAGCCAATATTCAATATTACTGCATGGCACAATTTGTAAGCGATCGTTGCTTTTATATAATGTTGCAAAAGAAAGTTCGTAAAACTGATGATGTTGATTTTTTTTTCAAGCTACAGTATTTTTTTTTTGTAGTTTTAAAAATACGAGTATACAGTTTGAAAGGACAAGTTTCCTGTTAAAAGCATTAAAAAAAACGCTGTAGTTTATTCTTTAGCCTCCCTTTGTGTAGATAGGACGGTATTGGGAAAATATTCTATTGGCGAATAAACTTAGACGTTCTTGTCGCTTCGTGATCGGCTCATAATATTTCAATGTTCATTCAGCTAAAACCCTTTTCTGTAGTATATCTTCAGCTATGTAGCGTTTCAGTGAAAATGTATCTCGTTAGAAATAATCTTTCAATATGTGCTTCTAATATTATCAAGGCGATAATATCTGCTAATTTTGAAGATTATTTGTAGAAAATTGTTTTTAAACGTCATGAAAGTTATATCACGCAGCGATATCAGGTGTCAAGTTATATTAGAGATTTTATTGTGAATATCAACCTTCTGTTGAAATTGATACGCAATTTAATTTCGATGTCAATTAATTACCTGGATATATAATTTAAGCGTTATGGAAATCATTACATGCTGCGGCACCATCTGTGCGAGTTACTATAAAGTGATGGATAAATATAAAAGAATCTTTTATTTACAGGATATAACATTTGTTTGGGATCGACCCAACAGTTTCAGAGAACGGTGTTCCCGCATAGTGTTTGCCATCACTAATGGCAACAATATTATACAAAATGTAACTCTCTAGAGCAGCTTACTGTTATCTACGACTTTTTACAACATATGTTATAAAAACCCATAGATAACTGGAGAGATCATGGAGAACTTTTAATCGATCAATCATCCATCTATATAGATGGATGATTAAAAGTTCTCCCATTAGTAATGTTTTTACACAACTGATATGGAGCCATGTTTAAATTTGTTTCAATTAATTACTCGATGATTTATCATCTCTGGAGGTCGGTATAGATTTGTTATATCTATCTACCCTGGGGGGTAAATTATAACTTTTGGAGTAAAACCATAATTATTTTAATGCAATGCACAAATAGCATCCGGCGCGTGTCAGTATTGGCCTCAATTTCCCATTAACACAATTATGTGGACCGTCTTGCCGTATCGACGTGAAACCGCACGAGGGTACTAATTCAATTTAGAGCAAACTACCGCATCCATTGCTTTTGAGTGAATGCCTTCACTACAAAGTTATGTGCCTAAAATAAATACTTCAAAAGGATCTAAGTTGTCTTTTAATTCAAAAATGGTCGTACTATATGAATCGAAGAGAATTTGTCTTTTGTAAATTTAAGACAGGTTAAGTACTAATAGAACTATCAATGGCTTGAAAGCTTTGTGGCTCGTTCTTTTGTTATTTTAAGCCATCAAGTAATATATGTTTAAGTTTTAAAGATTTGTCAAAACGATCAACTTAAATGTACAGTATGTTATACTCATGTGTATAATATATAGTTTTTGGTGCCAAACGTCACATTTATATACATAAAGGTGATAATTGTCGCAAAATCAGGTTTAAAATCATAGTGAAGTCAATTTAGGTTATAGAACTAATAATCTGAGAAGTGATTTCCTGAAATTACTTTGCTCTGTCTCTGTGGCGTATTTTAGCCCTGTAAGGACTATTAATCAATGAGGCAAGGAGTTCAAAAACATAAATTTCATTGTTACCAAAAATAAGAAACTCTCTTGGTGTGAACAACTATATTGTTGACTTTGAATACACCACAAATATTCTTAGTATCCATCTAGAATCAGAACTTTTCCCATTATGAGTCTTTATTAAAGCATCAAGGTTTTATTGCATAAAGTGTAAATTTACTTCTTGTGTAACAAAAAGTTACCTGAGAGAAGTTTTATGAAATAATTTAAAAATTTATCGAGGTTTTTTCAGTATAAATCAGAACTTTGAAGTATTTATTACTTACGAAAATCTTTTTGCTGTGGCCATCCGTAAATCATAAAAGTGTTATGTAAACTTTTTTGGTTATCATAATATCTTGTTTAAATATAAGCTAAATTGTATTTTCAATAACGAGGCCAGTAACAGTTACTATTTTAGTTTTACTTTATAAATCTAAAATGTATCAAAAAGTTATTAGTATTTCAGTATTAAATTGTGAATAATCCACGGTCGGAAATGTTGACAAAACTTTCTATGAAATGTCACATATTAAGCTTGTAAATAAATGATATGTTTAATGTGTCATTTTAGTTTGCGCGTTGGTTTTAAGTTTAATCTTTTTAATATTCGTTTGTATCTTATCTTACAAAAGTATTGTTTATATTTTTAAACAAAGAGGTACTTTTTATGTATTTACTAAAAATTGAATACAGTAATCTAATTTAAAGCAATTTGTCTAAATATGATTTATGTTTTGATAATAAAACAAAGTTTCGTCTCTAGTTAAAACCGTGTACAATTGATTATTTATGCTATTTAGACAAATTTAAAAATATTTGAGGGTTTACGTAAAAACCGTTACATAAAAAAAAAACTTCGATACTACACATCTAAATAAAATGAAAAACTTAAATATTTTTCCACCGCTGAAAATAGCGCGGTGAAGTACTTGGACTCGTTAACTTAAGTTGAAGTTTTGCACGTCCTATGTAGGGGTCGTTTTTCATTATAATTACGCCGTAATCGTGTCACTTGGAAAAAAATGTTAGAAACTAGAAACTGATTGAATGGTTTAAAAATTAATGCATGACATTAAAAATAATTACAGTGGACGCGAGAGTTTTGTGACGTAAAATTTTACGTGGAATAAAAATACTGAAGTGCTCGTCTAGCAAATGTCTAAGAACTTTTGGGCTTAAGTCTATTTTATTATATTACTATGTATTATACGTATACGTACGACTCACTTGAGTCGTGTAATTATTCGTAGGATAAACGTTATATTTAGACCATGATACACATCTTCAAATAAGTTGCAAAAGTTACAGTGCGCACTAATTAACAATTGCAAGGAAATCGTTTATGAACAATTATTTTTACAAGAAGAATATAGAAAAGAAAATGTAAGGAATTTTAATAAATGTCTCTATAATACATGATTATTAGTGTTAACCTAATATTTGAAGTACTAATATAGTTATTAGTAGGTATATCTATATAATAAAAATGAATTGCTGTTCGTTAGTCTCGCTAAAACTCGAGAACGGCTGGACCGATTTGGCTAAATGTGGTCTTGAATTATTCGTGGAAGTCCAGGGAAGGTTAGTTAGGTGAGAAAATATGGAAAAAGTGCCTGGAATATGGTAAAAACAACAATTTCTCTTTTTCATTGAGGTGACCAGATTTTTAGATAGGCAAGCGGACAACTCTGAAGGAATAATAATATCGTAATTTTTTTTTAGTTTTAACATAAGTACAGTTTATAAATGTTTTTTTATATAAGTGAATTTGTTTGAGTAGATTGTAGTAATTTTGTAAATATTGTAAAAATCTTCACAAGAATTTGATAAATTAGTTTGATTGACTTGAAATATTTGCAAAATTTTATTCGTATTTACTTTCTAAAATTTCTTTCGAGGTTAAGGTGGGTGATACACGTTTTGTCATCAATATAAAATATGAAGACTACGAGTATTTTAAGCTAAGTTTAAGAAAATTTATGCATTTATGAAATATTTAAATAAATTACTTACTTTATTTTTCTATGGTAAGAAACAGATTTGTAATATTTATTTGTTTAATTATCTTGCTAGCACGCAGTACGGATACAAAGTGTATCATTTGAGAGACAAATACAATGTAACTGGATAGCAAAAGCAATATGTTACGCAAAACAATGATTTTCATAAATTTAAAATTTTACTTAATTCTAAAAGTCGGGACTTTTGAAAAACGTCGCGTGACGCGGGATTAATAGTAAAAAAATCAGGACTGTCCCGCTAAAAGCGAGATGTCTGGTCTCCTTACTTTAGATACATAAAACGTCAAAAATTTGAAGTTCGTCCCGTCATTTAGACACCAAATACAATTTAAAAGAATATTTTTGATTTTGACATTTGATATTGACAACCAACAATTACTCATTGCAATTATAATATATCACGAGAAAAGGGAGAAACATGGCGGACGAATTAACCACGCAGACAATATTTTAAGGATTTTTATTCTTTTATTTTATTTGTCTACACATGACACTGGCTCACTCACAAACCGTGCTCATGCCATCAATTGGGAAGAAGAAGAATATTTTACGAACTTTAGCGGGAATCTGGGCGTAAAGGTCGCGTTGTCTCGGTTGAATTTTTATTTTTTTGTGCATAATGCAGTTGAATGTTCAATGTGAGTGTAGTATCATGCAGTAAATTAGTGTGTTCGTGTGCAGCGATTGTAGAATTCAAGCAGGAACACCGCTGTCCTAGGTTCATTGGTTAAAATTGTAGTTAAGTCTTAACTTTACTTTGTTGATCTTTTGTGATGGTGACACTATTTAACGTTGAAAATTGAAAACTGTAAACAGGAAATTGAAAATTGAAAGTTGAAAGTTGGAAATGGGCAATGGGCAATGGGCAAAGGGCAATGGGAAATGGGCAAAGGGCAATGGGCAATGGGAAATGGGCAATGGGCAACGGGCAATGGGCAATGGGCAATGGGCAATGGGCATGGGCAATGGGCATGGGCAATGGGAAATGGCAATGGGAAATGGGCAATGGGCAAGGGCAATGGGAAATGGCAATGGGCAATGGGCATGGGCAATGGGCAATGGCAATGGGAAATGGCAATGGGCAATGGGCAATGGGCATGGGCAATGGGCATGGGCAATGGGCAATGGTCAATGGGCAATGGGCAATGGGCAATGGGCAATGGGCAATGGGCAATGGGCATGGGCAATGGGAAATGGGAAATGGGAAATGGGAAATGGGAAATGGAATATTGGAATATTGGAATATTGGAATATTGGAATATTGGAATATTGGAATATTGAATATTGGAATATTGGAATATTGGAATATTGGAATATTGAATATTGGAATATTGGAATATTGAATATTGGAATATTGAATATTGGAATATTGGAATATTGGAATATTGGAATATTGGAATATTGAATATTGGAATATTGGATATTGGATATTGGATATTGGATATTGGATATTGGATATTGGATATTGGATATTGGATATTGGATATTGGATATTGGATATTAGATATTGGATATTGGATATTGGATATTAGATATTGGATATTAGATATTGGATATTGGAATATTGAATATTGGAATATTGGAATATTGAATATTGGAATATTGAATATTGGAATATTGAATATTGGAATATTGAATATTGGAATATTGAATATTGGAATATTGGAATATTGGAATATTGAATATTGGAATATTGGAATATTGAATATTGGAATATTGAATATTGGAATATTGAATATTGGAATATTGAATATTGGAATATTGAATATTGGAATATTGAATATTGGAATATTGGAATATTGGAATATTGAATATTGGAATATTGAATATTGGAATATTGAATATTGGAATATTGGAATATTGGAATATTGGAATATTGAATATTGGAATATTGGAATATTGGAATATTGAATATTGGAATATTGGAATATTGAATATTGGAATATTGAATATTGGAATATTGGAATATTGAATATTGGAATATTGAATATTGGAATATTGGAATATTGAATATTGGAATATTGGAATATTGGAATATTGGAATATTGAATATTGGAATATTGAATATTGGAATATTGGAATATTGAATATTGGAATATTGAATATTGGAATATTGAATATTGGAATATTGAATATTGGAATATTGAATATTGGAATATTGGATATTGGATATTGGATATTAGATATTGGATATTGGATATTGGATATTAGATATTGGATATTGGATATTAGATATTGGATATTAGATATTGGATATTGGATATTAGATATTGGATATTGGATATTGGATATTGGATATTAGATATTGGATATTGGATATTGGATATTGGATATTAGATATTGGATATTAGATATTGGATATTGGATATTGGATATTGGATATTGGAATATTGAATATTGGAATATTGGAATATTGAATATTGGAATATTGGAATATTGAATATTGGAATATTGGAATATTGAATATTGGAATATTGGAATATTGAATATTGGAATATTGGAATATTGAATATTGGAATATTGGAATATTGAATATTGGAATATTGAATATTGGAATATTGGAATATTGAATATTGGAATATTGAATATTGGAATATTGAATATTGGAATATTGGAATATTGAATATTGGAATATTGGAATATTGAATATTGGAATATTGAATATTGGAATATTGAATATTGGAATATTGGATATTGGATATTAGATATTGGATATTAGATATTGGATATTGGATATTAGATATTGGATATTGGATATTGGATATTAGATATTGGATATTGGATATTGGATATTGGATATTGGATATTAGATATTGGATATTAGACCAGAAACCAGTAACCAGAAACCAGAACCAGTAACCAGAAACCAGAAAACCAGGAAACCAGAAACCAAAACCAGAAACCAGTAACCAGAAACCAGAACCAGAAACCAGAAACCAGTAACAGAAACCAGTAACCAAAACCAGAAACCATAAACCAGAAACCAAAACCAGAAACCAGAACCAGAAACCAGAAACCAGAAACAGAAACCAGAAACCAGTAACCAAAACCAGAAACCAAAACCAGAAACCAGAAACCAGTAACCAGAAACCAGAAACCAGAAACCAGAAACCATAAACCAGAAACCATAACCAGAAACCAGAACCAGTAACCAGAAACCAGAAACTAACTAACAAAAGTTTATATTCAATTACAAGCTTCACTGTTGTCTAAGCAATGTAGGCGCGTTCGTAACGCTAAAGAGTCAAATATTAAAACGAATGAATTAATAACATAAATAGTCACAAAATGTAAGAGCTAAAGATCCACCATACTGATTTTCAATTTGGTCGGCTTCGCGATATTATTTCTTTTGTTTTAGTTTCGGTGCGCGACATAAAATGCATTAGTTTACACGTCAATACATCAGTCGAGCACAAACCGCGTTACCATCTGGCGGACCTGATAGACTACATTCTGTCAAAAAGATTTGGAATGTGACAGTTATTTGTTCCTAAAAAATTATTATAGTAAATATAACTTATGTACTTTAATTATAACTTTGGCCACTCTTCTGGAACCCACTAATATCTAAATATTAGTTATTAGATGAATACATATAGTGCTGAACCCCACACACCGCCCATAACCAGGGTGACGGTTCTGTTCAGGAGAATTTTTCGCCCCGGCTATAAAATAGGCAGGAACAAAGAACATTCCATTTTTTTTTGACAGAACGAAGTCTGTCGGGTCAGCTAGTTACTAATAAAAACCCACACCAAATTTACTTATTACTTTACATATTTTCCATCCAAAGGTTGTCTGGAAGAAATCACGCTTAGTGATAAGACCGCCCATTGTGCATTTATCATATAACAGCAATGTGATTGGTAATTTCCGTATCTTTTGGTGTGCAATAAAGAGTTTTTCTATTCTATTCTATTCTATTCTATATTACATTAAATAATATGTCAGCATCTTATTGTCGTTTTTGAATTCTGAATTTCGAAGTTACTGGAAATAATATTGTCGTATAATAATAATACAGCAATTATAAATTACGAAGGTACCATATAGAGGCTCTTAAAGTTAAACAGAAAACAAATTAAAAAATAGACCTGCAAAAATTACCACATGTACGTAATAGCGGAGTATTTCAAGCTATTGTTTGGATGAGAATAGAAAAGCACACGCACTGTTTCATTTCATACAGAAGCTACCAAAGATATAGTGTTATAGTTTTTGTATATTCAATATTTTTTTAAATAAAAAAATTTAAATAAGTATCTAAATTTATCGTTAAATATGTAGGTCAGATGACTATAACATATCAAATGAGTTAATTTAATGTCTTGGAAGAGTTATTCGTTTGTGCACAGAATTTATAGTCAGTTAATAAATCATTTAGTAAATAATATTATAAACAATCCTTTGCGATAAACATTAGTCATATGTGTTTGTAAATAAAGTCGAAACTGGCAACACAGAACAACTAGGTGGCAGCATTTTGTACAAGCTCTTGGATTGAAAATTAGTTCTTCGCTTATTGTATTGCAGTGCTGCTTGGTCGTGTAGAATTTCTGATGTGAGTATTAACCTTATTATCTTCTGTGATTATAACCGTTTAACTACAGACGATATAACACTCTGTGATATTATAAATACCAAAATATATGGTATTAAAATGCCTATGATTTTATTGTCTTGTTCTTCTAAGGAGAGTCTAGCAAAGTAACAGTAAAATATAACGCTGAAGTTCCATCAATTACGTAGTTTTCTTTAATAAACTGCTTCGATCACCGACAGGATGTTATATTAGAGCTTCGGGTGAGGAAATGGACCTGTTCCAAGATCATCAACTTCTCAGGATATGCGCTTCCTCCAACCAGCGCTTGGCAAGGAAGATATGTTCTTGCCTTAAATGTCTCACTGCTAAAGAAGGTCCTTCATTAGATACAAATAACGGTTGCATATGTTCTAAAAAACTGTTATATGAGAAACATTAATATGTAAAAACTTAGTAATTTTTTAATTATTATCCTTATGAAAACCGAGAATTAGTTCTTGGAAAATGTGCATCTAGACTTTGCATTCCTTTCACAATGCCGCTTAAACTATGCGAACTCACACAACAATGCACCCTCTTCGTTGTTATCACATTAAATACTTAGGCGCGAATTTTGCGAATATTAAGTGTATTTTACATAAAATATTCCGAGCATATTTTAAGCACTAATACCTTATCGATTTTTTTCTGTATTTTAAAATGTATGTCATGTAAAACTTAACAGGCTCTTTAATGCTTTTCTGTTTAAATATTTTAACGTTAGTAATTGATACCAGTAATTTTTGTGCCGCAATAATTGAGAACTGTATTTATTCTTTATAACGAAAACTAACACTGAAATAACACACCAAAATGTCATTGATACGATATTAAACTGCATTTTGTTTAGATCTCTAAATCCAGGGTTAAACGAAGAAACATAAACCTTGATCAAAGTGACATACTGGACCGCATTTTTTGTATCAAGTATAACGTAGTTCCCATTCCACTTTAAATTATCTCGTTGTGAAAAAATATTCTATTTTTTGTTAAGTTACTTTATAAGCAGAAATTGTATCCTCTGCTAGAATACAAACAGAAGACGCGAAGAAGTTGATGAAATGGAAGCTGGGTAACTTAGAATAAAGATTTTTTCTTATTGTACTTTGATTATGTATAAACAATCTATTAAGATCTAATATATAAAATTCTCTTGTCACAATGTTCGTTCGCATACTCCTCCGAAACGGCTTGACCGATTCTGATGAAATTTTTTATGCATTTTTATATTTTTATTATGTGGCATCAAAAAATACATACAACCCTAAATTTTCACTTTTCTATCACCAACTCCTGCTTTTTAATAGTCATTTTAATATGTTTTTGTCCCGCTCGATATCATCAATTATACATGGCCACGTATCAAATCGCGTGGCCATAAACTGAAAAAAAAAACTTCAATTATTATCACTTGGTAAGTGATCCCCAGACAACAAGACACCGCACAAGACCGTATTTTGTGGAACAAATTGCAAGAGACCTATGTCCATCAGTGGACGTCCATCGGTTGAAATGATGATGATCATGATGAAGTGATCCCCTCCACGTGTCTACCGGTGTCACCTCTCACCAGTACACAGTACACACACGGAGTGGGGATGACAACGAATTCTATTTCTCTCAAACATTATGCCCTCTGTCACTCCCTCTACATATAAATGTATTCTCAATCAACTTTATTATTTATTTATTAATAACTAATATTATTGAATTTAATTTATTATTAATGTATCTATATATATATATATATATATATATATATATATATATATATATAAAAATTAATTGCTGTTCGTTAGTCTCGCTAAAACTCGAGAACGGCTGGACCGATTTGGCATAATGTGGTCTTGAGTTATTCGTGGAAGTCCAGGAAAGGTTTAAAAGGTGAGAAAATATGGAAAAAGTGCCCGGAATATGGTAAAAACAACAATTTCACTTTTCCATTAAGGTGACCAGATTTTTAGACAGGCAAAGCGGGACAGCTCTGAAGAAGTAATAATATTGTATAATTTTTACTTTTAACATAAGTACAATTTGTGAATAGAAAAAAATGTATAATATTTTATTCCTTGACATATTTTTTATTTGAGTGAATTTGTTTCAGTAGATTTTTGTCATTTTTAAAATATTGTAAAAATCTCCACAAGTATTTGTCAAATTAATTTGATTGACTTGAAATATTTGCAAAATTTTATTCGTATATTTCTTTCGAGGTTAAGGTCGGTGATATACTTTTGGTCATCAATATAAAATATAAAGACTACAAGTATTTTAAGCTTAGTTTAAGAAGATTTATGTATTTATGAAATATTCGTTAATTTTCTATGGCAAGAAGCAGAACACGAAGTGTATAATCTAAGAGACAAATACAATACATTGTAACTGGGTAGCAAAAGCAACGTGTTACGCAAAACAATGTTTTTCATAAATATAAAATTTAACTTAATTCTAAAAGTTCGGGACTTTTGAAAGACGTCGCGTGACGCGGGACTAATTGTGAAAAATCGAGACTGTCTCGCCAAAAGCGAGCGTCTGGTCACTTTACCTTGGATACATAAAACGACAGATATTTGAAGTTCGTCCCGTCATTTAGAATCCAAAAACAATTTAAAAGTATATTTTTGTTTTTGACATTTGATATTTACAACCAACAATTTCTGATTGCAACAATATTTTATGAGAAAAGGCGGCCAAATTGACCACCACGCAGACAATTTTTAAAGGATTTTTATTCTTTTATTTTATACGTCTACACATGACACTGGCTCACTCACAAACCCTGCTCATGCCATCAATTAGAAAGACGAAGAATATTTTACGAATTTTAGCGGGAATCTGGGTGTAAAGGTCGCGTTGTCTCAGTTGAATTTTTATTTTTTTGTGCATAATGCAGTTGAATGTTCAATGTGAGTGTAGTATCATGCAGTAAATTAGTGTGTTCGTGTGCAGCGATTGTAGAATTCAGGCAGGAACACCACTGTCCTTAGTTCAGAATGGTTCAAAATTGTAGTTCAGTCTCAACTTTACTTTCTGATCTTTTGTGATAGTGACACTATTTACCGCTGAAAATTGGAAACTGAAATCTGAAAATTGAAAATTGAAAATTGTTAGGTGAAAATTGAAAAAGGAAAATAGAAAATGGAAAATGGAAAAAGGAAAATGGAAAATAGAAAATGGAAAATGGAAAATGAAAAAGGAAAATAAAAAATGGAAAATGGAAAATATTAAATTAAAATTGGAAAATGGAAAATGGAAAATTGAAATCTGGTATCTAGAAACATCTGAAATCTAGAAACCAGAAACCAGAAACCAGAAACCAGAAACCAGAAACCAGAAACCAGAAACCAGAAACCAGAAACCAGAAACCAGAAACCAGAAACCAGAAACCAGAAACCAGAAACCAGAAACCAGAAACCAGAAACCAGAAACCAGAAACCAGAAACCAGAAACCAGAAACCAGAAACCAGAAACCAGAAACCAGAAACCAGAAACCAGAAACCAGAAACCAGAAACCAGAACCAGAAACCATAAACCAGAAACCAGAAACCAGAAACCAGAAACCAGAAGAAACCAGAAACCATAACCAGAAACCATAAACCAGAACCAGAAACCATAAACCATAAACCATAACCATAAACCAGAAACCATAAACCATAAACCATAAACCAAAACCAGAAACCATAAACCATAAACCATAACCAGAAACCAGAAACCAGAAACCAGAAACCAGAAACCAGAAACCAGAAAACAGAAAACAGAAACCAGAAACCAGTAACCAGAAACCAGAAACAAACAAAAGTTCATATTAAATTACAAGCTTTCACTGCTGTCTAAGCAATGTAAGTGCCTTCGTAACGCTAAAGAGTCAATTTGCACTTTATTACAGCTGCACAAAGTTCAAATTCAATTATTCTATCAAAGCAGTGTGCGTATGCGCGTCGGAGGATCTAACGCCGCGTGCCGAAATTAAAACGAATGAAATAATAACATAAATAGTCACAAAATGTAGGAGCTAAAGATCATTCTTACTGATTTTCAATTTGGTTGGCTTCGCGATATTATTTCTTTTGTTTTAGTTTCGGCGCGCGACATAAAATGCATTCGTTTTCACGTCAATACATCAGTCGAGCACAAACCGCGTTACCATCTGGCGGACCTGACAGACTACATTCTGTCAAAAAGAGTTTGAATGTGACAGTTATTTGTTCCTAAAAAATTATTATAGTAAATATAACTTATGTATTTTAATTATAACTTTGGCCTCTCTTCTGGAACCCACTAATATTCAAATATTAGTTATTAGATGAATATATATAGTGCTAAACCCCACACACCGCCCATAACCAGGGTGACGGTTCTGTTCAGGAGATTTTTTTGCCTCGGCTATAAAATAGTCAGGAACAAAGAACATTCCAATTTTTTTCGACAGAACGAAGTCTGTCGGGTCAGCTAGTGTATGTATATATTAACCATATATAATGGTATTAATTTATTTAGTTACCTTACAAAACGTAAACAAAACGAGCCTATTTAGTTATCTGATTATCTATCTTAAATAAGTTTCTTCTCGCTGTATGTTTTTATAATTATTTTTTAAAACAAAAAAGTCAAATCAATGTACAAGGTGGTTCAGGAGAAGTAATATGATGTTTGGCTCTAATTTTTTTCTAAATGTAAAGTTTGATTCTGTTTTTTATAATGTTTATTTGGACACTTAGAATTTTATCAGTCAAGTCGAGAAGATGATAGCGGTCCACCACAATTTGCTGATTCAATTTGGGCTTCCAATAGGGATTTCTATTGGCCCACCTTGTATGTTTTTGTAACTGGGATTTTCTTGATAAATCTTTTAGAAGTTTAGTCGGTGCCATGTTGATTACCCAAACAAAAAACTGAACTACATTGTCTGTTAAAAATCATTAATACGGAAACAAATACAATCTGCAAAATAATGTATAGCAGGGACATTTTAAAATTTTTATTTTTATTGAACTCGAATCTCAAGTGGCAGAAATGAAGGCCTCTTGATTAATGGAGGATGGCGGGTAAGCGGCGAAGCGGAAATTAATGTCAGTCGACTATGAAATGCATACCTTCGGTGATGACGTTGTATGATACCCCCTCCCACCAAACGAAATATATAAACATAAAATAGAAGTTACTAGTTCGAGTCAAATCTTCATTTTACATAAACAATTAATCTATGTAATAGAAATGTATTGAAACAACATAAAGATGCGTCATACATTTTTCAATTTTGATCTAGTATTGTATCTCCGAAATGTCTGGCCAGCTGAAGTTATAAGACATAATTTAGTGCTTTATTCTAAATATTTCAAAAAAGTTTCTTTTAAATATAATTGGTTAACACCTAACAACGAGTTCACATGGTATTAAGTAACAATAAGGCCGTGGATAATGTAGCTAGTTCGGCCGAAATATTCTGGGTCTCCTATGTTGACAGTCTGAACACAGCAATGCTATTAGGCGGCTGATTTACTAAATGATCGTATTAGTTACCCAGGCGGGGTCAGAAAAACCTGCCACCAACAAGACTATAACATATGATTCCGGACATATATGGTAAAAAAATTATTTCAATTGATCGGGATAATAATTTTTTCTCGATATAAGCTAATCTCCGAAGTTATAGCCTTAAAAAAAAGTAGATAGCGCTGCAGTACTTTGAGATTCAAGTTGTTGTAGTTCGATATGCAGACATAACATAAGAAGACAGAAACTTCTCTTTAATGAAAAATTACTTAGTTTTTATTGAAGTACTAGCTGACCCAGCAAACTTCGTTTTGCCTCAAAATCAATAAATAAAAAAGCTTATTGATAATTCCAGGCTGTTTCAACTTTAGTAAATAATGTTGTGAAAACTTAACCAGAAAAAAATAATTCGTAATCAAAAGAAATGCCCGTTATTAATTTGGTTTTTCTATTATATTTAAATGCACACGTTGATTGACTTCGACGACCTAAGTCAGGATGTCTTCTCCTTGGTATTATAAATTGTAGATAATCAAAGTAAGGATAGTTCTCGGCACTCAGCGGTAAATAGTGTCACTATCACAAACGATCAACAAAGTAAAGTTAACACTTAACTACTATTTTGAAACAATCTGTACTCAGGACAGCGGTGTTCCCAGTTGGATTCTATAATCGCTGCACACGAACACACTTATTTACTGCATGATAACCAATCATCTATCAATTCAACCGCATTATGCACAAAAAAATAAAAATGAACCGAGACAATTCCACCTTAAGCCCAGATTCCCGCTAAAGTAAAATATTCTTCTTCTTCCCAATTAATGGCATGAGTACGGTTTCTGCGTGAGCCAATGTCATGTGTACACGTATAAAACAAAAAAATTAAAATACTTAAAAAATTGTCTACGTGGTCAATTCGTCCGCCATGGTACTCCCTTTTCTCTTAAAATATTATAGTTGCATCAGAAATTGTTGGTTGTCAATGTCAATGTCTAAATCAAAAATATTCTTTTAAATTGTATTTGGTTTCTAAATGACGGGTCGAACTTCAAATGTTTGACGTTTTATGTATATAAGGTAAGGTGACCAGACGTTCCGCTTTTTCACAATTAATTCCGCGTCACGCAACGTTTTTCAAAAGTCCCGACTTTTAGAATTAAGTTAAATTTTTTATTTATGAAAATCATTGTTTTGCGTAACATGTTGCTTTTGCTACCCAGTTACATTGTATTTGTCTCTCAGATGATGTATGTGTGTTCGTACTGCGTGCTAGCAAGCTAATTAAACAAATAAATATTACAAATCTGCTTCTTGCCGTATAAAATTAATGTAAGTAATTTATTTGTATATTTCATAAATACATAAATTTTCTTAAACTTAGCTTAAAGTACTCGTAGTCTTAATATTTTATATTAATGACAAAAAGTATGTCACCGACCTTAACCCTAAAAGAAATTTAGATAGAAATATGTCAAGGAATAAAATATTATACATTTTTTATATTTATAAATTGTACTTATGTTGGAATTAAAAAAATGTTACGTTATTATTACCCCTCAAAGTTGTCCCGCTTTGCCTATCTAAAAATCTGGTCACCTTATTGGAAAAAATAAATTGTTGTTTTTACCATGTTCCGAGCACTTTTTCCATATTTGCTCACCTTTTACACCTTCCCTGGACTTCCACGAATAATTCAAGACCACATTTAGCCAAATCGGTCCAGCCGTTCTCGAGTTTTAGCGAGACTAACGAACAGCAATTCATTTTTATTATATAGATTTATTGAACTTATATTCATATATTTATTTGACCATGTGTATTTTTTATTATCTACCTGCTTTTATTTCTTTTTACTAATTATTTTTGCTTTTAATTTTTTTCATGCGTGTACTTCTTTCCATCTCTGTATTACCCAAGGTTGGCTGAATAATAATAGCAAAGGCATTCAGTACACCTTTGCTCAATATGTGTAAAGGAAACTAAATGAAAAGTATTTCCACTGGCTAGACAACATTTATAGGCTATCAACTTGTAATAGTATAAAATAGCGGAGCAAACGAGTAAAAACAAAGTTAGAGAGGGCAATTCGAAGAGACGCCATCATATCACGCGCAGCCAGTGTAATTAGATTCAGTACTACAAATCGATGTGACAACGGCTCTTCGTACCGGTTTCAGAGAATCTAATTGAGTTACGGCGATGGCGTCGGTAGTCCACTCGACGACGCAGTAGACATATTTCGTTTGTTAACATAAATTGAATGCTGGGAAGTAATGCTAAAGGTCTTATTCACGCGTATTTAACACACACTTTGAATACAACATGCTAACACTTAATGCTAATTTCACATGATGTAATTGACAACAAAGCCGTAGATTGCGAGATGTGCTCGTTCTATTATGTATACATGTAGAAACACAGTAAATCTGTTAAGGTGAAAGATTAACAATGAAGGTGTCAATAGGATCCGTGAGAGCCAACCTTTTGTGCTCGTCAGAACTGTTTAAAAGAAGCTAGTTAACTAATGCGATAATAAATAATTAAAAAATATATTTTTTTAATACACACAATACAATAAAAATGTTGTGTTTATTTTAAAAGATCGACATTTCTGTAATTGAATGTTTATGGCGACTATACACACACTGCATATTTATGCCTTTTGAGAGTTGTGAGAGTTGAAGTTACGAGCAATCGCTCAATATACGTTACATATAATTTAATCTAGTTATATACATTACAATGAAAAAAACTTTATACACCTTTTAAAATGAACACCGAGAGGTGAAGTTTTTTATGGAGTACACCACAGTATATTATCTCGGGAAGAGCACAACCACATTATTGAAATTGTTTTTTAGTAAATATGGGTAAAGAAATATTTGTAGAACATTTTTGTTTGACGCGTATGTTCTGTTTGAAATATGTTATTTTAGTCACAACAGGTGATTTACAAATAGTGAGTTTCCTTACCGTTTCCAAGTTTTGCAAATAAATAAATCTGAAGTATTTAGATAGTGGATCGTTATAACGATCAAACTCGCATATTTTTAATTGCGACGGTTTTCGATATTCAAGAGTAATTTAATAACCGCTCGAATGGTGAATTTTAAAACGCAAAAGACATAACATAACCAGTTTAAATTATTTTTCTTCATTGTTAATTTCTTTTTTTATTGTATTTCATATATTTTTATCACAATTAATATTAGAAAATGTGAAACTCATTCTGCAAGCAGGTTCTTGGTGTAATTTAGTCAATATTTAACTAACTGAAATATTAGTCGTAATATAGAACCTTTGATTAAAATACTTTATAATTTCTTATTGAACAATTTCAAACATGTACCCCGTCTGTTGTGGTTTTCATTCACTTAATTGCGTTGTTTATGAAGAATTTCTTGGTGGTTGGTCTCTGTTGCCAGACCGTCTAGGTAGGTACCACCGCAGCTCTTATTTCTGCCGCCAAACAGTAGTGTGCAAACATTACTACGTTCCGGTTTAAAGGCCGCTGTAAGATAATGAAATTACTCGGGTAGCTTAACACATTATGTCTCAAGGAGGCGAGCGCAATGTGGTGTAGTCTATACCATCTTAACTAGCGCCACGTTGTATTGGCACATTGTATTGTTATGAGTAGGCGTATCACTTACCATCAGGTGAACATCTCGCCCATTTCTTCGCTTAGTAGAACAAAAAAAAAATCGTTGCTTATCATGTAAAATTGTAACAGAAGAACGCGTGTACAATCATATACATACATACTAACACCAAGCTTTACGATCTCGGTAGGATTTTTATAAACCTAATGGAAAATCTTGTTTTTTATTATGTTTACATCAGGAACCGATCATCTGAAATAAAATAAATTACCTCGTACATCGCTTACTTCAAAAGTGTTAAGAGTTGGTACTGTCGATCTTTTAGGAAGGCCTTTTTTGCTGTCTATAATGATATCGTCATGTTTAAATAAAAAAAAATATCTTTGTAGTTACATCTTTAGAATGTAGAGCACCCTTTTTAATATGCAATGTATTTACTTAAATTAAAGGACTTATTGCTTATTAACTTATACATAAGTCAGATATAATTCATATTTTTTATTGACTTAGAGTCAAAAACGCTTATTTATAACAATGTGGTGGTGACAGTGTTCGTCAGTTTGAAATAGGTACAAAATGTTAAATCTCATTCTAGTTATTTTAATAGATATAGAGCCCTTCTTTCCAAAAATAAGTATTGTTATTAAATAGTTTAGTACACTCTATGTACTCTAGTCTCCGCCTGCCTCCTCCCAGTTGAACTTTAATACACTTTTTTCCAAGTTCTCGCTTGTAATATCAATTAATTCCTTTAGAAGCCAAGATGTTGGTAATATTTACGGAACATGGAGACATTTAAAAAAAAATACAATGCACTTAATAATTTTTATAACATCCCATATCAAATTTAATATTTTATAAATTCTTAAATAATTATAAGTTGTTTGGGTTTATATATAGTAAACAGAAAATATAAATAAGTTAATTAAATATATATAGACATAGAAAGATAACCTTACTTATAGTACTATATTTAGATATTAATTGAATTGCTCGTAGACATCGCAGAACTATGGGCTATTGTTTTTCGCAAATAAAGCAAAGTTTCGCTTGGATAGAAACGAATAGAGAAATCAGATCTCTGCATTAATCTCTTCTGTTCGAACAAGTATTGGTATGATGTGCAATCCATCATATCGTAGTTGCGTACAAACACAAATGAAAATAATGATTTTTGTTCATCTTTTACCGCACTGAGTAAAAGTTAAACATTTTACATCAATCTATATTAAAAACGTAATAGTTTTGTTCGCCCGCTTTGAGAAAAAAAAATATTTGCTTATTTTTTTTTCACAACGTATCATTTCACATTTGTCTTTTTAGTTATAATCGCAAATAATATTATACTTAATTCTCTACAAAGAAAATTTTAGTAGTTCTGAAAGTTTGTTATTTTTCTTTGTCCTACTTTTTGTCCTTGTTAAACAATAGATTTACTGGACTTATTTTTCCTTCAAATATAGGAATAGGTATAATAAATATTCTACTGTTGAATGAATTCATTGTAAAAAACAATATGCATTCTTATTCTTTCTTTCAGTCGTTGTTGTATTTTATCTTTTTTGATACATATTTATATATATGGTTCTTGCAGTTATCTATGTGATTTACTTCAAATTAAGTATATTTACAATAATTATAATGTTATTTCTGGATTCAAATATAAAGAAAATACTCAAACTACAACTGGCCTCAATTCTTGTACAACTTTAATTATACATTTTATTGCTTTGGTAAACACATATGATTTAGCATTACGTTTAGCGAGAAATTTTTATGAATTTTTATTGTAAGCGGATTTTTTTTTTAATAATGTTTATGATATGGTAGTAATTTATGAAAATGTTGTTAGTTAATCCTTTAGTAATTAAACAAATAAACATGTTTTTGTTTGGTTTTTTGATAAATATTTCATTTGACTCTTGTCCATATTTGTTCAATGATCTTTTAGCATAAGGATAAAAAATTCAGGCAACAAGTTTATATAATTATTCATAAATTACAACATAAGTGTAAAGTCGCTTTGCTTTTAAAAATGGAGTAACAATATCGACTTCTAAGTAAATTCATAATAACATTTACACGAAGAAAACAGCATTCAGCTGAAAAACCCCATAACAGGGTTTAAAACGAATCACTAGCAAACATTGCAGTTGCCTTAATTGCAAAAATTAAGTCCCTGTTATTAGCTTTGTATAACAGAAAAGCTTTCTCTAAATTATTTTGCACCAAAGTTGTTTAAAGTACTAAATTTCGAAATTAATTTGCCACATAATGAAAGATTTTAATCTTGATTAGAATTAAAAAAAGCTCTTAGCAAATACTAAAAAACATTTTATAACCATATTAGACCTATCGTCTACTTTCTTTTACAACTTAGAAACTAACAGAAGTGATTCTAAAAGTTTAATTATGAAATACTAGTGGTGTACTAATGGTGTTAACGACTAAGTAGCACAGATATTCATGTATTTGTCTCATCGTGGTCACTGTTGTCAAAATGGAATAAACTTCATATAAACACAGCGTCGCTACGAATATTCAGAATTTAGGGAATGAAAACCGCATCAGCAGTTAGAAATTAATAATAAAGAGTGAAAAATTGTCAAAAAGTGTAAAAATGTCCGAGTTATAGTAACAGATGAAAGAAAATTATATTAAAGTTTAAGAACGTAAAGTTAAATGAATGGTCGTATATTATTATTAACTCTTAATACTTTAGTAAGCAGTATTTCAAAAGCAATCAATGATGACATAAAGAAGTAATGCTTTTCATGCAATTTTTATATGTATTTATCATTACTGTATTCGTGCATTATGAAATGTTTAAGTGTATTGGGAATTTAAAGAATATTATTAAAATGATGAGAACGGTCGGGACATCGTCTCTACAAAGCCTTATGATATGAAAGAAACAAACAACAATGCTTCATTCAGCGTCGCAGCGACGGCTTAAGTAGAGTCCTTTTGTCAAAAGCTTTTGAATTTTATAACGTCACATAATTTTAGATAAAACACGCCAAATGCATTTTTAAATTATCAAACCATCATGTTTAAAAAATTTGGGAAAAAAAATATTAGTAATGGTACTAATATTGTCTTAACTATTTTTAACCATTTAAAGTAAGCGAGAAGATTTTGTTTAAGGACTTCTATATTTTTTGGGTTCTGTAGGGTAAACACTGTTCAATAGGTAAAAATTTGTAAATGGGAATTTTATAGAAATATAATATAAAATACAAATAAGAAGAATGAAATACCTAAAAAGTTATCTCTTGGTAAAAAGGTGTAAACCGTATAACTGTTTTTATAAATAGTGAAAAACCGATACGTATTCGCTGACTGACATAAAAGAATGAAGTATATTATGATGATGATTTAATGATCGTTAAATCCAACAAAAACTGGCATGTTCTTTAACGTAATTTCGGAGCATTTTGTTATATTATATATTATGCGAAGTATCAGAACATCGAAAACCTATTAGGGTCGTGAGAATCGTACAAAGGATCAATTTAGACAATGATTTCTTGTCGGCTTCTATTACATTGCGATCAACTAAGTTTACGTCATGCACATCCCATTCTGCCTATTGCTTCGAGTACGTTGTTTTCATAAATGTTATTGGTACGTATTTTTATGAAAACAGACTTATCTGGCCCCCTACTTGGACAAAGGGCTCTCGAGAAGCGAGTAAAAGCCATTTATTTATCACGTCTACAAAAGCTGTTGTTATTGGATTATGACGGTTTCCTTACTGTGTTTTCCTTTGCCGGAAGCTCAAGCGCAATGGAGATGGAACCAGCTTTTCTCTGCTACGTATAGCGTATACGACAGTTTCACAAACAGAGCTGTCGTGACTTTGGTATGTACTAAGTGCATATAATCATAAATTGTGTATAAACGAATGAAATGTAGTGTTTTATAGAATTCGTTACAAGAGACCTTAGTCAAGCAGTGGATCAATTGAGATGACAAAGTTACGTTAGTTTTTTTCTCAGATTGTGGTATACTTGATATAAATCAATGTATATATTAAACAATGTATATATAATGATAAAAAGTAACAAACAATATGAAGTTTTCGTTAAAAAATTATGTGTTTTATTAATTTTTAATACTTTACCGCCGCCTAAAGAATAGTTACCAGCGCATATCTTGCCAGTTAATGGTAAATATTGCCCTCATTTTTACACGAACATTCTTTGGTTTCTTTGTATACCTCTATTTTCTTGCTATTCAGTAAAAGTATCCTAAGCACTGCTGCTTGGGTAACTTGTGATGAAACTATGAAAGCAATCTGTTTGAGAATTAAATATTAAAAATTGGTGTCGTGTTAAGAGCTCAAAACTGTTTCTTATTTAAACAACTAATCCATTTTGGGTGTGTATTATGCCATAGTAATTGTTATAAATGGCATATGATATAATTTCTTCACCGTCGTTCACGATCACTTGAGATTTGTTTGAAATGGAACACATAAACTTTACACGAACATAAAAAATCTATACCTTAGCCAAATCAATCTTGCTAACTCTATGATTATGGGCAGAAAATGGTTTACGTAATAAATCGCTTCCATTCGTCTTTTACTAAGACAAAAGAATAACGTTTCAGATATATTACCATTCCTGTGTAAAAAAGTATTAATATAGATCAGGATTGCCGGTATTCTTCCAAAGCTATTTGTTTAAATCATTTCTCTTATTGCTATGTTGGACTTTATTCTTATTGTTGATTTATTTTTCGGATGTCTGATCGATGGTTAATTGAAAAAAATATATGAAAATTATTGGTTTGAAACATCATTAAGGTTCGTTGGGCTCAGTAGCCATTAATGCCTATTGTCAGTCAGCAATGTTTTTGTCTTATGTTGCTACGTTTTTTCTTTAAATAGTGTGAAAATTTTGTGAGCAATAAACCACTTGATATTTGATTGAAATGACAACACTTAATTAAAATCCTCGTACATAATTACAAGGCATATGAGCTTCCACTAAACTTTAGTACTAAATGCTAGATAATCGTTTAAAAAAGGTATTAAACAGCTGTCTCAATTTTTTTTTTAAAAAGCTAGTAAATCTATGGTTTTTACACAGACGGTATAATAAAACTCAAGAATTGCATATAAAGTGTAAACATCAAAATTGCACAAAATAATGTGAACAAATGATAGTTGTTCTTTTAAAATGCGTAGTTTCGAACAAATTTTTCGTAATACATTCTTTACCTCATTTAATATTAATTATAAACTAAATAATATAAGGATGCATGTAATAGTCTACTTAACAACTTCTTTTCGTATTACAAAATAGCAAAGTCGTTATATAAGTACGCTAAAGCTTGAACGCTCAGCAAGGTTTGTTTGAATTTGGTTCGCTTTTTTCATTTTAAACTTTACAGTAGGAGATACGGAGAGTACGGATATACTTATTATTCAAATTACTTTACCATATCGCCGAATCTTCTTTTCCGATCAATTTCCGATAAGAAATACATGTAGATACATTTCGAAGATTGATGTTATATTTACACAACACTAGCTACAGAGTGGCACATTGTGTACAGTCTTGTGAGAGAAGATTTATTGACGTTCGATTATTTCTCACAAGAACCTGATCTTTACTTCTCTAATGTGCCGATGATTAGCAAAATAAGTGGAAAAGTGGATGGTCGTTTCAATGACGTACTTATATGTAAAACAATATTATACATTAGGAAAACTAATACATTAAAAATATTGTTTTTGAAAACTTTTGTGTGATATTTTTAATTACCAGCCCACAAACTACATTATAATAGACAAGTATTGTTAAAGTGTATGTTTTTGAATGTGAAGTTTTATTAAATTTACTGAAGTCATTATAATGTAACTTTCCCTAGTAATGGATGGTACAAATAATTTTTTCTGTTAGGGTACTAAATTTTGTATGTTACACGTTAATTAAAAATCTATCTAGATGAATTAAACTTAGTCGTTTGAATTCAGCATTTGTGTGTAAAAGCCCTTTAAAAATATAGAGTTATGTTATATGAAGTTGTAGAAAATGTATAAAAATTCCATACTTACGAAATGTCTCTGTACAACGGTTATGTATATTGTAACTATGTTGGTGTTTTAATGCGCTCGAGTATCCACAAAAGCTTTATGACGTCAGTAGGTCAGGCCTATTTAGCTCAAACTGAGTGTTCTGTTGCGCCGTCTCGTCTCCATGAAGCTTACTTTGATGTCACTGTTACATTTGATAGATTCGAGGAGTTGTACTACATTCTGGTATTGTTTATAACGTGAACAGAGTTCATTAATTTTGCATAGAACAATCGGTACGTTCCTTTTCTTCACCTTTAAAAATTTTCAATAATATTTTTTTAGGTTATTTCAGTTGTAATTATCTATTGTAAGAGTGAATTATTGTATTTGAGTTACTTCAATGATTTATAGTTTTTAACGAATTTTTACTCGATTCTTTGTCGATAGATTCTATAAATTTCCTAATATTCGATATGCAGAATGAAATGCGTATAATAACCACATAAATACTGCGCTTTTAAAATACGGTCCCGCTTCACGGCCGATGCGCAGTACGCAATGAATAGAAGGTAATTTTATACGCTCGTGTCGCTTTAACATCACACACTACAGAGTACTTCGCCAGCTTTCTTTAACGAAAATGTATCCTTCTTTCTTCTAATTTTACATACAACCTTTTCATTTATACCATAATCTTACACTGCGAATTTTATCACGTAAAGTATACGCACATAATAAAGATAGTTATTCCAAAATTTTGTAATATTAAATATTAACTTGTGGTTTTCAGATTAATGCTATTGCTGTTGTCGTTAATGTCGGAAAATAGTGTATTTTACAGTTATATAAAATAATAATATAACCATACGAAGTTCATTTAAATATTTGTAATTATTGATAAAAAAAATGTAGTAATCACTTTTATATTAAGTGTTCCAAGTACACCATCGAAAGAAGCTGTACTCATTACTGTTTATGTTAACCTAAATTCTTTGCTTGATAATATTATAGGTAAACTTCATTCATCCATATTTTAGTACTACCATAAAAATTCCTGCTTTTTGATTTTGCATTTTTAACTTTATGTTTAGTATAATCTTATGAATAATACTTATTTTATACACAGTAGCAAAATCAAGGTACTTTGACTTTGCTTGTCCCTTCTGGTATCTTTGGAAAGGGATGGGTCCTTGGCTTTTGTTAAAGATTTTCATTGTACTCGTACTCGATTCTGTTCCATAAATACGATTGGGTTATAATTTCGTATCTCTCAAAACCGTCAAGGATTAGGAGAATCATTCAACAATACCTCTTGAGTTTATTAATATCAGACCTATTCAATATAAAATTCGTTCAATAATATTATTGAACGAATTTTATATTTAACTTATATAAGTTAAATATGTTTAAACATTCAATCATAATCTTTATAAAAACTTTTTTAAATGTTCTATTGGATTTTCTCCTATTAGTAGTTTATTATAAAATATGAAAGACGCTAAATTTACCTTGTAGCCAGTTTTTAATGTAACGGTATAAGTATCTACTTTTTCGAAAATCTTATTGTGTTCTTTTCATAATATATTTAGATTTTAACTTCAGTTATGTGTCTGTGAAATCTATCGATGAGGAAAAACATGTTACTCGGCTTAACATTGACTAATCTAATATATAAAATTCTCTTGTCACAATGTTCGTTCCCATACTCCTCCCAAACGGCTTTACCGATTCTTATGAAATTTTTTGTGCATATTCAGTAGGTCTGAGAATCGGTTACTATCTATTTTTCAAACCTCTAAGTGATCAGGGTTGCCCACACCAAAAAATTTTTTTTTCTATTTTATTTTATTATTGTGTGACATCAAAAACTACATACAACCCTAAATTTTCACTTTTCTATCACCAACCCCTGATTTTTAATAGACATTTTAATATTTTTGTCTCGCTCGATATCATCAATTATACATGGCCCCGTATCAAACCGCGTGGCTGTAAACTCCAAAAAAAAAAAAATATTATCACTTGGTAAGTGATCCCCTCCACGTGTGTGTCACCTCTCACCAGTACACAGCACGGAGTGGGGGTGACAACGAATTCTATTTCTCTCAAACATTATGCCTTTTGTCACTCCCTCTACATATAAATATATTCTCAATCAACTTTATTATTTATTTATTAATAACTAATGTCATTGAATATAATTTATTATTAATCTATAATACAAATATGTGTCGGTAAGCGCATCACTCTACAACGCCAGGACCAATTTGGCCAATTTGAGAAAAAATCGAATAATCGCCGGGAAGCCCCTAAAAACAGCGCTTTTCTTTTTCTTATACAAACGTTCTCTAACTAAAATGTAGGGTCAATTTGAACTTTATTGCTATTTCATAAAGTTCATATTAAATTACAAGCTTTCACTGCTGTCTAAGCAATGTAGGTGCGTTCGTAACGCTAAAGAGTCAATTTTAACTTTATTACAGTTGCTCAAAGTTCAAATTAGATCATTCTTTCAAAATGTGCGTATGCGCGTCGGAGGATCTAACGCCGCGTGCCGAAATTAAAACGAATGAAATAATAACATAAATAGTCACAAAATGTAAGAGCTAAAGATCATTACTGCTGATTTTCAATTAAGTCGGCTTCGCGGTATTATTTATTTTGTTTTAGTTTCTTTTTCACGACATCACATCAGTCCAGCACAAACCGCGTTACCGTCTGGCGGACCTAACAGACTTCATTCCGTCAAAAAGATTTGGAATGAGGCAGTATTGAAAATGGAAAATGGAAAATGGAAAATGGAAAATGGAAAATGGAAAATGGAAAATGGAAAATGGAAAATGGAAAATGGAAAATGGAAAATGGAAAATGGAAAATGGAAAATGGAAAATGGAAAATGGAAAATGGAAAATGAAAATGGAAAATGGAAAATGGAAAATGGAAAATGGAAAATGGAAAATGGAAAATGGAAAATGGAAAATGGAAAATGGAAAATGGAAAATGGAAAATGGAAAATGGAAAATGGAAAATGGAAAATGGAAAATGGAAAATGGAAAATGGAAAATGGAAAATGGAAAATGGAAAATGGAAAATGGAAAATGAAAATGGAAAATGGAAAATGGAACTGGAAATTGCCCCTGGCCCCTGGCCCCCGTGGCCCCCCCCCCTGGCCCCGGGCACCGGTCCCCGGTTCCCCTTGTCCCCTGCCCACTTGCCTCTTCCCTCCTGCCCTCTCTGCCCCCCTTCCCCCCCCCGTCCCCCCGACTCACCCCCCCGTCCCCCGTCCCCCCTTCCCCCCTTCCCCCCCGTCCCCCGTCCCCCCTTCCCCCCTCCACCCCTCCCCCCGTCCCCCCTTCCCCCCCGTCCCCCCTTCCCCCCCCCCCGTTTAAAACCAACCCCAGTAAACCAGTAAACCAGTAACAGTAAACCAGTACAACCAGTAAACCAGTAACCAGTAAACCAGTAAACCAGTAACCATAAACCAGTAAAACCAGTAAACCAGTAAAACCAGAAACCAGTAAAACCAGAAACCAGTAAAACCAGAAACCAGAAACCAGTAAACCAGTAAAACCAGAAACCAGTAAACCATAACCAGTAAACCATTAAACCAGTAAACCAGTAACCAGTAAACGCAGTAAACAGTAAACCATAAACCAGTACAACCAGTAAACCAGTAAACCAGTCAACCAGTAAACCAGTAAACCGTAAACCAGTAAACAGTAAACCAGTAACCAGTAACCAGTAAACCAGTAAACCAGTAAACCAGTAAACCATAAACCAGTAAACCATAAACCAGTAAACCATTAAACCAGTAAACCATTAAACCAGTACACCAGTAAAACCAGAAACCAGTAAACCAGTAACCAGTAACCAGTAAACCAGTAAACAGTAAACCAGTAAACCAGTAAACCGTAAACCAGTAAACCATAAACCAGTAACCATAAACCAGTAAACCAGTAAACCAGTAAACCGTAAACCAGTAACCAGTAACCAGTAACCATTAAACCAGTAAACCATTAACCAGTAAACCAGTAAACCAGTACACCAGTAAACCAGTAACAGTAAACCAGTAAACCAGTAAACCAGTAAACAGTAAACCAGTAAACCAGTAAACCGTAAACCAGTAAACAGTAAACCAGTAAACCAGTAAACCAGTAAACCAGTAAACCAGTAAACCAGTAAAACCAGGAAACCAGTAAACCGTAAACCAGTAAACCAGTAAACCAGTAACCAGTAAACCAGTAACCAGTAAACCAGTAAACCAGTAAACAGTAAACCAGTAAACCAGTAAACCAGTAACCAGTAAACCAGTAAACCAGTAAACCAGTAAACCAGTAACCAGTAAACCAGTAAACCAGTAAACCAGTAAACCAGTAAACCAGTAAACAGTAACCAGTAAACCGTAACCAGTAAACCAGTAAACAGTAAACCAGTAAACCAGTAACCAGTAAACCAGTAAAACCAGAAACCAGTAACCAGTAAACAGTAACCAGTAACCAGTAAACCATTAAACCAGTAAACCAGTAAACCAGTAACCAGTAAACCAGTAAACCAGTAAACCAGTAAACCAGTAACCAGTAAACAGTAAACCAGTAAACCAGTAAACCAGTAAACCAGTAAACCAGTAAACAGTAACCAGTACACCAGTAAACCAGTACACCAGTAAACCAGTACACCAGTAACCAGTAAACAGTAAACCAGTAACCAGTAAACCAGTAACCATAAACCAGTAAACCAGTAAACCAGTAAACCAGTAAACCATTAAACCAGTAAACCATAAACCAGTAACCAGTAAACCAGTAAACCAGTAAACCAGTAAACCAGTAACCAGTAAAACCAGAAACCAGTAAACCAGTAAACCAGTAACCAGTAAACCAGTAACAGTAAACCAGTAAACAGTAAACCAGTAAACCAGTAAACCAGTAAACCAGTAAACCAGTAAACCAGTAAACCATAAACCAGTAAACCATAAACCATAAACCAGTAAACCAGTAAACCAGTAAACCATAAACCAGTAACCAGTAAACCAGTAAACCATAAACCAGTAAACCAGTAAACCAGTAAACCAGTAACCAGTAAACCAGTAAACAGTAACCAGTACACCAGTAACCAGTACACCAGTAAACAGTAACCAGTAAACCGTAAACCAGTAAACCATAACCAGTAAACCAGTAAACCGTAACCAGTAAACCAGTAACCAGTAAACAGTAAACCAGTAAACCATTAAACCAGTAACCAGTACACCAGTAACCAGTAACCAGTAAACCGTAACCAGTAAACCAGTAACCATTAAACCAGTAACCAGTAAACCAGTAAACCATAAACCAGTAACCAGTAAACCGTAACCAGTAAACCATTAAACCAGTAAACCAGTAAACAGTAAACCAGTAAACAGTAAACCAGTAAACAGTAACCAGTAAACCGTAAACCAGTAACCAGTAAACCAGTAAACCATAAACCAGTAACCAGTACACCAGTAAACCAGTACACCAGTAAACCAGTAACCAGTAAACCAGTAAACCATAAACCAGTAACCAGTAAACCAGTAAACCATTAAACCAGTAAACCATTAAACCAGTAAACCAGTAAACCATTAAACCAGTAAACCATTAACCAGTAAACCAGTAACCATTAAACCAGTAAACCATTAACCAGTAAACCAGTAAACAGTAAACCAGTAAACCAGTAACCAGTAAACCAGTAACCAGTACACCAGTAAACCAGTACACCAGTAACCAGTAAACCATTAACCAGTAAACCAGTAAACAGTAAACCAGTAAACAGTAAACCAGTAAACCAGTAACCATTAAACCAGTAAACCAGTAAACGCAGTAAACCAGTAAACCAGTAAACAGTAAACCAGTAAACCATTAAACCAGTAACCAGTAAACAGTAAACCAGTAAACCAGTAAACCAGTAAACCAGTAAACCAGTAAACCAGTAAACCATTAACCAGTAAACCAGTAACCATTAAACCAGTAAACCATAAACCAGTAACCAGTACACCAGTAACCAGTAAACCAGTAAACCAGTAAACCATTAAACCAGTAAACCATTAACCAGTAAACCAGTAAACCAGTAAACCAGTAACCATTAAACCAGTAACCAGTAAACCATTAAACCAGTAACCAGTAAACCAGTAAACCAGTAAACCAGTAAACCAGTAACCAGTAAACCAGTAAACCAGTAAACCAGTAAACCAGTAAACCAGTAAACCAGTAAACCAGTAAACAGTAAACCAGTAAACCAGTAAACAGTAAACCAGTAAACAGTAAACCAGTAAACCAGTAACCAGTAAACCAGTAACCAGTAAACCAGTAAACCAGTAAACCAGTAACCAGTAAACCAGTAACCAGTAAACCAGTAAACCAGTAAACCAGTAAACCAGTAAACCAGTAAACCAGTAAACCAGTAAACCAGTAAACCAGTAAACAGTAAACCAGTAAACAGTAAACCAGTAAACAGTAAACCAGTAACCAGTAAACCAGTAAACAGTAAACCAGTAAACCAGTAAACCAGTAAACCAGTAAACCAGTAAACAGTAAACCAGTAAACAGTAAACCAGTAAACCAGTAAACCAGTAAACAGTAAACCAGTAAACCAGTAAACCAGTAAACCAGTAAACAGTAAACCAGTAACCAGTAAACCAGTAAACCAGTAAACCAGTAACCAGTAAACCAGTAAACCAGTAAACAGTAAACCAGTAAACCAGTAACCAGTAAACCAGTAACCAGTAAACCAGTAACCAGTAAACCAGTAAACAGTAAACCAGTAAACCAGTAACCAGTAAACCAGTAAACAGTAAACCAGTAAACCAGTAAACCAGTAAACCAGTAAACCAGTAAACAGTAAACCAGTAAACCAGTAAACCAGTAAACAGTAAACCAGTAACCAGTAAACCAGTAAACCAGTAAACCAGTAACCAGTAAACCAGTAAACCAGTAACCAGTAAACCAGTAAACCAGTAAACCAGTAAACCAGTAAACAGTAAACCAGTAACCAGTAAACCAGTAAACCAGTAACCAGTAAACCAGTAACCAGTAAACCAGTAAACCAGTAAACCAGTAACCAGTAAACCAGTAAACAGTAAACCAGTAACCAGTAAACCAGTAAACAGTAAACCAGTAACCAGTAAACCAGTAAACCAGTAAACCAGTAAACCAGTAAACCAGTAAACCAGTAAACCAGTAAACCAGTAAACAGTAAACCAGTAACCAGTAAACCAGTAACCAGTAAACCAGTAACCAGTAAACCAGTAAACAGTAAACCAGTAAACAGTAAACCAGTAAACCAGTAACCAGTAAACCAGTAAACAGTAAACCAGTAACCAGTAAACCAGTAAACAGTAAACCAGTAACCAGTAAACCAGTAAACAGTAAACCAGTAAACAGTAAACCAGTAAACAGTAAACCAGTAACCAGTAAACCAGTAAACAGTAAACCAGTAAACCAGTAAACAGTAAACCAGTAAACCAGTAAACCAGTAAACCAGTAAACAGTAAACCAGTAAACCAGTAAACCAGTAAACCAGTAAACCAGTAACCAGTAAACCAGTAAACAGTAAACCAGTAAACCAGTAACCATTTTATATAAGTAGCTTCATTTGTGTATAAAGAAATATTTAAAAGAATTTATTTCTCCAGTGTCTTTTTGGAAAAATTTTATGCAATTTTCTGTTCGAATGTGGCAATAATTCATCCTATATGGAAATTCTTGGATAGATTGATTTAACTGATGCTTCGTACACAATAAATCATATTTTGTTTCATATTTTAAAAATGCGATGAAAAAAAATCTAAAATTAAACAATTTGTGATTTTCGAGAGAACAAGTTAAAGAGTATAAAATGGTAAACACCCGATTGTCCTTTCACAAGAGTAAATTCTCTAAAGACCAAAGTTCAGATTTTGAACTTCAAGTAACGCAAAGGCCTTTCCTTTTTATTTGCCTGTTTCTCTTATTGGTAAGAAAATAACTACGCATTTTTAAAATTAATTTCTTTACACATGAAAACGTTATTTAAATAGAAAAGAGAACTTAGCAAATATTTGGCTCCGTCCATTACTTGCTTAACGATTAATACCCTCTTTTCTAAGAGATAACTCGCGCTCGCTGAAAGCTGTATAACGTAAAGAAGTGCGTTCCATTGACCCCGGTCGAGTGCCCTAACTGTTGCCTCAACTTAATACGTCCTATTTTAAACATTTTTCAATAAAGTAACCGTTTTTAACATAACAATAATTTTTAGAAAATACCACAACGTCCACAAAAATATAAATGGATGTTTGTGTTTTTCTTTCGTCACTAAGAAAATTTATGTCATAAACATCAGTAGTCGGATAATTTCACGAGTTGCCTTCATATTTAAAAACTGTAACGTTTGGTCTTATGTAAGCATTTTAAATATTGAAATATATGTACATATATTACAGCATAAGTAATAATAAATTAGAAAATTATTGAGGAGGATACGTGGGTGAAAAGGAAATTCTCAATATTTTACTTCTTAATGTATAATCTGCACTACAAGCAGCATCTTGTACAGCGGATTGTTGTTATTCACTAACCAATGTATTGCAGATTTTTGAAGGAATTAAAATTAGTTATAAATATTCTTGCAAAGTAATAGAAATAAAATTCTCTACCTTACAGTAATTAAAATTCAATGAAACTACGTATTTATAAACACATTTTATTAAACACTTTTATTTTTGTAAAATAGATTAATTAAAACTGACATTTACAACAAACAACTATAAAATTTTGTATGCTACCGCTGTATATGTTAATAAGTTCTTTTAAATATTTGAATATGATCTTTTATGAGACTCATTGGAACTTATTAGAACGCTCCCTCGAGGCAATCTCTTAGAAATTGTCAAGTAATATTTAAAGATGGCTTAACGTATCGTTTTTGGATGAGAAGCTTCGCGTGAAGCAGTAACTACATATACGTTGTAATTTTTGATACATGCATCTTAGTTTAGTCTATAAAATCAGTTTATTTCGCTAGGGTATTAAATTTACTGAGTAAGCTTTTGTTGTAAAATAATATAAGGATGCAGTTTCTTCCACTGCGCAGAAGTTACTTATAACTAATACAGTTTTTATGATACTTGCTTTTGTTGATGGAATTCTCCACAAGTTGACAAATAACTCACAAGCTCTCGCATCAATAGTGTATACATTTAATCTAAATGAATAACACATATCTAAATTTTAACAACAACACACAGCAACACGAATCTTTACTTAATGGATAAGGGAAGTGTAGTGACATTGTGGTGAATAAGAATTTGTTTCATTAAAATTGGTCATATGTTATATTTGGTGATTTATGTTTACCTCTTTTAATTATTATTACATTAAGAGATATAGTATCATATTTAAGTACAGTAAGTCTTTGGTCAAGGGACATTAAGTTTACAATGACATGGCATTTTGTTATGAAGTTACAATACTATTTTTATATTATCAGGACGTTTAGTGTACAAGTTTAAAGACACATTTACAGATGCGGTGTAATAATTACACTACAAATCGCAGCAGCTAATACGGGCTTTACTCAAAATAAGAAAAAGGTATCGAATTAAAGGAATGCGTACAAGTTTGAGATACAATAAAGCTTTACAGCCTAGAAGCTTTTAGTCGACACTAGCAGATTTTAATATCATTTATAGCTAACATATTAGAAGCTCATATCTTTTAAAATTCTTTACGGCGATAATAAAAGCTCCTCGTACTATGTTTAGGACTAAATAAAAAGTAAATATTTCTCAAAAAATTTCATTAATATAACCAGTGACTCTCAACCCTCAACCCTCGTGCCCCGGCACTCTTGTGTCGTGTAATTCTTAGTAAGTGTGCCGCCATAGTTTAGTAATATGATTATGCTAACATTAGCAAAAAAAACTTTATATATTATATAATGAATATTAGTAAATAATTTTTAAACTTATCTTTTTAGTGTGCCGCCAAATTTTGAAATCGTTAAGTGTTCTGCAACAAAAAAAGGTTGAGCATCACTGTTATAGACAAACAACTCTGTAAACAGTTCTTAAAGGGATTTGGAAGTACAAATCAAAATAATAGCCTTTGTACAAACGAAAAAAAATTATAATGTTAACCTGCTAGTTATATTTTACCTTTTATACTAAAAATCCGCCCTGTGTACGTACCCTTTCTTAAGGTTGTACCGCAAATAAATTAATTTAGTGTTACACTAACATTAAGTATAACATCAAGCGTTTAATATTAAATTATGCAATTTAATTAACAACATTTATAGGCTTTTCTATTAATAATTATTCATACTATTTTATTACTTTCCGTACATTGTTCGTAAAGTAATTTTTGCGTGGATAATCGAAAAGTTTTAGTAAACCTATATATAAATGACAGCAAACAACTTTCCTTATTACATAGTATGTGTAAAACGTATACATGTTTTGAATGAATTTATTTATATAAAAATTTATTATTTGGTTAATAGCTCGCATGCGTTATAGTATTGACTATATTTTTTAATATATCATATTACCATTGATTTTACTTTGGATCGTTTCTTTAAAAATGTCGTTTTCTTAAATAACAATATTGAATTATTATCTTAACATTGACATTTAAAAACACCAAAAACTAATTTCTACGCTATCACGGAACAAGAAACTGTCTTTTATATATTCATTGTAGATATTTAAAAAAAATTGTAACCCTTTTTAATATACATAATATTTGCGCTGTTCACTCGGTTCAAACTCAAAACAGAAACTGTACTACTTTTGCTTGTCGAACTAAATATTTCAACTGACAGTTTGTGCGTTCATATAATATCAAAATCGGCTGATTCATATAAAGTAGATCCGGTTCAGTAGCCTTACACTGATGGTAAACTAGGAGTAGCTCACGTGGGCCCTGCTGGCGTTCCACTATGGAGCCCAGGATGATCATCGTGGTTGGCGAATGGAGTAGCAGAGTTAGTTGTCCCATATGGAGGAGGATGCGTATCGGGCTGTGAGCCCAGGTCGGGGGGTTCCTCAGGAGGCGCAGCGGCCGGTCGGATGTTATCGAGCCGAGGGCGCGGCGAGTAGCGCGGCGTCAGCGAAATACCGCCGACGACTGGGTGCGATTTACGATTCCCACCTGCAGGGCGTCGTGCATCATGCGCTCGTTCTCCTGGCGAACTGTGAACAAGCAAGCGGCAAGCTTAACCATAATCATTTTAACAGAATAGAGAAGAGAGGAATCAATTCAGAACATTGGAATATCTGTTTGCTTTGAAAATTACTTTATTAGAATTTTAACTTACTATCATTTCTCTACATAGATGTTTAGGTAGTTAACTTTTTTTTATACAACTATGCGACGAGACGGGCAAGACGTTCACCTGATGGTAAGTGATACGCTTGCCCATGACAACGTGCTGCTAGTTAAGATGGTATACACTGCACCACATTGCGCTCGTCGCCTTGAGGCATAAGGTCTTAAGTCTCGTTACCCCAGTAATTACACTAGCTACAGCGCCTTCAAACGAACACAGTAATGTTTGCACACTACTATTTGGCGGTTGAAATAGGAGCAGCTGTAGTACCCATCCAGACGGTCTCCGGCAACAGAGACCTACCACCAGTCTAAACAATGTTATAACATTATTTACTGGATACTCTAAAAAACAAATTTCATTAATGTAGCAAACGTTAACATATTAATACATAAATTATTTTATTGTTATGATAAATTTTACATTAAAAATTACAATACTAATTGTTAGAAAGCTCGCAGGAAAATTAATAATTAGGTTAATAATAACACAAGTCAATTGTTATACATCACATACATTTTCATAAAGTTCCTTTACTGTGTTAGTAGTGTTAACCGTACAAAAATTAAACCTACGTCCCCTCGTTGTAAGCGTAAACACCTCTTTGATTAGCTGACCGACAAATTTGAATTATTATTACATCGCTTAGTCGCAAGGTCAGCAGCGTGTAGTAATAGTAGTAACTCTTTCCATATCTACATACATATCCCTAGACAAATTCGTATGTAACTCGTTCATTTTAATATACATATAAAAACACGAAAGTTTTTATATAGGTATCGTTTTGCCTTATACGTTACACACGATTTTTTTAACTATTATCAGCTGGTGAATTCAAAACACGTACTAATACAAAGGGATATTATTTTTTTAAAACGTTTTTATTCGCAATATACTTTAATGTAAAGTTTCTTTTCAAGTTTGCAGACGTTCTTATTAAAATTGATGTTTGCGAGTAGACTTCAGAAATTCTGTAATACAGAAATTTAATAAAGATAGTTTGTTCGTTCCGCTATTCATATAAAACTTTAATAACAATACTCTGACTATTATCTAGTTAATGAGAGTTAATTATGGTTTAAAAAACATCGTTAAAAGCTTTTTAAAAATTGCTTGGGAAGTTTACTTTAAAATAACATTATGAAATAAATGTTCTTAAAAATTAGTACATTACATGAAAAAATCAAGTTTTTATTGGAAAAGATTATTTGTCGCCATTTCCTTTTAAAAAAATATAACTAACTTTGTAGCTTTTACAAGCTTTATCTTTAGGTTATACTTTTTAAAGTAACTATTGGTAATTATCATCTTTATTGATAAGATAATATAGTACACAAATGCAAGGCATGATTACACTTTTGTTTATTATAAAATGAAATATCATGTGAAAATGAGGTTAACCTCAATTTAAGTCAGAACAAGGTCATAGTATGTGAGGCGTTCTCGCCAAGAATACTCTAGCTCTAATGTAAAACTGCTGGAATACAGTAATACGGTTATGATCTCAGATTGACATTGAAACAAGCAAGTAGTAACTAGCAAGGGATTTCATCCAAATTTACTAAATATGTGACGAAATCAAACAAGAGACCACCGTGTAACACTGCAAGCGGTTAGGCGGTGAGTCACGGAGGCTTTGAAATCTAACAAGGAGCTATTATACAATTTACTGGATATTAACAATTTGTGTTTGCATTTAATTTGTTTCTATACAAATCTAGATTATTATCATTAGTACAAATTGTATAGAGGTTAGAAAAACGTAATCTGTATTATGTTATCAATTCAATTATGTCAAAAGAAATGACGTTCACTCAATAACGATCATATTATTCTAGGGCGAACAAACTCTGTTTGCTTGTTAAACATGATATATCGACCCAAGCCTGTCACCTACTTGTTACTCGATGGTGACGCACTCAACAATCTCTTTTTATTATTATAAAAGAAAGTTTTTTATGTTACGGATCGCGAAATATTTGCAATAAATAAATATAACAGTAAATTTAATATTTCTCTTATAATTATTAGGATAAATTTGAATGTCTTATGTAACAACATAATTGTTATACAAATTTGATAGCCCATTTGGATATACCAAAAATTGCTAGTACAAACATTTCTCAAAATTTAACATCCTTTCCTTCTTCAAATTGTAAAACGTCAACATATTGGTAATATGAAATGTGTAATCATTTGTTGTAATGATCACATCATTCGTTTTGGCTAATAAACGACCATTCTGGGTAGATGATTAATAATTATGACAACATACTTTATGAACATAAACAGTCTAATAAAAAAAGAAAGAGTAGATACTTTATATCTACCATGTTAGACAAGTGCGGGTTGGCCAATCAATGTTGCCTGTTTACGAATAATATTTAGATTGAAATAAGACAGTTTTTTCATAATGTTTTCTCTCAACGGAAACTCAAACTCATTGGGATCGAATGACTCCTTTTCGTGTTTTACCACACTTACAATCTGGGTCACTGCCACTTCAAAAAATGTCTACCAATTTTCTTATACATTCCAGTACCTATAACTATTGTGCCAATTATGTCCATATCTCGCTTCGATACAGGCATTGATTAATACTTGTTGAATACGCTGCGTATCATCAGACGTAAATAGCTTTTCACTGCAGATCTATTCACACCGTAAATTCTCCACTGACACTGTAGCGAAAGTGGGACGCAACAGGCCATAAAACACCTCAAAGCTTGCTGTTTGTCCCAGTTAATTTACAACTTTTACATCCGACGCGTTGTGAACGGCGGGACAACCTGAAGAAACATGCCTTTTTATTTGACAGTGTCAATAAATAATTTGGGAAGTAAAAAAAACTTTTACCTTTTTAAAACATGTATAGAGATGAAATTAAAATTTATATGTCTCTATTAACTTTATCGTTTTAAATAAAAAAAATTACAACATAAATAATTATGCTGTTGCGTATTTAAAGTATTTTTAAGTCTGATTTAGCCGACGTGGCTACTTTGTAAAACACCTTTGAACTGAATAAAGTTACCTATTAAAACAGCGTCACAAGTCTCTAAGTAACGTAACGAAGTTTTAATTTTAGTTATTGAGAAAGCTTTTAGGCCCTATATTTGTTGCGCCTTTTGTTGAAAGTATACTTCCATAATTTGGTTTATTCTGTGCTACTTTCGATATCATGTTTTATTTACAGGAAAAATGTTATCTACTATTGATTTTGAGCATATATCGAAAGATGTAAACGCAGCGTGAAATAAATTTGTGCATATAATTCATTATTTTTGTTGCTTGTCGTGTAATTCTTTTAAAGAGTTCTTAATTACATCGTTATTTTGAACTTTAATTAAATAGTTCTTAATCAAAAAAAGAAAATCGATAGTACGACGATAAATAAGTGTTGCGGAGGTTATTTAATCCGAAGTGCAATGGAATTGCGCGTTAATACGAGAAGAAGTCTTGAGATCGGTGTCTATTAGACTTTAGTATCTGATAAAGTAAAACATCGTGTCGAAAATGCCAAATTCCAAGAACAATGGTTTCCGAGGATATGTCAAATCCATATGAGATAAGTCTCCGTAATGGAAAGTATTATACAAATGGGTTCTTTAAATTAATATAGAGCAAAAGAAAACAGAATATTAGTGAACTTCACTGTCACATGCTCTTCTTATATTTAATTATATATATAATGTACATTCTGTGTTCCAACTAAACAAGCATAAACTGAAAAATGGATAAACTTTGTCAAGTTTTCTCTGTATTCAAATAATATAAGTAAAAAATCTTAAGTCAAGAAATTGACAAAAACCTATGCGTTAACTAGAATTAGCGAAAGTTTTGTCGCGTACAACATTATTATTGCAAAACTTCAATACGAATCTTCATCACTGAAATGATTATGGATGAATGAACTAGAATCAAACAGTGCCCGCTATTAAAGAACACACAATGGAGTTTGCGAGTTCATCAACACTGACTCACTCCATCGCAATACATTCTTATGATGAACGGTACAGCACATGATACAATATGTGTACATGTAGCACAACGTTACGTATGCGAAGAATTTGCTACGAGTTTGTATGATATTAAACAAGGACTGCATGCTCGTCGATGTTAACAACTAGTTGCTGTAGTAGCTTCTATTGAAACTAATTTTGAATGTTAACTAAATATCAAACTTTATTAAAAATTTGCAAATTCAAGCAACGATTCCGTTTTACATTATGAATTGGTTCAGTATGAATATTAAATATTTTAATGATCTGAAATAATTACACAAAACATATACCACTGACCTTTAAATTGAACTTGTAGTTATAGCAAGTAGAAGTATTTTGTGTACACAGTCTTTTTGAAACATATAAAATTTTGTATTTTCGTTTCAATTACTAACAAATAGTATATTATTATAAACAGTATAATTAATTTAGATTTACAAACAAATTAATAAATAATCAAAGTGTTATCCTGTATAACGTAAATTTAAACTTGGCTTTTTGTACTTTAATGCCTTCATGCTTATAGCATGAAGGCATTAAAGTACAAAAAGCCAACGAAGCTTATAAAAGCTATAGACATTACAAGATACATGAAGATGTATGGACAGAGCACTTGGTGAGGGTCAATAGGACACACCTATTGACGTCATACATACGTATTAGATGTTTACTCATGTGTTCAAACATTCTTTCGAGCTTTTAATATAATATACAGGTTTTAAAAGAATTAAAAATAAATAGTATTTGACCAAACATATAAAGTAAGGGATAATAAATTTACTATGCATTTAAAAAGCTCGACTGTTGCTTAATTTTATTGATATATTACAAATGTTTTAATGTTAATTTTACATGAAAATTCTTAATACTATAAAACTGCTAGATAATGATGAGTCTTGGACAGACTTTTGCGCATTTTAATGGAAAAAATACTTTAAATCGTAGTTGTATTTGTGATTATATCAACATATGCGACAAAATAAAAATTTTAAGTTCATCAGATAAGGAGTTTTAAGGTACATGTAAAGATGCATGTTCTTTATTACGTCAACATATATAGTCTACTCTTTTATACACTATAACTGTAATGATCCGTATAAACAGAACACATCTTTAAAGTGTATTTGAATAGCTCTCGTGAAAACAGACAAGCAATTCTCATAGCCTAATTTACTCTTCAAAAAAAGATTTACGGTTGCCACGCACGTCATCAAAAAAATCTGAATCAATTCGTTGCCCGCACTCTTAAAAAGCTTACATACGAAAAAACTTTAAGATTTTACCCAGCTATTTTATCCTAATTTACGAGAAAAAAAATTCAATGACCTGCCATTGAAATCGCATTGATCGCAAGGAAAGTATATTCTACACTAAACAATTTTTTCTGATTTTTCGCGTAATGTTCTTTTATATTTCTGAATATTTTACTTAAGTTCATCAGTGATATTGCCAGAAAAAAGGGAAATGATTTGGAGAAGCAACTCATTACTAGCAAGATTAATATTAAGAGGTCACGTGGATGAAACCCCAAGACGATGGACCGATACCCAACAAACCTATACGACCCTACACGTACGGTGATACAAAGAACAGGCGTAACACCATAAAAAACTAGGTATCAATAAGGACTACTCTCAGCTCTGAGGAACAGACTTACAAAGAAAAAGAAATGTCTGTATTTGTAAGTGTGGTAAAAACTCACGCCACACGTTCCGGAGATTCGTAGGTTCGATTCTCACTGACCTTGAGTAAACCAATCGAGGTGCTGTTAAACAATGTTTACAAAAGAAATTTACCAAGTTTCATTTACATAATCCGTCAAAAGAAAATTTTTATATCGTTATGGTGCGTACAGGACAAGTACCATAATGTTCAAAATGTTAACAATAATACGCTTTCCAATATTATTGCTCATTCATACACGACATAAGTTATGCCTACTAACACAAATATTATACATCAAAATATAAGCCTGCGAACTTTGCACAATACATTAAAACTTTTACACAAAATTTTTACAATCAAACTGTCGAACTGTCACAAATATATTAAAACTTACTTGCTGCTGTAAGTATAAAGTTTAAATAATAAAACTGTGATCAAGGATCCTGTGGCTTTGAAACACGTTAAAAGTTACCTTAGAGTATTAAAATGGACTCCAGATACTTTTATACCACAAATAGATTATGAATGTTTACAATAAACAATTCGAGATTTATGTGTAGAAATAAATACCTCAAGGCAGAGGTAAAGCAAATTATAAAATTATGTACATACAAGAATGTTCAAATGTGAAGTATAATGTTGTATTTTAAGATTAATATGTAAATCGCAACGAATTGAAAATAAAGCCAGAGCTTTCGCTAGACACTGTATCCGAAAATGGTAAATACATTATTCATTTTATCGAAAAATGTCACCGATGACAGGGAAATCGTGTCAGATAATCCATCACTCTCTACTCGCGAAGCGTAGCATGTGTATCCAGTGATGTAGTAAGTTCTTGGCATGCGAGAGTATTCATTCTAGTGGAAGTTTTCGAATCGAGCATGAAATTAAAAAAGTTCCATGTTCCGAGATAACTATAAGTACGGGTTTAGTGCTGTCCACTTTCCATGCCTCAATGGTTACTGTTATATTTAAGTAGAAGGCATTATACCCCACTTTGAACGTTGTCCCTCCACTCAATAAATCTACAGTCTACTGTTAATATTGTTTTGAAAATTAATGTACGTATTATTTATGAACAACAAATAGGTAAATAAAGGCTGAGATTTAAATAAAACCAATACGAAATAGTTGAAAAAAAATATGAATACATTAAACTATAAAACATTTGAAACAATTTATGAAAAATTACCCCTGTATATTGACCAGGAATGAATACAACACGATGAATACTTTTTACGACTTAATTAAATCAAAATTAAATATCTAAATTCACTTATGTTCAAAAATAGTTTTTATAAATGTAAGCTTAAGTAAAACATATCACCCAAGATAAATTGTAGGTAAAAGTAAACACTAAGCATCGTAATAAATACATTTACAAATTAAATCATATAACATTCGTTACCAAATTGAAATACGATGTTTCAGATAAGGTTTCATATAAAGTATCGATTACGAATTCTGTTTCATAATTATCTTTAAAAAAACTTACAGTTTTTTTGTTATTAATTAATCATTATAAAACATAAAAGGTTTTTGCAATATAATAATATTGTATCTTTGCAGAATATGAAAGTATAATGGAGAGAAAATGTTTAAGTAGAGTTTCAAAAGGGAATAGATAGTAATAAATGTACATTTCCAAAGATGGATAAACTCAACAACAAGCTCAAAAACAAAACTCTACTACTGGATTAGTAATAAAGTGTAAATAAATTAAAATATTTGTAAAACACTGATTTATACTGATGGTAGATCTCGGTTGCCAGAGACTATCTATATTGGTCCTTTGTTCCGATTTGAAAGGCGTTGTAGTAAATTGAACTACTAAGGTAAAGAACATGACACTTAACATCTTATTTCCTATGGCGACTAGGACAAAGTGGTGTAGTGTAAATCATCCTAATTAGCGCCATATTATTATAGGCATAACAGTCACCGATCCTATCTGTTCGACACGGTGACTTGTTGAATAAAAAAAATATGGGTTTTTAATTACGGACGAAAATGCTTATCTCATTTGTGCGATAAATTAAGGCTCTTTTGCAGAACGTAAATCTTTGATTTTTAAAGAAACACTATTTGAATTGTTTTCTCGTAATATATATATTTAAAAACATAAAGTATTGAAATGAGGTTTGTACTTACGTGAATAAGAAGATAAATGTTTCTTACTAGTTTTCTTATTCTTAGAGTTAACTTAGAAGTCTGTTACTTTCTTTGTTTAAAACAGATATCGATGGACAATGCCACAATGTGCCTATTTCAAAAACATGTTTTTCTATAAATTATCTAGAAATACAGCGGGCAGAGTAACTTATATTCATTTCTAATGACTACAATGACCTAACTACATGAAGTATGACTTTAAATTAAATTTGTCTTACATATAACTTTTAAATACATTATTTTCATAGTTTTGTAAACATATATAATGAATATATTTGTATCTACTGCCTCAAATGGAAATTTTATAGTGTTATCATTTTCTAGTCTCTATTCATTTACGTTAAATGAACAACATCCCAATCACTTCTAACGGAACATCGTTGCTTAAGAATTCACAGTAAAATTTACAGCACGCCTACTCGCAAAAATGTTGGATTCTCTGAAAGAATCCGAAAAATTACTTTGAAAATTTCCTACGTAAGCTTTGTGTATAAAGTAAACGCAAATACTGAAAGAAATATTTTATTCTTTTGATTTAAGCTCTATTTCCCACATTTTCACGAATACATTTACTGTACTCAAATTTTATAAGCCAATTTTTACTTTAAATACTAATTACATAATAATATTCAAAAAGATATACGTAAAAAAACATTTATTCTTTAAATAAATGAAAAAATATCTAATATTAGTTTTTACTATTTTCATTTTGTTACAACAATACTAATAAATTGTTATGAAATTTTTATTCCCGTTGTTCAATCTCTTTACTTTCAACTATATCAAATACAAGAGATTGTTTGAGTAATTATTTGCAGACTTTAAAAGCAAGATTCAAAGCGGCGTTACAGTAATGAAAAATGTTTTTATTTTTTTAAAACAAAACAATCTTAAAGAAATCCATCACAGTTTGAAAGTGTAATCCAAAAAGTTTCAAGAATTTTCTTCTGAAAAGAATAAATACCCGTAATTACACTAAAATGAAAATCCTAACACGAATACTTTAAACAATCAACAAAAGAACTTACGTAAAACAGGTAATTACAATCATCTAGCATGTGTACTAAAAAGTGAGATCACTTTTAAAACAGATGGAAAAGAATGACATTTACGTTAAGCAGAATCTGATCAATCAATCGTAACAGTTTCTTGTAGAAACGTTAGTACTTTACTGGTAAAATAGGTTCCATCTACAAGTAAATACTATCAACAGTTGATTCACGTAGCCCGAGTATTGAGTAATAAAAATTGAAGAATATTTTAAAAAAAATATTCCATGTATTTTCTCTTTTACTACTACTCTAATCTCTTACCACTTTTCATAATGTCAATATTTAAATATATAAACAAGACCAAAACGAACATTACAAAGTTTTACTATATAGTTACATAAACAAAGGTAAACTCTGCGACGGAGTGTTATGGCGGGAATGTTTGTGTTAACAAGGTAAATTGCCAAGCTCCCAAAATTACCATAAATAATTTTTTATATTCTCCATGTATTAACTGAAAATGTGTTTTACTAATTCTAAATTCATCATTATCGTATTCCTATATTATATTTTTATTTGTTTTTGAGGTAGTTTTAAACAGTTTAATATTTTCTTGCAATGGTATGGTTTCAAGACAATATTTTTCGTTTTCAGAGATACATGAAAGTAAAACATGTTCGCATTTTTTTATCTGGCTACAATAATTGAGAAGAAGACCGAGATTTAATTAAATTAAACAATTTCAGTCAAAACATTTCAATTTCAATAGATGTAGACTTGTCTATCTGAAATGAGTAGACTAAACATTTCATTCGCATTACAAAAAGTAGACTTGTAATATTTTGATTAATATTCTCGTAGACACAACAGTCGGTATTCTGAAAAATTAATGCAAATCTCTACGAAATCCTTTGCTTTGTAGTATCTAATATAACTAGTAAATCTAAAACGAGATTAGCCTTCTCTTCAAAAAAAAATTAGAATCAACTTGCGTCAGAGTATGTTTATGTGATGCATAAACAAAAACCAACCACATCCGCGATTGTCTGTCAATTTGTATGTACGAAAATAATTTCAGTTGCCTATTAAATTGTGTTGAAACCGAGTTACATCCGTGTGCCCGGTGAATATCAATTTTAAAGTAATAATGTAACATAACCAACGTTATGTTATACATATAAAATATTATGAATATGTTTTAAGACATATTTACAAGGCGGTAGGTCTCTGTTGCTGGAAATTTTCTAGATAGGTACCACCACAGCTTCTATTTCTGCAGTCAAATAGTAGTGTGCAAATATTACTGTGTTCCGATTTGCAGTGCGTTGTAAGCTAGTAAAATTACTGGGGTAACGAGATTAACACCTCATGTCTCAAGGCGACGAACGCAATGTGGTGCAGTGTACACCATCTTAACTGGCGCAACGTTGTTATGGGCATGCGTATGACGTACCTTCAGGTAAACCTCTACCTCGTCTCGTCGAGCCGTAGAATAAAAAAAAACTTATTTTTAACAAAAAATTATCATTGATTATAAATATTAGAAAAATATTTTCATGATTGATAACTGCTTTTGGTTTTCCAAACTTTAAACCCGTAAATTTAATGCAAAATTAAACTGTTCATTGTTTTAAAATAGATACTGTTTCAATGAATGTCGTTCCGCGTAAAAACAGTTTTCTACTAAGAAAAGCTATTAAAACGTAGAACGAAAAGATCTGTCTGACCCGGAACCACGCCTTAGGCGGCGAAAAGAGCGTAAAATAGTGCTTTCGAAATACCATGTCATGCTGGTTGAATCACTTGTCAAGTTATGTTTAACTCACGACCCAAAAACAAGGGGATTCCTAGGTGCGAAGATTTTATCCATTATTCTATATGTCTATGTGTTTGTATAATGCAAGTTTGTTTCATTATCTGATGCGCTAAAGTTCATAAATAACTGAACCATTCATAATTGTTAAATTATTAAATTGTTAGTCTCGTAAAGACTAACAATTTAAATTACCAGTTCATTACAAAATTTTAACGACACCGGAATTTTTGTTCACTGTAAGTTTAAAACTTTGATTTTATAGTTAAAACATTGTATTTTTTTGCTGCTAATGGGATAGATTATTTCCACTGTCACTCTACTTTACAGTTCCAGGAGAGAACAATTACAAGAATAAAGCAGCTGTTTTTCCAGCCACCATTACCACAATACTGCACAAACCAACCGCCACCGAATTATTGCAGCTTTTGTTACAGCATGAAAATTAATGGTCTAAAACGATGATGATTATATGTATTTCCCTTAAGAATGACAATGAAAATGCTAACGATATTATTTGCTACAAACCTATTCATTCGTTAGATATTATCATTTTGTAAATAATCACTAATTAAAGTATACTTCTCGTAAGCTTCACGATCTTACGTGGTGGGCGATCGTAAATAATATTTATAGACGCTATAGTTTGTACACGGCTGCAAAGAGCTGTTTTACAACCAACTGAATTTCAATTCAAAATTTCATCGTCATGTTATTTTAAGACCCGTGCGTATATAGAGACTAGTCACATTAGTACAAAAGCATATGTAGTACCTAAATTAGTAGTACGTCTCTTTATATGTAAATAAAGCAATTAAGACTGGTCGTATTCTTGTCATGTAATTGTTTTGTGATTGATTATAAAATGTTTTATTAATGAATCAAACCATTGCAGGCATATAATTCGTTTTTTTTTAAATACATTAACATATCTTTTAAATGTGAGTTTATATACTTTTATGTTTTTGAATTATATGTACGCAAAATACACCGCAAAGTAAATATTTGCCAGTACTTATTTTGCGGTGGACTTGACCCAAGGCACGCAATTTTCATATTTTCACAAACCTACTTTTTTAGCTTTGTCATAACTTTTAATCAATTGAAGCAACATCTGTATGAAAATTTAAACCACATTAAAACAAGTGACATCTATTAAATTCTAACAACTCATGCAGAAAGGGGGGTTGCGAACGTGCGTAGCATGTGTGTCGTCTGTGCACCGGGGCTTAATTTGACAAAGGCTTAGCGATCCCCTCATTATACACTTATTCCCGCTCTCTTTGAGGCCACCAAAGAATGTTTATGTTCTCGCATTTAAATGAGAATTAACACGTTTTAGATAATTTCATTGCTTTGAGCAGATCGCTCGGCGTTTGCGGTGTCAGCCCTCGGTTTACTTGGTCGTTATGTATGTGTAGGTACTGCACGATATGTACCGCATGTGTTGGCGGTGAGGAGCAGACCTGCCGACGCGGGCGCGGGCACGGCGACGTTCGCAGCCCCTGGCACTCAGGGTCGGAGACAGTCGCATGCGAAGCGGGAGGGGCGACGGTGGGGCAACATGAACGGGGCTCACTGAGAGGATGGTGCGGCGGCACGGAGAACGTGTAGTACTTGGCCGTTTGGTTGTGTGCGCGGAGCACTGAGCTATGAGTCAGCGTCACCACCACCACGAGGACAGACGCCAGCGCGAGCGCGAAGAACGAAGCTGCCACGGCTGCTACCACCCGGCGTCGGCGTGCTTCTTTCCCGGCGTCTTCGGTCGGGATCTCGGGTTCGGGAGGCAGCGGCGGAGGCTCCGGGGAGCGACTGCGGACGCTCGGTCCTCGACTGTTAGGGAGCTCGAGGGTATGACGACGGGAGCGACGCGCACGTTCACAATCAGCTGCTGAGGAATGATGACGACGCAGACGATGAGGTGCACCGGGAGCAACACGGCATGAGGCCGAGCGCAAGGTGCGAACTGGCACCATCAAGTCATCGCTGGACACTCTGGGCACGCGGCCTGAATGTACCGAACGGAACGAGTGGTCTCTACTCGAACTACTCGGAAAAGCAAGATCTACGGAAGCGCGGGAAGAATGTCTCGAAAATCGTTCGCGATCGCGATGATCCACGCGAACTGACATTTTGCGAGCGTAGCGCGCGGCGGCGGCCGCCCGAGTGACGCGAGCCGCTCCCCGCGTGCCCACCTCGCCGGAGCGCACTGCCGCCGCGCTCCTGTTTACAATTGCCCCGATTACACAAATCATTTTTACAAATGTACATCCAATCGGCACCCAAATATTGTCGACTCACTATTTGCACCGCTAAGTTGTTTACAACGACTTCAACATTTAAATTGAGCAAAGGTTTACCTTTCTTAACGCTTCCGCTTCTAAAGCACCTGTGAATCTGTTAGTGTGAAACATTTATAGTTCAGACTATTTGCAGACTTTCGTTTATAGACGCTTGTATTAAATAAAACGGGTATGTACGAACTGGAAGAATTACCTGTTGACTGAAATTTCTGTTAAAATTTAATGTAGGCGTTTTCGTAGCGCAGAATTTAAGAGAGCGAAATAGCTTTCGTTACGGACCTCCAGTTGCCATGTCTCCGGAGACGATAAAAGATTGAAATTGCAGAGAAGTTGCTGCGTAACCACTAGATCAAATCAATTCTCCAGTTCTAAGCATATTTAACATACAAACTTAAGTAATATCAATGCGACTTGCAAATATTTTCATTACCCTTTTTCGCCAACTTTTACTATAGTAAATAACACTTGAAAATGACGTAAGAATATAATTATTGTTAGGTTATTCACAAAGTATTTTTGCAATTTTCTTCTTTAGTTGTATTCTATAATATAATGAACTTTACGAAATATACACAAAAAATATTATTATTATTTTGCACCGTCAAATTGAAATGTTACGTAGAAAATACTGCAATATATATACTACACAATGAAAAAGAAAATAGTTTGTATTAATTTAATAACTACACAATTTTTTTTGTTTTTTAAGTTACAATATAAAAGAAACCTTTCATTATCAACCTTTCTCTTTCCCTTCATTTGTGTGTTCGCTATTGAAACTCGATGGACACGTAACGGACGATACGGTGACAACTCAACATTGACTGTTCCTCGATAAGATAGGAAACGCGCAGACCTTCACAGTGGAGAGAAATGAAATATCAAAGAGAAACCTTCCCTTTATAGAGAATGAAAATAAAATTTCTGTATGAAAAGGTAAAACGTTTCATTTTTATTAATTCGTCCACTGTTATCAGTACATAGCGACAAACTTTATGCATTGTTTTTTAAAAAGAAGAATACCGGGCGATCATGAAACATTGCAATAGTTTATTGCAGAAGCCTCACCCAATAACAAACGGCCAAAGAATTACAAATACGAATGTGGGCATCTATTAAACTATTTTCAGTTACACTGTAATCCAATCCTAGAAACATTCGTTATCACTGTTTTCGTATTAGTTATAATTATCTTAATGTATTGGTACATACATGGTTATAAAGATAAACAGCCAAGGTATGCTAAAAATGCGTTAAACTTAGTAACAAAATACACGAAATATTGTGCAAAACGGGTTGTAAAAGTCTTAAATTATTATATTTCATATGGTAATAATATTAATAAGTTCTTGTGTATTTATATACAAAAATAGATTTCACGATCCAATCCACCTGTTGCAATTACATAAACGTATATTATTATTTTACGAGCAACAACTTAATGTTGCTATAAAATAACATTTGTGACATTTTATTTTTCACATTTTAAACAAGTTAATAAGTTAAGTAAGTTTTCAAACATGTTAATAATTTTTAAGAATTTTTCTTGAAAATGTACTTCTTTAAAGTTAAATCTTCTCTTTATTCAATAACTTTCGGGACGGAAACTAAAGCGGATTTTTGAATTAATCAATTTTGACATAATTATTCTCATTTCCCGACGCCATCTTGAAAAATTTCATAGTATTTTATCTTACCGTGTTTTTTAGGAATAAAATTATGAATAAAACCGCAGGAACTTATTTTATACTTAGCACTCATAAAAATATCGACGAACTTCTCATAATCTCTATATCTCTTATTCGGTATAGCATTAAGATGATGGTCATTGATAACTAATCGGAATGATAGCAACCTTGTGATGTTTTTACATTTATAATTATCGGTTTTGCAGTTGTTAAACTAAGAGCTTATTATCACAAGATCACACTATTGGAAAACAACACGATTCGATTTTCTGGATTTCCGCCAGGATCTGTAGTTCACCATTATTTCGGCGCAAACATTAACCCCGCCTATATAGTTTTTTACTATGGCGGCGCGTAATGTTGATGTACTGCTTTCTTGCCACGTTTTCTTTATTAAAGATAGGATAAATCATATCTGAACAAGAAAACGTGGCTTAGCACTTAATGCGGTCGAGATCATTAGCAATCAAATGGTCCCTCCATTTTTCGATAATAATATTGTTATTCTTTTTAACTATTGCTTCATCTTCTCTTCTAGTTTTGTTATTTATTTTTGAAAATGTTATAATCCGTTGTATTATATGAAAAAGTATATATACTAAACTCTCGGTAATCAATTTATTTCTACCATATTATAATTATACTGACGCGACCTAATCGACTAACATTGTTATATGTATATTTAAGGAACTTGGTAAAGCTTTTAAGATATTAAGTTATAATTAATGTAAAGTTGGTTGTGCGTGTACTATTTGTTTTGTTTACGAAAATAATCGTTCCATTGTAACTAATACACAGAAAATTTTGTAATTTGTTATAATTAAACACATACTTTAAATATTGTCCACATCATATTGAATATAAATATATAAATAATTTATAATATGTGTTAAAAACATAATATTATAAATAAATGAATAGTTCATTTATAATATTATGACAAATAAGACACAATATTATAATAAGCAAGAATTTGTATAAAATTTGTCTTTTACTAAATTTTCTTACCGTAAAAATCTTTAGATAAGCAAATGTATTTTCCTATAACCATCAACAAACCCATAACCGTAAAATATATTTTGAGGGTTATTCAAATAAATATTAGCGTAGACGTCAGTCATTCTATAAATATAGAATAATGATGTACGATTTACGTAAGTGCCAAAGAGGTAATAAAATAAATCTTACTCCCGTAACAAATGTTCCCGAAATGTCTTGTTAGTATTATTGTTCAAGATATTTCTTCTATTAAAAATCGCACCGTTTATCAACTAGATTAAACATAATACAAAATTTATTTAGAAATATACTCCGTATTATGTTATGGGTAAATTATTGTAACAATTTTTAACTCACTGTAAGTTGTTATTATCAACCCAATACTTAAAGTTGGAGTTGTGTGTTAGGAACAACATTATGCGATTATGATTAAGTTCTCTTGTTTATACAAGCTTAATCTCAACCATAGTTTTGCAATTAATAATAATATAAGAGATAACGAGGTCGTCCTGTAATTAATTTGATTATAAAAAATAATATTATCTATAAAATAATAAACAATGCACTACTATAAAATAATTGGACCGACCACGTTAAAAATTGGCAACTATTTATTCATAGAAAAATTTACATGTTATCATCGTAGCTTTGGTATCGCTAGATGGCGGTGTAGCCTTTTAGTTTTTACACTTTAAATTTTCATTACATTATTTTGATTGAAGTAACAACAAAGCTTCAGGTATATTTGTAGTGGTGATATAAATTTTACAAAGCATATTTGTCTTCAAGAATTAAATATTTTTTTTTGTTGACTAATATAAAAATATAACGAAATCATATTCGAGATTTTTGACTTTTTTGAGTTCACGGATGTATTCTTAGCTATTTAGAATTTGATAACTACTAAACAGAAATTATTTAAAGTTATCATTTTACTTTTACACAACTTACAAAGTAAGTTTTGCCTCGGTATATTTATAACTTTAGTTATAAAATGAAAGCGCAACGAAGGTTTATGATTATTCATGAAAATTCCTCGTCAAAGTCGTTGACAAAGTCACTGACGGTAAAATCCTGTAAACGAAATTCTCCCCTACACAGTACATAAATGTATTTTTATATGCATTACAATTTACTTAGTACTTAAACAATTAGTTACCATCAAATATTAAAAATAGTCGCCCATTTCATATTTGAAATAATTTTCCACATATAATTTACGTGAGTGCACTTAGTCGCTCAGGTAGACTTACTATAACTTTTAATGGACATATAAGAGGATAAAGGACTTACAGTAGAAATAAACCGAAGAGGTATTTTTATTGAAATGCCTAACATTTATGGCCCGATGCTGATGTTTTTAAATTAAGTACTTTCGAAAGTATACCCATGGGGCACTTTTAATTTATAACGATAAACCATTTCATAATACGCACTACGTGTAAAATTTGTAACAATTTCCTATAGTAACTAAAAATAGGCGTAGGTTTTTGGCTAAATCCGAAACAAAATATCATTTCAAAACTACAAATGTTAAAATAAACACACTCATGACTATGTGATTGCACAAACTGACAGACAAGAGACATTAAATATTAAATATTCCATTAACCTCTTTCGATGAAAGTATTAATAATCTGTAGGATATCCTTATATTACGAGGAATCCGTTAAAATAGTTCGTTAATAACTAATTGCAGACTTAAATAAGTATGATTTCTGTACCCTAAAGTTTCACATAGTTCAAAACTTAAAGCACAACCGAAAACAATTTCGGTAATGGCTCCAGGGACTGTTTAAGTATCTACTCATACACATCTCGATCGAAGGTTTTATTAAATCGCTATTCTTCATATTATTTTCTGATCCTAGACCAATGGAACTCTCTCTCAGTATTATGTTCAATAATTTTATTAGTAAACACTACAGGTAAATAAGAGGACGACTTTCCTTGTTAAAAATCTGGTTCCGGAGACCGTCTAGGTAGTTTTTTTATCGCCAAATAGTAGTATAGTAACATTGCTGTAAACTACTTTGATGTGCGCTATTAGTATTAAAATTACTGAATTAAAGTTAATATCTTACGTCACAATGCCACAAGTGGAATGTGGTATAGTGTAAAAATCGATAACCTTAACGTCCTCAACGTCCTGTTCGTCTCGTCACTTAGTTAAATAAAAAGAGAGAACATTAAATATGTTGAACCTTGACTCTTTGGATATCCAATTTCACCTGTGCAAAGTAAATAAACTTTTTTTTTGTTGTATCGCGAAAAAACAAATCGTAAACCTTTAATAGGATCGCCTTACAAATAAGGTGAAAAGATCGCGCTCAGTCACGTTAACGTTATAATGAAATTTGGAAAAAAAACTGATATAGCTTCAATATCACTTCACTTGATACACACACTGTATCAGGTATGTCACAAGCTTCTGTAAAAATTCGTTAAAATTATTTTTTAAACTTTTGTCCTAAAATTGACAAACATAAGGGTTTTAATTTTTAGAGTTGCTAACATTTTTTTATAATTATTCAACCTAATTCAGTTTAATTTTATGTACTGCATATGTTTATAACTTTTTGGTAGTAAGTATAGTGAACAATAATGTGATTTTTAAAACATGTATAAAGTGGTAGATAAGAATAGTAGTGGAGTAGATGTAAAAAGTAGTAGATTTTATATTCCCTATGCTTGCAATATTTTTAATTTTAAACCAAGTTATTTTTATCTACACATTATTGACATATATGAATTATAATAATTTATTTCTCTTTTTTAAATTATAACTTAAACGATTTGTTAAATTTTCCTCCACATTCCATGTTATGAATAAAACGACCTCAATATAGAACTTTAAAACGTTTTCAGTTTCTAAACAAGAGTAATAATAACGTGGATTTGGGATCAAAGTCTTATTAAAATCAAACAAATTTCTTATTGAAAGTTCAGGAGACCTTTATTCGAAGAGTTGCAAAGATAATTTCAATTCCAATTTTGAATTTTGTATGATCTGTGAAGAATTTTCATTTATAAAAAAGCCTGCCAGTTATATCGCTAATAAAATAACGAATAATAACAGTTTAATACACAAATATTAGCTATATATGAAAGAACGTACACAAATGTAAATATTTTGTCTTCTCTATTTTATACGATCAAATTTTAAATACTCCGTTAATCATTTTTTACACAGAAAAACAGGCTATATTAAATAGCAAATTTTATAAGTACTTTCTAAACGGTATGCAAAAAAATATATGCGTAACTCATAGACAGCCGTTTTAATATCATGTTTTAGTCGTTAATTACATTGTAATAGAAAATGTGTTCTTCATTACACAATTATAGAATAAAACTAAAGGCGTTATATTAAATTTCCTTTCCACTATTCAATTCACGGTGTGTCGTAAAAGGCGACTAAGGATAGTATTATTAAAAGAAAAATGCTGTTTTCCCTATTTCCTAATTCCCCCATTTTATTGAATGGGATTTATTTTCTGCAGGAGACATCAATAGGTTGAAATTAATGAAAAGATATATAACATACAAAACACTTTTTTTGTCTCAAGTTAAATAAAAGTATACAAATAAAAGGACAGGTAGTATATATACATTAGACGAAAGTAATAAAAAACCTTTTAACTTGTTAACCTTTTATCCGACTTAGACCTCTTTTATCGCAATGTATCTACGTACAAAATTTTTGTCTAACAAAGTCTTCTTAAAGAGATTAGGTAATATATTTTACAAAAAACTTTATTGTTACCCCAAAATTAACTTGTGTAATTTTTGTCTTAGAAGAAACGCCGTATACGGGTTTGTTAGATTCGTATCGAATAAAACTTCTACAATGTTCTTTCTTTCAAAATAAATAGAAATATTATGATGCGAACTTTTAAATATGTACTTATTAAAAAGAACTTAAGTTATGCGTTTGATGGAGTTATAAATGCTCAACATAAAAAAAAATTCTCGTTGAATTGAGAACTACTTTTTTGCCATTGGTTAATAAAAGAAAACATTCAGTCGAGTCACGTAACATATAAGACGGACGGTTAAGCGCCGCTATGGCGACGCGTAATGCTTTACATTTTAGATTAAACAAACGTTCATTACAGGATTATGACGTATATAAATAAACAGCCCTCTTCATGTTCCCCTTACTGAGACTCTGGGCCTTCTACCACAAGGAGAGAGTCAAGAACCTTTACCCATACAAGTGTGGGTATAATGTTTTCCTTTAACAGAAGCTTAAACTCACTGGGACCGGATCTGCGCCTCTTTGGGACCTAAAGCGTGTACATCCATACTTCAAACTTGTCTATCATAACGTATATACCCATATTTAATTGCTACGCCGTTTGTACTATACATATACTCGTATAAGGCTTTTAAAGCCTCCGTAGCGCAAAGGCTAACCCTGATTTAATTCTCTTTTTATTAATGACAGTTTACTGATTTAATTCATTATTAAACAGTAATAATCTTGTATTAAACTTTGAAGTCGTTTATATAATCGATTATTCTCTTAATAGAGTTTTGCTTTATAAAAAAAAATATAATATTTGTCTTATTTCACCTGTCAAGTAAACGAGTAGGTTCTTTGTGTTCTTTATCTGTGAATACTGTTTGTGGACGGATCTGAAGAAAAATTTAAATCTTTTATTTGGTACGTAATAAAATTTCCTTTATACCGGCAGTACATAATTGTAACAAGAGCTACCTAAATACCTTTTTATTCGCTAGTGAACAACGATCGTATCAGGTATTCAAAAATGTATAGCATATGCAGTTTCATTTAACGAACAATTACATCTTAAGAAAGATTCTCAAGAATCTGAAGAAATCTTATATAATAATAGGTAATGAAAATACACATAAAAATATGTTCACTTTTTCATTTCATTTAGGAATAACATCAACATGACTTCCATTGTACAAGAAATCAGTAATTTCGTTTGTGTTATAGACAATGTCGTCATAGCTCGTCTACAATAATAACTTCTGTTATCATTGTAGACGAGCTAAGTGTACATTCAAATTATCATTGAGTAATATTTGACCAAAAATTTGTCAATAATCACATTACTATCCCAAGGACGTTATAAACATTTTACGCTCGTTATTCTGATAAAATGCAAAACGTTACGGATATCCTTTTTCGACATGGCTGAACATTCCTTAATAAGTAATTAGGTTATCAATCGTTTAAATCCTCCAAATGAAATTTAACACATTCACCAGAGACAACATAGTCTAAAGTAAATCTTCATACACCTAACGAAACCTACATAATATGATATTATGTAACATGTCATATAATAAAAACTTTACATAAAATATATCATAAAAAGACCAAGTTTTCAAAATTCGTTTACTCGTATTGTATGATGGTTTGCAATGTCCGACAAAATATTTATACCGAAAAACATTAAAGTATTTCTTTACGGATTCAATTTTCCATTAGTAAGGCAATTACATTAATAATTTCATTAATGAAATTCCAAAAGGTACTTGTTTCATACAAAAGTACCCTGGCACTTGTTAAAAACGTACAACTACGAGGAGAAAAATAGTATGACATTTCCAACTAATACTACTCTGACCTCTATTACAGTAGAATTCGCAAACAATAGAAAATATAAAGTGATTTAACCTATTCCCTTTATTGTTATAGTTATCACTGACAGTAAGTGATTTTTATTCACTGATGATATATTTAAGTTATTAAGTATTAGTATCATAGTTGTATGTGAAATTTACTCAGGTATATAACGAAGGGCGTTTGTTAGGAATACCTATATCTAATAGTGCATTGCCAGATGAAAGATTAACCTGATGGATAATCATGACCTCTGACAATATCAAGTTTAGACAAAATTAAAAAATGTATGGAGCTACGAACGTCGTTACAAAAAAGCTCCAATTAATTTATACTTCTAATTAATTTTTTCGTTCATCCATCAATCGTTTTTTTTTTTTTGAAGGAAAGCTTTTAGTATTATATAAAAAGTAACTTTATCCGGATTTAATAAGAAAATGGAGGACTGGGGTTATAATTAAAAAAGGTAAGGACCCAAGACATTATTATTAAATCTAAAATATAATTATACATGTATGATACAGTGCTTATAATATCGATTACATTTTGATAATATATTCACTGATGTGAAAGGTAAATTATGCTTCGTCAATATAGTAACATCGTATATGTATTCGGGCTTCTGACAAACTAATAACATTAAATATTGAAAGTCTGTATGTTCACAGCGTTATTATGTCGGACAAGCGATCATATTGTATCGAATTTTAATGTGTAGTCAAATGCAGGCAAATGTTTAATTTTACACAGCGAATTTTCCCGAGGTAAAAAAGAGTTAAGACCTATTTTGGATACAATATATATATTATAAAGAGATAATAAATTAAAAAGATATGTATATAAAGATTTAAGTGAAAAACAAAGAGTTATTTGTTGGAAAATAAAATCCTTTCATCAAGATATTAGGTCCTTATATTTGATATCGGGTTTTGTCGAACTAGCCCACTTTGATCTCAAATAATCTCGCGTTCGGTTAGAAATTCCAAATTCAAATGTATTTCAAATTTATCCTTGTGTATTCGTATTTCGAATTTAGTGATTTATTTGTTTTCGCGTCGTTTGATTTTTCTTTAACGTCCTCGTGTTCACAAAATGGAAAACATGAAATACCGCGTTATTTACAAATATGTGTTCCACCGTGACACCAGCGCTGCAGAAAAAGCTCGAAGAATAATTAATATTGTGTATGGGGAGACTACTGTAAAATAAAGCACGGTACGTTTTTAGATCCAAGTTTTTGTTCTCGAGATTTAGACTCTAAACTGCTTTCAAAGACTTTATCAATTGCCGCTGCCAAAACTTTTTGTGTATGCACAATGAACTACCAATAAAATGACGAAAGTGTATAGATGTAGAGACGGGATTTGATTAATAAATAGTTCCATAAATAAAAAGTTTTTAACTTTTTCCATATAATACTCTAAGTCCATATGTAACTAAATATATGAGCTACATGTAAAGCGAAATCCAATTAAGTTGCTATCACTATTATTACTTTCAATTATCCGATGTCCAAATATTTGCTTTCCCCGATAGAGGTACAATACTAATTAATTAACGCAACAGTTTCAGCCGTATTATATGTCAATAACAAAGTCATTGTTCGTGTAACACTTTCAGGCAATCATGGGATACATATTTTTCATATAATACGTTCATTCATCTTCATCCTCTTTGTAAAATATATCTTTAGCATTTTATTCTTTATGTTTATTACAGTACATAATTAGTAAAATTTATAGTTTATATAAATGAAACGGCTTTAATGTAAATGAAAAACAAAATCACTTAATAGCGATATTCAGGGGTTCGGCTTATCTGTCAGTAACACCCGTATAAGATTTTCCACCAAATTTAGAAAATATTAATAAAGGACTGATTCTACTTCTGTGTTGTTTAAAGCTTCATACTTACGAATTAAAGGAATTTTGGCATAAGTTTTGACGAGGAGATTCAAATAAATTGTTTGTTAAAAACAAAGTCATCATCATCAATCACCGTTACAATTTTCTTTTTAGTTATTAGTATTTTTAATATCAATTAAAAGATTGGTATTTAACCGCATGTACTGACCACCTGTTTAGAAATCTCGGTTAAATCAATTACTTGCGTCGTGCTCGAACCTTAATAAATCATTATTCATCATGTCCATCAATATAGATCCAGGACTACCCAAAAAAAAGAAAATCCTAATCTATGTAATAAAAATGAATTGCTGTTCGTTAGTCTCGCTAAAACTCGAGAACGGCTGGACCGATTTGGCTAAATGTGGTCTTGAATTATTCGTGGAAGTCCAGGGAAGGTGTAAAAGGTGAGAAAATATGGAAAATGTGCCCGGAATATAGAAAAAACAACAATTTCTCTTTTCCATTAAGGTGACCAGATTTTTAGATGGGCAAAGCGGGACAACTTTGAAGGAGTAATAATAACGTAACATTTTTTTGATTCCAACATAAGTACAATTTATAAATATAAAAATGTGTATTATTTTATTCCTTGACATATTTCTATCTAAATTTCTTTTAGGGTTAAGGTCGGTGTCATACTTTTTGTCATTAATATAAAATATTAAGACTACGAGTACTTTAAGCTAAGTTTAAGAAGATTTATGTATTTATGAAATATACAAATAAATTACTTACGTTAATTTTATATGGTAAGAAGCAGATTTGTAATATTTATTTGTTTAATTAGGTTGCTAGCACGCAGTACGAACACAAAGTGTATCATTTGAGAGACAAATACAATGTAACTGGGTAGCAAAAGCAATAAGTTACGCAAAACAATGATTTTCATAAATAAAAAAATTAACTTAATTCTAAAAGTCGGGACTTTTGAAAAACGTCGCGAAATTAATTGTGAAAAAGCGGAACGTCTGGTCACCTTACCTTAGGTACATAAAACGTCAAACATTTGAAGTTCGTCGCGTCATTTAGAAACCAAATACAATTTAAAAGAATATTTTTGATTTAGACATTGACATTGACAACCAACAATTTCTGATGCAACTATAATATTTTAAGAGAAAAGGGAGGAACAAGGCGGACGAATTGACCACGTAGACAATTTTTTAAGATTTTTTTTTTATACGTGTACACATGACTCTGGCTCACGCATAAACCGTGCTCATGCCATTAATTGGGAAGAAGAAGAATATTTTACTTAAGCGGGAATCTAGGCACAAAGGTGGAATTGTCTCGGTTCATTTTTATTTTTTTGTGCATAATGCGGTTGTATTGATAGATGATTGGTTATCATGCAGTAAATAAGTGTGTTCGTGTGTATCGATTGTAGAATTCAGGCAGGAACACCGCTGTCCTAAGTTCAGATTGGTTCAAAATAGTAGATAAGTCTTAACTTTACTTTGTTGATCTTTTGTGATAGTGACATTATTTACCACTGAAAATTGAAAACTGAAATCTGAAAACAGAAAATTGAAAATGGAAAAGTGAAAATTGAAATCTGACATCTGACATCTGAAATTTAGAAACCATAAACCAGTAACCAGAAACCAGAATCTAGAAACCAGAATCTAGGAACCTGAATCTAGGAACCAGAATCTAGAAACCAGAAACCAGAATCTAAAAACCAGAATCTAGAAACCAAAAACCAGAATCTAGAAACCAGAATCTAGAAACCAGAAACCAATAACCAGTAACCAGAAACCAGAATCTAGAAACCAGAAACCAGAATCTAGAAACCAGAAACCAGAAACCAAGAATCTAGAACCAGAATCTAGAAAACCAGAAACCAGAAACCGAAACCAGAAACCAGAATTTAGAAACAAGAATCTAGAACCAGAATCTAGAAGAAACCAGAAACCAGAATCCAGAAACCAGAAACCAGAAGAAACCAGAATCAGAAACCAGAAACCAGAAACCAGAAACTAGAAACCAGAAGAAACCAGAATTAGAAACCAGAATCTAGAAACAGAAACCAGAAACCAGAAACCAGAATCTAGAAACCAGAAAACCAGTAACCAGTAACCAGAACCAGAAACCAAAAACCAGAATCTAGAAACCAGAATCTAGAAGAAACCAGAAACCAGAATCTAGGAACCAGAAACCGAAACCAGAAACCAGAGAAACCAGAATCTAGAAACCAGAAACCAGAATCTAGAAACCAGAACCAGAAACCAGAATCTAGAAACCAGAAACCATAATCTAGAAACCAGAAACCAGAATCTAGAACCAGAAACCAAAATCTAGAAAACCAGGAAGAAACCAGAATCTAGAAACCGAAACCAGAATCCAGAAACCAGAAACCAGAATCTAGAAACCAGAAACAGAAACCAGAAAACCAGAAACCAGAAACCAGAATCTAGAAACAAGAATCTAGAAACCAGAAAACCAGGAAACCAGAATCTAGAAGAAACCAGAAAACCAGGAAACCAGAAACCAGAAGAAACCAGAATCTAGGAACCAGAAAACCAGGAAACCAGAATCTAGAAACCAGAGAAACCAGAATCTAGAAACAAGAATCTAGAACCAGAAACCAAAAACCAGAATCTAGAACCAGAAACCAGAATCTAGAAACCAGAAACCAGAAACCAGAATCTAGAAAACCAGGAAACCAGAAACCAGAATCTAGAAACAGAAACCAGAAACCAGAAACCAGAATCCAGAACCAGAAACCAGAAACCAGAAACTAGAAACCAGAAACCAGAATCTAAGAAACCAGAAACCGAATCTAGAAACCAGAAACCAGAATTCTAGAAACCAGAAACCAGAACCAGAATCTAGAAACCAGAAACCAGAATCTAGAAACCAGAAAACCAGTAACCAGTAACCAGAAACCAAAACCATAATCTAGAACCAGAATCTAGAAGAAACCAGGAAACCAGAAACAGAAACCAGAAACCAGAAACCAGAAAACCAGAAACCAGAAACCAGAAACAGAAACCAGAATCAGAAACCAGAAACCAGAAACAGAAACCAGAAACCAGAAACCAGAAACAGAATCTAGGAACCAGAAACCAGAATCTAGAAGAAACCAGAAACCAGAAGAAACCAGAAACCAGAATCCAGAAACCAGAAACCAGAAAACCAGGAAACCAGAAACCAGAAACAGAATCCAGAAACCAGAAGAAGAAACCAGAATCTAGAAACCAGAAACCGGAAACCAGAATCTAGGAAACCAGAAGAAACCAGAAACCATAATCTAGAAACCAGAATCTAGGAAACCAGAAACCAGAATCTAGAAACCAGAATCAGAAACCAGAAACCAGAATTCTAGAAACCAGAAACCAAAACCAGAAACCAGAAACCAGAATCTAGAAACCAGAAGAAACCAGAATCTAAAACCAGAATCTAGAAACCAGAATCTAGAAACCAGAAACAGAATCTAGGAAACCAGAAAACCAGGAATCTAGAAACCAGAAACCAGAATCTAGAAACCAGAAGAAACCAGAATCTAGAAACCAGAAACCAGAATCTAGAAACCAGAAACCAGAATCAGAAACCAGAAGAAACCAGAAACCAGAATTTAGAAACAAGAATCTAGAAACCAGATCTAGAAACCATAATCTAGAAAACCAAGAAACCAGAAACAGAAACCAGAATTCTAGAAACCAGAATCCAGAAGAAACCAGAAACCAGAATCTATAAACCAGAAACCAGAATATAGAAACCAGAAACCAGAAACCAGAAACAGAATCCAGAACCAGAAACAGAAACCAGAAACTAGAAACCAGAAACCAGAATCTAGAAACCAGAAGAAACCAGAATCCAGAAACCAGAAGAAACCAGAATCCAGAAGAAACCAGAAACCAGAAACCGGAAACCAGAATCCAGAACCAGAAACCAGAATTTAGAAACAAGAATCTAGAAACCAGAAACCAGAAACCGAATCTAGAAACCAGAAACCAGAAAACCAGTAACCAGTAACCAGAACCAAAATCTAGAAACCAGAATCTAGAAAACCAAGAAACCAGAAAACCAGGAAACCAGAATCCAGAAACCAGAATCTAGAAACCGAAACCAGAAACCAGAATCCAGAAACCAGAAACCAGAAACTAGAAACCAGAAAACCAGGAAACCAGAATCTAGAAAACCAAGAAACCAGAAAACCAGTAACCAGTAACCAGAAACCAGAAACCAAAACCAGAATCTAGAAGAAACCAGAAACCAGAATCTAGAAAACCAAGAAACCAGAAACCAGAATCCAGAAACCAGAAACCAGAAACTAGAAAACCAGGAAACCAGAAACCAGAATCTAGAAACCAGAAACCAGAATATAGAACCAGAAACCAGACACCAGAATCTAGAAAACCAGGAAACCAGAATCTAGAAACCAGAATCTCGAAACCAGAAACCAAAACCAGAATCTAGAAACCAGAAGAAACCAGAATCTAGAACCAGAAACCAGAAACCGAATCTAGAAACCAAAACCAGAATCTAGAAACCAGAATTTAGAAACCAGAAACAGAAACCAGAATTTAGAAACCAGAATTTAGAAACCAGAATTCTAGAAACCAGAAACCAGAAACCAGAATATAGAAACCAGAAACCAGAAAACCAGAAACCAGAAACTAGAAACCAGAAACCAGAAACCAAAATCTAGAAACCAGGAAACCAGAATCTAGGAACCAGAAACCAGAATCTAGAAAACCAGGAAACCAGAAACCGAATCTAGAAACAGAATCTAGAAACCATAATCTAGAAACCAGAAGAAACCAGAATCTAGAAACCAGAACCAGAAACCAAAATCTAGAAACCAGAAACCGAATCTAGAAACCAGAAACCAGAAACAGAAACCAGAAACAGAATCTAGAAACAGAAAACCAGGAAACCAGAATCTAGAAAACCAGAAACCGAAACCAGAAACCAGAAGAAACCAGAAGAAACCAGAATCCAGAAACCAGAAGAAACCAGAAGAAACCAGAAACAGAAACCAGAAACCAGAATTAGAAACCAGAATCTAGAAACCAGAAACAGAAACCAGAAACAGAATCTAGAAGAAACCAGAAACAAGAATCTAGAACCAGAAAACCAGTAACCAGTAACCAGAAACCAAAATATAGAAACCAGAAACAGAATCTAGAACCAGAAACCAGAACCAGAATCTAGAAACAGAAACCAGAAACCAGAATCTAAAACCAGAAACCAGAATCTAAGAAACCAGAAACAGAAACCAGAACCAGAATCTAGAAACAGAAACCAGAATCTAGAAACCAGAAACCAGAATCTAGAAACCAGAATCTAGAAACAGAAACCAGAAACCAGAATCTAGAAAACCAGAAACCATAATCTAGAAAACCAGTAACCAGTAACCAGAAACCAGAATCTAGAAACCAGAAACCAGAAACCAGAAACCATAATCTAGAAAACCAGTAACCAGAAACCAGAATCTATAAACCAGAAACCAGAAACCAGAAAACCAGAAACCAGAAACAGAAACCAGAACCAGAATCTAGGAAACCAGAAACCGAAACCAGAATCTAGAACCAGAAACAGAATCTAGAAAACCAGGAAACCAGAAACCAGAATCCAGAAACCAGAAACAGAAACCAGAATCTAGAAACCAGAAACCAGAATCTAGAACCAGAAACCAGAATCTAGAAACCAGAATTTAGAAACCAGAATCCAGAAACCAGAAGAAACCAGAAAACCAGAAACCAGAAACCAGAATCTAGAAAACCAGGAAACCAGAAAACCAGGAAACCAGAAACCAGAACCAGAAACCAGAAACCAGAAACAGAAACCAGAAACAGAAACCAGAAACAGAAACCAGAAAACCAGAATCTAGAAACCAGAATCTAGAAACCAGAACCAGAAACCAGAAACCAGAATATAGAACCAGAAACCAGAAGAAACCAGAAACCAGAAACCAGAAGAAACCAGAAACCAGAAACCAGAAACCAGAAGAAACCAGAAACCAGAAACCAGAAACCTGTAACCAGAAACCAGAACCAGAAAACCAGTAACCAGAAACCAGAACCAGAAACCAGAAACCAGAAACCAGAAACCAGAAACCAGAAACCAGAATCTAGAACCAGAAACCAGAAACCAGAAAACTGTAACCAGAAACCAGAAACCATAAACCAGAAACCAAAACCAGAAACCAGAACCAGAAACCAGAAGAAACCAGAAACCAGAAACCAGAAACAGAAACCAGAAACCAGTAACCAGAAACCAAAATCTAGAAACCTAAATCTAGAAACCAGTAACCAGAAACGAGAAACCAGAAACCAGAAACCAGAAACCTGTAACCAGAAACCAGAATCTAGAAACCAGAACCTAGAAACCAGAAGCCAGAATCTAGAAACCAGAAACCAGAACCTAGAAACCAGAATCTAGAAACCAGAATCTAGAAACCAGAATCTAGAAACCAGAATCTAGAAACCAGAAACCATAAACCAGAAACCAGAATCTAGAAACCAGAAACCAGTAACCAGAAACCAGAATCTAGAAACCAGAAACCAGAAACCAGAAACCAGAATCTAGAAACCAGAAACCAGAAACCAGAAACCAGAATCTAGAAACCAGAATCTAGAAACCAGAATCTAGAAACCAGAAACCAGAAACCAGTAACCAGAAACCAGAATCTAGAAACCAGAAACCAGAAACCAGAAACCAGAAACCAGTAACCAGAAACCAGAATCTAGAAACCAGAATCTAGAAACCAGAATCTAGAAACCAGAAACCAGAATCTAGAAACCAGAATCTAGAAACCAGAAACCAGAATCTAGAAACCAGAATCTAGAAACCAGAATCTAGAAACCAGAATCTAGAAACCAGAATCTAGAAACCAGAAACCAGAATCTAGAAACCAGAAACCAGTAACCAGAAACCAGAAACCAGAAACCAGAAACCAGAAACCAGAAACCAGAAACCAGAAACCTGTAACCAGAAACCAGAAACCAGAAACCAGAATCTAGAAACCAGAATCTAGAAACCAGAACCAGAAACCAGAAACCAGTAACCAGAAACCAGAATCTAGAAACCAGAATCTAGAAACCAGAAACCAGAAACCAGAATCTAGAAACCAGAATCTAGAAACCAGAAACCAGTAACCAGAAACCAGAATCTAGAAACCAGAAACCAGTAACCAGAAACCAGAAACCAGAAACCAGAAACCAGAAACCAGAAACCAGAATCTAGAAACCAGAATCTAGAAACCAGAAACCAGTAACCAGAAACCAGAAACCAGTAACCAGAAACCAGAATCTAGAAACCAGAATCTAGAAACCAGAATCTAGAAACCAGAACCAGAAACCAGAAACTAGAAACCAGAATCTAGAAACCAGAAACCAGAATCTAGAAACCAGAAACCAGAATCTAGAAACCAGAATCTAGAAACCAGAAACCAGAATCTAGAAACCAGAATCTAGAAACCAGAAACCAGTAACCAGAAACCAGAAACCTGTAACCAGAAACCAGTAACCAGAAACCAGAATCTAGAAACCAGAATCTAGAAACCAGAATTTAGACACGAAGCTGTTGGAGAGAGATCCGGCGGCTTAACTTTTTCTACCTAAGCGATTTATGTACTTCTAAAGAACTATATACGATATAATGTTAGAAAACGACACTGGCTCTAACGGAGAGGCACTTTAAGCTGTACTAAATTAATTAAGGGTGTAACAAGACTATATGATAAAACCATTGCGCAACCGTTGTACAATAAATCGGTTAGGAACTAAGCAGAGGAGAAAAGTATTAAAACTTTGTCCTTGTCTTGTTTTTTTTACCACAAATCTTTTTATGTTACATTTAAAAATTATAGTATATATTATAGACTCCGTCGCTAAGCACTTGCCGTGTAACATAGAGATTCTTAAGTTCGATTCTGGGATCATTTGTTTGTGGAGTCTGCTTGGTGGTAAGGTTTGGTTAGCCACCACCCCCATAATCTAAATCTGCTGCCATAACGCCGTTGTAGCGTTTCAGCTGTCAAAGTATTCTGAATGAACACAATTCACCATCTACGTCCTCATACCTCATCTAGGTCAAGTGTTATCCCATTGTAGACAAAAAAATACCGTTCGCATGAAACTCATTATTAATCAATAGTATACAAGCAATACAAATCTTTCAATCGTGAGATATTTGATACTACAGAAGCGTACACACTTAAAATCGAACAAAATAAAAGCATTCATTTTCAAACAGAGCGCCTAATTATAACATTAATAGAGTTTAGATTTTAAAATACACGTGATTGTTGTTAGATTATTACAAGTTTTAAGAATATATGGTACTAACTCTATACATAAATACCAGGTATACAATATTTCTGCGTTAAATTAACAAAGTTATCGAATTAGCGTAAGAGTTGATACCAATTTACATGCATGATTTTCATCTTGACGTTGCTTTAATATCGCCCCATTCATAATTCGATTTGGCTTTGACGATATAAGCGTTATTTTAAAATGTACAACGATTTATGTAACATTTTTTTTTGGTTTAAACACTTTCTCAATAAAGTATATTAAAAAGTCTACTTTGTGAAGCGTTAAAAAAACCTTATTACCTTTAAGAAAGTCGACGATGATTTTAAAAATTGGGTTTTTAAGCTCACAGAATACAAAAAAATTATTCAGTCTACTACAAATGGTTCAGGTCATTGCCGTTTTTCTATTAAATTTTCTCAATGTGCAGTATATTTTTATACGACAGACCGACGGCGCGAGAAAAAGTTCATCAGATAGTAAGTGATACCCCCCCCTCTTGACATGAAAACGAGAATATCCTTAAGATATTGTCTAGCACTACCTTGTACTCGTCGCTATGAGACATATGGTTATAGATTTCTTATTAGATCTCTTCATTTTGTTATTTCAATGACAACAACTCTCTTCTAATCATAGCTTGATAATATTTTCACACTATATAAGATTAGCTTAGCTTTCAGTAAGAAGGAAGAACAATAAATAACAATTTACCGTTAACATTTTTTAATAATATTCATTCAATTAAATTATTTTTTAGATTTGAACTTATTGTAACTCGTAAAGAATTTTATTCAATTCATAATTTTTTAAGTCTTGTTATTTTTATACTTACTTTTCAGTACGTATTTGATCAATATGCAAAAAAATAACCGATGATTTTTTCTAAGGTTGAATATAAATAAAATTCACTCCTGTGAAAGTCCAAAAAGCTAAAATTAAAAAGAATATATAGCGATTTTTAATAACAACAGTTAGTGGCAATAGAGTAAAAAGGGTGAGGCAGCTGTCGACACTAGTGAATTTCTATAAAAATAAATTGCTTTGTTTTTACGTATTAAGCTTTTATTTGATATTTGTATGTTTTAATTAAAAATGAAGTTCTATTCGTAGTTATAAAAGTGTAAATAATAAATTAATACCAAGTCTACAATTTAAGTTGTTGTCTAACATCCTAATGGAATATGATATTGGCAGGGTTTACATGAATATGTAAAATTATGCATTTAAATTCAAGACAAATTATGCAAATACATATAATAATCTTAACTCGTGCCCAGTCACGGAATAATATTATAAATGTTCGAAACCAGTATAATCTGTTTATAGTTAGAAGATAAGCTCTCGGATTTACAAGATCAAGCAAATTAAAGATTGTTATTAATCGTATTAACAGCCTGTTACTTCTTGAATACAAAACTACAAGCTATATTAAACTGTTATACGAATTTTTAAATGTTATTTATTATGACATCGAGTAACAGAAGGCGTAATATTTTAGATTTATTTACAGAAAGTCGAGCTTCGTGTAAAAGTGAAATGTTTTACCCATATATAATTAATATTAATTTATAGCTCAAGTTATCATGAAAGAATACTTGTTTTCTACTTTACAGCAATTTAAAACATATAGCGAAAGGATTGATTGCAAAGCACGATGAACACAAGCGTATAAATAGAAAGTGGTTTTATTTTATAAATGTAGTAAGGTATTAGCAATGTTTAATAATAAACATTATTACATCCAAACTTATGTTTCAGTGCAAAGGTTACGAATGTGCTAAACTTATCATACGTCATAAAACTGAGGTAGATCCACAAACAAAATATCTTTTTAACCTCTTTTATTTCAAAGGCAGTAGAGCATTGAACATTCTTGGCAAAGCAATAAAAAAAATGTTAATCTCATATAACATTATGTAAGAATAGACACGCTAAATAAATTTCGTTAAAGTAATATTATTCTAACATTTAGTACCGTGAATACCTCACTCATTAAAAAATACATTTACATTTATATACACCTCAGCCTGTTGATGTCTACTGCTTAACTTAGACCTATCTAAAGGAGGTTATTTGCGGTCCTCGCCAAGTTTAACATACTGATTGACGAGCTCACTATACTGGCAATGGTATCAGGGAAAGCAGCTGTCTTTTCTCAAGAATTATTTCTTCTTTATTAGCATTCAACGACAAGGCGATATTAAAATAGCGGGGGATATATTCTCACATGGAACCCACACAAAACAAATTAAAATGTACGTTATTTACACGAATACGCATAATCTTGATCTATGTGAAGAGATATTACAGTGATCTAACAAGATTATAATACGCATTTACTTAGTTACAAGCTGGCTAATTAAATTTATTTAGATACACTTTGTCGCTTTTATGACATGGCGTTTTCAGAGCGACGTAATCAACGATTTGCAGGCCCAAAGGCTTAAACAAGTATGACCATCAAAAATTATTCAGAAACACTAATCACAGATACAAACATTGTTTATTATTTTTAACCTTAAATTTATATTTTAGTATACATAGAACTTTATATGGTTTGCATTTTTATAGTAACAATTGTTGTTACTGTTTCTATTAAAGTTTTCTTTCAAAGAAATAAAATAATATTTTTTTCTATTATTTATTGTTTATTTTCTATTATTTACCTCCATAATCTAATGTAGAATATAATTTTCATACAGTCTTCCGACCCTCTCCTACGAAGTTCATTAAGAAAAACTGACTACATGAGATTGTATCTACGAATTTAAATTTTATGAACTGTAAATACTTTTATTCTTTCGGTTAATCTAGTTCATTATAATTCTCTTAAATATAAACAAAATTTATAATAAAATTGTGCCGTATCTCTTTCGCTGCCAAGCTTTTGGCAAGATCTGCAACTCACGGCTTTTGATAACGTCATTCACACTTAGAGTCGTCCTTTTATAATCTCTAGCCTAATTACAAATTAAATTAAGTAATGCTTTGTTTGAAATATTACGTGCACAACAATTCTTGTACGAAAATGGGTAACGTTTTTTTGTGCTCTATATATTAATTTTAAAAAGACCTTATGATTCAGAACAAATATTACAAACATGTATAAGTATAACTAAAGGATAGTTATATAAAATCATAACATAACCCATAACAAAACATTAAATATCAGAATGTTGTATTGTATACCATAGTATATATACCATAACGTGAATGTTACCGGTATGGATTGTAAGCGTTCGACGAACAAAGCGTTGTTTGAACTAACGATCAACTTTCACGACGGGATGTGAATAACTTTGTTCGGGAACGCACTGATATCAAATTTTAAATGAAAAATTTTAAATTTCTTTACGATTTTACATTTTTTTTTGCAATAAACACGAAGGACAATGTGAATGGCATTCTTCCATATAAGTACTGCTTACTGTAGCTTTCTTAACTTATCTAAATAATAGTCTCAAAAGCCAGACGCAAGGTACGACAATATTTAGTTTTTTATAAATACAGAACAGCGCTTCAGTTTAAAATCATCATCATCATCAGCCTGTAGACCACTGCTTGCCTCAAAGATCTCCTTTTCAAACGGATTTGCGCCATCCGTATTCAGCGGTTTCCCGTGACCTTTACGGATATCAAACTATACAGAATTGAAATAGGTAAGTTTATTTTTAACCATAGTTAAGTACCAAAACTTTAGGTACGGCATACCCTACACGAAATATCCGTGCACGTTCCTGATGAGGAGGTGTTCTTATTTAGAAAACTCATTAGGTCAGTAAATTTACAATATAGGATAGTTATTATTATAGGCGGTTAAAAAAACTTTACCACCAACAAACTCCATAACATATAAACATGAAATTGAACCAGGGATCTTCAATTATTAAGCAAGCGGTTATCCACTACGCCAAGGAAATTGAAATTGATATACAAATCTATTTTAATTTTATTTGGGGAAGATACAAACATGTCTTTTAGATGTTCTGCTATACTTTCGTTTGATTATTTATTTTCAAAATTCCGCAAATGAATGCACAACATATAGAATATTAAAATGTTTTTAGGTTTGGGAACTTTCCTCTGTTTACCGAAAAATAAAATGTTATTAAGCAAAAACATAAATTAAATTTTTATTTATTGTAAAAAGTTGTTATACCATATTGCTCATAAGTTAAGCACGAGTTTAAAATGATTTATTGTACGAATGGTCACTTTTCAACTTAACCTGCGCGGAAATATAGCAAGTTTTACAGAAATTAATGGTTTAATTTTAAACTTGTAGGCTTTGTAAATAAAAATAAAATAACTGTTTTCATTAATTCGTTTTAGGCGTATAAAGAAGTTTATATTATGACTTACCCATGTCGTCGATGAGCGGTGCCATTCTTAGTGTTACACCAACCAGCAAGAGGCAGAGGAAAAGTAACAAACACGCGGTTACCATTATTGTATAACGCGCCCTCCGAGGTAATTCATCGGGATCTAGCACCTACAAAAATAAGTGAAATTAGTCTAAATTTAAAAAAAAGGCAAAATTACTATATGTAAAGTCAAAAGACGCTAAGAACATTGTATGTAAAACTTAGTATACCTATTATAGTTAGCAAATTTGTTCTCTAAAGTAGTTTTTTACTTTAGTGTACACTCTTTGAAATGTAAATGCTTTACATATTATGAATTATTATTGTGTTATACATTTTACACTCGTAGGATAATATCTTCAATACTTTTCAAAATCTTTTCTTTCAATGTATAAAATAAGAGATGATTTAATTAGGTATTTCATCCCGTTAAAGAACGTTGTAGCTAGTAAAATTAGTGACGTAATGAGACTTCGTCTATGATTTTTTAACACTATACTAGTGATAAAGCAACTATGATAAAGAGCGAAAGCATTCTTCTAATCAGGACTGATTTGTGTGAGAAGGTCAAGCATTACATCCGCAGTCAGAAACTAAATTTATCAACTTTCAAAATCAACTTTTGTTTGAAAGGCAGTATTATAAAAACTTGGTTCTTTTCTCTTTTATCACATTACATGATGATGCCATGCTTATTATTTAAAGAGTCAAATGCTATAAAAAGATTTTTGAAATACGATTATTAAATCTAAGAAACATAATAATTTTGATTAACAAAAATTTTTTCTTCGTTTTTAGTTTTATTGCTATTATTAATATGTAATTTGTGTTCAGTGCCATCTATGAGCAACTCTTAGATAAACGTACTATTTTAAAAAGTGTTTAAAGCGCCCTCTTTTGACACATATATCAAAGTGTAGCAGACAATGATATTAGCGCATGAAATACGCCATCTCGTAATGAAATTCGTCGCTTAAAATAAACATTACAAGTTTTTTTTTGAAAAATAAGGTTAGGGTACCACTTCACGAGTTAATCAATTTGCAAATGCACATAATTAAGCATACTTTTAGTAATTGTACAGAACTAATTCTGGCTGTGTGCTTAGTCATTACGACATTGTATTGAGACTAGTCTAAGAAAACATTTCCGCCCATTACTACAATTCCAACAGCGCTGTCAATACATTTATGTAGTTAAACAGGAGCTGTCTGACATGTCAAGAAATGACGGCCAACTATTTTTATCTATATTAAATATATAGAAATAGAATAATTCTTAACAATTTTTCACGAATATTCATTAAGTCTTATAATTTTTTGTTGCTTCTTTGAAAAACCTACTATTTCTAAAATACATTGAACCTACAAAAACATAATTTATAATTAACTTAACATTCTCTTTCATTTCACAGCAAAAATGTTTCTTAATAAAGTTTTAGCATATTCCACCTAGTAGATACATGAGTTTCTGAACTTATATATTTACATATGTAATATATTTATCGGAAAATATTTTGTATCCCGTTGATTACAATTTTATTAATATTTTAAAATCCAATACGTAGACATATAACTAGGATCAATAATGTTATATATCTTATATCTTCTCATCATCATCATCTTATATCTATACCATATAAATAAATAAAAAGTACCGTCAAAATCGGACTAGACGTTTCCGATACTAACGGAATCAAACAAATATACAGTAACACTATTTTTTTTGATAAATTTTTGTTTTTTTTTTTAACTATTTATTACCAGATGTTTCAAGTAGACTTATAATTAAGGGAATACCAATGTCAAACAGACCAAAATTTTGTAAATTTTCCATTTTCTACAAACATCGTATAAACATTCATACTATTTAAATAATAATTGTTATTTTTATATTACATAAAGAAACTTCAATTTTATTTACATGTTTAGATACTAATAAGTTTTTGAAAGACTTTTATGTTTCATCACGAAAGTATTTTAAGGTTACATAATGTTTGATACAATTCATTATTTAAATATTAAGTTTGTGAGAATTTCAAGTATGTCTGATTTCTTATTATGTATTTGTGTTAGTTAAAAGTAAAGCAATATTACCTATCTGTCCACGGGACTTACATGTATAACTTTGGCTTGTTCGTCTATTGCGGAAACGAGGAGGGTTCGATGCTTTTTAGGCTTTTGTGAGTGCGAATGTGTGTGCGGGCTGCGCCTGCGCCGACGACGACGGCGCTCCATCTCCAACCGCTCCGGACAGTTTAGGTCTCTGATGGTACAGAAAGATAAGAGATTTTTTATTTACAATTATCTTTACAAAATTTGGTAAAGGATTACTTTTGACGTTGATAATATTAAAACTAACAATTTAAATATTATATCTTCTTTCTATAAATATTATCTATGATATCAATTTTCTTTTTGTAAATATAATATATTACACTAATAATCTGGAATAAAATTAAAACAATTAAAAAAGGAAAGTGATTATTTAAATAATTTTGTATTATATCCGCATTTAAATCTATATAATTTAAATGTCATAAAATAGAATTATTTTCTTAGAGTATCTATATAATAAAAATTAATTGCTGTTCGTTAGTCTCACTAAAACTCGAGAACGGCTGGACCGATTTGGCTAAATGTGGTCTAGAATTATTCGTGCAAGTCCAGGGAAGGTTAATAAGGTGAGAAAATATGGAAAAAGTGCCTGGAATATGGTAAAAATAACAATTTCTCTTTTTCATTGAGGTGACCAGATTTTTAGATAGGCAAAGCGGGACAACTCTGAAGGAATAATAATATCGTAATTTTTTTTTAGTTTTAACATAAGTACAGTTTATAAATGTTTTTTTATATAAGTGAATTTGTTTGAGTAGATTGTAGTAATTTTGTAAAATATTGTAAAAATCTTCACAAGAATTTGATAAATTAGTTTGATTGACTTGAAATATTTGCAAAATTTTATTCGTATATTACTTTCTAAAATTTCTTTCGAGGTTAAGGTGGGTGATACACCTTTTGTCATAAATATAAAATATGAAGACTACGAGTATTTTAAGCTAAGTTTAAGAAAATGTATGCATTTATGAAATATTTAAATAAATTACTTACTTTATTTTTCTATGGTAAGAAACAGATTTGTAATATTTATTTGTTTAATTATCTTGCTAGCACACAGTACGGATACAAAGTGTATCATTTGAGAGACAAATACAATGTAACTGGGTAGCAAAAGCAATATGTACGCAAAACAATGATTTCATAAATTTAAAATTTTACTTAATTCTAAAAGTCGAGACTTTTGAAAAACGTCGCGTGACGCGGGATTAATAGTAAAAAAATCAGGACTGTCCCGTTAAAAGCGAGATGTCTGGTCTCCTTACTTTAGATACATAAAACGTCAAAAATTTGAAGTTCGTCCCGTCATTTAGACACCAAATACAATTTAAAAGAATATTTTTGATTTTGACATTTGATATTGACAACCAACAATTTCTGATGCAACTATAATATTTTACGAACTTTAGCGGGAATCTGGGCGTAAAGGTCGCGTTGTCTCGGTTGAATTTTTTTTAGTGCCATATGCAGTATGTTCAATTTGAGTGTATCATGCAGTAAATTAGTGTGTTCGTGTGCAGCGACTGTAGAATTCAAGCAGGAACACGACTTTCCTAAGTTCAGATTGGTTCAAAATAGTAGTTAAGTCTTAACTTTACTTTGTTAATCTTTTGTGATAGTGACACTATTTACCGCTGAGTGCGCGAGAACTTTCCCTACTTTGATTATTTACAAAATATATTTTGAATACATATCTTTCCTCATGTATAAAAAAACAAAAAAATAAGTTACAGGAAATAATTCAAGATATTCAGTTGTATTTTCCGAACCTTCCTATGAATTGTGATTATATACATTATATGTAAGTTCAGTGAGCAATAGTTCGTTTTAGACATATCGGTAAAAATATTTAACAAATTCAATATCGAAGTTTTAATAAATTTTGTGTTGTTATAAAGAAATATTTACTTGCGATGCATTTGAAGTTTGAGCTTCTTCCGTTTGTGTCTGGCGATCTCATGTTCGCACCAGTGTGATGGTACTGCATCACCAGGGCTGCCAATTATAGAGTTCTCCTCTGTAATAATAACAACAAACGGTGTTAATCACATTCTACAACACAAGTGGTATTACACGGGGAAAAAATTATCTATAGAGCTTTTATTAAAAATATCGATGACGCTGAATAATATTTAGCGTATACTTTTTAATGCGCAACCCAGAAGAGTGGATCAGGTTAAATTACTGGGGTAAATGTATAAACATTTTTTGACAATAAAATAAAAGTACCTCAAACAGGCAAAGGGTTAGTCATTGCACCATGAAAGCAAGTTACAAAAGCAGCACAACACTTACCGTCAGGTACATGATCTCGTAGTAACAGTAGCAGTGGATGGGTGCGCGCGCGTTTTCTCATCTGTTCGGCGTGCAGTGCGCGCGCCTTCCGCTCCACCAGCGCAACAAGAACCGCCTCCAGTTGGGCCGCGCCTGAACCCTCGGTACATACTGCCTTGTCGACCGTCTATAACACGGAAAACATGAAATATATATTGGCCACTTCTTTCTTTTATCGGTGTTAAACGGTTCAAGGAATGTTAATATCAAACCGATGCTTATAAAAATCATAGGCTGATCTTAACAAATCTTAAGAATTACAAATTTTACTGATAATATTAGGCCTGTCTTATGATTTCAATGAAACAAAAAATGTAGTTCGCTTGGACAACAACTGATTTATTTTCACTGCCGACTTTTTCACTAAAATAAGTTACAGGAAATAATTCAAGATATTCAGTTGTATTTTCCGAACCTTCCTATGAATTGTGATTATATACATTATATGTAAGTTCAGTGAGCAATAGTTCGTTTAGATATATCGGTAAAAATATTTAACAAATTCAATATCGAAGTTTTAATAAATTTTGTGTTGTTATAAAGAAATATTTACTTGCGATGCATTTGAAGTTTGAGCTTCTTCCGTTTGTGTCTGGCGATCTCATGTTCGCACCAGTGTGATGGTACTGCATCACCAGGGCTGCCAATTATAGAGTTCTCCTCTGTAATAATAACAACAAACGGTGTTAATCACATTCTACAACACAAGTGGTATTACACGTGGAAAAAATTATCTATAGAGCTTTTATTATAAATATCGATGACGCTGAATAATATTTAGCGTATACTTTTTAATGCGCAACCCAGAAGAGTGGATCAGGTTAAATTACTGGGGTAAATGTATAAACATTTTTTGACAATAAAATAAAAGTACCTCAAACAGGCAAAGGGTTAGTCATTGCACCATGAAAGCAAGTTACAAAAGCAGCACAACACTTACCGTCAGGTACATGATCTCGTAGTAACAGTAGCAGTGGATGGGTGCGCGCGCGTTTTCTCATCTGTTCGGCGTGCAGTGCGCGCGCCTTCCGCTCCACCAGCGCAACAAGAACCGCCTCCAGTTGGGCCGCGCCTGAACCCTCGGTACATACTGCCTTGTCGACCGTCTATAACACGGAAAACATGAAATATATATTGGCCACTTCTTTCTTTTATCGGTGTTAAACGGTTCAAGGAATGTTAATATCAAACCGATGTTTATAAAAATCATAGGCTGATCTTAACAAATCTTAAGAATTACAAATTTTACTGATAATATTAGGCCTGTCTTATGATTTCAATGAAACAAAAAATGTAGTTCGCTTGGACAACAACTGATTTATTTTCACTGCCGACTTTTTCACTAAAATAATCTACAAAATACATCTACCTACAACAGCCTGTATTTTAACTTTAATTGTAGTTAGATCAGTGTACGTCTTGCCTACCCTCGCAAAAAGAGGGCTAATGTAAGTTAATTGAAATCGTACATAATGATAATACGAATAAAATTTCTAGTACATTTGCTCTTTAATATTATTAAAGAGCAAATGTACTTGACGACGAAGAAATACGTAATGAGATGCTTTTTAGACATTAAAAATTATATTACGGATATATAAAGCCCGCAAAACCTTATGTATTAACTAAAACGAGGTGAACGCTTATGCATATTTTAAAAGAACATTGTGAACATTTTCGTCTACTTGTACGAAAGGAAAGAACATATTTTTTTATACTTTCATAGAATGATATTTCTTTATACCTCTTGAATATACCTATCTACCTTTTGAATCCGTTTTCCCAGAAACAAATCGACCTCATCTCGCAATGTCGGCTAAATGATACCTATAAAAGTAAGGTACCTACAATCCAAATTGCAACCCTGATACGGAAATTAACAAGCGCGTTACACTTCGTAAAATAGATGCCTCCCCACTCTACCATAATTTAAATGAGCTATTCACACAGCAAACGATTCAGATCTATTGTAGAAAATACGATATCGATGACGATATCTTTTAATTTGATCATTATAGGGAAGACACTGCCTTTTGCAACACAGCGAAGGCTAAAGCAGAGAGCAGGGACTCCTCTATTTATGTAAAATGCATTTTGGTGAAAAAATATTTTGAATTTGAATTTGATAGGCGACTTAAATGCTAATTTTAAATTAGGTTTTTATCGGAGGACATTCTCCAAATTATACCGTGTTCTGAGGTAATTGGTTCCCACTTAAGTATTCTTATTCGTCTCAACGGTGATCGGTGATCTTCTGCGAATAGCTCCAATGCCTCTCAGCACTTCATCTTGGTTCAGAGAAGGGTACCGTTTCCACGGTCTCCAATAAACGCGAGACCAAGTTCTCACTTCATGGTTTTATTGTAAGGGACGATCGAACTCTTAAATTTATTCTTAATTACCGATAATAACCAGTCATAATTTTTAATTATTAAGACTTCGTTAGGACTATTAATTAAGACATCGTTTTCTCAAATAATATAGAAAATGTCGTTTACGTCAAAATGTTCTCTACAAAAATCCTTCACCGAAAAGCAGTAAGCAAACAATTCGATCAACATAGTAATAAGAATACAAATCAGAAATAACATATCATTAATTAACATTTCGCAATAAAGAAAAACTGCTAAAATATTAATTACATCAATCAACATCGACGTTAAATGCTAAACTTTATTAGATGATTACGTTTTCACGCTAAACCGTGAAAGTTTGTAAAGGGAATCAGTATTTTCTCTTAGGGATTCGTGAATTCATTGCGGCTATGCTATTAAGCGCTTGTTTTATAACTGGTGCTATTCATGGTAGAAAGTAAACGTAAATCTTACATCGGTCGACTGTTGTCGCATTGTGAGAGGGCGGCCAGCCCACGTGGCTGGTCATCGCCTCTTGTCCACCGCTACCTCCAGTCTCTTGGCACCTGAAAACAAATGATTGCACTATTTTTAAGTTATCCCGATTATTTTGTTAGCTGATCCACCTAGCGCGCAATAGAAACATTTACGCAGAGCTGGTGTCCAATCTCCATTAGTTGGAGAGGCACTTTAAGAAGAAGAAGATCATTTTGTGCTAAACCTATCGGTGTTGTCACCTTTTCATTATCAGTAAATTTCAATATTAAAAAGATAGTTGTTAACGACATGGCTTTATAATATAGACTAAAAATACCGAAAACCATTACTTGTTTTTCCGTGATTGTAAACAAAAAGATATCTAATCTTTATTAAGGAAAGAAAGACTACCTTTTTTTCAATTTCGAAATAACCAAATAAATACATTTAGGAAATGAGAACACAAACCCCTATAAAGGCCGTGTGTGACAAATGACGGCCGAGTAGTTTCACTACAAAGCAGTATTTCTATAACACAGCGGTCTGAAACGACCTAAAAAAACATGAGCACTTGTACAAATGACAAAACGATAAACAAAAACAAAAATGAATATTTGTTAATAGCGCATTCGCGGTGCTCGTTTTCATTAAATGATAGAAAGTTTATCAAAATATTTCTTTCATAAATATTGTTTCACCCAATTGAACAATTTTTTTTTTATAAATACATATAAAAAACGAATTGAATCTTTCATAGCAAAAATATATTACAATAGCACATACTAAATGGCTTTGGCATTCTTTACGTGTCGAACCCTTAGCGATAAAGACATAGCAACTGCGGACGGAAGTTTAAAATAAAGTTTACTAGAACTATGTCCAGTATTACATTTTCGTAAAATGAAATTGGTCGCCATAGAATTATAGCATTGGTATTGGTGTATATTTGTTTAATAAGGACACAAAATTTATAGGCACAGTGTTGTTTTTATTCAAACAAGACGACTAGCACAGTAAGGTAAGTAAAATCGATTACTGCGCGAAAGACCTTGTGTTTTTTTAACAATATACTTTAATTGGACGGAAAGTGACGCAAGCTACTATTTCCTCTTACGTGTTATTAACATAAAAGAACAAGCAAAATGATTTACCGGACATTGGTCTCTCTGATAGATACAATCGCAGTGATTACCTATACCGCCAGTAGACTATTACATGTACCATGATTAATTATTACTGCACCATAAGTGATTAATGTGAAAACATTGTTGCGAAAAACGCTGTTTATTATACGCTTTGAGGTTAATTGAACCAGCTTTACTTTCATCTGTAAAGAGGAAAATTAATTAGCCAAATGGAATTATTCCAGAAGGGTCTGTCATGTTATAGTCCAATCAACAGGCTAGGTTCACCATGTATTGATTATTTCATAAAGTGGTTTAAAATTCCACTTTCATATCAGTTCGTGGGTACTCGAAACAGACACAAACGTCGCGACGATAGTTGTTAAATTATCCCGCGCGACATGAGTCTTTGTAGGTCAAATAGTTATAGAGACGCTTTGTATGCCTGCCGCCGTTTAATGTTAGTCGGAGTTCATGACAAGGAGAGTCTATAGAATTAAACATACCTTTTTACGTCATACAATTTTAATATTGACGGTACTTATGCCGGCGGTAGTATTACGCGTGGTAACTGAATCTGTATGAAGAATTACTAATAAGATCCAATTTAAAACTCCGAGACTTTCATATGTAATATTTTATTGCACAAACTTTGTAGAGCAACATGATGCTTTGAAAACTATTTTTCTTGAACTTAAGCACTTCCTCGACATTAAATTGGGTCCTTAATTAACCTATTAACTATTTTATTAATATTTATATGGTTGCTCTTCTTTTTTGGTGCATTTTTATCCCTACGAGATTTGTCAGATTTATTGACACAAAACTGACTGATAAAAATAGTATTTTTATACCTACAGTACACACACTTGAATTTTACTCTTATTTATTTCTGTTTTAAGATGAAATGGTTTAACAAGTTGTAAATTTCATTAATATGAATCTAATAACGATTAATAAGCTTCAACAGATTCTATAAGGTAGAGCACCAAATCCGTATTACTTCTGTATAAAAATACAATATCCTTTATAGTTATACTAGCTGACCCAGCAAACTTCGTTTCGCTTCAAAATCAATAAATAAAAACGCTTATTGATAATTCCAGACTATTTCAACTTTAGTAAAGAGTGTGATGAAAAGTTAACCAGAAAAAAATAATTCGTAATCACAAAAAATGCCCGTTATTAATTTGGTTTTTCTATTATATTTAAATGCACACGTTGATTGACCTAAGTCACGACGTCTTATCTTTGGCATTATAAATTGTAGATAATCAAAGTAGGGAAGTTCTCGCGCACTCAGCGGTAAATAGTGTCACTATCACAAAAGATCAACAAAGTAAAGTTAAGACTTAACTACTGTTTTGAACCAATCTGAACTTAGGAAAGTCGTGTTCCTGCTTGAATTCTACAATCGCTGCACACGAACACACTAATTTACTGCATGATACACTCACATTGAACATTCAACTGCATTATGCACTAAAAAAAAATTCAACCGAGACAACGCGACCTTTACGCCCAGATTCCCGCTAAAGTTCGTAAAATATTATAGTTGCATCAGAAATTGTTGGTTGTCAATATCAAATGTCAAAATCAAAAATATTCTTTTAAATTGTATTTGGTGTCTAAATGACGGGACGAACTTCAAATTTTTGACGTTTTATGTATCTAAAGTAAGGAGACCAGACATCTCGCTTTTAGCGGGACAGTCCTGATTTTTTTACTATTAATCCCGCGTCACGCGACGCTTTTCAAAAGTCCCGACTTTTAGAATTAAGTAAAATTTTAAATTTATGAAAATCATTGTTTTGCGTAACTTATTGCTTTTGCTACCCAGTTACATTGTATTTGTCTCTCAAATGATACACTTTGTATCCGTACTGTGTGCTAGCAAGATAATTAAACAAATAAATATTACAAATCTGTTTCTTACCATAGAAAAATAAAGTAAGTAATTTATTTAAATATTTCATAAATGCATACATTTTCTTAAACTTAGCTTAAAATACTCGTAGTCTTCATATTTTATATTTATGACAAAACGTGTATCACCCACCTTAACCTCGAAAGAAATTTTAGAAAGTAATATACGAATAAAATTTTGCAAATATTTCAAGTCAATCAAACTAATTTATCAAATTCTTGTGAAGATTTTTACAATATTTTACAAAATTACTACAATCTACTCAAACAAATTCACTTATATAAAAAAACATTTATAAACTGTACTTATGTTAAAATTAAAAAAAAATTACGATATTATTATTCCTTCAGAGTTGTCCCGCTTTGCCTATCTAAAAATCTGGTCACCTCAATGAAAAAGAGAAATTGTTATTTTTACCATATTCCAGGCACTTTTTCCATATTTTCTCACCTTACTAACCTTCCCTGGACTTCCACGAATAATTCAAGACCACATTTAGCCAAATCGGTCCAGCCGTTCTCGAGTTTTAGCGAGACTAACGAACAGCAATTCATTTTTATTATATAGACTAGCTGACCCGACAGACTTCGTTCTGTCAAAAAAAAATGGAATGTTCTTTGTTCCTGCCTATTTTATAGCCGGGGCAAAAAAATCTCCTGAACAGAACCGTCACCCTGGTTATGGGCGGTGTGTGGGGTTCAGCACTATATGTATTCATCTAATAACTAATATTTAGATATTAGTGGGTTCCAGAAGAGTGGCCAAAGTTATAATTAAAGTACATAAGTTATATTTACTATAATAATTTTTTAGGAACAAATAACTGTCACATTCTAAATCTTTTTGACAGAATGTAGTCTATCAGGTCCGCCAGATGGTAACGCGGTTTGTGCTCGACTGATGTATTGACGTGTAAACGAATGCATTTTAAGTCGGGCGCCGAAACTAAAACAAAAGAAATAATATCGCGAAGCCGACACCAAATTGAAAATCAGTATGGTGGATCATAGCTATCATCATCATTAGCTCTTACATTTTGTGACTATTTATGTTATTAATTCATTCGTTTTAATATTTGACTCTTTAGCGTTACGAACGCGCCTACATTGCTTAGACAGCAGTGAAAGCTTGTAATTGAATATAAACTTTTGTTAGTTAGTTTCTGGTTTATGGTTTCTGGTTACTGGTTTCTGGTTTCTGGCTACTGGTTTCTGGTTACTGGTTTCTGGTTACTGGTTTCTGGTTTCTGGTTACTGGTTTCTAGTTTTTGGTTACTGGTTTCTGGTTTCTGGTTACTGGTTTCTGGTTTCTGGTTTCTGGTTACTGGTTTCTGGTTACTGGTTTCTGGTTTCTGGTTACTGGTTTCTGGTTTCTGGTTTCTAGATTTCAGATGTCAGATTTAAATTTTTTATTTTCCATTTTCAATATTCTGTATACAATATCCAATATCCAATATCCAATATCCAATATCCAATATCCAATATCCAATATCCAATATCCAATATCCAATATCCAATATCCAATATCCAATATCCAATATCCAATATCCAATATTCCAATATTCCAGTATTCCAATATTCCAATATTCCAATATTCCAATATTCCAATATTCCAACGTTCCAATATTCCAACGTTCCAATATTCCAATGTTCCAATATTCCAACATTCCAACATTCCAACATTCCAATGTTCCAATATTCCAATAATCCAATATTCCATTCCCCATTGCCCATTTCCCATTGCCCATTGCCCATTTCCCATTGCCCGTTGCCCATTTCCCATTGCCCATTGCCCATTGCCCATTGCCCGTTGCCCATTTCCCATTGCCCATTGCCCATTGCCCATTGCCCATTTCCATTGCCCATTGCCATTGCCCGTTGCCCGTTGCCCGTTGCCCATTGCCCATTGCCCATTTCCTATTGCCCATTGCCCATTGCCCATTTCCCATTGCCCATTGCCCATTTCCCATTGCCCATTGCCCATTTCCCATTGCCCATTGCCCATTCCCATTGCCCATTGCCCGTTGCCCGTTGCCCGTTGCCCGATGCCCATTGCCCGTTGCCCGATGCCCATTGCCCATTTCCATTGCCCATTTCCTATTGCCCATTGCCCATTGCCCATTTCCCATGCCCATTGCCCATTTCCATTGCCCATTGCCCATTCCCATTGCCCATTGCCCATTGCCCATTGCCATTGCCCATTTCCCATTGCCATTGCCCATTGCCCATTGCCCTTTCCCATTGCCCGTTGCCGTTGCCCGTTGCCCGTTGCCCATTTCCCATTGCCCATTGCCCATTCCCATTGCCCATGCCCATTGCCCATTCCCATTGCCCATTTCCCATTGCCCATTCCCATTTCCCATTGCCCATTGCCCATTCCCATTGCCCATTGCCCGTTGCCCGTTGCCCGTTGCCCGATGCCCATTGCCCGTTGCCCGATGCCCATTGCCCATTTCCATTGCCCATTTCCTATTGCCCATTGCCCTTGCCCATTTCCCATTGCCCATTGCCCATTGCCCATTTCCCATTGCCCATTGCCATTGCCCATTTCCTATTGCCCATTGCCATTGCCCGTTGCCCATTTCCCATTGCCCATTGCCCTTGCCCATTGCCCATTGCCATTGCCCATTTCCAACTTTCAACTTTCAATTTTCAATTTTCAATTTCCTGTTTACAGTTTTCAATTTTCAATTTTCAATTTTCAATTTTCAATTTTCAATTTTCAATTTTCAATTTTCAATTTTCAATTTTCAATTTTCAATTTTCAATTTTCAATTTTCAATTTTCAATTTTCAATTTTCAATTTTCAATTTTCAATTTTCAATTTTCAATTTTCAATTTTCAATTTTCAATTTTCAATTTTCAATTTTCAATTTTCAATTTTCAATTTTCAATTTTCAATTTTCAATTTTCAATTTTCAATTTTCAATTTTCAATTTTCAATTTTCAATTTTCAATTTTCAATTTTCAATTTTCAATTTTCAATTTTCAATTTTCAATTTTCAATTTTCAATTTTCAATTTTCAATTTTCAATTTTCAATTTTCAATTTCCTGTTTACAGTTTTCAATTTTCAATTTTCAATTTTCAATTTTCAATTTTCAATTTTCAATTTTCAATTTTCAATTTTCAATTTTCAATTTTCAATTTTCAATTTTCAATTTTCAATTTTCAATTTTCAATTTTCAATTTTCAATTTTCAATTTTCAATTTTCAATTTTCAATTTTCAATTTTCAATTTTCAATTTTCAATTTTCAATTTTCAATTTTCAATTTTCAATTTTCAATTTTCAATTTTCAATTTTCAATTTTCAATTTTCAATTTTCAATTTTCAATTTTCAATTTTCAATTTTCAATTTTCAATTTTCAATTTTCAATTTTCAATTTTCAATTTTCAATTTTCAATTTTCAATTTTCAATTTTCAATTTTCAATTTTCAATTTTCAATTTCCTGTTTACAGTTTTCAATTTTCAATTTTCAATTTTCAATTTTCAATTTTCAATTTTCAATTTTCAATTTTCAATTTTCAATTTTCAATTTTCAATTTTCAATTTTCAATTTTCAATTTTCAATTTTCAATTTTCAATTTTCAATTTTCAATTTTCAATTTTCAATTTTCAATTTTCAATTTTCAATTTTCAATTTTCAATTTTCAATTTTCAATTTTCAATTTCCTGTTTACAGTTTTCAATTTTCAATTTTCAATTTTCAATTTTCAATTTTCAATTTTCAATTTTCAATTTTCAATTTTCAATTTTCAATTTTCAATTTTCAATTTTCAATTTTCAATTTTCAATTTTCAATTTTCAATTTTCAATTTTCAATTTTCAATTTTCAATTTTCAATTTTCAATTTTCAATTTTCAATTTTCAATTTTCAATTTTCAATTTTCAATTTTCAATTTTCAATTTTCAATTTTCAATTTTCAATTTTCAATTTTCAATTTTCAATTTTCAATTTTCAATTTTCAATTTTCAATTTTCAATTTTCAATTTTCAATTTTCAATTTTCAATTTTCAATTTTAACCAATGAACCTAGGACAGTGGTGTTCCTGCTTGAATTCTACAATCGCTGCACACGAACACACTAATTTACTGCATGATACTACACTCACATTGAACATTCAACTGCATTATGCACAAAAAAATAAAAATTCAACCGAGACAACGCGACCTTTACGCCCAGATTCCCGCTAAAGTTCGTAAATATTCTTCTTCTTCCCAATTGATGGCATGAGCACGGTTTGTGAGTGAGCCAGTGTCATGTGTAGACAAATAAAATAAAAGAATAAAAATCCTTAAAATATTATCTGCGTGGTTAATTCGTCCGCCATGTTTCTCCCTTTTCTCGTGAAATATTATAATTGCAATGAGTAATGTTGGTTGTCAATATCAATGTCAAAATCAAAAATATTCTTTTAAATTGTATTTGGTGTCTAAATGACGGGACGAACTTCAAATTTTTGACGTTTTATGTATCTAAAGTAAGGAGACAGACATCTCGCTTTTAGCGGGACAGTCCTGATTTTTTTACTATTAATCCCGCGTCACGCGACGTTTTTCAAAAGTCCCGACTTTTAGAATTATGTAAAATTTTAAATTTATGAAAATCATTGTTTTGCGTAACATATTGCTTTTGCTACCCAGTTACATTGTATTTGTCTCTCAAATGATACACTTTGTATCCGTACTGCGTGCTAGCAAGATAATTAAACAAATAAATATTACAAATCTGTTTCTTACCATAGAAAATAAAGTAAGTAATTTAATTTAAATATTTCATAAATGCATAAATTTTCTTAAACTTAGCTTAAAATACTCGTAGTCTTCATACTTTATATTGATGACAAAACGTGTATCACCCACCTTAACCTCGAAAGAAATTTTAGAAAGTAATATACGAATAAAATTTTGCAAATATTTCAAGTCAATCAAACTAATTTATCAAATTCTTGTGAAGATTTTTACAATAGTTTACAAAATTACTACAATCTACTCAAACAAATTCACTTATATAAAAAAAACATTTATAAACTGTACTTATGTTAAAACTAAAAAAAAATTACGATATTATTCCTTCAGAGTTGTCCCGCTTTGCCTATCTAAAAATCTGGTCACCTCAATGAAAAAGAGAAATTGTTGTTTTTACCATATTCCAGGCACTTTTTCCATATTTTCTCACCTAACTAACCTTCCCTGGACTTCCACGAATAATTCAAGACCACATTTAGCCAAATCGGTCCAGCCGTTCTCGAGTTTTAGCGAGACTAACGAACAGCAATTCATTTTTATTATATAGATGTACTACCCGAACACAACAGATGTTGTCATATTAAACATTATTGTACATTATATTTTTCTAAAAACAAGATTTTTTTTTCGCCGTGGAAAAGTTTAAAATAATACAAAAGTTTATATGCGGCAAGCGGGTACGCCAACGCCATCTCATAGCGAATTTGGCATCAAAGAGGACAAATAATTTTTTTTATTAAAAACTGATATTCACCAGTTTTTACAGATATCGGTCTAAGATTGGCAAATGTTAAATAATATTACGTATGTAGGAATATGTGTCAACCACAATCATCATTTAAGCTTATAATATTCCTGCCAATATATTTCATAGCTATGTAATGATTGAATATCTATCCACGAGCGTTCTCATCGCTCTCATTGTATTGTCGGCCATTGTATTGTATCACAGTCACGTGTATGAATGTCTATGTATAAGAACGAAACAGATTAACGGTTATGGTTAAGGATGAGTTAAATTATTAATTACCTAACCAAGAAATATCGACGATTATAGCTATAATAAATTTAAAAAATAATAATGTCTAAGAAATGAATGTATTTGTTATTCTCATAACATTATTTTTAAACACAGCTACTTATAAACCACGACAACAACATTTTTACAACTTCATTGTTATGCCACAATTCCTCCATTTTGCTCTATAAATTTGTAATATCATCCCAAACAGGGCTCACGCCGCCATTTAATAATAACAGTTTTGTTATATCGAAAAGATGAAAATAGAGGTTAAGTAGGCTTCGCAGAAATAATATTAACGAAAGGTATCATCTACGTATTATATAAAATTAAGGTCTCGAAAATTCCATCAAATAATATCAACTTTAAAGATTGAATAAATCAGTGACAAAATATGTAATAAAACTATTTATTTTTAATGATAACATACTTTATGGCATATTATTAATAATTTTAAATTTACAAAATGGTTGTCCAGTTTATTTGATATTAATAACTGAACAAACTTTAAACAATTACAATATGCAGGTCGCTCTCCGCAATGCAGGTATATTTTAGCGAACGAAAAGTTAATGTTACAAAATAAAATGTTTTTAACATTTTTATGTAATTGAGATAAAAAAAAGTTTGTACCTATTTAGGACGAAGAATTTTACGTTAAATATAAAGTTTATACTTATTTGAAAAGAAAAAAAAAGGAATTCATCAACCACCATTTTCATTAAAAACTTGGTCCATTTTAGATGACGTTTTAAGATAATAAGTTCAAATGAAATTGTGTTTGCCTATACCGGAAATAAATCAAACCGCAAAACCATCTTGACACATTTTCGCAGCTCTATTTTTAAATTATCAAGAGATCGTTGCTGAAATCCAATACTCATCGATAGTTCGTACAAAATTTGTTATATAAAATTGGTTTAAGTAATTTTAGCACTTCCATAACTAGGTACAGTAATATTTTCTTCAGAGCTATAACCAACTGCAGAATCAAAAATCTAACTTTTACTTAGCGTTCGAAACAAATCAGTCTAGACATAAGCAGAAATAAATAATAACTCTAAAATCCAATCTAAAGTTGCATAAGTTCCAGAATTTCTAAAATTATGAAGATTCTACTTAATGTTCTAGAAGCTATTCAATCAATAAAAAAGGTTTACTGAAGTATTTTTTGTACCAAAAAACATTTAATATTCATAAACGGATACCAGTCAAAACCACTTCCTGAGTTGCCACCGATGTGGTATTGACAATTGTTAGTCACACGATACCGATTTTGAAACTAAAATAATAATAAACTAATTTATTAACGTATAGGCGGCGGTATTTTATTCCAAAGCTTCGAGACTTGATTTAGTAAGCCATGCAAATAATTTGTTAAATATCATCCAATGATTTATTATCGTAAACATAACATACTTACTTCCTTGTAATGTTTAAGACATTTTTCAACTGTTTATCGAAACCATTTTAATTGATAGAAACAAGAATCGTAAAGAAACTAAAGTACATAAAACATTTTATACGTTTACTTGTAGACGGTTTCCTCTGCAAGTGGCGGCCTATTGTATTTCGGTCTTAAGTGCACTTTTTCTGGTGAAATTACTGGGGTAATGAGACAAGCGCAGAACGCGGTGTCGAACAAGAATTCGTGGTTTTATTGTTTTACTCGTAGATAATACTACAATATAACGATTTTTACCTAAAACATACAAATTATATGATACGTATAAGTTAATGACCGTAACGCTTTGTTTACTTGCATTTTAATGTCGGGTAATCCTTTTTTGAAAGAAAGAAGAAGAAAGAAAGAAAGAAAAACATTTATTAGGGGATAAGTACATACATAAAACAATATACAAAACAAAAAAAAAAAAAACCTTTTTAAAACCCCTAATAGGGCCCAACTCAGCATAAAGCTGCGGCACTAGTACCCAGTGCCACAGCGCTGGTATTCTGTTGGTGCCCTTTGTAACGCGTGTTCGCCATCAATATATCATATGATTATATATATATATAGCAATATATATATATATATATATATATATATATATATATATATATATATATATATATATATATATATATATATATATATATATATATATATATATATATATATATATATATATATATATATATATATATATATATATATATAGTATAAATATATACATATACTGTATTTATATACATTGTATTAGTATTATAGTCACACATATATATATACATATACATATATATATATATATATATACATACACACATACACATATATATTCGTTTAAACCAAACAGTAATGAAAATAACTAAAGCTTTACATCTTACATACTCATATATAACATAAAAAAAAATTTTCATAGTATAAAGCGAGCAAGACGTGAGGAGGTAAACTGATACTTCTGTTCGTATCAAATTACGCTCACTGCTTCGCTACTTGATGTGATTTTTTTAGGAAACGTAATGTGAATAATACAGCTACCATCAAAGCAGAAAATACTATATTTACACAACTACAACTTGCCAACAAAAATAGGGGATATATAGACCAAAAGAATATTCTATCACACTCACAGAGATGAGATATGTAAATTAATAAAACATAATTTCTGAATTAAAAACTCTTGTTATTAATTTTTAGTCGGTGCCAAACATGTTATGATAATTTTGTTTTTGTTATTTCTGTAAAGACTTGACTTTACTGGATGGAAAATATTAAGTCCCAGAGCATTCAGCGAAATGTAGCTCTGTTTTAAAATTCAGACTAGCGCTTCATTATTACCAGCGGGTTGTATTATAGACTAGCATACTGTCTGTGCAATGAAATGTGGTGTAAAAATTAATGAGAGAAACAGTAATAATACAACAGTACAACGGTACTCATACTCACACTGGCCAGGGATTCTCATTAAATGCCTAGCTGTTATAACGGTTGCAACATGTAACCTTTGTGATGATGACTTTTGACAGGTATTATGTAAGTTATTTAAAACTTTTTTTAATTTAACGACGCGAAAAGTCAAGCTGGAGATTATCCTGGTTTTAAGATACGCCTGCCCATAACACTGGAGCTATTTAAATTGATATTATATTATTTTGTAATGTACGCTAGCGACAACGTCTTTTAAATCAGTACCCAGTAATATTCGCTTATCACCTTACGTAACACGTAATAGTATATAATATATAAAGTGTACTGCTACACTCAACGTAAAATTAATGTTTTTTAATTATCTGTATTAAAGTCAGGAACTTTATAACTGTTTTGCAAGCTTATAATTCAATATTAATAATCATCTTCGTACTCGAAAATTCATAATAATCTTCGTACAAAATTGCATTTTTTTTTAAATGAACTAGACAGTTGTAAAAAAAAATTAAGTAACTTGCTAGCAACATTGGAAAATTCAACCATAACTGAAAATTCTTTCTTAATACAATTTTATACAAATCTATTTACAAACATTGACAAAACGTTCATAAAAATACTGTATTAGAATAAGCTATGTTCTTTTTTATATATCTTTTAGTTTAAATATATATAAACCTATTATTTCCCACAAATCTAATTTCTTTCCACAAATTAAGAATATTAAAGGCACAAAGTTCGACATTTCCGCGCTTCTTCTTCGTGCGTTTACGGCGCTTAACGACTTACTAATGGGCTGGGATTTATTCCAACATTAATGCTCTGAAAGAACCTCCTTCCGTTAAAAAAAATCGCAAAATATGCGAATTTCGGAATCACACTTATATTTCATTTAAAAATTTATTTCACCTTAGTATTTTTGCTAATGGCGTTGTAGAAGTTATTTTTTCATATTAGATGATCAGTGGTACTTACTAGGGGTTACAAATAAATTGTAACCTATACATAGTAAAATATAGCACAAAAAGTGTTATGTACATTACGGTATATATCGGGCCCAAACGGGTTAAGCAACTGGAGCACACAACAATAACTCAACAAGCACTATTCGCCGGCTTTAGCCGTATATGTAGCCTCTCAGACGCTACAAATTTCCACTTTTATTCTATTGGCAAGCATGGGATAAACAAAACACAGCGCGCTTTCCTGAATAACCTCTTCCGCCAACATCTCGGAGTTAGGCAGACGCAACATGTCCATTATAATAACAGTTTGTATACTTGAACAGGTACGCCGATAACTTATGTTAGTTATTTTGTATATCTTATGTGTATTAGGACTACCTAACTTTATTTACTAATCTTATCTTCCAAAGAAAGTGTATAGCTATTTTTACAGCAATGTTCTCTAACAATAATTGCTTTGATTTATTTCAAACATGAAGTAATTAAATGTACACAGTAGGTACGTGCTTCTAGTTTTTTGTAGTTTTACAGTTTTTTTTATTACCATCATTTCAATCAATCGATGCACTCTACTAGACAAAGACTTTGTCAATTTTGAAATAGTTCAAAGTCCAAAGTTCCCACGCTTTGAAAAGTTAGTTGGTTAGCACGGTATCCTAATTAAGATAAGCTGCTGTATTTTTCTAGAGTTGTTCTGGCTTAATCGCCTTTCACGACACGCTAAGGGATTTGTTTTACTAATCAAAACTTAACTTTGCTAACTCGCTAAATATACACAAACGACGTAACTGTGCGTCTTCTATATTGGTAAAATTACTTTAAATCACGCCTCCACGAAATATTTTAACAAGGAAGAAAGATTCTGCAATCGTTGAAAGTAATTTAACAAATTTACACATTGAGTATTGATTTTAACTTAGATTTTGTAATTTGACTTTAACATTTTATCCTTGTGGCTTTCGCAACGGCTGAAATTACAGAATGCTTTCGTAGAACTCGTAATAAATATAGTGTAAAACAATTAATCATTCAAGCTATTAATATAAATTTTACAAAGGATTTACTTGACAATAACAGAACCCACGATAATGTTCACGAACGTTAATCAAAACCTAGAGCCCGCATATTTTTTATAAATAACAAACAAAACGGTTGTGTTTGTACTGTTATTTAGATTACTGTGAATATTTAACTCTCATGATCCTCGCCCAAATCTTACGAGATTCAAAGTTTTTTTAAAAAAAGTAGTTTATGGACATTACTAAAAGATATTTTATATTTCTTGAAAGTAAACATTGGATATTATCCCATTGCGCATATCCTATTTCTTTAGTCCATCGCTGAATGCTGCGAAAAGGTATAAAAACAAAAGTGTTATTTTTAGCACCCTTTAAAGATAGCAAGGCATATTCGCGTATTCGTAATATTTAATGCGATGTTACGTCTACTTGGAGATCAAAAATGCAGAAACATTTAATATTACCTACCAAATGTTTACATATGACTTTTATATTTGTAACTTAAGAAACAATTAGTTCCGGGTACAAAATTACTACGCCCATGTTCGTTTTAAATTTTTTTTACCGCAAAAAGTTAATCTTCTTCTTTCAGTTACTCGTTTTTACAGAAGCTTCTGGATCGAAAAAAATTCATGAAGATTTATTAAATAATTCAGGCGCAAAAATATACACGTTATCACATTTATACCAACAGTACAAATTTGGAGACAAAAATTGAGAGAAAATAATAATGTCCACGTCGAGATTTATCAACCAATTGCTTTTATAACTTAATTGAACAAACAAACTTCGTACGGGCGGTCATAAAATCACAAAACGAGGCAGCTATAAAAAGATCGTAACATGAAATTACTTTAAAATCCCATTTACCCGAACTTCCAATTCCACAGAGCTTGTTATTTTGATGAGTTGATATACAAACAAACATGTTTGCTTTAACAAATTCAAGATAATAAGAAATTCAAAGGATAAAACATTTAGGAGAGGGATTATTTTAATAGTTTAGTTTGTATTATTGGGAGAATAAAATATAAATAGTTGGCAACGAGCGTTGAATTCGCAAGTCGCCATCAATGTGGACCGACTGGTTTGTAAAGGTCACAAGGAGTAGAACTTCTGGGCTGCAGAATCGGCTAGTGCGAAGATCTTTGGGGAGGGAGACCTATGCTTAGCAATGGACGTCTTGGCATCGCAAATCCTGTACCCGTCTTCAATAAATATCAAAAGTAACAAAGAGTAAAATGTTTGATGAACACGGTTAAGCCTGATAACGCCAATACAAAAGTTACTGTAAATATACAGCTTAATTGTATTTATGTTTTACTTTGCATCTACAACAGATAATGCATCAATCGTCCAAGGCTGGAAACATAATCACCTAAGCAAATTTGTCAACAACCATGATACATAAAAGACTTAACGACAAAAATGATTTTAATAATTCTTAACTTAAAAAAACGTATGCTCTTTATTGGAATCTGATGCTTTTATTTTCTAAATTGTTCATTGGCAGTTTTATTCACAATGTGTAGCAAATCGTTTTCCAATACTTTCCTTTACACATTACATCTTCTATTTCAGATTTGCCCTTAATATATATTGTATTGTTGTTTCCTAAAAAATTTATCAACCCTGGTTTTTTTAATACATTATTTAGTAACTTTGAATACTGCACTATAAACTCTTCGTTTTTATAATATCGATTGCAGAACACTTATAAACATACTATATTTATCATTATATAGTATTGCATTTTACATAAAAGCATATGAAATAAATCTGGGTAATTATATACTTATCTTTAGCCATATACGAAAATGAAAATAATCTAATATCATTTGTGTTACAGAAGAATAGTACATATACTTGTGTAAATTGGAGTAAGACTTTCAGCTAAAATGTACTTCAATAATATAAAAAGTTGACCATACTCTTTAGAACAAAAAAATATGATCTGTGAGATGGAGTAGCTAGTCTCTGCAATTATTTATTAAAGTAGAATTAAGACAATTTTCTAATTAAGACAATATTTAAAGGCAAAGAAAAAACATATTATGTATGAAACCTTAGGAAATAGTTATTTCTGTTTTACATACATACAGCGAAAATTTAATAGAACTCAGGCAACATCGGGTTCGTTCGTTTCCCTGGATATAGGTAATGGCTCAGCTTTATCTACACAGGACTGAACACGCGCGAAGCTTCAATAAATCCGGCTTATGTTGAAACAAAATATTTTTCAGCTTGCAACGATATTTCTCTTCAACAGCGCGGAAACACATAGTGTTTTATTTATCAATGACAAAATCCATTGTGGATTGAAAATAATAAGAATGAACTTAATTACATGACCAATAGTTTTTTCTCTTAGATATTATTATCAATATATCATATATAGCGTAAGATTTTTTTTTTTTTTAATGCTAATATGCGACGAGACGAGCAAGACGTTCACCTGATGGTAAGTGATACGCTTGCCCATGACAACGTGCTGCTAGTTAAGATGGTACACACTGCACCACATTGCGCTCGTCGCCTGAGACATAAGGTGTTAAGTCTCGTTACCCCAGTAATTACACTAGCTACAGCGCCCTTCAAACCGGAACACAGTAATGTTTGCACACTACTATTTGGCGGTTGAAATAGGAGCTGCGGTGGTACCCACCCAGACGGTCTCCGGCAACAGAGACCCAGATCTCATCACATAGCAAAACTGCATTAACACATTTTCTTTAATAACACTTAACAAAATCAAGTCAACTATCACGATACTCTTAGTTTTTAACAAAGAATTCTGCGAAAAACTCACGAAAAGTACAGACAAACATCATTAATACATTTCTACTTATTTTCTTGTCTCCGTAACATGATTTAGCGAAAATGAGTTCTGTCCTCCGGGGATAAAGGGCACCTTCATGGAATAGCTTTTAACCGTAAATATCTGAATACTCTGTCTGTATAATCAGCTTCTAGTCTCAAGTGTATATACAAATAACTGAAGATCTAAGCAATACGGCCTGTGATCATTTATTTAATACCTATAAAAGGCACAATGAAAGAGACATACGTACTTCAATTGAGGCTGTTGATAAAGTAACCTTGTAATAAACTCTTAAATTCGACAAATAAAACAGGCAATAAAAGATAGACGCCGCGTCGGAGGAAAACAAAGATTCATCTTGACGTGTACGAAGAAACACGTAAAAAATCTGATTGGTGTCTTTCATACATCCATAATTTCTATCGTACCTACGTTTGTCTTCTAAGTATTGATGTTAATTTATCTCAACACACAAATTAAAACTAAATAATAAGAATGTTATGAAATAATAACGCTTGTAACAATGATAACAAAGAACCAACAGTTTATATTCAAATTCATCATGAACAACTGTTATAAAAACAAAACATAATATTGCGAATAATTTTCCCATTTAAAAAAACAACGGCGTGCTGTACTTTAAAGTATAACAGGAAAATATCCAAAACTTGGTATGTTTGTACTATTTCCCGTAACCAAAAAGTATTAGACCTATTAAACCCTTCTATTTCTGCCACTCATATAAGAGGTTGTCATAACTTTATTCTATATTTTTATCTTCTTCGTTGATAAAAGAATTGAATTGATAGTGCGTTGGTACTTTGTCTGATAGTATTCGACAACAGAAATCTGCCTAAAATTGGCTAACACTTGACATAAATTTTATATGATACTATGTAAAAATTAAGCCAGAAATGATAAAGCGTGCTCGCTTAGAATATTCTGGCTCTCATATGATTGCATAATAGGTAAATGAAGCTTAAACTAGCTAAGAATCTTAGATACATATTCAATAATTCCACTCAAATAAGGTTTCCGTATAATTAAATCTCGTCTCTTAATTTATTTCAATCCCTTGGCCCTTTAACACCCGCCTTAATACCTCTTAATTAGTTCACTGAGCGTTAATTTAGCCCTTGATGATAATACCAGTAATTTAACACCTCACTACATAATAATTTTTAATGTAGTAAATAATGCTTTCTTTCGTACTGGTTTCCGTCTTGTCATGGCGGTGGTGCAGAAAAGCCGTGGCCTGGTCTCCCTCGGTAAAGCTACGAAGAATTGAAGCCGAATAACGAATGTGGGCAAAGCCTAAGACCAGATCCGTTGCAGGAAGTTAGCGAACTTGCTCTTTTTGCTCCCGCATAAAACTAGGAAATACATAATTTTTAATAAATAGAAAATCTTATTCACGATCTTTTTCTAAAAAATCGTGTTGAGTGGCCTATATCGTCTGCATCCTACCGACGCGGGCGACGCCGCCATCAAATCTCTCGTCCGTACACTGAACAAATTTTAACACTTTTTTAATTAATATATCTCCACTCGTTATTATAGATTATTAACAATCTGTACTTCTTCAATAATCTGCTATTTGTTTTTTAAGTGAGTTGCTGTGCCAGACATAAAATAAAGAAATATATTTATGTTTTTTATTAAGCTTTTATATTACGATACGAAATTTTAAGCTATTTTATTAACTTCAAAGGGCTTTGATTGGTCGAACAACAAGCGGCACTCATCGTAATGAAAACGAAATAACACAAATCTCAACAAATTGTAATTCCAGCTCGACTAGCAGGATGCTGGCGTGGGCAGGCTGTTTGAATATTTTAACACCACGAGCAGTCGTATTCAAACGTCATCGTGATGAATCCTAAATCAGTTCATGTACATCGATGTTTACATAAATGTTGAAATATGTCGACAAAACACACAAAGCAATGTTACGTCTTATCTGTCGTGAATAGTGTTTCAATTTTGTTTATTATGACTTTGCTTTGTACATATTCCATCGACAGGATATTTCAAATTTGAATCTAAAGATAGAGAACACATATTAACTGTTTACAGGACGCGTTGACTTGAAAACATCGTAGAACAAAAGTATAATTTAAAAACGACTATAAATTAAGGGAATATTGGCAACATCTTAATGATTGTGATTGTAAAATATTAATAAAATTATAATGGAACTTTGCAATGAAATATTATATCTAAATGAATAATACAATAACACTGTTAAATCTTTAGAAATTCTGTATTGCCCATTTTGTAAAAAAAATTAAGAGATGATCAAAATTTCTATAGTTTTGATTTCATCGGCACGTATCATTGAAACAAATGTCTTATTTATATATGTATTTGCTTACCGGATTACTCGCCCAAACTGCTTTCACTTAATGTAGTTTTTCACTAATTATTTGAATTATTATGACACAGAAAACTTTATTTCAATAAAGTTCTTATCATGAAAATTAAAAAAAAGGGGTTTATAACAAATTTTATAATCAACTCAATATTAAATATTACAGAAATTATAATCAAAAAATTTTTTTTTAAATCGGCACTCATATTTTCATTAGACAAAAATCTAGATTTTAAATAGGCATCGCAACGTAGGAGCGTAAATAAATAATGTATAGATCCACAATTATCACTGAAAAATGCGGCAAGATCGCGATTTGTTACTGAAACTTAGTCTCATTTAATAAATCGTCGGTGTTACATGATTATCACGGTTGATTTTTTTTTTTTTGTGTAAACTAGTGCTTACCATTCGTCGTCATAGCGCAGAGCAAAGTCGCGAAGGCGGCAGCAGTGGCTCACACGAGCAGACTGTTGCTCGCAGCCGGGCCGAGCTGCGTGCGCAGGTACCGGAGCCTTACCCTCACCTCCCCCGGCCACAAGCCGCGCCTTCACGACGGATGATACTACTGTCACTACATACCGCTACACTTACCTCTCCTTTGTTTAACAACACTTGTTACTTACTACTCACCTATATAACTTTTACCATTGTATATGAACGACTGCATAGCCTGTGTATCATGAATACGACCACCATATAACATTTCATCTGGACAGATTACATGCAGAGTTTAGTTCTTTTACATTGTTTACTTATAATATAATAAATTGATCAAAACTGTTTACCCGGTAATTAATATTGAAGACTTTAAAAAAGCTGGAAGAAGTGCAGCGAACATGGTCGGTTCGGACATTTAAGTAACATGCAATGTTTAGTCATCACTCTCCTTTGCAGAAACAATTAAGTAAAAACTTACACTTGGACTCGACATCATGTGTACTTAGGTTTAAAAATTTTAATATGAAGTAATAAAGTAAATCTTTACGTTTAATTGAATTTTTTGTATTCAATATATGGCAACCCTTTTTCTTATGTCCAATAATGAAGCCACGAAGAACGCTTTTCTCTGGTTGAAATTAAACCATCTACTGCAGAAAAAGTACTTTATTAGTAAATTGATAACAATGATTCCAAAATAAATTGTCTATAGTATTTTTAATGTTCTTTTTCTCCCCTACTGACTTAACTATTTTTAAAATCTTCGATTTCATTATTAAATTTATAATTGAACACAAAACAATATTATCATTTTTAGCCGTACCGCCGTACGTTGGACTAAAATTCAAAAATAAAATTGTAACCATAATATTGCAAATAGTAATATTCTTTATGTTATTTAAAAAAAAAAAATTATCCAGGTACTTTCTTTGAAAAAACGTATCAACCATCAGTTGCAGTCAAATAAAAGAAAGAAAAAGAATTAAACAAAAAGGACGTTAACTCTTTCAGCATACAATAATTCAGTATCGTTAATAGTTCTAAATTTGTTTTAATATCTAAAATGTAAATAAATAATTATCACGATTTACGAATTATCTCCATGTTATTTATCAGACATTACGTTTAAAATTATCGACTTGTGTAAGAGTTCTCTGAAATACCCTGTATCCATCAAAAATACGGCCAAGCCTCTAGGGAAACATTAAAAATTAATTGATGTTAAACCGCTCTTAATACTTGCAACTTTAAATTTTATGTATTTTTTCCCTAGTGTGGTAGACGGGGTAAAATATCTCCACTGCCATTTTTCGGCGTGCCGTAAAAGGCAGCAAAGGCTGGAATTATTTCAGAAAAATAGTAGTACCTCTTCCCATGACCGTTGCATGCTACGTTTTCGAGAGATCTATGTTAGTTGTCGAAATTTTCAATCTGAAACGTTGTAATAATAAATTTAATTTCAAAGACCATATTGGTATAATTATATATTTTTTTTTGTAAAATACGTTGTCCACCGATGACATAGTTTTATAAATTTTTGTCTATATTATGAACGCTCCAGTTTACAAAATGGTCCATGTTTATTTTTTCTTAGATAAAGTATTACCTCGAAATGAGTCCAATAAAAATTAAAAACAAAATAATCCGAAATCTGAAGGTGGCTAAAAGAAATTAAGCTTTAAGCACTGCTTAATGAAAATGTGTATATTTTAATTTAACATTTATGTTTACATATTATGCCACAATACATTATTCGGTATACATTTATTTAAAACTAATAATTAGTTTTGAAAACCCCGCCTTTGGAGGGTTTAAGTTAACAACATTACAATAAATGCCACTTCTGCCAACATTTCATAACACCATTTAATAAAAAGTTATAGAAACCAGGTATACAAACAAATTTTAACAATACCTAAAATTATTATTTACCTTTAACAATAAAATAATCAACTTTTATAATTTTACGAGCATTTCTTAGTAAGTTTCAATAAAATAAGTTGCTCAACGGCGTCGTATCCGGCCTCGTTAAACGGCCACCAGGCGGCGCCTCGTCTACAACGTCACTCGTGTGTAATGTGTATCTATAGTTTCCTTCTGTTTTGAAACCCAAGCAAGCCTAGTGATTTAGTTCTTTGAGTAATATAAAAGGTAATCCTATAGTGCTAATTGTGTAAAGCTGTAAATTTGGGAAGATGGAAAAAAGGGTCGTTTTGGAACGGAGGGGAAGACATCCTTCGCAGGTAAATAGATCTACGCTTCGTTATATTGAAATGTTTTGTCGATACGTATTTTGTTAAGCATCAATGTGTAACAATTAAAAAAAACGTGATTTGTGTGAGCACATATCAGCCTATAGCATTTGCAATTCGAAATTACCTTTTTATTACACGAGTGTGCTCTACAGATGTGGCGTTATTGTTTATAACGATAGCTATTACCGATTGTTACGTCTTGTACATGTCCACGTTCTAATGTTACAAAGACTTTAATTAGATCAAATATTACTTTTCCAATCATTTTCCAACTTATCAAGGATTTATAATAAAACCTTGAAAATCATAAAGATCCAAGTCATATCGTTTCAATAAGTGTTCAATTTGAGGTTAAGTATTGAAACTCAGACGTAATATGTACAGCTGAAAAGCAAACAAAACGACTGCAAGTACTAACAAGTTTTATGTAGCATCGATGAATTTATGTATTTTCTTGTTATTTACATAATTACAATCAATCATACATGTAATCGGTTTCAAGTTTTTTTAACTACATTCACCACCTATGGTTAACAAATCGAAAATATAAAAGGAAAACGCACTTGCTTCCGAAATACTTGTAGTCTTTGAGTGTAACTAACTCCTAATATTTTATTGTTATATCAATACATAATAAATTAGCTACTCGACTTAATTTCGCGCCCTTTCACCTAACAGTTTACATCCAACAAAGATTAAATGTAAGGGAATTTAAACTCTAAAAATATTTGTTGATGTCTATTAAAATCGTTTATATCGCATACGGAAATTTAATTTATGCTGTGGGCAAATTTACTTGCATTTTGTAGACGCACGCCTTACCAATACAGCGGCCATTTTTATTGCGTCGCGATGATTCGTGTCATCCGCCATTGCAAATTGAAAATTTATCTAATTTTAGAGAAAACTAAAACACGAAATAATGTTTTTTTGATACAAACGGTTATATACACATATTCATTTCATAATTCCGATTGAGATTTGCCAATTTAATCACTTATTTGTGGAATTTTACAAACTACGCCAATAAGGGGTCTTTGACAACTCACATCATTTTGACATTTTAGTTGGCTTGTCTTCTAAATATATCTACAAGCCAGTTATACTACTTATTTTCTAGTTATACATAAATGCTTTGCTGCATTACGGTTTCTAAAAGTATAAAAATCGTCAGTTAATTTTCATGGCATCTTATTTGCATTCTCGCACCGTATAACATTTATCATGTACTGTTGACGTAACCTAACAACAGTATTAGGGTTGCCAACTTTACTAATAATTATTGAATTTTATTATCAATTTAAATTGCATATTTGTGAACTATAGCTAGAACCTAGCACTAAAAACTCAAACAAAAATATTGTTAAGAATTTACATTAGTTTTCACTCATAAATTTCAAATAATTTACAGTGTATTTTGGTATAAAAATGTGTACCCAATTCTGTATTTACATGATTTGATTCAAATTAACACTATTAAAAAAAGCTAGTTGATTGAAACTTCAAAGAAAAATATTTTTATTAACTATAATCTTGTAGAAATTAAGTAAGATGATTGCCCCTCTTAATAAATTTTCATAGTATAACAACATAAATTTTAGTCTTTTGTTCAGTGTCCCCTTTTTTCAATGTACTTCATGTCTTTTTTTACACATTTTTGTCAGGAACATATCTACAGTGTAAAATCAGAATTAGGTGTATATTGTATACACTATAACTATATACTATGTACCTAATAGATAATAAATGTTTTACAGGTCAAAGAACTTAACTTGGATAATTGCAGAAGCACCAACATTGTCGGGCTTACAGATGAATACACTAACCTTAAAATACTTAGTCTAAATAATGTAGGCCTTACAAGTTTAAAAGGTTTTCCAACACTGCCCAATTTATGGAAGTTAGAGCTCTCTGATAACAGAATATCGAACGGACTCAACTTTCTCAATGGCTGCAAAAAGTTGACTTACCTCAATCTTTCTGGTAACAAGATCAAAGATTTGGAAACTTTGAAGCCACTTGAAGAGTTTGTCAACTTGAAAAACCTTGATTTGTTCAACAATGAAGTGACCAGCATTGAAGATTATAAGAGTAAAGTTTTTGCTATGCATCCATCATTGAAATATCTAGATGGGTGAATATTTTTTTTTATTTATTTATAACTAATTATGAACTAGTTAAAATCAGAGGGCATTGTCCTGCCAATGTTTACTTGACTTTAGCTATATGCTTACAAAAGTTTCATCAAAATGTAGTAATGTGTGTTAATAACTGACCAAAACAAAGTTTTCACTTTAGAAGAAATTGTATGGTCTTAGTGACACAAGATTTATAACCATTTCTTATTTCATCTGTAATCTTGTTACTTCAATACCTTTCATGTCAAGTATAAGTGTGTTCTGTTACTATGCTTCATAATTTGCAGAACATTCATCTGAACTTGTCCGATGAGCTTATTCTTTAATTTGTAATTTCTAGATTTGACAAAGAAGACCGAGAAGCTGAGGATAGTGATGGATTCAGTGATGGCTATGAGGAGATGAATGGAAATAATGATAGTGAAGATGATGGTTAGTATTAAAAGATATTGAGCTGTTTTTGTACAAATTGTATATAAAAACCATATATTTATGTTGAATTTGTCATGGATTGCAGATCTGGATATAGATTTTGGTTCATTAATAATTGATGATGATTCTTTATCACAAAGGCCGCCAGAGACAAAACCTTCCCTACTAATGTCATTATATACAGTTTATGGTCTCATATTCCACATGGGTTATCTATTGAAAAGTAAGCATCATATTATTAAATTGGTGATGCTTATCTTCATTTGTTTTTAAAAACTTAATTATTACTCAATATTCAAGAATTGTAACTAATAGAGCCACTATATCAAAAAAAAAACTTTGCCGATTTGTGTCAGTGCTTTGAAATGAAGAAGCAATGTTATGCTGATATTTAACTAAAATACTGTATTTAATAATGTATTCTAGTTAACTCATCTAATAATCTGTTTATAATTTAAAATAGCAACTATTTGATATAGGAAAGACTACATAGTAATGCCTATATTTGCTTACTTCTCTTTAATATTTCTATATTTATTTTTGGTATGGTGACCCTAGTTGTATGCTTTTATTATACATATAATTATACATTAATCTTATACAGTATACATGTTCTGGTATGTTATTCAAGTATATATTTCATTGGCTTTGGTAGTTGGTATGTGATGTCTTTACATTTTACATCTTATTCATTTTATTTGAAATGATCATTTTGTGGTTTTCATTGATATAAAATTCTGTCCTGTACAAAATTTTAGATTTTTAAAAATGAAATGAAATGTTTGTCATAATCACAGTTTTGATAATTTCAATTAATTTAAATTCACTAAAATAGAAGTTATTATATATTCGTCTATTACAATTGTTACAGAATCCGATGATGATGTTGAAGAAGAAGAGGATGATGATCTATCACTATGTGAAGTGTACAATGAAAATCTTGGTAAGTTTTTTTTTTATATAAAAACTATCATGCGCTATACTTGTATGCAATAATTGGATGAAAGACATGTTTTGTCTGGTAGTGTGTATAGGTACCAGAGATATAAGCAGATATAAACTAGTGGCAATATATGTTGTGAACAAGCACAAAGTGGTGCAGTAGAAACTTAATCCACCTTATGAATTCAGTTTATGATAAAAGAATACATTAATCGCCTAATAGTTCAAATAAGTTATTTATATAATTTAAGATTAATTTGAAACAGGATTTGTGACCCATCAAATATATTACACATGAGAGCCTGAATATTCTGTGCAAATATGGTTCATCTACATCCTCATACAAAATTATGAAAACGCAAATTCTTATTGTTTATTTTTAGAGGAAGAGAGCTCTGCAAGTCCATTGTATGAAGCAGAAGGGTACTTAGATGAGGAGTATGATCTTGAGTATGAGGAAGGGGATGAAGAGAATGATGCTAATGGAGAGCACAACTCTAAAACTAGAGGTAAGAAATTGAATTGATACATTGATATAAATAATTATTGCAGTTGTTATATTACATGTAATATAAAAGCTTCCATTGTAGAACAGTGCCAGTAAAGGCAGCCACCTTGCTCGCTAGGAAAGTTCTGGGACTACATATAATGTACTTTGCATAGTGGTAGGTTTTTTTTGCCCAACTAGCTATCATCGTGAAACTGTCAAGATATGGGATCAGGAATATTCTGGGCGAGAAAGCACCATTTTCAGCCTCATAACACTTATTGCTGTGTAAAATAAATAAAGGTTTTAGCCAGTTTTTTTATGAGAATATAGCTCTCATTTAATACTATATTCATCATCAGCCAGAAAATGTCGACTGGTGACGATAGGCCTCCCTCAAGGATCTGATTTGAAATGATTATCTGTAATATTACATTAAAACTAACCAATTAATCTTAAAACTTACAGCGATTTTTTGTCTCTATTATAATACCTTTGTTTATTTTAGTATAAGGTTGTGATAACTACCAAAAAAATCTTTTTTGTAATTTTTTTTTTAATTTTCAGATGGGGACAACACGCGCGAAAACCCGGAAGAGAGTACTCGGGGTAAAAAGCGGAAACATGAGGACGATGACGAAAATTGAGTTGCCTTAAGCGGGGGGAGTTATCTTACTAGTTTGTAAGTGTACAGCGCTCCGATGCATCGGACAATAAATCACGATACATTGAAGTAATTCCCATAAACTAGTTGTCATTTGTGAGATTTGGTACCAACATCTGGAGAGAGTACAGTCCGATGGACAGCAATGCTAAAACATTCATTAACGTTAACGTCTATTGTGTGGTAACCGTAGTTGTCCAACAAAGTTAATGTTTCAATTAAATTGTTTTTGTAATAATCATTTTTTATTCTATTGACATGCTTAATTTTAGTGTAATCATTGAAATGAAATTGCATTATTTTAGGTTTAAATGAGTAGCTCTCAATGAGTCTTGGAACTAAAAAATATAAATTAGCTTTAAGTAAGAGGAAAATAAGAATTTTTTTGAATGGTTCTGATGCCTTGAACATATTAAGATTTATTTTGATGTGGGTGTTCCGCCTGTTTGTTAATATGACCAACTAATTAGACTGGTTGAGACATATTACAAAAAAAAATCTATGACTTGTCGATTTTCATATTTATGTACAAAGCAAATAATAAGGCTTACAATTAATAAGATCAAGCTACAAACTTTCGATTACATGATTGTATATAATATTGTCATGATTAAATTTATGTTAAAATTATGATATAAAAAAAAATATATTTACTCTTGAATGCCATCAATATCCAATCAGTCATTTGATTGCACTTGTAAATTTTCAATTTAGAGCTTACTTTTTTATCTAAAATGGGCTAACGCGACATTTCACACGGTGTTAAGTGAAATTAGTCCAAAGATATGTTTATTACATATTTGCCTAGAACACTCCAGCTCCCATACATTGACATTTGCAACAAAGTAATACTATTTTACAGCAAAATGTGACATATGAATTTTATATAGGGATCTCATCAGGCAAGCAATTATCCCTACGACTTAGCGGTTAAAGCTATGTTTTACAGTTTTTAATATTAATGTTAATTTATGGACAATAGTTCATGATCAAATTTACAAGTGTAATTTTACAATTTTACAAAATGCAAGCAAACTAAGTATAATGTTACTGTGGATTGATTTGATCTTCGAAGCCATTCAAGAGTAAGTCAACTTAAATACATATGTAGTTAAAAAATTCAGGCAATTAATGATATCCGGTTTACTGGTATTGCGATTAAGTAATATTTTTTGGTTTTTGTAATCTCACTAATGATAACTTACTCATCAGCGGTTTGCATCGTTTAGTTGCAAACTGGTGGTAGGCAGAGACCATCTAAGTACCACCATAGCGCTTATTTCTGCAGCCAAACAGTAGTGTGTATTCATCACTGTTCCGGTTTGAGCGGCGCTGTAGCTAGAAATTATTTGGGTAACAGGACTTAACATTTTGTCTCTAAAGCGACATGCACGATGTGGTGCATGTGTGTGGTTATTAACCATCATAACTAGCGCCACATTGTTAGGTGTGGGCGGTCGTATCATCAATTGAAAGTCTGGTCGTATCACCGCTTCGTGAAATTAAAAACAAAGTGCAAACCTGCCGGTGATCAGTCAAATCCCTTGGCACCTGGTGAGATGAGAGAATATTTTTCTACAATACTTTATAAATTTTAATGAAGGGCAATTTATGCACTTGAGTATAAATATCAATAATAATTTATGAAATTGTTTTCGGTTGGAGCATTATGGTGGATGTGCCAGGATATATGTTGAAGAGAATTTTTTTAGTTAATAATTTTATTGTATTATGTAAGTCATTAAGTTTAAGTAATTTACAACTTGGCCTGTTGATATATATATTATATAATCCTATTAAGACTTTATTTGTGGGATTGTAAAATAAAACTGAATCTTAAACAATGCAGTTTTATTTAGATATTGGTACACCATTTTGTCGGATGAGGTATGTAAATGATGTTAATTATTTTGTTGGTCTAAAAACTGCTGCAGTATAACACTTTCTATAGGTATTATTAAGTTTTCACTACCATCGTAAGTCCTCTTTATTTTTACGAGTTTGTGATCCAGAAATTCCGTAAGTTGTGCCCTCAAGGCTAAATCGGAACTTACCAAAAACTGTTCACGTGATTTTGAGTACAAATCCTTGAACGGTAGCCCTGAAAAAATAATTACGAAAAAGATGAGACATGTAAAATTTTTTTTGGACCAAAAGTTATTTTTATACATAACTATATAAAACAAATATTAACAAAAAATGTAGTTGAGTAGTTTTTAACCACTGACTAACATTTCCGATTATTGTGCAGTAATCATTTTTCATCACAAGTAAATCCCTCGTTATTGTGCCAGTGGAGACGTTTTATGCCGCACTTAATGCATGTTTGCGATCAACCCGCTTCCACGATCACCTTTAATTCTCTATTGTCGACTTGGGACTCCAGCCATCCGCAAAGTTTGTTTTGGAAGACTAAATTTCCAGAACGAAAGTTGGAACCAACCATAAATGAACCGTGCTTGGTTTTAAAGTAATTTATACACATCATTAACCCTTCGAGTCATTTCTGCAGCGATAGGGCCACGGTGGGACTTACATTCGATAATTACGCGAGATTTAAAGTTTTCCATTCTGTAAACGGAAGGATGCCAAAGAAAAAAATGGCACGAAAATAAATCAATGATTAAATAAGCCTAAATTTGGAATTTCTAATCAAACGCCAGATTATTTGAGATCAAAGCGGCCAATTCGATAAAACGTCAATTTCATATGTAAGGACCTGAAACTACTAACGGATATTTGGAATCATTCTGAGAGATAATATATAAAGTGAATATATTTGACACTAGAGCGGGGAAATGCCCTATCACATGATCTTAAGAGATTATTATTGAAAGCTATTGAATCTGCTTTTAATTGCTATTGTATTCATTATAATCGTCAAGCAAAATAATCACTAATTAATAATAACCATAACCATGAGGTGCATTATTCAATTGTAGTTTGGAGGGCAAACTGAGAAAACTGTTGCAAAGGTCAGCCACTCTGCAGCTGATGAATTAAGTAAGGTACTTTGTAATTCACATTAGTTACTTTTAAGCTAAATAAGTTGTTGGTAAAAAGCCCTAGAGATTATGAAATATTATGCAAGATAAAACCTGAATACATTAGTCAAAACGTTTTTGTAATAACCTTGATAGTGGGCCTGTTTTTGGTTCTCCAGCTGATACTCTATGATTATATTAAATATCCCTCTAGCATTGGTAGTAAGGGACTGGTATACACTCCTTAGAGAAGACAGCTGCAATACACCACTGCGGTGTGTCATCAGGGAGTTTTCAAACGACGTCTCCTCTGCATAGGGTAGGAAAGTAGTAACATCCCACCAAGTAAAATTGAATTTGCTCAACTTTGAATGATCCCATACTAAAAAAATGGTTATGTATAAAAATGGCTAATTTGTAATCAAAAGTGGTGGTCTGTCTCTGTTTATCATCACAGCATCTATAGTTCCTCTCTATGTTTCTTTACTGGACGCTGAAGCTCACCGCGGACTAATCGCGCGCTTCTTCGAAACATGCGACCGCATTATAAACTGAGCTATCATAACTCCTTATCTTTTAATGTTAGTATTATTTAATAATCATTGTTTTATGTTTAAATAAATGAATATACTTACGTAGTGGTGCATTAATATGGTCTATGGTCGCTATGGTGTGAACATTTTTCAACTGAGACAGATTTGCCAATATGGACTGTGACTTGGCATTACGTAGCATAGGTCCATCAATGTTATGCACTATAAGGAACAGTTCCGCACAGTTCTCCACCAGCTGCGTTTCTATCAAACTCATTGTGTCGGTAATGTTTGTCGGTACTCGGGTATTCTCTAACAGATCTATTATAATTGTATCAAGTACACTTTTGATGGTTAAACTGGGGAAATATCCATTAACAACGACACATGGCATGTCTTTAAGTTTCTCAGTTAGAAACTGTTGCAATATTGTACGTTTAGAACCAATCCCATATAAGATTACGTTAAAATCTTCACTTAGAACATAGAGCCAACGGTTAAATAGTTCCTCATAAGATTGTATCAAATTATTTATCTTATTTTTGTGCTCAAGTGACACATAATTATTTGTGTCTGCTTCATCATTCATGTTCATATTTTTTAATCTAGCCAGTGTATGATCTGATGTAGTTATCTACAAAATAGAAACAAAACAATTATATCAATTGACTTCAATAGCTCATTATATTAAGTGAAAATGTGGCTATGGATAGTAGATCCTGTCTGCTCAGAATAGTCTAGCTCTCATATGTTGACAAACAGAACATAGCAATGCTTTTTACAGCAGAAGATTTACTATATGAAGGAGTTTGCTTTCCAGGTGGGTTCCCCTACTCTACTTCTAACCCAACACCACAACACATGGCCATGACATACAATTAGATTATGAGTTACAAGGAACTGCTTAGTCTTAGTCATTGCACCACAAAGGCAAGTAAATACATAGATACCATGCTTTCATTTACCATGATTACCATGCATTCCATGCTTACATTTTCAGTCACTGTGTAGACCTCCTATATAACCACTATTATTACAAAAATGTATAATGTATGGGTAGTAGGTTTCTGTTGCAAAAAGTCGCCTAGATAAGAAACACTAAAACATCTGTGTGTTGAGACTACAAGCCTAATATGGTACAGTGTGTAACACTTTAATTAGCTGGCTAATCCTCATTATTAACTCATATTTCAAAATGATAAATATACAGTTTTGAATAACTCTGTTTTTGTATATAACTACTACTAAAACTAGAGGTAACAATACAAGTATTTACTCACCTTTTTACTTGAGTGCATCAAAAAGTAATTATCAGGAGTAACAACATATTCTGAAGTCTTTGGTTTCATATGACTTCCTCTAGTTTTAATAATTTGCATTTTCTTGCTATTTTGCGAATGATCTCTTTTTTCTTCCGTACTCTCTTCATCATCTTCATCATCATCTGATTCAGATGAAGACTCAATCTAAAAATAAAATAATCTTGGGTAAAGCAAAATTATATGGTTATCTTTTGATGAATGACAAATGGAACAGAACTTAATATTACAGTGACTAGTAATAGGTCTTTACTACCAGACACAGATTAGACTACTAGTACTACTACAGCTCCTATTTTACCAGCTAATAATTTTTAAATCTCTTAAACATCCTGTGCATCTTGTAAAATGAGTTTAAAAGTTTTTACTTTACTTACTGCATTACCACCAAACAAAATTTTCACTGGATTGGCTGGTAGAAAATACTAATTAGCATTAAGTCCACCCATTATATCTTAGATTTAGCTTTAAATTTCAGTATCTAATACCATTACGACAAATTGATGTCAACTACAAGCTTCATATCATAATAAAAAAATCTTTGATCTGCATGAAACATAATTCGAAAGGTGTTACATTAACTAGAATCTAAATTTAATTAAAAAAAGGAGGAACATACTATACACCTGTTCATCACTCTTATTGGGTACAAAATCACTACTACTCCCATCAGAGAAATCACTTTCCCCACTCTCACTGTCCACTTCACGAATTATTCCTGAAATTTAACAAGTTATGCATAATCATCATGGATGTAAACATTTTTGTTTGTATACTTATATTATCAATCACAATACATTTCATTAACGCAGTTAGTGTCAGAGGCAACATGTCTCAAAGTTGTTTACTTGTTATTATGAATAGTGTTACTAATTTACAATGGGATTCCACTTGACTTTTAATTTTATAATATTAGGTGACATTGAGGCTTAAGATGTTAAGAAAAATAACTTAGAATACTGTGCTGCAGAAAAACAGTAATGTTGTTGCTGCACCAGATTCATAAAGAAGTTAGTATCTTGCCCAGAGAGTGCGAAAAATCCTATAGGATCTCTATGTTACAAAACAAATAGCTAGATATTGCAACACAAAGGTTTTTAAGCTAAGGTTAGTTAACTTTTAAATATAATTGTAACATTGTATATAACATAATCTCTCTTAGAAATTATTTAATCTCTTTCTCTCACTGTTTTAACATAATATTATGAACAAAAGATTACCACCTACTTTTTTTTATTATATCTGTTACTACTCTGGGTGTAGCTTCTATAGTTTTTTGATGGTGATTGAACATTTTGTTTTTCTTGGGTGTATTAGAATTATTACAAGTAGGTGAATAGCTAATAGTAGTCTTGACTATGTTCTCTAAATCACTCTTGGTATGACGCGATTTGAACTTAAAAATGTCTTGACCTTCTACATCATCACTGAAAAATAAAGCTGAAAGTAGTTTGTTTTAGTAACAAAAGTTGGCACTTTATACAGTTATTTATACTTTTAATAATAAGTAAAACTATATTTTACAGAATTTATTTAAATAAATGCCACAAAGTCAAAAATTTTAATATAAAAAATCATTAGTTAATACTTTCTACCATCATAGTATATTAAGAAAAGAATTTAAAAGATATTAAGGTAAAAGTTTAATTCATATTTGGAGGTCATTTAATTATAGAGAAAATGTATATTTCAAATTAAATATAAATATGAACCTGAAGGTTTTTCTGAAACCGGTGTTATTATTTCTTCGTCTTCAGAAGTTTCGTTTTCTGTTTTTTCTTTTCTTTTAGTAGGTGATATATCTAAAAAGTCACCGTATTTTTTTGGTTTGTTCCGAATTCTTGCACTTCTCTTAGGTGTAGCTGTAGAAATTTGCTGGTTTATATCTAAAATACATCCGCAACTTTTAAAACAATTGTAAAAGAAATCGTAATAATACACAACATAGCAAGCACTAGTTCTAATTTTTACCAAACTCCACTGATTTTTCATCGGTTTCAGTGCCAAAGCGAAGTCGAAACCCGTCAGACATATCGGTTTGTTTTCAAAAATAAGTTGTACTTTAATATTATTATTGTGATAAAATATGATCATAGCCTGGCATTAATTTTAGCCGCCGATTTAAAATTCTTTTAATGTTGCCAGACTCATTTTCACAATTTTGACAGTGACAATTTTATCATATTAATATTAATAAATTAATAACATATATATTATAACAAAAAATATGCTATTGTAGCGGCATGTTATTACAATTTACAAACTCCTTGCATGCAGTATTCCATTAATTTTAAATCTTTGTAAAACTGGAAAAATAATAATTTTGTTTTCAGACAGATGTATTTTGTATAAATTCCATTGTTTGCTAAATAAATTAACTTATTAGTTATTACTTTTCGATTTATTACTTATTACTTATTAGCTTTATAACTTTAGATCCGTTTACGTTCTTGAATCAGTCCTGGCTAACGAAGTTCTCTGTGCTCCCGAACCATTATAACCTTTCTCGCTATCCCCCCATACTATAATTTAATAAAATAATATATTTTATCAGTGTTACCAATGGCACAAATAGTATTGAATTCCTTGGAAATATTATAGTTTCCAAAGTGTTCCAGAGGAAGACAACAAGGTCACCTTGGCGTGACAAAAATATTAAAAATAGGGGTTCACCATACGTAAGTGGAGGTCCATAAAAATTTATTTATGTTTGATAGTGAAGATTTAAAATGTGTCCTTGACTTTTCACCTATCAATGTAAGCAGATAATGTTTTATGAAGCTCAGCGACTGTCGATCTCGATGGATTTAGAGGCCTGAGAGTTTTAATTGCAGACGTAATTAAAATGTTCTAATAATTCAAGATCAAGTTTTTTCTTTAAAATTTCTTTATCCTGTGCAAAAAATTTCTTTTACTCATACACGTATAAAAGGAAGCTGACCTAACAAATATACGTATAGAAATAATTTAATATTTTCATTCAATTTATTCTCTTTCTTTTTTCTTGTAGCGACTTTAACACACCTTAGATAATATTGAAATGAGCCATTTTTGATTTTAATATGCAAAATAAGCAGCATAGAGGCGTCGACAACAATTCACAAGCGTTTTCTTTTGCCTTTATATTTGCTTATAGTTGTGCTGTGTCAAAATTGAAAGAATAAAAAAAAGAAAAGTGAAGTGCAATGCACCTTTGTCCGGCAAAGCAACATATAAGAATACACCCGAGATTAATTTCCACCGGACAGTTTTGTTCAATATTGTATAATCATAGTGATATTTTAAGTAGAAATTAATAGCTCCGAGAGCTAGACCTCAGTATGTATGTATGCATGTATTGTATGTATGTTAAGTATGTGAGAGGTTTTACCATGCTTTTTTGACATGTCAGGTCTGTTTCCCTTTTACGTCTATGGTTTCATAGTTTGAGCCCAGAAAAATTTTTTTTCGAAAAAAAAATTGTCGAATACACTTTTTCATTTGTGGAATTTCTTGCATTGATATACATACATGTCAACCTCCATATTATATGTTAATGAATAATGTACAAATGTACTCTCTTTGAGAGAATAATTATTGAAGTAACCATACAAAGCAAAGACCTTCCTGCTAGACCTCCCTTAGTCATACAAAAAAATATTACGTTGTTTAATACGTATAACAGATGCTTTTATTTATGAAGACGAGGTTAAAAGGTTTTATTGTTAATTGTTTGGGAAGCCTTTTTCCTCTGCAGAGTATACGGGGATGGTTTACATGAAATTCGCTAGTTAAAATTCCAATAATAGATATTACATTAGTGAATAACAAAATGACTTGAGTTTAGGAGTACATCATTTACGATCTGCAGTAGAACATACAACCCATAAAGTTATTAATCAAACATAATTAAATGTTTTTTAAATATAATTGAAAAATAAAAGATCTTGAAATAAAATGGAATTTATTTGAAGTTCCATTTTATTTCATTTAATAATATAGTATCCAAAATATTGTTTCCTTCAACTTAGTTTAGTGACAATGAAACCTGTTATTTAAAACGTGTTGCTTAGAATACTTTAGCCTGTTAATATAAGTTTTGGTATATACGTTTAGGGTATTCTCTATTTATCTGTGACTCTTCTGCTACAGATAAATATGAGACCCCTTCGTTTGTCGTCAACTCTGATAATTAGCAACATTTGCTGATTTGCTTTTAAGACGTTCATTACAATTTACAAGATGTGTTCCCGGGTGCCGCATACATTTCGCGTTGGTCTCAGCAGGTGAGTCGCCGGCACTGGAGCACGAATTAATGTAAAGTTACTTGGCAATAAATAAAGCAGGACTTGAAGTTGGGGCCTATGTAAGTCACTCTTTTGCGCAGAAGCTATATTGTAACCGAAAATTTTAGGAGGCGTAAGGGTTATTTCAACAAGAATGTTAATAAAAAAAAAAGGTTACTTCATTTCGTTTATTTGCTCAACTTATTGACAATTTCGAAAATCACAGTTAATAATTCCTGACAATTGTTTTTGTAACTATCATATTACAGTACAACAGCTGCCAGCTATGTAAATTGGGAAGTGGGTATAAAATGGTTATTTTATAAATATTATTACTTTATTGGCCACAGTACATTACTACTAACATTGGGTTATATACCTTAATGTAGAATAACCTTTGAGAAAATGAGGTAAAAGGAAAAATTTTATTATTCAAATGACACATTTAAATTCAACAAATAATTGTTTATTTAAAATGGAGGATAACTTCAAATGTCAAGATGTGGATAGAAAACGAAGATATCGAAAAAAATTAGACTAGCGCATATCGCAAAGTAAGAAAAATAAGCGAAACAACCAATGACACGAAGACTTATTTACATTTTTTTAAATTTATAATTCAATCAAAACAAAAATTGTGTGTATGTTAAACCTATGGGGAATTTGTATGAAAAAAATCACAATAAGTCATATGGAATAACACCTAAAGTTACAATAATAATAATAATAGAATGGTTGTCACCAGTGAAACCACTTAAAAACTTAGTACTTAGAAATATTTTTAATGGTGGGATCGCAGTTCTATTTACAACACCAACAATTTCAATATACTTAATACAAACACTCGAGTCGCCTACAACTTCTGTATGTCACAGAGCTTTGTACATAAAATCTTACCTTCCGGTTTTACATGCCCGTCCATTTGTACAAAACAATGTGACACAGCTTTTCATTGATTTATTGCATTCAATAACCGCGCTACTTTCATTTACGACCAAAAGTACTACTTAAGAAGGTCTACCATTCCAATATTAATCACTTTTCATAGGACTTTGAAACTTTAATTGCCATTGCAGCAAAGTTTATAGTAAGTTTATTATATATATTTTACGAGAAATTTATGTGTATTTTTTTTTTCGATATATTTTAGCCAATAATTTTTAGATCAAATTCTGCGATTAAATATTTGACAAACAAATTTCATCTCCAATACTTTGTTTATATCAGTTATATATATACATATTAATAAGTTACCTTTAAAATAACCGTAAGAGAACATTCACAGAAACTGACGTACATAAAATATTATACTCCAAGGCTCCCTACATCGAAAACTACAAGCGTCCAGCTTCGTAACACATTAAAAGTAAATATTTAAAAGCGGTACCACTAAACGACAAAAAATATTAGGATCGAATATCGTCTTGAGATCAATCATAGTAAATGAAAAGAATGAATCCTTTGATTCATGACTTATCATAAGAAACACTCACCGGCCAATCTCAGTTTCAATGTGTTTTCACACAGTAAAGTTTTACCAGTGTAACTCTGCACTCATCTCTTGGTATATACTGCAGTGGAAAGCATTCACTCATTCACCACTGTCACACTGTGACCAGTTAGATTTGTACTGGAAAATTTCTATAGTGTTAACCACTCAGTTGACTTGACAACACTGTGACCAGTTTAGATCTACACTGACAAATTTCTTCCCTGTTAATCACCCATTGGTTAATTTGGCAAAATGGTGACCAGTCCAATTTACACCGAAAAATTTCTGCATTGTCAACCACTCAGTTGTATGCATTGATAGTTTCGTATAAATAATATGGGACTTATCCTGATTGTGCACACAACATCACACGAGTGCAGTTACCGCAAATTATTACGAATCAAGACACATACCTAGTAACTTAAACAATAATGGTTGTATTATACACAATGTTTGTCGGAGATAAGAACTTGTCCAGTGTAGAGGTCAGCACCATCTGCAGTAATGGGTCTATTTCACTGACACGACACAGTTCACTTATTCGAAACAGTTTGACCATAGTGTGGAAGGTTTGTGTTCCACCGGATGTCTTTGGTATTAAGTTGGGTGTGAGACGAGTTCTAGGCTTGTTTCACTCTCTTGCGGGGCGGTCCAATGGGCGGTATCTGCTGCTGCTGGGTGGCGAGTGCGCGAAATGCCTCCGCTATTAGATGCGGATGCGAGGAGATCATGTTCTTCCAGCCGGCAGTGTCCATAACATCAGTCGCGTGACTCCTGAAACATTCCCATCATACACTAAAACACACAATTTGTACACAAATGTGACTTGACTGTGACATTCTCGAGACTGATCATTATGAATTTACAAAGGTTTTTTTATTAGCAAACAAGCCGGCCATTTTCATGTGGATACGTAGTACATCAACCTATTACAATGGTGCGCTAGTTGGTCGCCTTTAGAGAAGACGAAAGTTAAGTCTTGTAACAACAGTAACTTCATTAACTACAATGCTCTGAATCCGTTAATAGTACTATTTTGGGTTGTGCAATAATATAAGAAAGATAAAAGGGACTGACGTGTTTATGAAGTCAATGGTCTGCGCTTTCAGCTGGTCGGCAGAATGTAGATCTGCTAATATAAGTGTGTCTGCCGCAGTTTCCACAGACAGACTTAGACATAGCGCCTCTTCGCACATCACTTTTAATCTATCTAATGCATACTGAAACAAAAATTTGTTACATTTTTATTTAGTGTTTTAATAACTTCTTCTAAGTCGTATTTCGTCATGACTGAGGGTCGTGGGTCGTGGTTTCTGGCAGTCATAATAGAGTGGTTTGCTATTGCCTTCTCCATTTTATATACTAGAATGAGCACGGATAGTCATGACATAGATATGTATGTTTCCTCACGGTGTTTTCCTTCACCGTCAAAGCGTGTGATATTAGTTGGTGTTATACTAAGTACACATAAATTATAAAATTCATTGGTGTAAACCGGTACCTTCGGAGTGGAAGGCCGGCGTTCAAATCACTGCTATCACAGCTCATTTTGATAACAAGAGTGTATCTAATTAAGAGGCATTAAAATCTTGCTTAAGTTAACTGCCTCCGTGTCGCAGTGGCAAACAGCATACATAGTAAAAAAAGTCCCGTTCCATTCCAAGGCCACATGTTGTGGAGTTTGGTCGGTAGATAGTGCTTTTTCTCTAGCTAGCTTTCGTTGATGATTAAGGGTTGGTAGCATAGGCGTATTACTAGGCAAGTGTCTAGCCTGTCCATAACGATGTGGCGCTAGTTAGGATGATAACCACAGCAACACATTGTGCACGTCGCTTTGGGACACAAGAAGTTAAGCATCGTTAACCTAATATCATTAGCTATAAAGCTTTTCAAAACAGAACATATATTTTGCGGTGATACATATCCAGGTGGACTCAGGTAAGAGAGACCTTTCACCAATTACTAAATAATGTATTCTTTAAAGACTTACTTTGTCCGCTGCGGCTAACAGATCATCGGCCATTTTATCCAGGTTAGGTGCGCGGTCCGTATAAATGAAGCGCAACATTTCCCGCAACACTTCGTGATCCACATCAGTGATGTCCACTCTATTCCTTTTCCTTTCCTCCATCTCGTGTTCAAACATGGCAGCAAAAACAGGACTTCGAGCTGAAAATTAAAAAAACCTTGTTTTATTAAAAGTTCTTTTAGTAATGATTTTAAGTAGGAAAAAAATTAAACCTAACATTATAGAGAATTAAATATTATTCATTCCTGAAACCGGAGAATAGTCTAATTAAATGAAACAACAATCTAAAATAAGTATTGTATGTAATTTAATCCATGTCTATATCGGTCCCAATTTATTAATGTTATGGTTTATACTTATACTAATAAATCTGTCAGATATAGTAGGTATTGCGTATTCATTTCCTGCAGTGGATAGACACAGGATAGATATAGTAACTCTTCCGGGGAATCACTATTATTATGAGTATAAAGAATGGAAGTGGTGATAAGACGAATGTTCCCTTTTGCGAATAATTTCGCGTTTTTTTATGGTAGTATTCGCTTAAAAACTACTGTTTGGCAGGAGAAATAGGCTGCGGTGGTAAGTACCTCGGCGATCACCAGCAACAAAAACCTACCTCTAATAATGTAAGTTTTATGGTATAATAATACCATAATCTTGGTCCTATTTGAACACACGTTTAGTAAGATAAGTCACATTTGCGAATGTAGAATAACTAACATTAGCTAACAGCACTAGTGTGTAGCAATCTAAAATAAACTTACAATGTTAATAATAAATGTGCTATAGTATGTTTAACATACTTATTACACATTGTTAATGTTTCCATAAACAAAGTAAAAACAAATCTAGCGTTATTATCATCAAGATTATAAATTGATTAAAATCAAATAGAAATTCTACTAAATACAAAATTGCAATGGAATTTTTGTAATTGGAGAAAGCAGCAGTAGAAGCTTTAAAGGAGGTCGTGCGTCATGAGATGCCAAAAACAATATGAGAAAAGTATGACACAAAATTAAAACGAAAATTTGGCGAATGTACCGGAATTTTTAAAATATTATGAAATTATCTAAGCCTATTTATGAATTGCCTAAATAAATTTATAAAGTTGTTTCATATATATTTAGTTACTAAACATATCAGAAACAATTTTAAACTAAATCCGTTCATTTTTTTTAGATTAGATATTGATATCTACTAAATATATATGATCTAGTGAACATGTGTACAAATTTACTTTGTATCGTTACCCAACTGTAAACTTACGTTACATAGTACAACGTACGTTATAACCAACGCAAGTTAGCAAATAAACATCTCATGTTAAATAAATATTAATGTTATTGAGTTCTAGGAGTTGTGTGTCTGCGACTGTGTTCTCAGAAACCTCACAACCACTTAGCTAGGTTGTCACCGTTCGTAGCTAAATTGTTTACAAACTCAGCAGCTGTAATTGTTTATAAGGTTCACCTGCTAAGATTGCCTTGTGCGCTTGGAACTCCCTACCGCCGACTGCGAGCGTTACGTCGGAAAACCGTTCGTTGTCGAACAGCGCGCCGAGGTCGTCGGACAGTCGGCATTCCGGCACCTTAAACTGCACCACGTTGCTCTGTCCGCTAATGTTGATGCTGTCAGCGACAACAGATACCTCGCAGAATATCGTCAGTTTGTCCTCGGGTAGGAGGCCGTTTGCTTCGTCCAGCAGAAAGTCCCTGGAAATTTTTAATAAAACTATTAAGGTCCAAGCACTAGTGCAGCATCTTTTATTAGAAGTTATGCTCAACAATGTAAAATAAAAGTGAAGTGTTATTCCAAAATTCTCTATTGAAATGACTAAAAGTTCATTCCATCGATGCAATAACCATCTTTAAACATTAACATTTCACATACGCTTACTTTCGTATAAAGACAAGAATTTTATACACGATATTAAGTATCGTCATAGATTTGATCTTTACTTTAAATGGAAGATGCAAAAAGTATTATAATAACACCGCACATTGTTCGTCAAAATTTATACATGTAATTTTTTCGTCCCTAAAAACTGTATAGATCTTTTAAGAAAGTTACAGATGATTGATGTTACCTATTACTTTTGAGTACCTTGGGTGCAAAGCCCGTTTGGAAGCAGTAGAATTTTCAAATCTCTCAGCCTTCGTAACTTTAGAGGCAACTTTCCCCATTGCATGGTCTAATTTGTGTAGTAAAAAATATTGACTCTGTCAAGACTGCGCAAGCCAAAATTAGTAAACGAGTTTTTTATTTGGGTCCAGAAACACTGAGCTCTGCAGCCTGCGGTACATGTTTGTAATTTTACCTTCGACCATTTAATAGACATACATAATACAATGTCATTTAAATATTCAATGCGCTCCAGAATATGAGGTTAAATGCCAATGACAATTTTATTGAGGCATCTGAGGAGTGCCGGTCATGGAATGCTCGTACGTATTTCCGGCTTTACCTGACACTGTTTTAATAATATGTTTTATTTGAATGTATTATGATAAATAATACGTAAACGTTTGTCACTTGAATTGTAGATCAGTCAAAACGTTGTATTACCATAGAAAAATAGTCTGATATTTTTCCTTAAAACTTAAAAAAATACAATGCTTTACATATGTAAACAAAATGTTCATAAATAATTTATGAGGTAGAATTTCTGATTCCACTAACAATAATTTAATTTCTCCTCAAAGTTTATGTATATTTACATTATATTTGATAATATACTTTCATCAGTTTCGAAAGCTTACCTTCTAATAAACTTTTTGAAGCCCCAATCCTTGCCTTGAACGAATCTGTACGCTCGCTGCGACTCCATCGCCTTGGTTTCCTCTCTCTTAGCGTTCAATATTGAGAACTTGAACTTTGCACGTACTTCCGATTTATTACACGACACTAATAATAAATATAATGATAAGTAGTCTTTGCTCTCTTCGTCGAGTCCTTTTGGATTTACACGAAGACACCATTTTAATTTGTCACTAGCACCGGCCGAAAAAGTCGATGATTTTAACACTTCACCCATCTCTTCTCTACAGAAACTAAAATTATTTATTGTCCACATGTAACTAAATTTTACCACCTTCACCTGTAACAAAGAAAAACGTTCTGTTACAACCAAACAAACTAATCAATGTAATCGTTACTACATGCATTGGTACATATCATACGCTCATTTAAAATTTACTTTACTACTCTGATTACCGTAAAAATATAAATAGAGTCTTATTTAATTCTGTGAAATAAAGTTATCAATTTTCATATTTTTACACGAATCTGTATTAAAAGAAATATACAAAAGAAAGTTATGATTAGAATGGTGCATTCTTAACAGGTGTTATTAATTAGCACTCTATAAATAAAGACTAATGAAACTGCAAAGTAACACAAACATGTTTATGTACATCTAAGTTAATTAATTTCAGAAAACCCGGAAGAGAAGCTGTGGAACGGGTTAATGTCAAGTTAAAAGCTAATATTTTTATGTTATATAATCAAAGGTCGAAGTTTGTAATACATATGTATATATTTAATGCGTGAGAAATTAATATTTATAATAAAAAATAGTGTCCCCCCCTTTTTTGTACACAGTTTTATGTACCCCTGACTTATTCCATACATTCTAAACTATAACGTCCCAAAAAATCAAGCGTGTGATGATGACAGACAGGGGATGAATCTGAATAATACATTTTTATTGATGTTGTTGATCGTGAACTAAAATCGAAAATAGTATATTAAAGTTATATGTTACTTAGTAAATTATAAGATTTAAACGCCGCGGTATTTATTTTGAAAACGTACATAATTTGGAGAGATCAACAACTAGACGGAATATCATCATCATAGATACTTATGAATTCCCGCGTTTTCCCGGATGAAGTACAGGTTGTGTTGATGAAATTTAAAGAGGCTATCGCGGTATATCTACATGGGCGCATGGGCTGTCGGGGGTCATGAGGACTAGTTGAAGCATCGTCCGCAGGCTGGTCGTTGCCCCCGACCGTTGCTTGGTTTGCGGGCTTGCGGTGCTGCTAGGGTCTTCGCCCGGTCACCGACCCGCTACAAGGCTAACCGCATCATCCCCACACCTTTGTGGACGCACCTTACAGAAAACGATTGCCAATTCCAAGTCTTAAACTCGAGCTGTGTTTATTTCTATTCCTACCACCAATGCTGTTGTGTTTGTGTACAACGTAAAAAGTAATGAAAGTTAGGCAAAGAGTACATTCAGTAGAATTGGTCTTAACTTTTTTCTCCTTTTTATAATTCAAAAAGATTAACATATATACTTATCTTCGTAAATAAACATACTCTTCAATTGTTTGCGTTACAAAAATAACAGGTTCTACTATGGCTTTAAACATTTTTGTCTGACCGTTATGTAATACTTGTTATATAATATAACATACATATGTTTCTTAAAGAAAATTATATATTGCTCCCTTTGTTGTAACTCGCTAGCAAAGGGCGTTGCAATATATCAACATCTGTACAATTCTATTCGCTCTCATGCCGACAGGTGCGCCGTTTGTAAATTGATAGTCTCTTGTTTTTCTTTTCTCCGAAAAAGATATGTCACACAACATGTCTTGCGCTTAAACTACATAATTTTTATTGGTTAAGTTATAAATTGCTTAATGACACAATTGTTCAAATGATAAATATTATGAGGCCACACAATTCATTAAAATCTTGACACTACACAAGACACCGCGATGAAGAGAAATTGAATTAGATGTTTTTTTTCCTATTACATCTAATTATTAAGGTATTATTTTAATTTTATTCTACATATTTAATTACTTTTAAAAGTTTATTCAGCTGTTAATGGAACTAAATGTTTTGTAAGTAAATTGTAATAGATTATCTAATTCGTATAATTAACAAAATTGATGTAAAAAATATATCAATATAGCGAAATTACGTAATGATTACAGGTCAAGGGTTTCAAGTATTAAATAGAATATCGTCGTTACAACACTTATGAAAATTATTTTGATAATTGACATTTCCTAACTAATCTGAAACATTGAACTAGATTTAGTTTATTAATTAGTTGCATTTGTAACAACATTGTCGAGTTTAGGCCTTTTTTTTATGTGTAAGTTATTTTACATCAATTAATGTTTTTAGCACGGCAAAGTGGATCGTATCGGCATCAAAGCCACGTGGGACGCTGAATCATGTTTGCTCTCACGTGTATCTCTGAGCACATTTTGCATTACTAGAGACCTACAAGGAAATGTTATTTGTAAGAGTTGCGTAATCGCCTTCAGATTCAATCATTTTTAATTGAGACGAGTTGAAACAACTATTCACCTTGCTTTATCACATTTAAATTGTTTTCCAAATTAAATGCCAATAAACTAAATAATGTCTTAAAAACTAAAATGCGACTGCTTTGTTACTAACGTCAGTTATTATGTTAAATTAAATTCTACTCACTCTTGGTCAATTGTAACAAAAAAATATATTTTTAGAAACCATTACAAGGTTGTTGGCCTAAAAACGTTTTGATATTCAGAACATATATATAACCATGACTCACTAAACATTTACTAATTTGATATAAATTTTATCTTTATTTTAACACGACTCATAAGCACCACATACAGCATTAAGTACGATCGAAAACAGTCACAATAAAATGGAAAATATAAACGGAGAAGCCTTAATAACCAACATACGGTCGTGCTGCCGAGTCGAACTAAAATTTTACCGTTAATGTTCGTGAACTAAATGGATTTTAGACGAAAAAAGTACACTAAAATGGTAATACCCGGTCGGCAGCTAAGTCGGACAACGGTCGTTCCGATTTTTCAAGCGTACATCAGGAAACAAATGTTGGAACAGCGCAACAATAAATAATTCGACCTCGACGAAATAACCGGTCACAGTAAACGAATTTCACCGTAGTGATTGCAAGCAAGTGCGCATAATAATAGCTGCTTCCTTATAATTGATTATGAGTGGAAACATTAACAAACTAGAATATGTACACGGTGAATAATATTATGGTAAATTAACGCCTAAAACAAACCAAAAATAGCTTTTGTTGTATGTATGTTTTCATGCTTACTATTTTCATTGTCATAAAATAAATGTATAAGTAGTAATTGTTTAATTAGAGGTCGTGTTTATTGCGCTAATGTTTACACGATCGATACGAGCATATCGACAGTTTGCAATGTAATAACACATAAAGCAGCCCGCAATGTCGCCTACAGACGCTATTGGTCACGTTGTATCATTGTTGCATATCGCAAACGTAGCGCCATTGAGCCGAGTCACCTTCTAGCGTTTAAGCATTGGACACGTATGTACGTACGTAGTCACTTCCTTGTTGAGTTTCATATTAGCACAATCAGCGAGTATAATTCAAGTTCAACGATAACACACCGAGTCCGAATATCGCTTCTCTTAAACAGAAGCGCTCTTTGTCTGACGATGTTAGGTAACTCACGAGGATCATAGCATTATTATTAGCTGCTATATTTTTCGTCGTTTGTATGTAATCTCAGAAGAGTTGTGCGCAAAAAGATAAAAAGGAAATACCAATAAATGAGCAATGAATAAACTCATCATCTATTTGTGAACCGTCGCACTAGCGCGCGCGTGTAACAGAGGGAATCAAACTTTCATAATATTTTTATTATTACACTTCAAGTACTGTATTATAGTAGAATTTATAACAACAGCTCAACACGAGAAAACTTAACTAAAAGTTTCCGTTTTCGTTGAAAAATAAATCTTAAAATAAGTACCTGTAGAACGGCAGAATAGTCTCACATATTTGACAAAAAAATTATGAACACGGGCAGTGTTTTCTTTTATACTATTATGTTATATATTATTAATCCATTTCCAGACATCAATTATAATGTAGTCTTTTGCTTCATCCCGTATTTGAAAATATATGTAAACAAATTCTTAACATATTTATATACTACATATTTTAATTGTGTAATGTCTTTTACGCAGTCTTTTTAGTTTGTTATACTTATACCGAGGTTTTTTAAAATACGGTTTGAGAAATCGAAATAACAGTTTTCATTTAAAAATAACACGCATACAATTTGAGCGACGAGACAGTTTTATTAATTTTTCTTAAAACACTCATTGTTGACAAATTCAAATTCACGTGGTAATGTTACTCATCAATACATACATCAACATGAATATTTCTATAATATTCAACATACATTTTTGTTACGTCCAAATCTTCTGTAATCCTTTATCAAAATTAATATTTTAATCAACGTTTTAAGCTTATCTCTGCTGTTATTGAAAAAAATTTAACAATGTTTTTCTTCGTAATGCCATCTGTTGCCAGAAAATGTAACTATTTACAATTTAACTTACACGGACAGCTATTAAGTTCATGAATATGTAGAATGATATGAGAAATGTTCACACGAATCAAGTTATTCAGTGAAATATTTCTGGCGGCGCAGTAAGGACAAATTACCTGTGTAAAACACCAGTTCTCGGCGACTGGGGTGTTCCCGTCGTGCAGCGGGCTGGGCACGCGGCTCACCGCCATGCTGCCGGCGCCGTTGGATGTGACGCGCGCCGACTGCGGAGCGGCCGCGCCGCCGCCCGACCCTCCGCCGCCGCACTCGCTGCCCGACCCGAGCCTGCAAAATACACACTAATGCAGCCTGCTTTTCCGAGCTACCTAATGCAATCTAGATTTTCGATACGCTTTTGGATTTGCAGCCCAATCAAATGGGCATGTTAGCTTACTTTTTATTTCTTTACTTATAAGAATATTTGTGCACGCAAAATGAGTATTTGCAAAGCACAAATGAAAAATGTTTTCGTTATGTTCCTTTTGCTGATATAAGGATATCAGTTTAATTTTACTAAGTATTTTCATAAAGTCCTATAAATACTCTAATTATACACGTAGACAAATAACCCAAAGTAGGTGCTAATTATTTTACCACATCATTATGTACTTCTTCTTCTTCTTAAAGTGCCTCTCCATTACTGGAGGTTGGCCGTCAGTTCTGACATTATGTACAATAACAAGTAATTAAAAATCTAATAATACGTTACAATAATATAATGTATTCATCTGTTTAGTTAAATATTAACAAGTAACAATGAGAAATTATCTTAATCAATTTCGTTTATAAAAATCATAATGTGTATTTCATCGCACATTTGCGAAAATAATATGCAAATGTAAAAAAAATGTTATTCATCAAATGACAAACCTATATTAACGACCTAGATATAATATCCAAGTAATCTTTTACCTTAAAAAGTGAGTTAATTTATTTATCCTATACGACTTCGTAATCCTTCTCACATTAAAGCAAAATTAGAACATCAGCTTACGAATGCGTAAGACCTATTAGAAGTTAACGAGTGACCTAGTGGTCGAAAGGCAATATATATTGCAACTTTACATCGAACTGAATGCAAGGCGAAAATATAGCAACCTCGTAATACGCCAATCAACGATCGCAGTTTCGCATCCCAAATCTGGAACGCGAACACAATTTTCGTTCCAGTTACGCGCGCGTCGAGTGCGCCTTTTTGCGAACAATAACGTTTCGGCGAGAGAAGATTTGACGTTATTTAAAGTGATATTTTCTCGCTTTTGGGTTTCGGTGTCGTCGGATGTCGACAGTGTGTCGAAGTGGGACGTGTACAATACACGAGATATTGCCGTCCTGCGAGACTTTCACGAACTTCGATTACCAAATACGCGTTAGAATCTGTGTCAGTTTCATCACCGCACTGCATCCGTTCGCGGCTCACGTGCGGTCGCTTTGTTTGAACGTAGGCGGCGCGCGCGAGCAAGCGCGGCGACAGCTGCGTGTCGCGTTAGTAAGGGGCGGGCGGTTATGCTCCTGCGCACCCCCTTATAATTTACAACAGCTAACTGAATATTCACGATGTCTTGTTCAATTGTAATGGATATTCAATGTTAATATCAATACATTTGAATAAATTATTGATTGTAATTGATCAAGTTTTAATTTGTCCCATTTATGTTCAGTACGTACACAAAAACTGAGCAGTGTACATAAACACTGGAATCATCCTAACACCCTGTGTGGAATTAATGTATCCTCAGTGTTTTACAACATAGTCTGTGGCGGTACTTGCTAAACAAGGCCTACAGCCAGTGGCTATTCTTCATTTTACTTTGTCCCAATTCTGTGCAATATATGTGTAACTTTAGTTAAAAAGGCTACGCCGCTGACAAGACTTATTAATAAAGATGTTATTTGAGTTTCGTTGAATTTTCTATCGCTCTTGTATTACATGTTTAGGTTGATTTATTAAGACAATAATTAAAATAGATTTCCCGATTTATTTTTACATACTTTATTTTACTTGACAAATTTATTATAAATATAATTATTTTAAGTTGATTATATGAAAGTAAACCATTGAAACATGATCATGAATATTAATGTCAAGGGTGTGTAACATTTCGAAGTATCATATGCAAAAAGAAAAAGTGAGCGGCGTAGAAGAGAAACGGATGATGTGACTTCATACTAGTAAAAGAAACCGACGGCCGGTCACAAAAGTGGGTTATAATTATTTCAGTAATTGTTATGACCTACAAACTTAAGCTGTCTCTACTAGGGGACTTGTTTCAGATTGATGGCAGAGATGGAGACAATCATTAATTATAGTTATGTATATTACTCTTAAAAACAGCATTTTCGTAGTGAATGAGCTTTATGGAAGATGCATTATATCTCAAGACGGTGAGCACAATGTGGTGCAGTGTATGTCATCCTAACTAGTACCACGTTGTTATGGACAGGCGTATCATTCACCATCACGTGAGCGTCACGCTCGTCTTGTCGCTCCGTTAAATAAAAAAAGTACTAAGGCAAGTTGTAAATAAAGTATTTAAATATTTACAGCATTTACACGTACTATAAAAGAAATAATAGTATAACTTTTGATAAAAAAATTCTATACGGACCTATTAAATATTTATAAAAGAAATAGGTTATAAAAATGAGAACGCTTCCTGAAGGACGTTGTCGAGGTTTTTTCTATTAAATATGGCCGGTCATTACAGTGTTAACCTCGGCATTATTTTACCGAATCAAATATCGCGTAGGTTTCAATACGTGGTCAATTTTTTTATAGCTTCAAGTGCTGATAAGTTATCTATCAACTCGCAGCAGTGCCCGCGAGGTCGGCGAACAAATTCGCTTCAGCGGCAAATAGAGCGACCCGATCGACCTACATACAATTTGACTGAACCGTTATTGTATGGATCGGGCGTGTACTTGAACTACCTGCCAGCGGGCGAAGATTTATCTGTAATTAGTTCACGAGCACTGAAATTGATAACAGCTTACTACAGACCAGAAATTGGTGGTAAACCCACAACAGGTTTTTGAATAAAGACGAATTAATTATTTAATCAAAGTTATGTATCAGCACAAAAAATATATATATTTAAAATTTGTTTCCATATTGATTGAAATGTTATTTATTAATTTATTAATAATAAGACTTACTAGACAAAAACGTGTCTAGTATGTCGTATGCTACATAGATGTTGAAAAAAATGCGCTAAACTAATTCAAAACAACAAGTTTCTAATTTAAGTTGTTTACTTAGGAGCGAGCAATGTTCTTCCTTATACAAGACCACATTTAACCATGAATTGATTTCTTGGTTTCGTATCACAGCAACAAACCAGTGTTCATAAATAAATACGGAAATATAAGTGATCAAACAAGTTCTTCGTAAAAGTAGTATAGTCTTCCTTATTACTGTAGTTAATCCGCGGCTGTAATAATGAAGTTAATAATTTTTGAACAGTTCATAATCGGTGTTTTAAAAAAAAATTGTAACAAACTAAGCTTTAAAATAATAAAGATGTGAATAAATTAAGTAGTTCTTTGTTAATACGGTCAAAATAGTAAGCAGAGTCAATAACCTGTTAAAGCTTGAGAAATATTCATCTTAAGCATCCACCGCTGGTCTCCCGTGATCTTATTATAGATGTCATTCGACGCACTAGTATCTTATCTATATTTAAGTCCGCTCGGCGACGATTCTTTACATCATTGCACGAACTAAAATTTAGAGACTGCAACCAAAAATCAAATCAATCTAGATTGATAATATGTGGCCATTGAGTTGAAGAACAATGTTAATAAAGTTTACAAATTAATTACGCTTTTAGATAAAACTTTTTTTAATTCTCATCCATATAATCCATGATGTATAAATATAGCATTTATATCGCTCGACACCCGCTGACAAGAATCGGCCGAATACATTCAGCACAACTTATTTAACGATTCACGAAAATGTCACACTGTAAACTCTGAAAGTCAAAAGTTCTACAACCCAACAACCTGGATTATAAATGAATAAATTTGTAATAAATTTATTGTTTGAATTGTACTGGTGTACCCATACCGTATGAAACAATATTAGCAGTAAAATTTACAATCAATAACATGGCATATCAATAAAGGGGAACAATGGCGTTAGAATTAGGACGTATGACAATGCGTCAAATGCGAAGTTGAGTTTAAAGGAGCGGTTAGGTGATGCGTCGGACGTTCCGAGGGGCGGCGGGGTGAGCCGGTGAGTCCGTGAGCCAGTGAGCAATGGCCGCTTAACGACAACTGCGTGCTGTGACTCAGACGCCCTGAGGACGACCCGACAATAGGGTCCTCGACTGCTGCTCTGAAGGACGGATTATTTACAGCGAATGAATTGTCCCGTGATATCGGCCGTTAGACATTTCATTACTGAATAAACATTGTGTTTTATTATCATTCGCTTTAAAATGGGCGTCGAAGGCATTTATATAATAAGAGGAATAAATATGCGAATGTTGTACATGTAATGACAAAATTTTTTCTTTCTAACATTTACATGTTTTAAATTCTCGATAAAACGTTTTGCGTAAGGAATACATATAAAAACAATATTTAATTTATTTGGTAACAAATTACAATACGTACTTACAAAGAAAATACAGTATAAGACAACTAAAATATTCAGTAATTCTTCTAAAGCATTTAAAGCCACTTGATAATCATCATCGCCATCGTCTAAACTCATTTTCAACTTGCAAGGTATTATTAAAAATAAATTATTGTTTCACCTGCAAAGATCTAATCTTCATCAATTTTAGTTTCATCGCAGTCAGTTGAAATTGATAATGGACCACTTAGGATGATGCGAGGTCGCCATGCAACATCTCGAAATATACAAGACGACAAAGGTAAGGCTGCCTATTAAACCCTATTGTTTAAAGCCTTGAAGCAGGTAAAAACAAGACGGGCCGAGGACGACATAAGTGATGCGTTAAGTTGACATTGGTATTCACATATGTGCAACAACGTATATAAAACGCTTTATGTTCTGCAATCAAAAAAAAAACCTGTAAAACGAAAATCGATTCTATGAATTGAATAGAATGTATAAGTGATATACTATATTAATTTGACTGTCCTTAAAAACTGAACAAGTTAGTCTAGCAGCAAACAAAATCGCTACAGATGATATTTGCAACAGATTGTTTATTATATGATATACTGATAAAAATATTTTTTAAAAATTGTATTATATAAAACATTTATTTGTCTAAATTTTAGATTCAATAGAGACCATGACTGCTTCAGTGTGGGTATTACGCGTTAACCTCTTCGCCTCGTATATAAATAGATATAAAGATAGTATCAATGTGCGATGTACTTTCTTGTGGTTTTGCACTAGATTACGATATAGTGACTAATACTGGTTACATACAGATCGTTTTAATACTTTAATAGCTATCAGATTAAAGCTATGGGATAAACCTATCGCGAAATTAACAATTATGTCCTTTATCGCAAGGTTAAACACAATGTTAATATTTTAGTAGTAGAAGTTAATGGTCTCGTTAGGTAGTATTTTTTTTGCAAAGAATTTTCGTGTTTTTCCACCATTACTAAAATTCCGTTTATTCAATATTTACAGCCGTGCTTAGGAGAATATTTACATTCAATGTACCTCTTAAACAAAAACTCTTATAATTTTTTTCAAGATATTAAAAACTAGGTTTTGTGATGAATATTAAAAAGCTAATTATATAAAACGAATATATAACAAGCATATTACAAAAAACAGTTTGAAACATATAAAAAGAATAATAAGTATATTCTCGGCAAAGGACGACCTTCGGACGTTGAGTTTTGGCAAAGCTATATTTCTTTTCACGAACTGGCTGTAGGTTCATTTTTCTTACTATTTATTTAATAATATTCTCATGTTCACACGTAAAATAAATGGCCTAAAGGTTTTGACGTAACATTAAAAGAATGTTTAATAAAGCTTAATACAAATAAACTATTTACTCTTAATAATATTTACTTAAAACACAGCATTGAAATAGCATCCATAACATATTTATTTACGCCAAAGTACAAGAAGCATATATAAACGTAGTACAACTCATAGGTCTGACGTCTGAAATAATCAAACATACTATAACACATCCAAGGTTGAACCAGCCGTCACAGTCTTGCAGACTGTTATAATTTGTAACAATAAGTACTCAATGCCAAAGCGATTTTACCGCATATACGAATAAACTGTTTCATTAAAAAAACACCTTTTCAAAGGAATTGACTAGTAAAGACTCAAGATTTATTCTCCCTTGCCAAGATACGGCACAGATACACTAAAAGCTTCAAACGTTGTCGTAGACCGAGAAAATCAATACTACTCCCCGCTGCATTAAAGGAATTACATCAGAGTACAAGGAAATTTTATAAAGTTCTGCGATTCCAAGAGTCATTGTGTGGTATAATAAGCATTCAGGTTTCATAATCCTATCATGTTTATAATTTATCGTATCATAATTTATATGGTTAACTTGTTTAACTGGTTCACAATTATTTTATAGTAGATTGGGCTAAGTAGCCAGAGAGTAGACTATGTTGAACAGAAGAAAACTAAATACGACTTAACCTCACATGAAACAAGAAATCTAATGGATGCGAGAAATACATTAATTCGTATCGAGGGAAGTTGCATCAGAGTTAACGTTTATAAAATAAATAATTGAATACTAACATTTGCAAAACACAAGGCTGAATTACATAAATAAACATTTTGCAATGTTAAATCGCGTACGAACGCGGAACTGAACGGCAGGCCACCTCTATTCGTCCGAGATGCGCAGGGACGCGCAAGGTGACCGCGGCGCGCGTCACCCACTGCGATTGTTTGCCTGACATTCGCGGTAACTACAAGATTGGCTATTACTACTCATTTATATAATTAAACGCAGCGGCGATATGCAGTTACGTCTAAATAACCATACGTGTAAATGCAACGGACGAAATACGATTCATTTCATCATTTTATCAGGATAAGATACATATTAGAGACCCAGACCCTTAATAAAAATTGTTTACATGCTGCATTAAAAGATTTTTTTTTATTAATTTATTTGGTGCGTATCATAAATAAAAAAGCACTAAATAAATAACATCTTAAAGAGCCTCTCTATTACTGGAGGTTGGCCGGCAGGTTTGCGAATTTCTGCCTATCTTGATACGCATATTACATCTTACAAATACAAATAACACCTTAATTAACATAAAATCTTGTAAAAATTATAAATTATCTATCTAGCAAACCTGTTTTATGGTTTCCTTATCAAATTAACGATTTCCGCAATGTTTCTCACGTGTAATATCCATTTTAATATCAAGGAGATTTTATTTATTTTATATGACAACTTTTAGTAACTGCGGATATTAACAGTTTAAAATTTAATTCAACAAATCAAAATGTTTGTCAACAGTAATATAACGGAAAGCAAAAGCATGATGTAATAGAATTAATTTAGTAGACAGATTATGATAAGTAGATAATGGAAAATTTTTGAACTTGAAATTATGTTATTTAATCTTATAAAAAATATCTTTAATGTTTTTTTCAAGTTAGATACTGTACTATGTCTAATAATACCATTTGTTAGTACTTGCAACGTGGATATAGTAAAATAGCTAATATAATTTATCATAAGGAAATATTGACATAAGGTTTAATTGGCTGATATGTATGAATACTGATATAGTCTCGGTATATGATAAGAATTGTAACTTCGTTCCAAGTTTTTTCAAGTGCCGTACTATCAATATTAATCTTTTTTTTTGTTTCCTTGCGGAAATGTGTACACGTTATGTAATACTATCTATAGTTAAACTGCTAACACAACTTTTATAAAATGTACAAAATGATTAAGACATCTATGTTTATTATTTTTATATCACATAATTTACTAAGGTCAACTTTATATAAACACATAACACATAGGTTACAAACTAAACTGAAGATGACCAATCGCCTCGCAATTTTGTTTCCTGTTAATATTCTTAGAATGTATAATAAAAAGATCATGAGTTCTGATTTAGTAAGTGATGATCATTATAACAATTTCAACCACTATGAAAAAAAGTTTAAGAGCATACCTTTTAATAAAATAAAAAGATTTGAAATTCTCGTATAAAATTATAACTCAACTTCAGGAAATATAAAATTTGTTTATGAACTTATTTCAAGTTAAATAATAAATAATCGCATTATGTTCATTATGCTAAAGTTTTCATTCTGTATAGTATCTGGGGATAGATCTGTAGACGAGCAGTAAATTGCGTTCGTTACGTCATGACCTTCGTATGTTGTACGTAGTGACGTGGGTACGCCTACGGCCATAGCACGTGTTCGATCAATTAACACTAGTTCTATTATATGTACTATTATCCAATTTGCAAAATCATCCACACAACATCGTTTGATTTTATAAAACAGGTTGATAAGTAGTTTGTTACCGTTAAACATGATTTTATTGGAAAAATTATACCTAAATAAAAATTCAAATTACGTACTTTAGCCAAGGCGAGCGCGCGCTTTGCTGATTATACCTAGAAAGGAAATACGTTAATATAATAGTGATATATCAATATACGTAAAGTTGGCGGGAAGGTCTAGGATCAAGGCTCGTAGCAAAAAGATTATCATGGGCATTGCCGAACGAGGATAAACCGAGGCGGAAGCGAATGAAGCGAGGCCGAGGACAAACGGCCAATTCACAAACTGAACTCACTGCCATCAGATGCGATGAAACTTTCGACCGGCTACCTCTGTGTATAATCCAAACGTTATGATTATTGGATACATTATCGATTTTTATTAAACGTATAGCACGTGAAACTTCCGGCGTTAACTACTGTAACGGTTCAGTTGTCAGCGAGGTTATTTTGAAATTATTGTGTTCACAGTCAACATGTTTTAAATACAAAGAGCAAGAGTTTACGAGTGTTATGCAACATTCCAGTGATACGTGACGTGTCGCCTTACACGAGCGCGAAGCTCGAACAATGTATACACACACACCACGCAAACACACATACAAAGCAATTCGCAAGTTGGGTGGTACGCAACAGACTGACAATATTTGACGATGTAGCAAGTGAAAAGCATCGTGGTCTGTGGCTATGTAAAGCCACATCACATAGACATTAATCTAACCGGGACGTATTGATTTATAACTCAAACAAGAAACTGTGCCACCTCGGCCCTACTGCAGCACGTTCTACATTGTTTTGCCATGAATATTCAAACAGAAAATCATGACTGTGACATAATTTGTCTCTAAAGACATAATTTTCAACTTGTGTTACTAAAATTCATAATTTATTATAAGCAAATAGTACACGAAAACTTTAGGCAATCTAAAACTTTTAAAGCGCCGAATGATTGGCGTTTAAATTTTCCGCGCATTAGGACAACGTATTTCGCTTTGACCTTCATAATGGAAGAACATAGAACTGGAACTGTCTGCCGGTGTCAGTGTTTCCGTATAGGTATTATATGGGATTTTTTAAAGAAAAGTATATGAGATACTTCTGGACTATTACTCTTTGCCATTAAAGACTATATTATCATTAGGTAGAGTCGTAGTCATGCGCCAGTATGAATCAACTCCCTTAAAAACTTACAAAAACTTTTCATTAACTTCCTTTCGTCACTTCATAACTATTTAAGAGGACTTTGTGTGCTAACTCGCCTCATTTAATTAGAAGTTTTTCTTTAATAACTTAACAAAAAAGAATACTTATTAAGTACAAGTATGTATACATTAAATGTCATTTTTAACATTTAAGCTTTGTTATATAAAAGCTGTTGTCATTTCAAATATCGTTATACTCCTGAAACTGAGTTGAATTTTCAAATGAAACTTAATGAAATACATAATTATTTTTAAGTTATTCTTTATGAACCTGTCGAAAATAATGATTATGTTCCATTTTCCTGTATTTGTTTATTGTTTTCGGGTCATGTTGTTGTTAATCTGATCGACGACTTTGGCCTCAAAGCAAACCATTTGGTTTAGAACATTAGTAATTATACATTTTCTCTATGGAAATGGTCACAATAAAGATGTAAGAGATCGTAGGGAGTGGGGACCAGATTTATAAAAGAATTATTTGTGTGATGTGACCTTCTCTCCATCTTCGTCTAGCGCATAGTAACATTTGAAATAACTACCAAATGTCATAATTAATAAAGATTGCCCGTGTCTTTGTGCGCGAATGTGTGTGTGGCAAGACACGGTGCGTAGCAGCCAGTCGGCTCGACAACGTTGGCATGGAGAACGCGACCCGGTTCGCCGATCGAGAAAGCATCTACAAAAGTCGGTTGAGGCCGTGCACACTGTAAAGAGGACGTAACGTGTAATATAAAACGTCCTGTAACTCCATTGTCAAAGAATCAGGCAACTTAGGATTGGGTGCTAATCCAATTATCAATGATCTATTCACAGGGAGAACTACTCGGAACGATTCAGGAATATAAGAATCATGGAGATATATGATCAAATCGGAATATAGAGACTTTTAAAGTATTTTTTTTTTAATTTGCTGTTTCAGCTTGCGTTTACACTATTGCCAAATATTTGAGTTTGTGCTAAATATTATAATGAATTTGTTCAGCTACGTCCTAGGCCTTGAATTGGACGCCCCCGTTCTACTTTTTTACGTCTTAACAATGCGTTAATCACCATACGCCGAGATCCGAACGTTCGGATTTTAAGCAAATACTTGTACAACGTGTATGAGAAATAAATATTCTACTAATCAAAGGTTTTATTAATAGTGTTATAGTATCATGAGAAATTACACAACAACCACTTACAATTGTCAAGTTAGTGTGTAGAGGGGAAAACGGGGTCAAAATTGACATCGCAATGCATTTGACCTACATGTAAAAAATGGAATTAAAAAAGTCATAAGCGAACTGAATACTTTAATAAATGTTAATTATTTAAAATGTTAATTTCTTTCAAATAATTGGAATAATAGTATATAATATTTGTAGTAAATGGGAAAGTCTTACTTCAAATTACTCTTTATTCTTGGTGAGACAAGCAAATTTTTTTATATAGACCTTTCTTGTGCTTATAATATTTTATTATACTAATGCGGCCAGTGACGTCTGTTTCGGGTCATGCCGCAGAGTAAGGGGCACAAGGTAAAAGATGGTGCATTGAATAGTGGCCTTAAGCCCAATAGCGATCTGCGACCGTGTCGCTTCCTACTGGCGCGGAGGCGACAATGCCAGCAGTTGCTCTGAGCCGAAGGTGACGAAGTGGCTAAGGTTGAGCACCATTTAATCTGTTATCACGGGGAAGGCAAAAAAGCGCTTATGAACTATTTAACATTTACTACTTATCACCTTAACTTAGTAAATTTAAATGATAGTTAGAATTATGTTTATTTGTAAGTACATTAATAAACCCTTGAAAGTGACTTAAAATGCGAATGTATCGACCTCTACTGTGGACAACTTTTCTTTACTCAGCCTGTGAGGGCCGCCGTTCTAATAGTTTAAGCCAAAAATGTTCTTTGAATTCCAATCGTAAGATAATTTGGTGGTTGCGAATAGTCCTTAGCTATTTGAACAGCGAAGGAAATATCTCTGTTTATTATTGACCAAGAACACGTAATTTATAGTGTTAACATAAGGAAATATAGTAGTTTCAATGTTGAACACCCAATTTACTGACAACACGGTAACCAGTGACCCTAAATCGTTAAACAAGAATGAGGGAAGTGAAACACAAGTACTCGAGCTTTATGGGTCAACTGTCGTTTGGAGGTTCGCGAGTGGGCCGCGAATGGGGAGTGGCGGGGGAACGTGTAAGGTCTGTGGGGTGGTAAGACCCTGACACAGATCCTACCACATCAATGAGTGGCTGTGAAAATCTGAAGGTTCAGCTGATACTAAATCATTGATTGCTTTGTGCACCACGTCATGTTACGAACAAAATGGGTCAACACTCGCCTCCTCAGTAACCAGCAGAGTGCGCTGTCCCCGTTTTAAATTGCTTCCTCGGCAAATTAACGCCACGCGCGACCGTAATCCAAATTCTCGCTCCTTCCTTATTTACTGCATGCAGCTGTCATATACTTAACTTTTTACACATTACCAATCGGTCATTTAATAAATAACGATTACCCTGTTATCATTTTTCACCCCTTCAGATTAAATGCGTTTTTAACTAATATATACAAATTGAGACTACGCAATTGTCCAGGTTACCCGGGGTTGCTTTTGGTGAAGTAATGATAAGTTTAGGGGAGCACCGCAATAAAAATAACATTTTTTATGCCTCATGAAAGACTTTAGTTCTTCCTTAATACTTTAGCTTATGTCGAATTATGGACTAGTGTCAGACGATACCACAAAAGTGGACTGCGGAGAAAGATGTGGGAAGCTTTTGAAAGAGATATAACAAACAGGTGTGCAGATCTTTGGTTGAGACTAATGTCGGCTTAGTGCGTTTTCTGGTTATTTTATTTAAATTATGTAAAAGTGACAAGTTGTGGATAACTGACATAACCTACTTGTTTCAGATGTGCTTAACAGAATGTCATAACTATGTGTAGTATTTAATGACTTAAGAAAGATGCAATGTCAATACCAACTTAAACGTCTTCCGCTGTATGTAAGGAGAGAAATTATTTGAAACAAAAAAGCTCTACCAGCAGTTAATTTAAAAGTCGACATCTGTAGTACTGATGTAATAGAAAGATAATAAGCACAGTTCTTAATCTTACTTCTTAAAATGACAATTCTAAGATCGCTTATGTATGATAAAACGGTATTTAAATAATTACAACTGCACGTCTGTTTTAACTATTAGCACTTATGTATACACATTTTCTTTAGGCATAACAGTTTTTTTTTTTTTTCATTAAATTGAAAATTGGTAATATGTCTGTTTTTAGGTGCCTGTAGGATTAAAAAGTTTGGTTCGCGTTCCACAATAATCGAAACAGTGGGCACAGCGGCAACCCAGTTTAGTTATCGCATTCCGTTGTCAACGAAACAGGAGCGCGGAGTGGGCACGACCGAGATCGTTCGCCGTGCGCCGGCGGCGAGCCCACGGCTAAATTAATACCACTCTTGCGAAATAACCTCGCCCAAGTTATTCAAACACAATCAATTATAATGGCGACCGCTTACTTATGTTTCGGTTTCAGTAGCATCGAAATCGCATTACCCATAAAATTTTAATAGAACACGTGAACATTTATTCGGTCAATATACCTGGAGCAACTTACAATACTTTAAATTTTTTACGGTTCTTCGATAAACATTTTTGATGAATATGAATACGACACAAGATCTTGTAAATGTTTTTTTATTAACTAGACATAAATAATTTTTTCTAAAATCTTTATTTCTTGAAGGCTTTGTATGTTATTTTGTTCATTATATATATTATATACACGCTTGACGCTATAATTACTAACAGCCATTTGCACGTTGCGTACATTTTAAAACATTATCTATTTATAGTAAAATGTTTTTTTTCATAGTCTAATAATTTTGTAATTATTATAGCTATGGTAATTGAGATGTGAATATTTATATATTAATTACAATGTATGGGAGCCCAGTTTTTTTTTTTTACTTAGAAAGAAAACTAGAATTACAAAAATAAAACCGAAGTGACGTGTGTATGGAGACTGGTTATACATAATGTATTCCAACAAAATATAAATCAAGTAGGGTGGGTCCGACTGACTTGAGGCGAGGAGCACCCCGGTGACTTTCGTGCGATCTCCATGACGAAAGGACATTGACCTTGGCAGAGCATATCCCTGCAAAGATCTTGTTAACTTCATAACTTTGTAAAAGCACTCTGTATGTTGCAATTAAAATGTATCGCAATTGTTTATAAACTATAGTTTCGCAAAATACAAAACACATAACACAAAATTACGTACTATTTTTTTATTGGAATATATTAAAAATTATGATGATTGCATGTCCCCAGAATGCATTAGCATTGATAATCTTTTAAATTACATACAGTATTACAACATGTGTCTATTTGTTTACTTTCAAAAACGCTGTTTGTTGCATTGTTGTAGGTTTGGATAAAAATACATATTGTCATAAATACAAATTCTCCGAATATTTTCAATGTACAATAATCTTTGAATGTTGAAAACACAAAAAGAAAGACTCGAAAAAATTGGGATCTTGAAGGCGAAGCTCTTTCCGGCTCGGGTATTTTGTTACCTGCTCAAAATGTGGAGAATAAAAGACTGCTCTTGATGAAACGTAATACAACAATTAAAAATTTTCGTATTATTATTAAAGTTTAATTAAAACATGTGCATATTTATGCGTTTCAAATTTTTGGTGGTTTTAACACAAATGTTAAAAAAAAATATATACATATAACATTGTAGTTCTGTATAATAAACGGAAGTAAAATATAAAAACCCAAAGGAATATAGCAAGAACATCAGTAATGATACTCTTTTAAGGGAAACGGTGCCAAACGAGGGCGCGAAGAAATAAACAGGGGACAAAGTATCCTATTTAAAAGTAAATGAGGGTCGCCCTATGTAAACACCTAACATCCGCAAAAAAGTTATATTACAGTGGTCTTCCTAAATAATCATGTAATGATTAATTAATGCCTGTAAAAGTAACTCGATTTCTAAGTCGCTCCCTCTACTTATCGTTTGCCGCTCAGCTTACACAACAAAGAAAGTTATATACGCATGCGGGGTATATTAACTTTCGCTGTTAGTAGCATTGCTGTCTAATTGATATTAACACAATATTAAGACTTTAACGTTATTTATAACGTAAAAAAACTGCAGTAACACGGAAAAATGCTGATCATAATAACAACCTTAATACGCATTGACTTATACGCCTTTTAATATAAAATCTCGTTAACGCTTAATCAAATAATGACTGTTAACGGCGGAGTCCTTCGACGAACATAGCAAAGTAAACTAGTTCCGCGTTGACTCCAACAATCAAAATAGCTCACCTAGCTAAGGCCATTGTGTGTTTGTATAATCCAATTTTCGAATTCAGTCGAACCACTTGCCGTACACAAATTACCACGCGTGTATTGTCGGACGTTAAGAGTTCACAGTGTACGGAATGAGATCACGTTTGACAGTTTCACTTCACCGCATGGTTGCCTTTTCGCGTGTGGTGGCGTGACAGACGTCCGATCCGGTCAACGTGTGACGGGCGACTGATGGAGTGGCGCGGCGTAACCCGCGGGGCCGGCGAGGGCGGAGCGCCCGCCGCCTGCGAAGCACCCGCAGGACAGCTGCGCGGACCCTTTCTCTGCTCCGCTCCGTCTCTATTGTACGGGTGAAAGCTTTACTCCGCTCGTATGCTGTCCGTAATGCTCGGCTTAGAGGCTATTTCAATTACTACTTTTATTCGACTGCTCTTAGTATACACTGTTAGCCAAAGTTTAGTTATCTATAATCAAATTCGAATAAAACCAAAGGAACTCTAGACATAAAGAACACCGCGTTTCTTCATTAAAGACTAATCGTAAATAATACAAAGTAAGGTGGATATATGTTTTCTATGAAAAAATAATATAATTACAAATCAAACAATAGTTATTGTGAATCACAAAGTAAATAAGTAGATTGTACAGAAATATAAAAAAAATATTAAAGCTGTTATTTCACAGTCATGGAAGAAATAAATAATTTGACAGCGTTTCCGAAGATATGTAGACCCTTCCAAAAGCTATGTAAGTATAAAGGTCACTAATTTGTAATAATAATGTGTTACAAAATGTAATAGTATCACAAAGAATTTAATAATTCTCTAAGTATTTAAATAAACAATCATAAGAAAGTCTTTATATGTGCCTCTATGATGACAACCATGGGCTTCAAGAGATTACAAACGTTTTTGTGTAATCACTAAAATAGAAACATTTGATTTTAATTTTTTGCCTTTAAAAACATTACAGTGTTCAAAATATTAGCTAAAAGTTGTATAATAACAGAATGCATTGTTTCATTGTAATTTTGTTTACGTTTATTTTTTTTTATGGTAATTTTTGTGTAGATCCGCGGACGTGTGAGATTTTAAAAATCTGTAATATAAAAAGTACAAAAAATTGCAATTTAAATGAACAACGTTTGATTTTATAAACTAAACCTTGTTTCGTTGCTTTTACTTATGATAATTCACATTATTTATGTAAATATTTGATTCATATGTATTTTTGAAATTGTAGTGTAAATGAGGAATGTTTAACTAAAATAAATTTTAAGCGTAGAGAGAGAGTAGTGCATTAATCCACTCTCCACTCTCGCGTTATTCACAAACTAAGAAAGCTCCTATCGCAAGGTGAAAACCCTACCTAAGAGTGACGTAGTTGTCAAACATATTTTAAAGCACCTACACCTACAGCTTTCAAAAACGCCCGACTAAACGAAAACTGCACGACTGTGAAAGTATTATTCACAATCAGAAATCGCAGCAATTTAAAGGATACAAATTAAAGATTAACAATTTTTTACTGAATGAAAAAGAAAATGTGTCCGCCTGTAAGAGCGTAACGCTGCAGCGAAAGTGCACCGTGGCTATTGTGATCGTGTAACATTCAGAGCATTTTCAGCAACGCGGAGAGAGCAAGAAGCGGGCAAGAAAGCGCCAAAAGCGGGAGAAGGTGAGGTAAAAATTTGAAAGCCGCTATACAATGGCGTGTTGTCGAAATTGGAAAGTTGAGTGGTGCGCGTCGATTGCATAACCGCTCTTACGGGCGGCGGTGTGACGCTGACGAAAGGCAGGAGTGACGTCACGCGGCACGAAAGTGCATCGGCCGGCCCCCTCCAGGGCTGCACGTGCGCTGCAACTGCGCTTCCTGTATGTGGGACTTTCTATTGGGAAACTGCCATAACAGGCCCTCTCTCCTACCTATTGGGAAATTTGACTCTCACGCGGCGACAGCGAGCTCTGAACGAGATGCATCTGATTGAGCAACGACACAACTCACTTTGCCGTGAGCCGCTTACACAACTGAGAAACGCGGCATTTGTTTCAATTATATCCCCAGATTAAGATGCGATTGTAGCTAATGTATTTCTTGGATATAAATAAAGTATACTCACACTTTTAAAACGTAACTTGCGCCAAATACCTGCAAAAACAAAAGAAAAGAAATATTTTTGTTAATTTTTTGGAAAATGTGGTCGAATTTTTTTTAAAAATGTTACGTTAATATAGATATACAGGTGCTGTACATAAACTGGAAGCTTTTCACAACGCATCGATTATACAATAACACATAGATAAAAGTATTTTTAATGCTCAAGATTATTTTTGTTGAACAGGTGTAACTGCAATGCAACACTTTAAAACAATGATGGATATTACTGAAGAACAAATATTGCGCTGGTTGACCAATAAGTAATAGTTTAAAAGATTGAGGTCTTCGCTATGCGGGACGCTCCTCGAAGGAGTTCATGGTTGAATGGAACATGTTCAGTATTGAAATCATATTCCAATTGTTAATTTATATCCTAGGTCATGACAATAAGGTTTATTATCCAATACCTTAACAAAAGTAGCTCCTAATTGTCAGATTGAGAACGCTCGTGGTGTGCTTAATCAATTTTATCTCTAACAATATACATATTAAAGCCGCTTCTTGTTTACTACGCGGCGACATTCAAGAAGTAGGTTGACATAACTCACACCTAGATGTATTTGTGTATTACGACGATTCATTAACTATTCGGCTCAAGATTTTGTGCAATCAATATAATTATTTTCTACAAAAAACAAACAACCGGTATTATATACGATGAGATAAACGCGATTATATCCGTAAAATTTAGTTTGAATAAATCGGTTTTAATCAAATTATTAATAATCCAGCACATATTTTACTAACAAGTATTTTAGATTAATTAAATGTTTAATACACTTAATATTATTCAATAAAGAAAACATTTAGGGTACTTTTAATTTACTACCTTCTATCATGAGAATACTAATTTTTCAGTTGCTTTCATAAATCATCATAATGACAGAGTGGATGACAAGGTTATAAAATATGAAAATCGAGTAAAGAAATAACAGCTTCCAAATAAAAAAGGTGTTTTTTTTTGGCTAAACGTAAATAGAAATAGTCGATAGATATGTTTCACCGTCGATCGTACTTATTTAAGAGATTGTTGGTGAGTATCACCATTGTAACAAATAAGCTCTTATTTCTTCTACGTGAAAATACATTATAATATTACCATAAAACGGTGTGAAAGGAGCTGTAGCTAGTTGAGTTACTGAAATGACGAAACTCGGCCATTTATAATGAGATGACTAAATAAACGACGATGGATAGGTTTTACGGATTATAAAAATCCGAGTTGAAAAAGATTGTACACTACTAACATTATAGGCTGAAATTATGGTAATGCATGATATTGTCATTAAATAAAAACAAAAAGAATTATAATGAGGAACAGCTGTACTCAAACAATATTTTTATATTAGCAAAATGAGTACGTTATTATTATTTCACCTTTATCTAATCTGTTACATGAAAATAATCCAATTCTGGTAAATATCTTTAGCGGTCTAAGTACAAATACCTACTTTAATAACAAGTGCAAAAAGTAATATTAACAAGAATAGTTAATTTTTATTATTATTATTGCAATGTTTAAATGTAGAAAATTACGGATCTGACGTGAAAGTTACAAATAACGCTAAGTAAATTAAAACGGGCCCCAAAGCTATGTTCGAATGAGAGTTTCCTAGTCAATAAATAGAAACAGAAAAGCGAGTGGTTTATGCACTTTCTAGTAGAACGGTGGGCAAAAGTTACGATATCTCGAATGATATAATAACAGCATGGCGCTTGCGCCTACGTTGCGCTGTACCGAACCTGAAGTAGAAATTGTGGATTTCATTTACCTTACTTAAATAATGTGCGTATATACATGATATTAATAAAATTTGTTATTTATTACGAAAGTGTCAAGGATTTTTAACAAATCGATTAATGCTATATTTTAAATAAAACGAGCAGTTTAAAATTGTCACTAGTTCTAACAGTTAATCAAGCACACTAAATATTCATGTACAACATTTTAGTCTGTATAATTTCACAACATTCTGGCTAACCTTAGGTTTAAATGTAGTGAGAGAACGTATACTGTCCCCATTAATACGAGTTCTATTCTTATTCAGACTATTTTCGGCGAACCATTTATTATTTTTTATTTAAGGACATTCCTGAATGTAACGCAATCCTGTAACCGGTTGACTTGCACAACGCTGATAATCTATTTCACTACATTGTAAGTAAGACGGACACTAAGATTACTGTATTCTGAACAGCAATTGCATTACAAATTATGAAATTGACACTGACTAGGTTTGTTTCACCGCAATCCAAACACAATTACCCTTTTTTAGCCAACTTCTTTAACATATCATTTCCGACTTAGTGCATCAACTTAAGTTAAACACTTGACTTAGTGTTAACGTCGCCATCGTAGCTATTAAGATTTTATAATTACAAGTTCGAAAATGTTTACGAAAGCTTTTCTGACTTTATACAAGTTCTAGATACAGGCATTTATGAAAAAAAATATTGAAGACAATTTGATAAAATCTTAATACAATCTAAATATTCGCAGTTCATATAAGATATTGATCGACAAACTTTCAACTTTTACTTAGCTACAAAGTTTTTACAACTTTTTTTGACGAACTTTTAGATGGAAGACCTTTCTACCTTTAAAATATTTTGTCGTTCTTTTGTATAGCTAACCTTTGTATGTTCAGAATCTGCTTTTAAGCAATTTTGTAGTAATATCATATAAATATTATATCTGTAATTAGTTCCCTACGTCAACACATCGGTGTTTTTCATTAGCATGTTCATAAGTTGCAGATGCCTTCTGCAACAAATTAGAATGCACTTAGGCCTAGTTTTAATAGACTTCTATTTCCATCAGTGTTAGAACGTCGGAAGTGTTTATATATATACATAAAGAAGATATTAAACATATTAACCATAAAGAAAAGATGTATAGTAGATATCATCACATTGATAAAGTGCTCCATTCTCTAATAAAGTACCAATGTAAAATGGCAAGAGATCTCGACGAGAAATACGTTCACCGTCCTAGATGCGCTGTACTTTCGTTTTGAAATCGGCTCGCACAATTGGCCGTATCGAGACAGAGGCGAACAAGACAGCGAGCGGCCGAATGGTGGCGGAACGCATTCCAGCGTTTCTAATGTAACGATTTTTTAAACGATAATAATGTGAAATTAGACATTGGAAAATAAGGTTTAATATATACGTAACATCTATCACTGTCACCACAGTTTTCCTTGGTACTATAGGATTAAATTGAACTATGGATACAAAGTTTAACAATCACTTCCAAAGAGTATAACAAGGAGGTTTTAATTTTATTCAATCAAATGGGGAATTAGGCTATTACGAATACAAATATCCATAGCCAATTTTTTAAATGTAACACAACAAAAGTTATATTTTTTAAAAATTTTGAAATTTAATCACCATAGCATTTATTTTTCTGTCGATAAACAAAAGTACGTTAAACTTTACAAGGTTTCGATTTCAAGGGCACTGTGGTCAGTTATCTGATTTCAAAGTGGTGAGTGCAATGTTGTGTCACCACTAGGTTTCCGCCCCCTCTGGTCTCGTCTTCCATGTTGTATGATAAACAATAACGACTAACAGGACGTTTACCCGATGATACATGACATGCTACCAACTTAAAATAATCTGAGCCTTGATGGATACACCTGCACAACATTACACCTTTCGCTTTGGAACAGGTGAAGGTTTAATTAACACAGTAATTTCACTGGCTTCAGCGCCCTAATATCGAGCTGCAATAATTGCAGTTTGTCGAAAGAAAACGATGATTTTATTGTAGCGAGAAATTTTTTTTTACAGTTACCCTTCTAAGGTTTAGATAGACTTATGAAGGATTCCTGCTCATCGATCTTCCGCCTCCCTACTCTACGCCAGGAAAGGTCAGGGCTCTACCTAGCACCCTTCGCTGTGCCACGGCCAACATGAGACAACTAAGTTTTCACTGGCGTTTATGGGTTAGCTTAATAGAAGATAAGGCCCACAAAAACTCGAGAACCCGTAGACCCTTTTAGTTTCCTCCTACGACAGGTAAAGTTTTACTTAATCTTATTCTTTATAGCCCGAGAATAAAGTAAGTAATAAAAGTATATCATACTTTAATATTGCATAAAATATAATAATATACGATTGTTTATATGATGAACATTGAATAACATACTAGTGGCACTGTCATGCCAGAAACCAGAGTAAGTATAGTTGACGCAGTGCTAGTTTCAGCGCCAAACAATCTTATTAGTTTATGCGTACTGTTATTACTACAACTGTATTTTATATATACTGATGTAATAAACTATATAACGACGTTTTTACTTATAATACATACGTTTTATATATAACAAGAACCCTACATTAATATGCGCTATTACTAACATAAGTACGTAAAATTCTATGTCATTTATGCAGCCAGCGTGCGCCAGATTTCATAAGCGATCTCTCCACACCCTGATCTAGGTTAGGTGGTCGGCATCGGCGGTAGCTGCGTATCGAGCGCGTCCGATGTTAACCTACATACACACATACAACAGTTGGGGTCGAGGGGACCCGCAGCCGTAAAATTCGTGACCCAATCCGGGAGGTGGGGGCATTTCCGACCCCACTCCGACCTACAGCGATCCGAGCAGCTAAACAAGTTAGATAAGACGCTTCGCAATAAGCCCGTTTAGAACCAAAATTTACTACAGCTATAGTAATCGTCAGCATACTCTCGGATATAGAAGTCATCAGGTATTTAACCCTTTCAATATGCCAACGGTATAATAAATATAAAATATGTTGCGTTCTGGAGTCGTAGATTTTAAAATAGAAGAATACGCGAAATACTAATCCTCAAAAAAGTAAAAAACACAATTGATATAAAAAATATTTATAAGTATATAATACTAATGCGAGAGTCTATAACGTAAAAGTAACAATAACAGTGAGGGCATTAAATAATGTGAGCGGGTTACTGTGCGGATACCGAAAAGCAATGCGTACGTAGTATTTATGTTAAAGGATTTTTATTTAAAGCAAACAATATGTCTGTTATGCTATTTAGATTTGTAAAAATTTTATGAATTTGTTAAAAAAAAGTTCTTTTTTTCAACAAAAATCAAATATCTCAAGGATTTGTTGCCAGAGTTAAATTTGGCCAATGTTATTAAGATCTAAGAAATAAATAAAAAAAACTGATAAAATTCATACAGCCCTTTCGGCGAGATCATATTTAACAAAGAAGATGCGCATGTTCAATATTTCGAAAACGTATGATTTATTGATAATGTACACTTTGCATCTAAAATACTTCTTAAGAATACGATTAACAAGATTTATTTATGCACAGCATGTACTTTTAGTTCCCACCACTTCAAGTCAACAGGTTTACAGTGAAGAAACAAACAATGCTGTTTATGCATTTGGTGTAAAATTTAGAGCGATTTAACAAAACAAACAAGAACCTATGACAAGTATAAGATCAATAAATATTTTAAATTGTTATTGTCGTAAATTAGAAAAAAGCAGATATTATGTAAACGGGTGAACATAATTATCTTGAATTATTGTTGAGAAAATTCGCATTTAGTCACTATTCAAACACCAAAAAACGCAGACCAAAATTGATCTTTGCAATTAAGACCTACCACGCAACAGGCACCGAGAAAAATATAGATATTCAGATACAAAGATACAAGCGTTGATTTCTCTTTTTCTAAGGGACCTAAAATAATGCCAAGTACGAACGTTCATAGAAGCTGGTCAAGAAAATCTAATTATCCAAATATGATTTGAATTGATGCAAGCACAAGGGCATTCGGAGTCAAGAGTGATGACCGGGATGTCGGTACCCGACAAAGACTCGAGTGCGATGGTGCGCTGAAGTTGCAGGGTCGATGCTCGCCCGCCCGGCCTGTGTCCACACAACGACAGGGTTGCAACGGTGATCAGTCTACGTAAAATGCGATATAAAGTACAGTAATTCCTTTTAGTTCAAATGTTAATGACGATAATAATAATGTTATTTAATAGTGTACTATTAAGATTATTTAAACCTCAGTTATAAACCAAAAAAAGCTGCCTTAAAATACGTTCAGTCGTTTAAAAGCTACTTTATGCTAAAAATATACACACAAAGAAGTGCATCAAAGTTATAATATCTCTCCTATTTAAAATCTCATCACTTAAAGATAAAAAATTTTAATATAAGCTTTTCATACAACTACGAATATTTGAAGTGTCAGCTCATTTGTATTTAAAAGTTTTGATTGTTGACTGTTAAACCCATTATTAACCAAAACGCAGAAAAGAATACCAAAGAATAAGATTCAGGAAATGTTATTACTGCTATTGAGATGAATAAACAAAAAAATAATTAACTTCTTTTTAACAACAATATTAAAATCAATGGTAGTAACGGACGGTTTGCCATTTTAATGTTCACACCACCAGCCCTGTTCATCACAAATTGTTGCCGCGATTTGCACGGAACCACTTCTTACATTATCTATTCAATAAACTGAAATCGATATATTATCAAATATATCAACGTTCGTGTGATTTAGAAGTAATATATATTATTTTTTAGTACTGAAGCAACAATAAATCATACAGTGCGCTTGATGGTAAACGTAGCCAATGAAAGTCTATAATGCACGGGGCATCACGAGCCAACTCCATGATTATGAAAATGACGCAGTAGCAGTGATTGCAGAAGTCGCATAACACTTCAGTTCAGTGTATGTTCTATTCCGTACATCATTTAAATGTTTTTCGTCAAATATAAATAAGTGTAAATATGGATGAAATTATGTTAATTTTTTTTTCATATAATTTCCATTTTGTACAAACATAAAATTGAAGCTTTTATTCGGAGCACGTGGGGCGTTGCAACAATGCAAGCGTCCAGGGGATCCGTTTAAAGTAGGGTCGATGGCCTCGCAATGAACGAGTCAACCGCTGGGTACAGATTACAACCCATCACAAATCCACTTTAAAACTAACGATAACCAATGGATTTCGTAGTTAACTTTCGATTGACTAACTACATAACGCACAATATTATGTAAAGATCTAAAGAGCAGGATTAATAAATCTAGGTTAGGTAAATTGGAGACAGGTTTTAGCAAGTTCCTGGGGAACAGAGACTAGATTGTTTAGCGTAATGGTATATAATTACAAATTTAATCTTTTGCTTTGTAAAGTCATCATATTAAGAAATGATTGCCACCGTCTGTCAGTCAACCCTCAATTTTTTTAACTTTAATTCTGAACATCTGTTCAGAACATCTATCTAGATATATAGTTGGTTAGTTGCTCAAATAGGCCTTATATAATGTCTCTTTTACACAAAAAGTTCAGATTCAAACTGATATTTCGTTATTTGGATCACTAAAATAAAAAAGGTAATACTCTAGTGGGGTATGTAACACGTCCGTATAAGGTATGAAAAAGCCCTGATATCGTTGAATTATGAAAGTATATGGGATATGAATGTGGAATAAGACCGAAGAAAATGTGAATTATTTGTGCTGTAAATGATATGTAAGAAAAGGGTGTAAAAATGAGATATTAAATAGAGAAAATACGTGCTGCTTTGATGCCATCTAGTGGAGTAAAGGTACAAAGAAGTTCTAGTTACAGATTTCACTGTGAAAACAAATCCAATAGTGTGTTGAAATAATTCATTTAGTCTCTAATGTCAATCCTTAGCAATATTATAGAAACAGTAAATTTTAAAAAAAAAATATTAAATAATAATTTTATACAGTAAACAACACTAAATGCTAGTCGGTAGGTTCACTGACCTAATGGATATTGTCTACAACGTCATCACTAAGCTTTAATTGAATATAACCAAAATTTATTGTTATATGAACAGAAAATTTGATTATCAAGCTTAAAAACGTGCATACATGCAAAGACAGAAAAATTTAAATGTTATTAGAAACTTAAACTACTATAGTAATATGCCATGATATTACAGTTATTTTCTTTGACATAACTTTAAAACAATTCATGAAGAAAGAAAAAGTTACTTTATCAAAAACACACATCGATTATATTTAGAAAACAAATAAATTACAATATTGTGTAAATTCAAAAGCATGGAGATTTAATATAATTAATATACATCATCAGTCCATAGACGCCTACTGGACATAGGTCTTCCTCAACGATCTCAACACCGATCGCTCCTGCACTACTTGTGCAGCTGCTCCCCGCGACCTTCATCAGATCGTTGTTCCACGGATCATCAATATTCATAAAAATTTAAATAATCCTATTACATAGTTTTACAGATTTTTTACATTTCTTTTAAATTAATTTATTGTAAATGTGGTTCATCAGTGATTAAGCCAGTAAATAAAGCAAACGCCATAACATATTGATTTCACTTGAAATAGTAGTTGACTCGCCAACAAAATACAAACATTTGTATAGGTTAATAGGCAGGCTTACAAATATATTGCGACAGTGTCATATTGTATTACGTTTTAGCAAACAATTCAAATGTTTCTTATTAATGCGAATAATTATTTAATTGCGATCAATGCATTCCTTGTAATTTCATTTGAAACGTGCATTAATGCGACACGTATCATATTCATTGTATGAGCATTTACTTACTCAGCATCTTAGTTCGCCTTTGATTACTTTAGAGCAGGTAAGAAATACTAATGTAAGACAAATAATAATTATAATGAATATATTTGACAGTAATTTAAAAATAAAAGCTTCTATTAATAATTTAATATTTTGCTTAAAATAACTGCTATCAATAAAAGTATAAAGAAACATGTTCGGACCGAAAAGAAAATCACCTTATCTTTGTAAGTATAATTAAAATGTAAATGGCAGGCCCGTGCTCAGCAGTGGTTGTCTTCCGGCTAATAATGTAAGAAAAGTAGCAGGTACAATGCTACAAATTTAGTTGTCTAGAATACGATAGAAATAAGAGCGAACTGCGCACTCCCAATTTTTTTATCACGATTTTTGCTCTTATGGATCCAACTTTTTTCAATCATATTTTAACATATAATATGAACAAAGAATTAATGAAATTGCGTTATTCCCCTTTTCTCTTGCAAAGTCATCCTAAAGTATTTTTATACTGTTTCTCATATTATCAAATTATTTTAATGTTTTAGTACTAGTTTGTATTTTGACCTAATGATACAGGGGTTTTTCAGAAAGACCAAAATAGATTTTATGTGTAAAGTACTGGAAATAAATTAACACGTCAGAAAGGAATATTCAATAAATCAATCAGATAATAATTTTTCGTGTCCTAATAAAGTATAGACCGCTAGCTGTAGTTCTCATTAAGAAATTTTTTTATAAGTTGAAAATTGCTGATTGTATTCCGAATTGCTATTGTTATTCAAATGATAGATACAGTTTAATTTATAATGGAATTTCTCATCTTTACCAGTACTGTTGTACACCATGTATCTCTACAATCTTATTGCATCTTATTACAATATGTTGACCAGCATACGATTACAATTACATATAATTAAAAAATCCCAACAGAAATATTTCTAAACGTTACAAATACTTTAACCAAAGTAGGTAATACGCTTACTCAATGTACGGAGAATTGGATCGACATACAACAGTGCTGACCAAAGTGATAACGGGCTCGATAGATAACGTATCAAGGGACACGTTGTGCAAAACCGCTTAACCTATAATAATAGCCGGTTTAGTCAATTGTGCGATATAGGAGACAGTAGCGGCGTTTTATGTGAGATTGTTATACATATGTAACATGAGATATTATGAAAACTATTTTCCTAGGGCCCTAGACCATTACGACGATTCAAAAACCGCATGTAAATGTTTATAGAGATTGTATTTTCTGTTACTAATTTTGTTGTAAGTTGCTAAGAGATGGCGCTGTACTGTAAAAATCGATTAATCAATTTTTAAGGCGTTGCAGGATTAGAATACAATAAATATACTGCTTCAACAGTAAATGCGCTGTTTGAAAAATGTAATGGTGTAAATGATATTAACTTATGTCAATTAATATGTGAACTGGAAAAACTGTTGACTTTTAATAGCAATGTTAATATCGTGTGGAAAAGGTTATTACAAGAACACGGCGTCACGCGATAACTTGTAACATTACATTATTATACATTTGATAATTAAGTTTTTTATTAAAAACATCTTTTGTCTTGCAATCATAAAAAGTTATTTAAGTTGATTACAAAAAAAAGAACAACAGCGATATTTGTTTTCCATTCTTACGCGTAGCTTCCGAGAAAACTAAAAATCGTCCCAAACATTGCATATTACATATTGATCATACTATTTAAACTTGATATAACTTTAAATTATCCTTTACTAGAATTTGACTATTTATTTATTATAATGTAACGAAAACACATATTTCAAGCAAAATGACAAAATAACTATCTTCACACAATAAATTAAAATGGTTTCCTCATTACAACAATCAATAAAAAAATTAACGATTTTATGACTACAAAATAGATTACTTGAATAATTCTATAACATCGAACTAGATATGTTTGCCTGTAATATTTTAATTCGTACTTTAATATTTCAATTGTATTATTTATCAGTTACTGTGCACTAGATCGAGTTCGTTCCAATTTGTTAATCGCATAAAAAATGCGCCTAATGTTTTACAAAAACTGTTTTGTTTGGTTACCACACTTTCACCGTTACTTTTCACCTCGTTTTATTGTAACGCTTCCGTTAAGAATAAAAATAATCGATTGTGTTCTCTGAAATCTCGTACATTGATATGTAAAAAAATTACAAAAAAAAATTAATATTGCAAAAAAACTGATTACTAATTTCCATTGGTCAATTATTACTGTAGTTCAATAATATTGCTGTGACCAACATATACCTTTTTTTAATAATCGCTAATATATAATATAGTAATATAGTATAATAGCGTTACCAAATACTTTTGCATTCAATTTATATTTATTATAATAAGTTTTTATTCTAATTACTTCATCGTGTATACAATGATACAATTTTAATTAATAAGGCAAGCGTTTTGGATATCAACATTTTATCCGATTTTACATATAATTTTTTAACAAATCTTTATAACAAAAAAAATAATTTATCAATGTAAAAATTACTAAATAATTAAACAAAATTATTAAATTTGGAAAATATAAATTCAAGAGGCGGAGGAATTTCGTATTCAGGGCAAGAGCGGAGGGAGGTGGTGGCCTAGAAACAACTTTGCTCTGCATACCCTCCATTAGGAGGTCCTTGAAGTTCGATTAAAGCCTACTGGTCCCCGGAAACGTCCTTCAATTATTAAGGGCAAACGTATAAAACTGACAAGGCAAGGTTAACAGGTTTAAATAAAGATGATGCCGACAAATCTATATCGGTGTAATGGAAAAGCATTCCAGAATTCCAAAATTGTTAATGCATGTATTTTTATAATTTAGATGCGTGCTGTAATAAATTTAAGCATGTAACAACTACATAATATATAAAATAACTATTAGCGAAGTAATGAAAACGTTCGATTTGCTTCTGTGTTAATAACTAAATATTTAGGCTACTTCAATTTTCGATTATTAATTAACTAAGACTTAAACATGGTAAAAATATTTCCTTATGTATATATAAATATTATTACTTCGCTGTTAACATACGAGGTCAACATACATATGCAATAGGCGTTTGTCGAACTGGCTAATATGAACCCAAATAATTGGTTGAGCGTTTGATTAGGATTTCCAAATATATATATATTTTATAATAAGACTTATTTATTTGTGTTTAGAATTTAATGATTCAATGTTACCGCGCCATTAGTTTTTTCTTTGTCATCCTATTGTTTACAAAATGGAATACTTAAAATATCACGTTATATACGAATATGAGTTCCACCGAAGCTCTAGCGTAGCAAAAACAGCTCAAAGGATTAACGGTGATAGGACTTTTACTACTGTCAAAGAAAGCACGGTACGTTTTAGATTCCAACGTTTTCGTTCCGTACATTTTGACCTCCAAAACAAACCCTGCGGATGGGCGGAGATCCAAGTGTAGAATTAAAATTGATCCTTGATGCGGATCCATCGCAAACCACGACGGAGATAAAGGCAGTTTTGCGGTGTGTGTTAGACAACAATATTAATTTACTTTAAACATATTTGATAAGTGAAAAAGCTCGAGAAATAGTTACCGCATAAATTGAATTAAACGCACACTAATAAACAGGTGAAGTTTATACTTTATGACAGACGACCGCTAATTGAGAGGAGCTGCGATTGACATGTTCCCGTCAAACATCATAATCCAAAGACCGGGCTCTAACTGCTTTTTTCGTAATTTGGACAATTTCTTACAAGGAAAATTCACTTCTGACAAGGCAGTGCAAACCGCTTTGAAAGATTGTATTGACAAATTATTTTAAGCAACGGTATTATTGAAGTACCTATTAAATGGCGAAAGTGCATAGGTAATAATAGTACCATACTTCGATTAATTAAATACATAATATTATAAACAGTTTTTTACTTTTTCTATATGACGCAAATTTAAGATGTATGACATATTTTACATTGTATCATATATTGTAGACATGTTTTGTAAATTCTTTATCTGTGCACTCTTAACGTAAACACTAGAGGACACCTTCAGTTTTAAAATCTTTAATCTTCATGTATAAATAACGTGGGTTTCAACATTAGGAAAATAAAAACGAGAAGTTTAAAATTTCAAAAAACCGATAAGTAATCGAAATAAACATAAGTATTTCTAGTAATACACAAATATAAGCCAACTACTAGATTTATACATAAAGTTTTCAAAAAATGTAACACTATATGCATAATTTTTTCTTATCTTTTAAAAATACTCATTGTAAACCATTCATACATAGATAATACAATATTACTCAAAATTACTATTTTAATATTTCATGTTAATAACTATATTACTAATCTCCAATGTTTTACTCTGATCACAGTGGCAAGGGCTTTCTACTCTCAAACTGTCGTGTCATTCAAAATTCTTCAAAACAAATAATCATTAATAAATTATAATTAAGAATTGTTTACTTTACACCACACTATTATTGTTTGATTTCCACATTTAACATTAAATATAAAGGTCAATAAGTCTGTAATCGTTATCAACTTCGTAAATAACTTTTTAACTGTACTGTTGAAATTCTAAACAATCTTTATATAAGCTATGTGCAGAGGAATGAGAAATTTCTTTGAAAGTTTTGAAACATTACCAAAATAAAAATTCGTGACGCAAATTGGCGTATTCTTTCATATTTGACGAAAGAATATTTTTAACTCATGTGGTAATTTTCAAATTGTCTTTTTTTTTAAAACAATGATAACACATAAAAGGCCCAAAAATATACATAAAACATTAGTATAAGTTATTATTAATATGTATATCCGTATGTTCTTTTTAGGGATGAATATGTTTTATATATCCATATCCTCACATAAAAAAAAACTAAACACAGACATATACACAATGTCAGCAAATTTTTTCAATAAAATGACTACTTCCTTTAATTTTTATAAAACTGAACTTGTCAAATACAAACATAGCCCCTTTAATTTCAGTAATTTGACTGAGTATTATAATATTCTTCTTCTAAGTCGTATTTCCTCATGACTGAGGGTCGTGGTCATCCTGTGTAATGAAACACACGACGTCTTTCTTGGCAGTTATAATGGAGTGGTTTGCCATAGCCTTCTCCATTTCACATACTAGTCTGGCCATTGATGGTCATGACATAGATATGTACGTTTCCTCACGATGTTTTCCTTTACCGTCAAAGCACGTGATATTAGTTGGTGTTATACTAACAGCACATAAATTGAAAAATTCATTGGCGTAGGCCGGATACAAACCCGGTACTTTCGGAGTGGACGGCGTTCAAACCACTAGGCTATCACAATATTATAATATATTGATAGATAGAAATAGACAACACAAGGTCACCTATGGGGATGTCAATACTAAGGATTACCTACAAACAACCAAATAGTATTTGGATTTTATGGTAGGAATAGAAATTAAATATAAACATGCTATTAATCAATCCATTAAAGTATATAAAACTTCAAGATATGTACATTGAGCAGAACTGTTTTATTACTATTTAAAATCAATATTTTTATTGTTTTAACATCTGCTTTGGATATTAAACTCATGGATGAATATAAAAGTTAGTATATTACAAGACTTATTATAAAAAATTAGGTAGTAAAGTGTGTGTGTACTTCCAATATCTTAATACTGATAGCTATTCTCAATAATAAACTTTGTTTGGCAATAAATTACCAAATTAGACAAGATTACATATACATGATCTTCTTTTAGCTTAGGCCAAATGCCCAATGCCCTAGTGTTATTCTAACTATAATCACCTTAGTAGCAATAATTAAAAAAAAATATGTGCCAGAATTCTTATCTAAAATATTAGTCTATTTCTTGATAAAGCAATGTTCATAATTTTATGATTGTTTCGCAGAGCTAACATTATTGTCTTTGAGTGGTGTTGTTGTTAGTAAAATTGAGGTAAAGAGAATACACATGTCAAAGCAAAGTGTGTAAAATGGTGGAAGTAAACATTTAAATTTACATGAACGTTATGGACAGACATGGATGTATTAATACAATTAGATGAACATGCCGTTTGTCTCATTGCTTACTTAAATTAACGTTATAAGGTACTTCATTAAACTTTATGGTTACATTCAATTATGTGACATTTTTACTATCGGGAACTTAGTTTAGCAAATATGTTCTAATTCTACCTAACATTTGTTATAAGCAACAAGATTGTTTTCTTAAGTTACAACCAATGCATATTTAAATATGAAGCAATTGTCTGATGACAATAATTATTTTCCTGCTCTATGTGGTTATTTTATGCTGTGGATTATTTATTTATTTAAGACTGTCCATTGTGCATTTATTACATAATAAGTAATGTCTTTTGTTAATTTCAATATTATTTAGTGTTCAATAAAGTGTTTCTATCTACATATCTATTTAGTAATCACTTAACATCAGATGGGATCATAGCCAAGTACTGGACTGAATTGAAAAATGTATATAAAAAAAGTCGAATAAAATAATTATCACATTTTAGAGCACTTTTTTTTCAAAATTTGTAGTCACATCTACATTTCAATTCGCAAAAAAAATTTATTGTATAATGTATATAAACAAACATTTAAACTGATGATATAATTAATACATGTTTAAAGTATTTAATAATTTATTATTTTGTTTAATATTTGATCATAAATGAACAAATAATTTTTTTGACAATGCTCAATTTAAATTATGAGCAGGACTAATTTATTTCCCCGTGTCAATCATATATTATAAATACTAAATAATATACATTTTTATGTAGTCATCAAATATTATTTTATATTGTGTCGACAGTCCAGTTTAAAACATAAAAACATAACTAGTTTTTTTTATTAACCAGTTCAGAATGTTATAATGATTTACCAAGTTAATGAAAATGTAATAAAATTATAATAATAGTACACGAATAATATTGTTTTCAGATTCACTCATACTCCAAGTGGATAGATTTTTATGAAAATGAATTTAAAAAGACACAAACACTTCATATGTACATATCATATAAAATTTTTATAGCACCTTCCAAGACCAGACAAAAAAATCAAGGCCGAAAACCTATTTTTTAGCAAAGGGTAGACGCCTGTATGAAATCTAATAGCTTGACGTTTAACGTAATATAGATTTGTACTTACCAATTTTAGCCACCAACTCGGTGCATTTGATTAGTCATAATACTACTTCTATTTATTATTTTTATAATTTCACTTCATAAAATAATTAGATATTAAAAAAATAAAAACAAAAGAAGCAAATACTTGCAATGCAAACACACCTCATTCAACCATAAAGACGACCATCGACAAATTCCAACAGATAATAAGTTAACAGAATATCTCGACAAAAGAACAATATTTTTTAATAACACCATCATGTTATTTAATATAATTGCCATTACTTTTGCGTTCTTAATATTTAGGCACTATGTCTTCGATATAAAAATATTTCTATGTAAAAATACGCAGCTATTTATTTAGTCTTAATAATCTCTTAAGTTTTGTGGTATACCTTACTAGAGACCTAGATTCAGCAATGGACGTCGATTGTTTGAGATGGTGATGATGAATGTTTTGTAAGACAAGAAATGTTCTTTTAATAAAAATGCAGCAAATATCTATCCATCAAACGTGAAAATTTCGTAACGTTTTGCCATCGTAGACAAAATATTGTTGAATGATACGGCGGTTTTAATTAAGTTTATTTTCTATAATTTAAAAAAATTCCGAAGGAATTGTTTTATACATGTTAATTAGCAGTAAACTACTATCTTATACTCTAAAAATAATCCGCTTCCAGTGGCTTGGCACATCCAGAGAAAGGAGCATGCTAAATTCTTCATCGCAAAGATGTCCAGTGGTAGGAACTAATACATGATGTAAGCTACTTTTATAGATACATTGCCATACAAGCAGCCAGTTTGTGAAGCATAATTCTCTCGTAACTTCATACTTCAGCTACGAAATCAATTTGGTTTAGCTATACAACATTGTTAAGGGCATCACATGTTCACAAATCAATTTGCTTCTCATCTCATCACAATGTTGCTGGTTGCCATGGTCTGGAATTTTGAATATTGAAGAGTAATTTATATGGTCTACTTAGGACGGTATTAGGTATATAGCACCATTATCATTGCTGTTCAATAGCATAGGGAAGAGTGACAAAATGGTTATTGTACCATACTTCCTTTTTTCCGTTCTCAGATAGTGTTGAGTTCCCAAACTCCTAAAATATTTTTGCTATTGTAAATTGATATGCTTTAATTATGACATTAAAAAAATAAAAAAATAATATAGAGGAATAGAAAAATCTATTTGAAAAATTTACAAGTGCCATCATTATAAATTTTCATCCTTGCAAGTGAAAAGGTCATCCTTATTAATTAGTAAGTGTTGTTAAAGCTGCAACAACATCACCTCTGTGTTCACGCAATGTTCTTTCGGCAAGAGTTCTTGAAATTTCCATTTCTTTGACCTGAAAATTTAAATGTTTATCATAAATTTTTAAATTGCAGATGTCAAAATGTATTGTGGAATGGTAGACATTTGGTGAGAAAACAGGCTTGGGTTCATTTCATTGGCGCCAAAAACTGATATATGACAATCTCTAACAAGTTTTGTGAATGGAGCGAAAATATATATGACAATTTTAACTGCCTAGAAGTAACATTAGCTGAATACTTGCATTGTAACAAGGATGTCCTTGGCTCAATTCTGGGACTATGTTATATAGTTTGGTTGGTGGTAAAATATTTTTGAACCCACCTGGCTATAATATAACCCTCTTTTTGTAAGTCATTAACCATAACAGCATTGCTGTGTTCTGATTGTTAGCATATGAAAGTCAGTTCAACATTCAGATTCTTATTGTCATTTAACACCATGTTAAAATAATGTCAAGTGTTAGCCCATTCTACATAAAAATGTTGTGAATTACTATTGGTGAAATTATATGGAACATATATTTGCTTAATTCTTGTTAGTAGATGATTGTGGCTGATTTGACATGTAAATTAATTATAGTACTTACTATCAACTCTATATCATCTTTTCTGACTGACACTTTCTGTAGTTCTTTCTCTTTTTCTAAGCGTTCTGCTGCCTCTTTATTTCTTCGATCACCAATCAATGAGAGTGCCTGGAATGCATTATTTTTCATATTACGGACAATAGGGCTGTGTAAAGATTTACCACTTAATGCTATAAGTAAGGCTGTATAGACAGTTTATAAAAATAACGAAAATGGCTTCATTACCAAAATTGAAAAACTGACAAAATATAAATAAACCTTATGTGTAAGTTAAGTAAAATACTTACTCCAGAAATATCCTGTGATGAGATTTCTTTTTCTTCTGCATAATCTGTTACTTTTTCTAAGTCCGCTACACCACTGTCGTGTTTTGCAGTTTTCTTTTGAGTTTTATCTTTATCGTGTTGAATGTCGTCAGTATCTCCATTTATTTCTTCGTCAGCCATTTTTTAAATAGTATTCGAATTTTCTAACAATTAAGACAAGACGTCTTTACACATCAAACAAATTAAAGATTTACTAAATTAAAATGAAAAGCAATGCCCACATGAATTAAACGCTTATAATAGTAAATGTCAAATGTTTTAAAACAGAACTGTCAATGCTGTTTTTGTAATCGTCATGTTGCTAGTTTGTTGAAAAAAAAAATAGCTGAAATTTGGTTCTGGAAATGAATAATACATACACACATATATTATATTATGCAGGAGTACTTATATATATGATATGAATTTAAAATATTGATATCAAAGTTATTTAAGATATTAATGGACGCAACTTTTTTTTTTTATATTTTCAGTCAGACTCCAAACTGCTTATATTCAGAAGGTCTCATTATAAATTTTGTATGAGTTATTTTATACCATGTCACAGGAATCTTTTATTATTTTGAAGTAGCTATTATGATATTTCAATTTTTTTTTGATAACAATGTTTCGATTAAGATTTTATGTACCATTATGAGGTGATTATTTTTAGTTTCATGATAGTTTATGACAGAAGGTTACAATGTAGTTTGGAAACTTAATGAATAAAGTTGCATTGTATATAGCAATCTTGTTTTTAATACTTTTTTTCTATTATTAAGGTGACGATGTCATCTATAACAAAGATCAACACAAACTCAAGTTCCCGCTCCTTCCTTTATCCAAAGGTGTGAGCACTCGGTTTAAAGTTATATAAAAAAAAATCATCTGTTTATTAAAAATGAACTTAAATTATTCTTAGCATATAGCTGACAGCACATGGCCAACTTAAAGCCAGAATTTGGATACCAGAATCGGAAGAATCTGTTGTTACGAAGTCCAGGTAGAATGCATAAATAAGCAAATATTCTCGTGGCACCACTAAAAAGCAAGATATGTTTTAGTTTCAGCAGGCACAAGTGTGAGAAAGTATTTGTTCTATACGAATAAAAGAATAGGTAAGAAAAGTAAAGGTATACAATGCTTATAATCACGCGTTTGTTTTTGTGTTATGTACATTTTAGAGTTGCAAAAGTCATTAAAAAGACTAACAGCTTAAAAATCATACGAAAAAGTCTGTTATGACATTAATTAAATTATTTAAGTGATAAGAGTTACAAATAAACATTTTTCTATAATCATTTTCCTTCACAACTATATTTACAATTAAATAAAACAAATTATTTTTATTATTATATATGAATCGTTGCGCCATGGGTTTCGCCGGTTTTGGTACTCGGTGTGTAAGCCGGTGGTGGGACGCTGCTGTCGTGCACCTATAATTAATAAAAAACATGTTAATGGACGTATAAACGGTATAAACTTATTTTTCATCGTAATTTCAGTCTAATTTCAGTCGTAAAAGATAAGACTAAAGGATAAATTTGCTGTGCCTAACTCAGCGGGGGGTTGATCATAGCAGTTTGCTAGAAAAAGGTCAGAAGAAAAGTTGCTGCCTTTACCCATATTTTTTTTTAAAAAACACTTTATTTGCACACAAAAAGAAGTGTACAAAAAGGCGGACTTTATGCCATAGGGAATTCTCTCCCAGTCTACAATAGGGTTGACTAGAGAACATTCTCTTCCAATTAGTCGATTATTATTTTATACGGAATAATGACCTATCTACCAAGACCTAATTTTATTTAAGAAAAATTAATGATTATAAATTACTTACAAAACCAGCGTTAAGATATGCGGTCGCTGGATAAATGGAAGAACCAGCAGGAGGAGTTCTTGTGTACCTGCAAATAGTTGCATGAGTTTATTTTAAGCAGTAGTTTTTATTTTACAAATTTGTATACAATTTTCAACAAAACGATGAGATGAACAAAATATATGTCTTATATGTTATAAGTTTAAAAGTAATACGCATGTACAAAAAAGGAAACGTTAAAAAGGAGCATAGAAAGCGAGGCGACCACAAAGATAGCCTACAATCTTCGCAGTTCAGACTATGTCTGTGAATTTTATATACTTATCTACAGCATAAACAATCCAGTAAATATATTTGGCTTAAAGGTACCACGCCATAAAATCTTTAAAAAATCAATTAAATATATTTAAAATGTATACTATAACTCATGCATATCAAATATTGATTTAAACAAATAGTATTTAAATAGTAAAAAATTATTAAGAATCACATCATTTAAATGCCAAACTAAATCTAGTATTAATGTTTAGAATTTACCTTGGAGGGGCATCCCTCAATCTTTCCTCGACATATATTTGTAGGCTTCCGATCGAAAGACGACTTTCGCAACCTGATCTGCTTCTTAATGGTCTAAGGACATAAGGAAATATTAATAAATTAGGGGAGGCTTAAATGTAAAGGATTTATCACACCTTTACTAAGAATGAATAACTATTGTTTTTTGGTTACCACTTGGAAAGATTGCATATTCAATAGAAAAAAAATTAAAAGAAGTTGTATCATCACTCGTTCACTTATCAATGACCGACCTTGCATTAATAAAAAGCAATGATTATATGCCAAAAACCTGTTTTATACGTTTTACTTACTGCAAATTGGTAGTAGTTACAAATAGCCTGTACAATAGAACAAAAGTTGTTATGATCCCCAATATTAATGCAGCTGCCATAATTATTTGAGTGCTAGATACCAGAAGCATTTGATCTAATGGGTCACTGTGAAAGTAAAAACAGAAAATAAGGATTATTTTTATTCAACGAAACGACGAGTCGAGCAAGACGTTCACGTGATGGTAAATGATACGCCTCCTCATAACTACGTCGCGCTGGTTTAGATGGCCTCGGCACTGCATTGTGCTCGTCGCCTTGCGACTATAATGTGTTAAATCTCGTTATCCCAGTAAGTTCACTAGCTCATAGCGCCCTTCAAACCGTAACACAGTAGTGTTTGCACACTAATATTTGACGATTTCCGGCAACAGAGCCCTGCCCCCAAGAAGGATAAAGTTAAGTTGAGAAGATAGAACAAACAATAACGGAATTGAAATTACAACAATTTGGTTATTAATTCTTTTTTACTGCCTATAATGTCTTTGTAGAAAGAATTAGACTCCTATTACTATTTGTACTCCCAAGAAAAAGCTTATTCGTCAAGAAAATTCCTTACAAAGTCACATCCCATTGGAGAGGATATCATATTCTACCCTCGTTGAAGTCATCCAAGCAGTTTCTTTTACGGTACAATTAAAATATTAATAAACAATATTGACATGACTTTGGTATTTACCGGCATATCCAATTACCGTGGGAATCATAACACGTTTGGCAGATTCCTTGTCGGCATTGAAGGGTACTATTTTCGTTTTGACTGCAGCAAGATCCGAAGCATTTTTCTCCCAAACCTTAAAGCATTGCAAATGTTTATTAGTTGTCCATTTATTCATATTATGCCATTGTTAGATTGTATAATTAAAATTGCATTATGTTATAAAACTACTTAAACGCAAAGCAATACATGTTATTGTTTTTTAAAAAAAGACTAAGACCTGGACATCTAACGCAACGCGTCTGAAAGTGGTTGGGTATGTATCCTTCAGCACAGTAGCATTCTTCGTTTATGCACACATACGCTTCTCCCACACAGTAATTTACTGCACATATTTCTGAAAAAAAAAAAAGGATTTTTTATGACTTATGTAGTCTCTCATCACGTTAATGTGCTATCTTTTGTTAAATACTATCAAGATCACCGTTTCTTTGGATATGTTCATGCATAGGAAGTCTCGGGACCCTTCTCAATGTGATGGAGACCACCGAGGGATTTCTATTGAATGAAAATCCCCGATAACCTAGTGTTCCCTGTAGAAGTATCGAAGGGTTTCTGTTTACAATTTCCTACCCAAAACCATGAAAAAGGTACCAACGCAGTGTCTGTTTACGGCATTACTGTGTTCCGGTTTGAATAACGATGTACTCGTAACAAGTGAATTTACTAAAGTAACGAGACTTAACCTTATGTTTATCATCTTAACTAACGCTTCTCTCACTTGATTCATCGCTTAGACAAAAAGTGTTTCCTTTAAATTTTCTTTAATAATTATAATAATAAAATAAAATGACATGCTGTTTAGTAATCATTATTCTTAACGAACGCTAAGCTAGTTTTTATTGCGCTTTAGCTTAATTGAGATTTTTAACCAAACAAAGATAAAGATAGGTATGAATATTATAACACTAAACTGCAACTAGAAGCAAAAACATTGTGTAAAAATAATAAGATAACAGAGATGCTACGTATACCGGAATTCTAGACAAACATGATAAAATATTGATGTCGTTTTTTTGTGTTTGACTTTATTTTGATCTGTCAACAATCTCCAATCATGAAAGATTGTAAATTATAATGTAAATAACAAAAGTGGCCATGATTTTTGATAAGAATGATGACTGTCATTAAACTGTTAAAGCTTACTTTTTTTTAATTTAGAGGATATTTGCATTTTTTCGCGTGTCTATATACTTCATCAAAATTTTATAATGATGATAAATGTACAAAAAATTGTTGTTTTTAAATTTTGGTTTCCGAAAATTACAAAATGTTATTTGCTCTAAGAACAAATTGTAATACGCCGTTTTTGATTATTGAATCATAGAACGCTAACTGTGTAAAATAGGCAGTCATAAACTAAAACGTTATTGTTTCTGAAATCGAGAGTACTTCTCTATTCCAGCAAACTTATTTTGTACAACAGACATTTAAAAGGAACTGAAAACATGTACTTGAAGAAATATTAATATCGGTCATGAATTTCCACGCGTGATCATGTAGAATTTTTTGTTATTGGATTCTTGTTATGGTACCTACTTTTTATGGTATTTACGTTATTTATATCAAAATTAATTGTATAATTGTATACAACAATCGTTCATTACAAGTATAAGTACAATAAGTGTAAACGAGAAAACGTGTTTTTCAAAAAAATAGACTAAACAAAATTCATTGCAACAAGGAAAACCGAAGTGCTAGTTGCATATCAATTATTATAATATATAATCAATATTATAACATCTGTTTTTAAAACATCGTCCTCATTTTGTAGTTAAATTTATAGTATATACGTAACAAATGCTTTAGTCTATAGCATACAAATGTGTTATATATTGCAACGCTGTAAATCGAAATTGTAAATATTTAAATAAAAAAAAAAAACGATTTTGTAATGTTCCTCGGTTAAGTAACGAAATACAACAAAATACGTACCTTTCATAGCTTCACAATATGCAGATAAAAATATCACAAATATGCATAATAGACCAAGTCGGTATGCCATTTTGAACTTCACGAAACAACTACCGTCATAACATTGCTTAAACAAAAATTTTGTCGCATAATACTTGTAACAACGAAACAATCGCACTGAGGGTAAAGTGGTAACATATAAAATGCCGTACTGATACCTTATCAGAGATCTACCGCTCTGTGGCGATACAAACTTATCGTTACTTTCACGTCACTCATTATACTGAATGTTTGTGTCACAGACAGGAGATTTACGCTAACCTTGAATCTGTTACTAATAAGAACAATGGTTTTTCGCTTTGCTTTAATTAGCTGAACTATAATTACCAAGAATTTACTAATTGTTAGTGTTGCTCTAATCAAGTTATTCTACATACATATAGAAAACTATTTTTAACGGCATATAATAAATAAAGGTATCGCATTTGCTACCGATAACATAACTAACTAAATGCCTATTAGACATTTTAATCTAGTGCGCAAGCCTTACTACTAAGATTTAGTAGAAAGGCTTGAGCACTAGATTAAATCTGTATTTCAAATAAGTTTATGTTGAATAGTTATTTTCTAAAACTTATATATTGGACAGTTCGTAGTAGTTTCCTTTGTCTACGTTTTTTTTTTTAATTCAGTACTCAGGAATTCTAATATTTGTGATAAATAAAAAAATGGAGAACTTATTACATTTATTACCATAGATTGGTTGACAACGAAGATGATTAACTCCAAGTATGGGTATGGTAAGGTTAGGTAGGTCACAACTGAAATTATTTCTGCCGTCAAACATTAATATGCAAACATTACTGTGTTTCAGCTTGAAGCGCATTTTAAATGGGGTTTTAGCGCATTTTAATTACTGAGGAGACGAGACTTAATATCTTATGACTCAAGGCGACGAACACAATGTGGTGCAGTGTATATCATTCTAACTTACGCCACATTATTTTGGGCAGGCGTATCGCTTACTATTAAATTATTTTGCTATAGATTTTTGATGCATATATTCACGTAAGATACGTCTTCCCATAACAACATGTCTATACTTAGTGCTGTAGAATATAATAAGCAATAATTTTCCAGATTTTAAAATATCAAACCCTGCGCGGTATCGTATTTGTTGCTTGTCGCCTTGAGACATAAGATCGCACGTCACCTTGTCTTCCTACATAAAAACTATGAAGGTTAAGAGACATTTTGGACATATTTTTAACAAAAGTAATTAAAACATTGACTGACTGAAATAAATAATACAAGGCCTGGTCGTGACCGTGTGGTACTGTAATAAAGACAAAACGTTTGTGTGGTAGATAAAATATATATAAAAATATCATGGTATGTTGGAATGTGAAACTTTGATCATTTCATGTTCATAATGATAATTTGTTGTGACTTAGATGTAGTATAAAACATACAGTGATATAGCATAAAGTTTTTGGAAATCATTTCCATGTTTCCATTTGAGGGCTTATTTATCACAATTGGTCTTCCGTAAGTAGAAATGAACATAGCTGCTGCTCTTTATTGTTTAACCACCTCCAAGGCGCAGCGGCTAGCCGCATGTCTGATAACACGGGGATCCCATGTTTGAATCCAGGGGCACATGTGGTGGAGTATAGATGGGCTTCATAGTTTAAACTTGCCGTTACAGCATTGCTGTGTTCTGTGAATATATGAAATCCAGAGTAATCTGTAAATTAACATCATGTGAAGTTGAGATAAAGTAATCCACTTTTATATTAGTTTGTAAACTTTATCAGAGTTTATTCATAATTTTTTGGGTTTTTTATTTTTCTTTATACGCACACTACTAGATCTTACGTAAATAAAAGACATTGTCATATGCCTTGTATCTTTATTTTTATTACAGATGTATGAAATGATACAAGCTAGTATGAAAAATTACTTTCGAAGAAAGATGAATAGCGAACATTTTCTATTTATTTTTGTTTGTATTTTCATAAATCTTGTATATTTCATACCAAAAGATATGAATATTTTCAATGGTACTCACAGTATAAGTTATATTCAGGTATATATTTTAATATAGCACTAATTGACGAATGATTGAAGATATAAAGAAGTTTTATAGCAAAAATTGTAACATTTTTTTATTCAAATGTATTCTTTGTAGAAATTTATTTTTACTTACATTCGTAACACAAAACAATTTAGTTATATGTGAGAAAGAAAATTAGCGGGCTTTTTCTATTTAGGTCTGTTTACATTGCTCTTACAAATACATAAATAGCGTTTAGCGTAATGGCAACAATGCTGCGGTAAATTTGATCATTACACAGATTCTGAGCAGAAACGATTGTGACTTTTATTTATATAAAGTCCATTTTAATGGTTTGTAATTATTAACACGATATTTATATAATAATGTGTATTCGTATGCTGGTTTTCATTAGTAATCATGGCGTATTCAATTAAAAAAACTATTCTATTTAATTTTACAACAAATACGAGTAAAGTAAGTTGTTATTAACCACTTCACTATCTTCATGTTATAGCAGAGTGGTGAATATGGGCATCGTGGAAATTGGTAGAACGATGTAGATGTTTATACACTGCAGATTAGATTTTACACATTGTTTTCGAAATGTGTATTGTGTAAAGATTCATCTGATAAGATGTTTAAACGGCTATAGTTTTGATTGTTTAATATACATAAAGAAATTACATAGGTAAAATCGGTTACATAATAAATAGGATAACAAAACTTTATTAGTTTTCAGTTAGTAAAATACTTGTACTATTTTGTGAAAATAGCAGAAAGGAATTATAAGAAGAAGCGCGAAGAAAGAAATCACTCTTTTGTATAAATGTTTTCAAAGTAAATAAATTGGCTGCGAAGGAACGCGTTATACCGATTTTCTCCTAATCACGTTCCTTTCCGACACACTGCCAATGAATGCCTTTAAATTATATACTTATATAGTATATCTAGTTGCAGTGATTGGAGATTTTTTTTAATTCGTGTAATTTCAAGGTCTTCGACTTTGAGTTAACAATTATAATTTTTTCGTCAGTTAAATTTTGCGTGTGTATGTTACTATGCAACACATCTGTGGGAAAAATATGCATTTTATTAATATACTAAAAAAAAATTAAAAACCTATTTCTAAAGTTAAAGACATCCTGCGTTTAATGCTATTTATAAAAGTTACCTAATTTGTAGTGTGTTAATATGTTTAGTGTCGGAATTAAACAATGATAAAATTTTGTACTAACGAAAATTTTATCAGCATATTTTTTAACGTGTATAAATATAATACAAGTGTAAGAGGATTATTTACATCTACAACTTATTTGTATATGTATATAGATAAATAATTACTATTCATAGTATAAAATGTTTCCGGGTACGAAGTTTAGAGAATTTTAGAGGCTTTACTTGTGCTATTGTATTATTATAAAAAACATATTTAGTGAAGAAGATCTTCAAGTACCTATTAATGTTTTTTTTATAAAATAATTTATATGTCAGTACAATCGGAAAAATTCTTGACTTTATCTTCTTCTAAGTCGTATTTTCTCATGACTGAGAATTAAATCGAAAAACATTACTGTGTTTTGGTTAGAAAGGTTTTGTAGGTAGGTAAATTACGGGTAACGAGGCTTAACATTTTATATTTCACAACGACGAGCACAATTTGTTGAAGTTTTTATGATTTTTACTAACGCTTCATTGTTATTGGCAGGCGTAGCACCTACTTTCAGGCATGAAGAGGCATGATACGAAGAAGAAGCACCTACCATTAAATAAACGTCTTCCCAGTCGTTTAGTCAAAAAGAAAAGCTCTTTCTTTATTCTTGACACTATATTATGTTTTGTTGGGAAATTTCTAGTTTTAAACAAAAATTGCTCTCCCTATATGTGTTTGATCAGGTTAAGGTTTTTTTAAATATTATCATCTTATGTACACTGCTTTGCTTGCACGAAATAAGCGTATATGATGGAAAAAAACCAACTCAAATGATATTTTTCGTTGAAACGTATATTGTAGTGTGTGATATGTACATTTTTATTAATTTGGTATGTATGAGATTACCTATTTGCTCGACACGTGCCTGTATCATACTGCACATTGCGTCCTTCAGAAAAATAATAGCAATACCCAATATAATAAATGTAAGCATATTAACTGTTATTAATAAATATATATTGTATTTATACCCCTCAATGAAACGGATGGTCTAGAATATTATTCGTTATTTGTGGTTTGTATATTAACTACGTGAACTTTGCCAATTATTTATTTCAGGATTGTATGGGTTTTGTTTAAGGAATAGTTTTGTTAATTAGTATTATTGATACTTGCGTATTATAGCAAAACTTGAATTGCATGGTACTGCGAGGCGTGTTACACAACTAAAAGTTTTTGCGCGTGCCACTGCTTCATGTAAAAAAAAAACTAGCCCTGAAATAAAAGTACTGTCTACTTTAAACTGTTTAAAAAAATATTGATCCTAAAGTATTGTCTTAAAAAACCTTCAATTATGTAAATATGAACAAAGTTCGACAAATTAGGTGGTTTGTAAATAGTTTTAATTATCAATTAAAATTGTTATTGTGCGATATTATTGAATAGAAGTAGGTCACTCACGATGCAAGAGAAATCAAAACAAACGTGTAACATATCATTACTGTAACCAATGACGGATTTCTGACATCGCGTGTACTTTGGTTCCGTTTGTAAACTTTTTTTTAAATTCTATGCAGATAACTGTAATAATGTGTGGTACTCTGCTGACAATGTTCTGCAATATCAATATTTGTTATGTTATGTTAGACGGTAGACAAAGTGTTAGCGAATTCTCATAACCAGTTCGACCGACAAAGTGGAGAATATAGTCGCTGGAATGCGCAAAATCGTACGGTGTGGGGATCCTGTATTACGACAATAATTATCACGACAAGGATGAGCAACGCATGGAATTAAAATAAGCACCACAGAGTTTCAAAGCTAGCGCTTAGACGCTGCTCAACCTCTGTTGAAGGTGTGAAAGGCCTCTGCCTTTCACACCTTTGCCTGTGAAGCTAATCAATATGGATAAGAATTAATTCACCATTTTAGTTTTTTTTTATCTATGAAGTCCTAATTTCGTTATAATATACACTAATGCTGTCACATGTACGAGTATCTTTACCTATCTGCCACTGAAAGGCTGCATGTTTGTTGATATTTCTTAGTAATCGTGTCCAAACAGTCGGTATTTTTAAGAGCAGACATCGCTTATTATTGATTTTGGTATTTATTGAATTCCAAGAACTCTACTCTATGATAGACAATTTCTGAAAAAAACCACTTCGACAAAGAAAAGTAGAAGTTAAACATCTTTTATTGTTTAAACTTTTTTTTTTCCGAAAATCCGCACCAAATGTCAATGCATGGTTTGCAATCAAATTTTTTTAAAAAAATCCTACAATTGAACCATCCTCTTATGCAACTTTCAATTATCTATTAGTAAGTGTACACGCAACACGCGTTTGATATCACTTGTTTATGAGGTTGGATGCTGCCAGGCGCCACGAGGGATGTCTCATGCTTAACGATAACTAATTATTAATAACAAATTAAGATTAACTCAAATCTAAGGGAACAAATGAGCAGTCGAATATAAGAGAGGATAAATAGTTATTTTAATTAAAGACAACAAATATTACACGAGAATCCAAAATAAATATCGTGAGCCAAAAACCAATCAGACATTACGGTAAAATCTTATAGTATTTTCTTTATAAGGGAAAGTGATATTTGTGTTAATAAATTCGTAAGTAAAAAAAATATTAGAACGTTTTTATATACTATAATGCATATATTTATATTATTAAAATGTTTGTTCTTCTAAAAAACTTATGAAAAACATAGATTTGGGTGCAATAAAAACATTAGTTATTACCGGTTTTCCTAGAGAGTTTTCGAAAAGAGACTTATAAACATATAATTACAATATGTTTGGTTTATTAAATATTAAAATATTTAATTCAATGAAAATTAAAAATGTTTAACCCTAAAATCGATGAGAACTCTTGATGTTGGTCTAATTATGATAATTGTTGGTAAACTATTAGCATGCCTTATCTGAAGGTAATCATGTTGTTAGTTTCTAAAAGAAATATGGAGTAAACAAGCTTACTATTCGTCTGGGTAAACAATGACCTCTGACCGTTTTATTTTTAGCTTGTTTTCGTTGCGCCGGCAACTTCCTGCCTATCTATCACCTATCACCCATTTGGATAGTGGCCTGTTGCTATGTGCCCGAATTGTACTTAATTATCAGAACCAATTAATTTAGGCGTAGAGACGTCAATGATATATTTAATTAGTACAAAATTTCGATATCAAAAATTAAAAAAAAGATTACATTCTAATCATTTATAATGCAATGAAGTTAGCAATCAGATTTAGTTTTGATACTCAAAAAACCGTTGCTTTGTGATATATCTTTATGTGATCCATCTTATTAGCATTGTAGTTTAACTAGTCATAGCGCCTTTCAAATGAAATTCATACAGTCAATACAGTAGCCTGAGTTCTAATGATTTAAATGTTCAAATGATACTCCAACATCCGATTCATTATATATAAGTATATAGTGCAAACTCGCGGTGACGGCAAAGCGCGGTCTTGTATATCTCAAAATTTGAAAGTTACAATTCCGATCAAAATTTTGTTTAATACTAAATGAAAATAATTACAATGATAAAGTATATGATGTAATTAATTCAATTTTAGATATCTGTCCAAATAAACTATGTTTTTCTTTGAAATATATTTCTACAGAAAAACATCATCCAAATCGAACGGTGCTGTAAAAAGTACGGGGTTTTTCTACATGCTTAAAAAAACTAAGAGCTAATTGTCGAATCAAGAACTTTTTGATTCGATCGGGGAGAACATCAGAAAAGAATGTATGAAAAATTTGTAAAATCGTTAATCGGTTAACAGCAACTGTACTTACTTGCATACATTTCTTCAGCATTAGATAAATATTTTCAAGACAAATAACGTGATAATCGTTTGTAGAGCAAACATGATCTCGGGTCACGGCGCGGTGTCCGCCTAAAGATTTAAAATGAAATAAACATTCTAATTAAATTAAATCTAAATTTACTTTTTCAATTAATGTTTTTTTAATAAATAATTGTTAACAAACTCTATATGAGGATGATTATATTGACATACTTTCTGTTAAATGTGTAGTCCTTGTAATACTTGCTAATCATTATTTGAGATAAAAATTAATTCCCAAATGACTTAATCTTCAATAGATATAAGAAATACATAAATCGTTACAGAAGCACATTAAGTAGTAATTCACAGTGTGATGATAAGACAATGACCGACGTCCGGGCACTGTGTTACTACGGGTTTTACCAATTTGTTAGACAGGAAAAGACTGGTTGTGTTGTTGTCTATTGCCGTTACATTTGTAGTTGTTAGTTATATTTGTATTACTATTTATAAATATGTGTAGAATATTATTATTTAATATTGGTTTCACATAGGTAAGGCATTTTATCTCATTTTATCACTAATGAATAATCCATTTCTCTTCTCTTTTCACACTTTAGATTGACTATTATTATTTTGAAAATATCCTTAAGTCTGCGGTAGTTAAAATAAAGAATGAAAATAACTTGTTAACAAAATTAACATCTAGGTCAAGGTTTGAGATATTTACCTAAAAATACTATGTCATTATATTCACATATGTGTATTTATTAATCATAACAGATATTCAATAGCTACTAATAAATGATAATACGTAGTATATATGTAGTTCGACATAGATGACAGCAAACTTTACTCATTTGTGTTACCACGTTATAATATTTTTGCTTAAAAGAAATATTTTATTCACACCCTAATACTATTGTACAAAAAATTTTTTTATATTTTAAGCGTAATATAATTACACCTTGGATGTATTATTGTAGTCTAAAATTTATCATCGATTCATTATACTTTGTTCATGATAATGACTACTTATTTTTTTGTAAAAATACAATAAAGCGGCTTATTTAGAACTATCAATAATATTATCATAATGATGTTTTGTATTTGACATTATCGATGTAAAGTTTAAGTAATACCGTACTATGGACCACAGATCGCTTATTTTTAGAGCGGCAATGACGAGATAGTTTCATTCATCAGGTTACTGTTAACCAGACCAATCATTTGTTGTGGTATTAGTGGAAATAGAAAACAATTCAAATGGAGCTAAAGTATATTGTACGTATATTAGAGCTTACGATAAATTTATTTGTTAATTTTTGTCTGTTCAATCAAATGAAATAATAGTGTTTGTGTAATAAAAGCAAAGTGCTACGATTAGTTAGTGTTTTCGATGTTTTAAATATAACACAAATAAAATTTTAATATAAATATATTGCACTTGGTGTTGGTGATAGGCTTCGTAAGTTTAATTTATCATATATGACATTATACACATATAATGTAATTTAAATGCAAATATAAACCATTAATATAAACTATACTGCAAACATTTTAAAAATAACGACTGTTTTATTTAAAATAACAAAATTATTTTTTAAAAGTAAAATTTTAAGGCGTAATATTTTATTATGTTATAAATGAAATTAACTAACAATCAGTGCATTAAATGTGGTTTAAAATGTCCCTACTTTAAAGCGCTAATAAAATAGCCATATACGAAAAAAATGTTTAGAACCAAACAAGCAAGGAAAAGAAAAAAATATTCAGTTAATCCAATATTTGTTTATCGTTGACAAAACAAATTTAACAAGCTAATGAAGTATTAGAAGTTTAATATAGTTCAAGGTTCGTGCTTAAGTAGTGCTTGCATATTAGTACATGATGCTTTCCAATGTTGACGCACTATTATCATAATTAGGACAATTCTATAAATAGATCAAATGTTGTTGATATCAGCGAATTCAATGTGATAGAAGTTATAATAACACTAGGATGTATTAGATTTCAAATACGGCGTTATATATTAGTTTTTAACTATAATAACAATTAATGGTTTACGTTTTTAATAATTTTCATAATTGTTAAGTTTTGAATAATGAAAAAAGGAACCGAAATTGGATATCACGCCGTCAATATTTTCGGGAAAATTACATACCTATATCAAATACTACTTAAAATTGTATTAGGCATTTTTTTAAAAATTACACTAATAGGTTATAAAGATAGAAAGTGAGGCAATGTCTTTTCTTCCAGATGTTTAAGTCAACTCTTATTCACACATTATGGTCAATTTGTTCTATTCTTTTTAGCTATACGTTGCACTTTTGTTAAGTAGAAACAACAACATGGTCTCTGGAACGGAAAACAGTGAAACGTTCAAAATAACCGACCGGGTGTTCACGTGCAGCAAATGGCTATCTTCACTAATAGACAACTTTTGCAATAACGTATATAAAATTGTTAAAAGGGACACATCACTCATGATTGGTAAGTATATAATGCATACATACATAACACATACCGGCGTACACCGGACCACACAACGTGTGCCGATATACCAACGAGACATTACACTTGTGATTACATTTGTTTAAATATAAATTGACAAAAACAAGGAAAAGTATTAAAACAACACAACTACGAATATGTTTTGGTAAATTTGATAAAACATACATATTCATATAAGTAAAACATACGTAATCAGCGTGTCACGCGTAATGTGCGTGAACTTCTCATGGTAGGACTCTGTCACCGGAGACCGACTACTAAAGTACTACCGCAGTCTCTGATTCTGCAGCCCTGTGGTGTGCAAATACTATTGTGTTTTAATGAGACTTTACGTCCTCATTGCAAAATATATCTCTAAGCGACGAGCACAATATGGTACAGAGTTTATCGTCCCAACTTGCACCACGTTGTGTTGTAAATAAAAAAAAAATACATCTCTGTAGTTTTATGATAAGCTTTTGCCCAAATTTATATCTTTCTATCCAAAACGTAATTGTAATAGTTATAGAACTTCTTAAGATTTATGAACGGAACATAAAAACAATTGAGTTCTTTTTAGTAACTTTCGAAAGCATTTTAAATAAATTATGATATAATTCGATGAACTTACTTGTTTTCTAACATATGTTAATTGTTTACAGAGAAAATGGCACCAAAAAATCTCCAAAAGGGCATGTACAAGCAGCGGCTACTCGCTGAAGAACATTGGCGGCGTGTGCGCAGGCAGGTCGCGAGCGAATGCTGCGAGCGGCCCTGTACAGTAGGCAACATCATCATGTACTGCCCCGACGACGCTAAGCTGCTGAGAGAAAACCCAGACATATTCTATTAACACGACAATAATTCGCGATGATACCTCTTAACAATTTAATTACGGGTCTACTGACCAAAAGTACCACTAATAATGCTTTAATATTTAAAATCTACCTCATACTTATGGCCAAGGTTTCGTATACCAAATCACGAAAAGCGTAGTGTTACGATTTTTATAGTATTCTTCTCTTATAGTTAAACTGGTAAAGTTCCGTACAAATCCGTCCAGTATTAGCGTGGTTAACTGTGTGATCTGATGAATCGAAATAAATAAAATTAGTTTATAAATATTTAGAGCTTTTTTATGTAAATATAAGTGAGTGTGAAAATAATGTAAATATTTATCTGTTCAAATAACAAAAGTGTAAAAATGTTCTATACACACTTGACGTATGAACAGAAACAGTATCGAAAAAAAAAATTATATCAGAACTATGATCAATAATACTATTACTCTTAATATCGTATTAAGTTGTACGATATAGTATTACTATAGAATCTCAATTAAATAGGGTAGAAAAATTAAAAAACGTTTATTATTTATTACGAAAATCCACATAATAGAAAAATTTAAAAAATCTGCAACCGTTACTATTAAGTTTCAGAAAAATAAACCCTTTTACCTTTTTCTTCGATAATTATAGCCTTAGACAGGCTGACCTTGGTAATCAATTAGTTGTACTAAACGAATTCACTAGGAGCCTCCATTCCTCCTCAGCTGCTGGTTTTTAACACATTCGTGAAGAGACTTCCACTGTCTCTAAACTGATATATTAGTACTAATATATCAGTTTAGAGACAGTTTAGCTTTTATTTAGCTTTGTTTTTTTTTAGTTAGCTTAATACAAATATTTTTACGGAGACTCAAATCTCGGTATTAATATTTAACCGTTTCATTCTGGAAGCATTGGCTATCTATAATGTTATCCGAATCTTGGACTTTGATGATTTTTTATTTATATTTGAAGACTTGAAATATGTTATTGTAATAAAATCTGAAACTGATCGGATTTTCAGCATTTTAAGTCATTATATTAATAATTATAGGTCCTATTTTGCCGAAGTTAAATTAATTTGATGCAAATATTAATTATAAGATAGCTTGAAATTATTATAGTATTAAGATAAGAATGTTGTAATTTGATCCGCTTTGTTATTGGCATACTTAACATATTCCTCGTATGATTATTTATAGAATAAGTTATTTTCATTACGTACTTCGTTAAACGGTAACGTTATTTATGAATGAATATATGATTTAATAACATTTAAAATATACCTAATTACTTTTAATTAAAAAGCTTTGCAGTTTTATTTATACGGACTAATGAATGTATTTACGTAATTAGCATTCTAAATAAAAGTATTATAAAAATACAGTCTCACAAAGAAAATGGTAAAAGCAGTAATGAATATGACGGAGTGTAAGTGCAAGTATTACTGTGTTCGGGTTTGAAGGACGCGATGTGTTTTGTAATAAATAAATTATCAAGACATTCTTGTTTTTTAAGGCGCAGTGTTATGCTGTGTAAACATGCTAATGAACTCCCTGTTAACTGGGCTCCGAATTCCAGAACTTTCTGATGACTACATTTTTAAATATTACAATAACTTGTTAATAAAACGTTAACGATTTTTGAAAACAATAAATTGCAGTTCCAATCCGATACCACTTAGTAGTTTAAGAACTTATGATTTTTTTTTAGTAAATTATGTTTAAAGTTTTTCCGCTAATAATAGTTTTTAAAGTATTCGTCTCTGGCTTATCCATATAATACTAATGACCTTATAATGAAGATTGTTGAGACAAAACTTTGTTAATTATTATTTTGTATCGTAGAGTTACTTTAACAATATTATTTTAATGAAATTTACAAGTAACACCCGTGTCCATAACCTTGTGGCGCTAATTAGCATGATATATATTTTATCAGTCATCGATAAACAATAGTGAAATATAAGATGTTATATTTCGGTACCCCAATAATTTCACTACCTTCAAAACGCTTCAACTGGAAGACAGTAATGTTTGCAAACTTCTTTTTGGCGGTATAAACAAGACAATTAACTATGTAAACGGATCCCGCAACAGGGTATTAGTAAAAACAAATAGTTTAATCAAGATTCAATGAAATAATTAATATACAGTATTTCTCGAACAAATTCTTTGTACTTGTTAAGCATTTTATTCACATCGATTGGTTTCTTTGTTGACTAATGGAAGCATTATTTCTGAAGTCCTTTATTACAACTACAATATAAGACAAATTCTTCAGATTTACATATAAAAGATAGGAAGAACTTTTATCATAAATAAATCATTAACTTAAGCAAGATCATATAATTTTATTTATTACTTATTTAGTTTTGATAACGACATACATTTTGAAAAGCATTGGTATACTACTTATTTGTTGTTAACAATTGGGTTTGCAAAGTTAGTTAAAGCATTATAAAAATGAGAATCACAGATTAGTCACTTTCAGACAAAAAATATTTAGCTTTTATTACTTTATGTTTAACTTTTTATTAAAAAGATTTTATAAACGTAATCTTAATAACTGATTGTAATAAAACTGTATTTTGTTTAACCTTTTTGGTCATTAGCAGACCTCAGCAAGTAAAGACGTCTTGTAAAAATATAAGTTTAAATTGTAACTAATATTGTTTCGATTAATCAAATCTATACTCTCTATCGGATTTTATGTTTTACTAATTTAGCGCATAAATTATTATTGTTCAATGAATAGTTGGACACTTGTATGACATAAAAAGTGTGTAAGATAATACTATTTACACGAAGAGCTTTAAATAAAAAAATCGATGTTAATCGCTCGTATATTTTTGTTAAGTTACATTGTATTCTTTACATAAAAATTGAAATTTGCAACTGGTACACATTTAATTATGCATCTATAATTATACATGGGATCTAGACTACGAAGCAATGATACATTGGAGGTAAAATTATCACTTTGTATTTCATTTCTTATAACTTTAATCGAAGACATTATACAACCATAATATGAACAGAAAAATATACATGAAAAACATATACATTACAGATATTTATTTTAATTAGGCATTAAAATGCTTATGATTAGTTTTACATAATTATTACACTAAGTTTCAAAAATCTTACAATTAATTAACATCAATGTAAAGGTTAAAAATTAAAAAACCAAACAATCATCATCACGCGATGTCAAATTCAGAAAACTATTCCGATCTTCTGCTATTATTTTCAACTGATAATATTTAAGCCCAGTGTACTCCTTTATATCATCGAACCATTTCTTCTTCTGTCTACCAGCAGCATGTTTTCCGGATTTTTGTCTTTCAGAATCAACCTTGGGAACTCATGAAATGATCCTCTTTGCAAATGTCCAAAAAACGCAACCTCTCTCTACATGATAGTTGTCACCAACCTAGGTTTGCATTTAGCTTTCCCCATAAGACCGGAGACAAACTGCTTCCACAGTTACAGCTCATCCAAGCATATAAATTATACCCTTTAAGTTACTTTGAATAAATGAAATCTTTTAATCGTAACGAATCCAAAGAAAACAATACATTAAATACACTATTGGCACAGACCTTACGAGCCGCGTCCCTGTGGAATTCGCGGCCTTTTGGTCCGTCTTCGTTTCTAGTCACGATGTACTTGTGGTACCTGAAAAAAAAACTTTCTTAATCGTATTCCATTAAGAGCTAAAAAATTTAACGCTCTACCCTATTAAAAAACAAAATTCATATTTTATGTAATTTTTTTATCCACAATGAGGTAACATTCGGAAGTGACACTGAGGTCGTGGATGGTAAAGCAGACTATCCCGTAATATTCTGGATCATAGCAGGTACACTATAATGCTGTTATGGCCATAAATTTGCAACATTTGAGGATAACAGGTAAAATTTAACCGCCATCGAAACTGTCTAAAAAATGGTAATATAGTAAAATAAGGTTACTTACTTTGCAGCTGATGATGGCTAAGAATAAGAGCATTGTTCGAGTTGGAATATTCTCCTAGCGTTTTCACTGGGTGAAAATCTTCCTTTGCTGCCAAAAATATATGAAAATCCATATTATTAGATTTAAGAGTTACATCTTAAAATATATTATTATAATTATTTCTTTTTTACATTTTTATTCTTCATTGTATAATTAGTAATAAGTTATAAAAGTCGAGCCTCTTTTTCTTTTAGAAAAGCTTAAACGAGTAAAACGTCGTCACCTGGTGATAACTAATACGGCTAACTGTAATAGTGATAACAAGAAGATGTACACTATACCACATTGAGCTCGGTATTTTGAGATAGAAAACGTTAAATCTCATTACCCAGTTATTTCACTAGCTACATTAGTGCTTGGCGCTAGAAATAAATACTAAGGCGGTCTCCTGCAATACAGTCCCACCACCAGTCTAGGTGGCATTTTTTTCATTTAATATTGAAATAGATAAAATTTATGAATGTCTAAATCTGTGCACAAATAATGAGAAAATAGTTTATTATATGAGGTATTTATAAAATTTCTTGTTTTTATGCAATTATTTTAATAAATCTATTTCTATATAACATTCTGAATTTTTTTTCTTAAGAGTTTGCAGTAAGTCGGTACTAACAAGGGTTCGTTGAAACGTCCGTTGCTGGGTCCGATGACGTCACAATTCGAATCGTTAAAGCGGCCGCTGCGGTCGTCGTGGCTAGAGCTAGAAATGTTTAAAACTTTAATAAACTTAAATCTAGGCTTTATTGGTTGACGTAGAATAGTTTAAATAGGTTTTTTTCGCTTGAAGAAACTTAAGGTTAATTTGACAGAATTTGCTCTGTGAATTTGATCACACATTTTAATACCTATCGTACAAAACACAATTCCCATTTCATTGTGATATTGCTTTTACTTTTAAAATCATTATCATAATGGCAAGCGACTTGAATCATGCTAAAAAAAAAATACCACGCAATCAATTTTACTGGTGGTAGGTCTCTGTTGAAGGAGACCATCTGGATGGGTACCACCGCAGCTCCTATTTCAACCGCCAAATAGTAGTGTGCAAACATTACTGTGTTCCGGTTCGAAGAGCGATGTAGCTAGTGTAATTACTGGGGTAACGAGACTTAACACCTTATGTCTCAAGGCGACGAGCGCAATGTGGTGCAGTGTATACCATCTTAACTAGCACCACGTTGTCATGGGCAAGCGTATCACTTACCATCAGGTGAACGTCTTGCTCGTCTCGTCGCATAGTAGTATAAAAAAAAATTCGGTTCATAAAATTATGGTGGATCTCTTGCCGGAGGTCGTCTAGTTAGGTATTATCGTAAAGCTTACATGTTTCCGCCAAACAGTAGAAAAATTACGGAGTTCCGGTGTGAAAGGTATCTTCGCCAGTGAAATTCCTGTAGTAACGGGACTTAACATCGTTTATCTCGAGGCTACACAATATGGTGTGTGTTTACACATACGTTACATTACACACTACATTGTTATGGAACCCTGCCCACTTATCATCTAGTAAACATCACGATGGTCTCTAATAAAATTAAATTATAACCATTAAATTTATGGAACTCTTCTTTTCGATTAAGAATTATTCAATGTTTTTAAATAAGATAACGTATCTTGTATGTATAATTACTACAAAGATTCAGAATAACAAGCTTACGTGAAAACTTACTGTAAAGCGTGACATTGTCGTTATCAGGCCCGAGGGAGTTTTCTGCGTGACAGTGATAAGCACCCACGTCGCCTCTTGATATGTTATTAATTATAAGACGGCTGGTGTATTGGTACGTATTTATGATCGTCTTTGTTTTATATTTTAGACCTTTAACAAAAGTATATGTTGTATATAAAACTATCTACTATTTAAACGCAAATGGGTAGCATAAAATATTTAAGATATTATTCCCGAAACTATTATATTATGGAATGGAATAAAATATTATTAATGGAGAATATTAACAAGATCTTCGATGTAATTTGCCACCTCATACGGCCGCAGTAAAACTATAATACTATGTCGACAAAGATAATAATAAACTGAACAAAATCTGAAGGTAACAGTTAGTTAAAAAATATAATGAAATTGTTACAAATAAAAATAATCACAGTTAAATATATTAAAATATTTATAGTTATTTCATATTTAAGAGGCAGATGTGAAACAGACTTCTTAAACGAATGCTTATTTAACAGTATTGTAATAAAAGAGCGCTGTGGCTGAAATAAAAAACGTATCGTAGGTATAACAAAAATATTTACCTTCAGCAAGACTTTTTCTATAGACGTCGCTCCAGTAAATATCGGGTGGTGGATAACCGTTGATGCGACACATGAGGGATGCGGTGCCACCAAAATAAACACCAACCAATTTCTGTACCGCTACTACTCTTGGTTTACCTACAATAAAGCGGTATATCAGTGTTCATTCCTTACTTCTAAATCTAATACCTTATGCTGATACCCTTGAACAGTATAAAGTCTTATTATATTAATTTTTGGGTTAGCAATATCATATTCTATGTAAATATTTACTTATTTAAACAGATCTCTGTATTTTCTCTTATGTAATGAAATAACTTTACTTTCGGTAAATGTTACACGAGACAAATTTTTGAAAGTTTTGACAAGCATATTTAATACTCTGTCTGTCGTTGTAAATGAAAATTTTCGGATGCTGATTTTCATTAATAATCAAAAGCACTTAATAATAATATTAATATAAATCATTTATGTATTTGATAATTATTGTCATGCGATAGGAAGAACAGATTGTTTTCAGTTAATTAATTCTGTTGTGCATTTACATTTCCATTTGTTGACTTTTCAGTTAATTACAATCGTTATTATCATCATCAGCCTGCGCATGGCAATAGAAACAAATATCAATCATAGCTATTTATAGCATTTACAAATTAATGGATAAGAATTACATAAGACATGAAGTAGAATCCTCTTGCTGACGCTGGGTGGGACCCCATTGCTTGCAATACAGAGTATAGCACCGTTCATATCGCAATCGACCGAAGTCAAGTTGAGCCAAACACCTTCCGTCTTAAAAACTGCGGAGAAACTTTTACAGGTTAATCTATTTTGAATTTAGCATAGAATAGAATAGAAAATACTTTATTGCACACCAAAATATACAGAAAATTAACAGATCACATTGCTTGTTATATGATAAATGCACAGTGGGCGGTTTTATCACTATGAGCGATTTCTTCCAGACAACCATTGGATGGAAAATATGTAAAGTATTAAGTAAATTTGGTGTGGGTTTTTATTAGGAAATATAATATTTAAGAATAGATGTAGTAACATATACTCAAAGTAACTTATTATAACATTTATAATGAAAGATAGAATTTACTGACAAGGTTCTTAAAAGCTTGCAGTGACTGTGCCTGTCTAATTGTTAACGGCAAGGCATTCCATAAACGGACAGCCTCAACAGAAAATGATTGGTCCATGAATTTGGTGGAATGTTATGGAACTTTTAAGAAAAGATTTTCAGTTGATCTCAGACATCGAGAGTGGGAGTTATGAAGAAATTGCGTTGTCGCGAGCGTTGTTTAAGATAAGATGGATACAAAGGATTAAAGAGAATGTTGTATAGAAGAGAAAGTAAAGTTAAAAAAATTTAGTACTCTTTATAAAAATTTGGCTCAATAAAGTCTTTTAATTTAATCAAATAACTGAAGTAATTAATAATTTATATTACAGGGTATTAAAATTTTGTAAAATCTCATACGAGGGTATTTTTTGTTAAAGGTTATGAAAATCCTCCTGGAGGCAGCCTGTTACCAGTGTTGGCCTGTCAGTTTCACAATGGCTAATTGTAGTATTTGTATAGTACGTAAATTTAATTATTTGTTCATTATTATAATAATCATTTAGAATTTTTGTATAAGACATATGTTATGTATGTTTATAGACCGATATTAATTTGGAGAGATGACATATATTAAAATTTTATTTTTACGAAAAACAAACTCCATAACACAAACTACAAATGGCAGAAAGTACAATTAAAATATATTAATAGTTAGTGTTAATTTTATTAAAATTGAATTTCTGTATTTGCAAGGCATTATTTTAAGAAACTATTATGAGTGAAAAGATAAATAAAACAAATGATTACCATTTTCACGATCCAGCAACCTGGTGTCCTCTCTTCTCCATGTAATACTGGGTTGAGGGATACCCGTGGCAGTACAATGGAGGGTTACATTATCCCCTTTCTCGACGACCACTTCGCCACTGCTGTTGAAGTCCACGATGTTTGGAGGCACTAATGAAGTTATTACAAAATATTTATTAAAGCACTTACATAATAATATTATAGTTCAGAATAAAAAAATAATAATAATGGATTAGTAAAAATTGTTCTTTATTGCTTTAGGACAAAATGTTTATGTATGAAATAGTAGCCATGTGTAACAAACGTTAAGAATAGTAAGATTGTATAATCATATATAAATGGTCAAATATTAATTAAATCACCAAAAACGTTTAGGTGATATGTTTGTGTGGTCATTGGGTCGGTGTTCAGTTGACACATGTACTGTCCCGCGTCGCTGTGGCGAGTGTCCCGCAGCGTCAGCGTCCACGCTCCGGGCTCGCTCCGCATTATTCCGACCCGATGGTTTTTTGTCACCACGTGCTGATCTATGGTCAGTACGGTCTGAGTATCAACACGTAACCACGCCACCTGATTGACAATAATATCTTTAACATAATATATATATATATATATATACATATAAGACGGCTTCAGAAAGAAGAAAACTTATAAAGTGTTATGCTTGTTATTGGGCAAGAACTAAAAAGTATTTATAGTCCATTGTTTAAGACAATTATCAACTCTTGTTATTATAAAATAATTACGAAAAATAAACAATAGTAGAGACAGGGTGTGAAGATGTGTGTGTTTGTATGTATTGTAGAATAATGATAATAACTGGGGGTACGGCACAAAAGAGTTTTAGTTGTTAGGCGATTAGCTTTAGAAGTATTTGTAAAATTATATAAATAAAAATCAAAAAAATGTATATAAAATGTATGTTATTGTTTTCATATATTCAACTAAGTGCTTCAAATTATATATGGATAATCTTCACCGTTATCTTCCTTCTGCAAGGCTGCCGCATGGTTTGTGATATATCTTACACACCTCATCGCTTTGTGTTATATAAATTGTTTCAAATGCTGGGTTTGAGTTAATCGAGTAAAGGTAATATTCTTAAAACACTAACTTATTCAACGAGGAGTATCTAATGTTAAGTTATTGATATCATCGTATTTAATCAATTAATTCTGTATAATATTTAACCGTCACAAGCATTTGTATAGACGGCCCGTCATCCATATCGTCAAGTCCTAAACAGAGCAACTCGCTGTCGTAAAACTTCGAAGGGACAAAGTGTGGTGTCGACGTTCCACCCTTGATATTTACGAGTGTTGACCCTTTCCGTGAACCTTCCGCATCAGCTGATGTCAAGTCGTGAATGGAAACGCATTACGATGAGTTATTACTTCTGTTAGCCTTGCGAAATACTGTTTAATGTGACCATGGTGTTACGACACTTTGGCTGAACAAAGCAAGGATTTAGCGTATAACTCGAGTTTATAAACCCTTTTTTCATATTAAATATAAATTAAATTTATAAGAGTAATGAACGACATATTTATTTATCAAATAATAAATAGTATAAGTGACAAATGATCGTTTATTTTTGTTTTGTTAGCAGTGTTAAGACAAGCTGAGGAATACTCCTATTCTTTAATAATTAATTACGATTTATGTTTAAAGTGTTAAGTCATTTACAAAGAACGCTGCATCATTAAGCATAGTTTTCGCGTATCATTGTTTGTAATTATTAATATAAAAATAAATCATAACTATGAATACTAAAATACTTCTTGTAATGTACCTAATCGTAATTTGAGTATTCTGATTGTCACTGCCGGAATGTTGGTTATTTTATAAGTAATATTTAACTTTTATGGGAACATGTAGTTGCTTATATTCTGATACCTTAAAATTTTGTAAGTTTTCTACATTGCAAGTAAGCGATGTGTCCCGGCCTAAGACTGTTGTTTTATTTGTTCGGACGCTGGTAATTCGCGGCAATTCTGTAACATCAAAACGACGTAATAATATTATTTGAATGTGGAAATGTTTGTACACATTATTACTTAGCAGTTTTTTGTGATTTAAGAAGTTTGATTACAGCTCCGAGATCGATATATATTCGTTATTTTAAATAATTCACAAATGCCCACGCGGAGGTGGTGAAAAGCAAGAACCGTGATAATTTATTTTAAGCTTTGTACAAAATTTATTTTAACATATTCATTTATATAAAACTTTATTTACATGTCAAATATATCAACTTTCCACCATTAAAAGTCCCATCAGAATCGGATAATATGTTCGGAAATTAGCCGGAAGAAACAAACAAATAATAATAATAATACTTTATAATTAGTACCGTGTACATATGCTTTACATAAAAGGTAGTAATTTTGTTTAGAAAGTTATTTGTTGTTGTGAAGAAGCAATAAATGATAAAATTTCGCTTTAAGCGGGAGGCTAAAGAAGAGTCCTTAAAAATCGCGTTCACTTAGTTATTTTAGAAAGAAACGTTTAGTGCGATTCAATGTCGATAAGTCAAATGGGTTCCTCATCGGATCCTTACTAACAAAAAAAAAACAATAACAATTATCTTTTACTTTTGACGATAATTATGCCTTAACCATATTCAAAAACTTTAAATTAAACAGTGCAATGTTTAAATAGCAATAACAATTATCTTTTACTTTTGACGATAATTATGCCTTAACCATATTCAAAAACTTTAAATTAAACAGTGCAATGTTTAAATAGCAATAACAATTATCTTTTACTTTTGACGATAATTATGCCTTAACCATATTCAAAAACTTTAAATTAAACAGTGCAATGTTTAAATAGCAATAACAATTATCTTTTACTTTTGACGATAATTATGCCTTAACCATATTCAAAAACTTTAAATTAAACAGTGCAATGTTTAAATAGCAATAACAATTATCTTTTACTTTTGACGATAATTATGCCTTAACCATATTCAAAAACTTTAAATTAAACAGTGCAATGTTTAAATAGCAATAACAATTATCTTTTACTTTTGACGATAATTATGCCTTAACCATATTCAAAAACTTTAAATTAAACAGTGCAATGTTTAAATAGCAATAACAATTATCTTTTACTTTTGACGATAATTATGCCTTAACCATATTCAAAAACTTTAAATTAAACAGTGCAATGTTTAAATAGCAATAACAATTATCTTTTACTTTTGACGATAATTATGCCTTAACCATATTCAAAAACTTTAAATTAAACAGTGCAATGTTTAAATAGCAATAACAATTATCTTTTACTTTTGACGATAATTATGCCTTAACCATATTCAAAAACTTTAAATTAAACAGTGCAATGTTTAAATAGCAATAACAATTATCTTTTACTTTTGACGATAATTATGCCTTAACCATATTCAAAAACTTTAAATTAAACAGTGCAATGTTTAAATAGCAATAACAATTATCTTTTACTTTTGACGATAATTATGCCTTAACCATATTCAAAAACTTTAAATTAAACAGTGCAATGTTTAAATAGCAATAACAATTATCTTTTACTTTTGACGATAATTATGCCTTAACCATATTCAAAAACTTTAAATTAAACAGTGCAATGTTTAAATAGCAATAACAATTATCTTTTACTTTTGACGATAATTATGCCTTAACCATATTCAAAAACTTTAAATTAAACAGTGCAATGTTTAAATAGCAATAACAATTATCTTTTACTTTTGACGATAATTATGCCTTAACCATATTCAAAAACTTTAAATTAAACAGTGCAATGTTTAAATAGCAATAACAATTATCTTTTACTTTTGACGATAATTATGCCTTAACCATATTCAAAAACTTTAAATTAAACAGTGCAATGTTTAAATAGCAATAACAATTATCTTTTACTTTTGACGATAATTATGCCTTAACCATATTCAAAAACTTTAAATTAAACAGTGCAATGTTTAAATAGCAATAACAATTATCTTTTACTTTTGACGATAATTGATATACATAATTTAGACGCTAATTGTGTAATTTTTTAACTATTTCATAATCGCTTTTCAATTTTTCATAATTTCTAACTTTCGGTTTATATACGAAGTTTACACATTTAAATCTTTGAAAATATGACACTAAATACACAGGAGTCGTAACTCTACAAGACGTCTCTTATCAATTTTCATTGAGTCTTCCGCAATATACTTCAACAATGAAAAAAATTAACGAGAATATCCAGCCTAAAATTAACAACCCAATCGTACCTGCAAAATATTTGAGATTCATAGGTTGATACTGATTATCATATGATTCCCTTTGAAGAAAATCTCCATGCCAATTGTAGACTCGGTCGAGAAAACCACCTTCGATGCAAATGCTTAAAATGCGGCTCACCGGCTTTGTCAAAGGTGAAAATTTTGCAAAGTAAATAACAGAAGGACTGTTAACGATTTTTTCTGGTATTATTTGCAATTGACGTGAACCATTAAATTGTTTTAGATATTCAACAATAACTTCTTTATTAAATGCCAACACAAAATTTGATCTTCCCAACGTCATGTCTTCCAGGATATCGAAGATGTTTGAAAAATTTAAAGATATCCAATCGTCATATATTTCACTATCTTCAGAATAGTATGCTTTCAACGATTCTACTCCACCGAATGGATATTTATCATGCATAACGTCTCTTATACTTGTAAGTTTTTTATCGTACATTGAATGTTTTAGTGAGTCTTTAAGAGCGGCTAGATAGCAGGACCTTATAATAAAACTAAACCAAATCCATATGTATACAACGGCAATAAAACTCCTCTTAGATGGCATTCTTAATACGGGCATCCCCAAAAATAGTATCCATGAATAAAAAAACAAGTTAGCTTCGGATGGTTCACTGTTAATTATTTTTGTGATATTCTTCCAGACGTTGGTTTTTGTAAATGCATTAAATAAAATTATTAATACAAAAATAAACATTAATATAAGTCTAGGATAAAACTTTAAAGGACGCAAAAGTTTCTCCCAAGCTGGCTTTAATAACGGCATTTTAGCAGACCATACTATGTCCATCGAATTGTAGGTAAAAGAAATCTGAAAATTTCCATACATCTCTGACGTCAACGGGATTGAAGACATCGAAGCATGAGCGCGTTTGTTGTACACATCACCAAGTGACCCGGTCCAGTTGTTATTGTCATAACTACCCCATTCAGGACCTTCAGTGGGTGTTACAATAGTTAATGTCGCATTTAATATGTCAGCTAAAAGAATCAGTACTTCGCCGTCGCTGCCACTTGGATTTTCTGTAAAGTTGTTCAAAAGCATAAACGGAGGTTGTTCAAATGTCGATACTGTTAATGGACATTTATAAAAGTTGGATAATTGTTCTCGGAATATTGATTTAAAACAAATACCATTGTCGCAATTGCAACTTATGTTGATTTCATATGGTTTGTAATTTGCGCATTTTTCAGGTTGCATAAAACGATATGAATAAAGTCGTGGATTATTTTTGTCGTCTGCTTTTAAGAAAACAGCATTAAGAACGTGAACACTGGACAAAGTTTGAAAAATTTCCTTTTCATCACAGTGTTGGTTAGCTGTTGTTGCACAAATAATTACAAACTTTCCAGCTCCGTCGTACATTGATTCAATGAGCCATTTCAATATTTCAGATATTTCAGATGATTGTTTACCAAATAAAACAAACTGCGATATAGGTACACGACGGGCGGGTAAATATTTTCCCTTCTTTAAAATTACCGATTGATTGTACTTGCCCAAAAAAGCATCAACAACAATCAACGGTTGTATGTTAAACATAACAAGTGTTACGAATCTCCATTCGAAATTATAATATCCAATTTTAGCTGCAATTTCACCGAGTCTTGTAAAAATAGGTGGTACATATTCAATAGAAATCCCAGTACAATTGATCGATATATTGTTAGACATATCTACCGTTCACAAATACTAACGAATAAATGTTAAATATCCAAAGAAAAATGCACTTAATACTAATGTTAGATTGTCGTGTTGCTACACTTTTGCATCATTATTTATTTATTACTTTATAATACGTATTGAATACGATGTGAGCTGCTAATGAAACACTTCACTAATTTAAATTGTGGGTACAATATCTACCTAAAAAAAATAAGCCCTTTAATAGATTATTTATACCACTTAGGTGGCAAACAGACTTGCGGCGCGCCTGGTGTTGAGCGGTGACCGCATCCTGTAACCGCCAGTAACATTAGAGGTATCACTACCGTGTTGACAACCCTGTAGAAACCGTTTCACGCTCTTTTTGAAGAACTCTGTATTGTAGATCAGACCATCAAGAGAATTGTAGTAATTGTTTAAACATTTTTAGCTTTGATTGTGTCCGTGCACGTTTTATCGTTTAAAATAGCAGCTCATTCTTCTAAAAGTTATATATAATCTTCATGGGAATCTTGGTATAATTTATAGGGAAAATTAGATTAGATTAAGACAAAGTAGTTTTTATTTGAACAAAATTCTTTTTAGATTTGAAAATATTTACCAAATTTTAAACACGGTTTCGCTGAAGCTCATAAAATTTTAAATTTACTACGAATTTGCTTGTTCCAGAGCAGAGTAAGGCAAAGTAAACAAAAAATAGTTTATTTTTTAGTTACATTCATATCACTGTTCAGATTTACTAAGAAATACGTAATCGACCCAAATACAATTCTAATACAAATAATATTAAAGAAAAAATCCATCCGCTAATAAGAATAGCATAACAACCGGTGTAATGCACCAGATTAATAGCCTTTTTTATTCCTGCAGACCTGTTTATGTACCTCGGTTTTGTATAGTTTTTATATAATTTCGATGTAAATCCAGCTTCAATCAGTTGTGTTATAATTGCATTAATCGACGCAACCAGAGGAGAAAACTTTTTAAAGAATATCACTGTTGGACTACTTATTACTTTCTGTGGCAGCGTATGTAAATCCAAGCTATGATTTTTTTGAAATACTTTGGACGTTTCAAAATTCATCCCAATGACAAATTTTTGTCCCCGAGATACGTTAATCATCACAGAGAAGATTTCGTTACTTTCCAAGTTTATCCAGCGATTGTAAATTATTGGCTCGTCTATGTAATAATCTTTAAGCGCAGGTCCACCCCCGATTTCATAATTTGCCGCGATTGCATCCTCTATTTTCTGTAAGTCTGAATAGTATACATTAGTTTTAAGTGCCTTTATCAAAAACACTGTATAAAAAGTGCGTATTAAGAAACAATACCAAATCCAAAATATAATAACATAAAAAAATGCTGACTTTTTAGAAAGCTTGGTTGAAGGCAAACCCATACATAATTCCCATGAATAGAATACGAGACTGCGACGAGGTAGCGGCGTATTTGTAACCCGAAATAGATATTTCCAACATGAACTTTTCATTAAAACATTTAGCACAACAACCAGTAAAAATGAAAGCAATATTGCTATTCGAACTTCAATTTGAAATGGACGCAATAATTTTAGCGACGGTGACTCCAAATCTGAAGGATGAGTGATCCATACAACACTGACCGTATTATAGTCCATAGACATTTGAAAATTAGTGAATCTACTGAGTGTGATGCTTGCCGATGTCATAGAAAAGTTTGCTAGGTCGTAATATACGTCTGCAAGAGATCCAGACCAGGTTCCGTCGTCTTCTAATTTACCCCATCCAAATCCTCGATGCGGAGTCATTAATACAAGAGTTGCATTTAACTTTTCTGTTATCAGACGAAGTAAATCACCATCAGCGCCCGAAGGAACGCCGTCTGTTATTTTCATATAAGGAGTTTGTGTAAATGTCGATACTATTATAGGACACGACTGCATGTTCCTTAATTTCAACGGAAACATTTCTGTACACTTTTTATTATTAACGTAGTCACATGACCGCCAATGTAGTTTCACAGGCAAAACGTTTTGACAGTCATAATTTCTATTAAAATAAGTGTAAGCAATTATTTCTTCTGACACTGTTTCAGTCTTTAGAAATACAACATTTATAATCTTGTAATTCCACAACATTTTAACAATTTCCGTTTCATCACAATGTTGTTCAGACGAACAGATTATGATATATTTACCAGTGTTATCGAAGTGATGTTTATTCATCCATTCCAACATGAGAGCTAAGTTTGAGATATCAGTACCGAAAAGTATATACTGTTGGGTGATGTCGGCAAAACGTGGGCTGAAATGACCACAACCAATGATTAAACTTTTTGCATAAGATTTTGCGAAAATATCAATGCCACATAAAACACTAGTGTTATAGAACACAAAAGTAACAAATCGCCATTCGAAATTATTTAGGGCAATAAATGCAGCACTTCTTGCTAACTTTTCCTCGTTTGAATAATTTGATGGCCACAGTAATTCACTATACATTGTTTCATTTGCCACCATGTCGCGCGCGTCAGTGTTAGCGTCAAAGCGATTGAATATTATGGACAACTGATGCTAGTGCTTTATGACGGTAACGTAATCTCAGATTAAAATCAAAATATAATGGTGCAAATGGATCTGACAATAAATCATAATTGCCTCGTAAAAATAAAACATTAATCATTGGTCTCCTTTCATAATATCGTCGCGCACGAACATATAGCAACTGTAACCGCGGCGAAGCGCTTGCTTTGTAAAATCAAGGTACTCGGTTCGATTCTGGGCTGCATGTTGATGAGTTTGTTTGGCAGTTTTTTCGAATTTAGTTACCTCCCTCATATTGTAAATCTGCCGCCAAAACAACATAGCATTGTTCCGGTTGTTAAAGCAGGAGTCTGAGTATTCCCAGCGATCACGTTTCGCCCTTCAAGGCCTCATTATTACACATCATTTAATTGAGGTCAAGTATTAGACCATTGTTAAAAATAAAAAAAATCTGCCGTAGACGAAATTTACATCGGAATTATAAGTACGTTTAACAAGTGCTTATGTTTCTACTTGTCAGTTTTTAACCCAAACACAAAAAAAAATTATTAGTCTAGAGGTTTCATATCACTGCTGTGTGATTAATTTAGCCGTTTAAGAAAATCGACCTCGCTGGTCTCTTTATTTCAGTAAGATTATAGTCTTGGCAAAATGAGGAACAATATCTTTTTAGCCGGTCATCTTAAAAATTTTCAATAAAAAAAAATTCTATTCTGGTCAACTAAACTTGTTTCATAGTCTTGGTCGAGGTGACATATCTTTACATTTTGTTATAGAACTTATTAAATACATCAAATATATTTATATCGCCAGTGTTTTCTGTGGTAGATTTCAGACAACACTTGATTTTTAGTTGGGCCCTTCATTTCATTGCTCTATTCAAAAGCCGTAGAAAAAAATACCACCAGTATTGTGACAACCTCTAATTCACCAAATATAAATAAACTTTTGGTTGTAATCAGTCAAGTGCACTATTATTTAAAGACGAATTTGAAGGATTGGAAAAAAAATACGCAGTTAGCTGAAAAAAATTATATTTTATGAGAAATTATAATTTACAATATTACATACAGGCATCCATCTTCAGTCGAAACTTAAGCTAAAACTCTCACAATCTCACGCAAAAGGTAAAGCAACGTTAGACTATAATATAGGTTTTAGCATTAATTTGTATGTCCACCGTAAAAAAAACCGACGAGAATCACACCAGTACACGAAAATTCAGTCCATTCGTACGGAAGTAAACCGCGGCGTACGCATCCGGCGAGTGGCGAACAGACGAGCAGTCCCCATAGCTATATAGTGATTACCCACAACTTACATACTTTAAAATATTGAAAAACAAAACTATAACATCAGTCTGTACAATTACTATTACATATAAAGGCATTTAAATATATTCCGCTTTGGCAAATAAGAGAGATAATCGATCGGCTCGTCTCCCTGTGCTCTGTGGTTGGCTGTTCGCCACATCGCAGCCGACTGTCGTCGAATGTGGTAAAGCGTTCGCCGGATTTCAAATCAATATCGCTGTACAATTGCACAATAAGTTCTAAACGAAACACAGTTCTATGTACAGGGCGTACACAGAGATTGCACGTCAATGGGTAACATCACTAGAAATATTCCAATATTGTGCGCTAAGTTTCATATTCACAATATCTTGAGCATTTCAGACAGCTGTAATGAAAAAGCAAATAGTTTTGCTATTGACAGTGTTCATTTGTTACGGTAAACTTAACTCTCGAAATTCTGAAACGCTTAGACGGTAAATAGAAAATCAAGTCACAACAACAAATAAGTTAATACGATAATAAGTTATTTTTCTTTAAAATAGAAACTTTGTTTCTTACTATACCATAAATTAATAACACCAAGCAACACACTAAATTAAGCATAGCATATAAAAAAAATCTCTAAAATATTGGAGGACGTGTATTTGTGCTTCAGTTATTATGAGGTAAAATGCCAATAGCAAAACTGGCACTGTGCTGTCGGCTCAATCCACTCAGCACATTTAGACCCAAATGTACAATATATTACATTTCTGTGTTAAAAGCTTTCCGTGCAAAAAACTTCAGTAACGGATTCACAATTCACATTCCGCTTTTACTGGGTTCCTAGTAAAAAAAGTTCATATCAAATGCATCAAAAATGTCCTTACCACAACTAACATAGTAATCAACTATACTGATATAATGCTAGTTGAAAGTTATTTTCGAACAGACAATATTAGAAAGAAACCAAAATTACACCAGACAACTGCGTACACAAAGCCTACCAGTTAAAACGTAAAAACGTTTTGCGTTCAAGTCAATTCGTTTAGAATAACCATTATTGTTAAATATAAACAGCTTAAATAATAACATGTAACATATATCAAGTAACAAAATTCCAATGTACAAAAGTAACGCAATCATTATTAAAATACAATAAATCTTTCAAGCTAACATAACGTACGGTAGTAGAGAATACGAGCAACGGAGAGACGGCCGAGGTTCGGATGTTTATACAATGGAAATATGTTTACTGTACGGCTTTTGCTTAAATTATTGTGATTATCACCTATAATTCTGTGATTCCACGATAATAATAGAATATCACCTGATAGTAAGTGATGCGCCAGTCCATAACAAAGTGGTGCTAGTAAAAATGCTATACTTAGCACCAAGTTGCGTCATGAGATAAAAGATGTTTCTTTTTATCCAATAATATAACTACCCACAACGCCCTTCAAACCTGAACATAATGCCGTTTTGGGGTAGTAATAGTAGCTGTGGTGATACTAGACGGTATCTGGCAACAGGGTCTAACACCATTGAAGATTGTATTAGCCATTGTCGTTAACGTTATAGAATTTTAAGAAGGACATGCAATTAATTTGGGGTAAATGTTATTTTTAATTGCTTAATGTTTTCTGTGTGTTTATGCCATTTCAAGTTACTACAGACATACATTGGCCCCAAACAAGAGTAATCGTACACATAATATCACCCGGCCGTCTCCCCTTGACGTCGTAATTCTAAGGACCAACAGCGACTGCCACCAAACATCTCATAATTTAAATAAATATGTAATAGTAACACGGAAGCATCCCGATCGGTAAAGCTGACAGTCCCCATCTCGACCCCCACATAGATGACGTGAAACACGCAAAGTTCATAGGACTAGTTTGTTCAAATCCATCCGTCTGGACATAAATGTATACTAAAATGTAGAAAGATATTATGGCAACAAACTTTACAAAAAATCCTAAAACAATGACTATAAGCAGCTCATGGTGAGCCCAAGACCCACCACAACTTTTAAAAATGCACAATTTAATAATTCACCGATACAGACACATACTTAAGTTGTGAATTACTTCATCATAAAAAAACATGTCAAAAAAACCTGACGCGTCGTGATGCGATCCATCCGGACCGTGAACGAATGTCATCTGACGGTGTGCAGGTACATCGCGTCCGAGTCGAGCTAGTTGTGGGTTAAATGACTTACAAACTATCCTTACATTCTCATAAATCATTTTAAGATGAATAGGTTCGTCCATTCGATCTCAGTTCGTCAATTTACACTTTGTTGTGAAGTGATGATGGTTTGTGTTATACACAATCACAGATTCGTGTCAGCGGACCATTCGGCGTCGCTTACACGAGATTGTACTCCTTCAGGTTGGACTGCAAGATTGTGTCTTTCACGGCGGCGAACACGAACCGTATGTTCTCAGTATCTGCAATGAAATTAATGTCAATTGTAAAACGTCAAATCCTCTGGTTACAGACAAAAATTCCTGTTTTGTAGATTAACTAATCGTTTATGATTTACAATTGTGAATGTTTACATTAACACATTAACTGCCTCCGTGGCCGCTATAACAGCGTTGGTGTGTTTCGACTGTCGACATATTAACCACATCACAGAATACAATGTAAAATTTAAACCAAATATCAATCAGTTTTAAATAAAAAAGAAATGTACACAAACGTCGACGTGTACCTAAAACCATAAAAGTAAAGGATGTAACGTTTCGTCTCCATATGATTGATAACAACTACTTTGTATATAATACAGTAAATATTTCTCTTCAAATTTCGTATTGTGTTGTATATAGTATTGTATTATGACCTGATAAGTAATACTGATAACTGATAATAATTTACCGATATGTACACGTACAATGACCCTGTAAATTGAGATCCGCGCATAGAAAGACAGGTATTCAGGCAGCGAGGGGTGTAAGATGACTTGAAAAGTTACTGCTAAATTTGTTTGAATTATATTTCACCAACATTTTTGGGATCTAAATATTTTGTCAGTATAAAAAGTACAATGTCACAGACAAAGACAGTTTAATTACCTCCGTGGAGAAGAGGCTAAATGCTTACTTTGTACTACGGAGGTTCGGTTTAATGCTGTGGAGATAGATTGGTTACTACCAAGCGACCCCTACTTGGCTAGACTGCTTGGATTGAACTCTCTAATATTGTAAATCTACCACCATTACAGCATTGCTCTTTCAGCAGTCAACATACAAGGGCCGGAGTATTCTAAGCAAGCACGCTTTACCATCCACGAACTTATTGTCACCTAACACCGTGTAAAATTAAGTTGAAAGGTCCATTTGTAGACAAAAACGATAAACAATAGTACAACTAAATGACCCAATTATAAAAAACCCGTAGTCGTTTAATTTTATTACAAGATTTCAAAGGTTAAGTAGTTAAAATAACAAGCATTACAGTTTTTAAAATAAAAATGTGCTATGTTTACTAAAACGAAATAAATGTTACCTTCACCTTAACCAAACTTTTAAATAACAAAGTTAACGCTTCTAAACCTATAACCAATAATTACCATAAAGATAAAAATGCATACATACATACATATTTAAAGCAACGCAAGAAAAGGGGTAAATGAAACATGCAAACAACTTTACATACATTTTATTGGCAAATTAACATTTATAAAAACAATATTAGGCTAAGTTAAACTCTTTTAAAGCGGACTGCATTATGGTATCCTTAACTGCACAGAACACTAACTTTATGTTTTCAGTATCTTTAAAACGATCCAAAGCAGCATGCAAAAATAAAAATAAATAGTAGATCTTGTAACACATGCACTATTATTATTAGTAGTAAGTAATAATTAAAAAGCGATATATACAAATTAAAAGTTATTACAAACTGAATGCAGAACTTATAGAAATGTAGATAAGAATCTGACAAAGGTAAATTTGACGTTTATGTAAAACATGTTATTGCCAAACAAACATAATTGTGCTTATAAAGATTTTTTAAACTTTAATAATTTGTATATATTTTGAATTTCAAGCGATTTATTTAACTCGTCATACGAATTGCTAATAATATAACACATTAGTCACAAACAGCGAACCAGACACAACAAAGATTATGTTTAAAAATATTTTTTTTATATCATTCCTCCCTTGACTATGGGTATTGTACAGCACTCGAAACGATGTAATAAATAATTAAATAACAGAGATTAACTTTACTTTTACTAAATATTCGCGTACATATTAGAAATAATATATTGTGTCAATTGTAAAATGTTTGGAAGAGCTCGTCACATTTGATAAATATTGAAATCTTCTACAATTTTATGAAGATTGCATTGCCAGTTAAAATGATATACACAGCACCACATTGCGTCCGTAGCCTTGAGATTTAAGATGTTAAGTCACGTTACCCCGGTAATTTTACTAGCTACAACGCCTTTCAAACCTTTTTGGCGGCAGAAATATGAATTGCTATCTAGATGGTCTCCAGCAACTGAAACCACCACTAGTAAATGTGCGAGTAATGTAATATTTCTGTTGTGATGTTGATTTCTGTTTGTGTTAGCGGTAAAAGAAGTAGTTTTTTTCATTGTGAGTCCACATGAAGTTTGGTTATACGCCATTTGGTACTTAAAATAGTTATACTAAAGAATGTACGCTGCAACATTTTCTTACGAAACTGTAAGTAATAGTGTAACGCGCACAAAGGTTTCTAGCAAAAGTCTAAAGTTAATTATAAAATATGCTTAGCGAATTCTAAACCTATGACTACGTTAAAGAAAAATATATCTTTATCTATAAGAACTACACATACCATATTGCTACTGTTAATAAAACTATAAAATACTAAATCACCTGTTACACTGAAGCGCCCATGCAACCTGATATTCTAAAAAACATACATAAAAAGTAATAAAAATCCGCGTTGGAAAGTGACTGTCTACGTTTCACTGCTACATTTATATTCGTCAATTTATTAATTAATGTTTTCAATAGAAACATTTCTTGTGCGTAAAATTTTTCTGTGCTGTGTGCGTAAAAGCTGTCATTTCATATATTGACAGCGGGTACAGAGAAATTTTGTTATGACGGCAGTTTTAAAATATGAGTGTGTTTGCTAGTTAAGAAACTTCGAAGAAACCCTTCCACTAACTAAACTCCACAAAGAACAAGTGGCCCCGTTAACCGAACCAAGGACTCCTGTGTTACAAGGAAAACGCTTATCCACTGCGTCACGGAGGCAAAAAAAAGTACCCGTGTCGATTAGACTAACTTATTTTAAAAACTAAAACTATTCCCAAAGAAATTTAATGTTTATTTTAATCCCTGGATTGTAAAATCGTAAAACTGTACCCTACGATAATCACTTGGAAAGTTAAAGCGGTATGGAATTCACATTACATTTTTAAATCGTACCGGCAAAATGTTTCGCGCGTTAAAAAATATATGACCCCGTCAATTGTTTTATATAAGGTAAGTAATCAAGTAATATGCTTCGCAGTTATAGGCTATGAAAAAAAAAGAAAGGTAACCTCTGTTTATCAAGCGACTAAAAAGTTCGCTGGCTTTGAATATGAGGGCCTTTATCGCGCGCTAAGCAAACCCGTGGTGGTCGATAAACCGGATGTAGTCTCATGTTTGCCATCGCATAGCTAGAATGTTGAGGAGCGCTATGGCTCTCCTTTTGAGTCTTAAGTGTAGTGCAGAGAACCACCCGAGGCCCTAAAGGTTACCACTGGTGCCGTCGGGATTTTAAGTAAGTAGTAATCGCACGTAAAACACTTTCGAAGCCGGATAGGTTTTGATGGTTTTCCTGATGATAACAAAAAAACTTACAAGCCTGAACCAGCTTGGGTGTTATGGCTTAACATATTCATTTGACTTTATTCTGTCTTCAGGAAGCTGATCTTTTAAATGTAATACTCCTATAAAACAAAAATGTACTCACCTGTCGCACAAGTAAAATGCGAATAGATAATTTTCTCAGCGTCCGGATTGAGATCGACGAACATCCTTAGAATAAACTCGCGCGCGGTGCTGGCGTCGCGTTGAGGACCTAAGTGATTTATCATTACATACTAACTACAGATTTATGCTTTACTATCATCAGTATTCATTGGTTCAAATACTCAATATCTAGTCTTAAAGTTGAGTCTTTACGCGTAATTTATACTTTTAAAATAATATTTCTGTAATAATTATCCAAAATAATTTAAGTAAATTTACGAGCATTATTTTACGGACCAATGAAAACTCGAATTTAGCCTCAGATTTTAGCCTACTTTAAAAACTAGCCAATTCACAAAATCGAGCATATATGCTACAATGTATCGCCTTAGAATTCAACCTGTTGCTGTTGTGAAATGCGAGTAACAGGATCTCTCCGGGTCGGGATTCTCTTTCAGATATTTCTGGAGAATATATTCGCGTGCCGGTATCGGGTCACATTTCGGACCTAATGATTATTCAATACATACAACAATAAAACATTTTCATGGAATCCTCCACAAAAATACATTGCTTTAGTGCCTTAGTGGCACAGGAGCTAAGCGTTTGCCTTTTAACATGGAGGTCTTTGGTTCAATTCCGGGGCCACATGTTGTCAAGTCTAGATGGTGGTCCAGGTGTTTCTGACTTGCTCGACATATTGTAAATAAATCGCCATAAAAGGATTACCGTGTTCTGATCGTTAACATATGAAAGCTCCACAATTCACGGCCTCATTGTCACTTAACACCATGTGAAATTAAGTCCAATTGTTAGCCTATGCCTATGATGGTTCCTTTCTCATTGAGCTCAGCAGTGGCTTATTTTAACCCTATCACAAACCTTCATCGTCAATATATTTTCGATTTTCGCTTTAGAACAGTGATGAGAATGCCAACTTAACCCTTTTCTTAAAATTGTTTTATTTATTTTTCAGCGTTACTAATGAAACCAAATGTTTATATAAATGCGAAAGTTAACTTTAAACTTCGCTCACCATCGTATTCGGGAAAGTAGTCTACCAGATGTGAATACATGATTTTCTCCTCAAGCAAATCCTTTTTATTCAAGAACAAGATCACTGAAGAGTGCTGGAACCACGGGTAGGTTATGATGGTTTTAAACAATGCCTTCGATTCTTCCATTCGATTCTGAAATATATTAATATTCAAAATTATGAAAATTCGCATCGATGAAAAAGATCTGAACTTTTAATGATATTATATTAAGATTAATATGAATAAGATTTGTAGTAATATCTACATATTCATGTATACATGTATACATCCACATCTACATGTGGAGTGATACATAGAATACAGAAAGCTAACAGAAGATTAAAGAAAAGTGACTTCGTTGTAGTTATAACTTAAGGGGTTAACAAGAACCTGCTCAAAATAGTTGATAATAAGGTGTACGTTGCAGTATCGTTATAAATAATTTGGTCAAGAATAAAAAAACAATATATACGTATTTTATATTATTACAGCAAGGCGATGACATGATGTAATTGGTACAAGTCATGAGATATATATATATATGTCAAGGCCATGTAAACGATTAAATCTCGTTGGACCAATAATAACACTAGACACAGGTAAAAATAACACAAGATTTTTCGTAACGAAAAGGAAAGATACTTTCGTTAGTTTTATATATCTATTAAAAATTCAATATCGATTTTATATTACTGCATACAAATGGGATTACTTTAATATCAAATTGCGTACTTAGTAATCTTCTAATGCGACTAAATAGATTTAAGGGGAGATTAATAGTTTTAAGCTATTTAAGTAATTCCTGCGCTACATATTTACCATTGATCTTATTATCAGTCTGAATTGGAGCTATGTAACAAAACCGTATAATATAGCTAAATTCATTCATTCTCTTACAACCATAGTAAATAATTATTTTGTAGGGGTTTAAGATACCTACGGGTTACAAAAGGGAGTTATTTAAATCTAGTTAATATACAAAATGTTTTATTTATATTTATTGATTCATGATCTACTGATAGTAGTACAATACTAAAAAGAGATTGGAAATGTATGACGATAAGTATATTCAGTTTGTGTTCTGTTTGGTGGTCGTCAGCCTTTTCCCCTACTTAATTTTTTCAACTATATTTGCGTAAGCTGGGGAAGTGTTTTTGTCAATAATATAGTTCAGTAAAGTTTTTTATACTCTATAAGCCATCAAATTAGTATAAATATATTATTTATAATAACATCACAACCGATAGACGTACACTGCTTTACATGGGCCTCTTATAATGATATCCTCATATATCGCTCTTGGGGCTGGCCACATCCAGTGGTTTGTCGCGATCTTTATGTGGTGAACATAATATAATTAGTATTTTAATTTTTAAACCTAAGTACGTATATTCATAATAAGAATGACATATAACAGTCATTACAGACAAAGCTAGTAGCCTCACATACGTTAATTAATGACGTCAACACAATATTCGATTAGCCTTCCAGGAAAGGTAGTAATAATAATCATATAGTAGAGGTCAAGAGACATACATGTTTGCGAATGAATCGTATAAAATGAAGAACAAAAATTAACATAATTGTAAAAAAAAAGTTAATTTGTTCGCATAAACATAATCGTTCAAAAGATAAGTAAAATAATGTTATTATGAAAACACCTTAAAAACCGCCGAATTACATTTTTACTATAATAATAACTCTCCAAAAGGCATTAAATATAGAAGGCCCAATATTATGTGAAACTCAAAATAATGACGGTATTTAAATATCTAAAGAAATGGTCATAAATAAAGCTAGGTTCACATGGCCAGAGATCTTGAAATTTTTGCTACTATTGTCTTCTAATAAAATCTCACGCTTTTAATTTTTTGTAGCATAATTTAATATAATTTACAGATTGTATTATAACGTTTTCCTTGAAGAATTTTTTTCACACCGACACGAATTTTCATTTAATATTAGTATTAAAAATTGCATTTATTACCATTAGGTTATTACATTTTAGTTTTGTCTATAACATTTTCTGTCGGCATTTAGTGTTGCTAGACATTTGACAGACTTTTACAACTAATCGAATTCTTTCTGTTATTTGTTTTTCATTTTTTGTTATTTGTTCTGTCTACGATATAAAAACGTTATAGGAACAAACACAAGTAACAAGTTTTATTGAAATCATTGCTCCTTATTTTCATTCATTATTTCAATACTTATTAGTGCATAGATATATTACAATAAGTTATATTAGTTCAAAAACTTACCTCATTTTCGGATTCAAATAAAATTTGATCATATTCACTAAGAGCTACTAAGAATATGATGGATGTGACGTTCTCAAAACAGTGAATCCACTTCCTTCTCTCGGATCTTTGGCCCCCAACGTCTACCATCCTGTTGACCATCAATAAATAATGTACATATAATAGAAAAGTATATAGTGAATAAGTATATATTAAATAACTTTTAAAAAAATTTAACATCGATGTACCTTTTTCGAGTAAGAAGTTTGAGTGTTTTTTTTTAAATAACCATTAACGAATTTTTATTTTATAGATTTAGATTTTTCTGGGATAAAGAGAGTTAAGATTTTGTATCTCGAAACGATGAGAACAATGGGATTCAGTATATATAATCTTAGCTATACTTGCATTTGTAATAGAGGGCGTAGCACTTACTATCAGGTGAACGTTTTGCTCGTGCTTTGGAATAAAAAAGGTATAATTTTTATATTTTAGTTACAGTTATATTACTGTTTTTTTTTTCATTGTATCTCATAGTTATACTTTACTATTTATCGGGTGTATACTATCATTGATTGTCAAACATTAAAAATACCATAGTTCCAAAAAGCGACTAGACCATCAGGATGTTTACGTGATAGTAAGTGATACGCCTGCTTAATATTGGGACACTAGTTGGAATGATATACACTCCACCACATTGTGCGTGTCGCCTTAAAACATAAGTCTAATTATTCCTATAGCCACAACACCATCCAATCAAAACGAAAATAATATTTCCACACTATTGTTAGACTGTAAAGATTGGTGCTGTAATGGCACCCAGCTAAACGGCATCCCGCAATATAGACCTACCACAAATAACACAAAACTACTATTTTGAAGTATAAAAAAAATAATTGCGTATTTTTAATGTTTTACAATTACAGTCATCATCACCATCAGCCGGTAGACACCCACTGCTGAGTAATTCAATAATGGTTTTGTAAGTAACGGAAAAGACTTACCTAGACATCAAAAACATTAGTGTACATGGATTGCAGTATCAATGATTTAACAAAATATAAACAATAAAATATTAATTACAATGAAAGTACACAAAAGCAATTTGGCGCATGTTTTTAATAAGTATTGCATTAATTCAAAAATTCAACTATGCTTAAAAAAAGAAATGCGTGCATTTCGTAGCTTGCGTGTATTTCAATATTTACAAGCAATATTCGTCACATACTCCATATTTTTGGGTTGGGTTACCTTTAATCCGATGAATAGAAATAATTTCAATAATTGTATGTAGTGTTATTTTTATAAAAGTATTTTTTTACAATGCTTAAATGAAGTCAAGCGAAGAATACTTCCACATACATTTAGAAACATAAAATATGTTTTATGGAAGAGTTTATTAAGCGACATTCAAATTATTGATTTATAAAATTACTTCCATAAATGAATAATAACTTTGAATTTTTCATACATAAATATGATAACTTAACACAGATTTAAAAATGGTATATGTGCGAATATAACAGAAACTTGAGCCTAAGTAATACACGTGCAAGTGGGTGGAGTGTGAGCAAAAAATTGGAAATCTAAAAAGTTAAAAGAAAAAGACTTAAATATTTATTTTCATCTAAATCAAAAGTCAAATCTGCTTTTATTTTTAGCAAATTAAAGGTAAAAAAGCCTATTCTTTCGGTAACAATAAAAAAATACATCATGCATAAATGCAATGTGTTAGTATGAAACAGCTCGGCTACGTAACAATTAAATAATATATAAGAAACACACACACAAATACAGATTGTTAGATTAAATACTGTTATGAATGTTAAGGTCACTGTAATAACAAAGGTTATAAGAAACCTGTTCTAGTGTTCAAGCCACAAATGCACTTGTACGATTTTTATGGACGTAATCTTCTTTTTGTTTTACTCATCGAAGCTACGAGACGAAGAGGACGTTAACCTGATGGTAAGCGGTACGCCCATGCCATAATAACGTGGTGATACGGACGACATACACTACACTACACTGCTCGTCGCATTGAGACAAGCTGTAAGTCTCGTTACCCCAGTTATTTCACTAGCCGCTGCGTCTGTCTGTTTAGTTTCGCTCAAATTTGTAAGTTTTTTAACACAAATATTTATTTTTTTGGTCATTTGTAAATTTTGGTATTGACGTCTAGCTGAAGCGGTGTGGTTAGTACCCCCGTAGCGCTCATACATACCTAATAATGGGTTGTTCGGGTGGTGACAGTGTAACGCGATCCCAGCGATCTACCAAAGCATGTAATCCACTACACGTTTTTTCTACGCTGTAAACATACCTAAATATGATTCCATCAAGATCGAAAGGATATTCAAGTATACCAGTTGTTGGTTGACGTGCGCGCAGAATATCCTGTTCAGTTGGCAGATAGTCGTCTTTCTCGATCCTTTCGAGATCGCTTAAATAGCTGGAATATGTTTTAAGCAACTCAAAGCCCAAGTTACGCCATGCAATATTGAATGAATTATAAAACCCCAAGTAACATGTACATAAAAAAACAACATCAAACGACAAAGTATACACATTTAGGTTCCCGGCAATAATCAAGATCACTTAAATTACTTCGCGATAACGCTATTAAGATTGATCTTAGTTTATTGCCGCGACATGGATAAAGGAAGAACTTAAGACCCAACAGTACCCTTATGTATATAAACATGCATATTGAAGCGAAGCATTCGCCATCTAAACGCCATGCAAACGCGTAATTTTTTTTTACCTAAATCGTATCTCTTCCAAATCAAATGGGTACTCTATGATACCCGTTGTGGGTACTCTCACGCGAAGGATGTCTTGTTCGGTAGGTAAGTAATTTGGTGCCGCTACGCGATCAATCTCCTGCAGGTAGCTATAGAAAATTTCTTGTTTTTAGCAACTACTTCTAAATTTTTTTTCATCTTCAATAAGCTATCATTTAACCTCAATTTAACATGGTATTAGGTTACAGAGAGCGTGCCTACCTATAATAATCTGCCTCTTATGAGGATTGCCAGAACACAGCAATGATGTAATGGCGGCAGATTCATAATATGTAGTAACTCACCAGACGGATTCGAAAAACTCTAAAATCTACCAAACTTCACACACAACATATGACACTGAAAACGTTACGACAGAATGTACAGTTTCTTGCATCATTCTTCGAAGTGCGTATCAACAATTTCATTACATTGTTTCTTGTTTTTAAAATGTGGTATTATAATGATGGGGCAATACCGTAATGTATAGAGTTTCGCATCGCGAAAACTTTCTTTACCTATGGTTTGCAGAGGCTTGCACAGTAATTTATTGCGAAAGCCGTGATAGCGTAGTAGTTTGAACGTCCGCCTGCCACTCCGGAGTTACCGGGTTCGAATCCGGCCTGCACCAATGAATTTTTCAATTTATGTGCAGTTAGTATAACACCAACTAATATCACGTGCTTTGACGGAGAAGGAAAACATCGCGCGGTAACCTGCATATCTGTCATGACCATCCGTGGTCGGACTAGTATGAGAAATGGAGACGGCAATGGAAAACCACTCCATTATAACTGCCAAGTAAGTCGTCGTGTGTTTCATCACACATGATGACCACGACCCTCAGTCAGGAGGAAATACGACTTAGAAGAAACCTAGCTTTTCAGCCCAATTACCACAAGTACTGTTGCACCCCACAGAATTGTTGTAATGACCCATTCAATATCATTAATGGCATACGTAGTGTTAAGATCTACCTATCAAAGACACCATTGTGTCATCTCTCATTTATACGGAACCATTGGATGTCGGTCGTTATTGATAGGGTTTTTCGAATGCACTCGACTAGGTGTATCGCTCCCAATTGTAACACCTGCTACTGCAATAGCATCACCTGTCAACGTATGACAGAGTATTTTGTATAGGCACGCTTTACTGTCTACGTCTTCGTTATCACTTAACACCATGTGAAATCAGAATAAGTTCCATTGTAGATAAAAAATATGTAATTGGTCGTTTAAAATTTCGCAATACTTAAAACTCTTAACATTTGACTTTTTGTTTATAATACTTACTATTTGGCCGAGTCGGTCAGTTGGTATTCTCGCCTGCGATCGTAGCACTCTTGAATCCCGGAATCGGCCCAGAGAGCCTTTATAGCCTCAACGTAAGGGCTCTCAAAGGTTGTCACACTCTCAAAGTCGATTGATGATATCAACTCCGCCTTTTCCTGAAATTGTTAAAAATAAATATTTAAACTGAGCTTTCGGTGAAGAAAAAATATATGACAAAACAGACATTCCGAGATCGTCAGCTTTCATGTACATGTTTCATCTACCATCTCTCCTAGCGTCAAAAAGTTCTGAATCACAATACTGGGTAAATTAAAATGACTGTTAATAGAAAAACATTTAAATAATTTCATACAGAAACAACAGTTATCTTGTAATAACGTAAACATATTTGTACAAAACGGAAATCCCTCTGTCCTATAAATTAGTAACATGTGCGTTTAGATTTACTTCCTTTATAGATATCATTGAGGAAGTGTATAGTATTTTAACCATTATCTATTTTAGACACAGTTAATAATTTATTAATATTTAAAAAGTTATAATTTTCGTGTCAATACATTCAAAATATATATGGAATGCGATTTTTGGTCAACCATGCATTTAACAATAACTTGTATGTCTGGAACTACGAGAAAGAGATTACGGTAAATAAGAATTCAAACGCGTTATTGGACAGATTGTTCACTCACGTCTTAGAGAATTTAAAACTTTTGCTCATAATGTCTTATAACACGGTTATCCCTGGTACGATTTCGGAGGCTCATGTTGTCAAGTACAGTTATTGGTAAGGATCTTTAAACCCCTGCCACCACCGTTATATTAAAAATCTGCCATTATAACAACATTGCCGAGTTTCGATTGTCAACATACGAGTGCCAATATATACGAGGCAAGCAAGCTTCACTCTCTACGACGTTATTGTCACTTAACATCATGTGAAAGCGTTAGCTCATACCAGATAAAAAACTTCTAAGACGAGAAAATGAAGATAATCCGGGAACGTAATAAATATAAAAAAATTAAAGTATACAGCGGAAATATTATAAAACTGCACTTACTACATTGGACGGATTTCCGTATTGTATTTTGAGTAGATCCATAGCGCGTATCATACTCTGCATGGCCATGAAGATGTTCTGATAGACGAGCTTGATGAAACCGCGTTTGTCATCGTCGCTATAACCTGAGCCGTGGATAATTCTCATCTGTTTGATAAATGTCGACTTGCCCGACTCGCCAGTACCTGTCGTTTTAATTTATATTTAAGAACAAAAGTATCGTTGAGGGATTGTAAGATGTAAGATTATGCTACAATGTAGGACAGACCTTTTTATGGAGATGATTTCAGATATTGGTACTTCAAGAACATTTTATACTTTCAGTACTTTGAAAGCTACTTGTTCTATTAGTTGATTTTAAGAAGTACAACCATAGCGTTGGTTATTATTAAAGACGAATGGGACAACACAGTGTTAAGTTTCATTAACACTAGGTTTACCTAGGGCTTACTATGATTCCCATAGAATGCATAAGGATGTTTTTGGTGTTTTTGTATGAAGGTATTTTTAATAAATAATGATCTAAATTTCTTTACTATTCGCCGCCGCGTTTTACCAGAAAAAATCTAAAACTATAACTTAAATTTTCGGTAGGTGTTAGTATACACAAACTTCGGTAAACCTAGTGGTAAGATTGATATTATCATGATAAATGTATTTAATAAATACTGGCACATGCAATTTAGTTTTCTATTTGCATCTCCTTTCATACATTTTAAAAAATAGTATACTGTACAGTAATAACAAGTGTAAAAGATAATACACAAAACATTCAGTTTTCGACTTGATGTAATTTAAAACAGTATGTAATGAAAAAAAGTTAAAATATTATTTATGTTTTTTAGTTATTTGTGGAGTTCATTTAAATATGCCATGTAAGAATATCTTTGAGAGAGAAAACAAGATGTATATTTATTATTCTAGTCAGTGATGCTCTACATAAACAAATAACTACATTTAGTCAAGTAACATTCTGTTAAGTTTTTATTTTTTAAGTTATATTGGATTTATTTAGTTGGCTAGCCTTAAAAACTTTTACATATAATGATAAAATCCTTAAGCAATCCAGAGCTGTCTCAATTTTTCCAAACAAAATGTTACTAATTAGTAAACAAAAGAAATACCTGATATTGAATGATTTAGTATGTTTATTGAACTTGTGGATACAAATACTACTGAGATGAGGAAATTATAAACTAAAATCTCAGCAGAAACTATAAATAATTATTGCTTAAACATTACTTACTTTCTTCTAAAAAAATGCAAATGAAGTTGTAAGTGACAGCTGTTTTTATTTTAAAATTTATTGACAAAAAACCTAAAACATTCTTGCATTATTGATTACTTTTGTATTTTAAATTAAATCCAAGTCAGATTTTGTATTAGTTTAGATTTTAATGACAAAATAAGTAAACATATGCAAACTAATTGATGCAAATGTTCTAAAAGATTTAATTATTAAGAAAAATGTAAACAATTTGGTACCTTCAATTATAACTTGCCACAATAATATACAAGGTAAATAAAAATCAAACAGACAGTGGTACATATAATTGTCCTCAACTTTGACTTAGACTAGGGGAAGCCATTAGTTGGCTTATAACTCAAGGACCACTAATAGGATTGACATGAACCTCTGAACAACTCGTCGGTTATAACTAAACCTTGACAATGATCAGCATGGTACTAGCATACATTAATTCTACTTTGTAGTTTTAACAATTAATTCTTCCAGAGCAAACTAAGGAAAATAAATCAGGTTACCATATATTTATTTTTAAACAGTTTAATATGAATATATTTCACAGTTTATAACTTTATGGGATAATATTAAGTTATATTAAATCACATCCAAATTCTTTGTCGGATTTATATTTTGCTTATTCATATCTTTTTTAGTATCACACATTGTAACTTAATTCAATTTACAGACAATTACAAGACCATTTAGAACAATTTATCCTTTAGTTAATATTATAATATATCTGTAAAATTTGTTAGACTACATAGTGTCCACACTTGTTTTTTTATAGATTAATGAAAAAGTGACTGTCTAGCTTCAGTAGTTTATAATCTCTGGTAATTATTGGAAAATAATGATAATCTAATATGTGTGCAATACAATACTATAATTATACAATATATGTATAAAAATTATATACTATACTATCTAAATACAAAAACTACAGTTTTGGTTTATACAAAATTAAAAATATTTGACACTATTTAAAATTCACGTTATGGAAAATTTTGATGACTGACTATGTTTTAATGATTTTTTAAATATTTCTCCTATTTAATTGTATGAACATAATGTTAAACAAAGTTCACAATTCATATTAATAAGTTTTACAATATCTCACCATAATAAGAGACATTTTATAGGTTAGGCCAGATCTAAGTGGACAGCCAATTGTAAGTATTGTAGTCAGTCATTAAACTTATTTTCATAAAAAATTCACAATAATCTTGTTATTCAATTTATGTTGTATTCTTTAATATATAGCAAATCATCAAGGTAAGGTCTAGAAAAAATTGATTTTTTAACTTATTTTTTAACATAATTTTCCAGCGACTAGAACATTACATTAATATTGATGTTAGTTGATTATAGGTTATTGTCATAGAATACTCTACACCATTTTTCAGTAAAGGTACTGACAAAGTGAAATCACTTATTACATTACATAGAAAATATCATGGCTTATGACAATTCAAAAAAACAATATTTTTTAGTATACACAAAGCTAAGACAAAAATATTTTAAGTAAAATTATATGGCAAGTCTATAAAAAATGTGTTTAAAATGTTTTCTATGATATTCAATTTTGTCAAGACAAACATGTTTATTTAAACTGAAACAATTAGAATATAAGGTGCAACAAAAATAGATTTATGAATCATATACACATACATAGAAATAAATTAAACAAAATGGATCTGTCATACATGCATTTGATGAGCATTTAGTTGAAACCAATTTATGAGTTGACTAGAAGTTAGAAATGTATGTATTCTAGAGAGAGAATATGAAAAAAACATATTAATATATTATTTGATTGATTTTATGAAATTAAAAACTATGTTCAAATAATTTGCATGAGAAATTTAATTTTAAAAGTTTATGGGTATTGTATTTATAGTTTATTATTTATAACACACAAATATAATTACTAATTTGATAAAAAACTTGGTCAGACTCAAAACAACAATGTTAGTTAAACTGAATATTATAAAATGTATACAATTTTCTTTCCTTGTTAATTATTACTTACCCAGCAAAAGAAGTTTGAGTTCTCTTCTGGCATCGCGTTTGTCCTTTCGGAGTTGCCGCTCTATCTCTTGGTTGATTCTTTTCTGTTCTTTGGCTTCTTCTGATATGCAGCAGTCCATGTTTCCTCAAAGCGGAGGGCCGCGGACCGTCCTCGCGCGCGGAGCCCTGTCCTTTCGGCAGGCCTTTTAACCGAGGCACACCAGTCCTAAAAATTACATATTATTACACTCACTAAATCACGAGTTCAAGAATCCTATGCCGAATACACAATTGCTCACAATATCACGTACCAACACGAAGGCGCGCGAACAATCATCCGAACTAAGAACTAATACTAAAACCGACAATCCGGTCACTGGGTGTGGTGACTTATGATCGGTCATATACATATACGTTTCTGTCAACTGCCGACATAAACACTTCGAAATCCGTTTATATACGAACGTAGAACCTTGCGAAGCTATCGCATAATCTTATTAATGTAACTAGATTCAAGAAACCTATTGCTACTCCCCGCACGTGTGTATTAATATGATTAAAACTGTGAGCAAACAGCGGATTGACGATACCTAGGTAATCTACTGATAACTAGAACGGCCTATGTCTAGGTTACGATGTTACTTTTCAAGGTACTATAATAAATAAAAGATCCGAGACACATTTCATACACATTACGTACCCGAATATATATCCATAGGGCACGATCAAGAATTTCACTTCAATTTATTGCACTAACCACGATTTTAATCACCCAAGTCATACAACGTCCGCCTCTCTCAATATGGCGCTGGGAGATTTTGGGCGATGGGTGTTCTGCGCGTGCGTTGTGCGCGTATTAGAGAATAAAAAACATTGTATAGAAATTTTAATAAAGCATATAACAAATCAATAAATAATTATTAATTACTAACTACATAAATATATATTTAATCAAATATGAAAATTAGAATTTTAATTTCCATTTCATGATCATCAAATTAATAATAATATGACAGCAAACTGTCATTAACAATAAATGTCAATGTATCATTCAATTCGATCAGTTAAACATAGGTCACGGCTATGTATTATTATCTTTTATGTTTTTTCAATGTTTTAACGACCCCAAAGTGTGTAAAACAATAATTATAAAAAAAATTGCGTAGTTCAAGTGTTCTTGTAATTTTTTGTACAAGTTCTATATTTGTCACCAGAATGTATACAGATTAAATAAAATTTTATGAGTGAACTGTTTTTGAAACTGTTATAGAGGTGTTTTCTAGCGAAAAAGTGAGTTAAAAGTAGTTTAAATAAAATATTTATTTAAAAATCTCTAACACCACAAAAGTAAAATTCTGTTTGACACATTGACACACGGGAAATTTAAATTCACGTTTAAGTTTTTAATTGTATAGTTTTTTTGTGCTTATAATTTTCGAATCAGTTTGCAAACTTATTGACAGAAATGTTTTGTTTAAAACATTATTTTTGCTTTACAACAGAGGGAAATATTTAATGGCGAAAATAACTTAGGGGTTTTGGATTTTTTAGTTCTCTTTGATTCTCTGTGAACCTTTCGTCATGTGTTTTGTAAAAACATAGACAATGAAACACAAATAATTTTTTTTTAAATATCAGAGATGTGCGTGTGAATAAAAATAAGAGTAGCAAATTGTATGTAATAATGTCTAATATATTAGAATTTCACAATCATTTTTATTTTTTATTACAATTTCTTTTTGGAAAATAAATTTTATTTTTATTTAAATATTAAGTTATGTTTGATAAGGAATTTCATTGGTGAACGTGAATGCTACTTATAAAAGTAAATAAAGGTAGACCTAGCAGAAGTAGTATTGGTGCCAGGAATAAAGTGTTAAATGAATGTTAGTCAATATGAAGGCGTCATACCAAGCGCGCTAAAATAGCAGGCGCTTAAAATGCTGACCAAATCTATTTAAAAATTACATTGAACACTTAATTACTGAAGCAATGTATGTTGGAAATTTTTGTTATCTGCGAAGACGGGGAAAGATCTCAAATTTATTTGTTCCACAGAGTGAAGAGACAAACAAGGCGGCCATCTGATAGCAAGTGACACGCTTGGTCACAAGAATGTAAAGCTAGCAAGGATGCTAAACGCGGTGTGTTCGTTGTTTTGAGGCAGAAGATGTTAAGTCTAGTTACCGCAGCATTTATACAGTTAATCCCGAACAGAGTAATGTTTCAACAGTACTTTTTGGCTGCACAAATAGTAGCTGCGGTGTTACCTATCTCGATGATCTCCAGCAGTCGAACGGTCTGTTACAATTAGACCGACCACTATAACTCCGCCCATAACATAAAAAAAAAAACACAATTTTTTGCAGTTTTAAATAATAACAACAGTCAATAAAAATTTCATATTTTCTGTTCGCAAAGATTTATTTTTATATGTTCGTATTTTGGCGTACAAATTTAAATTGTACTTTAACATTGCTATTTGTTAGTAGGTATAAATACCTTAGTAGTAATCACACAAAGCATAAAACACCAACTAATATCACGTGCTTTGACGGTGAAGGAAAACATCGTGAGGAAACCTGCATATCTATGTCGTGACCATCTATGGTCGGACTAGTATGTGAAATGGAGAAGGCAATGGCAAACCACTCCATTATAACTGCCAAGAGAGTCGTCATGTGTTTCAATAAAAACACGATGACCACGACCCTCAGTCATGAGGAAATACGACTTAGAAGAATCACACAAAACTCAATGGTCTCCATTGAATTGTAAATGGTTTTTACCTGATGGAAGGTTTTTAATATTACGTAAATATGCAAATCTTATAAAAATACTTTGTACTTGATGATATTACCCTCTTATTTACCAACGACTATTTAGGTTACTGTTGTCGTGTCGAAAACCCAGGAAAGAAGCCTTACGGTCTTTGCATAACACCTAGGTCTGTATACAATGTCATGTTGTGTAGCTGCTCCGGACGTGGGGATTAACCTTGAAAGATATCGTTTGTTACTATGTTTTGAATAGAGTACTTTAACTTGGGTTGTACAAAAGTACATTATGAAGGCTTTTAAAATTTTTGTATTATTTTTATGGTGGTATTATTTATGGCTACTAATATATTTCACCAACATTCTCAAGCAATGACGGCTACAATACAAGGTCCAAATTAACTTTGGCTAGTGGTCGGCACACTGGTCATCCAAGAGCCAATTTTTAGTTAAAGATTATTGAAAAAAGTGTTATCTTAATTTATATTTTGATTTAAGACGTTTTTATTAAAAATTAACTAAACATGTCTTGAGACTAAATCAAGGTACCTACATCAAATAAGACTCGTTAGAAGTTAATATATAAATAACATTTAAATAAAAAACACGTATACCCTCTAAATTCGAGAATTATCATGCATTTTCTTGAAAAATAAATCTTTCACTTTATTAAAAATTTAACTTTTTTTTATAAGTGTACGGAAGAAAATTGTTTATTTGTCAAAGTATTAATATTCGTACAAAACTTTTTGATTAATAATGTTTGGTATTTGATACAAAAAAAATCCGCGGACCTAGAGTTCGAAGCTGCCTGTCCTACGAGGAAATTTATTAGATTAACATTATTATCTGCATTTAAAAAATTATTAACTTTTCCTGAAACAGCTGCATTAAAACGATCAAAGAGCCACGAACTTAGCCCTGACCTAGGCTACATAACTGTGTTAGGTTAGTGAAAGGTTGTCATTCTCTTTTTGTGATAAACACAAGGGAGAAAATTTTGTATTTTTCGTACAAAGGACTATTCTTTTTAATATAATATATTAAAAAAATATTTGTAACAATGTTACAACTCTATTCATTTTGCACAAGCAATGATTTAAAAAGTAAAATTTGAATTTACTGCTTAAACTAATTAATGTAAACTCTCCTTAGTCATGAAAGTGTTTACCTTTATGTTTATATATAGCTAAACTATCAAAGCATGACATAACTACATGAATTTATTTAAGCTGTAATTACTTCCGCCTCTAATTAACCTAAATTTTAATCCAATATAGTGTAACGAGATTTAAATATGTATTGTTTTTCATTGTACTTGGTATTTTTTTATTTAAGTAAACTATTATTTTATCTTTACTTGTATACTATGGTTTCGTATTATTCCTAGTTATACTAGGTAACATATAGTATCAATTAGATTATTAATGTTTTTGGTGACTAATTTGATAAAATTGTGGCATATTATTTCACCATTTATATAGAATTTTTTCCTTGATGTCTTTCACAAGGCAGGTTCTGTTCTTTGCATATTGTTCGAACTAAAAATTGTTGCTGAAGGAATTTAGTTCATTTACATCAAATGTGATGTAATTAAATCTGCAGATTATTTATTCAACTAGGCTATATTTTTAGGAGGTATATTTTTTTTGCTATTAACAAGTAATAAATTAATATTTTTTAAGTATTATATTAACAAGTACGTTAGTTATATTCAAATACGTTTTAATAACAAGAAGTAAAATCTGTTGTAAACATCTACATTACATAAATAAATATATAAAATTTTATCATTTTTAATTAAAACTCAGTCTGTGTTATATTTTTTTATTTACACAGACATGTATTTAAATTTTATAATTAAAACTTAGAATTAATCATTTACAATAATATCTTACCAAATATATTAATTTCAAAGATCTTGATTATCGTTGCAAATAAGATCTTTTTCCTTAAATATACAGTCGTCTAGATTTTTATACTTTTGTACAGTTTCGAAAGAAGTATTAGGAGGCACCCAACCACCAAAGGCTTTTTCGAACTCTTTGGCTACGGCTATGGTTAAATTGTCATTGTGTCGGTTTGCAACGATTTGAATTCCCACAGGTAAACCTTTATCATTGAAGCCTAGGGGACACGCTGTAACGGGTAATCCAAGAGCGTTAAATATTGTCAAATAACCACAATTCAAAAACTTGTAGAACACCCTGTAATGCATGTGGGCGGGGTTTGGAAACGTAGGGTATAACAGCACTGCGTTGTTTGATAATGCTTCCTGTAACATAAATAAGTTGAATATAGGCAAAACTTTACGTGTTAAAAATCTTCCGGAACTCTATTGTCGTGCTAAGCGTACAGGTTCGTTTACATAAAATTATCAATAGGCCAATACTAATCAAAATATTTGATAATACTAATGGACAATATTCAATGTAAGTATATGTTTTCTAAAACATTGAGCTAAATGTTTACTCCTTAAAGGTTCACTTACCTGAAAATCTGTTTTAATCTGTTCAAAAATTTTCAAAAGTTTCTTATAATATTGTGAAGGTAAGGCATCAAAGAATTTCTTCGCAGGCCCATACGCAACAGATGTAAAATTATGTCTAGAACATCCTAGCATTTTTTTTACAACCTCGGGCCATGTTGATATCCATAATTCTCGTTTTTCTGGATCAGTATAAATATTTCTGACGTGATCTATATTGAAAAGAACTCTAATACTTATTTCCCACATGTGTTCTATATTTTTTATTTTTAGCTGTAAATAAAACTTAATTATAAATCCCAAATAAATATTTATAACAATATACATTTTGAACAATATAACCTCTTCAACTTCGATATTGTATGTGTGCCGAATGTAGCTTTTAGCTTTATCCATTGCTTTTTTAACATCTGCTCCAATTTTATCTGTAACATCACTTCCTTCACCTTCCATATAAAAGAATTTTATTTTTTGTAAGTCGACCTGAAATGGGAATATTAGGTACCAATTGAAAATTTTCACAATGTTTAGAAAAATTCTAAATTCTTTTAGTATTTTTACTGATAATTTAAACTTGTTTTATATATTTTTTTGTATTTACAGGAAATCTTCGATGAAATACTTTATTTTGGCAAAATACAGGGTTATATAGAGATTTTATTGGTAGTAGGTCACCACCGCAGCTCCTATTTCTGCCACCACACAGTAGTGTGCAAAGATTACTGTATTTCAGTTTCCAGCGCGTTATAGATAGTGAAACTACAAGGGGAAATGGGACTTAACATATGATGGTGGTGTGTAGCACAATGTGCTACTTTTATAACATCGCAACTAGTTGCAAGCGTTGTTATGAGCGAGCCTGTCACTTACTATCAGATGAACGTTTCGCTCGTCTCCTAGTTTCGACGAATAAAAAAAATTATTTCGGGCCTCGGTGTTAGTTCTCATTACTAGTTTATATCTACTGTAATGACGAAGTAAAATTATTGCTAAATTGTACTGCGTTAATTAGTCACAGATACTTATTTATTTCTCAATGTAACTTTTGAGATACTTACAGGTTTATCAAAGGGAATTTCGGGTGAAATGGGTTGTTTTAAAACTTTTAAGACTAATGTGAGATCTTCAGCGTAGCGTGTTAATGGACCAAGTGCAAAATATTCTTCAAAAATGGGATCCAAACAATCAGGTACATGGCCTACGGATAAAAAACTGTAATAATGATTTAAGGGTAAAAATATTTACATGGTGATAAAATGAAAAGTTTTGTTTTATTTGTAGATATTAATAATACCCGCAAATTTGTTTTGGAAAAACTATAGGGAATAGGTTACACAAATTATCATTGACACATAATTTTGGAAGATATGAACTTTTTGTAGACTCAGTGCTTTATGTTTTTAAAAATAAACTAAAATATTGTAAAAAAAAGATTTTCTTATATGGTGTTTTTTCTTTGCATAAAAACTATACGTACAAGTACTATTTTAACAAGTTGTATGTATATCTGTGATAAATACCTTTAATAGACAATAACTTTGGTGTAGGTTTATGGCCAAATACCCCGGTAAACATAGGAGGAAGTCGTAAAGACCCCGCAATGTCTGAACCTACTCCTATAATGGATGCAGCGGATGAAATAAGCGCCACCTAAAACATGATTTCATATGTGTTATATTATTTTAATTTGAACTAAAGTTATTGTTTATTTAAATAAACATGTGTCATATTATTAGTATTCAACTTACTTCACCTCCTGAAGATCCTCCGGTAGTGTATTTCAAATTATAAGGATTTAGTGTTAATCCAGTAACATTGTTGTAAGTCTCCCAATTCATACAGAGTTGAGGTGTATTGGTAACGGCTATCGGAATAGCACCAGCTGCTTTTGCCAATTTGACGATCTCTGCATCTTTTGTAGCAGGATTTCGGTAGTCATATACGGTTCCTGAGTCATTACTCATGCCTGTAATTACAATACAAAAGATAACTACATATAATATCAGATTCCGCTACTTATAGATAATATAACTAAAGATAATTATAATAAAATAAAATAATAACTATAACTACACAGACAACGTTATACAATTTAAAGTTTATCGTAAAATTTTTGGAATCGGATATTTTTTTGTTTTAAATAGAAGGGGTAACCTTCCTAATACGGCAAAGACAGTATTTCGGATCTGCGCGTATTTATTCTCCAGAGCTATAGGTGCTAACAGAGAATGCTCCATTATCTGTCTGTAGCGGATCTGATCTTGGACTTTGATCGCCGTCTATCTCCGGGTATTGACGATAAAATAACGATTTTGTTCCCAGCGGTGCGGCATCGCTTAGTAGCAAAGGGTAGGGATAACAGCCAATTGTAATACCGCCATTATTCTATACTAGCGACAGTTCTGCGGCTGCTGAGGTTAGTGCAAATGCTACTATACCAACCGTTACTCATCAACGGCGTGCTTATCCACCTTAGCTGGAGCAACATCTTAAGCCAGTTGTTTCCCCATGGGCCGGCTATGTCATTCCTTTTTGACTTCACTGTGAATGATCAGGCACCGGCTATTGACCCCTTCCCCCGATCGATCTAATGTTATGTTTACATTGAAAAAGCTCTTTGCCAAAAAAAGTTCTTAATGGCTTCGTGGGATTCATAATTTTTATAATATGAAACAAAAATTCATGACCGGTCTGTACAGTTCAGAGGTCTCTTTACAAAGAAATGTAACGAAACGGAGCTATAATAGTTATGTAACAAAAACATTAATACTTTACTTTGTGTTTAACTGAGCTTGAACTTGTAACAAGATCTTATTTATTTCATAGTTATTACTTGTGCTATCACATCGTATTTGTAATTAAAATAATACACATGGAACAAATTGATTATATAGTTGGATCATTATTGCTTCATTGTAGTTTCGTATTGCTGTACATCAAGTGTAGTTTAATTATCAATAGGCTATTACTTTAAACGATTTTCTTGTAACTTTTGGTATTATCGCCTAATTAAGTCATCATTCTCTTTGTGTTTAAGAGTTATAAGCACATTTATGATGATAGGAATAACAAACATTTTTCGTAAAGCAAAGTATACACTGAGGATTTTGCTGCATTAAAGTACAAGATATACAAATACTGACATGTTATACAAAATTTCCAGCAACTCATATTGCGTTGAATGTATTATTTACCATCTCCTTAACTTGACCACGGTAAGCGTTAGAGGATGAAAAAAAATATTATAATATTTACCTTCAACAGCAATACTTTCTTTGACCGTTATTGGCAAACCAAGAAGGGGATACTTCTCAGCCAGGTATTCAGTAGATCCCGTAAAAGCAGCCAGCATTTTATCAATAACCCTGGCATCTCTTAAAGCCAAATCGTACCGGGGTTCGACGATAGCGTTCAGGTATTGGTTAACTTCTCTGCACCTCTCGATGTAAGCTAACACCAGCTGCTCTGATTTTAACTGAAAGTAACGTTTATTTATCATCAAGGATTAAAAAAGTAAGGTTAAGTTTATTTCTGTGCATTTTACAGATATATAGCAGAATGTTTTCCACTTATACACTAGTACATATTTACTGGTCTTTCGTAAGTTGGTCTTGTAAAGAAATGTGTAGTGCCAATTCATTTTTGGTTAAAAGTTGTAGACTTTACTTGTATCCTCTTTCATCAGAGTTGCGGTCTAGAACCTTATTGCTCATCACTAATAGACTTCTTCCTCGCGACTTAATGTAAAATGATAATCATGAGCTGTACAGCATAGTTACAGGTCGATAACATAGAGCGTATATTCATAAGTATGTTTTGTTGTTACTTGCATAAAAAGAAAAATTTAAATTTCAACCACCTGTTTGTTTCTTATCATTTTCGTTAAGGACGTAGCAGATTTGAAGAGTAACGGGTTTGTGGGCGGAGGACATGTTCCATTTCTTTTTTTGTTTACAATCCACGTTATTGGTATCACTATGATTGCCAGTAATGAAACAAGAAACCGCAGAAACCGCCTTAACAACCAGGGCATCATAACTGTCTGAAAAGTAAAAGAGAAAGAATGTTAAATGGCGAGAAAACTAGTTCAATGGCTTCAATAAAAATTTCGATATAGAATTAAAGTTTGGTTTATTTTGAATAAAGTTTATGATTTAGTGACCAAATAATATATTACATATCTTATTTTATTTACTCCATCTAGAGTATTTGTAGCGAGAGCGATAGACTTGTGATGGCGCCGAGCTTATTTATGTCGCTTACCACTGTTTCGTAAGGTTTACAAATTACTGTGTTCCTGTATAATGATTATGGATACAGTAAATAAAATAAATTCTTTATTTGCGTTAAATAGGCAGATACATATATACAGTAGGCTGTGAAAGTAATGTCCTTATCATGATTTTTGAGTTGGGCACAATATTGTTTACACTAATGTTAAGGAGAACTTTTTTTTAAGAACGTTTTAAATAATACTAGGTGTATTTCTTTTTCATCAGATATACAGTCTCAAAAATACTAAATGTTAGGAAAGGATATGCTGTAATTTGATATAGGCCATTATTTTAATTATTTGATGATCCTTGGAGATCATTTACTTATTAATATACTACATCAGCAAAGATAGCAGTCACGTAACCAAAAAAATTAACGCCCTCTTAACAACGGAGTAACGAGATCGACATGTTTGTTTAAAACCGGATTTTATTTTGGAATTAGCACTTTTAACATTTTAGGATTACATAGCCGTTTTATGTAGTATTATACTTTGTAATAGGATATTCATGCTATAAAGATCTATTATATCTACTTATTATCTAAAGTATTTTTTATCAAACTAACTAATAATCCGATGTCCCCGTTCAGTGTACAGCGTCGTAAGTTTTAAAAAAAAGTATATTATCACTAAAAACTCTATTCCGGCAGTTTCTATTCCTTTAGGTTATTCCAAATTTTCACGTTTATATTTGTATTTTACGTCTCCTCTAAATTTTCAAACGCTCATAACATTTACTTTTTCACATAAGTTCCTCATAATACGATTAATCAATGTTCGAATTATTTTATATATTATATATATATTAATAGTTAGTATAATAATAATATTTTAGTTAAGTTATTACATACATGAAAAAAATATATATTATTAATAATGTCGTTTAGTTAATGCTTAAAATATTTGCCTTAAGAATATTCTAACAAAATATTCTTTTGTAAAAAACATCCAGGGACATGTATTTGAAGACTTATAAGCATTTAACTACTTATAGAGATATTTGTTTCATGGTAAAAATAAAGATAACATATCTATCGGTTAAACACTGTGTCGATGTGTATGATGTCTAAAATCAATAAAAAAATATCTTCTATGTATTTTTAATTAAAGTAAATTTTGTCATCAAGGTTATGTTATGTACCTTGATGATAACTGGATCGCCGGTTAACAAATGAACTTTTATTATGACAAAAATGGTTATAATTAATTAAAGGTATAAAAAATTTTATGTTTTTGTGAGAACGTCTACTTTTATAGTATAGCCTAATGTTTTGATCTTTATATATGGTTATAATTTTGATCATAGGGAAAGGTGACTATTTAACACGGCTGTGATGAAACAAAAACACAAACGTGTGTATACTAAGCTGCAAACAGAATTATTAACATAAAGTCAATGTTAATAAATTTATATAAGAAACCAAGAAAGCTCTTTAAATATAAAAATACGAAACAAAATTTCATTTATGCAATACCAATATATAAAGTACTTATATAAATAGTTTTTAATTTAATATTTATTGACATCAATGTCAAATATTTTATAATACTTATTACGTTTGCTTAGAAAATTCTTAGAAATAATTAAATATTTCAAATGTCCCTTGTCTCATAAATATGTTATTCACGATTATATAATATAAATAATAAATACGTTGGTAAAGTATTTTTTGCACGAAGTTCAGTAATGACTGCGAGTATATATGTATGATGTATATTATATACCATAATACATTTTTTTGGTGTTTTTCACATCAAAATTTTATGTGATAAATTTTTTTGTCAAATGATAATCCTAATACCTACGTTATAGTTTTATACTTCCGGAATATATTTGATTCAGACTTCTGAAATGTATTATTTTTAAATTAGAAGCACGAACGGTATTTTAAATTATTTTTGTAGTTTAAGTTGATTTAAGTATATTTAAATTCTAAATTAAGTTAGTATATTAAATGAAGTCAAATTTGAATACAATATAAATTTGTACCATTGCCAATACATAATTCTTAATACATATTTAGACAAAGTGAAATGAATTCTTAATTGTATGAATTTAACATATTATTTAATAAAAATAAGAAGAAAATTATCAATTATAATTATTTATTAAAAAGTGAGCAAATAATAAAAATAAACAAATACCTTTCTCGCTACTATTGCAAAGTAAACATTTACAAAGTTATATAGAAAACGTTGTAATGTTAGATTCGCCTTCGACACACACGGTGGGTACCATAGATTACAAGTGTTTAATAACACTTCGGCAATAACAAAACTTTGATATACACTAGCACTCAGAATTATTAAAACCACTCGCGTTATAATATTCGTGGCTGCAATAAAAAATGCGAGGCACATGCTCGTGACTGAGTTCCTCATGATTGTCTGATAAATTTACAAGACGTAGTAAACTCAACGATAACGTATCAGCCATTAGCACAAGCAGACCAGATGAACTGCCACAGTAAGTACAATGATTTAATTACACTTAAAACACGGAGTAGTGTAACGACAGTGACATTTGTTATCGAAACTGACGTCTGGCTCATTATGCATCATTGTACCCACATGATGTCGACGCTATGGTCTGTTAGTTCAAATTGAAATGTTTACACCATGCGTATTAAGGTTTAAAGTTGTTGAGCACACGTTATGTATTGAGATTTAAATATTTTAATTACATAGATTGTTTTATTCGAAAAGGAAAACATAGCAATGGTACAATCATTATGATTGTCGATTCATGCTGTACACACTTTTTTCCGACCTTCATAAAAAAGAAAAATGTGACAATTTTTTGTAATATGAAGATTTCTCATAATAGAATGACACCTACCCTTAACTGTGAAATGTTTTTATAATAATGATTAATGTTTAAATTATTAATAGACGGCCTGTTATCAATATTATTGTTATATTATTACTTTATAATGGACTCTCCGAGCTATAAACAGATAGGCCTCCGGAAGTTAAAAATACAAATTTAAAATATAAAAGTTATCTCTGCTGATGTCTGCAGAATGTTAATAGGTACATACTCGATTAAAAAAATGGTATTGCATTTATCTTAAAATTCAATCCATCCCAGTGCGATGGCTGGTCCATCTTGACATCTTTCGATGGAACTGCTTGAGCTGGTCCTCGGAGCTTTATTAGTTTAAGTTCTTTCCGTATGGTACTTTCACTAGACCGACCATATTTATCGATAATTATAGGTAAACCAATTTGACACAAAGCATCAGCGCGTTCCAGACAGAATTTACCTAGATTTAGAAGATTGTTGTTATTCTTTATGCGATGTAATTTTTGTACATTATCTATGAATACATAATTGAAAGGTGAAGAAAATTGTAAAATAAACGCACGGTCCACTTGCGGCTTTTCATTGAGATATCTCGACTAACTTTTATCGATTGCTTATGTGATTGTATAGTTCCTAATTTCTAAAAGAGTTCCGAGTTACAATATAATTAAGTTTTGCGATAGTTTTAAGTGTCAAGTAAAAAAGTTTAACCAGATTTTTTTTTTTTACTATATAAGTCTGAACTATTTGTGTAGTTCTGAAGTTTATAACGTAAAGAAACTGAAGGGTTAGTTAGTGTAAGTTTTAAATCAGTGCCTAATAATAAACGAAGATTAAAAACAAAAGATATCAACTAATAAAAGAAACTTTTTTTACATTTTTCGAGTCCGTTCATTGTTTTCATACTAAGCGTTACCTGGATACCTTATAATTAGGCACCGTAAGTATTCAACTTTAACGAAAAAGTAAGTAAAGTGGCAATCTAAACATGAATTCTGAATTTCCCAAGTCCGACCTAAACCCGAGTTGATTCTCAAACAAATGTTACGCAGTATTTACGCGGATAGAGGTTGTTGCACAAATTCCTTTTACAGGGCTGGCAATTGTTATAATTGTAAAGGTAGATTTCATACATTTAAATTAGCACATAAATATACACATATATTTATTCGACATAATGAGGGCGACGTAATCGCATAAGCCATAAAATACTTTTAAATAACGGGAAAAAGTAATTATTTTGTATCAATTATTTATTAAAGTAACATAGCATTATTTAATTTTCTTGGTTTTGAAATTATAAGATTAATCATTAATACAAACGCGCTAAACCCTTTGCCTACAATGAGTTCATATATTTATGCGTACAGCAAAAACTATAGGTGTTGGCCAGAGTGCTTTAATTATTTTTTTCGCTTTAGTACAGATTATATAAACAATTTAAATGATTTTCTCTCTATTATAAAAAACAATGAAAGACGTTTATTAGGACAATCTTTTTGCGATGAACAATAAAGGATAGAAACGTAACGGAGTATGGAATGGTACATAGTGATAAGTGACATCCATAACAAGTACGGCGACTAGTCCAGTTAGTCTTGCACCACTGGCTCCCTTTTCTTTACCAACACAGTTCAGTTGCTCGAACGTTGCATTGCTGTAATGCAACCAAAGGAATGCTCGATTGAACTTTTTCGTAACACGATACCGTTTGATTAAGTAAGGATTTACGGATGAACTGTAAACGTTGAGAACCCTAATAATGATTTCCTTTATTTTTCGTTTTTATTTAGTACCATTACTGAGCAATTATGTGGGTACCGTCGTGTAATAATAATAATTACACGCGAAAATTGTTATTGGACTTATTTTATAATAAAGTTTTAAAATAATTATTGAATGTTACTCTAACCTTCACTGGTATAGGTTTAGGTCAATGTTGCCGGAGACCGTCCAGATAGTTACCATCAGGTGAACGCCACATTCGTTTCGTCGCCTCGTCGAATAAAAAAAAGTTAACTCCGAAAAAAAGAGAAGACAAAGTATTGAAAAGATTTTACATTCAAGTTATTGTTTTCTATTGATTCTGTAACTATTTTCCAGTTTTCTTGGTTTCAGACACATTCCTGTAAAAGTAAAGTGTATGATGCTGATTGTCTATCTTATGGCTCATCCCATAATTAGGTAAGCAATATTTATCTCTTATAACGGTTTAAGTACGTAATAATGTTATAAAACATTGAATAGAAGTAGGTCGTTTCGTTACCTATTTGTAAATTGGTTGTGCATTAATGTATTTATTTTATTGTTATCAAAATTTGTAACCAGGCTAACGTCTTCTTATCTGCTGTATCAAAATTACTACCCTAATTTCAAAATGATTGGGTGTTATGACCGGCTTACGGTCCGGATATTAATATTATTAAATTAAAAATCAAGCGTATTAGAAAACTTTAAAACACGTTAAGCTCAATGTGCGTCGCTCGAATTGAATTCAAACAATAATTTAAAACAGAGTATGTGACTAAGGCGACAGGATAACTGTCACTTCAATTTTTCGCTGACCATAGTGGTAAACGACTGATGAAACAATGACGTACAGCTAGGTAACTTACAAATGCGGAGTCATTTCAGGTAATAATAATCTTTAAATAATCATGAAAACAAAACGTGAGGAGACAATCATTATTTACTTATCATTATCTTTTTACATTGACTGACATAAGAACGATTTAAAGTGTTAAAAAAACAATAGTACCGTCATCTTAAAAAATTACTTCTTCTAATATGTTATTGCATTACAGTATTTTTAATTTAACCATGACTTGAAATTCAATTAAACTATGATTTTTAAGATCAGAGACTTGGTTCTTTGATCCTCGTACGTCCTGTACCTCATATGAAGGTGCTAAATAAAAAACCTGATAAATTTGTTTGTTTTTGGTTAGAGTGCCCTCTAAAAGAAAACTTTAACAGTACGCCTATAACATCTTTGCTTATATATAAATATTTATAGCATACGTTCTCCATAATACACATGTAGAGCTGTGATACAATGACTATTAAGTCCATCTTTTGTAAAAAGATTATATTACACTTGTATATAAATTGGACACCGGTAACCATAATATTTTTTAAATTCGATTTATGCAGATATATAATTAACCAATAGTTAGTATGCATTTATTATTCCTAAAATGATTTTTAAATTATTATGTTACCGAAAAAAATATAACACTAACAAAGTATAAAACAATTAGCTGAAAAAATTGCACTTTGGGATGATTTAAACGCCGCTTTTTGGCGCGCTTCCTGCGAACGTCAAAATACGCAGTCATCTACGTAGTGTTCTAATGTTCATTTATTTACCAAAATAGAAGTTATAGAACCTTCTTATTCATATTTAAAAGGACGGAAAAGCTTTGTTAAAGTTCTGTATTGTTCTTATGGGTAAAAAGACGATCAGAAGTGTACTTGATAAAGTGTATTTTCTTATTCCGCGAAAGCAGTAGGAAAAAAGCGATGCAAGTGACAAAAAGTGACGAAAAGAGACAAATTAGTGCTTCATGCTGCAGCGTTGCGTTTTGGAAATTTGCGAGGGATAATTCAAATATCGATTTTGAAAATAAAGTATATGTTTATCTCTATAACAATGAATGTTATGAATAAAAAATATTTCACACATTTTGAAGAAATATGTATGTTCCCTATTGCAGAGACCTATGCACAGACGACAATTTGTTAAAATTATAACAATCATACAATAAAACCACATTGTTGGAAACTTTTGCTTTTTCACCAAAGTTTTTAATGATACAAAAAATTATGACAAAAAATTTATGACAATTTGCAAAATGTAAAAATGTGAAGATAATTGTAAATGATTCGCAGGTGACGTCAATCGTAATTATTAAATTTATTTGTCTAAAAATAACGAATGCGGAAAAGCAATTTAAGTTAATACGCGTGAAACAGATATTTAAGAACAAAGTAAATCGTTTAATTTTTGAGATATTATGTGTAAATGAAAATGATTTATTACGAGCATGACAATCCTGTATTACAGATCGAATAGACTTTTCTTATTGTTAGATCTTAATAAACACCTAGTAAAAAGCCTATCAGATTGAAGATACCGATATTACCGTACGTGCTACTGTCGCATGGTCATCGGCCAATATCAAGCGAGACGTGAGGAATTTAAATGGCGATACGGATGTTCCATACAAATGTTTTTGAGATATTAATTGGACACTGTTTCCTTTTTACTATTGAAAACTTTTTAAACGAACAGAAATTATATTCGAATTAAAAAAACATAACTAAGGCAGTTTTTAAATGTTACGTGTATTTTAAGTATGTTTAGGTAAAATTTGATGCCACTTTTTTTAATTGCTTCTTACCAAAAAAAAGTTGTTCAAAATTGCCATAAAAACTATAATTTCTAGCACCTTAGCTATTCGGTCCGCGCATTTGGGTTCGACTCATGGGTCGCTTAAGCCTCTAAATTACTTTAAGATTATATACACATAACACGACTTAAAATGAAAAATAAATATTTGTGTATTCTTCGCTTCTTTGCAACGCCAGGACAACACAGTTGTAAAGACAATTGTAGTTAAAATATTGCTTGGTAAACGCAATAATGTTTTCGTTATTTTTATTTTCCTCAATCTTGTGAACAGAGGTCAAAGCTAAAATATATAAGAAGCAACTACTTCTGCTTGAAGCGCTAATTTGTGCAGATAGCATTGAGTATTTCGGATTGTACAATGGCATTGCCGGACTAATTGATGGGCTGTCTGATATCTAAATATGACGAAGGCAAAACTGCCTCTGCGGCGCAGTGGCTTACCGCTTCCCTTAACACAGAGATCACTGATTCGACTCTAGCGTCACATGTTGAAGAGTTTGGATAGTGGTAGCGTTTTATGTTACCATCTGAATAGCTACCATCTTCATAATGTGAATCTTTCGCCATACAAGCAGCAACACATAACTTTGTTTTGGCTGTTGGTGTACGAGAGCCAGAGTGTTCTGAACGTTTAACGATCTTAGTCCTTATTGTGACGATGCATAAAATTGCGATCAAGTATTAGATTCTAATCGATAAAAAAGAGATGGAGATGTTATGGTTCTATATTCTTAAGAATTAGTTTTGTATTTTCATTGAATCCGTTAAATCTCAGGCGTTATAGAAGCAAGACTAAATGTGGAATTGTTAAAATCCCTTTACATATGTGTATTATTAATACTGGATTAATAGTCGCACATCGTAAATTAAAGAGAAACCCGACGTGTAGCAACTGTGTCGAGGTACGCGAGCCGCTTACGACTTTCTATTCCATACACATCATTTGCTTACAGTCTAAAGGGAGCATCGTCATTGGTATCAAACTCTCCATCTACTAACTTTTCCATTTTATTAATAATTTGGAAACGCCTGAAAACCTCTTTTATTTTTTCTGTTGCTTCGTACAAATCTAAAACATTAGTAAAAAAAAACGGCAATTTCGATTGGAATTAAACTTGTGACCAAAGACAGCTATTCTAAATGGCGAAACTAATCTTGTATAATCATGACATTGGTACACTCGAAAAATTAACAGGCCTTCGGTAGTCATTGACCGTAAAAGTCACCTACTAATTTAAAAAAGGATGTGATAATGTAGTGATACAACAGATCACACAATTTCATAAATTTTAGTAAGAACCTTAGTACGTACACTAGTCGATCAAATGTAAAAAGCAGACGGTCCAATCTTTGAAAATAAAGCATACATTTTAAGGCCGTCATCATTACGGCCTTGAGCCTCTAACTTTCAAGTTAGATAATTAATCAATACACTAATGCATTGTTCTAACATTTTTCCCATCCAAGGTTAAGGCCACCACCGAAACTTTTTATCCGCCGCACATATATGTAAGATTTTATTTTTATATTTTGATTCTCTCTGTGTTTACAAATTTTGAGTGTTAACATATTATTCATATACTTGTAGAAAAAGTCAGTGGGGTCGTTAAATCATAACTCGTAAATAGTTCGAGTTTCCTTCTACTGAATTTATCATTCGTGTGTTAAAGTAAATAATTGACTAAACACTGAAATAATACAATTGGTCCCTATTCAGCAACAAACTTTTGTTTTTATTAAAAAGGTTTTTTTATTCAAAGAAGCGACGAAACGAGCAAGCTGTCTGCTGGTGGTTAGGATTTTAACTCAGCACGACATTGCGCTCGCTTTAGGAAAGATATATTACACAAGATATAAGATATTTTTATTAGCTTGGCGGTAAAAATTAAAGTTGTGATAGTGCATACTTAGCGGGTTCTGGAAACAAAGACTAATATCCTTTTGACGAACAATACAAATATAAGTATATTCCACAGGACATAGTAGCTATGTATTTTATGGTAAAATTTTCTAGTCTGATATTTTGCCAGCGGATCTTAAAAGTTATAGCTAAACCTTTGACTAAATAAATTATAGCAGGTATTTTTAACGATTTAATTGTTTAAAGGAAAAAGAAAATGGAAAAATATTACAAAGATGCTTTTAATTCTTATTTAATAATAATTAATTTAAGATATTTTTTGTGCCGATGCCGATTTAGTTCTCGTTGCTGAATTTTGTAACAAAATATAATAATAATAACGAAAAAGCGACGTTCGAGGTGTTAATAAATAAACGTTACAAGTAAAAGGAAATTAATATGTATATTTTACTTACAGCTTGAGAATCGTAGTTAAGGTTTTCTGAAAGTAAATTAAAAAAACACAAACTTAAGTTTTTGGCGATTGTTATATTCCGATGGTAAAGAAACGTGTTCGTGTAATGATAGAAACGGAAACGCGCGCCACCGACGCCTGCGCGGTGAAGACTTCACGAGTCTTCGCGGGGAACCACGTTAAAAGGTACACGCTGTGGTGTTTACATTAAAACATAATTAAATGAAAAGAAACGTATTACTTTCATACATTAGTAATATTTTTTATAGTTCTAATTAAAAACATATGTTTAATAAGTTACATTCAAAATGTTTTGTCATATTAATAGCAGGTGATTAAGCTTTCTTGTGCTAGCCGTTAAGTTAAACAGAAACGTCAGGAGAAAGAAACGCAGACTCAAAAATTTTTATGCTGCTGAAAACGTTAATCACTGAGTAAAAAAATTGCTTTTCGCCATATAAGGAACAATAAAAGATATGTAGCATAGGAACAAAACACGAATATTCAGTATATATTATATGGTACCTTAATATATAATACAGATTTTTATTATTTACAAATTAAAAAAAATATGTCATCAAAGATATAAATCTGAATCCATTTATAACCTTGTTAGTCTTTAAGTAAAAGTAATCAAATTAGAAGGTTGTTCGGTTGTTGATTAAACTATTTTCAAAGTAAGATAACGCAGTAAATGAATGGGCTTGTGGCTTATATAGATTACGTTTTAACTCGCTGATGAGAACCGTTAGGAAAACGATTTGCTTCATCCGAGAATCGGTCGACGATGACATTCACTTCCTCTTGCGAATACTAGGTCAAATAATTGGTAATAATGTTGATCGATACACTGTTACCTTTAATACGCCTACCCAAAGTTTATGTTTTAATGCAATTATTTTGAAATTTTTGCGTGTACTATGATTTACTTTGATTACAGAGGACTCTGTAAATATCAATTTAAACTAAAACGACAGATTTTTTTGCAGTAGTAATGTCATTCGCCGATAGATGGCGCTTTTAACGTTTGTTATAATTTTTAACTGATGTAACAAGGTTATTTATATTTCAAGAATGCAATAAAAAACAATTAATTTACGTAATTAATATAAAAAATTAGAAACCGTTAAGATAATATATTATTCGCTATGAATAAATCTACTGATGTCACTATAACCTTATGTAATAATATAGAAACCAACTTGCAGGTTAGATGGCGCTACTTAACTAGATAAATAAATCGTCGCAATATTTTATTATAATAAGTAATGAACGAATAAGATTATGTTTAGATCCAAATAAATAATAAATGTACTACAATAATTAAAAAAAGAAGTAGTTACGCCGCAACGATGTAGTAACCAATTAAAAAAGTTACATGTAACAAATATAATGTTATCAGAATTTTTATTTTTAACTATAAAACATCTAATAGGTATTTTTTATTTGGAAAAAAAGGAAAATGAAATAAAAATCAGTTAATGACAAAAAGCGGGCTTGCCGTAAGCGCGAGTGGTTGCGCCTCGCGACATGTTACCATAAATCAGAAGGGGGCGCCACCCTTGCCACCCCGCTACGGGTAAGTGTGATCTTCCCTAGATCCTACATTTTTATAACTACCGACATCCACAGGACTTTTCGCAAAGTAATATCATCGCAGAGAATTCAGGAATGTGCGTGAAAATACACTATAGGTTTACAGAAAAGTTTTAACTTTATTTCATGAAATTTTATTAACTAATGAAACCGCTAAAATTTGACTAGAACTTAATAATTACTAGTGGTTGGTCTCTGTTGCTAGGCAGGCAAACAGTGCACGAACAATACTGTGTTATGGTGTGAAGGCCGTTGCAGCTAGTGTAATAACTAGGATAATCTGAATCGTCGACAATAACCTGATGAAACGAAAGTTCCAAAAGAAATAAAAACTTTCATTTTATCCACTTTCAGGTTGACTTTTCTTACATAGGTCCAACTCAAAATGTCAAAAGAAATGAGTAGCTTCAAAATTCATCTTTCTTTTTATACCCACCCACGCTTAGGTAAAAAATTCTTAACTTAAGAGATAAAAAAAATCCATAACGATGTAATGTTGTAGGAGATATAAAATATAGTCTTGGGCGGTTATTGCGATTGCACTTTATATCCTTATTAGCGCCATTTTCTGATGGACAGGTATATCACCTTTAAAGTAAAACATTCTACTCTCTTTGTGACGTAATCGTTAAAAAAAATTCGAAGTTTTTTGTCGGTGCTCCAAGTTGTAAGCAAATTTTGGAAAAAACAACAAATCCTTCAATACAAAGTTTGGTATAAAATTTTTCGACCGTTACTTTTTTCTTTATTAAAGTCAATTATTTGTATCATTATTCGTTACGTAGGTTTCTTTTTATTAACTAATTGAATTACTCCAAAACAAACGACAATCGAAATTTTTACAATTGTTTTATTTGCTCTCCAACAGAGTTTTTCGAGGGTTTTCAACTTGTTGTGTCGCTGACGTAACATTTGGAAAAATTTAAAACACTTGTTAATATTACGGAGTTTTATGATGTCTCTTTATTTTAAAATTAAGTTCTTTATTAAAATAAATAAAAAAAAAAACCGTAATTCAGATTAAACCATAATTAAAGTATGCTGTTGAAGTTTTCGAAAAATTTGTGTTATTTTTTTATGATCAACGTTTTATGCGTCCACAAATGGAACCATGTAGATACGAATACGTCTCAAATTTACTACTTACAATGCCTTATTATTTGCCCCGGAAAATAAAGTTTTGTGTCCTATCTATAGCTATTGGTCTCCTCTGCGATAAGGCCTGCTGATATCCGAAGGAATCGTAAAGGTATAGTTTGAGTTTCAATAATAATTTTAATATTTTTTACATCTAAATAATAACCAGCTGTGTAACAATCTGTACATAAAGGAATTTATATAAATTTGTAAAAAAAATTATACTTTTTCTATGTTATTTAGTTTTTTCGGTTATTGTTTTAAAACGGTGTATAGATAATATCTCGACTACCTTTGGGTGTTTTTCGTATTAGTCCACATGTTTTATTTGTTTATGGCGCTGCTTTTATCCGTGCTTAAGAATAAAATGATGTCTTGTGGCCGTCCCAAGTTCAAACGATTCACCAAGATTATGAAAATCAAAAACTGATTATGATTTATTAGTAATGACCCTGCGAATGAATATAGATATAAGTAGAAATAATCACAAATAGAGGTTTTTACCATTTTTGGAATTTCAGAGAGAAAAGTGGATAGGCAGGCAATGGAATTATAGTCAGGTATTATTTTAGTTAGTAAGTGAAGTGAGGCTTTTCATTTATAGAATCGGACGTGACTGACCTTCTTTTTTATAAATTAAGGATTCGTTTTTATCCGTAACCCCACCATCTCTTCGAGGCTGACATAGCCTGTGACGGTAATATGCACTAGCGTAGTAACATCTTATTCATTCTTCACTTCGTCGAAACCAATGACGTATTTGGACTAAACCATTTACATCAGTAAGATGTTTCTTTGTCACTATTGAAATAAGGAACTGCGGTCTTTCTCCGCTTCGTTGGAACTTCCTGAACCAGATGTAGATATCGCTATATTTAATGTTATTTTAATTTATTTACCCCACACTAAATCTGCCTCTGCGAAAAAAGAAAGAGTATTTCTCAAGTAATAAAAAAAAAACATGTGTGTATTTTTCTAGCTTAATTATACACTTAACCAGTGGTGCTCTAAGAATTGAGAACTTAAACTTTACTAAACACGTGAAAAACTTATTATTATAATTCAGTAGTGTGTAAATAAGTTAAAATTCTTGTGTCAAGGAACAAGGTTTTTCCTCTATAGGTCACTCAGGGGAGAGAAAGGTAGAGGAAGGATTTCATCTAAATCTCCTGAAAGGGCGTTACCGAGGTGAATTACTGAAATAATATATTCTAGGCAAATGTTTTACAAAACGTTCATCCAAATATTTAACTTTTAATTATAATGTCACGAGTATAACTCAATTTTGTAACAAGTTTAAACAGAATATTTTAAATAATGTGACGAATAAACTCGTTAAAAAAATCGAGTAGTTTTATCGATTATTTTATACAAGTACACCTGAAAAATTTAAAAATAAGAGCATAAGACAAAAAAAAACACAACAATTTTTTTTTCATAATAAATTCATCGTTGAGAAGAAAAAAAACAGGTCATTACAACTACTGTAATTATCAGGGTTTATAATGCAAAGTTCCAAAATCTGAAGATTTCGTTCGTTTAGCGGGTAGTTTTATGATTTCGTATTTTGCCGCCTTTTTCCGCGCCCAAACTTTTTCAATATGTCGCTAGTAAGAGCTTCGCTTTGCCACCATTAACCACCGACACTTCACTGTCGCTATAAACTCACAAATCATGAAATGTGCCATCACTTTCGCAGTAAACAAATTTAATCCTAAAATCTAAGGGTATAAAGTTCTTTACACTCTTTAGTTCATAAGGTTGATTAACGGGAAGAGGATGATATGAGAACAAACAATTTTCTGCTTTATTTGTGAGAGTGAGAGAGGCTATTTTCATTTAATTATTTAGAAAAATTGCGAAACGAACAAAGAGAGCGAAAAACGGGGCCAACATTCGTTAATAATGTAATGTATATTTATTCATCTACAGCTCTCCATTTACTGTTCACGTGTGATTATTTTAAATGGGCTCTAATCTCTTTTAATTTGTTTCTTGATAAAATTCAAAAATTATTAATGAAATATTTGAAAATTCATTCGAATATTTTGGTACATGCATGAGTATTTAATAGTTGTTTGAATTTATGTTACCGAAACCAAGTACCAAGTGTCTAGTGAACATATTACGGACACAAAAATTACTGGTTGATTCATGTTATTAAAGTAAGGATAATAGACTAACTAAAATACATTTAAAATAACGTTTATGAGTGTAAATGTCTGCATTAAAATTTAGATAATGTACTGACTGTATTATTTCCTAAAATCTGTTTTTCTGCGGCCTAATTTATATGGCATCGGGTAGTCCGCATCTAATCAATACGCAGGCCCGGTGCGACAGGCGCGACGCGATCGGTACCGCTCGGGCGTGCCCGCGGCGCGTCGGCCGCTTCGGGCGCGCTCGCCGGCGCTCGGCTGTTCCCGCTTCAATCGTAATTCCATTTTCCGCCCGCCTTGGCAAATTGAAATGTCGTAACTCTTGGGGGAATATCGGCTTTCTGCCCAAGAAAAATATCCCGCTAAGGCATTGTAACGACACTTGCGATATTATGGAATATTTCCAGTCCATCATACAGTGCGGGGTGAGTCCCCTATAATTGTTATAATCGTGAATCTGCCCGCCACTCGGTCGCTCTTTTTCGAGATGGAGGTGTTACGCCCCTTCTCTTTCGTTGTCTGTTGGCGCCAAATTTCACCCGTTCGAAGGAGCTTATCGATTTGTTTCTAACAAAAATATTATTCATGTTACCAAAAAAAAATATTACTCTTGGGAACCAAATAAAAATATAAATGATAACAGTAACTTTTTTAAAAAATTACTAATATTTTTTTTAATATTGGCTGCTCATAATGTTTATTTATTTATCCAAAATATTCTCTATTTTCAGAGACCTTTCAACCAGAACACTATAATTTTTGTTATCTACTATTTGAAGGTAGATGGAAATGTGCCTTCCTCAAACAACTTTTAAGTCACGCCTAGAGCAGAGTGACGTTAGGGATCTTCTAACTGGTCTCCCGGACCGGGTGTGTTTAATTACTAAGGAAAATATTTAAGAATTTTCTTTTATTAAATAGGTTAGTGCTTCACCACGATCCTATCTGTTGTTAAGTAGACCAAAATCTTTTAAATTAAATAATATAAAATAATCCCTTAAATACTTTTTTTAACGAAAACATATATTCCACTGAAGCAATGTTTGTCTCTAAGTATATTTCAAATTCGTTCATAATTTTTTTTATTTACGATTGCACCATTTTTTACGAATGACTATATTATTAAGTATGGTATGTTGTGAACCACTTACCTTGTAATACTGAGGTATCATTTAATCAGATCCTGAGTCTACTTGTAGTTTAGTTTAGATTGTGGAAATGTTTTTGACCCCCTCGGTTAATCCAATATTGTATTTCGGGTTAGTGTTACGTTTTTATTATCTTCGGTTTTATTGCCACTTAAATGTTGTACTATAAATGTTACATAGAAAAAAAAAGTTTATTAGAGAAAATTCTGTAATGATCACTTTAGTATTTTCGCTTTACATAACTGAGGCATTTACTTTATAATATAAGTGTCCAAGTTTTAAAAACCGCATTAATATTAAGCACCGGATTACGCTAAACTTGTTATTTTATCCGTAGATAATCCAAAAAAATAACTGCCTCCGAAATACAAGCAATTTCAGGGGTTATATTAGTAAGAGGCCCAGTAGGTCAGATAAATTGAACCCTCCGTAGCGTTGTGTTCACACGTAAATAACATGTAGAGTTTGGGCGGGGGCGTTGGGCGGCCCAGTCAGACCCCACGCTTTGCTACGGGCACCCCAACACGAGATCCCAGACACGCGATTATCAACTTTATACTGTTGGTTTTAAGAGCTGCATAATTTTATCAACCCGCAACGACATTTATGTCATAGTAACAGATGATTTTCAAAGCTTTCAGGCAGAAAGTAATTTCTCGCTATATTTGCGACCTTATTTTAATGGATTACGGAATATTAGTTTGAAAATCACTGAAAACTATATTGGTAACCGGATAAGAATGAATTTCATCGAACACGCAACAGGAGTACAGTAAACTTTGGCCACGGTTTGTTAGTCTTTAATGTTTTATAGTTTTAGTTGATTTTTAAGTGCGATGTAGAATTTCAAGCTAAAATTGCTAAAGGCTATTGGTTCATGTTTAAATATATAAATAAGTTTTACGTGAAACTACTTAACTATTACGTGAAGCAATTATTACATTTTTTATGTTCTAGGAAATATGCTTTTAAAAAGTTTTAGGTATTTAGTAACCAAACTTATTTTACAAGAATTGTCCTCGTTGAAAGAAGATATTGAGGCTGTCGAGTTGGAGGCACGGAGGGTTGTAAAGGGGGCGGGGAAGGAAGATGGGGTCAGAGGGTGCGCGAGTTTTGAATTAATAATGTTGAATCGGCTTGCTATTCGATTAATTTCATTATTTGTCTAGTGTTTGGATCTTCGCGATAACTAATATGGGTGTTTATGCGGCAAATACCTTTAGTGTGATGCTACCTAAAGGTGGACGAAATTTCTTTTTAACTTGGGTTCTTTTCATTTCTTAAGGAAAAACCTATAGTGTCCTTACAATAAAGCTGAAACATAGCCCTTAGTGTCTAGATTACTAACTACGTACACCACCTCGAGGGAAAGGATTATGATAGATTTAAACTTTTGTGGAAATGACACTAATGAATTATGGAAAAAGGCTAGTTAGCTATTTATGGTTACAGAAAAATAATTAATAATTGCTAAGAGATGAGAGATAATAAACTCGCATTAAGCGTTACTTTGGGAAAATTCGTGAATGTTTCAGGGTGTGGGCGGAGCCACCCACAGGGGGTGTTTTAACCTTTCCTTAACTTCGACAAGTGAGATTGGGTACGTAAATATATAGAGCAACTTTAATTAGGACGGCTGCTTGTTTTGCTGGCGTGCATTGTTTATGAGGAATGCTTCGACGGAATCAAGGTTGAACTTGGAGCGTGAAAATCCCACACATGTTTAATATTTCCATGTCGTGATTAAATCCTGTTAATTATATTACGAATATAATGTAAATAGCTGGCATGGCCCGTCATATGTTATGTGTTAAGGTCGAAAGAGAATAAACGGCTTGGAAACTGTTTAGATAATATCTTTGTGCTTATTATTTTAGAAATACTTAAATAACAAACGTTATAGAAAGCAAAAAAAAAAAATAGAAAGAGTATCGAAAAATTCAAATTGTCACACTAAACTGCTATTCACAATTTTCCGTACTGCGATTTTTCGAAATTGTGCTGGTTTAACATTAATATTTGTATGTAAGAGAGGAAAACCTTTAGTTTGCCTTTTATTAACTAAACTATGCACTCAATGATATGTAAACAAAAATTTATGGACAATTGAGGTGTTTGTATTACGTTAATGTATCCATTGCAGATATTTGAACATCTGTCCAATATCAATTTAGTTCATTTGCTTGCATATAGGACTTGAAATGAAAAAAAAAAAGATTTCAACCGATCAGTCCCGTGTCTCCGGCATCCGGTAGTTTGCCGCGACCAACGACTTTAATTTAAATGTGAGATTAAATGTCTTCTGTCCACTTGGAAAAATTAAAACGAAATATACTATACAGCTCCGAGTAATCCAAGTGCCAATCCAAGGCGGCGCTAGAAACGTTTCCCCGCTGCTGTCTCGTGAATAAATTATAATGATAAGGCCATGCCTACGCAATATTGAAGACGTTTTGATCATTAACCGGGTCCGCCTCGCTTCGACCGCTCGCTTTCGGGAAATTTTTCCCGGCCGGGTATCTACAATGATTCCCCTTTTCCCTCCCCATTCTCACCCCCAAGGCCGTGGCCTTTACAACAACACTTGAAATTCTTTTATCTTTGGTTTGTCGACTAACGCAAAACGTGGGCAAAATTACGTAGTATCCGTGTAAATATATGATCTTTGTAAAATAGTAAATAACATTTAAAGTTACTTGAACTGATACTTAGCATTGTTTTATTTGTAGTATCATAGTATATTTATTAATTGACATCTGTACAAAATGAGGTACTAATAACATCTTTGTATAGAAATAACTATTCTGCGAATAAAATATAAATAGGAGTACTAAAATGGTATCTGTTTGTGGGCGCTGCCATTTACGTGGGTGGTAAAGGTCAACCCACGCGTATTAGATACTCAAAGAGTGTTGACGTCGTCTACGAACGCTTCTTAAGACAAGGATTTCATATACAAAACACAGATACAAATTATCTGATCGTCTTTAACTTTTGTAAAATCCTGCACTTGTTCAAATTTAACAAAGGTACAAGCATAGTAAACATTTTTATATAACTTTTTCGTGGAGCACTATAATTATTAAAATATTACTTTGATTAAGATGTTTTATACATATAATTTGTTAATAAAATTGAAACATTGTAGTTTGTGTTACATAGAGAATAATCTATTAACCAGAGTGATTAAAGAAATTTAATTTAGTTTCGTTATTGCATGTAATACAAAGCTAAAAAACTTTGGAATTTGTTTTCTTAATTCTACAATTTTTTTTAAAACGTGATATACATCATCATCATATTATTTAGGCGTATTAATGTCCAGCGCTGAACATAAGCCTTCCCAAAAACGGGGGGATTGCTATACTTGTCACGTGTGGCATGAGGGTAGACGAGTGCAGTACTTTGGTAAAGGTCACAGGAAAAGTTGCTGCCTTTATTCCGAAGTTGTTCCCTCCGTCTCCTTTTACTACACGCCGTGGTTAGAGTGGCGGCGGGGTTATCCTATCTCGTTTTCCATAGGGGTAAAGAAAATACATAATTATGACATTTTGAGTGGAAAGATTATATCACCATCAATAATTTAAAAGTAAAGTTATAAGTTAAACAAACTATTTTTATCATAGATTTCAAAATTTACAACAGAGAGGAAGATATTAGTTGGTAATATAATCAAAGTATAGAAAACAGAAAGTATAACCTCGCTTTTTATTCAAAATAACTGTTTTCAAATAATTCACATAAAATATTAGATACTCGCAAAGTCGCAAATGTAATTCGCGTATTGTCGAGGGCCACTTTGATCTCAAATAACCAATTACAATATCAAATGTATTTTAATTTTTTGGGTTGAGCATTTAATTTAGATTTTAAGATACTAGTTTGTGGTTTCTTGCGAGTTAAAAGTAAAAATGATTAAAGACCAAACGTGTAATAGGCCTTACCCCTGCCCTTATGATACACCCACTCATCTCATAAGCCGCAAAGACCCCTCCAACCACTGAGATGAAAGATTCATTCAAGAGTGATTTGATAACCTTAACTGTTTGTAAGTACATATTCAGAATTAAAGGTACAGGTATATATCTAAGATGCTGAAAGGTCATGTAATAACGTTTACTGTATTTCAATATTTGGATAAAAATCATATACATTAAATTAGTGAAATAAATTCATGAAACATCGAAAGTTATGACACAATAAATGTAAATACTTTAGTAAAACATGAAATATTACTAACTTTATTTACAAACAGTGTTGTGCAAATTATACTGTGTTCCAGTTTAAATAGTATTGTAGGTAGTGAAATTACTAGGATAACGAGGCTTTACGTTACAGTATAACAAAAATGGTACTTGTGAAGGGTAACAATTTGTTATCAGCATTTAGTCAGTCGATTATTAAATCGAATTGGTAAGGCGGATGTTATTAGTCGCGGACGAGGCGACGAATTGACAGTTGCATGTGTCCTATCCCAATCGTGTGTGTGTGCACGAATCACAGGTGATATCCTTGTATGTGTGCACGTTAAGGGGGGAGGACTGCGCATATGTTGGATGGGGGAAACGAGGGGGGGCGGGTTTGGGTGGTAGGTGCGGAGTAACTGCTCAGGCTTGTAGCTAGCTGGGTACATTTTATTGTAGCTCGCCTCTCTAGATACTACTGACTATGTGAGGTGCTTGCAGTTTGTCGATGTCGACATAAACATGCAAGCTAGTCCTTAGCGGTTCCTGCGTATCATATTATTTTAATTTCTTTTACATCTCTATTGAGTTTAGATTTGTCAGATTCATTACGAATAAAATACTTTATGGCGTTAATAAATAATTAATCAATGTTTTTAGCTGGTGTCTCAAACAGTTGCATTTATGCAACATTGAACTGTGCTACTACGAGTCTGTTAACATTGAATTATGAGTGATATTTGGTCCAGGGAAAACTACTTCTATGTAGCAATCTCTATATCACAGCTTATTATTACTTTTAAACGCATTACTTCAAAATCTAATATTAATGTTATAAAGGTAGCAGGAAGCTGTTGTACATACCGGTGTGGAAATCTTTGGGGAGGCTCATGTCCAGTAGTGGACGTCTATCGGTTGATGATGAAAAAAATGTGTGTTATTATGTAATTTTGATACATTTAGTATAATATCGACATTGCAGTTGTTTTACATCACTAAACAGGTTAACCCGTCGACGCCGGGGCGTTGCCTCAACTGCCCTGTATGTGGCCAATAATTTTATTACAAGTTCATTAAGAAGCCGGCGCCCCTTGCAGCCGTCCTCTTCGCTTAGCTTTTTTAACATTTGAAGGTTTAAGTAATATTAATCCATTTTTGTCTACCGATTAACAACATGTTCGAGTATTTTTTTATCGACAATGGGCTAGCACTTGACCTCAATATCATATGATATTAAGTACCATTAGTCTGTAGTACGAAGGGTGATCGCCCCGAAATCTGCACACATGTGGCAATGCAACAATGATATCAATGCTGTTGTGGCGGAAGATTTAAAACAAGAGTGTGATAGTTAGAAAGACAGGTTCGAAAAAACTGTACTACCCTCTAAACTCCACTACGGATCGGAGATGAACCAAGGACTTTTGCAATACGACAGCAGTTGGTGGTTGCATCACGGAGGTAGTTAAATAATAGATTAGCAAGAGGATAGAAGCTATTTTATAGCCTAAGGAGTTATTTAAAATTTTCTATCGGTTAAGTTATTAGATTCTATGACTTTATGTAACTGTTTGTTATATAAGAAAGTAAAAATATCTTTCCTCGACCTTAGATTAAAAAAATATCATATTTCAGATTGATACTATTAAATGAGCGTAAATGAAATTATACTTAAAGTTCATTTACATCTTTATTGTTAACCCTAAAACTTTGATGTTCATGTGGTATGTGCATGACGCTCCTTTGGCGTAATTATACATGTAATGATATATTATTTATTCATTATTCATCATCACTTCAGCCTTTAATGCTCACTTTTGGAAACAGGTTACTCTTAAAAAGGTACATGGCGTATTCTCCGAGCTTGGCGGGTGTGGTATGATGGTAACAGATATAAGAAAATCTGCTGCCCTTTCCCTGGAATTGATTCCCTCTTTGGACGCCCTTTACGACAGACCGAGGGTAGATTAGCGGTGGGGATACGCTTACCCCGTCTTCCAGTCGGAACCTGTATAAGTTACCATGATGGTATTCAGCTATTTTGCTATAAACTCTGTGTTAAGCTGTGTATGTACAGTGCGTCAAAAATAAAAAGCACTAGCGTAGACCCTAAATTACGACTTATCTTTTTATTTTTGATGTTCTCTCATTCAAATTTCTTCTTTAAAGCATTAACGTAGGATCGAATTTAAAATAAAGTGAAAGCGAATCGAAATATCATTTCAAAGTATTTAAAGGGGAGACGTTTGTGCTGGAGTGCACATGCTATGTACATAAATATAGCCGTGCTATTCGGCTCATAACCTTAACCAACTGTAACAAGCCGCTGCGCGAAGTGCATAGACTAAAAACGTAGGACTTGGCAACCAATTAGGTTTTCGTACCTACACTTTACTTTATTTTATTGTTATTAGTACATCTTATTATTCACGGAAGCGGCGAAGAGATAGACTAGAGCATCAGTGAATTGTTTAGGCAAAAAAAAAATGTTAAAAAAAAGAGGTAAAGGCAATTAAAATTCGTAATAACCCGAAAGCAAAGTGAACGTAAGTTAAACAAAGCGACAAAAATAATTAAACGCTGACACGCTCGAGCCGTAAAAATGTCGCTCGCCCCGGGAATAAGGCGGCACGCGAAATTATTTAAACATAAACCTTAACGAAAAGCACAATGAATTTACTGCTACCTGAATAAATGATAGCATCGCGGTGAATTTGATGTCAATATGTGTTAACACTAAGCTATTTAGTTTACGACTCGGACCCCTTTGCCGCCCTAACTCCCGACGCACACAGGCAGACAGCGAGCCCCCCACTCACACCCGCCGCTTTGTGCCACTCACACATGAACAAAAGCAATTTTTCACACGTGCACACTACCACGTAGCGGGATGAATGTAGTGGAGTGCTTTACCCTGCGAAAAGTTTTGTAGTAAAGAATTTGTTCACCAGTTGTGTCTAGACATGCTGTGCTTTTAACTTAGAGGTGGATCCTTGAAGATTTGTACATTATCTTAGCAGTAATTATTAGATTTTGAATCAGGTGTATTAAACTGGTGCTTGGTGCTTTAATAATTCCATTTAATATACTAAAAGTGTGTTTTACTTTCAATATTATTAATTTTAAATGTTCCAATACATTACATGATTTACTGTTAGTAGATCTCTGTTGCCGAAGATGGTCTAGAAATGTAGCATGTCAGCTCCCATTTTTGCTGACAAACAGTAATGTGTAAACTTTACTGTGTTCCAGTTTGAAGGGCGCTGTAGCTAGCGATATTACTAAGGTAACGAGACTTAACAACTGTCTCAAAGCGGTGAGCACAAAGTGGTGCTTTGTTTATGAACTTTACTAGCACTATACTGTTATGGGCAGGCGTATTACTTACCATCCGGACTTTCTTGCTCGTCTTGTCGGTTCGTCGAATAAAAACATAGATACAGTTTAAAAAAAATTGCGCCCAATTCGAACATTTCTTTATTTTCCTAATGAGAAATAAAATCAAAACTTTTTATTGAAATCAATGTTATAAAAACGCGAAATACTATAATACTTGTGTTCGCAAGTGCCGCGGGAAAATCATGGCAAGGGAATGCATCGAAAATGATTACAGAATGTGTTCGAACGGGACGGCGCGTTTGCAGCCACATGCCGCTCAGTCTGTTAGACAGAGATCAAATATTGAATATTGCGCGAGTTGCAGAAATGGAGTAATACTCTTTTATTTGAAGTGGGAAAAAAGGCTTTATGTATAGACAATAGAGTCGTGAATTGAGCGACTGTTACCGCATATTCGTTGTATTAGTCGCAAGCGGGTGGCGGGCGCGGGGCCGCTGTGGCTCTCAACTCTGGCAGATAATCAATATCCGCTTGGCTTGTGGACACTATAGTAATATATGTTATTTTATTGCCGCGTTGTTCTTACATTGCGCTTTGTTGTATCTTTTATCACGCTCGCACCATTATCTAAAATGGACAGTGGCGTAGATTTGGAAATGATAAGTGTGAGAAAGTATTTATCACGACAATGAAGCGCGGTGTATAATTATTTAACCTATTTAGGTTCTAGCGGTGATACGGTGGTATCGGTGGTAGGGTGGATCTGGGAAGTTCGTGGTAAATATCTTTTTTATTAGCCGTGTATCGAGGTTGGATTGTGACGGCACGCGATGCGGGCATAGCATAGGCATATCACCATTACACGAGCATTGCTCAATAGGTTATTTAATTGTCTTAATTTAATTAACGTTGAGGTATCTCAATTGGAATTTGACTAGTCGTTTGTATTTGTGTGCCGCAATAATAATAACATTATTACTATTTTTTAACATAAATAATAATATTTTTTGAACATTTTGTTAGAAATTTGTGCATATAGCCTAAGAGATAAAAACCATATAATGTGTAAAATAATCGAATAGTTGGACTTTAGTGTACTCCCACCAAAACAGTTTATGCTACGTTGTGACGTAGGGACTTACAGTCGTGACCTAGTCATCAACAGGGAAGCTTAGATGAACCTAGACGCCTGACGTGGTCGTTAGAGGTCGCTTAGTGTACACTTCTTGAATGTATCTCGGTGGACTGGGAGTCGAGGAATGTGTTTCTCTACAGACCGTTTTTCCAAACGCGTAGCGATGATGGTATCGTTAGGGGAGAGAAGTTTTGACATCGCAAAGCACCGATCTTATACGAGTAAGCGGTGTCGCATAGCAGATATGGTGATAGTGAGATCGCGGGGAAAGAAAAGCTTCGGTGTTGTGTTTCACTAACTACAGCGCTGTTCAAACGGTAACGTTTTTACTACTGCTCGGCTACAAAATTTTGTACTACGATAATATCTATCTAGACGCCTCACCAGCGTCAGACATCTGCCATAAATAATTGTTTCACAGTAATTATTCCAGACCTTAACGAACAAGTTGTACGAAATATTACATTTTCTTAAACAAAATATTATTGTGATCCAAGTAGAAAAAAAATATAACTAGGTTTTATAAAAGCGTAAAATGGATTTATAGTTTTTTTTGCTTTTACTCTTCAAGGTTACTAACTAATATCTCTTACCAACATTTTATATAAATCGTTTATAAGTGCTACTTGACATATAAAAGCAACTTCATTCTCAAAAGCTTATATTTTTGTGTGTACACTAGGCTCTTTATTTATGCTAACATTTAAAATTAACAGTTCACCATTGCTCCCTCTGCGCAAAGCGATTACAAATAATAATGGAAATATAATTCGATTGATACCCGCACGTCGACATATGAGTTGAAACACTGATATAAGTTTTTATGTACTAGAAAAGATTTCTGTAGTGTATAAAATTTAATAATGAAAAGGGAATAACGACAGCACAATTTTCGAAAAAACTTCCTACCAGAAGTAATAAAAGTTTTGTGGAATTTACACTTAATAAAATCGCCTCATGGTCATCCAAAGCGCTATTTAACCGCTTATTATTCGTTTCGCCTTTAAACATGTTGCTCTTCTAAATACTTGTGTAATTAATTGCACATTGCGCTTGCGCATAGCGACATGATTTTTGAAAACTAGACTTTTTGTTTTATTTGTTTGCAATAATACTAAAACATTGAAAAGATATTTTCGGTTACAACCTAAGATCGTTATTGTTGCAATATGTATGTAATGTCACTTGGCGCTTTCAGTAGTCAGAGTTGTACGATATGCCATATCTCGTGCAGATTAGATATTGTATGCAAATCAATTATTACCTACATATTGGATACGGGCGGAAGTTTGTTAGTAATAAATATGTATATGCGAAATCGATACTATACCTTTATAATCTTTACTACTAGGAGACTATATTTTCATTAAACAACTACTTTGCTTAATTAAAAGAAACTATTTGATTTTTCGTCTGCTTCGACGAATAAAAAAAATACATTCAGAGTTGAGAGAAAAGTGCAAGGAATGAGTTTCTGCTAGTTCTTTTCCACTCGAGTCTCCAAGCATTACGATTTTTTTCTTCGAGTATATTTTCGTTTATGATAATATGATTAATTAACATTAATGTCCGTAAAACTTCGATGGTTGTACCGTAGATTGATACGAACAGTACGGTCATTGAATAATTTAACAATACATGCTTTGGTATGCTATTGGTAACATGATTAGGTAAGGCACATTATGTAACTGGTATTGTGCTAATCTCATACATTGGATGCCGTTTAGCTACATATAAAATTAAAGCTTTAGCATCGGCAAAGTTTTGAATGGAATTAGTTGTTTTTGTTTATAAAAGTTTCACATTTTAAAAAATATTATAATATTAATGTTATAGATAACAGGCGAATCAGGTTTGACTCAAATTTCTACCTATTACTCAATGTTTTACAAATTTAAATATTGTTAAAATATCTCCTAAATTAAAATTCTTTTTTAAATCTACTAAGTATTTAGTTTAAATAAGTCTAATAATTGAAAACACGTCTTAGTTTAAAATATCAAGACTACGAGTTTCTCGATTATGTGTTATCGCCATCTAGTAACGACAGTCTGCACTAAGAAGCCATACAGATCGTGTTTAAGGTTCTGTGAATTTTTAAGAGGTTTTGGGGAAAAACTGTATATACTTGACAAATAATATCGATTGTATTCTTTACTTGATTTTACCATAGAGATTGTCGTAGGCAATTTAGTTAAACTCTAAACTAAATATATGCTAATTCGCTCCGTAATGTTTGTGGATTATGTCTCGCCGAGTCGCTTCCATGTACATGATTACATATGGTCATTGAATGCGTATTACAGGTATTAATATGGGTAATTAACACCCGCAAATGGAACCACACAGTGACGCGCCGTGCTATTGGAGTGCAAAGTTAAATAGGGTTCGGATTAATCAAATCTCAACAGCTTGCCCCGTTTGCCAATTAAGTGATATATTTGTTAATAAATTATAAGAATAATGGCTGTGGTAAACTTTTTTCAGTAAAGTAAATTAAACTTTTTTAACCGCGTCGCAAATTTAAACGGCACCTGCGGGATTTTGTTGATCTACAATAGAAAGGAGATGACCTTGATCAAACAAACAAAACGAACCTAAAAACAAAACGAACAATTTGAAAAGAACGTTTCAGATTGTTCAATATAGTAGACATTGTTTTCACGGCAGATTTCTTTAATTTTACTATTATTTTTAGTTTCATTGTGCAGTTCGTGTTACGGCATGTGAAGGTGTAACTTTTTTGGTTGTAGTCATAATACTGTGTTGTGTGTCTGTGTGTTGTGACTTAAACTGCCAATTTTATTTTGCTGTTCGAATTCGTGGTCTTACCTTACATAAACAGAGAGAACACCAGAAACCACCACGCTGGTCAAGTGGTGGGGCGGATGTCGCATGTCCCCTAAAGCTGCTGTTTTTGGAACATGTTGGCTTGTTTACGTTATTTCTCCATTTTGAAAGGTTCCTCGTATATGAACGGTTGAACATAGTTATAACCTGGGCTTCATAGTTTCGAATTCACGAGAAATTTATGATATTTACAAAAGTAGAATCAAATGCAACTGCATCGATTTTCGACGGGGAACTTTTTTTTTTCAATTACGCCGGACGCGAGCGTATTTTTCCGAGGGATTATATCCCTTCGGCACTTGGGTTGCGCCCCTGCGACATATTGCCACGACCCTTCGGTTTGTTCACCTACGAATTGTCCATCGGTTTATGAATCATCCAACTCGGAACACCATTGACATTACTTAAGACAAAACTAATGTCTGATAATAATGCTTTATTATCAAATGTATACATTGTTTTTTTTATTAGGTAGCGTGTCGATCGTTGTATGAGTTAGGTAAGATTGAAAAATCCCTTATTTTTAAAGTAGTATCGCCAAAAATTAACAGAAAAAGTAAAAATTTGCCTCTATATAAAATAACCTTTACAATAACAATTGATTTGTATATCGTCTACTACCCACTACGTACGTTGGTAAAACCGGTCAAAGTTTTGTGTAAATGTCAAAAGTACATGTTCCTTGTGTTGTAATTCCGTCGTTAATTTTCTTTGTGTGCAGGCGTAAAGAATACACAAAGATTTAAATAAGGAATATGTTGTCATCACCATCATCCGACACTTATTGCTGGATATAGTCCTCACTTCTAAAATCTCCACACCTTCATCAGTTCGCCGACGTCGCGTGTTTGGCAGCAAAATTAGGAGCTTGTCTAGGTAGTCACCAAAATCGATTTTCGGCAGACTTCGGCGACAGAGATTTTCCAGAATTTCTGGTTCTTTTGAAAGACTTATCCCAGTCATAACATTTCGTCTTCTATAACTGGAAATATTTATTTTTATTGCAGAATTTTACATAAGAAAAGGGAGAGCCTGGACCAGAAAACTAATGATTGATTTTTCCGTCCCGTAAATCACTCCCGAAGACTGACTAGATCAGTACCACTACAGCGCTTATAAATTTTATTAGTCAGCAAGTAGCATCAATGTTTCTCGGCGTGATCAAGGTTTACGTTCCATCTGATATCTTAAGGTGATAAGTATATATTCTGTGGTAATCAGTCATTTGGCCAACTAAATCAGCTAGTCTGATATTGGCCTTGCAGACCCTGAGCTGGCAGTCTAATTGCTGATAAGTGCTATGATGGTATGTTGTATAAGAAACTAGTGTCTAGTTTTTATTAGGGATATCACTTACTCATAGAGGAGTGTCCTGCTAGACTCAATAAAAAGGTATTTATGGTTTTCGTGCAACGTATTCAGTGGAACGAAGTAAGCTCAAAACTTTGTTTTTTACACTGGCGAAAAAAATAAGTTTACATTACAATCTATTGACCCAAACAAGCAAATATTACGGAACAAGGTCTTAACATAACCCTTAACTACCTATATTATGTACTTTTTGATGAAACTCGCGGCTTTCCCTCGCAAGAGTCCTCGCAAGAAGAAAGTCGAGGTCATTATCTCAAACGTTGTTCAAATGTTGGTCTGCGGATGTAGCACGTCCTCTAGAGCTGTTATTCATAAAAAAAGTCCAATAGATATCCTCGTGATGCTTTTCTTCGTTCAAAGGAAGCTTCTGTTCAGAAGTGAACGAAGCCTAATCTTCGTGTCACCTAGTTCAAAATTCCATCACACTTACAAGTGTGTTTTTTGACTCTGTCTGCAGACGTAGATAATTCGAGTAATAACACAATTTTGGTTACGTGTTGTGCGAGGGTCGATGGTGGACTTATTCGCAGTTGATTTACTGTAATTGATCGCCGCGGGGCTCTCTAAATGATAGGGAGCGGACTGGCTGAAGCTGTAAATGTAACAAGCCTTTACACGTATTACAATAGATGCACTATATCTAGCTCCTGATTGGAAGACAGAGTTAAAAGCACTAAAGCTAACATCTAACATATCTTATATTCAAAACGTGCAAGTTACATGTTATAACAAAATAATTCGTAATTTCATTTTGAAATTTCATCCTCTTGGTGCTCAGTGTAGAACACAGGCGTCCCTGAATTTTAGGTTCAGATGGTGGGAGCAGAAAACAGGTAAAGATCATAGGGTATATAGGGAAATGTAATTATTTAATAATCGATGAAACTGACAATCCATTTATAGAAACATTCATAAACGCAACATTTTAACAGATTTTTTGACTAAATTCAAAAACGCTTGTCGTAGGATTTATTTTTAATTTTATTTTACATTTTCTACGTTTTTGTGAATTTGTGTAAAACTGCCTCAGTGACACAGTGACTAACAGCTTGCCTAATAACACGGAGGTCCCAAGTTCGATTCGAGTTTAGATGGTACTAGGGTATTTTGGCACCCATCTAGCTATTACCCTTATAATGTAAAGTCGACGCCGTGACAGCATTGAGGTTGTGACCGTCAACATATTCTAGCAAGAGTATTCTGAACAAGAACGCTTCTTCATCGACATCATCAATGTCATCGATTACCATATGAAATTGAAGTCATCGAATTTAGCCTACTGTAAATAAAAAAAACTTACTCGAAATGTAAGCTTCATTTTGTTTAAAAAAGGCAACACATCTTAATTAATCTATTACTGCGCCCTAGTAACGTGTAGGTGTGACGTGAACGTGGGCTAAGTTCTCGTTTACGAAGCCTCAAACGGGCGTGGAAATTTACATATTATTAATTTACATGGCAACACAGCCCCCAAACGGTACGCAATCTGTGTAATTCGGGTGTTTAGTTGTTGTCTGGCTCGCAAGCGGGCGTATTGCCTGATGTAAACGCATCGGACCAAAATTTTATTTATCCTTTAATATAACACGATAGACCTTTATATAACCTTCATTAGTCTAAATTGTAGGCACTTCATTATTTAAAATATATCTCTTATTAATCAATCAAAATAACCAACAATAATGCAGCGAAAGTTAGGATAATAAACACTGCGACACAATGTGCTTTTTGTCTTAGGACACATATAAGATTTTAGGTCTCGTTACCGTAGTAATTATGCTCGCGGATTCCACACCCGCAATCCCTAAGTAAACAAAATGACCATTGTAATTTATTAGCTACAATACAACGCCTTTCAAACTGGAATACAGTAATGTTTACACACAAAGTTTCATTGCCTTTTACTTATCATAAGGCAAAAATGTGTGCTTCGAAATGGATAATCTTTTGACAAAAAAAAAATTAAAAAGTAATGTTGAATTAGTTTTACTGAACATAATACATAACAATTTATCCATTACAATACAATTCGACGACCAGCTAGAGATAGATGTACATAAGTAGCACATGTTTTAAAAATACTTTATTTTGACTTATGTTATACTACTTGAAGTATAGGCGGATCTTGAACCTGATTATTTTATGTTAAAAATTCTAGGTTTTTTTTGCGCAAAATGTGCAGTGTATGTATAATGATCGTAAATTATATGAACAAAGGGGGCTTAATTATAATAGCGTTCTCTTACTGCAAAATTTGGCATGTAGGAAATCGTGGACGTTTGCGAGCAAAATATATTAATTTTTTAATTCTATAATCATTGGTTTAATTGTCTTGTGTAATAGAGTTATTTTTAATTAATAGTTGCGGTTGCGACCGAGTGAAATCCTGACAATGTACCAGGTCAAAAGAATAGAAATTGTCTTTTTTTAACTTAAAATTCTTTATATTGTATATTTTATGAATAGCAAATTTACCCTCACCGACTAGACTAAAGTGTCTTAGAAACCGTTAGCTGGAATGGTAATAAAGTTGTCACCAGAATGAACAACAACATCGTGAAGTCTTAGTCGAATCTTGTATGGCTCTGATTTTCCGCGAAACTAAATTATTTGTTTGGCAAAGTTATTAAATTAAAGAACTGTATTTTCGAAGTTTATGTAAACAAAAGAAAATATTACTTTTCAATAAACCAAAGAGTATTATGCAAAGTTTTACTTGCGAAGAAAAGCAACAAAATTTTTTTCAAAACAAAGTATCGGCGAACTTCATAATCATTAAAATGTTTCAAACATTTAAAATTCGTTTAAGTTTATTTTGAAACCTTAGCAGTGATTTTCCACAGAACAATTATCATTGCAAAGGACTTTGAAGTGACATAAAGCGCAACTTTCGTTTGATAGCTGTATTAATCAAATAAATAAGCTTGAGGTTTCAGTTTGCAATCTCAAAACGTAAGCTTATATTTAATTCGTTATAATGTCTATGTGGTATTTAAGCTAAATATACACTTTTAAAATCTTTTGTCGTTGTAATTTTCTGTTTGTTCTGGGTAATCATCGAAAAACGGTTGCACTCTTTTCGATGATTACCCAGGCAACATAGGCATACTTTTACTTAAAAAATAATAATTCGGGAGCTCAAAAAAGTTTTATACTCACATAATTATAAACAAATTCCTATACAACAACCAATAAAAAATAACTAACAAACATAAAAACGGTGGGTAGTGTGATGTAAACATTGCTTGAATAGTCTTCCGTATAATTTTTAATAAACAGTGGTTTAATTACTAATTACTGTAGTGATTCTTATGGAAAACTAAAGTCCTATTTACAACACCTGCCGGAGTGAGTTATCTCTCTTTAAATATAATCCGTTTACGTGTATTTAAGTTTAACAGTTCAGTGACGTAACCTAGTAGTGTTGCTATGGATGCCATTCAAGAATCAATTATCCGGTTGCAAAATATGTTCACGCAACGTATGGATGCGTACCAAGGTGAATTACAGGCAGCTACACCTTCTGCCACCATCAGTAATTTATCCTCCGATTTTGCTATATTTAGGGAGGTTATTTTGACGGCTCTTCGCAATCTACAAGATCAAGTGGCCTTGCTGTCACAGCAAGTCGATAATATCGAAATGAGGAACCGCCGTAAAATGTTATTGCTCCATGGTTTACCCGAAGCTAGGAACGAAAACATTACTGCATTAGTAGTAAAAGCTGTAGGTGATCAAATGAAGATTCCTAATTTCTCATCGAATGATATTGTGCGATGTCATCGTTTGGGGCGGAATACTGTACCAAACAAACCACGACCGATTTTGTTTAAGATTCACGACCTGGATGTGAAAAACAAAGTTTGGTATTCTAAAACTAACTTGAAAGGATCAGGTTATACACTATCAGAGTTCCTTACTAAGGCGCGGCATGACGCGTTCATTGCTGCTCGACAAAGATTTGGTCTCTCCAAGTGTTGGTCACGTGATGGATTTGTTTTCATTTTGGGAGCCAATGGCGTTCGACATCGTATCAGTTCCTTAACTGAACTTAACAAAATTGACATATCCGTGGCGGCAAAGACGGGTGCTGTTTCCAGGGAGCCTGCAGGACCGCCCAAAACCAGACGTGCCGTAGCGGGTAGCAAGAAATAATATTGATGGTTACCTTTATAACTTTATTTTAATTTTTTTATTATTATTTTTTTTTCTCGCTGTGCTGGTTGTGTTACGAAGGTAATTTTACAATATTACATAGTTTTTTTTTTTTTTTTTGTTAATGTTGGACTCGCTGTTATCGTTGTGAAATTGCCTCCGTTTTGGACTTTGTGACGCACTTACTGTTTAATTACCACAACATTTTTTACTTATATTTTTTTAAATTTTTATTTTTTTTTTGGTCTCTTAAACATATTTTTTTTTTATGTCCTAATTTTTTATTTTTTTTTTCTCTGTTTACTTTCAATTATTAAGCATGTTTATGGTTAGGTAGGTCTGGATATTTGTAAATATATATTGTAACACTCAGCACAGTTATAATGATGGTAAACAGTATACATTATTTTAACCGGCAGGTATATTCGCGTGTAATAGACAATTTAAAGTTTGATAACTATTACATTAATTTATATATTTGTATTAATTTTTCGTGGTATAAAAATAAATATAATTGTATTATATTCATAACGTTCTGATATGTGCGACATAGAACTTGATGATAGTTTTTTCTCGTCCTCTTCTTCTTGCTCCTCCGACAATAACCATGCTAGTACCTGTAGTGATTCCTCTCAACATCTACGTGATCAACTGATGACAGAGTTTTGTCATTATATTGATAATTTAAACATTGTGCACATTAATGCACAAAGTATTCCTTCTCATTATGCAGACATGTTGGCAACTTTTGACTGTAAATACATAGATGCTATTCTTATCTCTGAAACTTTTTTAAAGCCTGCTCTGCCATCTGTTCAGTATTCTATTCCCGGTTTGTGCTCATACGTAATGATAGAGTTGGGAAGGGTTATGGCGGTGTTGGGATTTACCTTAGAGCTGATATCTCCTATAAAATTGTAGAACAGTCACCTAGCCTGTACTCAAACTTTGCTGAGCACTTGTTCGTTGAAATCACAATTCGGCATTCTAAAATATTACTTGGTGTTTATTACTCTCCTTCCCGTAATATTGATTATTTTTCATCTCTTGAGGCAAAAACTTGAAAAATTAATTCCTCTCCATGATCATACGATTATCTTAGGAGATTTTAACACGTGCCTTTTAAAGAATGACTCGCGTAGTAAACAATTGCTCTCACTTGTTTCCTTTGTTAATCTAAACATTCTTCCTTTAAAAGCCACACACCAATCTCCTAACTGCACCTCTTCGCTTCTCGATCTTATAATAGTCTCTGACGTAGGTCGTGTGTCTTCTTACGGTCAACTATCTGCTTCTTTTTCATATCACGATCTTATTTTTCTGTCCTATAAGATTCAACGTCCTCGCAGGAAATCAAAAATTTTGTGTATGAGAAATTTTAAGGCCATTAATTTGGAGAATTTAAGAGCTGATTTTAATAAAATTGATTGGTCTCCTGTTTTTGGTTCAGAAGGCATAGATGAAAAAGTTTGTGCCTTTAACAAAATCATGTTAAATTTATATGATGAGCATGCTCCCGTGAAGCCAGTGAGGGTTAAACATTTTCCATCTCCCTGGCTTACATTATCTATTAGAGAGCTTATGGCGAAGCGAGATAAGGCTAAACGTGACTATAGTAAGAATCCTACCAATGATAGTCTTTTAAAGTTTAAAATACTCCGGAATCGTTGTAGTAAGTTGTGTCGCAATGCTAAAAGAAAATATATCCATTACTCAATTGAAAATTCGAATTCTTCTCAGGTGTGGAAATTCCTGCGTAATCTTGGCGTGGGTAAGTTTTCTAATAGCTGTAATATTCCTTTTGACCTGACCGAACTGAACCGACATTTTTCTAAAACTCCTATTGTGCTTACAGACTCCGTTAAATCTTCTACTCTTGCTAATCTCTCCAATGTTCCTAAACCGAAATCTGCTCCTTTTAAATTTAGACAAGTTACTGAGTATGAAATAAAAAAAATTATTCTTTCAATTTCCTCTAAAGCTTCCGGCTTTGATGATCTGAGTATTGAGATGTTTAAGCCTGTCATTAACGAAGTGGTTCCAATAATTACTTATATTATAAATTTATTTTTTAAAACTGGCTCTTATCCTTCCTGCTGGAAAAAGGCTTATGTATTTCCGTTGCCAAATACACCTAATCTTACCTCTTTGTCTCAGTTTCGCCCTATTTCTATACTTTCTGTCTTGTCCAAAGTACTGGAGAATGTAGTCCAAAAACAATTTCCCTTTTCCTATCTTTCAATGTCGTACTGTGTCCGTTTCAATCCGGTTTTCGACCTGGTCACAGCACAGTTAGCGCTTTAATTAAGGTTACCGATGACATTCGATAAGCAATGGACAATAAATGTCTTACTGTCTTAACATTACTAGATTCAGCAGTGCTTTTACTTCAGTCGACTATGATATACTCATCGGCGCTCTTGCGTCTCTTAATATGGAACCCTCGGTAGTTTCCTGGTTCGATTCTTACCTAAAAGGCCGCTCGCAGTGTATCCGCTGTAATGAGGATTTCTCTGGGTGGTGTGAATTAGACGCTGGAGTCCCACAAGGAGGTGTGCTTTCACCGCTCCTTTTTTCTGTTTTTATTAATGGCCTTACTTCTGTGCTATCCTCCAAGTATCATCTTTATGCTGATGATTTACAGCTGTATCATCACTTCCATATTGAGGATATTTCGGAAGCTATTGCTATGGTAAATGCAGACTTAGATAATATTAGTAGTTGGTCAAAATCCTTTGGCCTTCTTGTTAACCCGACAAAATCCCAAGTTATGATTATCGGTAGCTCATATTTTCATAACCGATTAAGTCATATAAATCTCCCACAAGTTTATTACAACAACATTGTAATTCCATATACGAATACAGCAAAGAATTTAGGCCTTACAATTGACAGTCGCTGGTCATGGTCTGCTCACATTAACAACATTAGCAAAAAAGTTAACTACTCCTTTCAGTCTCTTAAACGTCTTCAGTTCTTTTTGCCTTTTAAAACAAAGATATCTTTAGCTCAATCGCTTCTTCTTCCCCATATAGATTATGCCGATGTATGTTTTTCTTGACGCTACAGAGGAACTACTTAATAAACTTGAACGTCTCCAAAATCTTTGTATTCGATTTATTTTTGGCTTGCGGAAATTTGATCGCGTGTCCGAGTACAGGGCTCAATTGAATTGGCTACCCATTCGAAGACGACGGGATTTGCATGTTTTATCCTTTCTTTACTTTTTACTTTTTAGTCCTCTTGCTCCTCCTTACCTGTGGAAGCGCTTTGAGTATGTCGTGCCCCGCGAAGCTCAATGTCGTTCTTCTAAATTCTTACTTCTTAAAACACCTACACATTCTTCCAAACGCTACAGTGATTCTTTTACTGTAAAAGCAGTGAAGCTTTGGAACGCTCTACCTCATGACATCCGTGCCTGTCCCTCCTTAGCAATGTTTAAAAAGAGAGTAAAAGACTATTATCTTCATCTTTAGTTGCATATTTTATTTATATTATTATATTTATAACTATTTAAGTATTGCATATTTTTATATACATTTTTGTTTATTGTTACTTTTCTGTAGTACACCTGCACACTTTATTTAATAATTGTTTTTTCCTTTGTCAGGGTTTGCTGGAAGAAAACTCTTTTTAGGGTTAAGCTCGCCATTGTTCCATATATTTAGAATTTTTTTTTTTATTTAATTTCTATGTATTTTTCGTGTATGTGTACATCAAGAAATAAATAAAAAAATAAATAAATAAAAAGTTGGAGTCGATAATATAAAATATTTGATAATAGATTGAACGTAAATCAAATAACGTTGTTTGAAAGAACCAACAAAATTGATTATGTAAAACGTTGCACAGTAGCGATGATCGCGCCTAGTGGATCCGAGTTGAATCCATATTTTTGACACTATCATCACGGCGAGGGTGGGCACCCCATTGATTCGGACTCCATCGGGCCGGAATGAAAAGTAGTGGGTAATATCGCCCATTTGCATATTTTAATTGTGATAGAAGGGCGTCCCCCGCAGTGCGAATATGGCATAAGCAAACGATTTGCATACATCGTAGCGACGCTGCCCCGGGAACAAATTGCTCTATCTGTAAATAAAACCGGCGGCTTATGGAATCATTTGCGTTTTAATTTGTCTGTAGTGTTTCCTATAAAACAAGTGTAACGTACAATTACATTATTAACACCTCATACAAATATACTATTAGAAAGATAAACAAATAGACTTTTTTTTTAGTGGTTTTTAACAAAAACACTGATACGGGATCTCAAGGACTTCTCCGCTATGTATTTAAAGTAATTTTATTTTTACTCTACTACAGTTAACTTATTATTCATTTGCTATTTTCTACTTTTAATTTTTAACTTGCATGTTACTTATTTTTATTTAAGTAATCAGTGATCAAACACTAGAGATACACGTGATAGTTTTGTTTTTAAAATTTCCGACTGAACTAAAAAACGTTCAATAATTTAATATCATGTGATGATACAAAAATCATGTTTTGATTACACGGACGTACAGTTTAGGATTTTTTTGCAACCTTCTGCAGTGTGCAAGTATCCGTAAAAATAAATGGAATAATTTTAAACTGAAACTATTTATCGTCTTCTTTTTCCTTGGTCTGATTTCTTAACATTTTTGAAATGACTATTTACTGACAATAAATAAAATCATTCTTCTTGGTTGTCTATGCTAAGTATTATTCCAATTTTCTACAAATCAGTAATACATTGTCTAAATTACAGGCTTTTCAATTGTTTGTTTCTATACGTGTTCCTCATATCTTAGGACGCAGCATTTCGCCAAACTGGTGAAACAACATTTTGACGTATAACATTTGGCTGTATTTTATAATTTTCTAATGAAGATTTTTTGAGAGGACGTTCCATCTTATAAATATTATTAAATTGTTTTAAATCAGAAACAATAAGAAAAATCATCAAATATGTGAAAACAATAATTTTAATTCGACAATATTTAATGAACGTGCATGTACTAATGTATAATTTTTGTAAGAGAGAAATAATTTTATGGTCGTAGATGCTCATTACAGAATTACGATATTGTCGTAAACAAAGAGGTTAAGTGCTCTCCAAATAACATTGCGTCCCTTCTTTACCTTAAACGTTTTTAGGTTGAAGATGTTATTTTGGGTCGATTACATTCAGTAATCAATATCCAAGTGTTTTTGTTGTATTGTATCCACTTCTTCTAAAATCAAATTTTAGCTAATAAAATGTCTAAAGAACCATCAACATAAACCCAATATTATTTTTATAGGGTAATTAGAGGAAATAGATTTTAAATATTACAGTTTTAGATTAAAATCATTTGAACATAAAAATATTTAGTTTAACTACTTACCGCTGGCATACGCCACAAAGCAAAGACGCCATCTGTGTGCCAGTAGCGCCGAAGAGGTATGAAAGATTTGTTCAGAATTTTTATTCTCTCATTGATATATTATATATTATAGTGTTCAGCACAAATATTCTTCTTTATTTCACACATAGTTTAACGTAATCAAATAATTTTGATTACAACAAAGTATTCCAATAGCGGGTAATTATGAGTAAAAAATATCATTAAAACTATTTCAAGAATTAAATGTTTATCATTTAACCGTGCACTTTAATATAACATTAAATCGTTGTCTTACTAATTATGTTCTACAGAACGTTGAAACTTGGGACGTCAGGCAGGACCAAGTTCGTGCGAGTATTTCCAGTAAGCATGGGATAGAACCTTTGGGAGTAGTTCCAAAACTACGTAGTCGTAAGTCGGTGTTCCCTTATTTCCTTGTTTATATACAGCGTGACGTTGTTAGAAAGGGATAATGCAATGGATCCCTTTAAGGTTCATGCAGATTGCCAATGAAATGTTAAATAAGTTAAACCATTATCAAAATAAATAATATTTTACTGTATACTACATAGATCTATCATTAATTTAGCACTTTGAAAAGATGAAGTTAGGTTTTCGTTCCGTGGAATAAGTATAAAAAGTTGTTAATTTTTTAAATAAAACTTCCTTTTGAAACATCACTCGTACATATTATCGCTAGATGGCGTTAACAAAAATTCACAGTTTTATCTGCTAATTTATGCAAGATTGTAATATTTAAACAGATGTAATTTAAAAACTTTACTTATCACTATGTAAGGGTTGGCTATTTTACGTATTTGCTATAATACAGAATGCAGATAATTTGAAAAGCTGAGATTTCCTTGGAAGTAATCGTTGTGTCGTTTTACAACACAACACAAATTTGATACCTTCAAGTCCTTAAACTCTGGTAATGTTTATGTCAGCATTATATACGAAATCTCTAAAATTAAATGCTTTTTTTGTATAAATAAAGCGAAATAAAGTTGTCTCGAACAAAGAACTTGAATCTTTTCTGCTTTCGTAGTAGTTGACTAAGGAAAACAACGTAAAATAAAATAACTGATAGAACATATGTTTACGCAATAATAATCTTGATACAATTAGAACGCTTTTTCCATGGTTTTATTGGCGGATGGTTTTCATCTGACGTCGTATAAACAGCGGTGTTCGGTAGACCACCCATTCGTTCTTCAATTATCCGCAATCTGTGGTCAACACAATGATCTGGCCGCCGCTCGGTTTTATATCTGTAATAAATCAGTGTTGCAAATACCGAAAATCGTCTATTCACGATGTGTCGAACTGGGTCGAGCCGAGTACGTTCGCCATACGTTTTAGTTAAATTGGTTCATTTTAAAATATCCATTTGACACATTTTTTAATCTAAACATTTCGTTGTTTATAACAGTTCAGATATGTCCCAATTTTAAATTAAATGGAGTTTCACAATTTGCATGTTTTAAATCTAGAGATTTTGTTCAGTGAAAAAAATCTAGAATGTGTAAGTAAACTTATTATAACTTCCTGCTGTGATCTTAAAGATACTGTAAGTTTCTGAAGCTGAAACACCAGTACCTTTTTAGTAAAGTTTTCAATAAAATCAATCATTGTACCTAAAGCCCATTGATCTTTTCTGCTAAGAAAAAAACCATTTGTAGAACAAAACTAAGATTTACTAAAGCTAGGCATTAATGCTATAAAATTCAGAAGCGTTACATCTATAGAATACTCGTTAGTAATACGATACGTCACGGATGGGTGTGCGTTGCCGTAATCACGGCCGGCTAAATCTGGCCGTTGTAAATTAAAGTACATGCTTGCGCGTAAATCAATGGAAGATTTATGTCTGCGAAGAAAAAAGATAACAAATACCACCAGGTTAACTACGTGACGATCCTATTCAGGAGATAACGCAGTCTTTTATCGCAAACATGTCGGAATCGATACGTTCAATCGGACGCTATTCGATAGTTTTATTGCAAAATCAGCTTTTTGTTTAATTGGATTGGCTGATTATGATTCTGGAAGAAATGCTAAAGTACGTGATGATTAGCGCAAATACTAAGGAAATTGCTTATACTTTAAACGACTATATGTTATTATTTATTACGCGTTGTATGTTTTATTAGTTTAAAAGTAAAGTAGAGTATTTGATACACCACTAGATACAAATTTTAGATAGTAAGCTAACCATGCAGAGGATTTATGCTGTCTCTGTTATAAGGAACACATTCATTGAAAAGAAATAAATAAAGACAATGCAATTTACACCAATTTATTTCTTACCTCTTTTTGCATTGTAGAAAAAATAGTACTGTAAGTTAGAGGATAGTAAAAAATAGAAGCTTAGAAGTAATTAGAGCAACGTAATTCCTGTTTTATTGTAAACGTACTTGTAAACCCATAACAAATATGGTTTATCCACTTCAAAGTTGAAGTGATAAAAAATGTTAAAAGGCATTAAGTCCCGTCCACTAATTTCTGTTAGCGTTTTTCAGAGACGAGCCAAGAGCCGTTCACCTGACGGTAAGTGATACCATAGCTACGCGGCGCTGGTTAAGAGAGTGTAAGCTGCACTACATCCAGCTCGTAGCCTTGAGACATGATTTGTAAGTCTCGTAACCCTAGTAATTTCACTACCTTACAACGTATCTTACAAAACACTAATGTTTTCACACTATTACTATTTGGCGGTTGAAATAGGAGCTGCGGTGATAAATACCTAGACGTTCTCCGGCAACAGAGATCTACCACCAGTGAACGTTACCTACATTTACGTTGTGTAAGGGTGTTATTTAAGTATGTTTATACTGATTATGATTAAAAATATTTTTAATGAATGATGAAGAGACATTTATTTGTTAAAAGCTTAACGCTTTAATATCTGCTAGTTAATGGAACATGCGTCACAACGCAAATGCCGTCATATGATGATAATGAATCACGTGAACTAACGTAGGTTCAAATAATCGCCACAGGTTGTCTTTTACTATTTAATTACATGAAAATCGATCGAATGGCCCTGGCGTAAGATTACTAAATAAAATCAAAGCAAATTCGATACAAGAACAACACGTAGCACTAACGGCGCGGATTGTAAAATAAACATCATTCCTCCAGAAATATCTGACAAAGAATTTCCGATACATAAACTGTGACCACACAATGTGTGTTTACGTATGTTACCAAATGGCAAAGATTTTGCATTTTTCATTTTATGTATATTGTCCTGCAGCGGATAAATGAGGGTTGTTATAATTGATGCATCCAGTGGTGCTGGATTAGTAATAAGAGGTTCAATACAAAACATTTTCAATGCCGTGTTCTTGAATTACCTGACGAAAAATCGCCGTACTAGGTGGATAACATGAATTTTAATTCTGTTTGAAACCGGTAACAAAACTAAGTACCTTTAACTGTACTGTACTATTAGTTGCTACTGAACGACAGATGGCGCTGATTGATGGTTCTTGGAGTAATAGCGCTTTTTGTTAAGTAATAATTTTTTTAATCTTTTTATAGTGAATGTGATATAGAGTAGTAACTCTCCTTTACATCAATTTCAATATTTGTTAATGTTCAAAGCTGCCCGGAAAAACATTTTGTTTAATTTTATCATGGTTCTGCATTTTCAGTTTTCATAATTTATTCCAAAAATATATTCTAATAAATAAATTTGAAAATCTTGGCAGTTGATAGCATTATTTTAAAGATTTTCCTTAACATTAATAAATGACAGAAATTTTAATTACCAAATAAATGTATAATAATGTATGTAATGTATAACGTAGTAATAACGTATGTAATGTATAACGTAGATATAATAACTAACATTAATTTCAGCATAGATTTTAACCAAAACGGTATATCCATAAATCATATTAACAAACAGGCTAATTATTTAATTGTAACTCTTTAAGTACTAATAACCAGTTAAAAGTTAAAAATCAACTGGTAAAAGGACGACGGCAACACAGGGGAAACATTTGTCAACACGGGCTATTAGTTAGTTCAGATCGCGCGCGGTATCACCTGGCGACCGTGTGCGTCATATTTAAACACGGCACGCTATTATTACTATGCTATTATTCTGTCTACTTGCTCCTGCTAACATTCGGCACTATAAAAAGCTAATATAAACCTAAGCGTCGTTGAGATCGCTCGCATTATCTTGTGATTATCGCGTGTCAAAACATCGCCACGCTCGCGATACCTCGCATGTAATCTGATAAACGATGTACACTGCACGCTTCGCGCTTTTACGCCGTCCTTTACGCGCGCTCTCTCTCCGCGGGTCGTCCTTTTCATTCATGCGCGGCACACGGCGGCGGCGCTGTTTACAGACACAAACAAACTGTACACTGCAAACCGCTTAGCTTTAAATAAAGGCCGTGAAAGTGATACCACCAACCGTCGATAGATGTCGCTAGCAGTACCGCTCAGGACTATGTTTAAATGTCACAATGAGTTTGGTTGCGACGTTGCCGGACTTCCCCACCCGGTGCGGTGGCGGGCGGTAGTCTACAAATCCAATTTTGTAGTGGTGTTTGTGAAGTACTTTAAAACAAGGGCGTAAGGGTGATATTGGCTTGTTCCGACGGCTTATATAAGTCGGTAGACGCGTACGAGCGTCACGTAAACGTAACGAGCGTGATACACACACGTACGCGAGCTGTCAGTAGCTAATGCGAGCGATGCGCTGTGATCGCTTATTGTGGCGGTACGCGCCCGCGCGGTTTAAACCGTTTAATTCAATTTAGTAATTGATACGTTTGTCGGTTGGCTTTCTCGTCTCCGTAATCAATGTTGAATAATTAAAAATTATGAGTTTATTTTATTATTCGGAACAATATCGACATGCGAATTATAGTTTATTGTATATTTATTCTTTATTTAATTAATAAATTAAAAAATATAAATATGAAACTATTTATTATTATACGTATTAATATGAATTTAAATGTATAAACTGTGTTACAAATTAAAACACTTAAAATACTACTAAAACATAGTTAATTATTATGCAAAATAAAAACAAAAGCATAGTCTTACGCTAATAACACCGTTAATCAAAACACGAATCCAAATAAGACTGAAATTGTAAAACTGACAACTCCCTAAACATGGTAATTCACGCTCCGCATTCTTCAATACACCGCTTAAACCGTTGCGGCTCACACACTGTTACAAAACACATTTTTACTGTCTTAATACTGTGAAGTAACCCATTGAAATTTAACCTTTTCTGTTAATGTTTAGAGTTTAATATCGTTTGACAAACGAATAGGACGTTACTCAATGGAATGACGGCGCACACAAGCAGTATGCATGAGCGCGGTAGTGGACGTGTTGTGTACAATATGACGTGCTCGTATTGTATCTACTATTATAAACGAAATGTGTAGCTTTCACGAAAGCACACAGGCGTAGCAATGTTTCGACGGTGCTTGGTAGTTGTAATTTAAACTTTATGCACAGTGAGTTTAAGTTCCAATTTCGCTTTAAAAGGATTAATTTGTGTTGGAATCTTTTTGTTTCGGGTGTAGCGAGTGGCGATGGTAAACGCGTGAGCTGTTATTGTGTGTATTAGGTTACTTTAATCACAATTTGGAGTGGGCCGCGATATGGCTTTCGAACTGGCGACCTAGCAACAACCATAAATTGAATTGTTATAATATTGTCCATTTAATTTTCCTGCGACATAACCGTTGGTCTTGGTACTTACAGGGATAAGCTGTATTGTGATACCGCATAATAATAATTTATTTATTTAGTACAGCTAATAGACATCTACGTAAAACATAGTTTGTTTACTTTATTAATGTTACTCAGTACCTACTTTTTAGCTTCAATAACTAAGCGACTCGCAGTAAAACGTGGGTACTTTAAAAAAGTATGAGTTAGTAAATGGGGTAGGTAGGTTCACAGTGTACAACTTTTAATATTTAATTTTTGTATAGATTTTAAACAATTAAGTTTAGTTTTCTGATTTAAGCAAAACACTTTGTTGGTAATTAAAAACAAATAGTTAAATTTTTTTGTTATGACTGACTTAAAATTACGGAAACGACTTTTCTGTTTACGTAATAATATTTTTTTTATAGCTTCGCCATGAATCATAAATATCATCCCCATCTTTATCATCAACATATAGCCGTCCACTGTTGGACATATACCTCGATTAATATATTATGTATTAATTACATTTAGAATTTGTGTATAAAGTGTTAACTAGTTTTCCTAAAGTTCATGCTTATTTTACTTACTATATGTTATGAAATGCAAAACGCTAAGTTAATAAGTACATTGTTAAAAGACAGCGATGTTATTGGCGAGGTCCACAGGCGGCGGTCAAGTAAATTAGAGAGCGACTATAACTAAGAGCAGAACTTGCGCTATAGTAAGAGTTGTGAGGATACACTTTCCCTGAAATATCTAATCTAATAATTAATTTCTTTAATTTTGTATATCTGCTCGTGCGAAGATTTTTTTTAAGTTAAGTTATAAATGTCATTTACAACGTAATACATTTTAAACATCAAAGCGGCGAAAAAATAGACCGATGAATATAAACTTTTAAAAGATTATAACTTAATGATTTTTTAAAATGTATATTTTTTGTTTGACGCTTGTGCTATTTTTGTAAATCGTCTCTGTTATTCCACTTCAATTTATTTAATTTTTATTTATCTTATTCCAAGAGACAATGAATAAACTGTAAGTTTGGTTCATATACAAATTTTAACATTAAGGAAAAAGGCTATGAACAGTAAAAGTTACAGTTTATACAGTCTCTTTTCACTTTTTCAAGTAAGTTATTTTAAAATGGCTTAGATAAGTCTTTGAAGAAAGCAAAATTAATATAATAAAAGCTCTCTAAATAAATAACTGAATTACTGCATTAGAAATATCGCTATTATATCAAAATTTTGTATACTCTTCCTAAAAGCTTCGTTTCTCGGCACATTTTCTAAATCAAAACAATTCAAAGAAAGCATCTTGAGTCATGTTTCTAAATGACTCAGCGCAGTCCGGAACTTATTAATTTTTAGAGCAATATTCGTTTAGAGTACGTAAGAAATTCGACGCGCGTAAAATTTCACACCTGCGTAATGATGAACTTTTAACAAGTAAACATTGGTCCGAACAGATGAACTACTAACTAAACACTTTACTGATGTAGCTAAGAAATTAAAGTACAAACGATGTTATATATTTGATTTACATTAAATCTTATGATGTGGAAAATTGAATTTTTATTACCAATGTATAACATATTGTAAAGAGAATAGTTTAAGGGCTTTAAAAGAAGCTTTCATAATATTAAAGGTTCTACAATTATAGATGTGTTTTGTAAGGTTTTTGAATAGTAGTTGATGAAACTAAAATAACGAGGTGTTAAAACATGAGTGAGAGTAGAACATGGTTTTAATAACTGATTATATGAAGTTTCAAACAATTTCTCTATTCCTGTTCCAGGTAAAACTGGACACCAAATGTACTTATTAATCAAAGTATAACAATTATAAAAGAAACTGATGTTAATATCAAACAGCTGATTCATCCTAAGAACAGTAAAGTGACCGATCAAATGGTCAGAATTAACGCTGTAACATTAGCTGTTACTGTCAACACAGATTATTATATGAATGCCGGTATTGTACTTTGATGCATGAAAATTTTATTTTAGAGTGTTGATGCCGTATAAATGTTTGAAGTTAATTCTTCTTTATTATAGTATTATTTGTATAAAGTATGCATTAAAACATTTTTGGGTACGAGCACAGACAAAAGCTTTAGAGAATGTATAAATGAATTATCAAGTAGACTTAGTACATAGATTTAAACAAGAGTAGACTTGGCAGCTCTTAACGGCTCAATCGAAACCTCATGATGTAAACATATTTAAATCAGTTTAAATTTTATTAAATTGTTAGGGGGTTGTCCATAGGTTTTTGTTGTTTGCCTGCAACAGGAATGCAGCTCCGCGACTGCAGTGATGCATATCGTTGTACGTACGGTGCGTCCCTCCTCTCCCGACCCTCAGACCTCGGCTGCTCCCCCTACTCGCTACCTGCCGCTTCTTTGTTTTCTGTTTATTACACGTGGGCATTAATTTTGTTATCAAAGTACTGCTCAAGGCGTGTGCTAGCTTTATTAATCATGTCAATTAATGTTAATCTCTTCGGAAATATCATTAGTAACAGCTCATATTATTATCATTTTCGAAGATACTGCTTCAGTTTTTCAGTGCAGTGTTAATTTCTTAACTTGGATAGAAAATTTGTTTAGGAACTATAATAAATTTATCATGGATTTTCTAAGTAAAACTGTTAATGAAAATGATTGGAACGTATTATTAAGCACAATAACCAAACACTGGTGTAGAGCTAAAAGGGAGTGAGACCGTTTCCTAATACTCACCACCTTTGTCGGTTCTGTGATAATTAACTGAGTTCAGTGGCTGGTAAGGTACAATACGATATTAATGATTTAACTTATAATACTAACTGTTAAGTAAAGTAGGCACTCGTATGCTTAATTAAAAAAGAGAGCAAAGATCTATGGATATTATAGCGATATCTATCAATCATTGGTGTAACAAAATATTAACCACTTTTTTCTTTAGCGTTGATGACCCTCAAAATATTATAAATAATGATAAGTGATCTACTAGCCTTTTTAGTTATTTTATTTCCACTATACCTATTAGGTTTCGCACACTGTGGAGTTGTTTGTTTGTCACATTTGCGTTATAATCAGATAGTATGTATTATAAAATTGATAACTTTTCTAAAGTATTTTGGGTGTTAATTTAATCATTAAGAGAGGGATGAATAGGCTCCTTGTTGACAAGTGCTCTTTACCGTCTAAGACTACGTACAAAAAATATTTATTGACTTTATGAGGTTACAAAATTTAAAAAGTAATACTTTGGAGTACCCTATGAAAGATTTCAACGCGCTGCGTTCAAATTACTAATTTCAATAAAAGAAGGTACATACACATACATGGGAATGTTTGTAATAAATATTGGACATAATTATTTACTATTTAAGTAGCGAATATTGTCTTTTATTAAAAAATTGATGCTGTAGGTTCACAATTAATTGTATCTTAGTAATGTAAACAATAAATTTATTGGCAAACTCAGGCAGTTTGAGTGTTGATTTACAATTTTAAAAATCGTGTAAATGTAGTAAATAAAAGGATTGTTTTCTTATCTTCATCTTTTGTGAATATTTCTCGTTTGATTGTTTTTCATCATCATTTGTAAAGGGGCGGGTGAAGGGTCCTAGGGGGGTTAATATAAATACTTGATTGTGCATAGTTTTGTAATTAAAACTTAACTCACGAATATTTCATTGGAAGTACTCTTGTTGGCAACGTTGCCACAATTTTTTTTTTAATTATTACTATTGTTTATTATATTATGTGAAAACCGGCTAAAATAAACACGAAAAATCGTTGGACAATAATTTGTTTACATTTTCAAAAATACACCATGATAACAAAAACCATGGAGCTTTATAACTCCTATGCCGCACCCAAGCAGCGCTTAAGCCTCCGTCGTTGCACCGTGGTGAAATTAAAAAAAAAACCGAGTGCCTTACACAAAAGAAGGTTGATTACACGTCACTAGTTCTAAGACCCCTTTGTTTCACGTTTCCTACTTGCAGTAACGTAAGTAAAACATTTTTTAATTTCTTCTACCTTTTGAACCCAAACACGGTTGAAACAAATTTTAAACGAATGAACCGTATATTATATTCTATGTTATACTATAACGTAAACGAATTTTATGGCTTTAATACTATAGGCACAAGTATTGTAATGGGTAATCTGTTTCCATTCGGTGAACGTCCTGTCCTGCTCATCTTTTCGTTACATGAAATTAGGAATGGAGCTGCCGTAGTTGATACATTAGCAAATTAGTTATGGCTTTAAATATGTTTTACGGAAAAAATATCATATCATAGTTCTATTACACTATCAAAACTATGCGCTATTGAAATAGTTTAGAATGTGTGCATATCGAGAATATTGAGTCACAAGAATTCTGCGTAAATTGCATTACTAACGCACATCGAGTCATTGCTATGAAGTCATGGATGGCACCATGATGCTTTCAAAACTTTGGAACAGTTAAGAATTTCGTTCTTATATTTAGCGCTCTTTCTCTGGCAGTACAATAATACATCGACGCTTACCATCAGGTAGTATTGTATCCAAACGTTGGTCTAACTAAAATTAATTTAAAATATTATATATTATCAAATTCAAGAAACATTTATTGTCTATTACGATATAATATCTACAAACCTATATCATATACTTATAATGTAAACATGCATATACTCAATACATACAAACTCCTAAATAATTTATTTTTAAAAATACACATTGATATATGTTTAACATTAGACCGTGAGTGATGTGGATTTATGGAGATGTTGCTCTTTAAAGCAACTTTATTAGACGCGAGCAAGGCATTCCAAGATCAACTGATGAATTGAAATATACATTAAAATTTTGAGGGACGATGAGATTAAGAAGATTTACAAGCTCTTGATTTTGAGAGGAGACACGATGTTGAAATTTTTACTTGAGACAAGATGAACAAGCATGACACAAGATAGAGAAGAGTTTAAATATGATCCTCGCTTTTGGTATATTTTACCGTTATGAGCAAATGTAGTCATATTCAGGGACACTTAAAAAATCGCATGTTATTCTTACTTAGTATACTGGAATATTTAAAATATCATCCTGTAGATTGATTTCAAATTTTGTTGGACGTACCCTTTATAAAGATTTACGCAATTAATATTGAATATACACATGAAAACAAATGTACAAAGAACTGCTCCGCGTACGTTGTAATCTATGAAATCGATTCCACAGTCGGGCTTATATTAATCAATGCAACATATTTCTTGCATGTATGTAGGTAATACGTTCACCTGTCGATGGTTACGAGACCTACGGTCTAGATAAGCATAACATACGGACTCGAGAGTAATGTACACTCGAAGGCATTTGGGTTAATGCGTTGCATTAATTGATCAAGGCTTGTCTGCTCTAAAGGGCCTACGTTTTATATACTATGTATTTCAACACGCAATATATAATATGAATATAGTATTAGGAAAAGTAGGCGTTAAAATATTTATTAAAACAGTATTTACAGCAGTAGAAAATTATTAAAAAGCCAAGAAAGTATAAGAAGTCGTACTCCTACGCTCAATATGAAACGATTTCGATCGTTAAGCCACTTTATATTACAAAACTCTCTAAATACTTTATAGCAAACTTCTTCAAGTAGAACTTAATTCTATTAAAGGTGGAATATTGTTTATATAACTTATATATAATAAATGCATAAAATTGTATACTTATAATCATTATTATGTGTCTTTTTTATAAAAATATGTAATCACATAATGTCGTCAGAGTCCGTTCATTGTACTGACAAGCGTAATAATGTCGCGTATTCGCACACAACTTGTAATAAACCGAATAATAACAATAATCAAAAGATCATGAGCGTGATGTAACAAGGCTGCGGTGAAAGGCGGCGACATTTTTTCAGCAAATTACACGCACGCCAAATCATTACACACCCAAACAGAGTCAAAGAGGCAAACCGAAACACTCCTGAAACTTCCGAAGGCTTTCCGACCGTCAGACAGAGAGAAAAGATTAAGCGTATTACTACGATAACTCGAAAATACTTAACAAATCACTATTTTTATACAATTTATAAAGCGTTTTCATTTCTAACTGCTAATCAAGCAGACATTTTTTTAAAAGATAAATTCAATGGTTTTCATATAAAATATATCATTAATTCAAAATAAAAAAAAAATTATAAATCCTTACGTTCGAGAAATAATGTAAGGGTAGTGGTGTGTGTGGGATGGGTTGGGTGGTTGAGGGTGAATACGGATCGGAGTGTGGGTGGGGGTGAGAAAGTTATTAATTCTAGAAGCGAGAGGCGCCACAGCCTACGGTCTCGGCTGCAACAGAGTGGAGGCTTACCTTAGATTCGCTTAATGTTCTCCTGATATTATTATTGCGTTGCTGCGTTTTAGAAATCGTCTCCTTAACTAACAAATTGCTTTATAACACTCACAAGCTTTTCATTGCCTTGAGCAATTTTTCTGAAAATAATTACTTTTTTACTATTATTAAATCAACATCAAATCAGAAGCAATTTTCAGTGCAAACGTCTTCATCGCCATTAATTTGTTAACACAGAGGAGCCTTGTAGAGATGTTTCTTTCTTGCATAGCTTTGCTTGGATCTAGCACATTTTTGACATCTGTTTTGGGCGCAGGAGATATTTCTTTGTATAAATATCTTATTACTTATAACATGTTATAGGTAAACTGGAGCGGATCGATTTCTAAAACATGTAAAAAATAAGTTTTCTGTGACAAATAAAAAAAGTATATGCAAGAAAAGTTCAAATTAAAGCTATCTTGGCATGTTGTTAATTTTTTTTTGTTAAGTCACCTGCAATTGTAGTAGATTACCGAAGCAGTGGCAATTTAAGGTAAAACCAAGAGTTCTCAATACAACCCCAAACTTTACACAAGTGTATGTAGTTTTGATCGTAGCCGTTCAACAGCACGCTACGAACAGATTAAAAATAATGCACGTTATTGTAATCTAAGGGCGATGCTCTAAGTATTTCTGATTGATTCTTCTTTTATCTCTTAACTGATCCTGTTAACTGCAAATGTTATTTTGTAACTAGCTTTTTACTTACAAAGGATAAAGTTACGTTCTACAACATTAAATTGTAAAAACCCTAGATGTTGATACACTCAAAGCCTCACAGATACACATAAATCAATAATAAAACGAATCGTCTGTTTTAAATAATTGCCACAAATGTATTCTGTCTACGATAAAGCGTTCAATTTCCGACATTAGAAGCAATATTTCGTTCACATGTAAATGTATATGTGCTAGACTGTTGGAAATATAAATCAATTCATTAATTTTAACCTTTAACATTTGTAGTCGGTCCGCGGTAAGTATCTGATATTGCCCCGAATACAATATTAGCTTGGAATTACATTTTGATTAGTGTAGTCCGACCTCGGGGCTGGCGCATGGAGTCGTACCTACTCATATCGATCTTAGTATGAATATTTGACGCCCGGCCCGTCCTTGCAGCCAGCCACAGAGCTGCGAACAAAGCAAACGTTTTAATTTTTTAATGAAGACATTCATTCACGTGCGCATCGGTGTTGCGACCTTGAAATTGATTTTATTACACTACATTTGTTCCTTCAGGGACGACGATTTAGAATGTCCCCTCTCGTTGTGTCGTAAAAAGCGACTAAGTTACAGCCGCAGAACAGCAGCTTGAGATCTTAACAAATATAATGCGTTTGTTCGTTGGTTATTGCAAAATAGCCAAAAAATTGTAAGGTCCTATGTTCAGCAGTAGACATCATCAATATCTTAATAGAACATTATAATGTGTCCAATCCATTATTTATTAAAATCTAGTTATTTGACTGTTATATTTTTAAACCTTTTAGCTTAATAAATTTTTAAAATAATGTTGATCGTGGATGGTGAAGCTTGTTCGCCCAAACCATTATGGCATTCATTTGTTAACAGTCCGAATACAGCTTGACGGTAGATTTAGATACCTTCTTGTTACAAAAGCGAACGCAAAGAAAAAAAGTTATCAGCGAAGTATTAAAAGATGTTATGTAGACTCGGATCTGCAATAATGAGAAAACACAAAGTACATTTTCAAAGATCTGCTCGCATATGCAACGCTGCCACTCCATCCATATTCGTAGTAATTGGATTGACTGTAGTGTATTTAGGTCGCCGTTTGCACTGACCTCTAGTAGTGGACGCTCCCACATCCAGTCGTCACAAACTTTTAAAAGGTTTAACGAATTTCAATCTAGCCTTTACCCTAACAGCTTTTAATATTGCGTTCCAATTTATTTATTTATACAGGTTTCTGGAATCATTAAATCATCAGAATTTTGGCATAGCTCGATTAATAGTACAGATGATGCAGTACTTACTGTCTGAAGAACTTTTCTGGTTTAAAATTTTTATTTGGTCTTAACCATAATCAAATTTGCGGTTGATTTATAGTGTTACCATTGTAGTGCCTTTGTTTTTTGTTGCAATACTTAGATGTCACTTCTTTGGGATTTGTTGAAATGGTATAGAACTAGCTTTCACTTGGTGTAAACTGAACTGTCTACAATAGGAGCTTTAACGTTTTACACATATCACTTGATGTTAGTATTTGTAAATAGGTTTTTTGTTTACACACATATGCCATATGATGATAGTAATTGGAATAAATTGAATTGATGCTATGCAGAGTTTATTTGGGTCAAAGCGTTCGCTGGTTGACGGGAGCATCGTTTGATTTAAAACGTAACATTACAATTAAAACAAAACATGTTGTAGTTGTTTGTTTTATTGCAACAGACTATATTTTTTTTTAAGTAGAGGTTAATACATTTATCACTACAATCGAAGATATATGTTCTTGAATAAAAACATTTAAAATTTTGAGATTTGAATTAAGTTCAACTCAGCACAATGTAAAGTACATAGTTTCATACTTCTTTCTCTCTTAATTTTCGAGGGTAGTCCCCAATACAGTTGTAGGCTTTGCGGTAGATTTACAAACAAGACAAAGTATTCTTAGAAGCTCTATTGTGCTTCTCAGAATTACAGTTCATCATTGACAACCGATACTCTATATCTAGCATCATAATTGAGATTTTCCAAAATAGTAAGGACGAAACGTCGGGGTTAAATAAATATAATAAATAAACACGAGTAAATCTGTAAAATATAGTTTTAATAAAAAATGAAATTCCGTGTAACTGTCAATACTATATTCATATTATAATACTTTTAAATGCAATCTTGATTTTTTCTATCTTCTTTCTAGTTTCGAGAGCACTCAATTCATTTTGGGTTGCGTACGTTAGAAATAATTTCTACGGTATACGTTAAGTCGGTGCAAGTTAACTTTGCGGCATTTTCTACCGTTGATGGTGGAGGCTGTGGAATACGATTGCAGATCACGTATACAACGGGGGATATATCCAGTCGTTATTATTGCGGAGCAACCGCCCAGTCTTTATTAAGAAAGCGATAATTAGTTTCACATTAGCTCTGGTCAATGGGCAATTGCGCAATAAATTTATATTTGTCTTGATTTCCCTCAAAAATCGTATTAGTTTTTTTTTGGAACTAAGATATTAGGTATTAACTAGATATAGAAATCGAAGTGTTTTAATTCTCAGATATAATTTTTATATTTAATATTGTTTCCTAACTTTAAAATTGCAGTCACTAGAAAAATGGACATTTTGGAAATATTAATCGCATGTAGTCGGCACGCGCACGTTCTTTTGAAACTTTGTTCTCCAACACACAATTAACAGTTGCTGTGGTGTGATGTTTTGTGTAACCTGTGGATACCAGTGCATTGCTGACCTCGGAGAAACCTCTTCAAGTCACAGTGACTTATTGATTAAGTATTATACGATGTATTTCTATATTGATTTAGCAGGATAAATTACTTAGCACCATCAATATTAGAAACGTTGGTACTTGCTTCTTCTGCGCTAAGTTATTATTTTATTCTTGGGATAATACTCGCGACTGTGTTGGGGTGAAGTTGAAGATATGTGTACCCTGAAGATTTTACTCCTTCTCCCCTCTTTCTCGTCATTCTGATACTAACGGCGAGGGGGCGGCGACTGCAAATTTAAACAGGTCGAACAATCGCATAAGCTCATCCGCCCGGCTTTATAGTACAGAAAGGTAGACTATCTGTAACGGAGTAAATAACCAGCACAGAATCAATTAATAAAACAATGTAAAAGTAATCATTTGGCCAGTAAGACATTTGAATTGTTGAAAAATTTAAAATGTATTTCCAGTCTACACTACAACTGAACAACTAAAATAATAGCAGATTTTCTTAGATTAAAGATTTTCTTTATTATGAAATAATTTTGAAAAACACTGGTAATATACGTACTATAATATATTATCATTTATTTTGTTTATTATAATCATTAAAGATTCTCCTTAATTGATTCCTTCAGTGATAACTATTATTCATTTTTACTACCTTTGATACGACTTTATTGAAGTACTGAAAAATTATTTGGCATATAATTAATTATTACCATTAACTCACTTGTTACGAGACTTGGGTCACATTCAGTCAATAATCTTGTTAACATTTCGTTCGGAGAACGTCTGCAGGTCGTCTAAGGGTCATTTGGTATGATGCGCTACGACTGCGACGAATAATTTATATGTCGATACGCTTTGGGAAAAGGATTATAATAAATCGTATTAAAAACTTGTTTATGGTACATATAAATATGTCATCATCATCATTATCATCATTTCAACCGATGGACAAATATTTAAATAGATAAATTATATAAATATGTAAATAGTTACCAAATATTAAATGATTTTTAAGCAATCCTAAGAACCAATCATCAGCTTTTAACCTTCAACGAACAATGATCGACATTTCCTGTTTTAGATCTCTCATTTTCCTTTAACTCTAGAAATTTCTGTCAGCTTTTGAAGATCAGTTCTTATCTGGTGTCTGCTGCGAGTTGTTGATGTTTGTGGTTTTTTAATTGTTTTTTTTTTATTTATAGTTTATATGTTATGAATGACATTCGCAGATGTTTACGATTATCTTTTGATGTTAGATGTTGATGGTAAAATCCTTAAAAGCTCATAGTATAATTCAAAGGAATTTTTTAAAATGTAGTATATTTTTCATAGCTACTTGTTTTTCGCAGAGCGTCTGTCTGGACACCCAACCCGTATTATTACCTCTTGGTAGATTGCGTTGCTCGGAACATTCGGAGCGGGGGAGGCGGCCCCACTCATTTTACGTGATTAAGTGGCGAAATGTTTATAGTTACAGATTTTATAATTCCATCGGCGCTGGATGGAAATATTAAACGAACCTTTTAACTTAATTGAGTAATACAATTCATTAAATAAATTCAAGTTATTTAAACTTTTTTTTGCAAAAAAAAGAATTTTGATATGTTCTAAAAAGTTTGCAGTTTTCGAGTAAATTTGCAGTAGCGTAAGGCTGGCAATAGATATTGTATTCGATCAGCAAGGTTGTCGGCTGGTGGTTGTGTTTAATTAAAAATAATGTCTGAGGCAGTGTTTTCTCGACAATAACCGGGCCGGGGCGAGATAGCTTGTTATATAAATTTCTGCCGACTCCTGGGGGACGCGCCGGGAGAATAAGGCGAGGAAGCTGCCGCGGTAGTGTGAGTATATTATACCCATTTTCTGGGTCGTCCTTCCTACAAATACGCTTTATGCGGAAGCTAGTCTGTCTGTATAGCGCCGTTCGAATAGAGACCTTACGTTATGTACTTTAGGTTTATTTTTAAATATAGTCCGGACCGTACCGGTAAAAGGTACTTATTTGATTAGGGTGTCAGACGTATCACCGCGAGTGTGAGAACCGTGCCCGAGGTTTTGGATCAAATTTGCGTATTTCGATTTTTTTTCGCTCGCGCCTTTCCCTCTCTGTGCTAAAATTTACTGTGAAATTGTTTTCGATACGTTTACTTGTGTAAACCAATGTATTATACGCTTTTTTTTTCCCGTCGCTTGTTTATCGTTTGATTGTGGAGGAGCATTAATATTCTAATCGCGTCTGAACGCTTTATATGTGAGCGGGTTTTGAATAAATCATCGAGGTGACGTTAATATCTGAAGTTCTCACAAAAAGGTTGAGCGCCTTTATCGGTGGAAAAGTCTTTGAAAGTTTTGATGAGGACGATTCCGTCGACGTGTGGGTTCGTTCGTTCGTATACGAAGTAGCTAACCGTCTGGTCAATATGAACTCGTTTAAAAAAAGTAGCGAAAAAACTTTGTCGAAATGAACGGTCGATCGATCTCCGGTGACGCGCTCCCGGATTTTCCATTGGGAAATGAATTAGCTGGGAGCTGAAGCGACGAATTTACATTTTTATTGACATGCAATCTATTTACACTGGACGGCGATCTAAGGGGGACAATCTTTTACAAAACCCAGTCTTGACTACGATAAGCGACTTTTTGTAATTAAAGTGTGACGTATAATAAAGGAGGTATGTTCCGGTCCACTCTTAGATTAAGCTTTTATTCTTTCTCTTCTCCGTAAATAACTAAAAATTTCTTTAAGAAATGGCATTAACGACCCTAAAAAATTTAAATTCCAAAATGTATAATACATTTTTTTTTTATCTTTTACGTTTCTTTCAATGCAATTAATATGTGCAATATTATACACATAGATAAGATGAAAGTTGTATATTGTGCGTAGTAGCTGGTATATACATCCTGGGGAGACGTCCGTCCCCAGTAGAGTGCGTTTATAGACATTTATGATCATTTTATATATAGTTAAACGTGCCAGCGAGATTCACGTGATGGTGAGTGATCACCACTGGTCATGGACTGTCACGAAACCAGGGGAGACGCAGTTGCGTTACCGACCATGGATACGGATAAAAATATATACATTCATATAACACTAGAACGTCTAAACAATTACAGTCACCGAGTATAGTATGCAATTGTGAAAGCGCATCGTAAACGTATAGTTCATTGTATTAAATAGAGAAATAGGCAATAAACACGCTGCGTTGCGAATACGAGATGTCATCACATTGGAACTTCGGAAAATATTACGCATAAATGTCACCGCCACCGATACGCAGCCTCATCTACAAATTGAGCTGAAAACGTGAAGTAATTATTTAAACCGTCATATAAATTACAGCTGAAACTTTTCACGTCGGTCCTCTGCGCGTGTCTGTGTGGGTATCCCCACGACGATCGCGTCGCTGTGTGCGTCGCGGGCTGAAAATGGTTCCATCGTTTCACTCCTCCATCCTTTTTCATTGTGTATGGTATACAACGTGATTTGTAAAGCACAATGTTATTGTATCTAAAGTATACTTTTATTGATATTTGCTCTGATATAAGCGTTTGCAGATATAATTACTTGACGCTATTTTTCTCACTGATAATTGTTATATTTTTACATTTTGGGACAGAGTGGAATAAACTATATTTATATGTAATACTTTAATTTTTACAGTAAGACTGAATTTGAAGAAATTGACAATGTTCCATCGGTATTATCGATAAAAGCGATAACTTTCAGGCAACCTTTTACTAAGTAAAAAATGTATTATGAATATACCAAGAAAAATAACTTTCTACATCTTAACCTCTAGTATAATTTTATTAGACCTTAGAAGTACTAAGTGTACGTCATGATTTTGTGAAACTTTTGCGTATACCGTACTAACGGTAAGTATCAGCTCGAAACATATTTAGCTTTGTTTCCTTCACTACGGTTAATCTGTCCCGTTTCCTCTCGTGTCAAGTGCAGATAGACTTTTTGGGTCGGGCGAGGGCGGAGGGGGTGGCGGGGTAGTGCTTCCAGTGGGGGAGGGCGAGGGAGAAAAACCTCTCCTCCTCCCTTCCTGATGATGAAATATTGTACACGTGGTCTGATTTTGAATGACAACGTTCTCCTACGACCGCGCGGAGAACCTACTTTCATCGCGACGTTTTATAGAATATTGAGAATGGTGTATACACCAGCATCCCTATTAAATTTTGCTACAGTTTTTGTTCTATTTTTGTATTAAAACATCCATTATTTAAAATATAAGCGTCATCACCATTTTATATTTACTACATCTTTTTATATTTTTTGAAAACAGGGGGCATGAAAATATTTCTAAATATACATAACCTTGGACGGTTTGTTTATTAATTTGTGCCCAATCCCAACCTAACCACCCCGTGAAATGCCACCCGCCCTACCCTAATGGGTGGGTAACAGGAACATTTAAATTTTTCCTCTCTTTCATATTAAGTGGTTTTTTGGATTATAAATAAAACAATGTCGGCCTTTAATTTACGCTTATGTAAATGGATGAAGCAATCTATTGCTACGCAATCGAGTATTTCTACCATTTCGCTAATTTACGTTACACACCCGATCCCGAATACTTTTAATCTTCTGCGAGTGTATCGGGAGAAGACCCTACTATTTATTTCCACTTCTTATTTTCACCTTGCGAACTGTAAATATATTATTGTAGTGAATACGACTTTCAACTTAAAGCCCTGGGTCATTGAGTTCTTTGTTGTGCAGAGCGAAAGCTCAGTTGACGAGCGAGTCGGCCGATCTATCGACTGATTAATTCGCCCCTTACCTCAGGAGGAGATTTATTGGTTCCGCCGTACGCAAAACTGCGGGTTGGTAAAAAATCTCTATCGAAAATTGAATAGAAAAGTCATTTCGGAGGCCGCTGCGAATCTGTTGATACGTTTCGCATTCGCTTTCACGGCTATCTTCATTTTATTTACCCGGAGTCGAGGTGCCGGTGATTGTCCAAAATGCGATCTTTATGTAACTTACCTATTTCAGAAACCATAGATTCTTTTGTCTCAATATGTTTTATTTCTATATATGAAAGAGATGTAATTATAAGCCGAAAATAAGTGGTCTTTCTTGTCTATTTGTAACGATTTTTACACACTTGTGTAGAGATAAAGAACTTTATATTATTAAAAAAAACCCGGTGGAATAATACTTTATTAACCTTCGTCCTTATCGTAAATGCTCCTAAGAATTGAGAATCACTTAAAGAATAAATTTATTCGACCAAGTGAATCATGACTTCAATATGAAGATGAGTTTAAAGTTTTCCACTCTGTTGTAAATATTTATTTGTCTTGTTGTTGTCTATCTGTACTAAGAACACCATCGTTACTAATCTATGCTTTTATAAAAATATTATTTTATAAGTAATGAAAATTTTAAAATTTGCATTTTGGTACCCGGTTTATAATAAAATTAACTTTTTTTGTCTATTGTAATACCGATGCTCCTCACTGTTATTCCCTGCAAAAGAATTGTATCCGATAAAACACATACAACGGCGTCTATGTATTGTAATGTGAGAAAAAAATCGGGCCGGAACCTCGACTTCCCAACATTCTCGTAATATGTTTGGGGATTAAACCTCTCCACCCCGCGGGGTGTATTTTCGATCTACTTTATCCGCCCCGTGGACATACGTGCTGTAGGTGCGTCAGTACTACGTCAAAGACTATTTTTATTCAGTAGATACACTAAAACACATACAAGTATTAAGTCGACTAGCGGATTGAATAGCCTGATCGTAGAAAGTTTATAAAAATAATATCCTTAAAGAAGAAACATTTTTATACCATCAACCCATTAATAACTGATAAGAATTCTCATGACTAGAATGAAGATAGGATATAGATTTGCATAATGTAAATTTGTTCTGGTCGCTATATGAGTGAAACATAATATTAAAAAAATCTGTTTAAGCTTATACCTTAATGATTTTAATAAATCTATGTTTTAGGACCACCTTAAGATTATATACACGGTGTAAAATAAAGACTAACTATAGTCTATCAACACTGAAAAAAAATTTTTTCTCTCTCTCTCATTCATAAAGCTCTTCTTCAAGAAGAAGAACTGCCTTTACGTTTAGATTTTCCCTTGCTCCCTTTCGACACGTCACAGTCTTTTTAATTTGACTAACAAAAACTTTCTGTAGCTTTCTTTGCGTACGTTACCCTTACTTTTGCTCTTCCTATATGTTTCGCATTAAAATATTCTGCCGTTATTGGTATACACCATTTATGTTCTGTTCTTCTATTATTTATATTTCTCTTTAGTTTCCACTTATTTTTTACTCTTGTGTAAAATTCTTGTCCAATACATTATTTTATAAAAAAAAACCGTCTAATTACATTATACGACATTGGTAAGAGTCATTATACATCATCACTAACCATCATAAGATCAAGTAATTTAAATACATCAAATACTAATATGTTGAGTTGCTTTTTTATGTTACATGATTTGAAATATAGTTAAGACCGCGTCAAAAGTCAGGAAAAGAGAAAAAGAAACGGTAAGGTACGGTCTTAAACGTCCATGGCGACATTAATATAATCTTCGCCACGAATTTGACAAATTAAGTTAATTCAAATAACATGTAATCGCACTAAGCGATCGTTGTAAGCAATATTTTATATCAACACCCAATGTATTGCATGTTTAATATGTTTCAGTATGTATATTATAATAATTGTTTAAAAAAATTTGTTATTACATAAATAAGCTCTCGATCAGCGGTGGCCTAAAATTATTTCATTTATAATGTCATGTGAATATGTTACCCTTTTCTTTGGTGGTTTTTACAGTATTACGGTCACTGAACTAGTCTGAAAGCCCTTATGCTCTGTTAATCTAATAAAATAAACTGAAATTGATAAATCGCAACAAGTATGTCATGAAATTAACAATGAATGAAATAATTATTTTTTATCCTTATATTAATTACTTTTTACTTTACAATCTACTAAGGAAAATGTTGAATAGAACCTTTAAAATTAAACGTCTTATTTGCATTGTTTATGAACACCGCCACTTAAATTATTCAGTGAATTTCTTGTTTTCTATAAGGCGATATAACGGCGACAATGAAGCGAACGTTGGCGGAAGCTGCACTTTGTATTACGAACCTCTTTACTATTAAATTAATGGACAGGGGTATCTACAAATTGAACGGAGATATATTGACAGCATTTTATTTTACTTGGTTTCATCATTTTATAAAGTTGTCACACGTTTTATCTTATCTCATTCAATAGACTAATAGCATGTTGTTAATAATACAGTCGACATTTTTTTGTTTAATCCAAAACTGGATTTTACACGTGTATTGTTGATTTGTTAGGATGGTAAATAAAATTCAAATTTAACAAATTCGAATGGTTTTAACAGGTTTTCTTATGTTTAATAGTTTAGTTGTTATGCTTGGCGTTTGTTCAATAGATTACCCTTGTAAAGCGAGCCGTGTATCAATATTGGTCGAGACGGTTTGGAGTTCGAAGGGAGGTCACGTCAGTTGGGGTAACAATTGTACGTTAACCGTACGATCGCATGACCAGTACAAAAAGCTTTTTATATCGCTGGTTAGATAATAACTCTATAATGGCAACTTTATAATCTAATTGTTTTTATGTAGTTATTAAAATGGTTCAGTTATCCCGTTGCTAGTATATTTCTGGTTTCGGAATTTATTAAAAGGTTTACCAAATTGCTTATAAGCTAACATCATCATCACTACAGCCTTTTGATGTATATTGCCAAACAAAGTGCTCTCCAATTTTGTGGGGATAATATCACACACGTTGTATGCGCCTGAAAAACATATATTTAATGGTTTTCCTAGAAAAGTTTTTTCTTAGCCCACATGGCGAGGTCAGAGTTGCAGTGGGATAATAGTAACCTGTCTCCTACCTAGCGATTAGGATGCTAACAAGTCTAGATAAGAATATATGAGTTTATTTATGAACTGATTTAAAGACAAAAATCAAAACAGAAACCTAAGAATTATTACCTTTTTGGCTATAGATAGTTAATGATATTTTGATGTAAATAAATACTGATATTTTGTGTTTATTTTAAAATGTAAATGAAAACAGTGAATACTGCACATTACTTATCTTAAAAAGCATTATAGGCAGACATGAACACAGTGTACACCGAGAGAAATCAGTAACACAATACGCATGTATTACAATAGTTGAACTATCTTAGCGTGTGTATCTAAATTGAGCAAACTACAACCGTAAGCTTCAATAGACGCCAGTGTGGTAACTGAACAGTCACTTTGAATGTCAGTAGAAATATTTAAGTAGATCGATCACTGGCCCAGAAGACGGCAAAATATGGCATTGTTAAAATAGGCGTTGCTTTTCTCATGTATTCAGCCTTTCACTTAGCCATTACCAAACGACGTTCCGACAGAAACCATTTTGTGTTCGCAGTCGCTTTAAAGGATTTTGATACCTATATCTACCTGTTTAAATGTTGTTTTGTTACTTTTATTTGTAGATTTAATTTGTTAAAAGATATTCGAATTATCGCCGTTGCCCATGCGTGGAAGTCATTTGTATGTATGTAGATTAGAGGTCATCATACCGTACTCTAGAGAGTTTCACATTATTTTTGAAAGGCGTTTCAAACAAACTATTGCAGCAATGAGTATTGCTCTATTTTAATTATGATTATTGCAATATGCAACCGATTTACTATACGACACATCCAATTAGAAATTAAAAAAAAATCTCTCAAGAATTTGTGGAAATAATAAAATTTTTGGGATAGTCCTTTCAATTCTTATAAATTTTAAAACATGAATTTCCAACCATTATTCATTTACAGACTATACGAAGATTTACAATCAAAAAAAAAAAAACAGAAAGAAATTAACTGTTATGCGATTATGCTTGTATTTCTGAAGTAACGTAAACAACGTTGGATTATGATAGTCTAATTATCTATAATATCTATTCACACCAAAATAATAATCATAAACTTTCGATTTCAATACGTGCGAAAACCTTATGCTTATGTACCTGGTGCGCCGATAGGCCGACGTTAACAAATGGTCGTTTTTATTCCACGCCTGCGCACCGGATACGCGGCGGTTCCTGTGAGAATGTCGAACCCGATTTTTTTTTACCCTCCAAAAAGCGGATGTCCTTCGTTCGACCGGTTATGAAAGGTGTCGAACATATGTCTGCATCATTTTCGAACCGATTACGTTTTCGATTCAAATGCATTTCTCGATTAATTGAAATTCGTGGAGAAAGTTTCAATCATTTCTGTTTCATATGTGCAGTTTCTTCAATTACAAACACGAATATCACATTCGTATGAAACGATAACACTCGTCATATTGCTAATTACGCGCTCCTTGGATCAATAACACCACAACTTGCACGAGAAAATTAGTTTAGATTCTAATAGCGATTCTCTGTTAGATCTCCATGTTGGCGAAAGTTCATTAAGAAATACGATAAAAAGTTTATTATACCATAATATTGAAAAATTAGCTTTTACTACCTTTAAGCATTTTACATGCACCTATCAACGCATGTATAACATGCAGAAAGTGACAAGATGATCCAGGATTGAAAAATTAGTCACAAGGAGTCGACCGTATCGGTCAAACATGTCACTGACTTATTAATAATCCGTCCCTCTTCTAAAAACTACACAACCCTATTATTTAATGTACAGTTATTATTATTCAAGTTCGTTTCTCAGCTTATTTCTATTAAGAATTACCTAAAGAATAATAACAACTTGAAAAAATCTTTAGTTATATAAGCAAATGTATTGTATTACTTATCGCTGAAGATTAATCAATATGTTACATTATTATTTTAAAAGCAAAGAAGAATATTCTGATGCATAAAAATTAAGGTTTAGGAGTTAACATTTCCTAGAGCACCTGTCTTTACACTCATTTATAATCACCTGCCGATGATTCGCAGTGTCGACTGTCGAAGTTTTATTTTGTGTCTCTACGTACTTAAAAGTATCCATTGTACACCTTGATGGATGATGCATTTCAATAACTTGATCGGATTGTGAACGATACTATATTTTTACGTATGAATAATATTACACTACAAACTAATATTGTATGCATTTTATTTTAGTGTATCTAAATAAATTATTTTACATTTAAAGTACATGTATCTGTATAGGTACCCTTGGATGTTCCTGACGATTTTCAGTAGTTACCTGTAGAAAAGTTCTGAATATATTAAATTTATTGAAAATCTTAGACATGCTTATTACAATTTAATATATGATGTTTCAAGCATATAAGAATAAAGTTTAGTTACAATATTTTCTATGACGAACAAGCAAAAACTGCTTTACATGCTTTTAATAGTTTTTATTTCTTCAAAAATATCGCGTCAAATAAGATATGCACTGTTTATGATGTAGGCCCTGTAGTCAAAATGACTGCAAGTGATTCCAAGCACGGTTAAAAAGAAGCGTTTTATCTTTGAACATAGTTCAGATAACCTTCTCATGGAATATTTGCTTTCAATTGTTAAAAAAAAATATATAGAATGTAAAATGTCTATGTATAGACATTCAGTAAACAAGATTTTTTTAATTTCACAAAGCTACGTGACTTGCAGGAATTTCATCTGATAATAAGTGATAGGATGTCTTAAAGTGTAAACCTTAGTGTGTTTGTCGCTTTAAGGTATAGGCAAGTCTCGCCGTTACATAATTAATTTCATTAGCTACAAGTTCCTTCGAACTGGTACACAGTAACGTTTGCACAATACTGTTTGGGGGCAGATATAAGCGCTGCTGCGGTATAAGTAGACGGTCTCCGGCAACGGAGGCTTAACAACAGATAATGCGATAGAGAAATGTGCGGTGTTAAAATAGAACTGTGCCAGTATAAAAATAGGTCAGGTAAAAAAGGTGGGCGCACCCGCTCGCGACGGTCGTTCGTAGACAAAAGGTGTTCGCGCCACGTGCGCCGCGCCGGCAGATGTCGCGTTGTTGACGACGCGCTATCACCATTTCTGGACAGGAAAAATCCGGACTATGCGGTCAACCTTGCAACTTCTACATCAGAATAGAATTAGCAAATATATAAGTATAGGACTAGTAATATCAATGGCCATTGTTAAGCATTGGTAATCAATACGTTGAAATGATGATGAATGTTTAAACAAATCGTGAATAACCTGTGTTGTGTATAAGCAATTAACTATTCAGCGTCATATATATTATTTATATAACTTTTGTTTTGCGGTGTGACAAATTTTCATTTAATTCTTCACCGCAAAAATATAGAATAAACTTGTTGACTAATATAACTTTAGCAGTTAATTCATATTATATATTATAGATAACTTTTAATTAAAAATTTTATGGTAAACACGAAAAAATAGAATAGGAAGCTATGAAGTCCTCTCCTAACGTTTTACAATTTGCACTCTGACCTTGAAAACAACACAACTATTTATTAATTCTAATTGTAGAAACTTTAAACTAATACTCTGATTTAACTCCTCTAAAACGACGGTCAGTGATTATCTAAACTTAAAAGCTAATCAATCTTATAATAAAGAATTTTAAAACTTGGACTTGGGATTTGACCGTTCACAGCCACAAAATAAAGCAGTATGGTAGTGAGTAAAAGGCATTACCTTTTCTTGCCTAGTTCACCTAATTGCATTATAACTCATTTTACTCAGTTTTATGATTAATGATTCTTCTTTAAATGGTTATGTTAGACTTGGACAAACAAAAAGTCCGAGTTGTCACCCTTTATTTGGTAGCCCTATTGGTCCTGCGCCCGTACGCCATAATTGACGGCGTGCTCATTTATTAATATGGCTAGAACTATTTTTAAAACAAATGCATTGCATTCGCACATTTTGCCTTAGTCCTTATTCAACATACATTGTCGTCTGTACTTAATTCTAAAGGAATAAGTAAATTAAAAAGTATTATAATCTTTTTATAAAACTACATATAGTAGACTTTATTAAGTTTATTTACTTATTATAACTTAACATAACCTTTCGAATGCTATGGGTTTCAGCTGTTATGGTCACGGCAGACTGAGAAGATGCTTTGACTTCATAGTTAATTCGGAGTACTTACAACTTTTTAGTTATTGTTTACAGACCGATCTAAACAGAAAAAGCTTCTGCCTCTAATCGTATGCTTAGTATATAAATTTTACACAAAGTTAACTTTAATTATCATTTTTTTAATTAACGAATTGACAAGGCTCGCAGAAAGTTTCACCAGATGGTAAATGATACGTCTGCAATTAACAATGTGATACTAGTTGGAATATTATCCAGGATGGACTGTGAAACTAGCTAGGATCGATTGCACAACATTGTGCTCGTTGCTTTCAAATTTAAGATGTTAGTTTTTAAAACCAGAACATAGCAATGTTTGCATACTACTGTCTGGCGGAAATAGGCGCAGCGGTAGTATCAATACGGACAATCTCTGTAACAGAGACCTACCAGTAATTTCCTTATTTTATTTTAAAATTTTGTTACGATTAATAGTTTGTCTAAGTGACAATATTAATTTCTTATTAAGAATTGGCACCGAAAAGTTTTTAATAACTATTGACATATCTAATGGAAATAAAGACATTATTCAAAGAACTCTTTTCGCCTTGCTAACAACAAACAGTAAGTATTGCACACTCAGTTGTTACGGCGTTGCATCAGTGTGATGCTGTTATGTTTGATTGAGAGAACGGGGAGGTTTGTGTGTATCAGTTTACATTACGTAGCGGTCACTGAGTTTTGTCTCTCTAAACTAACACTATCAAGAATTATCAAAATTATTTGAACATAACAATTTTTAGACTGCAAATATCATTATCATGGTTTCAGTCTAATGTTGGCCATTGCTGAACATAAGTTTCCTCAATTGATTTTCAGCTAGTCTATCTTCACATATCAATTTCTAATATATAAACCAAACAAACCCCTATAAATATTAAAGTGTCAAGTGAGAAATGGTAGTAGATTTTACAGAAAATAGTTTACAAATAGTTTTAAAGATAAAAAATTTATAATTATTTGAATTGTACAGACAGTTTTAATTAACACCAGTAATAAATTTGAAATGGCAAATATATACCAATTTGCGTTCACGCTCCATAACATCATACAGCTTTGACTCAGAGATTACGTAATCGGGAGTTATGATTTAATATACCCCGATAAACTTGTGTACTATTGCCTACAGCTTTTAATACATGTCTATTATTACAATAACTCTTCGATTTATAACTAAAAGGAGTATAGACGTCTGTAAATTGTCACGAAAGTGGAAAATTTCCACCTTGCTCGGCTGTGAAGTAATAAGGGTATGCAATACAGTTTTACTTACATACGTCAAATAACTGCTATATTAAAGCTGCCTTGTTTACCTATATGTAGTTGTGAATAATTTCCTGAAAAATTAACAATAATAAGGTGCTACTACTAATGACAATAACTTACAATGGAGGTATGTGCAGCAGTAGATGTGGTTGTAATAATGATGATGATGACAAATTGACGCAACGAGGTAAAAGGTAACAAAACAGACTTTTACTTATTTTATAAGAACGTTTATACGATACTTATGTTAATGAAATTTGTTTAAAAATATGTGTCTTGTTTAGGGGATCTGTGGAACAGTTAGAACCCATTTTAAGTGACTGTCACCGCCAGTTGGGTCTGACAGGATTTAAGGCTTATTACACATAGCCTCGTTTTCATATCAAAACATGAAACATTTTGTTTATAAAAGAACCAGAAAAAAATTTAACTTACAATCATATTTCGAATTAGTTTAATTTATTCAACTGGCAAATGCTTGATTTTAGGAAAAATAATTTAAGTTTCTTTTGGCACTTATTATAATATACATAAATGAAAAATATGTAGCGGCAGTTCAATATTCATTAGGTTTATGTAATATATAACAATATCAATAAATGCGAATATAAAAAAAAATCAACCTTACACCCACAACCGTCAATTTTAGTTAAAACATTTTTATTACTGATTAGAAGTAAAATCAGAAGTCCCAAACTGATATTTGTGCCATCTTAGATGTACGGAAGTTAAAGCACGGTGTATAGAAGCTCCATTTTGATTCAATAGATACAACAAGAAAAACATAATTCGAATTACTTTAGTTACATCTTAAAAAAGTTAGCAAGAAGTTTTACTGGTGGTAGGTCTCTGTTGCCGGAGACCGTCTGGACGGGTACCACTGCAGCTCCTATTTCAACAAGCAAACATTACTGTGTTCCGGTTTCAAGGGCGCTGTAGCTAGTGTAATTACTGGGGTAACGAGACTTAACACCTTATGTCTCAAGGCGACGAGCGCAATGTGGTGCAGTGTGTACCATCTTAACTAGCACCACGTTGTTATGGGCAAGCGTATCACTTACCACCAGGTGAACGTCTTGCTCGTCTCATCGCATAGTAGTATAAAAAAAAAGTGCTAACATGACGATATTTATTTAACCTTAGTAAGGCGCTAATAACAATCTCTGTAGCAGTTTTCTTTGGATAATCATCATCATAAGGTGCCTTCTTCAAACAGAAGTTTGGCGGTCAGATTGAAAAAAAATTTCGATCTTGGGTTATTCTTTGGATAATACTATGATGAATGCTTAGCTCAATATAAATATATGAGTATTTATCCATAGCTATTGTATGTTGTAATTGCAAATCGATTTCTAGTAATACGGCTGAATTCCAGCAGCGTGCCCTAGGTGAGGCATTGTTCTATTGAGAGCAGCCAGTAGCGCCGGACGTATAACACATCTTACCCTCATTTGCATGGAAATGAGATCGGAGAACATTCTCGACGGCGCAGCCCTCCGTCTTCCGTCGCCTCTTTTGCTTAATTACAATGACGACATGCAGTCATGTTGCTACCTCGTTATACTCTCCTTAAAATTTTCGACTATGGAAGTTCAGTATTTTTAATTTATAATTCGATCTAAATTATGATTTTCCTTACATAGGCTACGTGTTCATATTTAGTGTAAAGATGTCCAGCGTGCTTTTCTATATGGATTGTGTTCCTCATCTGGTACACTCTATATTCCCTGTCATATAATCTCCATTCACAATTCGTATGACTCAAGATTATACATAACATTATTGTAACCTAACTGACGCAAGAATTGGTTTTGTAAAATGAACCCAATAAAATTTTACGTTTTAACTGGTCAGCAAAGTTTATGATGATGACAAATAAAAAATGTTGATTAATTAAAAAAAAGTTATTTATTAGCTCTGGAATATAACTAACAAGAAGTACACCACGTGGTATTCTGCAATCAGTGTGACGTAAGAAACATTTAACACAATTGCTATCGTCAAGAATCATTATAATACACTTTAAACTGACTTGTTACAAAATTTCCGTTAATATCCGTTTGTATTTTGTAAACAACAAAATTATACTTTCTGATTACACCTTACGGTTTCATTACTAACCTACTAATAACAGATTACGGTCACATGACTTAATTGGGTAATATTCGATGGTGTAGCGGTGTAGCTCGTGTCGGTCATTGACATGCGAACTTTATTGTTTTCAGGCTTTCAGCTAATTAACGACTGCTCTATGAAATACTGAGCAGCAGCGTTATAATTAGAGTTTATGCAGTTAACACACATTTGCATCAGGTTTCGGGGCACGTGAGCTACACACGCCCCCGACCGCCTCCTTACCCCATCTCCGTGCTATACGAACACCATTACAGTAATTAGGATATGCTTAGGCATAATTGATGCAGTCATAAACTAGTTTCTGCGTAGTTTACCTATATGCGGTTGCTGCGACATTTGATCTAATTGTGAATTAATGTGTATTATAGTACAGAATACCTAACCAAGCAAAACTTTACTGCGTCTAAGAAATATATTGCAGTAAGAATAAGCAAGAAATAAAGCCTTCTCGAAATGCATCCGTTAAATAGTAATTTGGCTACCTTTTGTATGACTGAAAATAGAAGAAATCTCGAGTGATTAAATAATTGTGACAAAATCCTTCTTGTGCTGCCGCTTTGTGTTGAAATATTTCATACGATAGAATATGTTTTTTTGTTACTCAAAAATTACTAGAATATTATTTTAAAAACAATTTAATAAACCAAAAGTAAAGACGGTAGCTAGCTCGCAAAAGCACAGCGATCAGCGAACAGCGGGGGGCTAAAATGAAAATCTTGTTATAATAAAGGACCTAGCTTCTAGCCAAGGAGTTCGTCCGGAACTATAAAACCGAACAATATGTAATACTTTATTTATAAGTTCTATCAATGTATACGATACAAAATTATACGAAAACTATAGTTTTTTTTTAATTACAGGATTATCTCGGTTGGCTTTCATAATCTTATAGCGATATGAAAATAAGCGAACGGAGCTTATAAGAAATACTGATATATTAAAACCGCAGTAATTAGTTTAAGATCTCTATTACCATCTTAATTAATTTTAATATTTCTATATGGTCGACACCATTTCACAGTACAACCACGGGAAAAAGAGTATATGTAGTGTTTGCTAAACGGCAGAAGTTTTTCCTTTTAAGTGAATGAATACTCTCACTATTCCCACTGTTGGGAGTCGGGCTTGAGAAGAAAATTAAGGCCATTTATCCACATTACTCGCCAATTGCGGGTTGGTTAACGTCAAATGACCACTGAAGCTTTCCTTCCTGGAACATGTCGTTTTCCTCTGCTAATTATTACTTTATCATTATAATAATATTATAACTTTAAATTGTTTGATGAATAAATACGCGGTGCGTATTCGCTAAATGCACATAATGTATGTTAAAGAGCATACCATACCGCAGCGTACGCGATACGGGCGCGCACTTGTAAATGTGACATTTACCCGGACATAACAATACATCTATAGGATGAAGCGAGTCTGGGATCAATTTACATAAGCACGGACATTGAGCGTGTGTTTACTTGCTAATGAGTCTATCACTATACCGCCTAGAATCTAGCAATAAAGCGCAATGGCGTCACATTGTTTGATTAATATATTTAACACAGCATTACGTTGAATTTTGGAGTCGCGCGAAATACTGTCTGATTATATTTCTTTTATTTTTGAATTGTTAAACAACTACATAATTTTGGGTACCAATCAAAATAAATCTTTAAATTGATTAGATAATATAGTTAATAGTCAGAAGATTGGCAGTCTTGTGATAGTAGCTCTATGTTTAATATTGTAATTTATGTACTTATCCGTCATACAATACAAATTTATTATAAAAAATCAGCATTAAGTACTAAAAAAATAACGTAACAAAGAAATAATGATAGATTCCAATTGCTTTTATTGCACAAACGTTCAAACATCTCTTATTGCTTACAAGGAGTTTGTTTAATAATTTACAACAATATAACAAGCGTACAATAATTTATCAGGCTGCCACGGTCAATGCAGCTTGTTTGCGATACTTAGACTTATGCGTGCTCGGTGTATTCACGGGATAACCCTTTACAGTCCTAGTGGCTGATAAGTAGGCGTGCGCGCAAATAGTGCAGTGCGTTAGTGGAAACCGGTCGATGGTAGGCGACGACCAGCATTCCTGATTTTGCGCAGGCATTACCCCGCAATGGCTTCCTTTGAACTTCTCAATCGATACTTTAAAACACCGTTCGGTACGGAGATCGAAAGATTTTATATCTAAGTACAAACATTTTGCACCCATTTATTTTACTGATAGATAGGCAAAGTACATTATTGACTTCAAAAGTATATATAAGGACAAGAAATAACTCTCGTAAAAGTATGTATTACTTTCAATGTTACTATTACTAACATTATTTGTGGAAAAAAGACTTGTTGGAACCCACTGTACTATAATTAATACTACTTCTCAGGTGGTAGGTCTCTGTTGCCGGAGACCGTCTGGGTGGGTACCACCGCAGCTCCTATTTCAACCGCTAAATAGTAGTGTGCAAACATTACTGTGTTCCGGTTTGAAGGGCGCTGTAGCTAGTGTAATTACTGGGCTAACGACTTAACACCTTATGTCTCCGGCGACGAGCGCAATGTGGTGCAGTGTGTACCATCTTAACTAGCGCCGCGTTGTCATCGGCAAGCGTATCACTTACCATCAGGTGAACGTCTTGCTCGTCTTGTCGCTTAGTATTATAGTATAAAAAAAAATACAATTTTTTGGTGCTAAATATATAAATGTTACATTTTACTGGTTAAACATACAAACCTGTTTGTATTTATATATATGATACACTCTAATTGTGTTTTCGTGCCAATAACCAATACAGAGTCAGGTAGTTGTGGGTAGCAAACAATATATTACAAGGTTTTGCTTGTCCCCAAAAAAAACTTCCGACTCTTTACAGAGTTTTCGTTAATTTTGAATGTTTAAACTTCTTATGCAAAAGCCAATGGATCGAAGCAACGTGATCAGTGAAATAAATTTTAGATAGTGTTCATTAAATTAAATGTGATGTTCTTCGATCGGAGACCTCACTGTAACATCTTCTGGCTGTTATGAGATAAAACCAGTTAGACGACACATAATATTTCTGTAAAAATGCTAAGAATGTTCAACTAACATTACTAACTGATGTTTGCTATTTTCAAAAACCATAAAATCGGTGGTGCGGTAACTAGATGTGGTGATCTTGAAAATTCGTTTAAAATCCTAATTTTACTATACGTTATATCAACCTTAAACTCGAATAGTTGAAGCGAACACATAACTTGAGCATCGAAGATGATATTCACAACCTCAAAGACGTTCTCTTTAAGTTCCCATCCGTGTTCCCAGGCCGAGGTTTTCAGATGCCGATGTATTGTATAGTCAAAGAATCATGCTCTGAACATGGTTTGCTATAGTCGAATTCCATGAAACACTGTGTTGCTAAAAATAAAAATCCAATAGGAATTTTAGCTGGAGTAAAATGAAATTGTAAAATTGATAACGTTACATTTTTCATAAACTCCGCGTTGAAGTAATCGCTTTACTTGGTCCAGATCATTTTAGATATGCCGGCACGGGGGCAGTAACAGGGATAGAGGATTTTAAATGCAACTGGTTCGAAAAAGACAACATTTTCCGAGTAACCTTAAAATAAAAACGACATAACCGTTGTTTCCAGATAAGCAAAAATGGGCGATAAAACTGATGAATATAAAGTTCATTTTCAAACAAACATGTACAATAGATAGTGTGGTTTAAATTAAAGAGTGAACAGGCTACACATTTTTATTTGTGCGAAGAGGGAGACGAGTATAGTCGACGGGTTTAAGTTAGAAAAGGATAATGCTATCCAGCATTTATATTCCGGGTACGTGTAAGTTTCAGGCAACGGTCGCCGTGAAACTCGTAAATGGGAAAAAAGCAACAACGGAGAACTCAACCGCCTCTAGTGAAGAGACGATGTAAAAAGAACCTAGGCGGTAATGAACATAACTAAATATCAAATATTAATAGAGGTTACTCTACGACACGTCGTCCGGTGTTATAATTGTCTAATACATGTTATTTCTCAATCTCGAGAACGGAGTTTTCTAGATTCGGCAAGCAAAATTAAGGTTGATGGTCAATAAAACTACTCTGGTATTTTTCATTTTATATGCCACACGAACATTAATAAAAATTTCGTCGAAACCGAAAACAAGACGATGGTTATTTATTCATGACAGTGATGAGTCAAGACGGCCAAGTAACTACCTGACCGCAAATTAATAAATCGGCTCACGTCTGATAAGTGTCACGCGTGAAGTAAGAACTATATCTGCCGCAATGACAAGCCATTGTCATGTATACCCGATCGCACAAGACTACAACTAGTTAACAACGTTTAAGCTGATTTATACCTTAGCCAAGTAATACAGAATTTCAAATTGCGTATGAGTTTCGTTTTGCATCAGCGTCTGCGTTGACCTCCGTATGCACCTTCAAGACAATAACAATTACTTACATACTTCATTGTCGTAGTCACCTTCGTAATTACTTTAATGCCAGCTCGTCGCCTCTCGATACATATTGCTCTGATTTAAAAATATATTCCTTTGTGTTGTGTTTGTTTACTCGGGCATCTCTGTCAAGAATTCAAATGAATCGTTATCGACAAACAAAACGCGTGCTTCTCGTCACTATCTACTCGTCATCATAGCACGAGCCTCGCTGATATTTCCACGTAGATTTCACTCCGTAAAACCTTTCTCGTTTATTTTTATATACATTTTGGTTGGCACATCTCTCTTTATTCACGATCACTTCAATATTGCGCGTGAAGTTCCGTCTGAAAATTATTACATTTTTATTTGGTTCAATTACCAAGTTCAATAAGATCAGGCAACAACAAACTGTAAGTGTTTTGGTGTTTAATAAATGACTTCATGACTAAAACCACATGTAATTAATTAACGGGTGTTTTGTGTAAAAATTGCGATTTTTTAAAAGATGAGAGAGTATTTACTAGTTTATCAATTCGCGTTATATTTTTAACTAGCTGACCCAGCAAACTTCGTTCCGCTTCAAAATCAATAAAAAAAAACGCTTATTGATAATTCGAGACTGTTTCAACTTTAGTAAAGAATGTGATGAAAATTTAACCAGAAAAAAATAATTCGTAATCACAAAAAATGCCCGTTATTAATTTGGTTTTTCTATTATATTTAAATGCACATGTTGATTGACCTAAGTCAGGACAGTAGGGAAAGTTCTCGCGCACTCAGCGGTAAATAGTGTCACTATCACAAAAGATCAACAAAGTAAAGTTAAGACTTAACTACTATTTTGAACCAATCTGAACTTAGGAAAGTTGTGTTCCTGCTTGAATTCTACAATCGCTGCACACGAACACACTAATTTACTGCATGATACACTCACATTGAACATTCAACTGCATTATGCACTAAAAAAAATTCAACCGAGACAACGCGACCTTTACGCCCAGATTCCCGCTAAAGTTCGTAAAATATTATAGTTGCATCAGAAATTGTTGGTTGTCAATATCAAATGTCAAAATCAAAAATATTCTTTTAAATTGTATTTGGTGTCTAAATGACGGGACGAACTTCAAATTTTTGACGTTTTATGTATCTAAAGTAAGGAGACCAGACATCTCGCTTTTAGCGGGACAGTCCTGATTTTTTTACTATTAATCCCGCGTCACGCGACGTTTTTCAAAAGTCCCGACTTTTAGAATTAAGTAAATTTTAAATTTATAAAAATCATTGTTTTGCGTAACATATTGCTTTTGCTACCCAGTTACATTGTATTTGTCTCTCAAATGATACACTTTGTATCCGTACTGCGTGCTAGCAAGATAATTAAACAAATAAATATTACAAATCTGTTTCTTACCATAGAAAAATAAAGTAAGTAATTTATTTAAATATTTCATAAATGCATAAATTTTCTTAAACTTAGCTTAAAATACTCGGAGTCTTCATATTTATGACAAAACGTGTATCACCCACCTTAACCTCGAAAGAAATTTTAGAAAGTAATATACGAATAAAATTTTGCAAATATTTCAAGTCAATCAAACTAATTTATCAAATTCTTGTGAAGATTTTTACAATATTTTACAAAATTACTACAATCTACTCAAACAAATTCACTTATATAAAAAAACATTTATAAACTGTACTTATGTTAAAACTAAAAAAAAAATACGATATTATTATTCCTTCAGAGTTGTCCCGCTTTGCCTATCTAAAAATCTGGTCACCTCAATGAAAAAGAGAAATTGTTGTTTTTACCATATTCCAGGCACTTTTTCCATATTTTCTCACCTTACTAACCTTCCCTGGACTTCCACGAACAATTCAAGACCACATTTAGCCAAATCGGTCCAGCCGTTCTCGAGTTTTAGCGAGACTAACGAACAGCAATTCATTTTTATTATATAGATACAAGATGTGATGAGAACATGTGTTATGTTTCGTCCAAAAAAACGATGAAATCGGAAGGACATTCCTAATACTGGAGAATAGTATTTTGTTTGTTCATAACAACGAGTCATCATTATGCCTAGTGACTACGTACGGTAGCTACACACGTTTATATTTGCATACTGTTGTTTGTCAATAGAAATAGATGCTGTGTTGGTGCCAACATAGATGGTATATGGTAACAGAAACCAACCATAAGATTATGAAAATTTGTTACTGATAAGTAATTTTTTTTATTTTTCATAGACTCGTGCTTGACTACGATCCCACCAGTTGGGGTAAGCAGCAATGTAATCTGGTTGGTACAGCGCACTGGTCTAGAAGAATCCTGTTCACTCTTTTTTTGAAGACCCCTTTATATTTTTTGTAGAACTTAATTTCAAGAATGTTATAAATTCACAGACGAAAACGTACTAACTGATGTCATTACGAAAGTATTGCAGGAATTTTAGTAACTATAAGTTTGTTCCAGCGTATTGATGTTCGGTGCTGAACATAGGTCTCTCTTAGAGGAAATATGCTGGGAAAGGACAATAAGAAACTTTCTATTCCGTTCCTTGAATCATTCCCTACTTGCGACATGCCGAGGACTTGCTGGCGGTTAGGTAATTCTATTTTACATCCCGTATAGGGATAAACATACGATCAAAATACATTTTAGTCCAACTAACACTATCGTTACACAATAGTGTTTCAATTACATCCTGCATGACTTCCTGCAAACTTGCGTAGGGGTATTGTTTCATCCGGTGGAGGGTTGTCTAGCGGTGAGTTCCCCGTTACAATGATGCCAGTTACTAATAATTACCACTTCCAAGTATTTGCCTGTTTCTCATAGTATATTTAGAATCATATCACCTTATGTAGGGATTGACTATTGTATATTAAACATAAACACCACTCTATAAATAAAAACTTAAAGATTTTAATATTTTTTAAGATCTGATGGTAATCCGAAGAACGTCTGCTCCGTCTCGTATATTGGTAAAATAAAATAAAGTAATAAAAAAAATGTAATTTTGATACCTGATATAAACGTGAAGTATAAAGCTTAACATAACGATTGCTACTTCACATAATTGCTTGCCCAATCCTTACATAAACACGATGCACTGATTTCGTCAACGAAGCGACTGCCAGCTAACTTATTATGTAAAGAGAAAGCTTCTCTTCACAATAGCTTACCTTTACATCGCACAGTTGGTGCAGCAGCCATGAATATTTAATTTGTGTGCGTTATTATGATTTGTCTTTGTTGTTAGTGTGGACTATACTTGATATTATGGGAGCTATGGTTACTATCAGCCTTAGATACGTATTTGAAAGCTGGGGTCACCTCAACGCTTTAAAAAAAATATTCAATAGTTTCGGCTACATTTGGGCCATTACAACTATTATAAATAATTTGTTGTAAGCGATGATGATGTTGGAGGGGCTTTCGATAAAAAGTAAAAACTTTATTAATGGAATAATATGTTTAATTATTCGTCAGCCGGTTATTGCGTGACTGCAAGTTGTACACAGCATTGATGCCTAGGTCACATCGCGCTATTCCTGCCACAAGGCTGTAGCTGAATGACAAATGTTAAATAAAGTTGAATACTTTCTTGACCTGGCCTTGTTTTGTTAAATAACCCTGTTAGTAAACATCGAATATTAAAACAAATTTATGAGAATTTCTTAAAAAAAAATGAGACATGAATTAGTTGTGTTTATTAAATTAAACGATAAGAGCATAAACATTAAGACGATATTAAGTCATAGGTTCTGTTCATAATGCAACTTAAGTTAAAATGCCTCGCCTGAAAGTATATATTGTTGTAGGTAGTGAAATTCCTGTATAAAGAAATTTTTTTTTTCTCAAGGCGTAGTTGCTTCGAGTTGCTGTGTATATATCCTATCACCACATTGTTATATTCAGGCTTGTCATTGATGATTTTACCACGTGTAAAACGTTACGTCGTTCTGCATTTGGTGTAGCGGAAAGAAAAGAATAATAAAAAAAGTTAATTAATATGCTAACGAGGTACTATCTGTGTTATTATTAATATTTATTAACACATTGTAGTACAAGGAATATGCCAACCTTTGCACTTTTGCAGGTTTAACAAGCTATCATAACCTGTATCTAATTAAAGTTTATTACATGAAACATAACAAAGTTGTACGTTTTAATCATACAGTTATTTTGTTGATACTTGCTGGAGAGGATTACGACGAACCATTTGCTCTCCGTGATGTTAAACTTGGTACATAAGTTAAAATCACATTTTTCTGCGGCTAAACGTATAACCTCTTGCTTTTCAATAACAGCAGTAGAATCAGTAAAACTAAATTTAAATTCTGGTAAAAGTCAGACCTATTCTTCTTTTCTTTGTCTTCGCCTGAAAGACGATGTTCGCTGCTGACTTCTTCTGAGGATCTTCATACAAATACTAAAAGTGACGTTATCTGGCATCCCATTACCATAAGTAAGATGTGTCGACGGTCATAAGACAAACTAAAATAATAAACTAAGATGGTTTATTTAAAAAAATACTAAGTTGTTACAATGTGTGCGCTGATTGTGTTAACACGGTGGGCCTGTGGGTGTAGGGGTGAACGCATATTGGCGCGGAGGGCGGACGGCGGACGGTCGAAGGCGCGGGCAGTGCGGCGTTTATCGACGCAGCCGTGGCGTGCCGAGCTATGTATGCCGATTAAGGAATATCTCTATAGAGCTATCTTTATCCCCTGTGTTTATTCTTAAAAATCAAAACAAAAGTTACATTATTGATATTTTTCTCCTAATTATTTTAATAAAATCTTAATGAAAATTGATGTCTTATTATGAACGTTGTACTAAAACGTTGACGTAAATTTTCGAGATGCTTTCACTAAACTATTTATCGAGGTAAATTAATGTTATATTAGAAGGTTATTAAAACTGGATTTAAAGCCGTGATAGCTTAGTTGCTAAAGCGGACGGATGCGCTATGAAGAAAAACATTTGGGAGGAAACCGACAAGTTCAAAGAACGACAATTTTAGAAAACATGTAAGATTTACTCTTGACTCGCCTTGTGAGAACAGGCCCTGAGCTCCAGTAATGGGAATAATTAGAGGGTGGTTTTACGTATTTCTTAACATGTATAATGTTTTAGTAAACCTGTTCTTTATGTAAACTATTTCAATTAACTTTAATCACACTAAAATAAACGTTGGCACAGCGGTGTTAGCTGCTGCTTATTTGTATGTGTGGACAGATCTCAGCCCGATAGCGGGCGAGATGTCGACTGCACTGTCGCAGCCTTTCTAACCCCTCTCTCCCCTCGAGTGTCATTGAACGTCTTGAGGACTGGCTCATACCGTCTTTAATAAAGAATGCAAAACGCAACACACAAGGACAAAGGACTCGATAATATATTAAGAAAACAGACACAGTAGCAAATAAACGATGCATTTTATATTATAATTTTTAATTGTAAGCAATAATCAATTTAGATAAATTGATAAAATTCTATTAGTATAAGTTTAACCGGAGGTTGTGGCTCAGATGTCGCACCTCCGGCTCCGGCTCCGCACAAGATAATTTCACCTGACCTCTGTTAGTTCATTGACTGCTGCATAGTGTACCCATATCTAACTTATTAGACGGGTTAAGTTACAAACTTACAGGAGCTTGAAAGTTAAACGCAACATAAATTTTTCTTCCTTCGAACGTGTTCTTTTGTAATTTTCTTTATCTTAATAATCACTGATACAAGGAACACGTGATATGTTTTGTCCATAACATTTTTCTGCTATCTCCTAATTAAACAAATGCAATATTACTTCGTCTTTTCCTTCATACTTTTAAAATGTCTGTCCTGTATTTTTGTTTTTTAATTTGTGGCATTTTATCTTCGGTTTAGTATTATCAAAATAGTTTTAATTGTTTACTTTGATGGAATAGTAGTTTTAGTATACGCTAATCTAGTGGAATTAATGTGACATCAGTATATGAAATGAGTAAAATATCTTATATGTTACAAGTGTCCGCCTTTAGTTGCTAACTTTAGCCACTTGTTGGCTAACCGAGAGCCTACTGTGTATAAAGTGTTTCGATGTTTATACGTTGATAGAGAAACAAAGAGGAAATTTACCTCGAGTCACGTGGGCGCGATAACACTTTTAAACTATGCAGGCTCATCTTGACGCTGTTTTGACCGCGAGAAATCTTTACACTCGTGCTAATATATTCATAGATTATATACGCAATGAAAACTGTCTTCCTCTTTAAATATGCAATTTTCATAATATTGTGTACCGTGTTAAGCGACTCTCGTATTACTTTTTAACAAAACAATTACTCGTATGATTAATGTATAAGGTCAGTTTACTTTTTTGTTATTCATTACTTTTTAAAAGACCATGATGTCGTGTATTAACGTCAACGAGTACGGTAATAACAGTTTTTTTATAGATTAATCAAGTTAGTGCGTTGTTACTGCTAACTGAATCAATATCCGTAATAGGTTAATAACGTTAAGTGTATTCATCGGACCAATGTAGTCGCTGAACTAAAGTACTGCCCTGTTGGAGACCATTGCAATCCTAACATAACTTGCTGTGTAAAATCTATTTTCATGTCTGAAAATTATACAATAATAAATAAAACAAATTATTACCCGATATTTCTTGTAAGAGTGATTATTAATCCCGGTGCATAGCGTGCTGGTGTGATATGTTTTGTCTTACTTAAACAGATTAAAAACATCGACTCATCTACTTCCAAAATATCAAAAGTAACACCTGTCGAATTTATCTTCTATTGGTAGTGGATTAAAAATTTACTTGCGACCTATTTTATGATTGCTTGTGCAAGGTAATTGTGAGGAATGGAAAATCTCCATAAATACATAGTATTCGTTTCGGCGCCCAATGCCACTTCGCAAACGATCTCAACCAAATCGGGTGCAGTTTAAAAGATTTTAAGCGTTCTTAAAATTCAAAGTACTTTACCGATTGAGTAAATTACACAGCGTTTTGCATTCATTTCTAATAATTCAACAATGCTCGTTTTGCAATGTTATTAATACATATTGAGAAAATAATGAATTTTTAATAATAATATTCATAAACCAGAATTGTCAAGGTACTATTAGTAAGCATATTTAACATTTAAACTTTAAAACTCTTCACATAAATTAACATTTCGATGCCTATTTCGTCTTACACAGACAGAGCCTACTACCAAGTGACCAAAGCAAAAGACTCCCCATAGATCTACGAATATAAATTGAGTATAATTTGACTTCATACAACATAAATTAAACTTTCTCCTGGGTCACCTTTTAGATTTCTTTCGAGCATTTAACTTTACTGAACAAAACCTTCATTTGGTTTTTGAAAATAACCAAACAACAATATTCATTATTTTCATCACCATCATTATTAACAGCTTGTAAAACAGACGTGCTTGATCATCACATGTAATCAAAGGAATTTTTGTAGAAAAAAAGAGACTACTATCTCATGATATTTAAAACGTTTAAAACACTTCAAAACCTCATCCTGATTATTAATTAAGTATGATATCATTTCCACTACGCGCAGTTTTTATTTAAGTAGGTATAACTTACCAATCCAAAATTTAAAATATTTTATGGAAATTTTAAATATTATATTGGTGTTTGATTCATTATTCTTTTTCTTGGTATGTAAACGACCTAAAAGGAACCAGTTAGGTTACTGAGGTTCGATTGGTCACAGGTGTTGTAAAGTTTGGATGGTTGATGGTTTTTTGAATTCTGCTGTTGCTATAACTCCAATACTGTTAATTTATCGCGATAACATCATAGTTCTGTTCCGGTAGACATAAGTACGATAACTAAGTTATGCTGTGCAATCTCGCTTTACCATTTTCGGTCTCGTTGTCAACATGAACTGGTAGCTCGTTTTAGATTACATGGAAAATGTCAGTTCTTAAAGTTTCTTAGGTTCATGCAGTCATTTGTGTTTGTGTTCCTGCGGAGAGTTTACGAGCGTTGTCCTATCGTGCACTCTGCAGCCAGCGAAGATTCTAGATTCAGAACACTGGATATTTTCCTTTCAATAGTGTGCTAGTTCAGCGCTTCTAAACCCTCTACCGAAACCTTATATAAGGAATAAAACTATCTGTTTGTCGGGATTACCATGTGAATCACATTTTCCAATGTCTAACTAATTTGTATAACGACACTGATTATAGATATATATGCTTATGTGTCTGTAAACATGAAAGATATTCAATTAGTAATTGTGTTGTAGACGTTTTTTATAATCTTCGAAGTATTAAAAAGGATGGCAAAACAATTACTATTGAATATTTATTCTTAAGCAATATTCATTATAATGTGTTGTACATGAAATGAATCTATAGACTACTTTTACTACCTAACGATTTGGAGATGAGACTTGTTGAATTTATAATTTGATAAATAAATAATTTTTTGTTTCAAAAGCTCGTTATTTTTTTTCAATAATCGCATGTTTAGAACCATAGTCTCGGCTACTTTATGTCTCACAGTCCGTGAGTTCCGCAGTCGTAAACCTGTGCCTATCGCTGATATGCCATTATTATTCAATTCGCTATTCTATAATTCATTGTTTATGTTTTCAATTAATTTCCATAGCATATAAGCTGTAAAACCTTTAGCATAATTTGACAATGAAACCTTACTGTGAAAGAAAATTATGCTTCGTTATCATTGTTCAAAGACGAGGCTCATCGAGTCTTCTCAAAACGTTAAAAGGTAACGTTTTATATATGTTTAAATTTTCTTTTTTACCTTGTCTCAGTAGTTATTTGTTACTTACCCGTAGTTAATGTCAATAAAAAAAAATCTTTTAAATTAATTAATTGATGAATATCGAAAGTGTTATATATGCAAATCTAATTATAACAAAGTCAAAGACAACATTAAGTAAACATCACAAATAAATATAAATAGAGAATTTCATAGACCATAAATAATTTTCACGATACATTTAATTAATGTATAACATTTACAATAATTTGAATAACTGAATTTATTTATAATAATATAGCCATAAATTATTCAGAGGTATTTCATTTGCACGGTGTATACGCTTTGATGTATTTTGTCAAATTAACTACTTGGCAATACAATAACAAGCAAAGGTCGTACATAAATAAAACAATTAAACATTTGTTTAATAGCTCCGTTCATAATGATTGCTGTTATTGTTTTAATTTAAGATAAAATAATAATATAGTGACCAGGTGGACACTCCACTTCACCGACTACTATGCTCCCCAAATCGGATGTTTATGGTGTAACTATCTCGTCCTATATCCTATCGTAACGACAAATATGACGGGTGGAATACCATTTAAGGAAGTGAAATATTCTAGTCTAATATATAAAATTCTCTTGTCACAATGTTCGTTCCCTAACTCCTCCGAAACGGCTTTACCGATTCTTATGAATTTTTTTATGCATATTCAGTAGGTCTGAGAATCGGTTACTATCTATTTTTCAAACTCCTAAGTGATCAGGGTTGCCCACACCAAAAAATTTTTTTTTATTTTTTGCGATTTTTTTTTCGATTTTATTTTATTATTGTGTGGCATCAAAAACACATACAACCCTAAATTTTCACTTTTCTATCACCAACCCCTTCTTTGTAATAGTCATTTTAATATTTTTGTCTCGCTCGATATCATCAACTATACATGGCCACGTATCAAACCGCGTGGCAGTAAACTCCAAAAAAAAAAAAATTATCACTTGGTAAGTGATCCCCTCCACGTAGGTACCGGTGTCACATTCCTTGACATATTTTTTATTAAAGTGAATTTGTTTCAGTAGATTTTTGTCATTTTTAAAATATTGTAAAAATCTTCACAAGAATTTGTCAAATTAGTTTGATTGACTTGAAATATTTGCAAAATTTTATGAAAATTGAAAATTAAAAATTGAAAATTGAAAACTGAAAACTGAAATCTGAAAACTGTAAACCGTAAACTGGAAATGGAAAATTGAAAATTGAAAGCTGGAAATTAAAAATCGAAAACTGAAATCTGAAAACTGTAAACCGTAAACTGGAAATGGAAAATTGAAAACTGAAATCGGGAAACTGTAAACCGTAAATTGAAAATGGAAAATCGGAAAATCTGAAATCATCTGACATCTGACATCTAGAAACCAGAAACCAGAAACCAGTAACCAGAAACCAGAAACCAGAAACCAGAAACCAGAAATCAGTAACCAGAAACCAGAAACCAGAAACCAGAAACCAGAAACCAGAAACCAGTAATCAGAAACCAGAAACCAGAAACCAGAAATTAGTAACCAGAAACCAGAAACCAGAACCCAGAAACCAGAAACCAAAACCAGAAACCAGAAACTAGAAACTAGAAACCAAAACCAGAAACCATAAACCAGAAACCAGAAACCAGAAACTAGAAACTAGAAACCAAAACCAGAAACCAGAAACAGAAACCAGAAACCAGAAATCAGTAACCAGAAACCAGAACCAGAAACCAGAAACAGAAACCAGAAACCAGAAACCAGTAACCAGAAACCAACAAACAAAAGTTCATATTAAATTACAAGCTTCTCTGCTGTCTAAGCAATGTAGGTGCGTTCGTAACGCTAAAGAGTCAATTTGCACTTTATTACAGCTGCACAAAGTACAAATCAATCATTCTATCAAAACAGTGTGCGTATGCGCGTCGGAGGATCTAACGCCGCGTGCCGAAATTAAAACGAATGAAATAATAACATAAATAGTCACAAAATGTAAGAGCTAAAGATCCACCATACTGATTTTCAATTTGGTCGGCTTCGCGATATTATTTCTTTTGTTTTAGTTTTTTTTGCCCCAGCTATAAAATAGGCAGGAACAAAGAACATTCCAATTTTTTTGACAGAACGAAGTCTGTCGGGTCAGCTAGTATTTACATATAAAAATCTTTCTCTTTTCACTTTATTCTTACCATACTCCAAGATTTTATTTATAACTTAGACTGGGGTATGAAGGTTGAGCCTAAAATATTATTAGATGATTGTTGTTTTGTCGCAATAAATTGTTTCGATTTAACTTCCAAATGTATTCATACTTATCTCGTCGTTGCTAACAGTAATAATTCCAATGTTGTCAACATGTGAATATTTCGCGATGAGCCGTGTTATCAGGCGCATGCGTACCGCCTGCTCCGCGCGTGCCGACTCGCTCCACCCTACACCGGAACGCCATTTGCTTACCGAGAGCGACTCTATGTAATATTTGGTTTACATTGACGCTTACATATACCAACTATTTAAATTAATTAAAAAAAAATGTTTGTTTACTGTGTGTTAAGCGCTTGTCTTATAACACGGAAGTCCTTGGTACGGTCCCGTGCCCGCGTGTTGTCCAGTTTGGTTAAAACCCGCCTGCCACCCTGTAATAAAAATCTGCTGCCATAACACCATTTCCGTGTTCCGGCTATCAACATATTAGCCAGAGTGAAGATTTTCTTATATTAAATATTTAATTTTTATTACAGTTGTGATACAAAAATAAAATAATGAATATGTATGATTTGACATTTCAATTGCTGGCATCACCTCGGGATCACTAAATCGCGTAAATAATAAAATCAATGTAATAAGAACATGATAAAAAGTCATTGTAATATTTGACGCCGTTTGCGACTAATTGCCCGATAAGTCGTCGATTCGCGTCTCGTTTTAATAAGGTGCTCTGTGTAAATGTGTGCGAGGATGCCGATGGAATGCCACGGTCACTTGTTCATGTGTGCGTGAGTTACTGCTGTGTGCGGATGACGTCTGCCGCACGCTTCAACGACCAGTTCTAAGTGATCTACCCGCCTCCCCTGTTCCACAAGCAGAATCGATGTAAGCGGGGCGAATGGTGAATTTGCGGAGATCGAGCTCCTGTGGTGGTTTTGCGCAGTACGTGATCACTGTTGCCACGTGAACGCGTACCACAACGTCTTGTATGTGTGTAACCTCGTTTCGGACACACTGACACGCGCCATTGTGGGTATAAACACGTAGTAATTCGCGAATATCATTATCCTAATGAATATACACTTTAGGAGCAAGTTGCTGCCATTTTGTGGTGCAATTAAAAACGATGTACATATTCATGTACTAAGGTGGTTTTAACGGAACCATATTGGTATTCCAATGATATTGATAATCAGTTTAAGTAGATAGTTTTAAATATAGTCACGAATTGACCAATGCGAAAGAATTCGCATCAAAATAACAAATGATAGGTGTTTTATGGCGGACTGTTAACGCGGTATTGCAGGCATTTCCCACGGTTTGCTGGCGGTACCTCCCTTCCCACATTTACCCACCTCCCGCGCTGGCCCGTGCTTGTAGTTTAGTACGGGCTTAGCATTCAAAGTGGTGTCATCCTTTTGCGACATTATACTTTAATACTTATTGTCAAATGGTCTTGTGTTAGTCGTAAGTGACCCAGGGGCTTCACTTTTGTTGTTAGAAGGATCGATACAATAATCAATGGTCTCTATCAAAATTAAATTACCAAAAATATCTTTTCTTTAACGTTTATTAGCCCGTAAATATTTTATTATTGTACTCCATTCTAATCAGCCATATATCGATGAAATTAATGTCAAAATTGTTCTAACCTTTACGGACTTTAGTTGGAAAAAACAGACAGATCTAAAGATCTGATCTAGTTAAAACTAGTTTTTATTAAGTAATAATTAGATAACTATAATAAATTCTTTAAGTAAAGAAAAATATTAATAGTTAATGTGTTATTAAAAACAGATGTTAAGGCTTACACAAGTGTAATGAATTTAAATTCCGCCACAGTCATAAGTAAAATATTTGGCTGATATAATTATTTAGGTGAGATAACGTTGTAATTAAAAATTCTGCATCTTCTTTAAGTTATTAAAAATGTTATTTCTTTAAAGCATTATAAAATGATGTGTATCTACTGGATTTAAAGTTTTATCAAAGTAACAGCGAAAATATTTATCCCAAAAAAGAAAAAACCGACTCTTGCCGTAAAGGATTTACGACGCCCTAGTTCCAGTGGTTGCGTAAACGAATATCTAGATACCTAAGTGTGTAGTTTTCTTGTGCACGAAACATAAAAGGCCATTCATCAATATAAAAATAAAATTAATTTGTTGTAGGGGAACGACTCGGGTCGTCTCGCGCGTTATTTTCGTCGCCACCTTATGCGTCGACAATTATTTGGGAATTTCGAAAGATCACCCTGGAGCGTCGGTCGTTGGCTTCAATGACTCACGCTTTTGTTTTTGGTTAAACATATTAAAATTACCCTTGATCAAACTTTGTAACGAATTAGCAAAAAAATAAATAATAATAGTCACGAGTTACACGTTCCACAATTCTTCAAATAATTCTATGAATAACTTGACATATCGTTACCAGTATTGAATCCTAATGATCATTATTCATATATCCGCCTTAATAAGTAATTCTCGTAATCCAAAGTTCAATAAAAAATTGTCGTCAATATTGTCTAAGCGCGAATTTTAATTAATGCGGTACAAAACTAGACAAACATTTGTTTGTATATATAAATGAAGGGTAATATAATCAACAAGGATAATAGAACGTTCACATCGTACATTGCACGGGAAGTCCGTTTAAAATCGATCCGCAACGTTAAATTTGTTTCGAGCAGCAGATACGTAACGTCATCGCAGCGTTACTTGTACCTACACGCCACGGGTAATTTGGATGGTGCTAATTATAGGTGCTATTGCGGTTATAATAAGATCCTCCCAACTTCCCAGAAACGAGGCCGCCGGCTTTATTAATATTTATCCAATACACACCCGAATGCTCGGTCCCAAGCTAACTGACGCAGTCAAAGAAAACACGCCGGCCAGAAATAAAGTCGTAAAGTACCGGAACGATTTCAATCGATGTTCTCGGTGTGTATATTGGATTATAAATGCGCTGAAAGTGTCGATGAAATAACCGTTGACGAAATTATTTTAAATTTAACCGCTCAAGGTGTCCCATGCGTTCAATTACAGGTTTTTGTTCATCCACAAATTAGGTATATTTACACGTTCTGATTATACAATATAACAACAAATTAGAAACTACAATAAATATTTATTTACAGGGCATATATGCCTTGTAAATAAATATAATTATAAATAATATAATTTATAAATTTCATTGCATAAATTTTTGCTGTAATAAACGAAAGAGTAAGAACATCAAAGAAAAAAACCAATCAACCGATTGAGCACATAATTTTAAAGAAGTGGCATTTACTAGAACATTGCCTGTCTGCAGGAGAATAGCTATCTTTGTCTGCGAAGTACGTGTAGGTACTTTTGAAGCTTACGCTTAATTCTTTTAAAAGATTGGATATTTTAATGTTAGTAATTATGACAATAAAATCTCTTCTTTCAAATAAAAGACGGTATTTTTGGATAAACTTTCCACTTAATTTAAATGAAAATTATTGACTTTGGTCCCTAAAACTAGTAGTTTGAAATTGATTACCTTTAATTTCCAATAACATAAACAGACGACTTAATGTTCACATAGCTAGAATTGAAACGATCTCACATAAGGAAAGAGTAAAGGCATAATCTACATCGTTGACAAAGTGCGGGTCAACGTTTGGTCCAAGCTCAGTGCGGATAGAACCCATGCTTCTTTAAGTAGTATAGCACTTAGTTCTACCATACTAACAACTGAATTATCACTGCTTTATTTCCGATTACCAATTGCCTTATTTGAATCCGGAGTATTGATAATTGACAAGCGCAAGACTTTATTTTCGTGAAATACTTTCGAAACGGCATGCAAAATAATTTAAATAATTGTTACATAAATTTAGTAAGTATTATAATTCCCACGTTTCCATCAAGGTAGATAGATTTAAAATATGGTAAAAGCTAAATTGGCAAAGATGGTAAGTAGTTTAAGATGGTGCTATCGCCTTCGGCTTCCTCAGAAGCTGTTGCAGACAAACACGCATATCGCACGACACGCATATATAACATTCTGTATTGAATGACAGACGTGCCTCCCGGGAAAGTGAAATTCTCATAAACTTATTTAGAAAATCGCTTGATCAGTAATTTTATTTAAATACGTATAATTTTGATTCAGTTTTTATTTTAAATAATGTTTTAATGAGGATTGTGAAGATAGGTTATTTTTTATGTAAAAGTTTAAATATGCGTCCTATATTGCTGAACAATATTAATTGTTTTTAGGTTTAACCTATTGTTTTTTAACGTTTATATAACAAAGGAAATTGTGTTGCACACCTACCGTGCGTGTGTATGTCACTGAACTTTAAATCGACTGGACCAATTTAATGAAATTCTTTGCGTGTATTTAAGTCGGTACTTGGATGGTTCGGTTTTGAAATTAACTCGGCAGGAGGCGGTACGGTTGATAGCGTTATTGATTTTTTGAGATTTTGTTATCATATCAAAACATGTATCATTCAAATTTCTAGTCCCTGTCCAGTCACAAGATTGTTAGTCAGATCTGTTATTAAATCGAAAGCACTTTGAATGATAAATAATAGAAATGGTCTGGATTTAGGCTTTTTATGATCATATAAATACATAAAGTACTAAGTAAACGGTCATACCTTGAATTAAACTGCAATCATTTTGTGAATGTTTTAAAGTAAATTTAATTTACTTGTAATTCGCGTTATGCTGTTCTCGCTCGCAATCAAAAAATATTTAACACTTTTACAGTGTTAAATATTTTTTGATTGATGTCAGAACAAGTACTATAGGTATAATATGCAGTTCTGCGGTTGTTGGATACTGGACGCGAGCTGGCCACACGCCAATAATCTGGCCTCAAATTGATTCTACAGTTGCTGTACCGAAAGTTTTAACTCCCGATGTATGTATGTATTAGAAGTGTTAATTATTGATCGACATTATTTTTAAAAATAATTACTAATACATTAAATAAAAACTGAACCCTAAATTGTTATATTTTGTTTACATCCATCAGATTATTTTAAAAGTTGTTTTTCTATTAACAGAAATGAAAGAAAACCACGTTAATATTAAATGATAAAAGAACTTCATAGACTAGAAGTTTCTTATTACCAAGTCGTTTAAACTGTTAATATTGGATTACAAATAGAACTCGCTTTTTGTTTGACAGTTTCATGTCGGTGAGCTTTTGATACAATAGTCGAGATACCCGAAATCTGGCACATCACATCGAAGGTGACACCACTAATCTGTATGAACATGTCAGTATAGGAGTGTCGCAATTAATATATTTCAATGACGTCGTGTGTTAAATGTTTTAAATCTTTTATTCATGTTTGTGTTAGTTGGTTTCAAATATTGACAATTGTATTTATCTCTAAAATTATTTATTTATAATATAAAGCGACAATGAAGCTAGCTATCTTCTTGTACTTATAGCAATTAATTTGCAAACGGCGTGAAGAAAATTTTCCAGTTGCTGGTTGTCTTCCCTCTTCTGCAACTATTGCAGTGGTTCGTCAGCTCTGTACAATAGTTTTAATTATAACGTATTACTAATTTGAGCATCAAGCATTTTTCAAATATTTTGATGCCATCCATTTTTAAACACGTGAATTATAAATATAAATTACCAGTGAACATTTCACCAATTAGGGATTATGAAAATTGCATTCAAAAGTTAGGCGCTTATATAGTTTGGAGTTTTATCTCCGATGCCTAACATTGTCGTAAGCTAAGACTCGTCGGACGTCTGGCTATTTGCCAACTTACTTCACTTTAAATTGCTTTTACCTCAGAGACAGTTCTCATGATTTTCACCAATAAAGTCCTAAACTATGATAACCCTATCAGTACAGATTTACTCTTTGCAAAGTCAACAAATCTGTACATTGAAATGCATAGCGCTGACGATGAAATATTATCAAAATAAAGTAATGTATTATAAATATCCACACAAGACCAATAAAGGTATTTTTCGTGAAAAAAAGTTGTAAAAACTTTCTAAGTACTGTAAAAACAAGTTCTGTTTATGTTACAATGATAACTTTTATTATTTATCCCTCTTGTAAGTGCCCCAAAAACTATTTATTGAACCCTAAGTCTACAGTGCAAAAATATGGTTAACTTTTACAATATAGTTTTATTTAAAATCGTCCTTACAGTTTTTTTGCTTTTCATTAATTATATTTATTTAAAGTAACCCACAAATTTAATTATATATCATTGATCGTAAGAAGGAAAATACATGGTTTCAGAAATTGGGCAAAAAGCGACAAGACAACTTTTGCTCTTGGTAAAATGGAGGTAAAGTACGCTAAACATACCAGGGAGCATGCATTGCTCTCCGAATGTCGTAGCAAGTTTATTTCCACTGGCCCAACGCCAGGAGCCTCCGCTTGAAATTGCTTTTACTATATAACGGAGCAATGATATCGCGACACTGCACAGGATACCAGACTTACCAGCATACGCCGCGTGTATAATCGAAGTGTTAGAATTATGTAAAACCTCCTAAAGAAAAGTAATTATATTAATCTATATTATCCAGGTTTTTGTCTTTTCTGTTTCGATAAAGAGCGGTCATGGAAGTCACAATTTGTTTTTATCCAAATTTTTATTATGCTTAAAGATTTTTAATCTGTTTCTTGTAAACTGACAAAAATGTTCTTATTAGGAAAATATAGGCGCTTCGGCCTTTTTAATTAGGCTCGTCAAAAGACTGGCATAGCTTGCCATTGACATTGATCTCATCCGATTATAATGTACGGGGGTATCTAAGGAGTACATTTACCTGCTTCTAGATTTGTATGTTTTATCACCAGTCCATTCCATTTAATACCAGGTGATATTGTGGTTAAGCACTAATCTCTACAATCTAAAAAAAAGGGTTTTCTACTTGAGTGTCTGAAAAGGAATAAGATGTTGATTACAATGTTTATGTTTTCTGCTGAATACTTTTTGAGAGTGTATGGCAAAATTCAATAGTGTATCACAGTAGACATTACAATAAGGTCTACATTTATTTAATCAGAATACCTGATCGCTTAACACTACTTGCACAACAAACAAAACAACATACAAGCGATGCGCGCCGGATCATTACCAACCCAAATTCTAATGACCCATTTCAATGGACTCCTTTTCTTTTTCGCTTCGGTTTTAATCAAATTATAGGTTGAGGCGTATTATAATATTTCAATACGTCTCAACCGATATCGTTTGAGGAATTTTAGCTTTTTATTGCTCGCTTCGTTTTCGTTTCGATTTAATTTTATCAGTCTAGACGGAGCTAAAAACCTGTTGGAACGTATATTTTGATATTAAGCTTATTAAACACTATAAAGTGTTTTTAATTAAGTAATGGGCTAGTACATGATTTCTATTTTACATGAAGTTAGGTATTTTAAGTGCTTCCTGAATGGCCTAAAGATTCTTTTATTATGAAGTTAAGAAAATCTTTTCGGTAGTCTTGCAATTTGATGAACCTTTCGTAGGAAGTGTTTAGTGTTCAATAACTTTCCATTAAGAAGCAAAAACACTATAACGTTCTGGGTAACGGCGTATGTGCACATAAATTGTTAATCAAATAATTTTTCGATACTTAAAATCCTTGTGAATGTTTTTCCTCGTGTATACAAAATAATATTAAAACTTAAATTCTGTATAATAATTTGCTTCCGCAAATTGTTAGCATTGGAATAACATTATCATTCTTATTCTATCCATTACGCGATAATTTACAAATACCTGCAAGTAATAATAAAGTATTTACAATAGATATAGCAATTTTCAAATTTTAATAGTTCTCAACGTTTTTTGTTCATATTTCTCTGTAAAGGAAAGGCAAATATTGTGATGAATCTATGGTTACTTTAGTTTAAAGATTTAGAGGCGATACGGATGGGTTCTAAAACATCCGCATTGAGTATATACAAGCAAGTTTTAAAATATCGCCAATAAGAGGAATGTTCAGGAGTAACAGACTGCAGAGAAAACCATATTACTAGTAAAGTTTTTAGTGTGAAAGTGAATAGAAAAAAGAAAATGAAAGGATCGAAGTAAGAGTGAATTGATAGTTGCTATTTTAGATGATGATAGAGATCAGTGAAGAAAATATACACAATGCGCAGGCCCAACGAGAAAAGAAGAAGAAAAAACTATATAAATACTAGCTGACCCGACAGACTTCGTTCTGTCAAAAAAAATTGGAATGTTCTTTGTTCCTGCCTATTTTATAGCCGGGGCAAAAAAATCTCCTGAACAGAACCGTCACCCTGGTTATGGGTGGAGTGTGGCGTTCAGCACTATATATATATTGATCTAATAACGAATATTTAAATATTAGTGGGTTCCAGAAGAGTGGCCAATTATATTTACTTTAATAATTTTTTAGGAACAAATAACTGCCGCATTCCAAATCTTTTTGACAGAATGTAGTCTGTCAGGTCCGCCAGATGGTAACGCGGTTTGTGCTTATCTGATGTATTGACGTGAAAACGAATGCATTTTATGTCGCGCGCCGAAACTAAAACATAAGAAATAATATCGCGAAGCCGACCTAATTAAAAATCAGTAGTAATGACCTTTGGCTCTTACATTTTGTGACTATTTATGTTATTATTTCATTCGTTTTAATTTCGGCACGCGGCGTTAGACCCTCCGACGCGCATACGCACACTGTTTTGATAGAATAATTGAATTTCAACTTTGTGCAGCTGTAATAAAGTGCAAATTGACTCTTTAGCGTTACGAACGCACCTACATCGCTTAGACAGCAATTTTCAATTTTCAATTTTCAATTTTCAATATACATTTTTCCATTTTCATTTTCCATTTTCCATTTTCAATTTTCAATTTTCAATTTTCAATTTTCAATTTTCAATATACATTTTTCCATTTTCATTTTCCATTTTTCCATGTTCCATTTTCCATTTTCGCATTTTCCATTTTCAATTTTCAATATACATTTTTCCATTTTCCATTGTCCATTTTCCATTTTCAATTTTCAATTTTCAATTTTCAATTTTCAATTTTCAATTTTCAATTTTCAATTTTCAATTTTCAATATACATTTTTCCATTTTCCATTTTCCATTTTCCATTTTCAATTTTCAATTTTCAATTTTCAATTTTCAATATACATTTTTCCATTTTCAATTTTCAATTTTCAATTTTCAATTTTCAATTTTCAATTTTCAATTTTCAATTTTCAATTTTCAATTTTCAATATACATTTTTCCATTTTCAATTTTCAATTTTCAATATACATTTTTCCATTTTTCCATGTTCCATTTTCCATTTACCATTTTCCATTTTCAATTTTCAATTTTCAATTTTCAATTTTCAATTTTCAATATACATTTTTCCATTTTCCTTTTCCATTTTCCATTTTCAATTTTCAATATACATTTTTCCATTTTCCTTTTTCCATTTTCCATTTTCCATTTGCCATTTTCCATTTACCATTTTCCATTTACCATTTTCCATTTACCATTTTCCATTTTCCATTTTCCATTTGCCATTTTCCATTTTCGCATTTTCCATTTTCGCATTTTCCATTTTCCATTTTGCCATTTTCCATTTACCATTTTCCATTTACCATTTTCCATTTGCCATTTTCCATTTACCATTTTCCATTTTCATTTTCCATTTTCAATTTTCAATTTTCAATTTTCAATTTTCAATATACATTTTTCCATTTTCCATTTTCGCATTTTCCATTTTCCTTTTTCCATTTTTCCATGTTCCATTTTCCATTGTCCATTTTCCATTTGCCATTTTCCATTTTCGCATTTTCCATTTTGCCATTTTCCATTTGCCATTTTCCATTTACCATTTTCCATTTACCATTTTCCATTTTCGCATTTTCCATTTTCGCATTTTCCATTTTCAATTTTCAATATACATTTTTCCATTTTCAATTTTCAATATACATTTTTCCATTTTCCATTTTCCATTTTCAATTTTCAATATACATTTTTCCATTTTCCATTTTCGCATTTTCCATTTTGCCATTTTCCATTTTTCCATGTTCCATTTTCCATTTTCATTTTCCATTTTCATTTTCGGCACGCGGCGTTAGACCCTCCGACGCGCATACGCACACTGTTTTGATAGAATAATTGAATTTCAACTTTGTGCAGCTGTAATAAAGTGCAAATTGACTCTTTAGCGTTACGAACGCACCTACATCGCTTAGACAGCAGTGAAAGCTTGTAATTTAATATGGACTTTTGTTTGTTTGTTTCTGGTTTCTGGTTTGTGGTTCCTGGTTCCTGGTTCCTGGTTTCTGGTTCCTGGTTCCTGGTTCCTGGTTCCTGGTTCCTGGTTCCTGGTTCCTGGTTCCTGGTTCCTGGTTCCTGGTTCCTGGTTCCTGGTTCCTGGTTCCTGGTTCCGGGTTCCTGGTTCCTGGTTCCTGGTTTCTGGTTCCTGGATTCTGGATTCAGGTTTCTGGTTTATGGTTCCTGGTTTCTGGTTTTTCGATTTTCGGTTTTCGATTTTCGATTTTCCTTTTTCCATTTTCCATTTTCCATTTTCCATTTTCCATTTTCCATTTTCCATTTTCCATTTTCCATTTTCCATTTTCCATTTTCCATTTTCCATTTTCCATTTTCCATTTTCCATTTTCCATTTTCCATTTTCCATTTTCCATTTTCCATTTTCCTTTTCCATTTTCCTTTTCCATTTTTCCATGTTCCATTTTCCATTTTCCATTTTCCATTTTCCATTTTCCATTTTCCATTTTCCATTTTCCATTTTCCATTTTCCATTTTCCATTTTCCATTTTCCATTTTCCATTTTTCCATGTTCCATTTTCCATTTTCATTTTCCATTTTCCATTTTCCATTTTCCTTTTTCCATTTTCAATTTTCAATTTTCAATTTTCAATATACATTTTTCCATTTTCCATTTTCCATTTTCCATTTTCCATTTTCCTTTTTCCATTTTCCTTTTTCCATTTTCCATTTACCATTTTCCATTTTCTGTTTTCCATTTTCAATTTTCAATATACATTTTTCCATTTTCAATTTTCAATTTTCAGCGGTAAATAGTGTCACTATCACAAAAGATCAACAAAGTAAAGTTAAGACTTAACTACAATTTTGAATCAATCTGAACTTAGGACAGTGGTGTTCCTGCCTAAATTCTACAATCGCTGCACACGAACACACTAATTTACTGCATGATACACTCACATTGAACATTCAACTGCATTATGCACAAAAAAATAAAAATTCAACCGATACAACGCGAGCTTCACGCCCAGATTCCCTATAAATTTCGTAAAATATTCTTCTTCTTCCCAATTGATGGCATGAGCACGGTTTGTGAGTGAGCCAGTGTCATGTGTAGACGTATGAAATAAAAGAATACAAATCCTTAAAAAATTGTCTGCGTGGTGGTCAATTTGGCCGCCTTTTTCTCGTAAAATATTATAGCTGCAATCAGAAATTGTTGGTTGTCAATGTCAAATGTCAAAAACAAAAATATTTTTTTAAATTGTATTTGGTTTGTAAATGACGGGACGAACTTCAAATATCTGACTGGTTTGAAAAATAGATAGTAGTCGATTCTCAGACCTACTGAATATGCATAAAAAATTTCATCAGAATCGGTCAAGCCGTTTCGGAGGAATACTCACCATGCTCACATATGCGTATGCCTCCGAACATTGTGACAAGAGAATTTTATATATTAGTTTAAAAAAGTATCGATTAACGGGACGTTCACCTTGTTTTCATTAGATAGAAATTAAACATAACCTTGACTTTACCCCAGAAGCGGGGTGCCTTAAAGATTTTCTTCGTATAAAAAAAATGTGCACAAGGATTAGGTGCTAGAATTCATAATGATAAATTTAATAATATGTAAAGAAAAGGATCTCCAAAAAAGAAAAGGATTTTTCAAAAGTACCATTATGTTTCATCGAGTATTAACCTAATTGAAAAATATTTCGATTTAAACAATAACCGTAACATTTTGACAGAAAAAATCCTAAAGTCGTTGTCACTCTCAATTAATAATATCCAGAGTCTAGACTTTTGAACGTGAAAGTTGAATTCACTTAGTTTTATAAGTATCAGAGCTTTAGATTTAATGGACGAACAATGTAAAAGGCTGCAAATGCTAAAAAAATCTCAATGAAATGAATGGAACGACAGTTTAATCTATACTTTCTAAGCAAAACTAAAATAATTTAACTTAAACAATTTGCTATTAAAAATGATAATATTCATCACTACATTTTAAAACTTTTAGTAAACATAAACTCAAATATTTATTAAAAAGCGGCTAAATGAATAAAAATCTCTTTATAAAGCCTTTCGTAGGTGATTTGTAGGCATCTGCCCTTTTCAGTTTTATTTGCTGTGGAAAGAGACGGCACTAAGGGGGTTTCCCCACCCCGGGCCATAGTGGGAGGTAAAAGATTAACCCAGTTTTGTTATTTGTCCACTGTCAGTCGAGTACCTATTCACAATGCGGCCGTAGTCTGGCCCGCTGGATTCTTTGCCCGTTTAACGTAATTGTAAATGATTAATGTGCCTGTACTGATGTAATAGCTGCTAGAAATTGGGAACCAATGCTCCAGCTTTGATTTATCACCGCGCTTTAGGAAACAAAATAATAATAAAATCGAAAAACACCCACAACAAAGGATCTCTCAACATTATTTTAATAAAAGGTCTATGCCGTCTTTGGACCTAAATCATAATCTTACATGTTACAACCGCCAGGGAAGTTTAAAAAACCTATTTTTCAAAGATAACTTTTCCTTGCAGACGGTAAATGGTGGACCACGATTTCCGTATCTAGACTCCGAACTGTGTTTAATAAACAGTAAATAAATAATAATAAAATATTAAGTTATAATAAGGTCGGTGCTTTTCGAATACGCAAGCAGAAGTACCAACGTAACAGTGACCATCGAAAGAGTGGACGTTGCTAAAACGTGGAGACCAGAAACAGCGAAATTCTGCACAATGCTAAAAATCTAAGTGACGTTCCTTGAAAGAGACCCATGTTCAGTAGTGGATGGCAGTCGACTGATGATGATGTTATCTTTTCTTTATAACATGGAGTTTTCCAAAAAGCACTTCATCTTTATTAAATGTTTTATCCCCTGTTATACATAAAAAGTTCTTAATAACATACGAACTAATTATTGTTGAATAGGCTTTTCGTACTCACTTTCACTATAAACATAGCTCCTAAAAAGGCGAGGTATTTGTAGAACAATTTTTCATAGCATGAGAAGCAAGGTTATTTGAGACGCAGATCAAACGCGACCGTTAATAACGTAAAACCTTAAAGTGAACGGGTGAATGACAAACGTGCATACTTTATGTTGTAGTATATTTGAACATAATTTTCAATACTATCTTTAAATTTCTCTTTGAGTTTATATTTATTTTAGAAAATATAAAACCACTAGACGAGTAAGTCGTTCACTTATCGGTGAGTTATACGAGTTGTCCCCACAGCCATTGACGTCATTTTTCACATTGAAACCCAAAATTCTTCGATTCATCTAAGTGATACCGCATCACATAATTATTCTGTCTAACATTATTTAACCATATTAAATTTTAAGAGTCACTGTGTGCCAGTTGAATATCCTAAGCGAACAAGTGACGCTGGAGCATGTTCGTTCTCATTTCACTTAACATTATAAAAAATAGACCGAGCCCATGTCTCTCTCTCATTAAAATAATCTGTAAAGTGGATCTAACAAGTTAAAGTTACATATTGTTATAAACATACTATTTTGCATTCTAGTGATTTTTTTTAATCACTTTAGATCACAAAAAAAAGCTATCGCCGCATTATTAACGCTTTAAAAAGTTCGTTTATACAGAAACAAAGGTTACTAAAGCGAAATATAAAACAGAATAATTATTTTACAATGTTCATAAAAGTTGTAAATTTTATTGCACAACCTAAGTTTGTTTTTTGCCATTATATAAATATAATCGAATGCAGTCGAAATGTTTGTAACAATTTGTAGATCCAATTATTAAGATTTATTGAAGCCATATCGTTAGTTGGTCATGTGTGTCATAGAATTTTATGACTCTAACGACTGTCTAATTAATGAAAACTGAGAAACAAGTTCTCGGCTATGGATTCGCTTGCATGGAAATTAGAAATCGTCTGCACGATTAATATTGTTGATAGATATACAATTTAGCTATTACATTTTTCACTGGTGGTAGCTTTTTGTTGTAGGAGACCATCTGTGTAGACAGCGCCTATTTATGCCGCAAATTGTTTGCAAACATTGCTGTTGTTATTTCCGGTTAGAATGGTATTGTAAATCTGGTGAAATTACTGTACTAACGAAATTTAATATTTTATATCACAAGGTGGTAATACACAAATGTGGTGTACGTCATCCTTACTAGCGACTGTTATGCATTGTTGTCGAATTACAAAAAATATTGCAAAACAACCTATGAAAAATTCTTTTTGTCAATAATTGTAACAATTTTAAATAATTTTCGTTAATTTTACTACACTTGAACTTAAAAAAAGCTGTGTGAGGAATTTTTTGCTTTTCATGTATAAAAAGCAAATCTACATACAATATTCGCCAATGCATTGTTGCGAATATTGTATGTAGATTTGCTTTTCACACATGAAAAATATGATGTTATTCGATAAGTTATTTCATACTTGTCTAAAATTAAAAGAAATAAAGTTACAATGTTTAATTATAATAAACTTTACGATGCTGTAATTAAAGCATAACCAAGTAAGCGAAAAGTATTAAACTACGCTCCTGTGACCTAACCCGCCGCGATTTTTAAAATCAGGAGAGGGTGGGACACAACGACCCCTCTCGCCTCTCATCCTGCAGACGAAGGGTTGAATGCGACGAGGGGCCAGAGTAGAAGAAAACTGTTATTAAAACGCTAGAGATTACCGCCGTGCCGTTTTTTTTGTTTTTGAGATGACCAGGTTTCACTTACTCGGCGAACTACACTTGAATGACAAGGACGTAAGTATTTGTAAATTCAAGAAGTACGCAATTGTACGAAATAAATAATAAGAAAAAAAAACTTATATTTATTGTATTTTATATATGTATCCTGTGTTCCGTGTGGCTCAAAATAGGCAGAAATTCGCAGAACTGACGGCCAACCTCCTGTAATGGAGAGGCACTTTAAGAAGAAGATCCTGTGTTATGATAATAACATAAATAGCTAAAATTGTTAAAAATACTTTCATTTGAGGAACATATTTTTAATGAAGTCTATATATAAAGTATGTCCTATGTACAATTAAGTTGTCAAAACCGGCAAAAGTCACTATAATCCAAATGAAAACTCATTTTTGGCGTAATTAAAAACATGACTGCATTTTTAAAAAATCTATTTATTTGTTATAAGAACTATACACAGGAAATAGAGAAAAAAGGCGGAATCAATTAAACATTAAGCCAATTAGTACAATGGATGGATCAAGGTATTCTCTTAATTCAGTCACACGTATAATCTTACTTGTCTAAATCTGAGTGTCCATTGAAAACGGTTAAGAGCCAAGCGACGAAACAAATGGCAGCGCTAATATTCCTCCCGGCCAATACGCCCGGCGTAATTTAATCCAAGCGCGGCGGGGCATCCAGGAAAATCTATAAATCTGCCGCCATTAGAGCGGAGGACTCCCCGGGACTCTTATTTACTCCGGGCACAAATTCAGATGACAATGTTTTAGGGGAAGGAGCTCCGTTACTGCCCCACGTAGCGTTTCGCAGGGCTGGAGCCAACCAACTTACTTACGCAGACAATTGAAATTGTCTAAATAAATTACTTTTAACAATAGAATAATTATAAAAACCAGATTATATAAAATGCCTAAACTATTAAAAAATGATGAGGTTATGAAATCTTAAAATTATACATCCATTAGCTGCAGAAGCTGAAGAAGTTGTTGAAGACAGCAGTAGTTTTCTTAATCTGACCGCCCAACTTCAGTTTGAAGAAAATAACGTAACTGTTTCGTTTTCGTTCATAATTTTTTAGGCAGTTACTCGAAGATTTAATTTGTTTGTTACTTTTCAAAACTTGAAGGGGACAGCCCTTGGTTTACCGCCCCACCCCGCCCCCCGTCAATTACCAACCCTGACCGATCCGAGGCGAGACTTATTGACGGACGCCTCGTCCCGACTCTTTGTTTCTACACTAACCTCAATTGATCCGTAATTCGATCGAAGGCTTTTAAAATATCTTTATTCTTAAATTGAAATACTGTATTAGCTTGCTTTCGTTAGACAACATAATTTTTATTTCAATTATGACCCATACAAAGGTTTGTAATTATTTTATTAGTTATTACTATAAATGTTATTATGTTATATCTCAAGTTCATGTTTTTTTCATTCCTTCATAGACAGCATTCATTTTTAACTAGAAATGTGTAATTTTTAAGGACTAGATTATTATATAAATGTCGAAGCCCTGCCTCTTAAAGTGTTTTTAAACACATATGATGTTAGCGGTTCTGGGACCACCGACATTCTTTTGAGGAATGCTCATTGTTCAAAAACGTAGTTCTGCAGAATCTTCTTATACGTGTCGATTGTATCGGTATCAACGATTTGAGGTCTGTACACTTCGGCGGACGGGGCGAGACTGTGTCTCTGCCGCCGGCGCGTTCCTATTTACACCCGCACTAGAATTACAAAAACATGCTTGAATTATAGAAATAATTCTAAATTTAACTTAAAATTACTAATCATGAAATTTTATCATACTTATGGTTTTCCATCGCGGTAACGCTGTTATAAATAATAAAATTATAAACTATCAACCACTGTAAATATTTTTACCAGAGAATTACATGAAAACTTGAAAACAGATTTGTCTTCTACATCGGTTAACAAAACTAAAAACGTTGCGAGAGTAACTAAAGAGCACTCCATGACGACCGCCACCCCAAAGCGGAGAGGGTGGTGTGTGAACGTATGCGCGGGGGTTGGAAATCATTCCGCGAATGATACAACATGCAGCAACGGCTCAATCGTTGCGATGTATTGCAGCGCCGCGCGATGGCGGCCGATAATCTAGTTACCTTAACGGCAAAGATTATTCGTGATTATCAAATGATAAATAATGGAAAAACGAGGTAGTCACACTTCATTTTCGCTGTGTGTTATTAATTATTATAAATGAACATAAATTATTACGTTACGATGACAAACATGTACAATGTGTACAAACACAGAAGGTAATTTTTACAGTAATATTTAATTTTCTTGGACAAATTGCCTGACACACTTCTGCGTATAGATATTTTTTTATTTTATTTCATAATTTGTCTTATCTTGAATAAGACATTGGTTATATTATACCAAACTTTATATATTTATACTTACGTTATATTATACTTTTGTTATGAATTTAATCCGTACAGTTATTTATCTTAAAACAAACAAACACCTCCTTATCTTCCCTCTGCTGGGACTCGGGGCTTTGTTTCACATGCAGAGATGTGCTTGAAAGTTGTTGGTCCTAGAACATGTTGCTTTCTTCATGTTTTCTTTCACCGGAAGAGACACGCTGTGCAGTTCAATCGCACCTAGCTGGTCTATCGCAGCTTCAATAGAATTATTTAAAATAACTGTTAAATTTATAAATATTAAAACATCCTTGACCGTACCACAATGTTGTTAAGGTTTTTTTTATAATTGTTCCTCCCGTTCGCATCCCAAAGTGCATCGGGCGTGTTTACTCTGTGTCGCACAGAATAACGTGGGGCATCAATATTTCATGCGAGCGGGTAATATCGGCGGTTTAAACTGGCCGAGTCGTTATTGCACATCTGAACTTTATGGGGAGGGGCCACCCTAGCTACATAAATTTGGAGAAGTGCACTGCTTTTATGGAAAGGTGAAATACCCGACGGTGAAGCGTATTGATTTTGTGCATTGGTTATCGGATTAAAGGTTGTCTATGTTACTAAATGATAAAATTTTATTATCTATTATACTCGTACAACTACTTCAACATTTGACCTCAATTTAACATGGTGTTTAATGACAATGAGCTCATGGAATGGGAAACACGCTTGAAAATATCGTTTTGGCTCTCACAGGTTATCAGAATACAACAATGCTGTTGTTCGACAAATTTACATTATGAGCTGGGAGTGCGGAAAACTACCATCACCCAAAAATTCATAATATATATCCTCGGGATCAGACCGGGGACATATGGGCAAGCATTTAGCCACTACGCAAAGAAGGCAAGTATATAATAGTTATAAAAATCATTAATAATAATCTTAATTATAGCAGTTTTCCTGCTGTTTATATATATGAAACAGATCCATTGGCTTCAGAGGTTATATTTTTTTGTCATCAAATTTTTACAGTTCTACTATAGCAATTTTGACTAAACTATTCCGCTTGACAGTTCCAAAGTACTTTGACATGGAGTAAATGTACACACCGTCAAACCTTTTTACATAAGATTGATCCACAGGGCCGGCGCGCTGTGCACGGGGGTTCTTTACAATCATCTCTCGCGTCCAGAATGGCGTCCCCTTTCAATCTTTACCGTAATAAATAAAAGGGGCAATAAAATGCGCGGAGAGACACTCTCCCGCGTTCCTACCACCCTGTTATATTCGACCTCATTGTTGATGTTTTCATGGTTTTTCCTGTCACTATTTGTATATATATTTTGCTATCTAACAACAGTAAACTAGGTTTAAGCATCTTGATGTAGTTTTATCCTTCATATTAGTTGTATCTATTTTAACTAAAAAAAAATCTTAATCCAATGTTAATTGCAATTTAATATATTAGTAGGTCTCCATACTGATTCTGCATAACATTAATGTAAAAATTTTTTACTCGATCGTTGCAATCTTGATGAATTGGTCGTAGTCATCGAGTAGTTGTAGTAGTCATCCATTTCACTAGGCGCCTCCACTTCACCTGTATCACATATATTGTTACTTTCCAGTTCTATGTGTTGCACCTAGTAAAATCACTGAAGTAGCTCGATCGACCACATCATATTTCAGAGTAATGTGTTCAGTGTGGTGCGCCTCATTGTTATGGCCAGCTTACCATTTACCAACTATCTGGTAGTCCTGAAAGTCTCATAACTTATTTGTTTACATACAAAAAAATTTATATCTTTGCGAAAATGCAATTTGTGTTGCAATCTAAATAAACACGTCGGAATCAAGGGGCAGAGAAAGGGTAATATACAAGAGAACAATTATCCCAACCATTCAAAAAAAAATCTCAGAAAGTGATTTTCCTTTTTATATTTTTCGTGACAAGAAAATAAGTGTTGTTTTTTGCATAAAAATGCAACAATCATTTTAAGGTTAATAACGCCCGAGGATTGTTTTTAGTAAAATGACTTGTTCTGAAAGTGACAGGTGATGTGACATATTGCCAATACGTCGGGCCGGGCCTCAACTGGCCTTGCGAGCCTTCTACTTGACTGTACCTATAGCCTAATGACATTTCGTAACAGTCAGTGGATATTACTAAACCAGTTAACAAGCATTTACTAACACCTAAACATTTACAAATGTTCAAAAAGGTTAGAATTATAAAACTACAATCTTGAATAAATTTAGCTCGCTGTACTGACTTTACGTACATCATTACTTTACTATGTTAACAATATAACAAACCTATTAAAAATTTATTTGACAGCCTTGTATCTCAAATGGTATAATTAACAATTGCAAATTGATAACCAAAGCGGGTAAACAAACTGTTTAATAGAAATCGGAAGACGGTTTACGATAAGAAATTGAAATTAGCGCGTCAAAAGATAACGAGCAAAATGCACCATATAAAATTTATTACTATGATAACTATATAATTAACCTCTTTAATGAAGTACAGAATGCAAATAAAGCGTGCATTTTTAATCGCTTTCCTTATAGAAAGGAATTTCTTGTAATACAAGCCTTAAACAAATTGACAAATATTCCAAAAAAGAAAACTATCGCACGAGGGTCGCATGTATCGCACCCTCAGCGGAGACAGATATTATGTAAAAACCTAACGGGAGTCACTTCAATCAATACATGTTAGTGGGATGATTTAAAAGCTTTTCTTCAATACCTCTGAGCAAGTTTCACCCTTAATCCTACAGCACAAGGTAGATGTTCATATATCGCATTGATTGGTTTTCCTCTAGACAATGTGAACAACAAATATTCGAACAGGCGAGATTCACTCTTATTACAAAGAAAAATAGCGTGGACCGATCGTGCGTTACTCCGGAGGGAGCTCGTGGAAGAGTTAGACTTTTTTTTGTGAATATAAAAATACGAGCCCCATTTTACAATCCCATTGTATCCGCTATTGATCCCCTAATAGTTCTAGTTGGCTGGTCTTACTATCTTAATAAAAAGGGATAACATGATTCATGCGGCATACTTATTTATCACAAATTTTCTCTGAAATAATTGAAAATAACATAAAAATAATCACAATATATTGTACTATGTTAAATACAATGAACTAGTAAAAAGAAATATTATTGAAAACTTATACAAAAACTAGGTTTTACTTTTAATATTTATTATACAAATCAATAAAAACCGTGAGCGTCAGTAAAAAACTAAAATTTTGTGAAACACCTACTTCAAAAATTTTCATAATCCACTAAGTTGTTCAAATTAAACAAAAAACCTGTTTTTCACTTACAATAGTGTCGGATAAAAATGATTAAGTTAATATCCACTAGTTAACACGAAGTGTTTTTTTTAGTTCGCACTGTTACAATTAACCGCGGAATTAATTAACTAACTGAATACAGGTCCGATAACGATCTAATCTTGCATTGTTAAACGTGTTTAAATTTAACTAAATCATTTTAATTAGTATGATCTGTAAAGATTATTCACTATCGAATTAAAAATAATATTAACCGGATTCATCTAACTTCTTTAGTTATATAAGTAAGTATATTTTTCTAATAACTGATATTGGTTGTGTTATTTTTTTTGTTCTTAAAGTTTTTGTGTTGTTGACTTTATATCCGAAATACTTTGTATTATACATAAAGATAGATCAAACAGTTTGTTTAGTCTCTATTTTATAACTAATCCGTGTTAACGCGAACCTCGGAAAACTATTTTAAGTGTCAAAAATAACGAAATTATAAATAATAATGCATTATAAAATATAATTGCTCATAGACATTAGACTTGTGGAATTTAAAATACAATTGTAAGAAATGTACAAAAATCTACACATTTTATTTTAATTAGACAACCTTACCATGCCCCATAAACTGTGGTGCATACGGGTTCATTATCCTATTAATGGTTGTTTCCCAACATTTTTCCAAAAATACACTCAAAGTACAACCACGACTCGGTTACAGATTTAACCGTATGTTGATTGTACTCTTTACTATCGGCGGAAGTGTGTGTGATACTACAATATATTTAAAGTATTTTGAGAAGTTTTTTATCAACCACGGACTAACAGTTGACTTCAATTTTACGAGGGTGTAGCGAGCCGGATGGGTAAAAAGTGGTATGAGGAATCGAACCCGGTACTTCCGTGTTACAGATCGAGCAGGTTGCGGCTGCGCCACGGAGACGTTTGGAGTTAGCTACGGGGATGAATCGCTAACGCGATCGCTACGAGCCCGTAAGCTACGTTGTTACGTAAGCCGCGTAACGGGCCGGTCATCGGCCCCCCGGCGACCTGCGCGCGCGCCTGTCGTCGCCCTACTCGCCCGACGCGCCCGCTATTGATAACTGACGCAGACCCAAACGTAAGCACAAAACTTTCAACTGTTAAATAAAAAAAAATTAGGATGGTAATATGATTATATTCTTACATAAAAATAATAACACTGCGTCTACGTAACATTATAACAGCACAACAGACATAGAAACAGGTTTACATGGTGGGAGCACACATCACTGGAGGTAGGTCTCTATTACCGGAGACCGTCTGGATGGGTACCACCGCAGCTCCTATTTCAACCGCCAAATAGTGATGTGCAAACATTACTGTGTTCCGGTTTAAAGGGCGCTGTAGCTAGTGTAATTACTGGGGTAACGACACTTAACACCTTATGACGACGACCGCAATGTGGTGCAGTGTATACCATCTTAACTAGCACCTCGTTGTCATGGGCAAGCGTATCATTTACCACCAGGTGAACGTCTTGCTCGTCTCTGCGCATAGTAGTATATAAAAAAAAAACATCCTTAACATTCGTAATTAACATTAAAGAATAGCTGATTTTTTTCAAATACAGAGTTAAAAGAGAAACTTATTTGAATCTGGAAAATAAACAACTTATATATTGTAACGTTCTGCCTTCACCCACTGGTATAAAACCGAAACGTGGTTTATTCTCTTTAAAATTAATATATCTACTTGCAAATGTATATCTAATCATATAACTACGAAACTACTAAAAAATTGACAGCACTTGGCTTAGCTTTTTAATTATTTACCGAAATTCTGTTCATGGTTGTAAAAAAACACATTGACATATATAATATAACTTTCAGATCAGTAAAACTTAGTCAAGTATAGAATTCTGTTCCTATAATTTTTGTTCAACATACCATATGTATTCGGTGTACTCAGGTATTCCTTTAAAATATGTATAATTTGTACATATGTATAAATATTTAGTCGGAATAGGTCATTTATAAATAAAAAATAATAAAATAAAAATATATATATGTACAAATATATATATAAATATGTATATATATATATATATGTATAAATATATATATAATAAATATATATATATATATATGTACGTGAAATAATTTTTCACGTACATAGCAGCGAATATTGTACAAATAATATCACGAAAACTGCATTACAATTCAATTAAGTTACAGATGGGTCGAATAAATAAAAAATGTAGAAGTCGTTCTCTCTGAATGGTTATAACTTAATCTATGGTGTTGGTACTAGGACGTGTTTCGTTCTCGTTAACAGATCTTCCCTGCGCGCGCCGCCGCCGCCGCCGCCGCCATGGGACGCCAAACATCGTGACGTTTATGGCTTTTATTATAGCTATTGTTGGGACGCAGCGGCATCCACCACATAATTGGTCAATAATATGCTCTAAGTTTACACTATGTTTGATATTTTTAAAATCTGTTTAGATTATATATACAAAATAAACTAAATAGTATAAACAGCGCACATGTATACCCCACTACTGAGCCTCATCCCAAAAGAGGAGAGTCAAGGCCATTTATCCACTACGCTAAACTCGGATGCCGGATATCATTCCCATGATAGCTGTTGATCTTGAAATATGCCGGTATTCTCTTGATGATTACCTTCAGAATCTTGTGTTAAGTGGGGATCGAACCTGCGCCTCCTGAAGACGGATACTGCAAACAACTGCAATTACAAATAAAGCTATCAGTACTACAACGTAATATTAGATATTAAAAAATATTTTAAACGTTTGCTGCTATGTTAATCGAGTGGTCACTTGTAACTTAGTATCGTCTATTTCTGTCGCCAACAGCAGTCCGCTAACATCACTGTGTTTCGGTTTGAAGGGTGCTGTATCTAATTAAACCATTGAGCTAGTAAGAGATATTACTTTATATCAAGGTAATGTTCTGTTCCTTTAATAAGAACATATTTTTCGTGACAGAAATCATTCACTTATAAATTATTAATAATAATTCTTTAAAGAGTAAAAGTAAGCTTATTTCGAGAATTCTCGTCTTATAACGCATGGTGATTTCAAACTAAAATAACTATTCAATTAGCTAATGATGGTTTTGAAAAAAAAACCGCAAATTTTTTCATTAATTCATAGAACAAAGTGAGCTTTCGTAATAATCATAGCAAAGATTCAGTATTGCCATACGTTTCAAGTTTCACTAAAGAATGCTTTTGCAATATTCTACATTGGGAAAGTTTTTTTTAAATATTGCAAATCTGATTTACGTACTAGTAACATTATGTAATCTGGTATCTATTACAAAAAAAGCAAAGAACCATTTTTATATACAAAAAAAGTACAGCATTTCAATTTATTAAAATTTTCTTTGAAAAATATGTGTATGTTAGATAAAAGTGATTGTGATGCAAATTGTTTATTTATTTACCGAAAACAAAGATTTTCACAAAATATTTACGAACAAAATTTAGGATATTTATAGCAGATTTTTATATTTATCAAACGATATGCAAACTGCTGATATTTGGATTAAGAGTTTTTATTTTTATGAGTTTGCAACAAGTGGACGAAGCGCACATAAAATTCCTTTTAAGCAGCCTCAAAAACAGTTTAATTAAGGCATTGCGGAAAACATTTATCGTTTTTTCTTGAACTTATCTTATCGTCAATGATATTAAATTAAAAAAGCACTGGTTTAAATTAACCAAGTGCGAATTCAAATCGCCTTTGAAAAATAGCGGGGAAGCGTATGTGCTATATTCTATTGCTGATTAAAACATACTACATAGAGTTGAAACAAAATTACAATTTCTACTTGCTACAAAGCTTTTTTACTATAAAATTATTTCATTTATTGATCGGAAGGTGTATTAGATAAATAATGTGATGGTGTAGGATAATGTGTCCACACAAAATAACTTATTAATAATCAAGTGCTGTCGGTAACTTCATAGATGGTATCCGACAATGACTAAAAAGCTTTAAAACATAGCTTATTTAGATAGACGCGGGTCCGTTTTCTTAACAAAGCGATACTTCCGCAATACGGTACAATGGCTGTTGGTGGTTTTTTTTTTTTTTTGTAGAAACGTTACCATCCATCGCGAGCTCAAACATCGCCGATGATATTCATCTATGTCTACTTAACGGTATAAAATAATTGATCAAGTGAAAAAATATAATGGCATTGTAACCGCAGTTACGAAATTTGATTAGCAGAATGGTCACGATGGAATTCGTCTAAAATGGCATCCGATGAGAGAAATTTATAATGAACGCCCGCCAATGGACGCGATATAATTTTTTTATTGAATTTTACTACACATGAAAAAATTTAGATTAAGCATATTAGACACTTTATGTACGATATTTTTAAGTAGGTTTTTTGTAATTTATTCAAAGATATATTTTGTAGTATTTCAATGTATATTGGAATGAAGTATTACATAATGGAAAAAGTCGATTTTTTTTTTTAATAATTAATATTTTTTTTCAATAAGCTTTACTATGATGTTAAGGACCATATACATGACGAAACATCGCACCTCTAGGAAGTGTGCAATCCATGTTCTGTATCATCCCATCCATTACATTAGATTTGATAGAACATAAATCTTTCCAAAATAACACTGACTCCTTCCCATAATTATTTGGAAGGATTTGTAAATTTAAAATATTTTAATTTCAATAAAGAAGATAGTTGAATTCTACCACCAGCTTGAGAACCCATTATTAATAAAATTAATACAAATACTGAGCACAACACTAAGATGACCACAGAACACAGCAAGCTTTTTCTGCGAAGGTCAGACGGTAGACAATAATTAAAAACTTCTATGTACTACTGGGATCAGAACATCTGTAAAATAAACAGGATATAACCCATATATAGCTAAAAGAATATTTCATATCAATATTACTCATTACTGTTAAAGTTATTATTGTCAAATCTAAATAGTTTTGTATAGATTTGACAGTTATATGAAACTCCGAATGTATGTCTGTTGCAACAACCTTCTCCAACGGGCCGGAGCGCAGTTTCACACATCCGAGGCGTTAGTTTAGTCGCGTTCAGGGGCAAGTGGAACGGTACCGCGGGCGACGACCCGAGATCACAGTCGATAACTCATCGCCGTATTTATTCACTATTATCAAATCGCAGCCAATGGGCATCTCAGACTGCTGCTTTCTGCACTTAAACCGGCGAACTTTCTGGAATGCTCACATTCCAGACAAATTTTACAACACAACTGCATAAGAACCAATCACTTTGATTTCATCTTTTAGTAGTACGTTTACAAGTTAATTATCTATCTATTAATTAAGCGGCGAGACGAGCAGGACGTAATTGATCCTGTTACACCTGCTCATAACAAAGTGGCTCTTTTAGAATGGATACACAGCAACACATCATGCTCCTATTGCTACAGCGACAATCAAACCGGAACATAGTAAAGTTTGCATGTTATAGTTTAGGAATAGGTTTTGCGGAGTTATCGATCTAGATTTTTCTGGTAATAGAAAGCGTCCATCTTTCAATCAAAGTATATGTCCTATGGCTACCTACTTATTTAACATCATTGTTGAATCAAATCCACTGCTGAACTTTTCCTAACCAGCGGCTTCCTGCGACCTTCATCAGATTGTCGATCCACCTTGTACCAACACTCCTATTTTACTGGTACCAAGCCGCTACACGAAGATGTTGTTACACTTGAAGATATAATATGTATAACGTTAAATATATCTCCAATCTCTTTAACGTTTTTATAAGATGACACTTAAAACAATTCGATATAATATTTTGATCTGTTTTTACTCAATGGATATGTAAAAAAATAGTGTGAAACGTCATGTTAAATCTCCAAGAAAGCAGAATGCGACTGTTTATACAGTAGTGGTAATAAATTACGAGGGGAAATGTTTGACAACGTACGCTAATTTAATTTAATTAATTTGATATGCATTTAGATTACACGGGTAAAAAAAAAGAATTACACATTAAAGCAGTTACATCAGTAATTTATTAACATGTAGAGCTACTCGCTCTATCTTTATTGATCTATATGTGTATATGTAAACAAACTTTTCACTAAATGCTAACATTATAAAGATATTAATTTATGTGTTTAGTAACTACTTAGTTACGACTGAAATAAATTTTTGTTCTCTAAACTTTTTAAAATTCAGGTTACAGAAAATACTATTTATAAAACCTATACAAATAATACAATATAATACATACAATTAGTACATAATTAATGTCTATTAAATTTTCCAGGAATGTGAGTAAATAACGTGTTACTTTTGCTGCTAATCATGACGAGTAAATATTTTAATTAAAATGATTATAAATATTAATATGACAACATTGTGGTTCGTTCTAAAAGGTTTGTATTGTCCGATCAATGTTATTACGGAAGATATCTTTATTATCTTTCGGCACTTAAATTCAGCACAAATACGATTTAGTACAACGAATTGTTAATTCAAAGCGTGCAAGGTTGAAAAATTTGTCGATTCACGGTGATTTGACGACGACATTTATATATCACATCCGTGTCCCGTGAGTAAAAACGCTTACTTGAAAACAAATTACAGTACTGTTACATTAAAGTAAATCATAGAACTGGTTTGGAAATTGTTCAAACACGCTGTTTATTAACTGCAACATTCCTCATACCTTCAACACTTCATTAATTAACGTCAAACTGAATCAATTTAAATATTGGTTTTAAACGAATTATCTCTCACGAATAATTATAGAATTTATGCATTATTTTTAATATGTGATTCTTATCGGAATTTTACAATACTTGATGTTTAAATGTTCATACTGTACCATAAGATATCAGCAATCATTTTTATACGACATATATCTGTGATGAATGTTTCCGTGGATGATTCCGTGAGGTTGTACGCGGAGACTGTCCGTGTTAGTGTAGGGTGTATTGGATAAATAGGTACCAAATAAACAGGTAGCATGTATCGCTTATATCGGTGTGATATTGAAATGTCGGAACGGGTTTGCCCCCGGGCGCGCCGGGGAACGCGGTGACCCCGCGGACTGCGAGCGAATACGGAATCGAGCCTCGGGATCTGCGCTCACCAAACGCGCCTCGTGAGCCGCAGCGAATTAGAACTGGCGCCGACGCTTTTATTGTCTTAGACCACTATACACTAGAACGCCTAGGTTGATAGGTAACTTACTTCAATGACTTTTCTAACAGTCTCTAGTGCGTGCACAGGATTGGTAAAAAATGGCTGTAATAATGAACAATGCACTGATCTTTAGCTCCTTGTTTAGGTACGATTTTAGTTTGTGTACATAATAAAAATGTTTAATTTTTTTTTTTATTTTTTAAATCATTTGTAACATTTTTTTAATCCACTGATTAGTCTTACATGTGTTACATTTAATCATTGAACTTTATTTTTGTTAATTGACTTGAATAAAGTATAAATCTTTTACTCAAACAAAGTTGGAAAAATATAATTATTATTTATTTGTGCTACTTGAAAATATTTTTTGACTTTTAGTCGTTTTAAAATAATCCGTAAATGCAACATGTGTCGTAGTTATTGATTTCATAGACCGAACTGGGCAAAGATCGCCATGTTCCGGTTTGGAGGAGGTTATAGCTAGTGAAATTACTGGAGTAACAAGACCCGGTGAACGTTTTCCTTATTTCTTGGATTTTTTTTTTAAAAAATCAAGTTAAAGTACTGCGTGTGATGCGTTCAGTGTGAAATGTTTTAGTAACAACTTTAAGTGATTTTATTTTTGGCGGGTGACGTCACGCTCACACACGTATTCAAATTCGCGATAAAGCCAGTCAAATCTCGGACGTTACCTTCATACGAGCTCATTTGTTTTTACCGCTGTCATATTTAAAAAGGCGACCTGTTAACTCGCAGCAAGGTTGAAGATGCATAATCTTTAGGCGCTGTCGCGATGTCCGAAATGACTTCTGTCCTCACTCAGGTAAATTAAAAAAAGTGAATGACAAGAGGACCTCTGATGTTAAATGGCAATGTGTCCTCTAAAATGGAGAAAAAAAGCCTGCAAGGCTGGCGGCGCGATACCAATCGCTACCACTGTATTCCTCGGCGGACATGGGACTTGTGACCATTGTATATTGTACAACGAGTTTTTAGTAAGCACATGCTTGTACTAACACTTTAATACAGAAGCAATGAAATTATTCTCTATGAAAATATCAAAAGTAAAGCTACCGTTGTTTTATCTTTTAACTAATATGTACAATCGTATCATTAATCTATGATTCATTTCTTTATAAATAACTTAATAAGATGATTATTGTATATATATTTTATAAATGTATTAAATTTCCTAATTTTGATAGCGTTATATTTAACCTTCACCTCATTTCGAAGTGTTTTATCAATTTTTATTTTAGTTTTTTGAACTATGACATAAGCAGAAGCGAATTAACAACTTAATATAACTTTAAATCATACCTTTTTAGGGCTGTATACAGATAAGCAAAAAAATAATAGCATTCAACTTAAGAGCTGTTTGTTTAATTGATTGTAGCTTGATAATTAAAAAAATCTGCGTTGTACGTATTATGTTAATGCTACTGATCGAAGTGAAGATTCAACCGTATTTCGTTTATTTACATTATATAATTTTTTTGTAACGATGGAAATAATTACTACAACTTAAAATACTATTAGTATTAAAAATTAAGAACTGCTTCTTTCTCTTCCCATCTTTTCCTCAACAATAGCGGTAGACAAGTATTAATAATGAATAAAATTCGGTTGTATCTAAATCGTATGACGGTAAAGTGGTCATACTTTAGGAAAATCTAAAAATCTTCTAGAATGAAACACTTTTCAATTCTCGGCTATGTGGCCGGCCCTGCGGAGATGCCTCCGTGTATTCAATACGTACGTAGTGGTGATGCGGTGGTGTGTCGGTGAGTCCGCATGGCTCGGCCACCGTGCGATGTGTCGGTATTTATCCCACATTAGCATGCATCCGTTTCATTGATCCGACCTCTTTGTTCACTCGAACCCTTTATTACGCGAATCCTCCAAAAAATTATAACTTACCTTGTATTTTAGTACAATACTGCCGTGAAGTATCTGGTTATGGTTTATGGAAACTTTTAACATAATTATTTCAACATGTTTACCAAATTTTATAAGTTTGCCATGGAACGATTAATTTATTTGTGAAAACGTTTAAAATGTCTTCACAGATAAATCACTAATTTTATTTATTAATTTTTAATGTACACACAAAAGCTTTTGCAACAAAATTATAAACAGCACCGCGGGTCATTTACAGATTTTCAATCAGAGAATACCGAGCGCGATCGCCGATTACAGTTTCTGTACTATTAAAATTTGATTAGGAACATTTCAAAACACCTCTCCAGTGTTTACGAGTGGGATGGAAGCGCAAACACTGTGTTTACTTTATACTTTATCCCGTGCGAGTATGTACTGGCGCAATAAAAGGCGGAGTAAGGAATAAAATGAAGACAGCAACAGGCAGTAAATGTGTCTAATGGAAGCGGGGCTTGCGGTGGACGGTGGACCGGAATGCCAAGCGAGGGCAAACGCCCGCCTCTATAAGCATACGTAGGGATTTTGATGCGTTCTCTAGCCAATGCGGCCAGGCTTTGTGGGATCGTTTGCAAACATCGCCCAACAATACCAATTACTGCGCTTACATTTACTTAATACACAACAAATTAAAAAAATATATACATTTTAGTTTATCACCAAGTTTTTTATAAATACGTAATTAAGAAAAATTTATTAGTTTTACGTATTTCTGTATTGTGTGATCAAATATTGACGTAGAAGTTTAATATAACCTTTTTAATGCAGTTTCATTTTTTAAACTGAAGTCCTATTAGTCTTTTAAGCGAAAATCGCTACATGTTCATTGTTAAGTTGATTTTTAGGTTAATTGACCCGTAGAAATACCGCTAGTCGCAAGTTCGCTATCATTGTAAAAATGGAAGAACGGTAAGCCGTTATGGTGCGTTATGATCACAAAGAAACATGTTTGAATTATTTATAATTGTTCATTTCATTTCCGTTTTATCAGTGCACCAAAAAAGAAACTAAAATTGAAATGTGTCTTAGCTTTAATTATAAAACGTGCATTTATAACGGCTGAACCGATAGCCACAGGGACCTAGAAAGATGTGATAAGATTTTTTTTTTAATTAAGAAAAAACTTCAAATGAGTAAAGTGCAAGCTGTATTCCGTTTCGAAAGGAATTTTAAATAATGAAATTATTATACCCTAGATTCTGTTAAATCGTTGAACATTTCGTTGTGTTGTTTAAACATCCTAACTGATAATTAAACGTTGTTACAGCTATTTTTAAATCTTTGTGCAATATTTTACGTAAATAATTTATTAAATTACAGTTTAGCAGTTTATATTAAGACAGGCTCACGCCGAGTTGAGCTTTACTTAACGGTATATAGTAGCCGCTCCGGGTTTTTAGTGGTCGGGTTATGCCGCGGTCGGAGTAAGTTTATGACAATATGTAACCTGCGCCGAGCCTTCGGCATCTGGTAATAAGTTACTTTTGTTTGTAAGCGCTTAAAACTGTAGTACAGGTGCAGAAGTCAGAAACTACTACTACTATTGACTTTTGAAATTATTATCTGTCTAATCATAACGGATTTTATTATCAGTTATAAACATCGTATGATATCTCAAATTTTCAGGTTTGTTTTAAAATATCTTTATTTAGTATCATTGCATATTCACTTCATCGTATTATTATCAAAAAGTCTACAGTTAAAATTGTCATTTGAACAGATATATTTAATTTTAGCTATGTCTCAAGGCCACGCGCGGAATATGGTGCAGTGTGTACCATCTTAACTAGCACCACGTTGTCATGGGCAAGCGTATCACTTACCATCAGGTGAACTTCTTGCTCGTCCATCTCGTCAGTATAAAAAAAAAGTGTCGTTCGTGTCACCTATAAAAGTATCGGATTTTTTTAAATCGGTTAATACATTTAGGAAATACAATGTTGTGAATCCGCCTCATGAGTAAACAAATCTGCACAAGGGAGGGATCTTAAAAAGAATTATTGTATTAAGTAACGTTATGGTTACAATAAAAAGTAATTGCTACATAAATAAATTATGGTTAATGTTACTGATTGTGACAAAACTACGTTACATAAAAGTGAAGTAGTAAAAGTGCGTTCACTTTAAATGTATTAGGAGCATCGCGAATTTCCTTTTACTCTACATAACGAAGCGCGTACCGATTAAATGAGGTGCTCGCGTTTCTCCAGATAGCCAAGCGGGCGTTTCGCCTCTCTTTCCAACTTCAAGTGAGAGCGTCCGCCTCGCTCCTACAGGCCTGCGCAGCCTCATCTCACCGGCACCTCGCCGTCGCCTTCCAGTCACATATTTTATTTGTGAAGCCTTCCTGCATCCAGAACGGACTAAAGCCCCCCATACACAAAGCGACCGAATCGATTTCATTTTAGATACTTCGCCCCGTTCGCAACTAACGCCGCTTCGCTTAAGCAAATGCTATAAATGGACTTTGACATCGAAGTCGTCTAATGAATAGTCGCCTTTAAAACTGTCGTCGTGCCGTGGTTCTGTGGTGCTGCCAATAATATTCACCCACACAACGAGAGGATACGAGCATTGCAACCAATTTTCTGCCGACGAAGCACACTTCGGAATAAGTAAAGATTTTTGTCTGGTATTACTTGATAGACACAATAATAATAGTGTTCAGTGAAATTATTTTGCTTTTAGAATTAGACAAAAAAATCAATTTTATTTTTAGACTACCCTTGACTTTTTTATCCTTTTTTTGTATTTATTGAGAGACGAGACGAGATTTCTTCGAAAGCTTTTCGCAATGTCTATCAAATGATATTGAAATAGTTTTATAACCTTTGTGAAAAAGATTATACGCAAAGAAAATATTAGTTATTATGGAAAAGAGTTGTAGCTGGAAAATGGTGTACACGGCCTGAAATACCGTTTAATACGAAGAGAACAATATTCATTTTCGTTACGCAATTCATTTTTAAAAACATTGTATTGATGATGTGATGTATAGTATTTAATTTAATAAACCTTCAAACAGGTTTTTTAATAAACAACATTCTACTTTGATGTTTAGATATATACAAAATTGTGATTACTTAGTAACGAAATCTGTTTGTAACGTTTAAAGATCGGTGTCAAATTTTCACTAAAAACACGCGATATAATGAGAATGGGGTTTAGACTGCGACAAGACGAAAGGTCTTATTATAATCACTTGTGAAAATTTCACCAAGCTGTCATAAAGGCACAAACTGCTTTCTCATCTCGTTGTACGCAACAGACGTGCCGCGGTGTTGAAATATAAAGGTCCATTCACAATGAAAGCGCGGCGCACTAAAAATGAACTCGATCAGCTCTGCACCAATAAAGTGACTATGACCTTCGTTGTGCAGTGACTAGGCACTGGCCTTTTAATACGGAGGTGCATAGTTCGATTTCAAATTATGAAGGTTGGTGAAATTTTCGATGCTCTCATCTTTTTGTAAAACAGCAATGCTGTGTTTCTACAGTCAACAGATGAGAGTTGTGTTCTGGACGAACACAGATCACAATCTTCGGCTTAAATGTCACATAATATCATGTAAAACTGAGGTCCAGTGTTAGCTTAAATAAGTGAGTTAGATTTGGGTTCTCGGTCCCCGTCACCTAGACTGAACTAACGCTGTGAATGGGACTTAAAGAATGTCAGCGCCTCTGTGGGTGTACAGTGAGATTAACCGCGCCCTCAATCACGTAGTGGCCGAAAATCAAGAAAAAAACTGTTCCTACGGCATAGATCAGTAAATTGTTTGCGCAGTTGTTCTCGGAAGATGTTTCAGATTACATTTGACCATGACAGTAAAATAGACGGAGAAAGATTTATTTCCGAATACATTATGTTAATCAAATCGATGTGTTAGTTTTTATTTACGTTGTGTTGATTTAGATGTGAATAACATATTTAATGGTTTTAAATATAATTTCAGTACATTAAAAAAAACTAAATCGAAGTCTCGATTACTCTACAAAAGAAGCTTTTAAAAATGACTAATATATTTAAAAAATATGTATATATTAATTTTACAAGATTACGGGTTAAAAAACACAACAAAGTAAAATTTTACTTTATATTGGACAAGTTGATATATTTCATCGGTTTTGTTTATTATTTTTTTCGAATGGTTTGACAAACACAAAAAAAGTTATTAGTGAATCATATTGTTTTTGTTCGTTTTGACCAATGGACAATATGTTTTATGTTAACGATTAACTGCAAAATGTTTTATGACTAAGAATTGTCGTGGTCGAGTTTATGGTCGAGTCGGAGAGGTGATTTGTCCGACATCACCTCTTTTGCTCCCTTTTACGAAGCGAGCTCTTCATTAATTTACGTGACGGTTCCCAAGAAGACGTTTAAGCGCATTTCACTGAAGGTACGAGATCTCAAAACCACACGGACGTTGCAAATTTTAAGGTACAATACACCAAAACGCCCCACCACCAACGTACTCTCGACCTTAACGCCTTGCTTAAAGTACGTAAGCACAAAAGTAAATGTAATACGTTTTACCTCCATATTATTGTGTCTCGGAATTAAAATGTTTTATTTTTAGCAAGTATTTTATGATTCAACTGTGGAGGCTCGCGCGTCCGTTTTGTGAGCATTTTGTTTCATGTTCACGTCCGTAACGATTTCGTTGAACAAATCAACAACATAAATGCAGATAAATTTATTGCCAGCGCTATAAAAATCACGTGACGCGTTGCCCGTGGATACTTCGAGGCTAGTCTCTTACATTAAACAGACTTGCGCACTTTTAACATTTACGAAGTTGTAAATACAATAGATTGCGTCATTGATTACTTCAACCGAAATCTTGCACTTTTTTTTCAACATCATCTTGTCAGCCGATAGACGTCCTCAATACATAGGTCTCTAGTAATGTATTTCACAATATAGGATTTGTGTTTATTAATCTTTTCTAATTGAACCTAAATATATTTTATACTGAGATTGAGATATCTAACGTAAAAATATTGCGTTGACATTCAATTCAGTATAAAAGAGAAACTGTTTCTGAATTGTTTAAATTTTGAGTAACTTAAACGTAAAAGACAGCTTTAAAGCTGAAGCAGGATGCTGTTTACCTATGCGAGGCGATTCAGACAGTTCCTGTACGGCGGCAAACAATCATATTGTTGTAAGTGATCTGTTTACACAAGAAAAAATATATATTAACCTTCATTAGTATGTACGAAACGCCAATAAGATAACGCGTTAAGACGACCAGGAAGAGAACTGGCTATATTAGCAACACAAAGGCCGAGACAAAGGAGCGGTGGCGAGCGAAGTTCACGCATATTTAAATAAATAAACTCACCTAGAGGAGCGCTGCGAGGCGTGCGCGCGGAGCGCGGAACGAAAGCAACGACACCGGCTCACTTCTGGATGCGGCATGTAAGCGATTCAACTGCCTCCGAATCAGGGATTACTCTTCACAACGATTTTAAATAGAAGACAATGTAATATTTTTAGCTAAGACCCCTCGTGCATATGCCTGAAAAAATCAAAAACGCAATACTATTTCAGCTACGCACTCTCGCTACATTTAACACTGTTATTTAATTTAATAATTTAGCGACAGAATTCATACTAGATAATTTTCTTCTTCCATAGTCATTCTAAATATATACAACAAAACGAAAGCAAAGAGTAATTGCACCAACAATTTCCCTACTACTGAACAACCAGGCGAACAGCGATTCACCATCGTTTTATAATAATCATCCCCAGTTTAGAAAAAACCAGCTCCTCTTTCTCGTTCTCAATGAATACAGCTAAGAAGTAGAACAACTTGCTGACGTTAGTATTCCCACCTAAATACGTCGTGGTTATTTTCAAGAAAATAATAAATAGGCTGTTACAAAGGTAATGCGTTTTATCAACGCAGACCCATCACTACCCAATTGGTGGATTCGTAGACAAACGCTAACTTCTTTGATTTAAAAAAGAAGCAAAGATAGATAACGCTATTAAATATCACTAGATATCAGATAACGGAGCTTCATATATTACAGCTTAAAACTATTACAAATTTGAATAGAGATTCGTTGAATGAAGATTTATTAAAAATAATCATTACCGTATCCATTGTGGTGAGCGCACCACCCGCCGGAGCTCTGGGGCTAATGGCCGCGAATATCGCCGACGCCCGTGAGAATCCGATCCTCAGTGATACGCGCACCACTAGAAAGCCGCTCGATATTGCACCACATTTTAAGGTCACGGAATTCGAATGTTCTTTAAAACAACAACATACACATTCGTCATTTAATTGGCGGTAAATCAATAAACAGTTCTCTTAATGTTAGTGGAAAACACGAAAGATGCTGTTCTAAGAACATTTTAGTTTCCTCACGAAGTTTTCCTTCACCAGGGAACTAAAAGCTGTGCTTGAGCTTTCGGCGAAGGAATTTGATTGGGACTTTTTGTAATATTTGTTAAAACTTTAAATAACAACCAAGGTTTGCATTTGATGAAGGTCTATTTTACTAATCGCTTTGCGCGTAATACGTTTTCGTCAATATTATATAAAAACTAAGTACAAATGTATAGAAATATTATTATTGGACTCCTAAGACTAGTTACTGGAAGAGCAATACACAGGATAAAGTTGAGAGTAACGTACTTTGATAATATTGGACGGAAGAATATTAATAATGAATCGTTACACACAATATCAAATAACAATGCTGAAAAGTTATAAAGGGAAACAAATAATTTAATGGTTAAATTTAACTAAAATGTATTACGTGAGGAAATGGTTTGTTGGTTTATGGAATACGAGAGCGTGATGCTTTCGCATCGGTTCGAACTAGTCGAAGAAAAGAAGTAGTTCTCCATAGCGGAGGCGATGGTGGGCAATGCAAAACGTGCATAGTATCAGCGGGATGGCTGGCGGGCTCGCGGACTGGGTGGCTGGCGTGCTAGCGGGACCCGTAAAAAGCAAGCTGCCGTTCCGCTCTATGGTTCTCAACTTAATCGAGATTACGAGCTCCGTTCACAAACTGTAAATTATAAGCAAAAGTAAATAGTTTAAGTTGACATTGTGTAACTCAGCACAACTGAATACATATAAAGCGAATTTATTATTTATCCACAAACTAATTAATACATTTTGATGTTATACCCTTCAGAGACCTATTTAAGATGATAATCCACAACTAAAGTTTAAAATGAACAGAAACATATGTTGTGGTGCATCTTGACATTCATTGTCATAGCGAGGCTGCCATATATCGGCTGTTGTATGATTTTCCTCCTTCCTGCCTGCCACACTACGGAAAAGGCTTGCCCTCCGCCAGAGGTCGTCTTCCAAATACTTCATCTTGAGTAATTTTACAAGCGCGTGTACTACACGATTGTAATTATCATATAAAAAATGTCTAAATTATACATAAAATAACATTAAATTGTTCACATTTTCTTAATATAACTTATTATAAACAAACAGAGCTTAATTAAGTTTGCGACGCTCTCTAGTGGATTATTGGAACTATTTCGTGTAAGTATAAAAATGTGTATTTGGTTACGCAATAGAAAGCAGCATTAAGTGTTTTTAAAATTTTCATGCAATGTAATATATTTCAGATTTTAGAACCTTTGATTTAAAATCTTTAAAATAAAGAATCTAATTTGTCTTTAATTTAATACAGGTGTAGCAAAATATATCTTTTATTATCTATTAAGCTAGTAACGTGCAGCAACAATTTGCACGAGTATTAAACAGTTTCGTGGCGATGTGTTACGTACGCGCAGCACTCTTATTTCCTAACTGCAATGGTAATGCAGTAATAGGAAATCTCAGGGACTCTCTCTCGTCTAACGCACGGTGAAAGTGGGTTACGTAATCCGCCCAGCCGTGGCGTTGCGCCGCTAGTGATGAAAATTACTTGTCCTACCACATGTCAAACGATTGGGTGAAATTAGTGAACAGCGCTGTAAACGAACACTTAGGGGTATATACTAATATTAAGTGCGTTTATTGTTGAAGCGACTTATAACTTACCGTAGGAATAGTCATACATGGAAAAAGTATGATGTAATATTTTTATCTCTAAAGATGAGAAGAGCTTAACATCTTTAAAAGATATGAAATTATATCTTAATTTATCGTTATATATATTATGACATCTTCAACTTTTGTGATCGGTAGAAATTGACTTCTAGAAGTACCAACCAGCGAAAGCAAAATATAACACGTGTTATTATTGTATCCGAACACAGTTGCTGCATCGGTGCGAAAGCTCAAGTTGCGTCCAGCTTTTCTTCTCCAATGTGTATTGAAAACTTCCCAGTAACTACGGAGAGATCAATCGCAAATGAAAAATATAACAACTTAAATATAACGTACAGATTTAATTCATCTTATTTGACCGTATTTTATTTACTTTTTATTTCTTTTAGCTATAAGATCCAATAAAGCTGTAAAAGTCGTCAATAGGAGCGAGCCAGATTCAGATTGTAAAAAAAAACTACTTTTACCCGAATATTTCGATCCACGTATGAGATAAATTTCTGTATCATTCACAAGTGTTTGTTCTCAGCCTGTTTAATATAACACAGACCGATGGGGCGTGCGGGCGGTTCACCTGGTGATAAGTAATACACACCACAGGTAACAATGTGGCGCTCGTTAGCATGTTTGCACAGAACCGCTACCCGCTCGCCTTGACTTAAAGATGAGATATTTAAACCGGGCAATAAGAAACAATAAAAACTCTACCTATATTCAATTACTATTACTCTTCAGACCAAAATTCAGTAATGTATTCACAACATATATCCATTTTCAATAATAATAGGCGATACAGTTATAATCCCGAAACACAGTGAATACGAAAATTGTATTTTATAAAAGTAAGTTAAAACAAATCAAATACGAATATTAATAATCGTTTAATACACGTAAAGTTACTGCTTGACGCAATTAAGTCGATCGTTAAACGGTGATAAAAGTTTAAGTGCAGTTTCGAGCGTAATTTTCGTTGCAATTACAAAAAAAAAATATTTGGCCCGTAACAATACTTAGCGAGACGAAATGCCTGTAAAAGGATGCGTGGTTATTATTAAACAACACGTATCGAGTGAGTCAATGGGAGGAGTTGGCCGGGTGGGGGCTTCTCGGAACCCTTTTGTTGCTGCATATCATTCTCATTGCCCAATAAGACAAATTCGGATTTACACACAGGCGCCTCTTAAACGCCCGAACAGAGGCACATCGCGCGGCATCGTTTTCTAAAGTTGATTCTTGTAACAAACTTTAGGTACACTGGTGGAAGGACAGTCTAATGGAAGGCTCTGTAACCGGAGACCATCTAGGTAGGTACTACCGCAGCTCTTATTTCAACCGCCAAACCAGTTCCAAAAGTTTGAAGGGCACTGTAAGCTAGTCAAATTACTCGGGTAACGAGACTAAGACATAGGAATACAAACATTAGATTTTTAGCTGTGAATTACTGTTATATTATAACATTTAATAATATATCTTTTAATCAAAATTCTTAAATTGTAAAGTAAAGGTCAAAAACAGTATTTTTTTAATTATCTTATATTTTAATTAAGAAAAACGTTAAAAAGAAGGATATGCTAAATGCATGTCGTATATGTGTTTAATATCTATCTGTGGCATCACAAGACTTTTTTTACGCGGGGGAATCTTCAGAAGGTACTCTGCTTCTGAAGCCAAGTGGGGTTGTATGAGATTTGTACCCGTTCTATGTCTTACAAGAGGTTTTTGTTAATGCCGAAGTAGTTTTCAAAATGACTGTTTTCGAACAAAGCGTTTAAAAGCGGCAGTGTGACAGCATGCGACAGCGTCGGCGGCCGCGGTCCCGCGGGTCGCCGAGAGCAGGTAATGGACACAAAACGACGCACACGCGAGACGTGCCGCGTTCAAATCCGTTTACAAGTTTACGACTCTCGTTACAATAGCCCAAGACAAAAGAAATCCAATAAAATTGAAGTTTATGTATATCGATAACAATTAAATCTAAATTTTTAAATAATTGTAACTCAATCAAATATACAATCTATAAAGAAACCATGTATATTTTTTAATAGTTATATTACATTAAAAATTTGTTACGTCTCCACATAACCATTTCTCACAATTGAGAAGAAGGTAACTAATTATCTTCAAACTACTAAAATACTTTCCAGTTAAATTAATGTTAAAGATTTACCACAAGACAAATACTGTATTTAAAAGTAGATTATTATTTGAACAGTGACCGTACTTACCACAGGTCAGACATATCATATATCCATTTCCACTACGTAATTTTAAAAGTAATGTTTATTAAGTGAATATAGGGAACTTATATAAAAGAGTAAACAATTTTTTTTAAGATAAAGTCTTAATCAAAATAAACTAACGTTGTTATTTCCAAAAAATACACAGGACATTCTATTCTTGGTCTAAGTAACAAAAAAAGCGTGTCGTGGTCGTTACGTGTCATGTAAAGACCCGTGTCGACACGGATCATAACAAAACTATCCGAGTGCATACCGAAAGGTGGTAGACGAGTTTAACAAATAGCGCCGGCAGTGATAAATTATCGCTGGCTATAAGATTTACGCTATATTAGTTATTTTATAAATAAATCACTAAAAAAAGCTATTAACTACTTAATAATCAATATGGAGTTCTACATTACGAGAAAGCACGACTATGACGCAAGTAAGATTTTCACCTAGTAACAAGTGATGCGCTTGTCCGTAACAATTCCATCAAGTATATGTTCTGCTCGTCTAGTCGCTTGGAGGAAAAAAGTCCCTTGGGGATCTTACTCCCTTAGATACCTCTTTCCTACATGTCTTCCTTATTGACGGCAGCCATTGATAACCTGCGAAATAGAAACCAATGAAATTAACAAAGAAAATAATTGATGACGATTATGAGTATAGAATAGACTAGTTTTACAGCAATGATATTCATGTTACAAACAGGCTTGACTGATTGATTTGATGCACAGCATGACCTTTACACGACAGATCTGCGATACAATGACATCACCCGTTTAATAGACTACTGCGTCGCAATAGGCATAATTCGTATGTAAATACAAAACTTTGCTTTGTTATTTGTCGGCTTGTATACACGCCCCATTAACGTGAACACTAAAATAATTTTCGTAAGATTATACCTACTGTTAGCTTGGACCGGAAGACAGAAATTGAACTTATACTTTACGTTAAATATTCTTCAAAAAATAAGCTTGTAGCCGTAGTCGCCGCGGCGGTCCGAGCGTAAGAGAGCCTGCGTAACGGCTATCGGCCATTTTATCTAATAATTTTAGAGAGGGGGCGCTTGGTGGCGCGGTCACGTGACCACGCACCTGCGCATCGTAATGTTGCCAATAATATAAAATACAATATATTTTACTAGTCTTTGTGAAAACGCTAACACTACGTAGAATTATAACTCAAATGAAACTTATTTTTGCAATTATTTGTATAAAGTTCCAAAGTTTATAATGTTCTTGTTATTATTGTACAATGAACATGTAAGAGTATATCTTCTGAAATGTCATCAACAAAATTCTAGAAAAAAAAACTAATACACCCGTTGGATGTAGAAAAGGCCATAAGACGAAAAACACCGTAATAGCCCATTATCTTCATTCTTCATATGACTTCTTCTAAATCTTTAATTGGTTAATAAGTATTTCTCATAGCATTACTGCTTTTTCCTTTCTATCCATGGTATTCTGAAACAAATATGAAACACGCCATGTTTACAAATCCTAATTTTATTCCTCGCATGCTACAGTCTTAAATCTGGCTTTTATAGTCGCGCTTAACACGTTGACTGCAGCCTTGGACTATGGGCACATGTTACCACTACACGAGTCCAGTGAAAAACCCCGGTTTAGCCCATGAATGCAAATATGCACACTATTTCGATTACTGCATTTTTCAGCAAAGCACTTCAATTCAGGCACTATAGGAGAACACAAATTGTTACTATACAAGGGAAATATGGGGACGATGTAACACCACCGCTTTTTATTAAATGACTTATTAAACTTGAGGCGTAAACTATTTGATGTCTTTTAATAAAAACTTATTGGCCAAAGGATACATTTAAGTCCGTGTCCAACTGACATCGAATTCGTAATGCCTATTCTAATTACTTTTAAAGCAGTCACCAAATAATCGGAGTAAACACCGTATCACAATTAGGCTGAGTATGAAACAGTCGTGGGAGTATCGGCGGCCCGGCACAGTTCTCAATAAGTCTGCAATTACCCATATTAAAACTACCAATAACGATGTCGCGTGGGCGCCAAGGCTCATGCCCTTGTTCGGCTGAATTGTGCCCCGCTCGCGTTACAACGTACATTAATACCTTTACGTTGTACTTATTCGTGTTCGAATCGAACATTTCTTGTTAGCTGTCTATTTAAACATCTACATAACAACCCTGCAAATATTTATACATACACTTTTAAGTGTTAAATAGAACCTAGATTAATGAAATAACAGACTTTAAGTAGTTAGACCATTGAATAAGCCTTCGAGTCTTACAAATAGAGTCCAGTTATTTGCAACAGCAAATGACGCATAAATGCTATACATTTTGATGTTATTACCGCAGATTTGCCAAGATGTAAAGATCACAAAAATGGTCTTTACGATTAGCAATTAAATAACTGTTATTTTCCTTTTTATACGATGAATACTTTTCTCGAGTATTTAAACGGTGAAACGAAGCTGAAACCGGAGACAATAAAAACTCACATGAGTAAAAATACGCGTTAAAAATTATCATCACCTTACATCGATAGAGTTATATATAATACTAGCTGACCCGACAGACTTCGTTCTGTCATAAATTAGAATGTGGCCTTTTTGTTCTTACCTATTTTATAGCCAACGCAAAAAATCTGGACTGAACCGTCACCCTAGAGATAGGGCGGTGTGTGGGGTTCAGCTCTATATATGTTCATCTAATAACTAATATTTAAATATGAGTGGGTTCCAGAAGTGTGGCCAAAATTATAATTATAGTACATAAATTGTTTTTACTATTATTATTTTTTTTAGGAACAAATAACTGCCACAAACCAAAACCAAATCTTTTTGACAGAGTGAAGTCTGTCGGGTCCGCCAGATGGTAAGGCGGTTTGTGCTTGATTGTTGCTGTTGTAATGACTTAAAAACGAATGCATTTCATGTCGCGCGCCGAAACTAAAACAAAAGAAATAATATCGCGAAGCCGACCAAATTGAAAATCAGTATGGTGGATCTTTAGCTCTTACTTTTTGTGACTATTTACGTTATAATTTCATTCGTTTTAATTTCGGCACGCGGCGTTAGATCCTCCGACGCGCATACGCACACAGTTTTGATAGAATAATTGAATTTAACCTTTGTGCAGCTGTAATAAAGTGCAAATTGACTCTTTAGCGTTACGAACGCACCTATATTGCTTAAACAGCAGTGAAAGTTTGTAAATTAATATGAACTTTTGTTTGTTTGTTTCTGGTTTCTGGTAACTGGTTTCTGGTTCTGGTTTCCGGATTTTGGTTTCCGAATTCTGGTTTCCGATTCTGGTTTTCTGGATTCTAGATTCTGGTTTCTGGTGTCTGGTTTCTGGTTTCCGGATTTTGGTTTCCGGATACCGGTTTCTAGATTCTGGTTTCCGGATTCCAGATTCTGGTTTCTGGTTTCTGGTTACTGGTTTCTGGTTTCTGGCTTCTGGTTTCTGGTTTCTGTTTCTGGTTTCTAGTTTTCGGATTCTGGTTTCCGGATTCTGGTTTCCGGATTCTGGTTTTCTGGATTCTAGATTCTGGTTTCTGGTTTCTGGTTTCTGGTTCCGGATTTTGGTTTTCGGATACCGGTTTCTAGATTCTGGTTTCCGGATTCCAGATTCTGGTTTCTGGTTACTGGTTTCTGGTTTCTGGTTTCTGGTTACTGGTTTCTGGTTTCTGGCTTCTGGTTTCTGGTTTCTGGTTTCTGGTTTCTAGTTTCCGGATTCTGGTTTCCGGATTCTGGTTTCTGGTGTCTGGTTTCTGGTTTCTGGTTTCCGGATTCTGGTTTCCGGATTCTGGTTTCCTGGTTTCTGGTTTCTGTTTCCGGATTCTGGATTCTGGATTCTGGTTTCTGGTTTCTGGTTTCTGGTTTCTGGCTTCTGGTTTCTAGTTTCCGGATTCTGGATTCTGGTTTCCGGATTCTGGTTTCTGGTTTCTGGTGTCTGGTTTCTGGTTCTGGTTTCTGGCTTCTGGCTTCTGGTTTCCTGGTTTCTGGTTTCTAGTTTTCGGATTCTGGTTTCCGGATTCTGGTTTCTGTTTCCGGATTCTGGTTTCCGGATTCTGGATTCTGGATTCTGGTTTATGGTTTCTGGTTTCTGGTTTCTGGTTTCTGGTTTCTGTTTCTGGTTTCTGGTTTCTGGTTTCTGGTTTCTGGTTTCTAGTTTTCGGATTCTGGTTTCCGGATTCCAGATTCTGGTTTCCGGATTCCAGATTCTGGTTTTCTGGATTCTAGATTCTGGTTTTCTGGATTCTAGATTCTGGTTTCCGGATTCTGGTTTCCGGATTCCAGATTCTGGTTTCCGGATTCTGGTTTCTGGTTTCTAGTTTTCGGATTCTGGTTTCCGGATTCTGGTTTCCGGATTCCAGATTCTGGTTTCTGGTTTCCGGATTTTGGTTTTCGGATACCGGTTTCTAGATTCTGGTTTCCGGATTCTGGTTTCCGGATTCCAGATTCTGGTTTCTGGTTTCTAGTTTCCGGATTCTGGATTCTGGTTTCCGGATTCTGGTTTCCGGATTCCAGATTCTGGTTTCCGGATTCTGGTTTCCGGATTCTGGTTTCCGGATTCCAGATTCTGGTTTCCGGATTCCAGATTCTGGTTTCCGGATTCCAGATTCTGGTTTTCTGGATTCTAGATTCTGGTTTCTGGTTTCTGGTTCCGGATTCTGGATTCTGGATTCTGGTTTATGGTTTCTGGTTTCCGGATTTTGGTTTCCGGATTCCAGATTCTGGTTTCCGGATTCCAGATTCTGGTTTCCGGATTCCAGATTCTGGTTTCCGGATTCCAGATTCTGGTTTCCGGATTTTGGTTTTCGGATACCGGTTTCTAGATTCTGGTTTCTGGTTCTGGTTTTCTGGATTCTAGATTCTGGTTTCCGGATTCTGGTTTCCGGATTCCAGATTCTGGTTTTCTGGATTCTAGATTCTGGTTTCCGGATTCCAGATTCTGGTTTCTGGTTCCGGATTCTGGATTCTGGATTCTGGTTTCCGGATTCCAGATTCTGGTTTCCGGATTCCAGATTCTGGTTTTCTGGATTCTAGATTCTGGTTTCCGGATTCCAGATTCTGGTTTCCGGATTCCAGATTCTGGTTTCCGGATTCCAGATTCTGGTTTCTGGCTTCTGGTTTCTAGTTTCCGGATTCTGGTTTCTGGTTTCTGTTTCTGGTTTCTAGTTTCCGGATTCTGGATTCTGGATTCTGGATTCTGGTTTCCGGATTCCAGATTCTGGTTTTCTGGATTCTAGATTCTGGTTTCCGGATTCTGGTTTCCGGATTCCAGATTCTGGTTTCCGGATTCCAGATTCTGGTTTCCGGATTCCAGATTCTGGTTTTCTGGATTCTAGATTCTGGTTTCCGGATTCCAGATTCTGGTTTCCGGATTCCAGATTCTGGTTTCCGGATTCTGGATTCTGGTTTATGGTTTCTGGTTTCCGGATTCCAGATTCTGGTTTTCTGGATTCTAGATTCTGGTTTCTGGTTCCGGATTCTGGTTTCCGGATTCTGGTTTCCGGATTCCAGATTCTGGTTTCTGATTTATGATGAAATCGATAATATATTCTAATATAAGAAATCAGAAAATGTAAACCGAGATCGCCTTTTTTTATATACACTATAGGCAACTACCCTGTTTCAAAGTTTACTTATATTATTTAACAAAATTAAGTCATCCGATCCGAACAGTCCGTAATTATGTTACAACACACAACTAACCGAATTGCTACACTGTAGAAACCAGGAAAGAGCAAATACGTGTCTCTCCTGCATAAAACATCTGAACTCGGTAAAAGTACTGAAATTTCATTAGAAATATTTCTATGGAGTATCTATTAAAACAAATGTGTTATCATTTGCTTTACATTCAAAGAAACTTTCTATTTTTAATAAGAACATGAGAGACTTGAGATAGATTTCAGTTCTAACAATGTCTACAATTTACGTCTTCCTTTTCCTATTAAAGGAGGTTATGATATATTAAGCCATTAAAAAAATAATTTCTATGCAAAACTTCTAATATTTTTGTGACGAATATGATGTAATTATTAAGACATTATAACATAAAAATTGATGTATAAAGTAAATACAAAAGTTACCGACGTGTACAAAACAGCGGAAACCGTCCGCCCACAGCGCTATTTACATGTGTCCAGCGGACGGACTCGGTTAAAAAAAAACCCGCACCGCCATTTAAAGCAATAAGACAATGTAGTTCATTAAGTTTTGTTACCTCGGCCCACGCCAGTGGCACCTCAGTCCATTTCTTACCAACAGTAGAGATAAACCCTTGTAATCACGTATGTATTCGCTTTACCTTTTTACCTTACTTAAGCAATCTGCATGTTGAGAGTTTGTGAAACAATTTCAATTCTGTATATCTAATAAAACAAAACAACAAATTGTGGGAACAATATTATTGAACCTTAATCGTCTAACGATTTAAGGTCGTATCCGAAATGGAAAACGCAGATTTCCAATGCAATAACTATTAAAGTTAATAACAAAGCACTTTAACAAGAACGGTTAAAGGAAGCGCTGAAAAAATTTATAATTTTTTCTGAAACCATAACACATGTAATCCTTTTAATAATGGCAATAATCAATGGATAAAAGGAAGTAGTTACTATTGGTAGATACACAAATAAATACAAAGGAAACCTTCCGGAATATAATATAATCTGATGATAATACTCTTTATAAAGAGTTTAATTTAAAAACTATTTACTTAAGAATAGTATAGTAATTCTTAAGAGTCCAAGGTTAAACTTTACAATTTCCGCGACAATGGAATTCGAACATAAATAAAGCATGTAGGTTTGACGGCGCTTGTCATTTTTTAAGACAGTAACTAACAAAAACAGTTCCCGTTTTTGCTAATGGCTTCGATATACATTACAATATATATAAGTAGTTGGAAAAACCAAATTAACATTCGTTCTCGGAAAATATCTTGTTATGTTTTTAGGAAGCAATAAATGGCGGGGGAGTTCTAAATCCAATCTGTGGGCTTTTTTGGCTGATAATGAAGAGCTTTAATTATATTCGAAACTAGGTTGCCAAAATTATTAAATGATTATTTTTAAGATTGTGTACATGTCTATGAAAATTAATATTCTTTCAACAAGTTGTTTTCCTTCACCGGAACATGAGGAAGGCACCGGCGCTACAACGAGAAGTATAGTTTGTACTTTAACCGCATAAAAAATATTTAAAGTACTATAATTTAATAAGTAAATAAGAAGTGTCATCCGAGAATATCAATGAGAAACAAATTATTATGAGTAAAACGATATCTAAAAACTTTTTTAGTCCTCGCCATCTCTGTAGGCGAAAAGTGGGTTTGAAAAAATGTTTTTACTTATTTAAATTTGAATGAAATTGATATCTCAATCTTTTTTGGAAACCAAATTTGGTGCGCGTGGTCCCACGCATGGGATCACTTAAATTTCTTTAAGACGAATCTCTCGTTCAGAGTTCAATACACCGATATATTCATTTCCTATTAACGACTCTGTCGGCCGAACGCCATTACTCATTCTTGTAGTTTTGTCCATAGAGCGGCCGTAAACAAATATTTTACCGACAATTAACAGTAGGCACGCGGTAAAATGGAGCAGTATTTTTAACCTGAATTATCCTCAATCGACTTGAGATAGGCAAGTGACTGGTGATCTTTTTGTATTAAAATAAATATATTAAAATCTGTGCTTGTCAGATTGATAGATAAATGATGTAGTTTTCTGATTGAGCCTTCGTCGATACTTATTACAGTGAAATTTTTTATAATCAATGACGATGCTTTAATTTGATTGAAAGAATAAAAAAATCATCCAAATTAGCTTTGTCTAATCAGTAATTTTAATAGATTGACAATATATAATATACTTTCTACTAATATGCTTCAATTCTACATATATTTCGAAGCTACTTGATCATCATTATCGTTTCTTAATTTTTTAATAGATAATGAGCTAATATTTAGCGTCAATTTCAAGTGATAAATAGATCAAAACTGGTGAAGAATGTACATCCAGAATATTCTGGCACTCACATGTTGACGACAGCCGGAATACAGCAATAATGTTATGGGCTAGATTTACAATGTGGAAGTAGTAGCTGGTAAGGCAGGTTTGAAATTCCTACCTCCATCCATATTTCCACTACATGACATCACGGAATCGAATACCGGACCTCGTTGAAAATTACTGTAAATATGAAAAATAATACATTTAAACTTTGGCCAAGTTAACAAAAAAGCAGTAACATAGTCTATTGGCCAACATTAAATGGAATCACAAAGGCTAATGCAACATGTTGTGACTGGGCCCTCGACGCAAGTGCTATCAAATTCACCTACAATAATGGCGGGCGTACTGAGCCGACGTGAATTGATGGGTGACCGACTTGCATAACCGATGAAAGGTTGTGTACACATACGGCACATGACCACACAGCTCATTGACTCTTCACAAAATTAGAGATTGTTTAGTTAAATCGAATAGCAAGCTGAATTTTATAAGCATGAATTATTGACCGTTGGAATTTATACTATGCATTACAATGTTAGCGAAGTTGTGCGTTAATTCTTTGTTGAGTTTAGTACTAAGTTACAATTTGCTTCCTACATAACTATAAGTGATGTAGGAAGCAAATTCTGAAAAGTATTAATTACTGGATTTATCAAGTGATCTATCTATTTATAACATTGTCAGCAACATTTATTTTGTATAAAATTAATTATTTCACCAATCAACTTTATACGACATCAACAAAACTTAAAACCTACCACCCACAAGTAGATGTAATAAAATAAAAAGCCTTTTTTAAATTATGATTTTCTCATATAAATAGAATTATAATTAATAAAACATCCCCAGTCTGAACAGCGACTAACATTTACACCTATCGCCAGCCTTGATGTGTTGTTTTCAAAAGTTTATCAACACAAAGATTGAAGCAAAGGCGATTTCGATTCAAACCCTGACATTTAGAATTAAGCAAATGTGTGAGATATTTATTGTAAAGGGTTATCAAATAACAATCATTCATCAACAACATTTCAACACTATATCAATTTAGATAGCGAAGATTGTATCTATTGTGTGTTATATTTGATAGTTTTCGGCTAAACTGTTTCTAACAATATGGTAATTTTCGTCAGCAGTTTATATATAGGTAACTATAAAAATAGATAAAATTAATAAAGATGAAATTTAGAACTTTAAATATATTAAATGAGAGCTGTTTTTCTTTCTACGCAAACCAAGGTGAATTTTCAATAATTTGGTTTTCGTACAACAATTATTATTACCTGCACAAGTGCCATACAATACAACTAAGGAATCATTAAAAATATTAACACCTTTCACGTAGCACACACTAATATAATTACACAAAATGTATTCTCAGTAAATTTAGAAATTAGAAGGCAATGAGCTAAGTTTTAATTAAGATTTCATTACAAATGCGTTAGAAATACACGAGTCCAAAGATATTGCAACATGTCGAGCAATTTTAGTAGCCGAGTAATCATTAGCCGCATAACTGCGTCCCCTTGCGAGAAATGACCGTTGCTAACTTCCTCGAAGGTAGATTCCATTTACTGCAAAATAAAAAAAATAAAAGTATATAGACATATAGATATAAGCAAATAAAACGTTCCTTTCACACAACAACACGAGAAGAAGTTTTATAGTAAATACGTAATGAGCTGGGAACGTAGCGGTGATCGGCGTCGGCCATTGTACGGGTTCGCCGTCTTCCGCTTGCAGCGACCACTTAACTCAGATCCCTAGCCTTACATTCCACGCTCGTTCATTACTTACAAACAGCTCACGAATAAGTGAATCAGGAAGGGGCTGGTGGTCTTGGTTCAGTGTACGCGTTGGTATAGGAAAGTAACGAAAGGCGGAACGGTGTGATTGAAAAATAGAAAACGTTTGGTGCGCTGACGGCGGCTCTACAAACACATGTGCATATAAACACGAGTTGTGTTGCCCACATCGCCGGCAAGTCAGTGCCGTACTATTGTTACGCGGCTTCTTATGTGATGGGTGATTAAGACATCAATTTAATTCACTTTCCTCTGGCAATAAGATTATGTGTTTGTAAGAGACCATCAAAAGGGTTGACATAATATAAAATAATTGTATAATAAAGAATTTATATTAATTCTTGATAAATTCTTAATAATTATGAATTGTTTACTATAACAAATAAAGAAAAAAGATAGTAAAATCCATATAAAATTCAAAATTAATCATATGATATCTAGCTACTAAAGAAATGTTTAAAACAAAGAATAGGTGTTCTCTGAGTACTAGTGTTATTAAATACTTTGGAATTTGAAGATTTTAATAATAATCCTATTAATTTCTTAATTTGTTGGCTGAACAGATCCGGGTACCGTTAGCTCCTAAGTCAAGATCAAATGTTTAGTGTCGGAAGTGTTAATGTTATCTATCGCGTATTTCTTTACGCTCACTACCTTGATACAAATAAAGGCGCAATGCCAAAGCGCCATAAATAGGAAATCGTCGCTCCACTGGCTCGGATAATTTACTAAGAAGCTCAGTTTTACATGAAAATCATAATTTTGTATGCAAATTGAAAACTTTCTGTGCATTCTCTATATTATTACATCAGAAAAACCATAACCTTACCTTAATTGTCGAAACGTAACGTAACTCTATTATCTTAAGGACGCCGATTTCTCAACTACTGAAAAATATATAATAAAACTAAAAAAGTGAACAATAAAAATAAATAGATGTAAATGAGCAATGTTATGGTTATATAAAATAAATGTACTATAATACCTGTACGTAAAATTGATTAAAATTAGAAAATAGAACATAAATACAATTAACTAGAGTAAAAATCATTAATGTTATAAATAGTAAGCGTAAGTTAAGTTAGAAGTCAGATTAGATCTGTTTAAGTATATTTGAGGGAGGGAATAAGTCTGAGGTTCAATGTCAGGTTTCTGTGTAAGTAATAATAAACTGATATCGGAGACGAAGTATTCTCCTGTAGAAAAAATAACTTTAAGAGTGCCAAAAGACTTACACGACCGTGCATTCAGTGAATATATATCTCGGCTTCGCGAAACAGAGATGAAATCGCTAACAATAGCCCGATACTTACGTAATTATTATAAGGCGAAGCATCCGCTGAATAAACACACGTTCACAATTTGTTTACAGTTCAAACAAAAGTGTCTGCAGATCGCCGCGGCTCGTGTGACGTACTAGTGTCAGTATAGACAAAGGTTGCTTTATAAATATTCAAAACATGTTCAGTGGACATAAACATCGTGATTGTATATGCCATGCCGCCCGTCTGTAATTGGATTCACGAATATTCTCGTGATTTGCACGAAATCTTCTGCGCAACATCGTGTTAGTTCCTTAGACACTCCAATACGTCTCATATCTGCTGGTCATCCGATTTGCTTAATTGTTTGTTGGACTTAGTTATTTTATTAACAAATTGTCCAAGTGTTATAACGGAAATGGGCTTCTCGTCCTCTTAAACATCTTTCAGATTATACATAGACATATTTTTTATAGATGGAGATACTACCTCTCGCAAAAGTAAGAGAAGAGCACGTAGATAGTTGTTTTTCGTCGTTGATCTAGATTTTTATATCAATATGCACATTTACGAAGGAGACGCGGCAAAAAGTGTTTTTACTGGTAGGTTTCTGTTGCCAGTGACCGTTTAGGTAGGTGATAGCTTCTTCATATCCCACTAAACAGTACATACATTATGGTTACACAGGCGTTGTAACAAGTGTAATTACTGGGGGAAAAGATTATCTCATCTCTCAAGGCGATAAGGACAACATAGCAGTGTACAGCATTCGAACTAGCACCACATTGTTACAGGCCGAGGTACACATCAAGGTTCTGCTTATCGTGTCCGCTTAAAACACCTGAGGTAATCATAAAAAAAAATTGCGTCATCGGTGTTATATAATATTACATGGAAAAATAATCATGCATATAAATTAACGGTAGTCAACATGGTAATACAAAAAACGATTTACATCCTGAAAGTGATAAAATGTGAAATTAATTAGGTAGCTAACGTTTAACATGATGTCATAATTAGTGATGGAGGAATATCGTTGGTTAATTAATTTCGAAAATTAAACAGAGTGGATGTTAAAAATGTCATAACTGTCCATATAATGTTCTCAAGTTTCGATAACGATAACACCAACGAGTTCCCCGACATTTGATACCTCGTTTCGGCTGTGCCACAAATACGTTATACCGACACCGCGCGAACCGGTCGCTAATGCTGCTGCTGACAAATGACATTCATTTCATAAATTTTACATTTTACTTGTCCCAATGTTATGACGGCCTTGTTCCGTGTATTTTTCGATGACATGATACATTTTTTGATAAAGAAATAGCCACTAGAAGCGGGCAGCGTGCGACCGATCGGCGTGATCTTTCGGATAGACCTTTGTCCAGCAACATTCGTCCAACGGCTGACGTCAATATAGAAATATTTATTATTAAATGAAATTATCTAAATGTGATAAGTTAAATTGAAAATCAAATGAAACTTTATTACAAAAAATACTTTGCAAATCTACAATAATATTGATTTGTGTGTTGCTAACTGCACAATTAAAAATGGTTCACCAAGTACTCAGCCATTTATTAAAGGAATTTTCAGTTCGAATTTAATTTTCGCGAATCTTCACTGAAGAACAGGATCTGTATGTTTTACCACCGCTGAATCAAATCTTACTTTAAAGTATTGTTTATCTTATTTATATGAAATACCAATCAGAGACAGAAAGCAGTTACCTCATTTTTATTCTTTAAAATAATTTCACTTAGATCTAAGTTTTATCCATAATACTGTGATACATATGCAGACAATAAGGAATCTATGTATATGCAAATAACGAAAAATTATTACTTATAGATAAAATATTATAAATAATATCTCAACTTTCCACTTTCTTCACTGCTACCTTTTTCTACTCAATTTTTTTAATCGTTCTTCTCATTTAATCTATTGTTACTACATTTTTGACTTTTACTTTTGGCTTAGAGGGCCCTGTGTCTGTCGAAGCTGTAGAAGTCAATTTGATTAACGATATAGACAATCTTAAAAAAAAATTCAACGATGGAGAATATTGGAACGATCTTACGGTTTTTTTTTATACTACTATGCGACGAAACGAGCAAGACGTTCACCTGATGGTAAGTGATACGCTTGCCCATAACAACGTGGTGCTAGTGTAGTGTAGTATATGCTAGTGCGCTCGTCGGCTTGAGACATAAGGTGTTAAGTCTCGTTACCCCAGTAATTACACTGGCTACAGCGCTCTTCAAACCGGAACACAGTAATGTTTGCACACTACTATTTGGCGCTTGAAATAGGAGCTGCAGTGACCCATCCAGACGGTCTCCGGCAACTGAGACCTACCACCTGGTTTGTTAATTATTTTTTCTTTTATAGAATAGAATATTTACATAATCAAAATGGCATTTTGTGCTTAAGGTGTACCCCGTACGTTCACTACACGCTTGCCGCTTATTGTTTGTCACTTGTGTATCTTGGAACGGTGCGGCTAGAAGTCGGCCGTCAAATCACAGTGCGGCGGCGCGGCGGCGGCGGCGATATCACGCGTCCTTCACGCCTCACCAGCCGCATGTGAAACTCACCGCTATGCATTACAACAAAATAGATGCATTATTACATTATCCTACTCTCAAACGAAAATATTCAAAATGAATATACGTGTATTCAATTTAATTATCATCTTTCGTAAAGCATTTTCCCTAAACGCAATTGAATGAGAAAGAATTTTGCCTATAAAAAATTAAACCAGAAATACATGAATCTAGGTAAAGGGTTAAACAACTTGATGAGAATCATAAGTTTATAAGTTTGTTTTAAAAATACGCTAATAAATACGATTTCTTTTAAAAATTGGCCCACATGGTCCGTCTTATTAGTACGCACTTTAACTTAAAAGTGTTATTATTTATTGCCTTCGGAGAATTTGGTGGAACGGCATTATATTGCACCTGACATAAATACGATAACAACTGAGAAATGTTTGTATTTATCAACATAAAAACCAAAACATAGACGTGTTTGATAGCTTTGAAAACTAGTTGATGAGATATATGGAATAAAAAAATTATAATTTTTAAAACAGTTCGTTAACTCTGTAAGAAATTATTAAGTAAAAGAGTGTAAGTGGTGTGATTACAAGTTGAATAACACTTGTCGTAAGTTATATACATTACCATAGAAAATGCATCCGTAGTCCACAATTTCCTGTTTTAGTTGTGATTTTAATACTGTGCTTATAACTCGAACTGAAACTCAGCTTTTTTTTATTAAAAACATTTCCCGGACGGTAGTTTAAGTATGACAATAAAAGACGATTTTTTAAAAAATGCGGAGTTTGCTGTTTCTGTTTTAAAACCTTATAAATGTATTAGTTTTGAAACTAAACTTTTAAGGTTATAATTATATTATTAATATCTCTAAAAACCGTATCACCCATTAGATCCTAACGTGTTTACAATTTCGATGTGTGTGATCCAGGAAGCGAGAGGTCTTTGGCTCCCTACGGAATGTGCACCGCGTGGGCGCTGCTCCCATACGCCTGACTTTCCATTCATTTAACCAGCTCTATCTTATCTCGTTCAATATGCTTATTACACCGTCTAAACGTTTCCGAGTCGAATTTAGTGATTTGTCAATCGGCCTGTAGAAACAGAATGAGACGAACTCAGCAACAAATTTTCGTATCAATTCTGTTTAAGTAATCAACACGTCGCAAATGATTAATTCGGCCATAACTTTAGTCTGTGATAATGCATTTATTCATAATCAATTATAGTAGCTCGATGATAAGTTATTGTAAAAGCAAACAATTAACATGTTTTCTACATTATCTGTCTTGTTTAAGAATATTTATTAGGTATAACTAGATCGTTAATATTCCCACGTTTGCTTTTGTATTGTTTTTTCAAGCGGATAATAGATGGCGCTAGCCGCTTTTCCTTTGACATCCTGCGCTGAATATTTACACCGACGTCCTACATAAGAAAAAATAAATTAATACACTTAATCAAACTCATTATGTTATTAACCTCATAAAACATTGAAATTTTTTTTGTAAGGTATTTTCTTTCATTAGATCAAATTAAGTTGAATTAAATAACAATTCATGATTAACCACATTATAAATTTATGCATATATAAATCTCAGTAGCAAAGTAACACAAATTTTAATTTGTTGTTTAATATCACAACCTATGTGAATTGCAGATAATGCCCAAGGCTTGCCTACATTGATTGAAATTACTTCCTCGTTGCATTTTACTTTATTTTTCTGTTAATTAATTATATATGATGAAATAAAACTAATCAATCAGTCAAATACTTACGTATGTAGTTTAATTTTTATTTTATGTTAGCTTTCTCATCCTTAAATAATTTAAAACAATCGAATTGATACCAAATATTTTTTAAACTACCCTCAAAAATAAAGTCCAAAATTTAAGCATAATTTCAATAGTAATATCAATATTTTTTACTAGTCAAAATTATACGGAAGAAGTATTTAAAACAAAAGAAAAAATCAAGGGAATTTTAATTGACGTATACTAATTATTAAAATATTATTGTCGAAATTATGACACGATATTTAAATTTCGGATTATATGAGAATATCAGGTAAAACACGTTTTGAATGCAACTGCAACAATGTTACGTTTGTAAGATACGTTGTATTTTATGTTTCCATAAATTCGCAGAGAACAGGACATCAGTTTAATTGCTAATAAAACTTAACCGCACTGACTGAATCATATTAAAATACTGTTAATATAATTTGCTCCTTTTTTTATGGCTGCAAACTTAACGTTTGATAACAAGTCAAAATCATCGGAGCATGGGATCGTAACATTCCCACTCAACACTTGGCGGCTTCGTAAACGTCGGATGCTTAATAACGTTTTTTATCGGTTTAAAATTATTTTGTACGCGCTCACCTCTATCAATTACTATATTTATAACTTGAAAAATTATATTTCTGAGCAACAATATCAAAAAAAATAATAGAAGATGCTTTAAAAATAAAGTATTTTAACTCTGCTTATGTTTTGTCAACGCCGAATAACAAATACACAAACTTATTTACAACAAAATCCACCACAGAATTGATATGAACAATATAGCTTAAGATCCTAACCAACACGTGACGACCTGAGCTAATATTTTAAAATGATATTTTGTCCTTCTAATCGTTTGCTATGAAGTATTACTGTTAGCACATTACAATTTTTTCTGTATATGTAATAAAATTTCACGGAACTATTATCTGATCGCCTCTCGAAGCGATTCTGTAAGTCACGATAAATTGAAGAGCTGCTGTCTAAAATTGATAAAACACTATCGCACAAAATTTTAAGTTGTTTGAAATCTAAATTTGCAGTTACAACTAAAAGATGGACAAGTACACATTTATCACATTACTAGTATTGAGTGAGTAAAAATGTATCAGTGAAATATTTCAAAAAATAACTTACGTGATGTAACTTTAAATTAAGTAACTTTTTCTTTGTTTAACAATATTTTGTCGTAACAAACAAGCTGGTGAATTGTTATCGCAAAATTTTATCGTAAATTGTGGTTAAGTGTTGAACTAAATTAAAATGCAAAATACCCATTAGTTCGTTAATAGTTTATTTACATTGCAGCCTTATCAAATGAACTAGAATCCTTACCTACATCTGGCTCCGTGCGGACGGAACTATTTACAAATCGAATAGTTAACGGTTATGAAGTTGACATAACCGAGGTTCCATACCAAGCGACTTTGAAAAGAAGAGCGGTGGCAGGATGGGCGCATATGTGCGGCGCCGTTATCGTCACTACGAAAACATTGGTAACAGCAGCCCATTGCACCATAAGGCGAGTTTTCTGACATTCCTTCACAAAACACTCAGTTTCACTTCCATACTATATCTAGACAGCAGAAGGAAACAAACCATCTATAATAATATAAATAGTCCAAAATATTTTTTTAGCTATGAATCTGAGCCGTTTGCTTTACGCGCGGTAGTTGGTACAGCTCACCGTATATCAGGAGGCAAAGCATATGAATTGTCAAAGATTGTTGTTCATGAATCGTACACATCGACGTCGCTTGAAAATGACATTTCACTGCTGGTCACCGCTAAAACAATTAGTTTCGGTCCAAGTATAAACGCAGCTAATTTACCTGGACATAACTTCGTTTTGCCTGTTGGTACTGATGCTTTAGTTTCCGGTTATGGCAGTGTCTCGGTAAGTACTAAAGCATATAAATAAACGACTTTAGCAAAAGTTGACACATTTTCACTTGATACTTTACAGATTAACTGATAGTTTTACAGACCTAATAAATAGGAGGCAGGTTAGGTTATTTCTATCGTGGTTACACCCTCAAAGTTTTGTCAAAGACAAAATTAGGGAATGATTAATGAAAGATAGCAGCTTTCTTTGTGACGACGAATACACTCTATGGGAGAGTCCTAAGTTTAGCTGGAGGTCTGCGCATCATAAAATTATTATGATGATGAGTTTTAGTGAATACTTCCAGATTATAACCCAGATCCAGATTAAGACGGCAATAAATTGTTTTTTTATTTTATTTTATTTATCTTTTTAATTTTATAACAGTTATATATGCTAATTACCTTAAAAGTTAAAAATGTATATCTTTGCAAGGTATAAACTTTAAAATATACTTGTTTTAGTACGAAGGATCAACGTCTCTGGTATTGATGGCAGCGCGTGTAAAAATTGTCGAACAGAAAACATGCGCCCGCGCATACATCCGTATCGCTGACGTCACCGAAGGAATGTTGTGCGCAAATGGGAAAGATCCTCTTAGAGATGCTTGCCAAGGCGATTCTGGTGGTCCTTTGGTTGTGAACAAGACTCTAGTTGGCATAGTGTCCTGGGGTGAAGGGTGCGCGGATCCCTTATACCCGGGAGTGTATACAAGAGTGTCAGAATACAGCTCGTGGATGGATAAGTATTTAGAAAATTAAATTAGTGCAAATAAATATCTCAATTACTTTATAATAAGGCTATTCAAAAATTCTGTGAATTTTATAAATCACACAAAGGCCCTGATAAATTATTTTCGTTTCTGTAAACTTATAAAAGAAAAATTAACCAACAATTTCCTTTTCTACCGTAAACAAGTGAATCAAATGTTCAAATATGTTTAGTTTTAAGATAATCAATATTATTTTTTTGTACCCAAATCCGTTGCAACTAATAAAGCAGTTTGAAATTATTAATGAGAAATGCACTTTTTTCTGTTTTGTTACCCGTTCACAATTCCCTCTTAGACATAAACGTTTTAAAAGTCTTTTAATGGAATATAGTGCAATGTTTGTATGCATGCGAGCCTTTTTGCCCTCCCGTCAGCGAGCGCTGCCGCACTGATTGATTGCCTCATTTAAATCCAACGCTCGAGATTCGATTATGATTAGCCTCTATCAAATTGAAGTCATCTTTTGTGACAATATGCCGGGGTCAGGTTAGAAAATATACCGTCGCCAAAACAAGTACGCTAAACCATTAACCGGGTTCATTTCTTTTCTCTAAACGTACAAATAGTCTAGACACTCACCTGAAGATAAGCGGTTAAAATTGCCTATCGTTATTCACAAAGCAATATCAATAGACTACTGATTCAATACGAAGTTATAATAACAAAGAAAAAGGACAATGTAGTTGAAAAATATAAAGGATTCTTTAAAGAGAGCAGTGTCATCCTTTAACCCAAGTAATGGTGCTAACAAAATGTGTCAATATGTTTTAGCAACCAATTTCTCGCTACGATTGTAAAATATTGTTGATGTATTAGCATAGTAACAAATGCTGTAGTGTTACTTAATACAGCCATATGTTAAAATGCTTCAGATATTTCATACACCAGTTAAAGACGAATCTATTTCGATGTATCGACTATGTTTCTATTAATATTTTTCTTATTACTGACCATTGGGGCAATTTACCAAAATCTGTTATTTAATTTTTTTTGACTGTTGTTTATTGGTGACAGTGTTGAAAGATTCCCTAATAGTGCGTTGAACATCGTATTTTTTATTTAAAACATCTCCTCTGATCTATAATAAGAATGTTTTCCCAGTGTTGTCATTGAGACGTTTACAAATGTCCCCGGCCGGTATTTGATCGGGGATGATATTTCCGGCATGTTTTACATACGATTTAAAAATTATTCATTCTCTAGATATTATTATTAAATAATACAATATTTTTTTCGATACTTTTATGCCCGATATTCATATTTTTATCACTATTTCTATTATGATATATACAATAATGTTATGAGGAAACTTTAAAAAATGTGATTCTAATCACAACTTATCCTCTCAGTGCCATTATGGGGCTATTGACCTTAAAGACCCATGTAAGTATTTCTGTTTATCCCATAGTAATATTACTCAGTAATCTTAGTGTATATAACCATCATTGCTAAGCGGCAGAAATAAAAGATCTTTTACTTGGATTAGCACGACGTTATGCGCAGACTTAATATTATCTTTAGCTTAATAAACGTGTTATTAACATTTACTAGCCAAGCTTCTAAATGAAAACTGCATAGTTATTTACTACGTGCGTAGTAAAAATATTATCTATTACCCACACTACTTGTAGCAGATATAAGAAACAGCAGCGCGCAAACTTTATTCCGGTACGAAATGTGTTGTAGCTAGAGAAATTACAGGTTTAACGAGACTTAATAGTTGTATCATGAAACGAAGTGCACAATACCGTGTAGTGTTTATAATCCTAATTATCGCCACGTTGTTATGGGCGGGCGTATCACTTACCATCAGGTGAACATCTTGCGCGTGTCATCGAGTGATGTAATAAAAAAAATATCAATTTTAAAAATGAAATGTATCGATGAACAGCAGCGCATGTGATAATTATTTTTTTTTATACTACTATGCGACGAGACGAGCAAAACGTTCACCTGGTGGTAAGTGATACGCCTGCCCATGACAACGCGGTGCTAGTTAAGATGGTACACACTGCACCACATTGCACTCGTCGCCTTGAGACATAAGGTGTTGTATCGTTACCCCAGTAATTACACTAGATACAGCGCCCTTCAAACCGGAACACAGTAATGTTTGCACATCACTATTTGGCGGTTGAAATAGGAGCTGTGGTGGTATCCAGACGGTCTCCGGCAACTGAGACCTACCACCAGTTAATTATCAAATGAAATTGCATGATGAATATAGCCGGTAAGTCAACGGCGTCAATGTGACGCCAATATTCAATTCGATTAGGACGTTGAGCGTCTAAACCCACAAATAAGTATGTGTTATATAGTCCCCCGGCCTATTACCTGGCAATTTCACAGAACAATCTACGCCAACAGCACACAGCCGTGTGACACACATCGGCTTTGTAGCGGAGAGGGACGGCACTTACCGCGATTTGTTTACACAGTGTAGCTTTCCGCTGCTGTGTGCGTGGCCAGCTGGCGGGCGGCGGGCGGCGGCGGCGTGTGCGAGCGCCGCGTCGCCCCCTACCACGGCGCACCCCCTCGGGGTAGCCGCGCCTCCGTGTGGGTGACCCAGTCGAACAAATCCAATGTAATACACACAAACATATTGGTGGCACGGCGTGTCATTTTTACGCTTGTGTTGCCGCTACTTGGGGTTCTTTATGCGCGATGATATTATTATTCTGACGATTACGGCATCCTTTATGCTTACAATAAAATAATTAATAAGGGATGAAGTATATGCGCGGCAGTACGCGATCGCTATCGGCGCTTACCTTCATTCACTCTCCAGCGAGTCTACGATACGAGTTTATTAGTTCGCGTTTATTGTAATAGCTTTGCATTGTTTAAACTGGGCTCCCTCTTTAATTATTGTTTTATGTTGTTTCCCTGTTCCGACATAACAATAAATTTGCAAGAGCCAGAAAAATATTTCCAATCCGTAATATTATACAAGCTCATATATTTGTATGCTAGAAACCATTACAAGCCATTAATTAAAAGTTTCGACAAGAATGTAGGTTCTCTTCGAACAAACAGTAAGTAATTATTTAAACAAATAAAACACTAGTAATTGAATAAAAAATGTAAACAAATAAATAGATAAACGAAAATATTAAACATTTCCATTAAACGATATAAACAAAATGAGTTTACAAGATTAAGTAAAAACTTAAGAATAATTGGGTCTAATTAACAAGCGGTGTTATAGGCAGCGAAACAAAAACTTGTTGAATTATCAGCTTAATCTGTGACGGAACAGTTGACAAGGCGCTCAACCCCCGTTCAGTTTAACAATTACGCGGCAGGCTCATTGTGATGCGACCCTACCTCTCCATCCATTGTGGACACCACTATACCCCGCCAACTCACGCAGACACGGCATCACACTCACCGGTACCCCTTCAGCTCCCAAACCGGACCAATACACAAAGGCAGGGGAGGCCAAGTTATTTTGGCGAATAATATACAAATATTATTATCCAGCCCGTTCACAAATATCAATAACATATTACGACGGACTTCGGGACAGATTTAAAAATTTAATAACTTGATTTTAAAGGCGTTATAAGTCTATTAGGTGTTGATTGAGATGATGTCGACGTGGTAAAATACAACATATCAACAAATCTATTTACAGATCGATGAATTTTTAATAGGAATATATTATCTGATGTCATTATTTATGCCGAATATAATTTATGTTTGCAAATAATTACTAGCCGCCTGCATCGCTATGGTTCGCTGTCATAATTTAAATATTTACGGTCACTTTATTAGTGGCAATGGATATGGTCTATATTGCCACGATCTTGTTTAATATAATTCCATTATTGTAAATTTTGAATGTAGATGGCACTATTTGTAATTTAAATTAATTACATCGATGATCGAGTTAAAAATTTTGTAATTCTGCACATTTCGTATGAATACCAGTAGTATTAGCATAAATGCCATCTATGTAATATAAATGTATTATACTATAATATCTGTCGTTTTAAAAACGTTATTTATTGATCATATAAGTCAATATTAAGTGACGCAGTCTATTAGGTTTTCTTTACCCGCATCGAAATGATCAGTCTTCTAATCTTACTTATACTTTGGTAAATACAGATCTAACTAAAGAGACAATATCCCCAGCGTTAAAAGGCTAGCCGAAGTAGATTGTGGGAGGGGAACGGGGAGGGCCACCCTCCCTGCGAAATTACTACATTTGAAGGGAACAACTTTTTATGAGAAATAAGCCGCTATGAATCTCGAATTATAAGCGAACCGAGTGCTGTGAGTGCATTACACTGAGCTTCTGTATCGATTTAACAATCACTCGGGTTTTCTTTCACTTGTTAATATAAATTTTGTTATAGATTTCCATGAACTAATTGCTTGATTCGCCAATGCTTAAAAGTAATCATTTTGTGTAATATATGTATAACACATAGGTATAATAGAAAAAAAACAGATAATAAAAATAAATTCCATAGCTAAGAAAAGAATACAAGGTACATTCAAAAACCTGCTTCATAATGTCAAAAAATAAACAATATTTAAAATGTTATGATTTTTAGTCTATGCAGTTTAAAGTTTGTGAATACTATTTTCTCAATATTCTTATAAAAAATTTAATAATACAAAAAAAATTAAAAAGCACAAACGAAGCATTAATTATACGGCATAATAAAAAATTCTTAAAAGTAGTAAATTAGATTAAAAGATAACATTTTCAAATTTCCGTGAATCAATATCAATAAAACCAGAAATGCAAATAATTTTAGCAGAAATATATTTTTTATTAGTAATTCGCTATCTAATGATTATTTCATAATTTTATTCAAAATACATACAACAGAAGTCCGACTTTAACTTGTAGTCAACAGTTTATTACGTTTATAAATCACTATTTGTTTTCGACTCCTGGCATCACATTGATCACGTTAAACTAATCCATAGAGGATAAAGTTAAGGACTATACTAATTCCCGGTAATGTTAATTGTCTTGTTTGTAATTCTTTCTAAAGGTGCTATTGTCAACGTCGTGAAAAAAACGAAATAGACAAATGGCGCTGGCTAATTAATATTTCGTACTAATTTTGATAGAAATTAGTAAACCACTCACAAAATTAAATAAAAGAAATTCCTTACGGAAAATTGAAGTTTTTGAATAATTATTTTTTCGGAATAGTTATTTTTTTATACTTGCGATACGTGGTTCTTTCTTTCTTTCTTTCATTCTGTCAGTAAACTCTTGTTGGAAAGAGATATTGTGGGCAGGCACAAGACTAAATGATAACAATGAGATATAATATTAGGATAAGGTATAAAACTGATATACAAATCTCTAATTGCGTAAGTGACATGTAAATGTTAACAAACGTGCGCTTTCAATAAATTTAATATAAAAGAAAGCAAGATAAACGCCGGCGACGAAGTTCCGTTTGGGGAAACAGGTAAGACAGTTCATTGTGAATCGTAACCGAATCTCAGTGATGTTGCGCAACGTGAACGTGAGATATCCCTCAGTGGGCGGCGGGAACGGAATGTCGGAGGAAAGCTGCCGGCCTTGACACTACGACATTTGGTGCGAGCACCTTGATAATCCTTTACGAAAACAGTAACAAACGGAACGTCCAGTATACAAGCAACCTGTGAACTGTTCTACGTACTCTGTGGTCAGTAATGATAGGGTAATACGTGTTTACTGCTCCTCCACGCCCGCGCGCCGGCCTCCTGTATCGTATCGTGCACGGTAATTAAGACACCTCGTGCCGCCTCTTTAGTAACAGTTTAGCTAAATTTACTTTTTTTACAACCATTAACGTAATTAAATACACTACTGTTTCGCGATGTATTATATATTTATATAATTCACGACACGAGCAAAATTTTCCATTTGCAAAATAAAGAGAAAAAAAAGGTGAAAGCAAACGGACGATTATAAAATGACCCACGTGAACGTATTCGTGCGGACAATATTTTAAAACAAAATGTCACACGCTTTCCACGGGTGTCTACACCCCAGCCCACCCGTCTGACGGCTAAGGGTGCGAGGGTAGGGTGGCGGGAGCGGCAACGTCACCCCCCTTTCAACTGGTGGGGTGTCATTGTGGACTGTGGTGTCGTAACTCCGCGAACTTTTTAATTTACAATTAGGTAGCTTCCCATTTCTCTGCCCTATTTAGCTCTCGTTTTTCCGGTAGCCACGGCCGTAGTTCATAATTAAAATTTATTTATCGCGATACTCTGTAAGTATAAAGCCTGAAGAGATAATAACAAGGGAAAGTTAAAATGAACCTTCATTCGAAATGAACGCTACGAATATCGATATAAAGATGGAAAATTCATAGATAAAAAAATTGTGCAAATATCTGTTAAAGATCAAACGTCATCAGACAGATAAAAACAAGATGATGATGGTACAAGGTCCTTTCATGTTCAAGTGCATTCTATTACTGTTTGACAAACCGATAAATCAGTCTCAGAGATCCTTGCCAGCAGGGAGTCAGCAACAGTGATTACTTATTGTGACATCCGCCCTTCTAATTATCTTGTTTCAACAACATTTGTAGCCATTGTTGGTTTTTATGAGGAAGCGATGGGAAAGTTACATGCATTGTTGTTTAAAGTAAAAATAAACACCGCTGTCGTTCCGAAAATATAACAAAAGCATAAGACAAATACATTGATAGTATGATGAGCCGTGAATACTCAGAAATGAGTTTAAACATTAAAAAAAATAGTGAACAGCTCACTGTATGTTCCCACTGCTGGGACTGGTAGTCTTCTTACATAAGAAGAACTAGAATTATCGTGAGGAAACCGACATGTTCACGAACAGATATCGTAAATGTGACAACCTGTACTTGTGTACCTGCGAATTCAAACATTGTAAGTTTTTTTATCTCAATTGATAGCAATTATGTAACCAATATAAAGTGTTTAAATACGAATTGTATTCGCTAAAAATGTAACCAAAAATCGTTACAAGATGTTTTTGTTAAGATTAATTGTTGTAATCGAAACATCTTGGGCGAGATGTATTTAACAAATACGGCAGATGAAGTGATGTCACAGGCGCCGTTAAAATGACGCCGGAGTAAGTTGACTCAAATTCTATTATCCGTCTAGGTATGCAAGTGGTAGGGGAAAATGAGGGTCTGCCAGTCCCCCCCTCCTCCTCCTCTCTCTTTCCCCCTACCCCAGTTCATAACGGGCGCCTGCGAACTTTCTTGTTTCCCTAAAGATATCGACTACAGGAAAGTGGTCATCATACAAATAATAGATATCCGCCATCATCAATATTTAACAGCAAGCAAGAAATATATTGTTAGAACATTCTTCTAAAATTCTCATCGATAAGATAGAAGAAAGAATCGAGAGCAATATCTACATTGCTTACATACTCGTATAATACAACGAAACAAACGAAATTATAAATGATACATACATAATAACACCACATTGCGCTGGACTCCTAAATGCACCAGATAGTAAGTTTTAGAACCTCAGTTATTATTATATCCAGCTACAGCTCCTTTCAAACCGAAACACCATCATTTGTGAATCAATTACCTATACACTCTCCAGCATCAGATCTACCGCCACAGTCTGTATTTTGGTTTCTCCTTCTAAAATAAGTACCGGAAACAATTTTATTTTCATATCACTTGTATTTCACAGCAAAGGTAGCTTCTAGACAATCAATCACATCCTTCTGGATGTGCATATTTAATCTAAATTCCCCACGACAACGTTTTGACGGTTAGTACGGTGCTGCTGGAAATAGCGTGCACGGGGGCGATCACTCTATTCTATTCGTGAACTTATGTAGTTATTTTAAGAGTTCCGATAGCTCCGTACTGTCGATCGCCGGTCGAACCGATGTGTAATTTTATCACGCTGTTTCGATATGGGGAAATCGAATTATTATTTAAAGATACTATTTGTTGTTCATGCCGCGTGATCTCATTTAAACACCGTAGACCGTAGTAGAATGTAGTATAACGCTTACGTTTAACCGACACTTGTGAAACGGTTATAAACTTTTAACTGATACATGCTTAAAAAATAAAGAGAGTTAGATTTGTTTAAAAAACGATTCTTTATTAATTAATTATTAATAACATGTATATAAAAGTTTACTGATTTATTAGTGTTTTATTTAAATATTCTTTCCAATAAAATGTTATTTCGTACTCCCGTTCAGAATTTATATCTTGTAAGCGTATCCAATAAGGGGTACCGCGGAGATAGAGGGGTAGATACAGCGTTCGAACAGAAAATCAGACGCTATATGTCTAGACTTGTAGCAATTCTACGGGGACGTCTTCGAACAGCTCGACCTCCCCAAGGCAAACGTATTGGTCTAAATTACATGTATTTTTAAACACTAATCATTGAAGAAAAGCAATCGTTACTATTACTGTAGCTAAAAATATTTTTAAAACAAAAATATGAGTAGAATTCGCTTAAAAAAGGGTTGCTGCTACGATATGTTGCTTAAAGGTTTTGTCAAATATAATACGATGCTTATCCATAATGAAAATGTAATTGTCGATTGCGAAACCTTTTGTCTCCATGTTTACGATCATAGAAAAATAAAACATCTGCTATAAGATAATAGAACCAAGTCTTTATATTAAAATGATGTTAACAACATGGACCGAGGGACATATCTCAAATGTATGAGCATGCACCGCCGTTGTGTTGTCCCGTTAGGATGCGTCTTTATCGGAGTGAACAAAAAATCTTTCTAGAGCTCACCGACGTCTTCGGCTAACAAAAAAAAAAAAACGAACCCAAATTAGAGAATGGCGATCGGAATGCTTTACCAGCGACGCTCTCTTGTAATAAATCTATTAAACCGACAAGTTATATCAACTAAGTTACAAGCTGTTGAATGATTAGAGGTCGTACTAATATTTCGTAATAAGAATAACTTTACGCATCCAAACTAATCCTAAACAAACATTAATTCTAAGATATGATCGATTTTATAACAGAAGTTTTTTTTCCGAATGTAGTTAGACAACTTTCTTACAATTTTTTTGTTTTTTGGGCGAGCGAAACATTCATGTGATATTTATTTATTCGCCTGTATAACAAGGTACTTTCCAGAATTTTATTGCGCAAAATCCGTCGGAACTGGTTTGCGCTCGTCAAATCAAGTCTCGTTAGTCCAATAATTGCACTAACTACAGCCCCCCTTTAAACAGGAAGTCGGTAACGTCTGCACTCTATACATGGGAACAGGAATAGGCGTCGCGACGGTATACACTTAGACGGCCTCATGCAAATTACCTACACCAATAATAAAAAGAGTCATTGTTATCGTCGTAAACGCTGTATAAAAATTTTACAAATTTAATGGTGCTTAAAGTTTATAAATATAAGCTAATAATTTTAGAATGACCGAAGCAAGAATATAACCTTCATCTTCTATTACTATGAAAACTTTTATTGAGTTAATTAAATATACAATCTGGTTTTCAATTACCAAAAATCTTTTAAGGTTGCATGTTATTTAATTATCCATTTAATGCTCCAATTGATACAAAACTCCTTTGTTTTAATTTGGTGAGACAAATTATTAAAGCTGTGGGACGTGACGTCTGAATGGAAACGAAACCGCGTGACTGGTGGGCGTCTGGAATATTCCACAATTTCCAATTTGTTGTTCGAAAAAATCTTTACCTGCTGTTATATAACGGGAAGGAGCAGTGCCACGTGCGCGTCCCGCCCGCAGCTTGCCGCGACCTGCGGACGCGGGCAGCCCTCTTCCTTTGTGTGAATATACGCTTCACTTTTTTACTGATGGTAGTACCCTATTGACGGCGACCATCTAGGCAAGTACCGCCGCCGCGCCTATTTCTGCCACCAAACAATAATGTGCAAACATTACTGCGTTCCGTTTTAAAGTGTTGTGGCTAGCGAAATAACTAGAATAACAAGACTTAATATATTTTATATCACTACGAGTACAATGTACCGCAGTTTACATCATCCTAACTAGGGCGTAGTACGTACCATCAGCGAAACGTCCCCGATTCGTCTGAACATATCGTCAAATAAAGAACTTCTCTCGCTAGATATTAGTGTTCCTTATAATTCATTAAATAAAAATTAAAATCTTATAACTTTTCTAACTGAAAAACATGTATAATTCAAAATATCCAATACCTATGAACCGTTGCCGCCATTTAACATTATGTGACCTGTGGACGGGGCAACTCACAAGTTACCCTTCTTCACATAAAAAGGTCAGGTACATTAACCTCTAAATGAAACATTGGCTTTTCGGTTTTCACATTTTTTAAGTTTACGACGTCAATTGTCAGTTTCTTTTAACAATAGCATTACAGGGAAAAATATCTGGAAACGTAGATAGTACTGGGTGGCGAAATGAGTTGCCCTTAGCCGGTTAGGGTGTGAGGCGTACGAAATTTTTGTATGGTGCAAGTGATAAGATAAAAGATATTATCAAAGACATGCCACGCACGAATATTTCACTTATGTAGTTGTCTTTTTTGTTATACATTTAAGAACGTACCTGATTTTGCAAACTTTTAAGCCAATTTATAGATACATAGTTATATTTTAAGTTTATGGAGTTAATGAGAAATTTTAAGTTTTTTAAAAATAGAATGGGAATCATGCAAATTTGTAGTATGTTTTATTTATTATGAGACTGCAATAGCCGTAAATATCTAATTAAACCGTTACTTAGTACTTAGTAACTAAAAATTAAATCCATTAAAATTACAGCATTGTACATAACAAACATTTCAGAACGCTTCGATTTCGAATAAGAAATGTGCGTTAACTACTGTAATTTTTAAATGGAAAAATTAATCGAAATAATCACTTTGAACAAAGAAAAGTTAAATACACTTAACTCGCTAAATTTTCCGTTCATACCTTGGACTTGAAATCTGAAGAGCCCAGTTAGATGGAACTCTCCCGTTCTGCCATAAATCTTGGGACCCTCGACCGCCACCCGGTCGCTCTCCGAAAATATCTATAAATACCCTCCTCCACGTACATATTTCAAACATTAACAGAGCGACCCTAGAGTCGAATGACAAACCCGTACTTTCATATATAAATAAATAATTGTTGAATACATATCCTCTAGTCTTAACTTACAATCGTTTGAATAATTATTGCATTTCGTATGGTTTACTTTAAGAATAATTTATTTTAAAAGCTTTTTATTACTTTTTCACTTTTCTATTATTTACAATACCTATGTCTTATATAGTCAAAACTCTAATCTTGTAGTTATTACAGAAAATGCGACAACGTGATACATGTCCTTTTGCAAAATGACAAAGAGACGCTAAAAGAACTGATGCTTAGTGAAGGACCTTCGTACTTCACAGTACAATATATTAGTCATCATTATAACAATAAATTGAATTCCAGAGATCTATTCCTCTTATTGCGATACCTCGACCTCGTTCTTGGACGATGACGAGTACAATGCAGATTATTATAATAGAATACAATTTATGCTTTGTTTCAGGTGTGGACATCCATAGCCACCAATATTTAATTATAACCTGATGCTAGCTCTTAACTAGACATAGTCAATTTAAATTATTTCCACTTTTATATTGAATAATTATATATTGATTAAATTTAAATGCAGCAGCAACTTTACTCTGGTCATATCCTTATTGCTCAGATAAGATTGTAAGCTGGCGTTTTGACATTCAGATTCTGGATGGTGGTAGATATAATGAAAAAAACTTCGCTGCGATCTCTGTTACTTTTCAGGATTTTTGTCTTCCATTCAGCCATTCCCGCGGACGTTGATTACAGTTCCTTTTTTATTTTTTTATAGCAAAGATTCTCAAAAAGAACCAGGGTTACTTAATGATATGCAGCATTTTTTACTAGTCAACCTGTGAGATGGCGGAAATTTGAAAACAGCGTTGTAGCAATTAAAAAAGAGTTTCTACTTTCCTTAGTGGTGAATACATTCACAATACAGGTAGTATTTTTATTATACTTTTATAAATGCAACAATGCAATGTCTGGTATTATTTTAATCATTTAACGATCTACGATTGAATAATTTATGACGCTTATGTCAACGAGCTAATAACACTCACTGTTATAATTAGATTATTATCAACAGTGTCAAACAGAAGTCCAAACTTAACCACTTCTGAGAAACTTGTGAATTGTTATGATCTTATTAGCGATGACGTTATATAAAAAAATCCTTGAAACACCACCATTTGTATATGGGTATTACATGTAAGTTACAAAGGATTTTGATTTTATTTTAAAGACCTGAAACAAAAATAAAAACTTATTATAACGGATTAGCAGTTTGAGAGCTATGCTACTAGAAAATATCCCTCTTTTATGTCTACAGTTTTTATTCCAGAAGAAAATATTTTATTTAATTTCTCTATAATTATCACCAAGCAGTAACACGGTCGTATCCAAAATGCGGTAACGAACTTAAGATCAAATTCACAACAACCTGATAACCATAGTATTTAATTTGACACTTTTTAAAATTTTCAGACATAGTGATTTTTAAACAAGCATAAAAAAGAAAAGCTGTATGACCAATCGTGTGTTTAGGACATTGTTTACAATATCATCTCTATAAATTGAGAAATTTAACCAAAATTTTAATATTTTATTACAATAACACCCACACACGTGATGTAGATATTCTAATGACATAAACAAGTGTGAATTGAAAGAGAAATTGATTTGTGATCGGTTTAACTTGGAGTAAAAAGATGCACTGCTGCTCGTTCGTGTATTGGATATGTTCACGTGTATGCGACGCGACGCGATACGGCGAGTGTTTTTGCAGGCCGCGCACGGTGACTAGCGTTATAAGGCGTCAGTGCAAATTATTCTTGCCCATGACGGGCTCACAATAGAGGGCAAAAACCTCTAATCGACTCACACTTACTCGATGCACTATTACATGTTAATTATTGCATTCACTTAAGCCGCAACGTGGTGAATGTGTCGTCTACGCTTTTTCTATTCAATTACATTGATATTGTAGGCAAATTAATTGCAATTATTACTCTTACTTCATCCGTTTGAAGTCCAATAAATTTATTTTTATTACGTATTAACCTGCTTAGTTTGTTGATTATTCTAAGCTTATTTTTACCAAAATATTTTGGAAAAGCCACAATTTTACGTAGTAACATAATATTTTTTATAAAGTATCTACTGTATGTCCTGTTAAAAAAAATACTGATCGCTTTATAATTTCGATCGGAGTAAATTTTTGTTTCTAATGAGAATGCATAATTATGCGTTGAAATCCGTATTTAATTGTATAAGACCAAATTTATGGTTAAAAGTATAGTGAAGGCGGTGGGAGATTCAACAAGCTAACCCTCCGTTTTCAGGCGGGCAGGGGTCGTGGGGATGTGGGTGGGGGGAGGAGGGGTCTGGCGGTGGGAGGATGGAGTGGGGTGTTGGATACGGCCGGATGCGATGGAAATCAGAACTCTGCTACTACATCCGCTTTGGAAGCGCGCTACTTCTAAACGTTATGTTATTGCGTACGGTTGTCTTTTAAATTAACTCATTGATAATTACTACATAAAATAAGTGTATTTTTTTGACATTTACTTATTTTACATAGCTTTAAATTAAGTGACGACTACAAGAGCACATTTTTAAATTAAATATATTGGTATTAACTTAAAAATATTTCGTAACTTTTGAATTTTCATGCTGTATATATACTTATATGTATATAAAAATAAGAAAAAGTGAAAACAAAAAATTTATTGGAATTAACTAGTATATATAATAGCAACGGCAGTAACCGTCAGTATAACTGCGTACGTGCGTCAGATCACGTCTTATCTTTATGATATACATATAAAACGATCAGTGCGTCTTTCTATCTGTCAACTTCCACTCGCTACCTGAAATCTGACTACGGTAATTATTCATAGTTCCCTCATTTGTATAGTAACACCACGATTATATTCTATACATGTTGAAAGACACGTATGTGTTATGTTTACATACATTTTTTGGTAGTTATTAGTATTTTAACATTTGAATTGCATTTTAATAAAACACAATCATATAAAAAAATTCCTTTTGTAGATATTTTTGTAACTTTCTGTATTTTTATAACGACCGAACTGATATTAAGAGTAATTTAAGTGTTTGATTGCTGAACGTATCTTGGATATTGTTATCTTCAGCTACAATACTTTTAGTTAAAAACGCAAGGTTTCGCATAAAAGAAATTCTTAAATTTGGCTAAAATCTAATTTAGATGTATTGGTAAGAGATTTTTTTTATTTATATTTTAATAAATTTAAATGTAAAAATAAGTATTTGAAACATATTTTAAGTAGTTTTTTGACGTTTGACAGAAGTGAGAGTTGTGTAAGAACAAAGGTAAAAATAAATGTCAAATCTTTATATTTAATTAAATTAAGTAAATTGCAAATGGAAATTTTCAGTGTACGGATTCAGGTGCAACGCGCGCCGGCGATTCGTATCGCACAACCTTGATTCTATTCCGCGACGGTCGCACTGACACGGTTACAGAGAACTCGACACAAGCAATGACTCAATCGCCCGTCCGCGCCCGCTCCTGCTGCGCTCACCATCCGGTGAACATGGACAGGACAACACGGGAACATCACATTTTAGCTAATAGCTTTAAATACACGGTTGTTTTCATTATAGAGTCAACATTTTGTTAATCTGTACGAGATTTAAAATGGTTTTAAAGAATTTTTTAAAGTATAATTGACGTATTAATTGCGCTTACGCTTAACAATAAATAAGCCTCAGATATCAGGATATACATTGGCTAGACCCGAACAATTCTTTAAACCATTAAATCTACCATTTGTAAGTGTTTACCGAGAAGTTCTTACGATATAGGATCGTTAAAGAAACGTTTTTAAATTTTTTTAAAAGTCCTGGAAGCCTTTGATGTTCAGCAGTTGACAACAGAAACAAGCTAAAATGGTGATGATATTTTGGTGTCATTTCTGAATATGTTATAGCTACAATCAGTCCCACTAGCGAGGTTAATCTATAAGCGCAAAAAATGATACCAAGCTTTATAATATGTTAAAATGCAATATATAAACGTAACCGTTCTGTAATCGACAGAAACAAAGACGCCTAGTTTTCCTATAGTTTGGATTATTTTTAGAAAAGTTTCGTCTGATTTGTGTTTTATTTATAAGTGCAAATGCAAGACTCATTGTCCTTCCTATTTTACATAGTCGTAAGAGATGCGCTGTACAGGAAACAGTGGCGGCAGATCATCAGCTCCAGATCATCAGCTCCAGTTGCAACAATAACTCCAACCTCAAGTCTCATGTTATACAAAAATCACGGAATGAAGGTTCGCACACAAAACTTAAATAAATTTTTAAAAATTTGGCAACCCTACTGCCAAGTGACGAAAGCACCATCCTTGATATACATTATCGAGTGTTTATCGACTTGAAGCAGTATCAACACTCTAAGTCAGACAGCGCAGACCACCAAATTAGCCTTCAATTAGACTCTGATGCGACGTATAATAACAAACACTCGTCGCGCGCGCCGCGCCGCGCCGGTGCTCTTTGAAAGAATACTCGAGAATATTGCGATGTGATGCATGAGGTAACAATATTACAAACACGATGACTAGTTATCCGCACATACCCACATTGACTCTGTTTTTAATAAATAACAACTTAATGCGCATTTGCATTTTTAAACAACCATTGTAATCCATTACAATGAAAATAATAGTAAGACAAATAGGAAAAAAATGTTAATATAACAAAATATAGTTTTTGTTTGATACCATCAGAAAACTGATCGAGTTCCCAGATTACTATAAGCACATTATCCATTACTACATAGACTTAAGATGCACAATGTTTTGTTTTATTTTATGTTGAATAATATTTAAGTATTGTGTTATCTTTTTGGAGACCTTATAAATAAATACATAGCGCCTATTTCATACGTCAGAGGTATGTAAACATTACTATAATCCGGTTTGAAAGGCGCCGTTACTAGTAAAATTGCTTGAGTAACGCTACGTACTTTTTACGTACGGTTCGTTCTTATCTCTCAAGGTAAAGATCACAATTGTTGCCGTGTAAACATCCTACCTTGTACTTCGTTGTTATACAGCAGAGAGAACAGTATTACGTACCACCATGCAAACGTCTTTTTCGTATTCTTACTAAAGTGACTGGTCAAGGAAACATATTTTTTAATAAACATGCGATTGATACTCCACTTAATGTTCCTTGTGCGGGGATAAAAACCTCTAATAAGGATTCCTACTCCCAAGGTCATTTGTGCGCCACGCTGGCTAAGTGCGAGTTGGCGGATATATCTTATTATTAAGGCAGACGATTTAATAGCACATAAATAATTCTGACAGCTTAGGCAAAAAAAACTGACGTATAATATTTGCATTTAAAAAAAACAATGATAAAACTGCAACGAGGACCCGTAGCATGTTTCAAGATGGTTTACAGATTTTCCGAACGTCATAAGGAAAAATAACTAAACAGACGAGCAATAGCGAACGTGCACACACTAACCACACACATGTAAGTGAATACGTCAAGCAAAACGAAGTGATTTGTAAGCGGAAATATTACACTAGTAACTATTATCAGTAAAATGGCAACGCGCGTAGAATTAGCGGACGGATTTTACACGAGCCATTTCACGTGTACTTTAATAATTTCTACAAGAAGGAACATTTCTGAATTTACTTTGTTTCGGCATGAAAGCGTTTTGTATTTTTTTTAAAATACACATACAGGTAGTCAAACTTACGTTGTATACATAAAGTACAAGTTAGCAAATAAAATTTACCTCCATTTTGGTTTTTAATAGTGTTGTAGGTCTTTGTGGCTGAAGGCCTAACAAAACAGTGGTTGGTTCCCATTAAAGAGAAAGTATATGGAAAAACTGCTAAAGTAACAAATTAATTAGTTTGTCAACTAAAGAAATGGGGTGCAATTTAAACAACCTAATCTTGGTTTTCGCCGCTATATTTATTTATCATCATGTTTAATTCCGTTCGTCGTGTCGCTGCGTAGTATTTCGACATTAACTATAGATGATGCAATGATACTCTTACGTTTGTTCCGTTATACTTATTTTTAAAATTTACTAAAACAAGTTTTAATTTTGGTTAAAGGTACTATGTATTAAGGGTAAGCGTAACCTAACACTTCAGCGCATTGGTGATTTATTTATTCGTAATGAACGAACTTATTTTATAAGTTTAACCCCTGAAATTAAATATGATTTTACTTTCACAGTACGCCTTGACTTATGATAAGATAGTGAGAAATCAATGATAAGGAGACTTTTAATACATTAATATATAAATAAAGAAATGTCTAATAATGTATGTACTATTTGAGTATAATCTTGATAATACATATTGTAAATTTTCAAGTTATTTTTATTTAATTTGTTCACTAAACAGTTCAGTGAACAAATTTAAAGAATGTCAACTGCTTAAACTGGCACGTTAGAAAGTGAACGCTATCGCAGCGCTGGAGGTGTTCCACATAGCTTATCATTATCAACTGCGCGTACGCAAGGGCCACAGAGCGGAAGCGATCTTGCCGCCGTCGTGTCGCTATAAGCGGAAGTCGAATCCACTCAGGTCGTGGACCCCAAATTCACGATTGCAAGAAGATGTCATTTGCAAACTGATGCAACAACGTATGAATAACAATAGAGCGGTCACGCCCAGTTTTGAATAAACAAGTAGATGCGATTGCTGTGTGGCCCATTTTGTAAATTGCCTAACTCGATTATTGAATACTAGTTCTATGACCAGTGAATGTTTGAATAATAGAACGTACAAGACTGCTTCACCTCTTATTCAATGTTTGATATACGTAATGTTTTGAACTGCTCTACAACTTCGTTACTTAATTATAGCGTAACATAACCAACTAACATGGGGAAGGATTTTAAAAAATACTCGATTAAGGAATCTTTAATGTATTATTGCACTTATTTATTACCAAAATACAAATCCACGTAAAAAGTTTAAGAATTGGCAATACGTAAGGACTCTTTTCATGTAAAGGTAAAATATAATTAAATACCAAGCATACCATCACCATAACAAGCTGTAGGTATTCCTTGATAACTTTGCCATCAGAATATCTATAACCTCAGTCCTCTCGTGACCATAGGTTCTGCAAAGCACATGGAAAGTCGTACAAATAAAAAAATAATTAAAAGTTAAAAATTGCCTTAATTGTGTAACTTAAGACAAAGACTTCACCTTATAACTCCTTTACCCGCTTTTTAGGCAGTAAGAACAAAGATACAGCATAGATATTCTAAATTAATAGTATGTTGGTTATCTATCTGTTTTAATAGCATTCTTTGGAAAGTATAAAATCTTTAATATATAATAATATTCTTAAAACAATAGTTGGTGGTTTTAAATGTTTTTCCATTGGAGTGTACGGATCTAGGCTGACGAGTAGTAACCATTATCGTAACTTCTTATTTCTCCTGTCACGTCTTGTTTCCCTACACTTAGCATCTCTAGGCCGCGGAGGGAAAGAAAGTGGGCTAGGTATATCTGGGCAAGGGCCTGTCTCATTAGGCTCACAGATCGAGCCGCTTTAAAACAAGATATACATTCGACATACAGAAGCTTTCTTGCTAGTTAAATATTTACATACGCATCTATATTTGCTTCTATGGGACGTAACAGAAAGTTTATATGCATTGAAACAATAGTATTTGAATATTTATTCCACGTATAGTAAGATGAATATTAAATTATTTCTTCTACAAATCATAATTAATAAGTGAAAAGGTGGCAAAAGAATATTAAAGAAATAATTTCAAACAGTAATATATTTCTTCATACATTGCAAAAAGATTCAAAACCATATATTGTTTGCAAAAGCTATCGAGTTAATATTTTATCATATTTCAAATACTTATCAATATTATTTACATCAAGATGTGCTCGTAAACGATTGTAAGTGTTTTGATAAATAAAAATTCTGCTATTAAGGAACACTTTTCAGCGGAAGACTAAAAAAGAAAAATCTGCTGATAAATAAATATTGCTATCATCATATTGCTTAGGGTAGAACATATTCAGACATGATGGGCTATTTTATATGAAGCAAAGGTCAAGAAACATAAACAATATGATTTACAAAGCGATCCAAAAATAAACTAAGTAAAATATTTCCCTTCAATACGTAGTTACTGATATGAAACCACAGTTTGATAAAATGTTCGTGTATCACATACTCACCACACCTAATTATTGACATGAACCACATTTCATAGAATTATTAATTAACCAGTACAATATAACAATACTGATAAATAACGTTAAAGGTCAAATTATTGATGAGGTATTGATTGAAAATTGGGCGATGCATATTAAATGTTATAGAGGCAGCGTGTGTCATACTGTTCTACACTAAGATACTGTCATGTTATAAACTGAATCCGTTGCCGAAAACTCTCCAGATTGATGTAAACATAATACTGTATTCCATTCAAAAGATCGCTATAGTAAGAAATTATTACTAGCTATGCGTGCCAAAATAACAGTGCAATGAATATGGTGCATGTGCGTACTTCGTCACTAAGAATTAGCTCATTTTTGACCATCATAATTATTTTAAATCATAAATAATAATAATTCAAGTTATTTATTCAAATTGCTATAAATATAGATTAAGAAAATTCTATAAAATTCCTTATATAAATAGAAATATTTTGATTTAAAAATTGGTTAAGTATGTATAAATAAGATTAAGTAAGATTTTGAAACTTAATAGTTCTTGTGCTTTTTTGTTTCATAATTTTATACAATAGTATTGTATAATTTGATTCAAATAATATTCATGCAAAAATTTGCGCCTCATCTGTATTTACACGACATAAGTATACAATTTTGATTTCTCCAACATGCAAATAATCTTTGTCGAAGATGTGATTTTTATGTTACTTAATATGTTGTGTGATAATTTTCTTTATCAATAGCAAATGATTTTTAGCGAGCGTTCACAGTGCGACGTATGTGTACGATACGGAATAAACGTGTTTGTTTAATATGGTAAAATAAAACGCAGAAGCGGCGAGCGTGTCTAGCAAACCTTATTTGGGTGCAGTAGACGTGGCAGATACTTACTCGGCTCCTGTGAGCTCGCGTGATGCAATTATCAGAAGAGGCGAGGATGTTCAGGCGGCGGGTCGGGAGCGGGGCGTGGAGCGGCGCCGCGACGCCGCGTCCGCGACCTTATTACTGCGCCTCTCCGCTGCCGCTCGCCCAACCTACAACCTCTTTCTACATCGATTGCTTCTACTCCTACTATTTATACTTTAACTTATAGCTCATGATATTATCCATGTACTTTTTTCATTCTACGAGGCGACGGGACGAGCAAGACGACTAAAGGTAAATGCGCTTGCCCATAACAACGTGGCGCTAGTTAAGATTGTACACACTGCACCACATCGCGCTCGTCGCCTTGAGTCATGTGTTAAGTACCGTTACTTCGGTAATTTCACTCTAGCCTACAGCGCCCTTCAAACCGGAACATGTTTGCACTCTACTATTTGGCGTACGCAAAAGGAGCTGCGATAGTTTATATCCATAGGTAGACAGTCTCCAGCAACGGAGACCTACCACCAGTAAAGTCAATATTATACTTATCTATATTATTTCAAAGTGGTTTTCCTTGGAAGAGGTCTGTACCCAAAAGTGGACGGTCGCGAGCTGATGATAACGATAGTACGAGATAATAAAACTATAAGAATCATAAAATCAAAGTAAAAATAAGTTGTATTAACATCTAAAACACATTTGTTTACTTGTGTATACCCTGTGAACAATAAGATATATTTTGCAGTGTAATTGTATTTATATTTATATTCTAGTATTTCAATAGTCTCGGCCCATTATTTTATCATCATCCACTGCTGGACATAGCCTCTGTCAAGGAGCGCCACTTAGCCCAATTCTATATGCTCACTCGTACCTTACTCCCCCTTAAATATTTAAAATTAACAAAATATGGCTGTAATAGTTATCGATTTCGTGAAAGGTATTCATAATCATAACATTAAATTACTAAAACGTTCTCACAAATTTTATTAAAATAGTTTATATTCGTTTAAGTAATTTATAATGATATTTTTTGGAACTGGTGCCAGACTATTATTAAACCTGAAAATGCATTCAATTTTGTGGTTTAATTACAAGCGCCTGGCAACAATTCCTCTGATTAAACGACGTATGATAATTTAGTGATGTCTGCCAAAGAACGGTCTAATTATAAACCCTTAAAAAAACTAACGCTTGTAAAACCCGACTAAATAGAGACGCAACACATTAACAAGCAGATGTAAACAAGCGGATGATCACACAATTCGTTTGAGTACTATCAAGTTGCGGCGGACAGGTAAATATTTGCGATGAGCATACTTGAATGCTTGCCAATGATTGTTGGACTTCAATCGACGAAAAGACCTCTGTTGCACCAATTTATAACACATTCCAAACGTACTGACTCTTCTTTGGTGTAAAACGCAGAAATTATCGTACCATTGTTTTCAATTACCGAAAAATATTCCATTTTAATTAAAAAATGAATATTGCGTCATGTGATTTGTCAAATTATTATTACAAAACTCGCAATTTGTCCACATTTTTTTGCTTTTTCCCAAATTTTCTTAAAATGTCTTATTAATACACTAGTAATTTATCCCAGCTACAGCACCCTTCAAACCGACCTTCGAACTACAGTAATGTTTGCACACCTGATTGGCTGCAGAAAAAGGCTTTGTTGTTTATAACAGAAACCACCTGTAAAATAAAGGCTTACCATCAATAACTAAGGTTACCGACATAACTCATACACTAGACTTAAATGGTAATGGACATTGCTCGTAAGATGGTCTGGGCACGGGCATTATAGTTCTCGTCAGGTAGTCAGGTAGACGTTGTGCTGGTAGGTCTTACACAAATTGGACGAATGATTGGATTAGAAGGCTCTGGATGTTTGCAATACAGTACCGATGTGAAACTTTTAGAAGCGTATGTCCCAGCAGTGGTTGTCGATCGGCTGATGATGTAGGTAAAACATATTTCTTTGATTCACTATATAAAAATCGAAACTCATGGAAAAATTAGACAGCTCGATGACCCCGTATCGCTTGAGCATTCTACAAAGCTAACAGGCAATTTAAATTAGTGGGTTAACAATCGGTCAATTAGCGATGCGTTAGACGAGACCTGGGAAGCCAAGAAAGCGACAATACATTAACCTACACTGTTGTAGGGAAACCGTCACACGAGTTTTGCTCAATTAAAGTGGGCCCCGTGGATTAAGGGACACTAGAAACGCGGTTCTAACGAAACTTTAATAAATACTTTTGTTTATTTGTTAGTATACTTGTTGTACTTAATAGTTAGGAGATATTTTGAACTATTTATTTATAATAACTGCTTTAAATTTGGTAACTGTTAAGTATATATTCCTTACTAAAGCATCCTTATAATACATATATTATTTGATGATATGTATAAAGTTGTGGTGTTAGTTGAAATGGTTAACATTGCATGCACATTACTTCGTTAAACGTTACAGTTTATTGGCAGAAACCTTCAACAAAAAGCTTTCATTGACGTGACAAAAACGTTATATGATACATTCACATAATGAGCTTTTAATATTATTTACTTGAAAAATAGTACTGTTAATTAAAACAATGAAAACTGAATACGAAAAATAGAAATTGCAGTTAGCCTATTTAGATAATACAATTCCACTTTTATGTAATCTCTAATGAATAAGTTATTCTTAAACTACCTAAATATAACAAACGTTTAACAAAAATAAGTAATGCTATTGATTGGCCCTTCTAGGCAAACAACTTCATTTCTACGGTCCGTAGTGGAGACAAGGCGGTAAGAAAGTGGACTTTCACTCGGTAAGTTGATGCTTTGCTCCTTATTCCATCACACCTCATTTGACGCTAAGGGCCGGTTTTATAGTTGCTGTAAATAATTGAAAACCTCGTTATTTATATTGAAATCTGTGTCAATAATACACTTGTCCATACTATACACGTTTAAATGTCGAACTCTTTGTGTAGAGGCAATTTAGGCAAAGTCAAACTTAAAATTTAATCATTAAGTAATATTTTTTCAGTGACTTTGTTATCGTTGGTCGTTTGTTATTAATGTTATCACAAAGATACAGCTGGTGATAGTTTTCTAGTCCGAGAGGCAAGCCAGATAGGTACCGTTTATTTCTATCGCTAAACAGTACTGTGCAGATATTCATGTGTTTACTTTAAAGGTGCTGTAGCTTTTGAAAATACAATAGGAACTTAACATTTTATATTTCAATGCGACGCATGTTATACCTTCAACATTCTAACTAGGTGAGCGTTATGGTAATAAATAAACATGTGTCAATATATGTAACTGTTGCGATTCTTGTAGACATGTTTTCCAATTCTGAACATCCGGATTTAGTAAAAAAACAAATATAGCTAAGCATAACGCACCGTAGCCGCATCCGTCGCGCCGGTCGGAAGGTGAAAGGCATATCGCTTTCAAATTGGAGCGCGTTGTAGCGCCGGTGAAAACACACGGCGCGGCGCTCTCTCACTGTTTATGTACTTAGCGGCGGACCGCGCTACACCTTCACACTTACACGTACATAGCGCCGTTAAGAGATTACTTATATCACTTATATCTTATCATTTGTCTATTCAACACATTAAAAATATATTAAGTAACACAGCGTCACACCACACTGCATGTACCCACAGCTGGTATTTTAGACCTTACCAAGAGCTCTAAATACTATGCCGGCCAAATGAGGCATGCTGTATGTTTACTAAAGTTGTTGGTAATATATTTCACTTTCTTCGCAATTTTGTTCCTCACGAAATAGTAAGAATCGAACCCACGCATTTTTATGTCGTATAGCTCAAAATATAATCTCACTTTCAACAGAACTATCACCACTTCACATTGCTGCCTACGTAATGAAATATGCATACAATATACAATGTGTAATAAAAGTAAACCACTGCTTGTATTGCAAATTGTTAATGAATGTGTTATGTATTAATTAATGTATTACAGTATTGCGCAGGCTCATTCGAATGATAACACCATTTAGCCTACTCTTTGTTCCCACAGCTAGGATTTGGGGCTATTCCTACATGAAAAAGAGGAAACGCACCACGCTGGTCAAATGCAAGTAGGCTAATAATAGTCATATTTTATACAAAAAAAATATATTATACTAGGGATTTTACGATTGAAAAGAATAATGGACTTCCTTAGTTTAGGATTAATTAGAATTCAAGTACATAGTTTGGACATAACAAGCTTATGCTTCGAATATCACTTAACATCACATTGCATTAATTGGTTTGTAACTACAGGTATTGTCTCGGTAATCTAGTAACTTTACTAGCCAGTATACCGTTTAAATTGAGACCGAGTAATTATATACAAAGTAAGTATCTTCGTATCTCAGTGATCTTCGTCAACAGAGTCAAATACATTATATAATATGGAAACAGTAGGTTAAAGAGATTGAATACATGTAGCATTAACTTATTGTATAAAACGTTACGGTACATACGACTACGAGCAATAAAAAGGCAACTTAATAACGAAGGTTATGGCTCGTTCGAGAAAATTGCTTCCATCATAACAGCCAGGTCGACATAAACAAACGGTTTAGGTATATTTTTACCACTCGCAAATCATCTGCTAATGTAATAAGTAAATAAGTCATATCATTACAAACTAACTTACCACATCGTTCATGTTCAAATTACTGTGAAATGCTTCCTTCCTAACTTGAACGTTTCAGTTTGGACACGGGGTCATATGTAAACAAAGAAAAAGTATATAGCATAACTGTACGTTGTTTTCATAAGTTATACGCATTTTTGAAGTTATAATTAAATTACTGAATGTCTAAGATTTCCGCACAATATGCAAATATCTATAAATTGTTGATAATGTGACCTCGTGACATTATGTCCGCCGTTGTTTATCTGTTCCTATTGTATTCATTTATCTGTTTACTTAGCAAAAATAGTTTTAAATAAATATAAGTACTAAGTACAAATAATTTAACTAAATGGGCCTAGCTTACGGTGCGTAATATTTATGTATTAATTAGTAAACTTCAGTGCAACTCGTGTTAACATAAATACGTTTAAAATTTTACAATTAGCTTCAAAGATTGATTTTTTTATTTGCATAAATCTAACGTTACGAATATATCCAGCGATCGAATTAAGATAACAATGGCATTGAGATTAGAAATCATTACTTTCCATAGCGTAGTGTGTTAAATTCCGATTGCGTAAGCAGTTGCGCGAACACATGCACGGGGTGCGCGATAAGAGCGTCCAGTGCGATGCTGTGTGTCTGTGTGTATGTGTAGGTAATAAGCACGTTATAGATAAAGCTGAATTTAATAATATAGCCTGATATGAAGGACGTCGCGAACACCATAATTCTCTAAAACTAACAGTTTATCCGTTATTTTTTAATTATTACCATTTTTAATCACGGGGACATGATGTAATCACATTATCCTGTTAGAGAAAATTTGGCAATTCCTAATTCTGACACTAAACTGAAATACACAAATATTATATTTTTGCAGACTAATGCTAGTTAAATGAATTGTGTGAAGCAGTGTAGGTATTTTAAAAAGAGCTACATTGTTGTGATGAGGATGAAACGAATGTTGTTATAGTTCACTATCACAAAAGACCAGCTTCGTCGCTATGAAATTCTATAATCTCTAAATCTCCAAAACATGCTTTAACAAATGTATTCCTTAATAAATCTTATATGAACATGTTCCCTTATTGCTACTATGAGAATGGTTTAAAATGAAATATCGCCACTATAATATCAAGGACAACAATTTCAAAACAAAAACATACAATACAGTTTGGGCCAAAGCGGCATCACCCAAAACTACAGTACAAAGTTAAATTTTTGCGAAGGTTTTTCTTTTTTGTTTAATAGATTAAGTAAACAATTATCAAGTAATTGACAAACCCAAACCAAAAAAAAACTTACTTATGAATGGTAATTATAATACATACATCGACGTAATGTTCTCAGGCTGCCTCAACAGAAGGTTCTGATTCTGAATAGAATTTTTCAAAATCAAAACTAGTCGTGGTAACTCTTATTTAATAGATTTCGCGTTTGCCGTACGTAGATTACAACCATAGCGAATTTATTGTAGCCAGATTGGATAAGTCGCTGTAGTAAAATAAACACTAACACAGTACGGCGGGCGGAATGTGGGGAAATGTGAACAGTGCAACTATTACGGGAGCCCCATTTTATGGTCAAGTATCATTCATGTATCATATTATTAGAAACGCGATTGAAAGAGACTTCATTAAACAATTAAACGAATAACTATCTCGCAGGTAAGCGTTTATAAAAGTTCACAGCTTCAAAATATCACTCAAGACATCATTTATACCCTGACCTCATTGATATATAACGCTTGTTTCGTAATACAACATAAATATATCTGATGCATGAAGAGCGTACCTTCAAACATCGGCTACGTTGTACAGGTTCGAGAATCCGCAAATACCACAATACGCGCATCCGGCGTCGGCGAATACAAAATGTCAGCTACGTCGTTAAACTATAACAGTGCCCGGTGACAATCAATCAACAATCGCGCATGGATGTGGTAATTTGTCAGACAAATCGAAAGTAACATGTTACACGATTTCATATATAAAAGGAAACTGCTGCAAAGTAAATCATTCGAAGCCGATTGGATGTATTCCACAAATTCTTGATAATCATACAAATATACATAACTTTCTTAACTATTACACAGGAATTTAAAAGTGTTAGTTATCTAAAATTGTCATGTACAACAAATCTGTAATAAACCCTGGATACTTTCTCGTATTCCTTTACAACGGTTGACAGAAAACGTACCGTGTTACACACATTAACACTGAGATTTAAAGAATTTACTCTTAAAAAATAAAAAACTGAGCCATGAATAAAATATAACGTTACCTCGTCTCTGACCTTTGTACGTGCAATAAATAAAATCGACGCGAAACATATTTTCATCTTAGTTTTACATTAACTTAACGAACGCAAAAAAAACTACGACGGTTTTATAAATGCTGCCGTAAAATTACGTTTTACCTCTGAAATTATTCAGATTGTGGAAAAATTACCAGTAATGAGACACTGCACCTATTTTTAGGAATTGCTTCATTTGTGTATTCATGTACCACAAGAATCAAATATATGAAACTATAGCTTGTTACAACTATAGTTACAAGTTATCCGCAATACAGTAAAGTTTAACCTAAAAATGACTTCGTAGTATTGTTTTAAATAATAATTTATAATCGTCATACAGTTATATACTTCCCGCCACAAAAAAACACCTTCACTGAAAAAGTTAAAAGAAACTTAGTTTGGCTTCACTTTTTTTTGTGATTATACTCATGAAATTTAACTTTTATCTGCTCACACTTTCCTTATACTTACGTAAAAGATTTTTAGGTTATTTTTGTTATGTTTCGTTTAGTGTTTACTTAATTAAACATAAAACAAAACTGCTCCTTCCTGTAATTTATTGTCTATATCTATAGCATTATTCCAATAAAGTATAAGAAAATAACTTAAATGCAATATATGCGCAGTATTTACGTTAGCAGTGTTTTTACATATGATGCAGAGCTTGATAATCAGAGAATAACATAACAATAGAATAGTTTAGGAAATATTTATGTTTATATTATGTGGAATAGAAAAGTTTTAGTAGCAATTGTGATGACTTTTTACCTCATCCAAAATTTGCGCGTTTTCAGCGCTTCTCGGCCGCCATCCTTCCATGAACGACGCGTTGGCATCGTGCTTTAAAATAATCGTAAATTTATTTCAAGTGGTGGAGGAGCGACTGCCGGCGCATCCGCGAACGCTCAATGCCAATCATTAGGCAGCATGTCGTATTAAAATAACACACATAAAATTCAATCATGCATGTAACTGCGCATCTTTTACACATTACATCACCTATACTTCACCTGAATATAATATAATAACGTAAATACCTAATAATTGTAAACCGAAGACATTATATTATGGAAGAGTGGATTAACAATCGAAATAGCTTAGTCCTTTTCCTAGAGTCGTTTCCTGGACGAAAGTAGATTGGTGTAACCTATTCTTACGTAATAACTTAATGTTAGAGTCACTATAAACATCAAATCAGTTTTTATTTATTAAAAGATTAATGTGACGTTCCTGTTTCACCTATAAACAAAAACGGTTAAATCGTATGAAGATTTTCAACTGTCTAGTTTCCGTTTAAATAATTTACTGTAGTAGGTAGTGTTTAAAAAACAGTTGTATTTATCTTTTGTTAGCGTCGGTAGAATTTAAAAATTTTGATATAGTAGTAACGTATTTTTTATCATAATTAAAAGTAATATTAAGTGACTTTAATCTGATATGCTGTTAAATGACCGAAGGTGGTAAAGCATACTCAACTAGAATAGACTGCCTTTAATATATCGACAGTCGGAACATTATAAATTTTACTTGGATACGGAACAGTAATTCTTATGTATGCTATGTATATATTAATTATTTATTTAAGTATATTTATGTTTATGTATGTGTGTATATGTTTGTGTATGTATATATATATTAGTATATAACTCCTTTTACTATTTAAAAAAAAAAACAAAACTTCTCTTTTACCCTCACCTACCCACTGCAATTCCCCATTGCTGAGGTTGACTGGGAGAGAATGCCGTATGGCATTAAGCCCGCCTTTTTGTACATTATTTATTTGTGTGCAAACGAAGTTTTAAATTAGTAATAAATGAATAAATATTGTTGTGGAGGTAGATTTTAATGTTATTTTTTTAATTTTGTATAGGATAGCTTGTCTACGATCCGACCTGATAGTAAGCGGAGTGTAACCTAAGTGGTAAAGCGCACTGGTCTAGAATAAGCATATTCACTCTATTCTAATTATATGTACCTATGGTATAAACAGTGATATAATTTTTCACGTCTACCGTTCGAGTGCTGTAAGTATCCTGAGCCAGACGAGCCAGACGCTGCGTCACAAGCGCGCCACCAAGCGGCGGACTCAGTTATTTTCCACGTGACGGGCGGCTGACGTCGGCGAGTTTAATGTCTTTGTTATTGGACGCGCCTCTTAACCAAATCCAACGCTTATTCTTATTAACCGTGAATGTTTTTAGGCGTGAACAATACAAGACGATTTATACCCTAAGGAATTAAAATTGTGTTCGTTTGCTTTGCCTGAATTACTTAATACATGTAATTATTGAAAATGGTACACATTCAAACCTTATTGAAACTGTAAGCATTTTTAACTGAAACGTGTAATATAAACTGTGTGTGGTTTTTACTCAATTGGATAACATTTTTACAATTTTGTTATGCAATATAGCGATGTGACGTGCAGAACGTTCACGTGGTGGTATATAACAATGAGGTGCGATATACGTGGTTTATATAACACTGCATAATATCACCTTTATACTTCTCATCACGCCAGGCAATTGGGCCAGCGATTTTTTACACTTCACTTACGAAACTAGAGCGGAGATAAATTCTTACATTTTCATTCGGAGATAACGCGATCCTCCTCAGTAATTTACCATTGCTAATGGCTCTATGTTGTTTTTTTATGAAACTTAGTAGGACCGGAGAACAGAAATTAAACGTACACTTTACATTAAATAGCCTTCAAAATATAACATTGTAGCAGTAGTCTAGTTTAGCAATATGCACCGAATTTACTTTCACTGATATAAAATTTTCCAACAAAAGGCCTACTGGAAGAAATTTCACATTGGAATAAGTAGTGCCTTTGCACTTAATATCTCTATACATTTAATATCCTATCTGTAATTTTTGTGTGCATAAATAAATAAAAAATAAATAAAATTAGTACCTTAGATCTCAAATAAAAATACGGGTTAAAAGTTTTATCTAAGAACAAAATAAAAGCTTTTATTTTGTACATGCAAAATAGGCAAAGTAGACAGAACTAATTAAACATTTAATGATGTAAGCTTTAAGAATATACCATCATCGTCATTATTTCAGCAGTGATATCTACTGCTAAATATTATCCTCTTAAATTTTAAGAGTAATTATTGTTTTCTTTCATCGGAAGCTCAAGCTCAAGATCAAACTCGCGCCTCTCAGCGTACTTAGCTATCATGGCTTCAATGCATATAAAAGAAAAGTAAATCATTCTCTTATATTCGAACTTTGTAATTGAAAGTGTTAAAAAACAGTTGAAACAGTATATACAAATATTAAACAAGTAAAGCTTCAAACACAACTGAAATCACGCGGAGTTGTTTCACGTCAATGACCTCGTTGATAAGTTTTTTTTTAATTTGGGATAAAATAACAAAACAAGTTTATTGTGTGACCTGATCTGGTGTAGATGTGTGTGTGGTGGGGACGTATAGGACAAATGCGGTATAGATAGCAGTGTCCTTGCTCGACTTAATGCCAGTCGATAACGTACCAATAGATAACGAACTACCTTAATGGTTTTAAAATTCAATAATTTACCTAGGCGAGACGTTGTATAAATCTATTTACAACTAATTTATTAATACGATCAATCAAATCGTTAAAAGCCTTTTGCGACATTATTTAACCTCCTTTGTGGCGAAGCCACTTACCGTCGACGACGACGTGGTGGTAAGGTTTTTTTTGTACCCACCTCTGGATAATTACCACCCTCATATTGAAAGTCTGTCGTTATAACATCATTGTTGTGTTCCGGCTGTCAACATATGAGAGTCAGAGTATTTTGAACGAGCGCCCTTACCGTAATCAGCCTCATTGTCGACTAATCGGACTAGTATGTGAAATGGAGAAGGCAATGGCAAACCACTCCATCATAACTGCCAAGAAAGTCGTCGTGTGTTTCTCGACACATGATGACCACGACCCTCAGTCATGAGGAAATACGACTAAGAAGAAGAAGTAATAAATCAAACAAATAATCAATTACACTATTTACTTGATTTATCGTGCCTTAAATATATTTTAAGAGTAACTACGAATACTATGAAAAAAAATTGCTCTGAATAGAAATTGAAACGGGTGCAAGATCGGTGCGTGCGCGCGTGCGCGGGCGGGCGCGGGCGAGTACGCAGGCGCAGGCGCGGGCGCGTGGCGCGAAGACAGCCGGACACTCTGCACGCCAATTAACGCGGCGCGTTCACACGGCCGCCGGCCGGCACCGCGCTCGCGTTAACCCGCCCCACTTCACGCTCAACACGTGGCGAGAGCAACGCAAACGGACGCGTCGCCCGGCGGCAAGTCGCGCTCGCCCGATTTGAAAATAGAGAAACTCAAACATTCGCCCGATTATCGGGATCGCTGTCGATGGTCGGTCAGTGCGCCGCACTCGCCTCGCATCGCCTCGCACTATTTATATCGGAGAGAACTGCGTTTCGACACGCTATGTATGTTCATACATTCATTTTATTACCATTGTAGCCGGTTTTAACCTGCAACGATTAGTAAGCGCGGTTTATTTTATTGTGGCTTATGATGATGCGCCTCATCGAGGAATTCGAGCGTCTGTCGTGCCGCGCACCTACCTACATAAATCACTGAGCGCGACTCGAAACAAGCTTTATAAGGCGGCTTGTAAAACCACTTGAGCAGATCAAACACGACCGATGTGACCAAGCGAACACTCTTTTTCATCATAAACTTCGATTAATAGAATCGGACATGCCTTATCGATCTCCTCAGTTAAAATGGTGTAATTTTTTACATTGCTTAATCAAGAATGATTTCCGAAAAAAATTAAACGCGCCTATGTTTAAAACATATTTTTATATATATATATATATATATATATATTTACAGTAGTCTAGTTGCATTTCGATGCAGACAAATTGTTTTCTGTGCGAATTGTTGATTATCCTCATAAGTTATGTGTACCACCGGTAATGAATACATATGTATATATTCTCCACGTAATTCTTTAAAAAAGTAAGCCTATCCACGTTACTGTAGTGGTGATATAAAGTCATTGACTTCCAAACGAGCTAAAAACGCAACTTATAACTTAACGATAAAACCCTTACTTAACGTACCTGTATTTTAAGATAAGAGAAATTCGAATCAGCTCTTCGTTTTTAATGAAGGCTGCACAAAATCATTCTATAATTATTGACTTAAACCATTTGAAGTAAAAATGTTCAAAGACAGAACATAACGATGTTTCGTTATTATCTACACATAAACTTAATATATACATACTAGGTACTAATAAAAGAATTAAAAATAGAGTTGTCTGGCCCGAATTGTGCGATAATACGCAAAAAACCGTATACACCGATGTATAGCACTTTAAAATTGAATACAAAAAAGCACAAAAACGAGTTGTTTGGGGGCCTTTAAAATCCAGATATATTTTTGAAATCATGTCGTGGGAGCAGCATCGGGTCGTTTGATGGCGGCCGGCACCGCGGCAAAGCCAAGACAAATTTTTTATTATTACCTGCTCCTTTTATACAAAACACAAAGTTTGTAGACCTGCATGAATCATCAAAAAAGCCGCATATGCGTATAAATATACCTCCTACTTTCATCTCGATTATTCAAAGAGGTTAAGACTAGTATATCAGCGTTTCGGAGATCTCTAACATCATCATTTGTTTTCGCTGAAAGTCTTCCGCTAAATGCTTCTAATGTTATACATTATATAAAAGCTTATATACAGAAAAAATATAATAATTAAACAGTGATTTTAAGGCTTATGGTGCTTACTGCTGAATGCACACCTACTCAGAAGAAAGTATTGGCCTTACTCGTGTGTGTTCGCGAGCGCAGTATTCTGGTCATCTTTTCAGAGACAACTTCTGCCGTTTCCCACGTATCATTCTCTCGTCAATGACCTTTGATGACACGCCAAGGAAATAGCATTAGAGGGGATATTTTAACCAGTCTCCTACAAAGACAAGAAAATTTAAAAAATTGATCGATCCGTTTTAAAAATTAAAAAGCGTTAATAAAGTGCAATTGATCTTTCAGAGACTTATACTTACAGGTATGTAAAAAATGATGATTAAATAATTTTTTTTTTTGAGTAATGACGGGGTAGATCAAACAAAGCAGTACAATATAAGGCAGTCTTAAAGAATGAAACAAATTAATCAAATTGGTCGGCGGAGTGGACGGTCACATTCCTGCGTTTCGGCCTGTACTGGGTACGGTACCTGCGTCGCCTGTGTGGTCCGCGCGCTGGCGTGGCGTTGATTGAATAGAGACGTCCAATTTTATCACTTAGTGAAGTACACGGGCTTTTTGTAATGTCTGATTATTACTTAACAAATCTATAACTTATCTGTGCCATAGTATCTAGTAATACTCGGCGCGTGGGAGTCTTGTGCCTGAATGAATCGAAATTTCTTTTCCGATTCCTGCGTTATCTTCTTGAATGCTGTCCATCGAGGTTTATACACCTCGACGCAGCACCTTATTCAAGTTTAGGCCTGAAAGGTGATATAAATAAAGTATTGTAATAGAAATTGTTATCATTTTTCTTCTTTGTTCTTTCGTTTAAAATAACTGAATTCACATGAATGGTTATAGAATAATTACATCAAAACACCAATTTTTAAAAGTCTATCTTTTTTATTTCGGATATTCACCGCAAATGTTACCTACTGCACGAACCGAATTCGTTTGGACTTGCACTGGCTAAAAGTTGTGGAAGGGTACTAATAACTAAAAAACAAGAAATAAGCTTAAACATTCACACGAATAATATCAGTTTACTATCATCAATTTTACATGAAAGTACTTTTTAATAACAAAAAAAACTTTGTGGTTTCTTTATCACTGACAGTAATGTAAATAAAGTATACTAGCAGCGCAACATGTACTGATACCAACTATTAGAATAATTATTTAAATATTTTTCGTCAGTCAAACCGAAGGGAAAGTCAAATTATAGTTATGTTAAATAGATGGCATATAGACAATGTTGTTATTTCAGCTAACCATATCACAGTAAATTTTATCAAATATTAGTCTTAATAATCTGGGACCAAGACAAACAACAGTATAAACAAGTGTGCCGCGAACTAAATTTAGCGCCAACTTCGTTTAAAATGCCGCGCACGAGGCAGGATGTTGATAAGATATTTGCATAGCCCTATGAGTTGTACCACATACACGGACTATTCGACATAATTATACGATCACAATTAACCGAAAGAAATTTAAGGTTTTTTAGTCAACAACGTATTTACTTTACATCGTTATTTCCTACCTCGTTACGAGTGTATCTCTAGCACCACTTCTTTCACACACTCTTAATAATTGACAGAAGTGGAATACGATGCCGACCTGGATATACTTTGTTATAATTTTCTTTAAATAAATAGTAGACCAGCAACTCAACCTTGAACATTTCATAGTTTTCATAAGTTTTCACTGATATGACAATGTGGCATCTTTGAAAATACGAACCGGAATAATGATATCATTAATTATCTAGTCTTCATTACACGTAATAGAAAAATCGTTTCACCGTATATGTAATCTTATTGCGTAAGCTAGTTAATTAATTATTAAATGTAAAGTGATATTGGTTATTAAATATATACTTACATATACAATAGACTTAAACATAAACATATAATCAGAAAAATGTTCCACGCTATGGAATTACAACAAACTTTAAACAGAAAACATTTATATAACAATTATCACTACATTGCGAGTATCACTAACTCAAAATTGATATGTATGATATTGTTAAAGTATCAAAATAATGCTGGCTTGTAACGACTAAATTTACTATTGATGTTACTAAACACGCAATGGATGTTAAGTACTGATATGTTACATGTAATTACAACACTTTTCTTTGGTACAGAGTGCGGTTTGTACGTAATCGACCGACGGCGCTATGATATCATATTTGCTAAACAGTTGATCAACCTAAGTTTCAGACGCCGAGATTTTAACTTATTTAAACAGCCACGTAACCCTTTTAACATTTGAAATATTTTTTCCTATTCCACTTGTTCGATCTTGTTAAGAGCAGTTTTTTTGATCAATCGGTTTAGTTTCGAAAGCAAAGTTTTTGAAAGAAATCTCCTCAATTTGGTATTAAAGCAAATGTATAATTTTTATAATAATTATAAATATTCTTAAACATAATTAGTATTATATTATCACAGAGATATAACTGAGTTTTTATGAATAAACAATAGGTTGTTTTTATATGTTTCATCACTTCATTCTCGGAAATGAATATACTCGTAATAATTAGATTAAAACAACAATCAATAGATTTAATTATTAATAAAAAAATTCCACTTGTTTATGAATATATTATAATAATTGTTTAAACATTTTTCTCTTTGCTAAAGGCGGGCAATTATGTACTTCGTTATTACATACATACATACATTTATAGTATATTTAAAAAACATGCATTTCTAAAGTTTTACTACTTACTTTACATGAATTTTAACGAAACTTCCTTCTGTGTAAATATTATTTAACTGTATTCTCAGTTTGCAATTTGCCTTGAATGTATTAAATAAATTTAATGGTCTGTGCAGATATTTTCGCCATCATCTTTTTGCTCAATGATATAAGTATATAACACTTATTTAATAATTCCATTTATGCCTTTTTACAACAACATATTAATAGGTACAGAAATGAATTATTGTTATTACTTGAAATCACCTTAAATAAAAATCACTTATAACTCGCATTGCGCTGTAAAAAACTAGACAAAAAATTACATTGTTTTATCATATAAAAACAGGTGTATGCTTGATGTTAGATTACCAAAGAACATATTTTCTTAATATCCCATAATAAACATTTATATAACACTTTGTTATTTATTCATTTTAAGGATTTATTTATAGCTATGGCAGAAGCTGTGTTAAGTCAGCTGAATGTGCGGGTGACCTTTATACAAATGGATGTAAAGGATAAACCGTCAGGAAGGAAACATGTTCTATGAACATCATTCAAAAATTCAAATGTAGTCAATCAAGGTGTTAACTTTCTCTTTAATAGAGAAAACCGCGATTACCACGAGGTAGAATAAAATGTGTTAAATAAAACTATTCGTGTCTATTGTGTTATGAAAATGATTAATATCTTAACAAAAAATAACTTGTTTAATTGACATGATAAGACTACATTAATCCCACAAAAATCTTGTTAATTTATTAAAAATGTGATCAAATTATCATTGTGGATTTTGATGATCTATTTTATCCATAAATGTCCTCTCTACAAGGAGAAGCGATTACGACAACGGACTTTGCGTGCGTGAATGGCTCGTTTCTAATAGGTAATTGGATCGTCCAAACTCAACACATGAAACCTAGTAGCTTCAAAATTCTAATTTACGATGTGTACGATATTCTGTAACGGAATCGTCCTGCCACCGATAAATTGACCGTTAATTTTCAAGCTTTAACTTTTGATTCGTCCACCCCTTTGTTACGAAAAGGAATAACGAATACACTTTACCCATTATTTAAAAAAAATGTAACAAACATCCATTTCTTTTAACAAAATTATCCAGAAAAATGAATTTAAACTTAATTTCGTATAACATTGGTAAACTTTCTATTGAAATTATAATATTTTTCCATAGTATTGTAAAAACAAAATGTTTTACAATTTATTAACACGAACCTAGTTACGTAGATACGTCTATAACCAATAAAATAAAAGTTAATGCAGTTATTGAAATAGACCATAAATGGTCACATGCATAAGAGATATATTACCAACCATCTGGTATCGCTAAAAATAGATATACGCTTATAAAGTAGTTTAACACTATGACATACTACAACTGCCTCCGCGGCGCCGAGCCTGTAGAGTTTGGGTAGTGGAAGGCTTCTTGCGAAACCACCTGGCTAGAAACCATATAATCAATACCTTAACCTATCATCATTTATTAATAATATGTGTAAAAACTACTAATAATATTTGCACCATAAAGGTAGTTTTGTGTATATGATAATGCTGCTTGGATTTCCGTTACCGCATTTGCTAACCGGACTCGTACGGATATTACTTTGAACAGAAATATGGAAAGCTTTCATGCGCTGCCTCAGTCATATAATAAGGCTGGCATTCAAAAGTTTCCGTGCATATTTGTGAACTTTTATATTAAACTAACCCTGTCTCACTTTGCCCTGTAGTATTTAATTCTTGTATTTAAAAAAGTGCACTAAAAAAGTGTTAATGAATAACACACACAGATTTCTTTTTTTGTTTTGTGTCTATACTAAGTTTAAGAACTGTTCACGTGAAAATAAAAACTAAGGTATTGTACACATTTTAAACCTGTCGTGCTCATCACAGTAACAAAATAAAATCTACGTTATCGTATCGTAAATAAAATGGTAACCATACTTTATTTTTAGTGTTGTATTTCTTATCACTAATTGTTCGTCTGCGCCACGTTTGTTAGGGCGAACATGTCTCGACACGTGCTTTATAAGATCACGTTGGGCTGCATGTGGCCACACCGTTCACATGCGCCTTTATATCAATATACTAAGGATTTTTATTTTTATCACTAGAATCATGAAGGTTATATTTATTATTAAATTCTTAATTAAAAAATGATATTGTCTAGTACAAGTTATCAAAGGATATCCCTGCCTATATATAACAATGTGGCGGTAGTTAAGATGATGTACACCGCAATACATGCTCGTCGCATTAAAACGTAAAAAGTTAACTCTCGTTACTCCAGTAATTTTACTAGTCACAGTATTCATGAATCGGAATACAGTTATGCATGCACAGTACTGTTTGGCAGCAGCTTATATTTCTAGAAGTTCTACGACAACACACTTACACCAGCAAAATCCAAACGAAGCCAGAGTAAGATAGTTCACTTATTAGTTTAGTGGTTTTTAAAGATGACGAAGGAAAATATCAAATATATTCGTGGTACATTAATAAGATTGACATTCTAAATATTTTTTTATCGTTAAACATAATTCATGTAATGCTTTTTTGTAATGTCTTACAAGCTTTGTAAACCGTGCGTCCAAAATCTGAATGATTGTAAATAAGGAAAAACCAAAACGTCATTACGAAGAATTTTGTGAGGAGTAATAGAAGTTGTTTTGTAGAAGTCAAAATATTATGAGTTCATAGATTAAACGTTTAGCGTTCAAATTGTAACCAAACATGCTGGCACATGCATTTCTTAGAAAAGCGAAAGTCTGGGTAATATTGTCTAGACTATTTAATGAAAATAATAATATCACATACACTTGTATAATAATGATACGTCAAAGCATCTCGTAATACTTAAAGAGTAAGTTATATACAAAAATTAGTACAATAACATGCTAAACGGTAGATGATCAGGTATAATCGAGATATGTTGTTTCTTTGTCACACGTAACGTTGCTTAACGTACTACCGAGTACTTGAAGATACGTAATTGATAATAGTATGTCGCAGGATTGTTGCAAAATTTGTATTTTGTAATGCAACTATTGCGAAACTTGGACTACAATGCCATAACGATTCGCGTTACGTAAATATTATACAATGTCAACGCGTGGACATTCTGTGAATTAAGTATGGACTTTCACGTGATTTTGTATAATTGTTAAAAAATTATATATACAATTTCTTTGAATAACACGCAAAAGAAATTTGCATTTTTTCATTGATAATACGTATGATAATAACAGATTTTGTGTGATAAAATCTTCGGAAACTAATATAGCGAATTTTCTATTACACAACTCAACAAAGAAATGAGATGAACAAGATATTATCACGCTCTTAAGAAATACTCTCTTAATAGGGAAGGAGATACCCATGATTTTAAAATGGCATTTTCTTTGTTATACCATAAAATACGACGACAGACCACATAGATTTTGTCTCATTTTAATATAAAAAGAAACACTATGAACAATTTTAGTTTTAACCTTTGTACAGTCAACAGCCCTTCAGAGATTTTAACATTAATGCTTGATAGCATACGCTGTGATCTTAGACAGTCTCTGCCAGAGATAAGCCAGCAGTAAATATGTAAGTAATAAATGTTGTAGTATTTCCTTATTTACTACAATTTTAACTTTTTGTGAGTTGGCAAATTTATACCAATCAATACAAAGGTTAATACAAACCGTTATGTTAAAAAACCAGAACAGATCTAAGTAATAAACAGGTTGACGAAATCGAGTACGGAATAAAAATATTAACATTGTGAAGATGTCAATGTTTGAATTCAAAAAGCCGAAGGTTCTCCCGTGAGGTCACCTACATACTTCGTCTCGCGATAGCCGGTCATGGTCAGTAAGACCTCATATCCGCTGGATGGTTACTCAAGTACGGAACGGAAAGCAATACGTTTGATAAGAAAGATCCATATCTTTTTTTAATACATTAATTAGTAACGTTACTTCTTCATTATTTGACATATTCATGTCAACTAAAAAAATGTATTTATAGATATTTAATATTCAAATTACTTTTTAAGTGATATACTCCTCTAGTGAAACTATTGTGAAGTAAACGGGTAGATAACAAGAATTTTTTTTGTGACCGTAATGTGTAAAAGCAGAAATTTTTTTTTCAAATAATCATACCTATTTTAGTGTTAACAGCGCATGCGCTGTCGCTTTTCATCTGCACCGCGCACATATAACAACGACTAGATCTGCAAACAACTGTCTAAGTCGCACGTAAACCACACAACGTCCGTAAAACCATCCGCGTAATCATTGTAGCTGGTACGGAATACACGAAGGAAAAAAACAAGTTGTTTTTAATCCAGTCTATAGTTCCGTTTAATAAATGAAGTCATACATTTGTTATAACACTAAAAATAATTTCAAATTAGTTTTATTCAATCATTTTCATATCCTTTCGTGCACGACTTTGCAACATGGCTTTAGTTATGTATAGTTTAAACTATCCTTTGATTTCAGTGTAATATAATTATCTCTATTATATTTATTTTCTTGTCAGAAATATCATCATAAAAGTTACACACTCACCTTACTACCCCATCGGCCGTTAGTCAATACCATAAGTCAAATGAAATTGATTAGCCAGATCTTATCAGTCATTATCTTTAAAACCTATAAAGTAGCACATGTTAAGATATTACATTTACACTACAATAAAAAAATTAAAAACCAATTCTGAAATAAGAACCTGGTTAAATTATCTTCTCTATTTCCCTAATATTGATAAATTTTTTCTTACGTTCAATTAATACTTATTAAACAATGTCGTCTGTTTATTTCTAACAATCAAAAGCTATTTGGAAAAAAATATCGAAAGTCATTAATACTTTCCACATTTATTAGTTTTCTCAACAAAACCGAACAAAAGTTTTTATCGGGTAGCTGTACAAATAATGAAGATCCCGTGTCAAAGACCGATACGTTTAATTAGTAGGCGAAAAGGCGCCACAGTAGTGTAGGCGTAAGGAGTACGGCGACTATCCAGCGTACATTGAGCTCCGCGGTAATGTCTGGCCGGTGTTGTTGTAACGTGGGACGCAATTGAACGGGGCTCATGCAGACTGGTGTTAAAGCGGCGTAGGTGTTGTCTTGCCTTGCGCGGTCACGGCCGCCGCGTATTAAAGTGACCGGTGTGTACGCAAGACCGGGGCTAGGTGAACTGTCCACATTACAATTTGACATGCAGCCGCCAAACTACCTATTTTGTTTCGTGATTCATTCCACTTAGATTCACGATTCTATGTCTTTGAGTGGAATTAAATATCTTAATTTGACTAAGCATCCACACAAGCAAGACGAACATCTGATGCAATGCGGCATTAGTTAAGATTATTTACACATCACGATGTTATCCAAGTTATAAGTTAAAGTTTTTTTAATATCTATGAAAAATTATGTAAATTAAAAAAAATGTTAATATGTACATATAATGCTATACATAAATATCTATTCACAGTTGATAATTTTGAATAACACAATTTTTTTATTCACAAAATCTTTAAAAAAAATTGTAAACTTAGTGATTCCAGAAATTAACAAAGACCCCCTCCCCCCGTATACGAGGCATACTTTAAATAATTTAAGAATTAATGAAAGACAACTCACACATTCGCATTTTAATTCAACGAATAATTTAAATAAAGTACAAAATATTAAGAGCGTTTTAATGAAACAAGTTGCTTAATATCTTTAAGAACAGCAAGTGGTAGACCTCGGCAATTACAGTTCCGCATAGGAGTGAAGTAGTGGTATCCAGCGGTCATAAAATCATCGAAACAGTCAACAGGATGTTACCGCGCTCACCGACACAGAAGCGTTTTACAAAATCTTTGACCTTTAAAAACAAGGTTCGCGTTTGCAATTTGCTGTTTACGTTCTTAAAGCTAATATAGTTTAAAACATATTATAAAAAATTATCTTAAAAACACGCGGCAGTGTCTACAGCCGCGTGTTTTTCTTTTAATTATGCGATGTATATGTCAGCAATTAGAATAATATCTGGTTATGTTCAGCGATGTGATGTGTCGTGGTAACTAGCGTTAGTAAACGTCAAATTGTGGTGGAAGATGGGAATTGTATCGATTGAATGAAAGAATGAGCTCATCTGGTGCTTGGAACAAAGTGGACGTTTCTCACGCGCCGTCCATCGCGCTCCCACACTAAGTACCAATGATTGCTCATAGCAGGCCTTCCTCTTAAACGATTGTTTTATAATTCTGAATAACAACGTTTTATTTACATAACCGTGGATATTTCTTCTGCTTTTGAGAGTAGATTATGATTATGTTTAACTTTATTAATAGCGATAATCTTATAAATTTTGTAAGAATTAGATTTTAGTCTCTGTTACTGGTTGCATCAGCGTAAGAGAGACTTAATGCGCTGATTTAAACTCGTAACAGTTATAAATTTTTAAACCGGAAGAGTTACATGGATAATTTGTCAGGATAATATGTAAAACATGATAAGGAGACGAGAAATCCGAAATAAAAAGTCTATAGCATGTCCGGTTAAGAAGATATTAAAGGTTAAAGTAAGCACTGTGGAAAACAGAGAGAAAGCATAAAAGAAAAATTTTAATGAGAAATGAACTCATGATTTTTGTATCTAAAAAATTACCCACTTGTGCCACATTCCGGTATATTCTAACCCTATAAGGTAATTGAGACGCAGATAAGACGACGCATGCGTAGTCTTTCCGGTTTGTTTTTCTTACAGGCCTTTTCGTCGATAATGTAATATTAAAAACAAACATGGATTACAATAATAATCTCAAAATAGAATTTAAAAACTGCCTAACTTGAATTGCAAATACTTACAATTATAATATTGTTAATATACATAAAAAATGTAACTAGCAAAAGATTAAGGATGTTCAACAAATTGCACAATGGCTAACCGACTTGTTGTGACTTGTGTTACACGGAAGAAATAGGTTATTACAACAATTAAAATAACAATACAAAACCATCATTATTTTAAACAATTTCAACATCAGTGTTTAATTTGTATACTTATTGGTATATGTAATATTACCTCAATGAATTTGGGAAACTCCACCTCTTCGTACGAAACAAGCAGTCAATATTTTATCACTGTCATTGTGACTATTACATATTTTGTGTTTTTTGTACTTATTGCAGTATTATTGTGAAATATGTAACAAGTGAGATATAAGCAAGTTATCTACGTAAATGTATTTTCACATATTGAATAAAAGCGGCAAATGTGACGAAAAACAAACAGCAATATGATATAAATTCCATTTAGCGGTGTTCGCATTCATTACTATTATGACTGGCTGAATGCTTCAGATAATGATATGCAGTCCACAGATAAGCGAAACGTACCTGCGCATTAGGGTGACAATATTCTACACAGGTTAAAAATAAATTAATTTATTAAAATACGATTACATTAGAACATAATTTATTTACATACTTGTAGTGCGAAAAAAAATAATAAAACTTAGAGATCAGTACTAACATAAAAATTGTAACATTTTCAGTGAGTAATTAAACTTTTCTCCTAAACCAAAATACTATTTAATAAACAAATATTATAACAATGACTATTTGTATGTATTTTTTTATCAATGCTAACTAAAAATAACAAATTGAAACACGAAGCCTCAACTTCTCTTGTTATTATCACGCGAATTGGTAAAAAGAAATGAGAAAAAAGAAGAGTGAAGAGTGAGAATGAGAAGAAAGAGAGTAAAAAGAATTAATCTGATGATAGGTGTAATTTGTACATGTCCATTCCCACGCTTTCCGTTGTCTTTTTTTATTCTACGAAGCGACAAGACGAGCAAGGCGTTCATCTGGTGGTAAGTGATACGCTTACCCATAACAATGTAACAAGATTGCGCTCATCGTTTTGTGACATACCTTGTTAAGTCTCGTTATTACAGTAATTTTACTAGCTTGTTCTTCATCGTTCCCTCAGCTCTGAGGATCGTGACCACGTATAAACAGTTTTCGTTGAGAGCGGTCATACGCATTGTGATCCGCACGCAGCATGCTGCCGCGCACCGCTTTCTTGATAGTTTCCATCCATGTGGTAGGTGCCGTTCACTAGCTTACAGCGCCATAAAAAAATGTCTCTTAAAACACTCGCTGGATGGTGTACCAGTAAAATAATTTTCCTCGTGGTGTCCACAGCGTGTGACGTACGAATCGGCAGAAGGTCTGCACGTGCGCGTGCCCACTTCCCTGCTCAGCGATAACAATGCTACTTATCAAATAATCGATGCTTTGTAACGATTTCGTATAACAATTATTGTAGTTTCACCGAGTTAATTTACGTATACAGTAAAAACTGTTTTTCTTGCATTACGTTTTGCGTGTTAAATGTAAGATTTTGTTTTGTAAGTGTTTTTATTTAAATTATGAACTTGACAGCGAAGCAGTGTTTAGAAAAATTATGCTAATTAGTGTTTTGCACGTGAATTATAATCTCACTGTGAATAGGATTACAATAGATGAAGACTACAAAACTAAAAATAATTTGTTAGCGCATATACTTTCGACTTTATATGTAATATGACGCGAAGGTGATGTTATATGGTAATGTCAAAATTATACCAACTGAATTTGTAGCTAACATTGATTCTGATTATTTTTTAAAAAAAACAACTGTAACGAATCAAAATATCAATTGATAAGATATATGATGTTAACTTTAAACAAATTTACAAAATATCGTTATGAAGTATTTTTTTCTGTTTCATTTATCATTGAGATTACCCATACGAATGGTAGGTGAGAGGTCATTGTATGTCATTGGCCAGATTCCCCAAGTATCTAAAAACAATTGTACTGTTACCTATTATTTATTTGAAAAACTTGTATCTGTTATAACCAATGTTGCTTTTTATTTTTTGTCAATATTAAGATTGTTATTGCTGTGAATATATGTTGGTGTGGTGCAAGAACAATAATGGCAATGGTTTCAAAAGAGAAAGAACTATTTTTTTTAATGTTACTAGATTAGAAAAATTGATAAGCTATGATATCCAAATTTGTAGGTTGAATTCTGAGATGATGTTCTACGGACTTAACTACAGAAAAATGCTAATATAAAGAACTTGAAAGAGTACATGAAAACTAATGGCTTCTTCTAAGTTTTAACTCTAAAAAAAAGTTTTAATATGTATACGAGTATAAAATATATTGTACACATTCTCGTTTATAAAGTGTTGAAACGAGCACATAGAAACACTTAAAATTTGATAATAAATGGATTACAGAATAGTGGGATAGTTTTGCACCCTAATTAATTATACTGTAAACATTATTTCGTGCCCTTTTCTCTGATGAAGTTTAAAGCTGCTGGTCGTTTGACTGATTTATACAGCTCACCGGATACTACGCTGAGCTGGAGTCCGTGGTCTTTATTATAATTTCTTAGTAATGTGGATTGTAACCTAATTCAAATTTTAATCTGAAATAACATCATATTTACAAATAATAGATTTTTTTTTGTACATTTTAATTTTATGTATTATCTTATTGGGTTTTTACCAATAGAATACCGCGCGGACACATCTGTGTTATCGGTTAAATATATGTATTTTTAATTTTAAATTAAAAGTAGACGTTATGTAACTTCCTTAATCTTAGAGCTATTTAATACTCTCAATTTTATGAACACTTGAAACAGTAACTTTAGTTTAAATTTACGGATTGTTTATTAAAAAATGTACGCACCTTAAGATGTACCTATTAACGTTCCTTCATATATCGCATAAGCAGTAAAATATCTTTTAAATCGTACCAATACAGAAAGTGTAAGTGTTTAAAAATATTTTGAATGAAAGTTTTGTGTTGATTAGAATGATTTACGTCATTCGTCGTATACTTCATAATACCACTTTACATCGCAACGACAACCTTGATGCTAACTGGCACACATAATGATTGCCCGCCCTCCTCTGCTTCCCTGACCTAATTCCCCATTTTTTTCAACTTAAGTGTGACATCCGATACAATATGCGATGCATATTTTACTTAAATCACGATTGTGCAATAAATAACATTTAAGCTGTTTAGCAGACCGAAATTTTCATAAATTACATTTTCGACTGTTTGTCAGTCTCTTCTAATATTTAGTAAAAACAAACTAATTTTAAAGTTAAAATCTGTAAAAGTAATTTTGTGATGATATACAATACTTTTGAAACTAAATAAGAAACTAAAATCGCGAAATGGTCGAGGAAAATCAATCAACCTTAAGAAGACACCGCTACTAGTGGTTCCCTCTATTAATATAGCGGTGTAATGTAGTAGTTCCCGTTTCAGATTAATACCTATTGATTTCAAATATATGGTATCAAATAATTCACAGGCATTTAAAGGAGACAATAAATCGACGGTAATATTAAAAAATCGCCTAGATCACGAAAGGTTAAAACCCTAACTAGTCCCAACTATTTTTGATGGCGCAACAGTAGGATGGTCGATTAATGTCATGCTCGGTCTTCATGATTGATTATTCTCAGGTGAATTACTGTAAATGTGAGAAAACAATCTAATACGTCTGTAGAAACAGCATAATCAGGAATAAACAACAATATTTTTATCATTGGACAGTGATTGAAATTTGGAAATTTGATATTATGTATTTAGATGTTGAAATTCTTACTTTATGACGTAAGTTCACTCATTTATAAATAACGAATTGTTTAAAAATCTTACGACCATAATTTTTGGCGGTGAAATGAAAACCCCGGTTAGGTGTGACACAAAAAAAACATTTGATACGGCATATAAAATAACGAGACAGGTATTATACAATTACTAAAGCGTGAAAACAGTGCACGACCGTCCTCAAAGATGACCCGAATAGTAGCGCCGTTTAGCAGCCGAGTGCGCGTATCATTTGTAATATTATGCCAACCTGCCCGATCTAGTTCCCCTGTATACCGTTGCGGAGTAACGTACCAACATAACTGCAATAATCTACAACTGGAAGTAATCTCTTAACAGAAGAACTGATTATAAGCTTAGATAAGTTTCACGTTAAGCGTTTATTTAAAAAAAAAACAATGTTGCTCATAAAATAGAGTTCCGACACATACGGGGAAGAAGACTTGGAGACAAACAACTGTGTTTGGAGCAAGGTGACTGAACACTTCGCAAGGCTGAAATTCCTGCTACAATTCCGGAGCCACGTAGACAGAGTTTGGATGGTTGCTAAGGTCTGTTAAAGTTAGCCAGCTATCTCTCATATAACGTCACTCTGCTATACATAAAGTTTACAACTTAGAGATGATAAGTAATCACATTTTACTGTTTAATGTTAGATCTCTAATTACACAGCTCAATTTGTACGAATTGACTCTTTTTAAAAGTAGACCTCAACTCTCTGTAGGAGACGCGTAAGGGTTATTAATTATTATTACACAGAGTTTAACATTACTAATAGTTAATTTTAATACAATTAGTTATTTTTTCTTTCGTCAACTTATTATCACATGACGATTAACGTTTCCCCATATGAGACACAAAAATCTACGTTTACTTGACCCGGGTGCGGTAGATTTTATACAGGGCGTTCCCCTCTATGGCGTTTGGTATGTGTGGTATAAGAAATTAGCGGGAAACTACTATCATCAGCTAATTACGACGAATGATTATTTCATTTGTTGTGTTGGTAAGTTTTAATATAGAACATGCGTGACTGTTAATTAATCTAAAACAGAGCGAAGTGGAATAGAAAAATATAGAAACAAATCCTACCACTGTACGAGATATACAAGTAGGAAGAGAGTATAACAAAACACTTCTTATAACCTTTCTGTTTCAAATACGATCAGAAATAAATCCGTCACCTGGATTATTACATACGTTTCTTCATTAGCCGAAGACTTCCGCTAAGTGTCGCCTGTCATATAAAGTAGGTCTGCTTTGCAACCGCACGGACTCAATAATACATTTAATGACGAGTCTCAAGGTTGAGATCGTAAATGCACAATGCTTTGATGCGAATGTGTGCTCGAGTTGTTTTCATCATCTATTATTCTACAAATAATTGTTTTTTTTCCTGTTAAGTGTTGTTAATAATTACGCGTAATAATTTTAAAAAAATAACACTATACGTCCATTTAAATTGCAATCAAATTTATAAGAAAAAATTAAAATTCTTTTAAGAAATGACATTACAAGTATGTACATTCCGTCATTTATACATGTATAGAAAATCGCAAATGCTTAATACTCGCACTATCCAACCCTCGCGACGTAACAATTACATAAAAATGGCGTTCACATCGGCCCGACGGCCGCGTTTCCTCGTCGATCGTGTAAACTTTCACGAAATCAAACAAAGAAATAGCGAAGAGTCTCATTTGCATCATTCCCACGCGGACAAAAGAATGGCCCAATCTGTTTGGCAACGAGCGATGTGTTGCCCGAAAACCTATGGTCATGCTCCGGCGCGCCACCGTGCGACACGCCGGAAACAATACTAACTTCGATTGTTTGACGATCTCGTCTTCTTCTCTCCCATAACAGCAATTACACAATTGTAAAAAATCACCCATTACAAAAAAGTCTATATCAAGTATTATTTATACGAAAAATGCGATATATTTCATTACATCGTTTGTTAAGAACACTGCATTACATATCTGTGTAATTGTATACGTCTTATCAAGCGTCGCCTGCACTTCTTACCGGCAATTTGTTAAGCTGCAGAGTACTTTACATACATAAACATCAGTAAACGCGATAACAAGTTTCGACTTCAATATCGGGCTTAAATGGTCTCTCATTTGCATAAAAAACGCAATAAGCGAACGTGGAGTGACAGCTGATAAATAAGTGTCGTAATGAAGAAAACAATAGTTGGTGTACTTTCTACTCGCGCGTGCGATGGCGCCCCGCCCGCTCCCCCCCCCCCCCCCCCCCCCTTTCTACTTCCCTCCCGCCAGGCGGATAGGTACGCTGCCCACGGAGAAAGCATTTGACCCTCCACTCCTACAGGGCTTGTTTGCCAAGTTGAACTTGTAGCACTTTTGCATGGCATGCTACTACGTTCATAAATTGATCCAAATCGACAAAGATGGAGTTTTTCTGTTTACTTGTCATCTACGCCACTTTAACAACATTTAGGTTTAATAAATCATTGAAGTGTGCCAAAAGTTCACAGTGTATCTCGATATCATTACTAAAAAATGTTTTAACGTTTAAGTGAATAAAAAGTAGTGATAAATTAGATACAGTTAGTTCGAGACGCGAGTTGATCTAAAGCGGAACGTCAGTGCAGGTGATCTGTCCGAATTGGACGGCGCTGGCTGAGTTCAAGCACGATAAAGACAACGGAGCGGTGCGGCCGCGGGGTCGCATGCGGTCCCGTTGCTCGGCAAACGTTAGGGCTATCGGTACGTAGCCAGTGATACAACGTGAATTATCACCATAAAAATATAAATAAACACAAAATATTGCAAAACATATAAAAAAGGCGTATGAGGAAATTCTGCTAACATATCTATTATTTAACCGTGTAATCGAAGAGAATATGTCAAGCTTTTCTTTGATCGTTACATCTGTCATAAACTTAAGATTTTTATAATTAAAATATAAATACTAATTGTTTCTTTAAAGGACATCGATGACATGTGTAAACTACCGCGTGACAACCCTGCGTTGGGTTAACGGGCGCCAGCTAATGAGAACGGAGCACTCAGTTATGCAGATGCCGAGTGCGCGCGAACTAACGTACACAACGTCACTCCGTTCTATATACTCTTGTTCACAACCATTACTAAATGGATCATAGGTACGTTACTACATCCGCAAAAGACTTCGCATTACAAAATAAAACTATTATCCAAATCCTGAATTAGGAAAGTAACGTTCTCCATAATAATTTGAAACCCAATCTTATTCGCATGCATTCACTTTATTCTAGAAACTATAAAATATGGTGATAATTATAATGATATCAAAAATTTAAAACGCTTCACACTTTTAAAAATTATTTAAAAAAGTGACAATAAGCCACAGATGATGAAGCGTGTCTGATACAGAATAGTCTAGCACTTATGAACTACGTTGACAAGCCTAACACAGTAACGGCGTTATAGTGGAAAATGTACATGAATATGAGCACTAGATTTTTAACTAGCATAACAAAAAACCTTACCGCCATCCAAACTCTACCAGATGTGATTCGGAATCAAACCAGAGTCTTCCGTGTTACATGAAGCCAACAGCGCGGCGCTACGGTAGCCTTGAGCTATGGGGGTAAACCACTGAGTCCTCTTACAAAATATAACTAGTTTTAATTTAATTGCAGCCGATAGGGAATTATTATGTCACAGACGAATATAGAAACATAAGGAACAGTTACTTCAACTCTTTAAAGGAAGCCGGAAACAGCTTTAGAATTAGTTTCATACCATCGGACTTATTGTGATAATATACAAGGATCCATGCCATCATAACAACTCACAATATTAGCGTTGCACTGCGGTCATAAATCACTCGGCGATCGCGGCAGGCGGCGGGCGACGGGCGTCCAGCGGTGGGATGGCGGGGTGGCGGCGGGGCGGCGGGCGGCGACGTTGTGCAATGCCACCGCCGCTGCAATATGTCGCCACCTTTACGCCCCGCCGCATTTAGCAAATATAAACCGCGCTAATCATTTCCTATGCCTGATTGTTTGTATGTTATCATGTTTCGGTTTTTTATTAGTCTACCATAACCTTGTGAATTTACAGCAGAATGTTCTTTAAATTATATAAATAAATACATATGAAAAATACAAAGGTACTGTAAATTTGTTTTTAAATGTAAATTGTTTCTCTTCACCTATCACAGCACCGCCCCACTACCTACGTTGACTGGCAGAGAATGTCCATAGGCTTTAAGCCAGCTTTTTGTATCCTTATTTTAGTTATTACAATAAAGATTTTAAATAAAATTTTGTTTTAAAATTGCCATGTAATAACCTTGAGAAACAATTTACGTATTACTTTTAATATATGGATACGATAACTTATTTGAATAACACAAAATTTAAATAAGTTACAGCAATGAAAACAATATTTTAACTAAATTATTCGAGTTTGTATTTATTCGCTACTACAAAACAAAGCGTGCGATAAACGTGGATAAACACTTTCAGAATTCGGGAGATACACCTGAAACCATATGATTTTTCTTCTATACGACGTGATTGGAGTGACGAGACTGACACAGAGGATGACCACACAGAAAAAGAAAGCAATATCTCACCAGTATGAGACAAGCGGCGACCTACGCAGAGGATCGGCACTCGTGGAATGTTTCAGTGACTAACCGGCTAACTGCTCGCGGTTCAACGCTTACTACGGTGCAATACCGTATTTTATGCAACCGACTTACAACTCAGCCTGACAGATTGCAATGTAAACGTTCTGAGACTGAAGGAATTCTATTTGAATTTTGCATTCCTCCGCCTTCGTGAACCCGACACGATCGATCGGAACAGTTTCTGATTAATAATTTCTCAATTCTTATACATACAACAACTCACATAAACGATTTAATATTTATAACTGTCTTGATCTAATAAAACACTTGAAATCCCTGAAATGTATAGCGGAGAGAGATACAACACACCACAATATAATAATCAAAATAATTAAGAGGCATTTATTTTAAGTCCGGGTCAATTTCAGTAAGTTCAAGTTTTTAGTCTTGCTGGCGTTTATGTTTAATTGTTTGTATGATATGGATTCCATTTTAAGATAAGCTTCTTTCATTATTCTGTTCTTAACAATATTTACTTTAACTGCAACACAGTAATATTCTTATGGCGTCCGATAGACAATAGTCGCCTCCGTAGCGTATCAGCAACATTCGCGATGAGCTTCGCGTAGTGATGAGTGTGTTTGAACTAAATGTAAATGGCCAAACAACTCCAACTTTGATATTACTAATCGGTATAACCTGTTTTTGTTACCGCATAGTACTTGCTGTATAAGTTATTACGTAATGCAAGACGCAAAGCACTTGTGGCCACATGCTCTGCGTCACCTAACCGAGTAGCGTGACGTAGGTTCGATAACACATCGACATGCTAAACGTTATTCGTCCCATACGAAATTAAAACTTAAAGTATGAATGTCAATCCAATTTATTACTTAGATATGTAAGTGGCATTTGCGGTAATACATATCAATAACAGTAAATACACAAAATAAATGGTAAATTAGAAGGGTATTAAATACATGCCGACTTGTACAATTAACCAAAATAGGAAATCGTTGAAAAAAATTAACGTTACCTATGTTATTGGTATAATTACAACTCATAGAAATGGTTTTAATATTCAGATGTTTAAAGAAGTTAAGTCAAAATATGAAGTACTGAAAATGACTTTTTTGTCATGCAAATCATATTAACACTCGATTTAGAGAAATTTTTTGTACTTTCTTTGCGAGTCCATAGTGATTTAAAGATTTTCTTTTTATTAAAAATTTAATGTAGTCGAAAAATATAAAATACGGTAAATATGAACAAATGTACACATCCATTACAGAGACTATTTCATCAAAAAATTATTCAGTGTAGTTATTCGCTACTACAAAACAAAGCGTGCGATAGACGTGGATAAACACTTTCAGAATTCGGGAGATACACCTGAAACCATATGATTTTTCTTCTATACGACGTGATTGGAGTGACGAGACTGACACAGAGGATGACCACACAGAAAAAGAAAGCAATATCTCACCAGTATGAGACAAGCGGCGACCTACGCAGAGGATCGGCACTCGTGGAATGTTTCAGTGACTAACCGGCTAACTGCTCGCGGTTCAACGCTTACTACGGTGCAATACCGTATTTTATGCAACCGACTTACAACTCAGCCTGACAGATTGCAATGTAAACGTTCTGAGACTGAAGGAATTCTATTTGAATTTTGCATTCCTCCGCCTTCGTGAACCCGACACGATCGATCGGAACAGTTTCTGATTAATAATTTCTCAATTCTTATACATACAACAACTCACATAAACGATTTAATATTTATAACTGTCTTGATCTAATAAAACACTTGAAATCCCTGAAATGTATAGCGGAGAGAGATACAACACACCACAATATAATAATCAAAATAATTAAGAGGCATTTATTTTAAGTCCGGGTCAATTTCAGTAAGTTCAAGTTTTTAGTCTTGCTGGCGTTTATGTTTAATTGTTTGTATGATATGGATTCCATTTTAAGATAAGCTTCTTTCATTATTCTGTTCTTAACAATATTTACTTTAACTGCAACACAGTAATATTCTTATGGCGTCCGATAGACAATAGTCGCCTCCGTAGCGTATCAGCAACATTCGCGATGAGCTTCGCGTAGTGATGAGTGTGTTTGAACTAAATGTAAATGGCCAAACAACTCCAACTTTGATATTACTAATCGGTATAACCTGTTTTTGTTACCGCATAGTACTTGCTGTATAAGTTATTACGTAATGCAAGACGCAAAGCACTTGTGGCCACATGCTCTGCGTCACCTAACCGAGTAGCGTGACGTAGGTTCGATAACACATCGACATGCTAAACGTTATTCGTCCCATACGAAATTAAAACTTAAAGTATGAATGTCAATCCAATTTATTACTTAGATATGTAAGTGGCATTTGCGGTAATACATATCAATAACAGTAAATACACAAAATAAATGGTAAATTAGAAGGGTATTAAATACATGCCGACTTGTACAATTAACCAAAATAGGAAATCGTTGAAAAAAATTAACATTACCTATGTTATTGGTATAATTACAACTCATAGAAATGGTTTTAATATTCAGATGTTTAAAGAAGTTAAGTCAAAATATGAAGTACTGAAAATGACTTTTTTGTCATGCAAATCATATTAACACTCGATTTAGAGAAATTTTTGTACTTTCTTTTGCGAGTCCATAGTGATTTAAAGATTTTCTTTTTATTAAAAATTTAATGTAGTCGAAAAATATAAAATACGGTAAATATGAACAAATACACATTCCTTACAGAGACTATTTCATCAAAAATTATTCAGTTAAATGGTCGGGTTTCCTGAAATCCTGAATTCAATATTAAACAAGACACTATAAGTAAAAAATCATACTACCTCAATTACACATATCAATTGATAGAAAATATTCAACGAGTAATAAATGTAACAGTGGACAAGTAGTAAAATGAAAGTCACAATCGTTTCATGGACTGTCTGTGCAGACAGTAGTCTTATCGCCGAAAGGCTGTTACACAATGCGAAGTAAGTCACTAATAACTACTGACCGCAAGTAGATAATAGCGAGAATTCGATTTCTTTTACCGACAAAATCAGAAAAAGTAAGACTCGTTTGATAGCAAGTGATCGGTCTTTCACAATTATATGACAATTTAAAAAACTTACTTTTTATTGTTATACTATGTACTATTTTCAATGTTTAAAAAAACTAGTTGTGAAAAAACAATTAGTTTATCAAGTTAAAAAGCGAAATTTTCGTGATAAATAATCAAACCCAATCCCGCATAAGATAAAGTACAGGTGACTCTGAACATGTGGTTCGAGGTCTTGCTTTATGGCAATATTTCTTGTGAACTATATTTAACGAACAATTAATACGTACAGACGGAAATGGACGTCTAATAACGTTGAACAGGAATTTAATGCAGACGGTCTGTATGTTATAGTCGTTCCGATATAACTAGGAAATAAGATGCGGAGGTAAAAATAAAATTGTTTGACTTTCTCCATTTGTTTTGCGGTAAGCGGGCCGCAGCGCCGGCATGTAACAATAGACACGAATGGCTGACGCCCATCGACATGTAACAGGAACATAGTAACTACGCAACCAACACATAACTATTTTTTTTTATATTACAAACTATCAAATTATTATTAGGTTGCTAAACCTTAAATCATCGAGAACTGGGACGCAGCATCGAGAACCTATTAATGTCAATTTACAATGGTAACTAAACGTCTTTCGAATTAGATTAATAAAAGATCTATTGTAATCATAGAAAACTTACCAATGCAGGATGTTATATTTAATGTTAAAATATACTACATAAACTTGAATTTTCTTCATAATTTTGAGGTTAAAAGCAGACTTCTCTGAAGCGTAGGCACCAAGTTCCGGCATCTTTTTATAGTAAGTGTATTATTTCGATAGCATGGAGCGCCTCGGTAGCGCTACGTTCATGACATTTAATATCTGTAACAAGGTCGTTTACCGTTACTGTTCTTATTGGGGTATTATCATGCTGCCCACCGTGGTGGACCAAACGATGCAGCTTAATAGATTGGAATGCACGAAGGTCTCCCATGCAAAGGTTTTGTATGAACAACAAGCAAACCGATACCAAGCAAAGTTAACCTTGCAAGAAAATAAAATACATTTTAAACAAATAGATAATTCGTTTATTGTATGTGTACTTCAAAGATATTTATTTTGGAATTAGACTTCATTACGCAATAATTATTAAAGTTTAAATCACCAACTCAAAATGTTTGTGGCTAAAAATAAAAATCTTAGAGAGCCAATATAAAAATATGTAGTAAGAAGACACTTGTGAATGTCTAAGTAGTTTAACAGTAGTATACAAACATGATATTACTGGGTTATATCTCAAAGTACAATGTGGTGCAGTGAATATCATCCCAACCAGAATCACATTGTTATCAGCAGACATATAACAGGTACTTGAGGACTGTAGAGAATACAGCTGGTGTCGCAAACCGGGGCTCTGCGTGTATAACGTGAACATCAAAAGACGTTCCGGGTTACAGGTAATCTCGGCCGGGTTATCTGAAGCGTGTCATTAGTGGCCCGATGCTTTCCAACTCGATCGGCCGAGAGCGCGGTTTTGCTTACGACATTTGACAATCGTCCGTTGCGTAACATCTAGGTAGCACTCATTATTGTTGTTCATAGATCTCCGATCGTCCAATCGAAATCGGTCTGGATACAAATAATTACGCAAATTGTAACTTTCCAACTGGTTATTCGTTTTTGTTAATTTGTAACACAGTAATCTAAGTTTGCCAGAGACCGTTGGATGAAGCATAGGATCGATTGACGCGGATATCTTTGGAAGCTTAATGATAATGATAATTTTACTTCTGTAACACATTTTGCTATATATAATATACCGTTGGTAAACTGTTCCACTAGTTCAGACTCATCGTGTATTTTTTTAGATTAAAGTTATAAGCAAAACAATAAAACATTGCTACTTTCGAAGCAACTAGAAACGTTTTTTGCGCGTAGAGAAATATGTTTATGCGGCATTTGCTTTCACGTCCGTCCATCTCGAAAGTAAATCCGTGTCACCAAAACGGCTCCGGCGTTGCTCCAAAATCGGAGTCACAAATTGAACAATGAGCCGTCAACATTGCGGACCCGAAGAGAAAAATTAATTTAGGTATTGGTGTCGGGCGTTGACCCCCGTGGTTGTGAAACCGGCCGATTGCGCTCGCGTTGTTTGTGTAATCCACCGGCACAATGCTCCGCCAAATCTACTGGCCCTCAAAGATACTCACTTATGACGAAACGCTTTTACAACTTATCACCAACAACAACAAAAGCAAGCGGGCCTAAAATTTCTCTTAACTAATACTTATTGGAATTCCTTGCTATTATTATTTTTATACAAAAATATGCACTTAAAATGGATTTATGAAAAAAATTGTTTACATATTTGTAGTTAAATATCTATGTAAAATTTTAGCAGGAATAATGTAACTATTTAGTTATTCAAAACTAATGTTACAAACAAAACTTCAACAATTTACGTTATGCATATTCGTTTTTTATTTTGATCGAACACAACGTGAATTTTCAAAATAATTAACTTAAAAACCATAATATTAATAAATATTCAATATACATGTCGCGTAACACAAGCGCGCTGTATAGAACTATAGCTACCGTCAATCGACAATTATAAAGATCGTTGAGCAGAGCACACGCAGTGTAATTGGAAGATGAGATCGCGAAGAACGTAGCCGGAGGCGGCATGAATGAAAGCCGCTCACCGGCACCGCAGTAACTGTTACCGTGACCAACAACACCACACGAACAAACAGCGCACTACACGAACCACACCGCATGCAATGCTCCGCCAACAGCCTATACACATAACCACGGTTTACTTATCTACGCAATGTAAACCGATTTCGAACAAACTGTGGTTCTTCGTGAACACACACTGATGGACCTTTAAGGATATCGACATCCAGCAAACAAGTTTTTCCAGTCCGTATCATCGCAATATCACTTATTATTGAAACCTGCGGCGCGGTCGCGACAGGTTACTAAAGCGTTTATCGAGAGATATGTTTACCCAGAGAACTGTTTTGAGGAGTGGATTAGTAACGCGCTATAATTTTGCAGTTATTAAACAGCTGTGACAAGATAGTTTATCATAATATCATTATAACATAATATTTTATTTAATAATACGTAAAATTCGATCCAGCTGTATTGCAAACTTAAACAAAATCCCTTTTACTAACTTAAACGCACTTAATTTCAAAAAAAAATCGGCTAAGGAATGGAATTGACATTTCCAATAAATTAAAAAGTTTTCCAAAATGGACAATATTGGAATGGTGAAACTGACAGTCTTTCAATTAAGTTTAATATAAAAAGAAAATATATTTTAGTTTAGCAGTTTAAAAAAGTTAATCCATATGTTGTTTTTCTTTGCCGACTCAAAATATAAACTAAAGAAAAATTAATAAGAAAAGAAATATTCTTAAGTTTATTTAAATAGCCGGTAAAGTTATTAATTACTTAATTAAGCCATTCTATGTACATCAAATTCGATAAAATTTTCCGTGACATATATATCTGTTACTAGTATTACACCGTGCCTCATATATTAATAATTATGACTACAAGTAACCTTTCGAATTGATTGCTTTGTATCGAAAATTAAATTATAAAAAACTAATTTGAATAAAAACTGACACATTTCTTACATAATCAGCAATCATTATAAAAAGGTGTTAATTGCCGTGCATTGATATATCTATTTAAACATTATCATAATATCCGCATGATGTCCACTACTGAACCTACGCCTCAGTAGCCCATTTCTATCTCAATATTAAACCCAATGAAATGAAATCTAAAAAATTTACATTTAAGGATAAAATAAACATTAAAGATATCACAGGATAGTAGAGAATTCCTTAAAAAAGCCAAAAAGCTTAATTTTTTTTTTACTAATAAACTAATATTTAATATATATGTAAATAATACGTAACCGAAGACAATCAAAAAATTATGATCCGGTTTATAACGCATTTTAAAAACTTAAAGCTTTAAATTCAATTTACTAGTTGAGGCCCAGGTTTAAACTTTATGCAAGTTTATACAAATGTTACATTCTAAGACGTACTAAAACATGGCAATATATTGACCGGTTTATACTGCAGCGACATTTTCAATAATGGGATGCCTAATAACATAAATATATGCACTACCTCCTGCAATTGGTGAGATTAGGACAGTGGCACTTTTTAAAAAGCGCGTCAAAGACCATTATTTTGAGTTATCTTAATGTCCATAAATGTGGAACAGTTTTTGATACACTGTTTTTTTTTTGTTTGTTTTCTCTTTGTATTTATAAGCAATGTTAGTTTATATTCAGTATATAAGTTTTGTAATAGTTAAGTGCACCGGACTTACAGTCACTGTTATAAAATTTTCCTACCACAGGCCTACTGGAAGAAATTTCATATTGGAATAAGTAGCGCCTTTGCACTTATTTCTCTACAGGTTTTATTTCCACTGTAATTTGGTGTGTGCATAAATAAATAAATAATAAATAAAAATAAATATTAATGTAAATATTTCGTGTAATATCAAAGACAGCAGCGGTATCAATCGTATTTCATCATAACAATAAAGAAAACAAAAAAGATCTCTGAAAATATATAATATATACGCGGTAATTTTAATGTTATAGTTGTACATTTTTAATAATTTATATAGTAAATAGAATTGCGGAAATATTTACTATCATTTAAATAAAATGACGCATATAGAGTCTTGGAACAATAATAGATAGCGGGGCGTAGCGGGCGCCATTGCGTAGCGCTCGTACGCGTCGTGACATCACAGCCCTACAAATAGCTACGACCGCTACGGAGCGTCACACACCCACCGGATCTCTTGTCCCATTTCCGCTTCTATTTTTACCTTATCAGAGATACGGTTGTAAATCGTAACTTGATTTTAAGGATACTTTTTTGTTTTACATGTATATTATATCTATAGGAATCGTCTAATTACTGCGGTTACCACTAAAATTCTTTAAGAAAAGCAACTTACTCGTACATATTTGTCATTCAGGCACAAAAAAACAAAGCTAAGTTATTTAGATATCTCTATGCTTTAGTTGTCGTAGAAGAATATTTATTACTAATAGAGCATATAAATTCTTACATTCATAAATAACATAGATATATATTCTTGATTTGCAGTAAAAGAGTTTATACCCCATTTTATTTTATTTTTTTTGTGTAAAAGTTTTTGAAGAATTAAATTACACTTTGCTTGATTTATATAAATACTTAGTATTTACACCATTGTTATTTAAAAAAACAATGTCCAAACACGACCGTACAATTAAATGTAAATTATATACTCCACAATATAATCTACAAATTATAATTCAGGAGAAGTTTATAGTTATAAGGAAGAACTGATGACAAAAGCAGCAAGCATCACAGCACAAGAATCTACGCCAACGGTTTGATTAAAGCACAAAATCACTGTTAAAAGCACTGATTTTCAAAACGGATATTGCCCTTATAGTACTAACCTTTTTAACGAAACTTAAAAAGGTAAGATAAAACTTGTTAAACAAATCTATACGCAATATAACTGACAAAATTCTAACAAAATCCACAATTATCGTAAGCAAACGTGATTCACTTCGTACTAAGTATACATTGAGGCTACAGTTCAGAACCAGTCCTAGCAAGTAAAAAGCAACGCTGAATTATAAAAGAGCACCCGTCACCGGTGCAATGTGTCGCAAATTAAGAACGCTTCCAGTTGACCGTGTAATACCCGCTTGAATGCGAGTTAAAATCATCCGCGGCCGCAGCCGAGTGGGCGCGAACTATGTAAATGCCTACGCGCTCGGTACGCTTTCGAGATGCTATCGGATAACATGTAAACACAGCTTTATGAGTTGAGATGGCGAGCTAAGTTTTTGATATAATTATATTTCTTTCACCGGTATAAAGATTTAGCTTGTTTTAATGTAAAAAACTCGAGTAGAAAACTAACGATTTCCAGGTAATTCTTAAACAGTTATAATAGTTTCACATGATAAACGGTATGTGATAAAATCAATGATTGTTTTTTTACCTATTCGTAACCGGTGTGTTTGCTTTAGAAATGAAAATGTAAAAAACAGTTGTTCTTTGAAATAATTTAAAACCGTAAGCGTGTCGTTTCTGTTCGATTTCACTCGGCTATGAGTTTCGATGTCAGTGACTAACGATTGCTGTCTACTTTACAAACGCGCCTTATAAACTATTGTATGTTTGCATGTGTTCTATAATCTACATATTTGTTTTGATTTAGTAGTCGGTTAACAGTGATTTAGACGAGGAAAATTAAGTGGTATTTATTGTCTTTCTTTTATCTCTGCTCACGGTTTAAGGCCCCGCGACACATCTTTGGAAACCGCACGGTTAAAACAGACGCTAAATTTAATTAAAGTTTTTTTTTGCAGGGATAGAAGTCCTTTACAGAACCTTTCGATACATTCGTCATGTTGTTCGTATTCATCAATATTATTATATTCATGTAAATATGTGCTTAAATTTACACATCAATAGTTATATTCTCCATCATTTTCATCACCTTTGAAGATTTTAATTTACATAAAGGCCATCGACTTTTGCTTTATAACTGTTTAAATCACTTGAACACCTAATAATGTGAATAATGATGTCACTAGTGTTATTTTTATCACTATTAGTTTCCAAAATTACTTCAAAACTTTACCGTTTGTGGTCGAAACATTTTAATAACAAACTAATTTATGAGTATGTAACGCGGTTCCTATAGAACGAATATTGAATTGTTCCAAAATGTATCTTATATTTGTTTAGATATGATCTAAATTAATATTATGAAGAAACCGCCATGATCTTAGAACAATACTTTCGTGGACTTGTGACATACACCAACCTGCACTTGGCCAGTAGATAAAGAAAAGACTTTGGGTTTCTTGTGTGAGAAGCACCAGGTATTGTAGTGGAAATGATAACGGACCTAATTATTTACAGTATTAAAGCATACTTAACTTTTAAATGAGATCTAAAATTTGTCGCAGAGTTTCTATTGCTGTAATCAATAAATATCAAGTTGAAATTTTAAGTTATTGACTGGTATAAAACTTTGTATCGAAGAAGAATTTTAAAAGAGTTTCTGTGGCAGATGTGCTGTAGAACTTTTAGACGACTATTTCCCAGCCACGAAGCGTTTAAGTTCGCCGTAGGTAAGCCGGCAAGGCAAGCGGCTCGCGCTGAACCTGACGAAAGGAGCTTAGCGATTTAAGCAATGATTAGTGAGCGTTTAGTATCGGGCGCGTTTACACAGCTAGATTTATCGCTATTAAAAACTTAATGACTGCGCTTGAAAGCTGGCTCCGGCCCGAATTAGCATAAACTTGTTTATCTAAAACTAAATATGTATCTTTCTTATTTAATAGAGGTTATATTTGTCTTGTCACGAGCTATTCGATTAAGATCTTTGTGTGTAACAAATAGTTGCCGTCACATTAAAGAAGTCCTAAATTATGTCGAAGTATAATTTTTTTTTGATCTCTCCGCCGAATGAAATGTTGTTTAATTTTAATTTCTTGCTCTATTCACGTTAGAAATGTATATTTCCCGAATAGTTAACAATGATTGTCGGATAAATCACGATCCTCAGGCAACTGTATCTCTCATTTCAGCACACATTATTAATTTTAGCGATGATCTTACGTCGACGATCTACCTTACTACGAATCTTGCAACGGAGGAGCTTATTCTGGTTTGTAAAGGTACACCAACTGCGACTACATGGAACGCGGCTGTCCAAGTACCACGGTGATTATCATTGGGTAAACAACTTGCTCGGTTTTCTACTTTAAATAAAGTAATATTAATGTTGCTAGTAGTAGGACTATATCGCCGGAGACCGTCAAATATTACAGTGCTTCAGTTTAAAGGGTACTGCAACTAGCAAAATGACTAGGTCTCAGATTAACAGTCACAATTGTATAGTTCTTCATCGACAGTTCTTGCACCACATTGTTATGGGCAAATGTATCACTTACTATCAGGCAAATATCTCCCTCTTATCCCTTCGTGAAACAAAAATAAGAACATTTGATAGTAATATAAAAATATTACGAATGTGTAAAATTAGATTTAAAGAACCGAATCCATTTTCTTCCTAATTTCCTTTTTACATTATAATAATTTATACATTATAATTTATACATTATAATTGTTACATTATAATTATATATTTTTTACATTATAATTGTTGGAATGATGATGATGAACTAATGTTCATCATCATCATTCCAACCAACAAAAGTTGTATAATTAGTTAAGTTATATTAAACTTAAATTCAATTGGAGAAGTTATCGAGTCGCCGTAGTGCATCGACGACACTGGAAATGTCAAACAGGTAGACGTCAGTATTAACTTAACGTCAACCCCGCGCTGCACGGATCCGGTTCTGTGTCGAAATCGGAACATTACAGTGGAATAAGATCGCGTATTTCGGTACATACGTATGTAAGTATAATCAAAGAGCCGCAGCGATGTAACTGTGAAGCAAGCATTTGTCGAGCTTGCCGTGTCAATAAACTTGATTCGAAAGTGGAAGACGCTCTGGCTTACATAAGCAAGTAACAATGTAGCCGCGCCGAAGACTCGCCACAGAATATACTCAATTGCCTCAGTGGATATGACAATAACAACTTACGAACGTTTCGGATATTGTTTTTGTTTAAATACTACCTACGTTACTAATTAATTAAATTATATTTCAATTAGAAAACAATAAAAACTATTTGTTACCAGCATTTGGTCGGCGTTGTGGACCAATGGCCTTGACTCTCTCCTTGCAAGAGAAGGCCTTGAGTCCCACTAATGGGAACAATAAGAGGGCTGTTAATATATGTATTAGTTATTTATATCTTGAGGTTCGTTTTGTTTAATATAAACATAACATTTAACTATATATTCCCGCTTCTGCGTGTAATAATCTTGGGGCATCTAGTGGATATACTCACACAGATCTCGCTCGACACGGCCACGGCTCTCGGCGTCAGTCCAGTTATTTGCAAAACCGCTATTTATAGCAATCCCATAAGCAAGTAGACATTCGGTACACCACATTATTTTGATGCTCTTTAATGTAGCGACGCGTCTTTTAATACAATTCACTATCACTACATGTCCGGAATTAAACGTTTTAATATTTAAACAGTGGAAAAGCGAAACTTCTTTACGTGTTTATAATATATCGTAAGTGATTTTTTTTCTTTAGTAGTATAATAAAATAGTAATAACTTTTCCTACAAAATCCTTTCAGGATTAGTCCTGTCAAATAAACAATGTTTTAAGGTTTCTGCAACTTATTGTAATTGTTACCGCAATCACGACTTTATTTAACATTAATAATGTTTTTAATTGCTATATGTTAATAAAATTAAATGTTTAAATTAACATTTATCTTTGAAATCACTTTTTTTACGCATAAAAATTTCCTTTTTCTTAGATTACCGCACCGTAGTCATTTAAACCAGTTTTTTTATACAAAAAAAAAGAAATTACTAATGTAATTAAACTTAAATTCTGTTGTTAAAAAAACAATATTATGATTTTTAAAAAGCAACCGACAAATACTTTACTGGTGCGAGAAATTCAAAATAATTTAAAATTCGCTTTTGAGACTTAAGTAACGTAACAAATTTGGTGATTTAATTGTTTTCCACTTAAACATGATCGAAGGTCACCTAAAGTTGAACACACTACTGCAGGTGTTTCTGACGTTGACAGTTTATTGTCAGGTGGAGTTGTCATCACCTGTGCAATATATAATAATTTACATACCTACATAAAATGTGTAAATTCTAGTCAGAATTTTAGGCGCTTTAAGTTAAAAACATGTTAATTATTGAGTCCCCATAAAATTTGTTTGTGTTTTACAAAAAAATTCGTACAAATGCTTTACTAATATTCCATATGGTACCTCACTTTGTATCATGTTTTTTGTAATAGCTAACGAAAATGTGGGAGGGGGGGATGTTATTATCACTTATTATCAGGTAACGCTCTGCCCTGTTTTGTTTCGTGGTTTTGTCGATTTTAAAAAGTAATTTGTTGTTTATGTATAAGAAATAGTAATGTGTTTAGTCTTAGTATTATCCAATGGTCCACGCTGCTAAGTATATTTGTCCAGGTTTATTATCTGTGCAATATTTATTCGAGTTTTATACAAGCGGGGACGAGCAAAAAACCTTGGTGTGACTGTTGGACGGGCCGACGGGTCAATAGCTAGACAAAAGGCTGAGTGAGATTGTAGTAGCCTCTCCGATCGGCTAAAATACTTTACGGTGGGTTTATTAATTAAGGCGGTCGGGCCGACCTTGCGGGCCGCACTTGCAAGGAGGTCGGGCACGCGCGAGAGCGGGACGGAAGTAGCCACGGGTACACCGCGCCCGCTCTAGCGCCGCATCCCGCGTTCGGCGCGCGTCTGACGTCTCCTCATTGACCTTCCGTTATCTGTGGGATTGTCGGAATCGTCAACGGTTTTTCTGACTGACAGAGCCTCCAATGATTTAACATTGCAGTTTAATAATTATTTGTTGCTATGTAATTAAATAGTTTGTAGCGCTTATCAATACGAACGTTTTAAAACAATGCTATTATAACGTTATTTTTTGGAACATACATATTTGTACATGCAACGCTTAAAATTTGGAAATAAACAGCCATATTAATGTTCGCACTAATAGAACTCGAAGCCTTCTTTCACAAGGAAAGTCAAGGCCATTTATCCACCACCCTGGACATGTGCGTGTTGGTGGATGTAACCTGTCCTCGAAAGCTGTTGTTCTTGGAACATGTCCGTTTTCTCATGACACTTTCCATCACCGGAAGCTCATGTTCATGTGGTATCTTTTTCAGATGTATAGCGCATTATAAAATAATATATCAATGGCTTATTATATAATGGATAAAAACATATAATTAAATACTCGTTAATTATATAAAAAATCATAGAAACTTGACCGGAATAAAATAAAAGGAGGTAATAGTAATAAATGAGCATGAGATGTTTAAAAGTTGCCGAGTTGCCGAGCAATTATGGATGCTAAGAAGCAAATCCACAGTAAACCAGTATACAATGACGTATCATACTAACACAAACAGCCGCACCGAGCAGCGGAGAGAACAATCACGGGAGAACGCGGGCCGGGAGATCACTCGAAACCGCACCTTAAGCTCATTGTCAAACCGATTACAATAAACAAACAGGGACAGACGCGGTTGGAATCCTGTCAAACAGGCGAGTTCGAGCGTTGACTTATTATCGGTAGAGCATTTCTATACTTATAAACGACGAACGATAACTAATTCTATTTTAAGCTTATAGAATTCAATTTCGAGTATCACTTAAGCGGTACAGGTAAAACACGAGCGGCGTCGCTTACTGCCCACACACACAGACGCATCAGCGCTGCCATAAATAAAAGATTCCTACAGAAACAATTGTTGCGTAGAGGTGAGCTGAGGCCTCAGTGAATGTACATAGTCAACTAATCGCCATCGACCGATCGCGAAAGTAGGTGACCGCCCGTGATTGACGCTCTTGCGAAACCCCGTTCGATGACATTTAGACTAGATGGCCGACGCTAAACCCTCTAATGTTATGAAATAATGTTATTAACTCTTGCCGCCCAACTTTTCACATACTCCTCATTTACCCTGATAGACTTGTTCCTCATAAAAAACGTGTTTACAACAACTTACAGCAGTGATATAACATTCAGTGATAAAGTTTTGTTTGAGCCTTGTTGCCCTTAATTATATCACTGTAAGTAAACTGTTACAGCTGTTTATACACTAACCCGATGATCTTGAATTATTGGAATCGTATGAAATGTTAACCAAATTTTTTTGTTAAATATTTATTAACTTGTTTCCATAATCCAAACTCCATGGAATCTCTGTTCCGAGATAACGCCGCTCTACTTAACCTCGGCACACAGATACGCGTAAACATGAAACAATACGGTACAGCCGAACAACTTTATTGATGCACATGAAACATGAACAACGTTGAAAATTAAACTTAAACGGTATGTACAGAGAGTTTACTGGTAAATTATAATTATTTGGTGTAAAAGTTCGTGTGAACGACTACGTACACTCAAACAGCGATGTGAACGTTACGGGGTACGTAGACGCACACCAGCGCAGGGAGCATCTGCGTAGGTACGCTTCGACGATAATGTGTGGGAATGCCGGGGAAATTTATACTTGCTGTTCATTTAGTTGGACGTCACACGTTCAACTGTAATTCACACATTTGTATCATTTTATAAAGCAAACACTCCTGTATGAGATTATCATTAATTAACACTACTTACCGTTACGCAAACGCCATCGGCTCGCGGCTGACTAAAATTTTAATGGCGTTAATTAGTAGTCCTTCAGCATAAACTTTTTAAAGTGATATATAACATAGAATTAAATTATGCAACTGAAAAAACTATGAAGCGAATAACAAACAGATTATAAATTTTGTCCAAGTGATAATATTTGTTATGCTTTGAAATATAAATAATAATAGTTTATTAACTTTACTGAAATTGTTTTAGGTGAGTATAAAATAAATTGTTTATGCATTAGAAAATTCGTATCAAATCGAAAGTTAACGCAATTACCACGAGCCAATGGGTGCTTTCTAAAAATTACAACGTGGATCGAAATGTCGGACGTCACATGAAACAGTGTTTGTGTTAGGGGCGGCTACTTATACTTAAATTAGAACGTCTGTTACTTATCTAACCAGAAAATATACGTTAAGAAAAGTTTAAAAGGTTTTTAATAATGATCACAAAGTGGAATACCACATCAATTTTTATGTATACCGCGTTTCTGTTTTACAATGATTCGCATGAAAAAGGAATATTTCTTTAATAAATGTGTGACCTATTAACAGAATAGTTAAACAGTTTTACTTCGATACTTGTCAGAGAAAATAACCACAATTTTTAACACAAAAAAGTATGTATACACTGCGATACACTGTTGTTTCTTTTACAAATCCTTACCATTAGAAAATTTACTTTCATTGCAACCCCTGTTTAACCTCTAAAATTCCCTTATAATCGAACTGAATTGTCAAAGTAAACGCTACTAGTTGTTACGTTCCAATTTTCTAACAACCTTCTGTCTATCATATCTTTAAACTAAATGCGTTAAAAGAAATAAAAGTGAGACAGTAAAACTTAACTTTATTCAAACGTAATTAACACTATTGTTTATCACATTATCGCCGAAGTGAATGAACTTAGTTACAAGTGAATACCTAAAATAAAACGTTGACAATACTTTTAGGCATCAACATTTGAAGTATTTTTTTTATTCTATGAAGCGACGGGACGAGCAGGACGTTCACCTGACAGTAAGTAATAAAATTGAGGATGATATACACTGCATCACATACAGCTCAACGCGTGCGATAAAAGATGATTACTGCAGCAATTTCACTGTCTGCAACTCCATTCAAGCCGGAACATATAGATGTTTGCATTAGAAATAAAGATATATATGTTTTCTCCACAATAAGCTATACTTAATCGCATGTTGCTATAGAGGCAGGCTTACAAAATGAGGGTAGAAGCTAACAAGGCGGATTCGAAGAAACCCCGCCATCAATTAGACCAGAGATATATTACGTCGAAAATTGTAAAAATAGTTATTTTCTAAGAAATAATCAAGTGATTGTGAGTTGTTCTATTTTACAACTCCTAAGTCTTTCAGTACAAATATAAATATGTATACAGTTTATCATGAACGTCAGCCAGACGGTCAATGAATTCAATCGCGCGAGATTACTGTATTTATAAAAACATTAAAGCATTGATAGCGAAGAAATTAATGCGATCATTGTATCGTTTGCCATTTCTTTCATAGCTTCATATTTTAAAATATTTCATATTAAATTCAGAAATCCGGAGATAACCTTTGTAAAGCGGCGTGATCGATCTCCTTTAAATTATAAAGTAATTGTTTTCCTCACAAGCAATCAAAGCTTTACTCTTGATTACCATTCATTTTGAAATATTAATTATCTGAATAAGTTAATAAATAATTATTAAAAGGAGCGTGGAATCGTCAATACCATATACTTTGATTTATGTTTTAGGAAAGTCTTCGAGAAACACTTGATTTTTATGTTGATACGTTAGTGAAATGGAGTAACGCAAATATAGTGTAAGTCAGTATTAAACATAAATTGATCATTATAAAATGTGCCTACATGTTAACGTGAATGAGTAAACACGTATACATGTTCCGATAAATTATTTATTTTTTATTTTATATTTAATAATTATTAATTTTTATTTCATGTATTTGATACAATGTCAAGAATCTTATCGTACGATATGTACACAGTGTAACAAACTGAACATTGTATCAAAGTTATTATTTATTTGAATGGTATACAATATGACAGTCAACGCAATAGCTACGGCATTTTCCAAACAAGTTTAAAATCATTTACATTGTAACACATATTACTTCGATTATGTGAGTTTATCATCTGTCTGCCTGTATGCCTTTGCCGCTATGAGATAAATTAGTGGTGTTAAGTTTCTGTTGCCGGAGATCTTCTAGGTAGGTACCACCGCAGTTCCTATTTCAGCCGCCAAACGTTAGTGTGCAAACATTACTGTGTTCCGGTTTGAAGAGCGCTGGTAAGCTAGTGAAATTACTGGGGTAACGAGACTTAACACCTTATGTGTCAAGGCGACGAGCTCAATGTGGAGCAGTGTGTACCATCTTAACCAGCGCCATATTTTTCAGGGCAAACGTATCACTTACCATCAGGTGAACGTTTTGCTAGTTTCATCGTTTAGTAGAATAAAAAAAAAAAACAGTTGGCAGCATAATCTGGTATGTAAAAAACACTAATTTACACTTAACGAACATCTCTTGGTCTCACATCTAGTATATAAAAAAATATACGGAAATTATACAAAACGGTTGAATGTGTGGTTTTTCAAGGTCGATTCAAAGAATTTTATTGCAGATCCAATAAACGTCGTTGGTTTAATATGTTTACAAATCACACTTACTCGTTGCAAAAACGAGACAAAATTAAAACACATAATCCACAAATAATCATAACAGATATGGTTGTTGTGTTCAAATAAGTTCTTTAAATATATTCATACACAACTTTAATTGCTTGTTTATTATAGTTGATGTTTTAGCGTTTAACAGCCTTTTTAATATTTCTTAGCAATTATATTCTGTATTTTTCTTGCCTTGCGCTCATCGCTATTTTTATTAACTTAACGACAAATTACAGAAAATTATTGAATTCATGACGCAACCGTGTAATCATATATCTTGTTAATATTAGGAAGATGTCTCCGACAAAAGATATGGAAAGTTATTCTCTTCGTGTTTATTTCTTAGTTTTGTAACTAAAGAGTGCTAAAGTTAGTAAAATAATTAGATTAATGAGATGCAGCTTCTTTTGTGTAATTAACGAATAAGATACATTGAGTTTTTAATAATTTTAAACGTTCATTTCCGTAAAGCATTTATTTAGCTTTATCTTAATAGTTATGTATTTAATTATACTTCACTTGATATTTTGATTTTACAAACTTGAGATAATGAACGTTAGCATCATAATACTGAAAATAATAATACTGTTTTGTCGGAATTTTATATTTTTTCTTTAGTGAACAATGAGCGCTACCTGTCCGATCTTGACAAACAATTACGTAGTTAATACTTGTAAATGCGCAACAATGTGGATTGGGTACAAAAAGTTCACTTCGTAACGAGTTATTATATAATGTGGCGTGTTGCATTGGACCGTTGACAAAATGTTAACCTGGTGCCTCATTATAAAAACAACTCTGTTTTTCTGTAAAAACGGACATGGCAAAAAGTCGACTAATCAGATAATCTGCGTAGCGACTGCTATGCCTGTTCCATAGCTGTGAGAGAATCATTTTAAAAATTATTTAAATTAATATTTAAAATTTTACTGGTCAATCTGTTGCGGAGTATATGTAAGTACTATAGCGCCTATTTAAACCATGAAATGGTAATCTGCAAACAATAATACACACCGGTTGAAAAGCGTTGTAGCTAGTGTAATTACTGTGGTAACGAAATTTACCATCTTGTGTCTCAAGGCGATGAGCACAGTGGTGCAGTGTTTATCATTCTAATTAGCGGCACATTGTTAAGGCCAGGCGTATCATTTGCCATCAGGTGAACGTCCTGCTCGTCTCGTCCCCGAAGAGAATTTTTTCATCGTCCCGGACCGGTAGTCCTCAGATTAATAAATTCCACCGATCGCGGTCTCCATGACCGTTTTATAAGTTTACTCATCGCGATCTCATAACTCGTAAATCCAGTGAAAACATGATTTTAAATTACAATTAACCCGCGATGTTACCGGTACAGAGTTTATGATAATAAGGCCGCCGCTGCTGCTACAAGGCCTCGGGGAGCGTTGCGCGACGTTCATGACGTCATACATTTGTAGCCAAGATCATAATCGAGGCGGTTTATATTATTGTAATATTGATTTATTGCGATCTCCTACTCACATCGACCTATTACTACAGTTCGTTGCCAATTAATTGGCCAGTCGGGGCGTTGACAGCTGTAGTTACATATCACTCACATTACTGTTTCTTTTTATACGTTGTGGATAACTAACTGCAACAAAACGTTTTTTAAACTGTTTTTCCTCAAACGTTTTATTTTGATTTAAACAATGTTTTATAACATAATAACTTTATAACAGATTACTAGTAGACTCTGGTATATACATTAGTTCTTATTCTTATTTATTTATTATTATGTTTTAAGGGGACTTTATGTACCCAAACAATTCAAGTCCAACTCGATACATTCTTTTAGTGCGATTTATATAAGAAACCATTACAAGAATATCCATACTGGGAAAGGTCGGTGGGCATCACATCGCATACAAATTACTCATTTGTCCAACAGATTTCTTCGTCAGTTGTGTGATTGCCAAGATCCAAACAAAATCGTATGAATGACGCTATTGTTTCATGTTTTAAAAAAGACATTCATTCATAATCATACATCAAGAATATTTATAAGGGTAAGAGCCATTGACAAAGCTAGAAGGTAAGAGCTATAACCGGATAATCAATGAATTTTCCATTACGTTTGTATCAACCGATGGTATATGGGACTATAGGATGCGGTCTAGTGACCGTAATAAATGTTTAAGTAAACGAGTTTAGCGAAGCGACATGTGGAATAAATTTACATTGCATAATTAATTAAAAAAATCCGTGGGAATCAGAAATATTGATTTCTTTATAATGCTCTAAATTTTGATATGTCAATACTGTGTTGAATGCTAATTTAGTGGCATGTTCAAATACAAAAGGTGTACGGTACTGTTAAAACGCGCGAATGTTGTGTTGCGTGAATTAGTTAGTAACGAAACATGTAATTAGTTGTAATACAGTCTATCTGGTTAGTTACATGATTATAGCAAGTCGGCTTGCTGTGCAAAAAGCGATTATGTATAACCAGTTTTACATTTTCATATCAGCAAATAAATTGGTGACAATGCGAACGAATTTGATACGGCGACGTATATTTTGACGTGCCGCCAGACAGTCAGTATGTCAACAATCGATTGTTATATGAGACAGGTATAAGGCGCCTTGGTAACTAAACTCTACCCTCATAATATATCGTAACGTGCCAACAATATGTCTATTTCTAATACGGATTACAAAATTTATTCAGGTCTCAAATGACCCGATTTTAATTTCTAAATTAAACCTAATCTTATATCTATTAATGGATTCATCTTTCTTTCTTAAAGGTGTTCCAACTGTTGAAAGTAAGTAATGCTGGGAAAATCGCTTGTTGTTGTTGGTAATAGTGACGAAAAAGCCACTACATCTCGACATGTTGTGTGTTACAAAACAAAGATTTTTAATGTCATATAGTGACAAAACCATGAAACTCTAAGAATAAGAAACCTGCAACTAAAAAAACACAAATTTTTAGTCACCATAAATTCGCACATGTACCCACCTAAGATACTAAACTGACAATAGATCCTTTTTAATAAATTTATGTAATTTCAAGATTTAGCTATGAAACCGTTGTTAGAAATAGGAACTTATAGAGATGAACTACTTTGCAGCTTTTGTTACTGTTATGACTCGTAGCTGTTACATAAAAAAAACCAATCAAATCGATCAGTGGCCATTCAGAAATGTAAGTTTTCTCACCACTATACAACGAGGATTATATTGGTGGCGTGTGAGGGAGTGAGACTGAATGTACAACGCGACCTTCTGAATCATCTGCTATGCTTAATCGGGTCGAGCGTTCAATGTCGTTAACATCATTACGGCTTTATTATACTAGTTTTTTACAAGCGAAAGCGATATAGTTAAAAAAAACAATATTATCATCATCAGTTGTTTGCACGTTTAAATAAACGAGATAATATTCTGCCAAAGTAACTACAATCATTGTTATATTTCAGTAAGTTAAATCGATCTAAAAAAAAGTGTTGAACATTTTATAAAATCTAAAAATATTTATATATTAAGTAACTAAAGCAAGATTTACAAACTTTTCGTAAAAATTAAACGCGTATATTTGTAACTTAAGCCCGACTTTATGTTAATGGTATTACTAAGTAGTACAATATGAATTGTAGTAGCACAGAGTTCACTTCCTTACAAATAACATTGTAAATAAAGCCATAGTTAGGATTTAAAAGAAAATACAAAAACAAATATTAGAAAAATATATATCATTAGTAGTTTTATAACGTGCTTATCTTTGCAAATGTACGGAAATTACTAATATTATTACTTTTTTTATTGACGAAGCCGTGATATCATTATGGCATTCTTCTGATGGTAAGCAATATGCCTATATAACAATGTGCTCTTCGCTTTGAGAAAAAGTGTAAGTCTCATTGCCCCAGTAAATTCTGTTGCAATTGTAAAACACTTACGGTTTAATAATTACATGCTCACGTTATTGATACCAAACTGACTATATTTCATTATCTTCAGAATTTATAACAGAAGAGAAATCGATTCACTCGAGAAGTAGGCCATGCGGTTGATTGAAATTGTAGCGATTCTGAACCAACTACAGTTGCAAATGAGTTGTTGTCTCGTACTATGTATACCATTTAGTTTTACAAACAAAACAGCGACGATTAACGTTATTTTAGTTTTTTCGACGTTTTACGAACACGTAGTGTTTACTAGATAAGTTGACGGTACAAATCTTTTAAAAACATTTGAAGCACAATACAATTTAAGTTACTATATGTAACACACAATATGTAATGAGTTGATTAGAATGATTACAAAACACTAGATTTTGCTCCATGTCTTGACATAAGCTGTGTAAAGCAATGTTTGCACACTACTGTTTGGAAGTAAAATTGACGGAAGTACTAGCAAGATATAATTACAATGGGCTATCACTTGACTTTAATTTCATACAATGTTAAGTGACAATGTGGCTGATGACGGTAAACCGTGGTCGCTCAGAATACTCCGGCACTCATATGTCAAATCTAAACACAGCATAACTGGTATGGCGGCAGATTTACAAGATGAAGTTGGTCATTGGCCAAGGGGACTCTGGACAAACTAAAGACCTTCGTAGTGAGCAAACATTATTGTGTTCCGGTTTGAACGGCGCTGTAAGCTGGTGAAATTACTTTGGTAACGAGACTTAACACATGTCAACGAGCGCAATGTGGTGCAGTGTTTACCAGCACCACGTTGTTATAGACAAGCGGATGACCACTTACCATCAAACTGATGGTAAGTAACACTCATCTGAACGTCTCACTTGTCTCGTGGAATAAAGTAAAAGCTTCTTATATCAATAAGATTAAATGGAGCTTAGATTGCACATCGAGCTCGTGGTCTACTGCTTAACATAAGATGAACACAGACAAATACCTAAAATGAAAAAATTTCTAGCCACATACGTAAATTAAATACTATTCTTTTTATAACATGATAAAAAACTGCAAAGCAATACAAAATTATCGATTATTAAAATATATGTATAGAAAACAGGTCGATCAATCGAATTTGCATCATTTGATCAAAAGAGGATAATGGCAGTTGTAAAACTTTATTGACGTTCCCACGTTATAAACAGAAGCTGTGTAAAGAAAATTAAATATAATTTATTATAGTAAAACCTAATTTCCGTACTGAGTGGGACGTACAGTGTGTTCACATTTTAAAAAATTAAAGTATAATAACTTATTATGATATTTTATACTTTGACTGTTTCCGTTCTAAATAATTAGATAAAATTGGTGCAAAAGCAAAAGCTCAGCACTGTCTTTTGTTTTGTAGCAAAAAATAATAACGAAACCAGTCCCAATAAGTAAAATATTTGCAAACTTCTACTAATCAGTTAAGGAATACATTACAAAATTTGTCTTTCAACCGAAACAGCATTCCGTGTATCGCAATAAATCAACGCTTCAAGCCTGTATTGAGGACAAGTCCGACCTAGGAAAGGTAAATGCCTCAATGCTAGTTGTTATAAAGCGAGCTCGGGCCGCGGAGGCGAGAGGTCGCCCGTTCTAACGCGGCCCCGAAACAAATACGCACTATTTGCCAATATACGCCTCATGACGTTCACACGTGTGAAATTATACAAGAAAAAATGCCACCCTCTTACTCGTTATTAAACTGTGAAGGATTATTACAAACAAACACTAAACAACTACCACAGAAAGGCGGTTCAGACGAGCTGTCGGTAATCGTTCAAAATAAGAAAATCTTCGAAGACATCAAAGTTATATGCCTCTATGTAAAATATTTCAAGCTGTTTAAACGCGAACGGCTCATGTTTATCAGTTTATTTTTGCATAAATATTAGTTGCGTAATTACACAACAAATGCCGACTACATGCGCACAAATCCTCATTAAATAAATCAAGTTTTCATGAATATATTACAAGTCAGCTGAGGAGGTGATGAGTCTTCGCGACGGACACGTGACGATTCGCAATTATAAGAACAATCACTACGGTAGAGGCATCGCTGGCCTCAACCGATACGTAAACAGGCGGTGACACTGACTCTATCGCTGCAAACAGATTCAAACTAGTTTCACAAGCATACTTCCTCGTTTCATAGTTTTTTCCTCACTAAAATCTAACCAATAATGTCCATTAATTCTTTTAATATAACGTTTTAAAATTTATCTTTCTTAGTTATTTTACATTTTTCAATGCTAATATTTCGTCATTACGCTTAGAAGTTCATGGCAAAACAAAGGTCTATATGCAATAACATAAAACAAAATAATAAATATACTGTGATTATATCACACACAGTTCATTGTGAAACAAATCCATTAGATGATAACAAAAATAAAACGTTTTTATATACAACGACCTTTGGCATTTAATAGATCAGAGCAGGTGTAGTCAAAATTAAAGTAAAAGTAATTTTTGGTAAACCTAAAGTTTGTTATATAACTATACAAATAGAAAAATTATGGTCAATGAATTATTCAACTTAGTATGGAGAAGCAAAATTAGTTTCACAGACGGCTGGCATAGCTAGACATCTTGAAACGCAAACACACAACCAATTTTTTGACTAAAAATGGATTAAAAACTAAAGTTAAAAAAGTGAAGTTCTCAAATCCTCCTCTCTTGTTAGCTTCATATTTTATCTTGCGCCGTAACAGCATCGCTATGTTCCGACTATCAACATACTCTGCGCGAGCACGCTTTACCATCCGCGGACTCATTGTCACTTAGCACCGTGTGAAACTGATAACAAGTGTTAACCAATTACAGGTTAAAAGGAAAAAAATAGCGCTGGCAAATTATTTCGTCCACGAGGGATTAAAGCTTTATGCCTTTGCCCTTGTTTCATACGGAATCAATGTTTTTTTCCACCTGGCAACCCTGGCGATGCGCTTGTTGTGGCGGGTGCGAGGTTCGTATATGGCAAGGTCGGCGGGCTCGCACGCGACATCCGCGCAATCACTTTCACTACGCGTCTTACCAAATGCACCACGGAGATAGACCGCCTAGAACAGATCGTGTTTTTCTACGCATCTAACTAACCAACCCCAAAGAGTATTTAATAGCTTTGCTACCTAAATACTTCATACTCTTTCGGCTGGCCATTACAGAGATTTTAATTTTACCTTTAACAGCTTATTGAAATCATAACTATGTACTCAAATAAATATCCTTTAACGATTTTGCTGATTTTGCAATGTACTATTAGACAAGTAACTAAAATACATATTCAATTTATTTAAGATCTGATGTTAACGAAAGTTTTAAAATTACTATGTATATTCAAAAATAATGTAGTGTTTTTTATACACGCCTTTAAATGTTATTAGGAGAACGCATAACAGACAAAACCGATGTTTTGTTACGTTTACGTAGTGTTTATTTGTTCCTCGGCCTCATCCAGCAAGTGTATGTCGTCAGCGGTTGCTGCAGCGCCGTTTCCTCCTCGTAGCGTGCTAAATTTGTTTCACTGCGAACTGTATTGTGCTTTCGTAATTTGACTAAGCTCACGTAATCGTACTCTCCAAGCATATACACATACAAGCAACCAGCCTCTCTCACAATAAGAAGCGTCCCGAAGTTTATTAGGCTCACGTAGACAGTCTGCAAAATCGGCATCAAAGAAAATCTCATTGTCAACAAAGCCTCATTGTAATACTATACCTCCAGTTGATTCACTAATACGTTATGAAAATATAAGCAAATAATGAGCATACACGAATAATATCTACAAAATGTTCTGTGATGTGGGTAGCATTTACATAAATGTAAAATTTAAGCATTTTTAAATTGGTTCTGTAGATGGTTTGCTTTAAATCACTAAGTAACTACAATTAAAAAAAAAACAGCTAGTCTCTCTCGTATGAGACTGTACATACCGTATTACGAATTGAAGATTTCTAGTGACATTATAGCAATAAAGCAATCACATTTTGTCCTGATGCTGCGTAAACATTCTAACATACATTTTTTATGGTCAAGCAAATTACTAAATATCAAACAAACGTACCACTCAACGCTTTGTTGTTATAGAAAATTAAATAAATAAACACATTTAACCTTCCGATTTTACTCATAAACATCACAAATTTTACTACTGCAATTCCGGCCCAGTCTCGCGTATAGAAATGCGTGAAAAATCTATGAAATAGCGTACACACATAAAATTAGACGATAACAATAAGTTTAAGAGCAACTTGTGAACTTACCCACCACGCGTACAATTCAAAGGCTAATAAAACACTTAGCTGCCATGTTTAAACTGCCCATTCAATTTTGTATGAACATTAATGGCCTACAGTTAGCGACTTGTTATTTTTATGATGTAAAATCAAATAGTTAAATTTACTGTCGAAACAATAATAATTGTAAACATTAATTTCCTTCTTGACGTTCGAAGAAAAAGTGAAGTATTAAAAGTTTTAAGCGTGTGTATTCTAATATATCACTACCAATACTCTACCCTGGTCACGTCATATAAGACGAGTAAACTGTCTCCAGAAAAAGAGCAGCAGTTCTTCTTGCAACCTGTATCATCGAACTGCATTCACCAACGCGCGTAGTCAGAATGGCGATTAGGATAGTTTTAGGAGAACTTCTATATACTATACTCATGTTATAACAATATAAGTTGTGGGCGAGGAGAGTTATGTTCCAGTACATCAACATTATTATTTCAATCATTGGACGTTCTCTGCTAAAAGTCTCAAGTAAAGTATTCAACAAAACGCGACTGAATAAAAACTTACTGATCAAATTCTAAAAAAATACCACACAAATTAAGCTGATATCCAGATGTATTAGGTTTTGCGAGACAGTATTCTAAAGTCGCATACGAACGTATTTACTTTTGCAGAGAATGTTTGTATTATGTTAGCATGCTGATGACCAGCCTTGTTGCTTACAATAATAACATGCATACCAATTATGAAATAATATAAAAGAATGTACCAATAATTAATAACGAGAAAACTTTAGTTTTGTGAAATGATAATAAGTTGCTGTGTATTTTTATACATACTAGCTTTATAGGTTACGTGAAAATCGTTGAAAACGACAAATCTGTCAAACTGTTTATAAATTTACTTATATGTAAATTTATTTCTTACATAAATTTCATAAACTGTTTGTAAAACTCTAACAAATACCAATAATAATTAGTCGATGCACGTCAATCTATCGTATACGTTAACGTATTTGCAAATATAATTAGTACCTACATTACGTATGTGATAATGATTAAATCGATTTATAATATTAAATTTTGCTAAGTGTGTTGTTATAATTTAAGATTTTAATATTTGATTAGATATATACTATTAAGCGAAAACATTAACTTATAGCAGCAATTTACTTTGATGTTAACCGATTACGAATACAATGTCAATTTGTAATGTAATCTCTAAAGATTTCGATTAAACTAATTGAAATTAACTTAAAGTACTAAACCAGCCTTTCATGGTGATTATACATTTTATTTTATACTTTCAGAAATTGAAAAAGGCTAGCGAATTAGACATAACGCACTTATCAGCAGAATAAATTAATATTAGTAGATGTTATAAAAAATCTGTTCAATTTCAGTAAGACTAGATTATTTTAATGTAAATCTTTTACGCAGCATCTTATTAACCGCGACAGCAAGTATTGCTGAGTATTACATTACACTTCACCTCTAAGACCTGAAAATAAAATTAAATAGAAGTTTAAAGCAGTTAATACTTATTAATAAATAAGGTACTACTTCACAACGATCCCACCTGGTGTTAAATGGTCATGTTATTTGCGCTGGTAGAAAGCATTTTCTTGAAGACAGAACACCCACGACGTGTTCAGACGGGGACACTGATGGCGGCAAGTTGTGAAAAAATTAACTGCGTATTAATTTAGTGCTTAATGTCAACATTCGGTGCATATAATTCGGGCCGTGTTTACATATACTTGACAATAACAATCGTATGTGTTGCGTGCACACGCGCACGTGCGTTAGTGCGCGACAAGGACGTAGGGTACACACAAGATTAGCGCTGTGTGAGTCCACGGAACGTCCGAATATACTAGTACATACATATCTGCACACGTTTTAACCAATACTTCGACGAACTTCAAGAGTCTCCGGACTTCAAGACTAACATCAATAATAAAAATGACCTTGATCTCAAACTGCAAATAAACACAGTTTTACAAAGACACACACGTGCACTTCATTTACATAATTTTTTACCAGTTCAGAAAAGTTAATTAATTCATTTAATTTAATTCAAATACATCCATCTAGTCGGATTAAAAAATAAAGTCATTCGGTGCAAACCACTAAAACTCAATTAATAAAAAAATACATAAAACTTCAATTATATGAAAATGTCTATTGTTGTTAAACATGATAATTAATTTTGGTATTAAAGTTGCCGAAAGTACAAAGTCGAACTTAGTATGATTGATAATTATCTTTTTTTATAATGTATAAGTATAACCATCTAATTTTGATATAACAAGGACACGTCGTTAAATGGACAGCACGAACGTCTTAGAAATCTGTATTATTTCTAATAATTTGAGGTAGGAATAGACAGAGCAGCAGTAATTATATCTACTTCCATAGCTCAGAACTACAAAGCTGACACAGTAGCGATGATACCCGCCTAAACGTCTTTTAGCATGTTATATTTACAACTATTGTACTACATATTTATCATTAAAATAAGTACAGAATTCTGGATACTTTCCTCATAATTTCGATTAAGAATATACTTTAGACGAGTTAAGTTTTAAATTTCTTTAAATTGTGCATGCATTGAATTGGCATCAAAGTAAATGCTTTGTGTTCGCGACGCTACGTGTAGAGTTAAAAGGTGTTGACAACGGCCGCTGATCGCTGATGACGGAAGGCAAAGTAAATAATATCATTATCCGGGTAGGTATAACGGACGACATTCATTCATGTCCATTGTGATCGCGTGTTTTGTTCAATGCCGCCGCTTGTACCTATTTTCAAGTGTTTAAACGTTATTTTCCGTTTGCGACGCAGATATACAATATTAGTTCTCTCTTATCAATTTGAATGGTTTGTTAATAAAATTATACAATTCTCTGAAGCATTATAAATTGGTTAACCAATTGCAATTTTTACTAAACAATTAATTATTATGTTAAATAAAAAGCATAGTTTTGATTTTTGCAACAACATCAGTATGGAAAGAATAATTGACGAGCATCATTACTCTGATCATTCTTTAGTAACAGGGTAGTATCTGCTATTATTGAAAAACAGATTTCAATCTCGACGAGTGCAAATGTTACGTGAACAATGGAAAAGTTGTATTTAAATGTATATAAATACTCTAAGAGTCTGCAACAAATGCTGTTTCCAAGTCTTTTTAATTTAAATGCGTAGATTTATGGGTATTAGTTCAGGAGTCTAGTACCAGAGTAACAATCGGACTGTTGTTAAATAATGTCCATTGGATGAGAATGTTTTTTTGGTAATTAAACTACACTATCTATGCTGCAGAATTAGATCGACTGTGGATTACAGCGCACCTTCTTTACTTGAGGACCTGTATGATTATTTCGATTTATATTATGATCACTAAATATGATCATAAGTATGCCTATATGATAACGTGTCTTTGAATCTTAGACTTATATATACAATGGCGTGTGAAGTCTCGGGCGTCCGTTTAATTTAATACGCCATATTATATGTGGCGGATGTCATCACAGACGGTGTAACGTGCGCAAATGTTTGTCGAGAGCTGCGCCTACTGATAACGAAACAATCGAGTTCTATTCTTAGAAACACATTCTAATTATTAATATTATCGGCTGCAATAAGTGCTAGCAACAATTTATTTTTCAATGAACTCTTCATAATTGCTGTCATTAACTATCATGATAGACCGCTTACTTTCTTACGTGTAATAACAACTTTGTTTCTATAATTTAAATAAGTTACTTTCTTTAGATGTACAACTTCTCTGTTTACCCAACCAAAACAGTTTTTCGTTTTAATTTCTCTATTATTATAGTTTTTAAAGACATGAGAGAATATGCTCAAAATTGCAGGGATTTAAGTTAATTAACACGACAAGTGAATTATCAATCAGTAGCTGTAGGTATTTCAATTAAAAAATCGGCACATTCAACTGAAAGACTTAATACGTTACTTTTCGTTAGCTCTCTATTTTCAAAAGTTACCGTGCGAGCCAAACGAGCTCCTGCAAAAGAACCTATCGCCCTCTCCATAGATCGTTAATTAACTAAATATTTTCACCACCAGAAACAATTTTAGAACAATAAGGATTCCTATAAAAAACTGTATTCAGAAATAAATGAACCTGTTTAAAAGAACACACATATCGAACACCTGCTTCAGTAATAACAACGGCATCAAATTACTTTTTCAAGCCATTACCAGCTCAAGGATCAAGATATGACAAGTGACAAACTGCATCGCGGTTTACGCTATAACTGAGGAACATGCAAAAAAAAAACAACTTAATGAAAGGTCAAACGAGGCAATGAGGATATCACAAGCTTATTTTTATACGTTTAATACAGTAATTTGATAAAGCGAATTGTGTATATTGTCAGCGTCGATTAACTTTTGGGTCCCGTGTGTATTAATAAAAACTAGTATGTTTTTAATTGACGTAATTATAGAATTTCTGATTGAACTGGGGTTGTTATTGGCATTAAATTTTAAATTATTGTCTTCTTACGCCAAATTAAACTATACCAAACTTCATATTCTATCGACTGCGTAATGTTCTTAAAAATAAATAATAAAAGCTCTAAAATAAAAAGAGGCAATACTGTATAAACTATATATATTTTTGACTGTTTACATTTTTAAATTTGTCGGCCTCTAAAAAACCATGATGTATGTATGGTTCTAATTTTTGTTCGCAAAATCAATAAGTCTGTATACAAATAAACTAAAAGATCAGTCGTAGATGTACCATCATATTTAAAGCTGTTTAATTCAATTTCGTTGTGTTGCAACAGAAGTCGCAGCAAGCCAAGCGCATGTGCATGAATCCATTGAGGCCAACTCACCCACATCCTTCCGGAATTTCACTCACGTTGACATACGCAACGTTCTGTTCAATTATGTGCTTTTTAACGCCCAAATAACTGAATATCAAATGCTAGAGACATAGCAAAAATAATTAAAAAAATGGAGAGATAATTCATTATGTTTTCTTGACTAAATATATTGATCATTAATGTATTATTGAAGCATAAAACTCTGTATATCAAACATTGTAATAATACAAAAGTTATTATCCTGATGACTCCCGTTGCTGAGATTAACCTTCCCAGTCTCACTATGACTGCGTGCTGTAACTTTTACCAGAACGCATGGCCAAGTTGTACTTTAGTTCAGACAGTAGACCAATATAAACTGATTGTTTTTATTCTACGAGGCGACTAGACGCGCAAAATGTTCACCTAATGTTAAGTAATTCGCTTGCCCATAACATCGTCGCGCTAGTTAAGATGGTATACATTTGAGATATAAGGTGTTAAGTCTCGTTACCCCAGCTATTTCACTAATTTACAGCGCCCTGTAATCTGGAACACAGTAATATTTGCACACTACTGTTTGGCAGCAGAAATAGGAGCTGCGTTGGACCTAGACGAGATCGTCTCGTCCAGCAACTAGTACTATTGCCTTTTAGATGATCTTTAATTATTATAGAGTACTAATTAAATAACTCCAGAAACAAAAAGTCTTTGATAATGGAAAGTCCTTTTCAGGCAAATCATCACAGAAATATAAAATGTTATGTATCTGGCAATATAAAACATTTCTAAGATATTTTTTTTCAGTCTATAGAGCAAAACGTACTTGGCCTATATCCGATATTCAAAACAGATTGTAAATGCAAATGGTTGTTGCTAGTTTAAGAAATGTATCTCATAAACCATATCAACTATTATAATGAAAATAGTAATAAGAATATAAAATAAGTGTCACTGTTTAAAAACATTTAAAATCTACGTCATATCAAAACACGATAAACAGTAAGTTTTTTATTTAACGATGAAGCGATCAGTGCGTTCACCTGATGGTGATACGCCCATCAATAACAACGTAGCGCTAGTTAAGATGATAAACACCACATTACGCTCATCACTTTGAGATACAAGAGAACAAGTCTTGTCTTCAGCCGTAATTTCACACTATTAGAACGTACACAATAATGTTTATACGTTACTGTGTTTGGCGGTAGAAATAAGAACTAAAAGGAAATAATCTTATCTTAAATTAACTACTTGAGACTTCGTGGAATACAATGATATAGAACGCAGTTTGAGTTCAACTGTTTTAACACTAACACTGCATATGTTATTTAGTACCTGTTCTTGATCCAATGTGGCGGGCAGGTGGAGTTTTATGACGAGTCGAACATAACACAGCGTACGACACGTCAAAGATGACTACAATCCTAATAGTATTTAACTACGTCATGCCAAATTTCAATTAATATACACCTGTATTGTTTACAATGTTAACGAATTAATATTAGCTACAATGTAACACGCATTACCATAAGAGAACTTTGTGCGTTTTGCGGTAAAAAAAAAAATCATGTGTGCAGCTTTTGCATCTTCTATATACAAGAAACTTGATCGACTAATCTATATACAGTTAAGCAGCGAGAAAGAGTTAAAATCTGTGAAATGTATTACCGAAATTTAATAAATAGTACTACTAATATGTTCTATAGTAATTATAATGTTAGTAGTAACTACGAATATTTACAATGTATACGGTTTTATTTTTTTGTCTATTTGTAAATGGAAATTATTGATATGTTACTGCCCTTTCCTAACAAACAAACATTTGTCTTTTTTTTTATTACACTAAAGACCGTAAAGATTATATTACATGTAGGGTAAATTAGATATATTAACAATTATGTCAAAAAGAAGTCGAAAATAACTATAAGTTGTAAATAGATCATTGCGTGAATAATGTATAATTAGTTTAGACTCTAATTTGATTAGTTTACTGTGTTACATAAATATGATTGAAACATTCGGCGCGAGTTAACGCATTCTAAATTGACATACTGTATGTAGTAGATTTTCGATGGTGGGTGGTGGTGATGGCGGCGGTCAGTTCTGAGACAAAGAATCGCCAATTATTCCACCTGCCCCGCCGCACCTGGACCGGCTGCTCTTTTTATTTATTTCAACGCCGCTGATATTTTTATTGTTCACATTCGTGAGCGCTCCTTAGCATATGCTCGTAATATGCATAGCGCTCATTAAGTGATTAGTGACTTAACCAACAGAAAGGAGACGATAGTGCAGATGGCAGCTATTCGCAAAAATTTCTTAAACTTAATACTTAATCTAAACATATGAGATTTCTAGAATTTAACGACTGTATTAACTAATCTAAACTTTCGGTAAGTTTGAACTAAGTTATAAAAAACTTAATTCTAGTTGCACTTATTTTAATGTTTTTTATATTCCTACCTATTTATATGTTTTTTTCGTTTGTATTTTCATTTACCCGTTCACGTTTTTACAATAACGCACTTAACGTAAAACGTACACATATAACATTGCTATTTTTTTCTGTTTCTATTTTATTTTAACGAACGTACAAAGTTTACAAATTTATTTATTTATTTATTTATAAGCCAACTTTATTTCCTAACTAACATTTTTTTTTTTTTTTTAATTACATTTTTGTGTTTGTAGGAATCCCTTTTTGGGTGAAGGCCTCCTCCAGCAAACAAAGTTTACAAATACACTACACATATTAAAAACTATTGTTTGCCTAACATTAACAATAAAGAAAATAAGTTATATAAATAATAGTGCACCTAATACTTTTCAAGGCTATCGATCTATTGTTATTAGAATTTAGTAGTCGTATATGTTATATATACGTGTACCGCTGTGTATTTTCATGATTGATGATGATTATGTTATGAAGAAAATGACAAGTACAGACACACATAAGAACAGTGTAAAATTAAAGTTTACGTACATGCTTCATTACACAAAATAAAAAAAAAATCAAAATGTAAAGTCGCGGACATGATGCGTCGCCACAGGTCTTTAACCGCGTCGATATTTCTCGTAATTCGCCGCTGAATCCACCGCTCTTTTCGCTTTTTAATTGCATCTTCACAGCCACCCGATATAATATGTTAACATGTATTATAATAAATACATATGTGGTCAAGAATTAACGGTTAAATTAATTCAGATTTTCATGATGCGGATTTAATATAACAATTCCCTCCTTATATGATAAAATGTAAATAAACTATCCCGGTAAAAATCTGAATGAAACAAGCAAACTGCTCAAAATATTTAAACGGCTGAACAGTTTTTTTAAGCACACACGAACACAAAATCGGATCTACCATTAAGAAAATACAAAGGCAAAGGCCAGACACCCAGAAACTAACTTAACCTCTTTTTTCAGGGATGTTGCTAAAACAAAGCCCCTCACATGTTACTCTTTTACTACTAATTTTACTTAACATAAACAACAAAAACAACTAAGATTTTAATACTTAATTAACTTACTTAATCTTTGTGATATAAACATATTACATAAGTTCTTCTTCTACTTCTTCAAGTGTCTCTCAATTACTGGAGGTTAACCGTCAGATTTGCGAATTTATATAAGTTACATATAGACATAAGTAAATATAAATAAAAAAACAATGTTAATTGAAAAAAAAATATTAAGCAAAAAAACACAAAATACGTAACATTAAATGAAAGTCTGTATAAGGTGTATGAATGAAAATTTATTAATAGTAAGGAATTAGCTTTGAAGGTCGATCTCTAGGAATGTCTCTTGGAGGTTGCAGCATATCCGTAAGATGGTATGGACATACCACTAACCCCCAATAATAATTATAAATAGATATGTATTATAGAACATGCGGTATTTAGTGAAGCATCCAATGTTATAGACAAATTTTAACGCGAACGCGTATGGTTTTTAGAAACTGGCAACTACCCAAGACGTTGGATAAATAGAACACAGGGAAGGTAGATTAATTATACTAACGTACGATTTATTTAACATTTACGGATTTAACCGCATGACTATTATCACTGTGTAGACAATTCATCAATTTGTCATATTTAACTAATAACCTCTATGCACTTGAGGCAACTTTCAATTCACGTTAATAGTTACAGCGTATGGCAACACAATGCTTAAGATTTAATAACAATGATCGAGTATGACAAATTAATCGTTGTTATATTATTAATTAAATCCAAAATCAATGATGTAGGTTACCGTATACGAGTACATCCGTTTCCTTACTCGCATGGCCGTCAATTATTTAACTAGGCGCTAGTATTCACAGCAAGGAAATGAATGTAGAAAAAGTATTTAAAAATACATACACGAGGTGCGACCCTAACTTACGAGCACTCGATGATGTTTAGTCGATTATAATTAGCTTCGCGCCGTCTCGCTCAGTGCGGCGCAAGTCACTAGCGAATAGAAATAATATAAAAGTATGAGGTTCCGGTGAAGGAAATACATCGTCAGGAAGCCGATATGTTCCAAACAACAGCTTCCACATAAACCCGTACTTCAAGTAAATAAATAAGAAAATTGAATTCCCATTATACATAAACGCCACATCAAAGATTACACATTCTACATTGAAAATATTTGTCTGAAATGAACTTTACTGGAATCCCAATAAATATAGAGAATAAGATTTTTATTCTTTTTTGCAATTGTAACATGTATTCAATATTATTGATTAATATTAATAAATTTCTTTATGTAATCTATCTACTCAAACATCAGACAATCATCTAATAAATTTAAATATATATGTAACGAAAACAATCAATTATTTTGTGTCACCCGTGTCTCGGGTCACAACACTAGTGCAACGGTTGCCACGCGCGGATAGCGCAGACGCCGTTTTTATAAGGCAGATGTGCGCAAACGCCGCCACCTCTTAACTCTGAACAAAAACTCCAAATGTATACCTTCACTATTTATTATACTTTTACCAATTCACTGTATAAAGAAAAATAATTCTATAGTTCTAACTTGTTAATTGAGTATTTCATTCACAATTGAATCTAATTATTGCAGATGTTTAATTTGTTTATTCAATGTGTTGTAAAATTAATACATAATGATCGTATCATATTAGGACATTGACCTATAAATTTACAATGTAAACGAATTTGCAAAACCGAACTTTTAAAACCAAATGAAATTTTAACATATCACTTATTATTTTGTGAACATGTGACCCAACCAATCCGCATTTGATCAATGTGATAGACAAATGGCCTTGACTCTTCTCTTATGGGAAGGCCCGTGTCCCAGTAATATGTACAAAAAGAGTGCTGTTTTTACAACAGTTTTTAATAACAAACACTGTATATTCTTTCGTGATGTAAACCCGAAAACTATTATATTTTTTAAAGCGGAACCACTCGCACACTGAGTCAGTCGCGAGAAATAATAACGAATGGGTACTATATTTAGTACATTAGTACTATGAATAGAAGCGCCTACGATACGTGGCCGTGTAAATCAACGCCCGACTAATGTATTACAAACTCGATGCACGAGCGTCTACGGCGGGAACCAAAACATTTCCCATTTTGTATTCTTTTATTCATCTTAACACTTCCACATGGTTAAACGCATAAATATCGAGCTACCTGAACTAAAAATCCTAGTAATACGGATCCGCTCAAGTATATAATGAGTCACATTTGTCCTGTTAATCCTAATTAGTGCAGGTAGAAAAACGAAGGTCAGTCTCGTCATTCTAAGATATAGTTAATAATAAATTAACAAAATTTTTTGTAAACACAATTTTTAGCAATAATATCAATGATACGAAAGTATTACGGGCCTGAAGGAACGAATACGTATTTAGACGTCACTAAAACAATTTCGTTAAATAATTTAGTAAACTTAAATTTCTTATTACAAGAGTGTAAGAGTCTGACTTTCATAGAGAAGTTTAGAAAAAGCTACTTAGGTATAGATTTAATTTTTTTAAGAAATTGTTAAATTGCCTTTTTATGGTATAATAAAGAAAACTAATAATGACAAAGCGTGTAGTTTAAAAGGTATTTGAGAGGTTCGCGGCAGTAAAGGGCAGAAGCGATGTGTCGACACATGGCCGGCCCACCGCAATGCGGCAATGTTGCTTCTATGTACATACATATTACGATCCACTCTCCACTCGCTAATACTGCCGCTTTATTTATAAATTCGACGCACACTGGAAATATTTGAAGCGGCCGTACACCGAGACAACCTCATGATACGGCTAGGTTATTATTAAAAACGCAACATAATTGTTACAAATTATTCCCTTTCGAAGCGCGCTGCATATCTCCGACTATAAGTATGTACGTCAAATCAAAATTAGTTTTTGGTAATATAGCAAAACATTTGTCAACAACTATCAGATTTGTTTCACGTCAATTACGAAATTAACATTGTTTTTTTTTTTACATACACAGTAAAATGTTAGTTTTAAATGTTTTACATATCAGTTAAGCTAGCGCAAATTAATATTTGCAAAATTCAATTTTGTATATATGAAAGGTTTTGTGGACGTACCTGTCAGTGTACACAGCGTAAGTTTTCCCGAGGCTGCACAAGCTGTCGGTGTTCAGCGCCGGCGTATTTTGGCCGAAGCGCTCCCAACCGATTGAGGTGCTCGACGGATGCGTGCGATTATAATTAGGATTGTATTTCTGATTCCGACGAAGCTCAGTATGGCGGGCTCCGCTGAATTCCATCTGAGTCATTGTGCCCGTTCCGTAGCCTTTATTTTCGTAAAACACTTAACCCCTTCGCGTTCATCATTGTTCCTCCTTATCTTCCCTGATGATAACAACAACCTACGTTGTTTAATATTATAATTGCATTAAAAAAAATCACATTTTCCTTTGACAACAAAAGAGAATTTTCGTTATTTTGAATTGAAAGTAAAAAAAAATAATTTTGTTGGAAACAAAGACGCGAATATTTATAGTAAACGGGTTTATAAATAAGTTTTGTAATAGATTTAGACACAATTTGGCTGGGAAGCTTTGTTTAAATTTTCACAGAACCTACTTTATTTAATTTTCCTGTCACAGTCATTAATTTAAAAAATTGGCCGTGCCATCGTCGAAAGAAGAATGAACGGTGTTTACATACATCTGTCTAACTTTCTCAAGCGCGAAGAAAGGAAATCATCGCCAGTTTGTAAAGCTGAGTGTTCACTAGGCTGTCTAATCAATATTATAAAGAATTACGTATATGTACTTACTACTACGTAATTACGTTGTATGCAATACAACAAAAGTCATTTAAAAACACCGGAGCCAATGGTAATTTATGAAAAAAAAACTTGTCTATTTAACAGTGACACATACTCTCATTGTAAAAAAAGGATACATTAGTTTGTTGGCGGAACTTATATGATCGTGATTTTTATCACAACGAATGTAATTCATTATATATTTGTTTTCAGTTATTTATAATTTTCCTTGAATATTCAACTCTATTATTCCGGAAGTAGAACCTTTCTTAGCCGATACAACAAAAAATGCATGTCGCATCTACTTATCTAGTTTTCTTTTCTTAACGAAAGTGATTGGGACGATGGGTAATCCGAAATAATCGAATTGATCGATACAAAATTAACAAAACTTATAGTTTGTGGTGAAAAGTGAATGTTTTAATTTTATTTTTAAATAATCCAATACAGCCTTATTATTTTAAGATTTTATAACTTATCATAAACAATTTCTTGTGTGAATACGCACCTTAAAAAAATTACGCATTTCATATTTTTGCTGCGTCTTCAACATACAAGTAAAAGACGGGGGCGAAAGGTATATTCACAGATAATAATTACTTATTGAATTATTAATCAATAATTTGTATTTGAAAAAACACATTGTATAGTTAGTGTTATTATATTGATAGTAGGTCCCAGTTAGGGACCTATTTGCGATTGTATCACTTACCATCAGGTGAACGCATACCTTGTCGTTTAGTCGAATAAAAAAAGTATTTTTCTTTTACAGCGGCCATTTCTTCTTAAATGTTGTATATACGACAATTTGATGCTTTTTATCAACAATGGAACGCAATCTTGCAGTTGTTAAGTGATTGAGGCCGCAGTAGGTGAAGCGCGCTCGGCTGGAATACACTGATTCTCATACGTTGACAGCCGGAACACAGGAATGCTGTTATGGCTACAAAAGCTTACTTCGTCCATTCTAGCCATGCCGATTGTCATCGTTTAGACAACGGCGACGTAAACAATAGTGCCCTTCATTTGTATTGCCACACTTAATTGATTGCTCTCTCGGGTAATTGAATAACACACATTTATATCTACTACTATTGATTCTTGATAAATGGCGTTTCGAAGCTTCATTGAAGGACCTTAGAAACCTTTTAGGTAAATTATACATATTATCATCTATTCAAATATAAATTTAATCTGCCATAGTTCTCACATTCTCACGTCACCAGTCACAAAGCTCACACTTCGCAAACTGCCCAAACACGAATGTAGCGAGACTTACAGTCATCTGTCTTTTATAGCGAAACGATGTTATGTCATACCCCCACTTTTTTCATTTTAGTCTTTAAAAAAAGTCAATACAACTACTATTTGCTAACAAAATGTTTGTAATCACAATTATTACTCCTCAATATCTAACATACACAGGAAATAAACAATTCAACTTATGTGACATGCGACAGATTTATACAATACGTTTAATTCCTGTTTGAAGACAAACAAGAACTCGATTTTGGACCACTTTCAACATCTTTTACGCCTCACGAATTGTGATTTCAACATGATGCTGATATAAAAAGCGTAAACTATACCAACCGTATTTAGAAAAGCAAATGCAGTTTTCAAATTTATCTTGGAACAATTTGTGATTAGATTAAAAACTAAAATGCCAGGTGCCGTGCATGATCACAAAGCTGTATCAGTTAACCGCGTAAACACGGGTATTGCGAAAAAAAAAAGATACAAATAATTCGTCGTAACGAAACAGTGATGGAAACGAGGCGGTTGCCACGCGCGGACGGCGACATATTTTCCAAGCGAAGCGCGAAACAGGTTTTTGCTAAAGGGAGGTGCATAACTGGCGATGCCGACATGCGCTTGCCACACTGCATTATGTGCCACTTACAACCGCTCTAATATCATTTAACTCTATTCAAATTTCATACGAAATTCCGCATTTCGCAAATGAGGGCGTAACTGAAAATCACCGATTTTAACAAACGATAAACAACAGAAATTTAATGAAAATTCTTAATGCTTTTTATTGTAAGTAATAACAAAACGTTTATGCTTATTGCCTGTCTTGAAACACGCAGTTTCTTGTTATTTGAAGACAGACGTTGGGGATCACAAATAAAATGCTCTTCAGTAGGTGCAGTATCTTCACACGAAGTAACTAAACAATAGATCTTTGTATTATTTTGTAGTGTTTAAATATACCAATACCCAATGTATCAAGACGTACAATTTATAAACAAAACCACAAGCATGTTCATCCACATCTGCAATGATTTCTTTTATTGAACTAGGGAAATAATATCTTATTACATAGTTAATAATAATAAAAGCAATTTTAATTTTGCTGGTTTGAAGCTGAAAACGCTTACATAAAAATTACTTAAACATTTCGGATATAACCGATTTTTAACAACTCACGCGCAGCAATCTCGGACGCTTGCACTGCAAAACCGCGCCGTTGACGATAATAGCTGGATCGTAAAGTAAACGTGGCAGCAGTGATTTATAGCTGGTGTCAACGAGGAAAAACTGGCTTTTTAATTCTGACTTTCAACACTTTGATGATCAGCTATTGTTGACCGACAAGAAAACTACACTGTATACCGAGGAGAACTTACAGCTTCCCGTCGACTTTGTTTGAATATTTGCTCAAAATCTAACTTTAGTTTTTGTGCGACTGGTTAGCGAGACAGGCGAAACGTCCAACCTGATGGTAAGTGATACACTTAACCCATAATGACGTGGCGCTAATTATGATAATATACGCAGTAACATATGCTCGTATCGTTGAGATACAAGATGTTATGTCTCGTTACCTCAGTAATTTAAATAGGTACATCGCCCTACAAACCGGAACTCAATTTTGTACATCACTATTTGGCGGCAGAAACAGCAGCTGTGGCGGCATCTATCTAAAAGGTCTCCGACAACAGAGACCTACTCATCAGTACATTTATTAACAATATTTTCGTCGCCTAAGACTATAAAAGAAACTGTAACAATATACTTCAAGCAACAAATTTCGACTAATGTAATTTTTACCTAAAAATTCTGTTTTCTGTTTTCATTCAATGATCTAGAGCAAATGTTTTTGGATTGACTATTACACTAAGAAATATTTCAAAGTTAAATTATGCACCTAAAACTTGAAACCCGATATAGAACGAGCCGACTTTAACTCAAATCGTAACCTTGACTTTTTAACAAGAACAACAACTTTAAATTTGAACGCTAATAAAGGAATGGGTTAATGATTTAAGGAAACTAAAATCGACAAGATTTAATTTTAACGTTTAATTTATTGTATTATATAGTGCAACTAAGAATTCCCAATACAATATATTTTAGCACCAGAAGCAGAATTTTAAATAAATACAAATTTAAATACTGCATACTTCGATAAATAAAGAACATTAGGAATATCAAAATGGTTTACGTGGTCTCTATAATAACCAGCACTGAACATAACACAACGTCCGTACACTATGAGCTCTGACGACTAATTGTTTTTGCTACTTCCGATCAATCGGCTTTTATAGTTGACCGCAGGGGTTCCGCCTTTACAAGTACCTGCTTTTTAACCGATCGCTGGGCGACCGCTATTTCTAACTACCCGCTTTATGTAGCCGATCGCAGGTGTCGCCGGCGACGATGTATGGAGATTCCTAACAATATAATGTAATAAAGTTACTCTTAGATTTGGAGGTACATCTTTAAAATATTTTCTAATCGTTTATCGATGATTTATTTATGTCAAAACAACGGAAATCATGATCCAACATCTTGTCTTCTAACTCCAAAGAAGCATTTAACTCGTCATTCTATTTTACAGAATTAAATGTAGATAGTATGGATTTGATAATACTCCACACCATTTCCAAATAAAATTAAATTACACGCAGTAATTGGTACCAAACAACTCATCCTCGGGTCGACTACGAGGTGAACAAATTAACTTACTTACATGTAACGATGAACATGAATGTAATTTCATAAGAGTATCACACATTTTTAATGAATATAACTGTATATGAATTAATTTGGTCGTTTCTGCATTATTTCTTCCTTCATTACATACTACAAGCATCTAAAACGGATGCGGGCAATTAAATAACTTGTTAAAATTATTATAATAAAACAAAGGTTATCAGTGCAATCTAATGCATCTGCGACAATCGAAAAGTTCCATTAACACGAGATTACCTTATCTTTCTAATCTTTCTTAAACATATTTTTTTGTATTGCCTGAAAATCACGTAAGGTCTTAAAATACAATAGCGTAAAATTATTACCAAGCTGAATGTTGAACCATCGCTACGTGCTTCTAAGAAGATAATGTACTATCACGAATCGTCCAACGTCATAAATACTATCTGAATTGATAAGATTTTCAGCATTGCAGGAGGAAGTCTAAAGAAACATGTTTTAATTATCATCTATTTGTATATGTACATGTTTAAAAAAAAAGAAACAAAATTAAATAAGAGTTTTAAAAAAAAACGAAACCGCGAAACTGAGACGAGACTTGCTGATCAAGATAAGTAAACACTAACGACATCTGTTAAGACGACTTCTGGGCAAAAGATTAACATAATTTTCAACTTCAACAAACTGGTTTTGATGACTGTGATCTAATTGAAATTTTTAATAGAGAAGTTTTTTTATTGCGAAAAATACGCTAGACGGTGACACAGACGATACATCGGAACGCGGACAAGGCGCGATTGCGCGTGCGCCGCCGCTTTCCCGACTTTCCAGCTGACAGGCCAACACAAACCGACTAACGAAATTTCGCCGCTTGTTGCTGTGAATAAATTAGTATAAATAACAACAATAACATAACTATTGATTAAATATTTATTACTTTTATCAGTACTTCAGAATCGGTCTACAGTAATGAAAATTTTAATTATATGTGTTTCTGTCCAATTGTTGCAAATCGATAGAACAAATATACCGACACCCAAAACTGCATCACAGTTATGTCTTTTAAATTCTTTATAAAATTGATCTTTTTTTAACTAACCAACGTTTACATGATTAATCATTGTAAATGTTTTTGGTTCTGGATTTCGTAAAAATCAAACCCAAAATAGGAAACATTTTGAACCTGTAATTTGTAGTAACTTTTTTTTTTATTCAACTTCATTGTGTTATTAATTTAAATAAAATTTGGTTAAATATATTACTGAAAATGTTGTTTGGAGAAGACCGTAAAACAAGAGGTAGCGACAAGCGAGGACGTCGTTGAACGAGTCACTCGTCCTCTATCGTCATGCGCAGGTAGCGTCCAGAGGACGACATGCCCATTGTTTATCGTTGTTAATTATTATGCCCGAACGCAGACAGACGCTTGCCGAATACCGACCGCAGCCGCTGCCTGTGCGTTCCCCGCAAAAAAAATCCATAAAATATTTACCTGATAATTACTCATACCATATTTTGTTACATCGCTTAGATACATACAATTAGTTGGATGAAAGTAAATATGTACCACTAATAGACGACGTTATTAATCGAAAACGAGCATAATCGCCACAACTGCACGCTTTGACTCTCATGCTCAGAGTAAAGCGCTCGATTGAGGACCGTTACGTGAAACGTCGAGTCCACGGGCGGGGCAGGGGTATAACACGAAAAAACCGAGTCGAGCCGAGCCGAGCCGAGCCGGGCCGAGCCGAGCCGAGCTCCGAGCCGCGAGCACCGAGACGACGTGTAGGGAGCGGGTGCGCGCGGGGTGTGCGCGGGGGTGCGCCACTTTATCGCGGCGAGCTGGCAACGTCGCGCGGGGGGTGTGGGGTGGGGGCGCGCCCCGCGGCGCAACCTCTCACTCACCGTCGCCGGCTCACCAGCCAGTGTTACCTTTGACGGTCGGACGTGTGGTTGTTTGATGTCAGTGACGTCGGCGTCAGCGCTCGCGCTACACGTCTATGATGTTTCGGTAAATACAAATTCGTACTCGTGAGTGAACGATAATAATAAATTTATTATCAAATGCTGGAACACAGTGATAGGTGGGAATATTATACATTGGATTTGGATTTTATGAACTGTGTTTAGTGATAATTTAACATTTTTTCGAACGTAAATAAAGTGCAGTGGCCCATGAAAAGGATTGCAAAATAAAATTATTCGGATTTTGGATAATAATTGTGGATTAAAACATTTCGTCGATTTATCAAACATAAAAGTGGATCATATAATATAATAAGTGAATTAAAAGAAAAAAGCATTTTTAAGGTGTGTGGTAGTTAAAAAAATATAGTTTAAAGGTTACAAAATATTTTTGTATTGCTACATAAAAAATATCGTCAGAGTTGAGAGTAGACGTTGACGATTTGACACAGCTGATCGAAAGAGCGAATCAAAGATGAAACGTTCATCGGTGGTGGTTTAACTACCTGAAAACCGTTTTATTATTTTTTTTTATATTTACTCAATCTAATTTTATGACAGTGAAAAATAATTACAAAGTGAAATAAGTGGTTACATTTATAAAAAAAACAAATACCTAAAATGTAATTAAAAAATGTGTCGAATTTAACTAATTAAAGTTAAAAACAAACCTGAAGATGCCACGACGAACGTTTCATCAATTGTTGACGTTTTAAGCGACAGTTTCAGTGAAAACTCGCGTCGAACGAAAACATAAAAATTTGTCGTAGACAAACGAAGCGACAACCTGCATTGAATTTTATTTGAATGTATGGAAAAAGTGTCAGCGAAAGTATATGAATATTTTGGAACTACAACAGGATGCGTGGTGTTTCAGGAGGTGTGTTTGAATCGACAGGACGGCGAACTCTGCTAATACGGCTGGGTACGCGGGGAACAATATAACATACGCGGGAGCACAGGCTCCCGATACTGGCAAACACAACCCTCTACAAGGGACCATAGGATACAGAGTTAATGCGCATAGGTGAGTACTTTAATTATTTAAATTAAAAGCAACAATTTTTTTTTTAGACAAACAGACCTTTTTCAATTATTTTATATTTTTCTTAAAAAAATTCTATTAAATAAAAAAAAAAATCAATCGTAATATAATTCACAATTGTAACGCCCAGAGTACGCCGCATTAAAATCAATAGACGTATATAATTTTCTCTATTAATATTTCTATGCACGATAAATACCTATTTGTCAACGAAACGTCACACTTATTAAAGCATTTACTGTTTTTATCTTATCCGGAACAAGTTTGTTTACATTTCAACAAAACGTTGAAACGTGCCTCGCTTACCTTTATCCACCTTATCGTGGTTAACAGGCAATAAAATCAAATACACTTCGCTATGAGTAAAACTGAAATTGCCATTACAAAATATTGCAATTACAAACATTATTATAAAATTTACAATTGTGTACCAACGCTGTGCGGAAATCCCTAATAACCTTATGGCAATTTAATATACGCGAGTAACTGACATTGCCGCCCGCGCGCATCACTACAATTATAATGAAAGAAATGAAATGTGTTCCTCCATTCACACGCACAAACGCTTTCGGCGCCTACCGCACGCACACACACAAACCCGCACTCACACCAAGTTAAATTTCACTCACACAAGCGCAGCCCACTCACACTAACGTACGATGGGAATGCAAGCGGTGACTGCACTTTAGCGCTTACAATAAATACAAACAAACAAATTATTAACACTGAGCGCATCGCAGTTATAGATTCATTAGGTTACCTTTACCGCCACAAAAAATCTAATTAAAATATTTCAACATAAGGTGCTTCATTCTAAGTCAAATATTTGTGGCAACCGTTTCCAATAATTATTATTAAATTGTACGGCAAATTATACCAAAAAAAAAATGAGCAGGTGTTAAGTTGAGGCGCTCAACGGCTTTGTTTCGTAGTCACCGCTACAAACGACATATTGTTGATGGCAGCGCGCCTTTTATTCAAAATCAATAAGTAAATAATAATAAACGGGGATTGAGAACATGAATGTGTGAACTGAATGCAGGAAGTCTACTGTCTCTGTCTCTGTCTGCTTTAAGGGTTGCGTCTGTGTAATATTAATAAATTGTTTCATAAACAAGTCTTTAAAGAAATAAAGAACAATTAACATTTTACCTGACTGGAAGTTGGAAACACAAAAATGCAACTTGACTTGAAAAGAATGTAATTGTAAAAGATTTTTTAACAGCTCGTAAGTAATCGTGGGAAAAAATGTCAGTTTTCAACAGCCAAAGCGCCTGAGGGCGGATGTACCGACAACAGTATTATACCACGAGCTCAATAGACTTGAACGAATTTACTCAAGTACACTATACACGTAATTTAACCAAAGTTTAACTAAACTGTGTGTAAAAATTAACTATTAACACTCCTAAATTACATTGTCTCGTACTGGTTTTGCTGCAGTGTGATTACAGAGCAACAAATTATTATCAAAGTGTCGTAATAAAGCCCCATATTGACGTGAGTGAGCCCATTTACCCTAAGCTAGCGACTGTGAGCCGACCCTTCCCGATCATTGTGTCGTATCCACCCCAGAGCGCTCGCTTCCATTTGTAACCCCCGGAATTCGCTCCTTAAAGCATGATTCATTCGCTCCTGACCTCGAACGCCAATCGATGAAAGTGTGAAAGAAATCTCACAGCCAGCGATAATTAAAAAAAAAGTTTAAATCTTCACCTCCTTTTAGCAATAGCAAACATAAACTAATATCAATAACGTTAAGATGTGAAATTTTTAAAATCAGCAGAATAATTTCATTTCAATAACACGAAACCTACAATGCCATTATTTGATATATATAAATGTGCACACAGGCCACAATGTGAAGTGGTATTTAAATAGGGGTGACCAACTGTCGTCGAAACACAGGGGCGGTGCACGTCACGGCTTCACGCTACCACGATAGTAATCTATACAAAGCTTACAGTTATTACCTTATTTAACACTGTTTTACTATACTAAAACCTTATCCCAATTAAGGTTCGATGAAGCTGTAATTAGCAAATACGTAAAGATATACTGAACTAAAAAAAACCTAGTGTTAAATGTATATTAGAAATGGATTAAATTTTTATTCAATGTTGAAACCTTAAAATAAGGTTTATATAATCAATGTGATCTTATATCTCTAATACATCGTTTAAAAGATAATGCGATAACAGCATATATTTACCGCCAATTAGTTAAGGATTGAACGCGCCTGCGCAACAATCTAAAATTATCTACTTGCCTATGTATCAAAATTCCTGCGCGTTTCTCTCGTCTATCTTTCAATAGTATGCCAAACACCTTCCAGTTTCTCAAAATAGCGACATACTCATTCATATTAATTTATTTAGCCGTCTCACGTACCGAATAACGTGCGTTGTTCTTCGGTATATTATGTTTACATAATTAAAAGACCGACACAATTTAATTTATTTTTTGTTTAATTTAAAAATTTTCACTTAACTTTAAAGAGGTACATTTAAACAAACTCGCCACGAAACAGTATAATGATAATGATAATCGTGTCGTCGACTGGGCGTACTTTTATGCTGAAAAATAAACTTATAAAAAGAACGTTCCGAGAACTGTCTCAAAGGAGAAGCTTCGACCAACCGCTCGCATTCAAGAACCCAAATATTTTGAGCGGGCCGTAAGTGATTATTCGGATGTGGTACCACTTTTACAAAAAGTGCACCAGGATACAGAATACAACATTTTTTTTTGTCGGCTACACATTTTGGACGGCAAAAGAAAAAAGGTTCAGACAAAACTATAAAAAGAAGTGCAGGTCGGCCGAAGTTTACCTAAGGAAGGACCCTTGTAAATCATCTGCACCATCGATGAATAAGACGCGGCGACTTAAGCGCTGTTGACTCGCGTGTTTATTGGTTTTTGACACTAAAGTACCTGTTAAGCTATTTATTGTGGTTCTCGAGTTGTGAAAAGCGAAATGATCGGTAATAAGGTGAATAGATGATTGACGCGACTACCACTCATTTCAATAAAATTAATCATTATTTTACTAATACATTGAAAGACTAATAATGTTATATTATTCGTTAAACAACACTTAATGTCATTTAATCAAAATAGCTGTGATTTTGTTGTAGTGAAATCACATGTAATCTCGCAAATATTGAAAAATATTCATTAAAATTGTACCCTAACAAAACATATCCAATACTGTTACACTACTACAGAGAAGCGAACGACAATAGGCAGCTCGTGCGAGTGTTTGTCGAGCATTTGTCGAATGGGAATTATTAGGAAGGGCTCCGAGAAGGCTCGGGAATTGGCCCCAAAAGCAGTTCACATGAATCGTTCTCCCACTCCGGTACTATACAAAAAATCAAACACATCCCGAGAGAAACACAGGGGTAACAACGCGTCACTCACTACACGTCCATATTGATTTTTTTCTCTCTCATTGTTCGTCAAAATAATAAAATCTCTGCACACATTAAAAAAATATCTTGCGCCAATAGAATTTGGGTTGAATATTGAGTTCGTGTTTATTAATAATCGAAGCGTTAACGTGTGGAATGTAAAATGTTCGACTCTGCAAGGCCACTTGCAATAGAATAGAAACTACTCGTATCGCGAATGAAATTAAATTGAGAACTGATTTCACATTTTAATACCTATTCATACAAAAATTACAGACGTGTAAATAAATAACATAATAACACATATTTTCCGTTAAAGGCACCTTGAGACATGATATCCCAATTAAACTTGATAACGTGTATTAAACTTTCCATATTTCTTCGTTTAAAATTGACTAATGTTAAGGAGTCTTCTGAATTTTTTTGGGCGTAGATTGTTTGATTTTTAAGTCGGTAGAAACATAACTTCGAATTAATTAACCCATGGAATTTGATTTCAAAATAAAAAGAGAATTTCAATGGCATAACAATGCGATTTAAGATAAAATTTTGTTTGTACAGTGGCTATGGGTGCACGGGTGGTTCGGGCGCGATGAGCGGCGGGGGCGAGAACGCGCAGTTCGGCGCCACCGCCGCGATGGTTGCCGCGGCCACCACGGCCGCGATGCAGGACTCGCAGCCCTTCTCACAGGTAATGTGTGGTTAGAGTTAATTTTATAAAGAGCATAATCTTTTATTCATAAAATAATATATCAAAAAAACTTCGAAGATATTTTAACACGGATAAAAGCTATAATTTTAAGGCAAACTTTTTATTGGGTGAGTGTTAAAATTCAATTGTTTTTAGTTGCAGATGCAAAACAACATGACGATGGGTAATCCCCAATATGGTGCAATGAATGGGTACGGTCAGCAACGCAGCCATAACCCTGCTATGACAGGCATGGGCATGGGGGGAAACGGAGGCATGAACGGAATGACTGGCATGGGTCAGATGGGCAACGCCGCTATGAACGGCATGAATCCAATGGCGCAAATGGCAAATATGGGAATGCATGCAAACATGATGTCCTCACAGATGGGACCTGGTCAAATGGCCACTACGGGGAAAATGACACAGGGCTATCAGAGACGCCATGCGCCTTATCCGTCAGGAACAATGCTTATGGGGCAACGAAAACCTCAATACATGGGTGCACAGGCCGGATTTGGTCCGCAATATCCCACTGGATATGGCGGGCGGCCGGGTTTTCAAACTCAATACCCACCTCAACAGGCCCTAGGCCCGTCTGGAAATTTTGGCGCTGCTATGAGAGGAAATATGAGACAATCGACGCCCCCTTACTCAAACCAAGGGCAATATTTCAATGGCGGCGTACCTAACCAATTTCCTCAACATCAAAGTACAAATGCGCAATACGCTGGACAGTATGGTGGGCAATTCGCGCAAGAAGTCGCAATGCGAACGAGCATGTCTTACCAGCACAGTCCGGTACCTGGGAACCCTACTCCGCCGCTTACACCGGCTAGCAGTATGCCGCCTTATATCAGTCCAAATGCTGATGTGAAACCACATTTTAACGAGCTCAAACCACCGATGGGCATGCAAAGTGAGTTAATGCTATATTTACGAGTAAACCGAATGTTTCGTTGCAATTAAAATAAAAAATAAACAAATAGCTTTTTTATTTTCAGATGACGAGCTCCGGCTAACATTCCCTGTAAGAGATGGTATTATTTTACCACCTTTTAGATTAGAGCATAATTTAGCAGTTAGCAATCATGTATTCCAATTAAAACCTACTGTTCATTCAACTTTAATTTGGAGGTAAATTTTCATAAATATTCTTCCTACATCGGTGACGCTAGTATATTTGGTAATTTGTGTTAACCTTATATATCTACTTTTCGCAGATCGGACCTTGAATTACAACTTAAATGTTTTCATCACGAAGATCGCCAAATGAACACAAACTGGCCAGCAAGTGTTCAGGTGTCAGTTAACGCAACGCCATTAGTCATAGATAGAGGCGAGAACAAAACATCACACAAACCATTGTACCTGAAAGAAGTGTGCCAGCCCGGCAGAAACACGATACAGATCACGGTGTCTGCCTGCTGTTGTGTAAGTATACATAAAACTTTAAAAAAACTTGTTCCAAAATATATATAAACATCTGTGTAAACAGTAGTTGGAAAATATTACACGCAATTAATTTATAACGTATTAATTTTCAGTCGCATCTGTTCGTACTTCAATTAGTCCACCGACCGAGTGTACGCAGTGTTTTGCAAGGGTTACTGCGGAAGCGGCTGCTTACAGCAGATCATTGTATCGCTAAGATCAAAATGAATTTCAATCAAACACCTGCTAATAACAACGGATCCAACACCGGCAACGACAGGGACAGCGTGGAGCAGACTGCTCTGAAAGTATCGTTAAAATGTCCAATCACCTTCAAAAAGATTACATTACCGGCGCGTGGGCACGAATGCAAACACATACAGTGCTTTGACTTGGAATCTTATTTACAACTCAATTGTGAACGGGGGTCATGGAGGTGTCCGGTTTGCAAGTGAGTAGAATATTAATTTATTATATGGGAACAATTTGCAATGTTTAGTGATCTCTGTAATCCGATATTATTTTGCACCTTGAAAAAAAAAAAAGACTTGTTTTGATATTTGATTTGTGCCAATTCAATTTTGTATTCTATTTTTGAATTTCCAACGGAAGAAATAATAAAAAATATTGAAGATAATGGTTAATCTTTTTTTGGTTATCTTCTTGTCGTTGTTAAATATTATTTAGGAAGTTTTTAATAACTAAATGACGTTTACTAATTTTTTAATTGCAGCAAACCGGCTCAATTAGAAGGCCTTGAAGTTGATCAGTATATGTGGGGCATTCTTAATACACTCAATGGATCAGATGTTGATGAAGTAACGATCGACAGCGGAGCAAATTGGAAAGCAGCTAAAAGTCCGGCCAACCCTGGAATTAAGGTAAATTGATTAAAGTTAAACCACTTTTTTAACAGATTACTAAGCATAGGTAATTTCATGGGTACTATATTAATCATAGCCATGAAATAACCTATTCTGATGTGGAATTGTTTATGATCTTGTTAGTACATTAATATGATTTTGTTTCTATTCTTCTACTACAAAAATAAACCAACTGCTAATAAGCAAATTGAAACTGTTAGTACTCAATTAAATGTACTTGAAATGACGCAAATGATAACCATGTAAACTAAATTTTCAGCAAGAAGATGACAGTAATGACAATAGTGTAGGAAAACGAGGGAAAGCGGTTTCTCCCGGATCCATGAATATGCCTACAATGAACAATTGGGACATGAATCAGGCTCTTTCCCCATACCTGCCTCCAGACATGAACACGATCGCTAGTGGTTCTATGATCTCATCTTACAACCAAAGCGCACAGAATAGGAACCCTAGCGCAAATAGCCAGAACTATGATTTTGGCATGAATAACGGTCCTGGCAGCAATGAATATGCTGGCAATGGCCCTCTATCACATTTGAATGATAGCGTCAATTCCTTAGACCCACTCAATGCAATGGAGAAAAGTCTAAATGAACAGGTAAGTTTAAAACTACTAAACTTTAATGTTGTTCTTTTATATGCAGGACAGCTATGTAAAATAACACTCATACCATAAAACTTACCACCGCCAAATAAATATTAGTTTGCTGATATTCAATGATTGGTATATCACGAACAGTTTCTTTTTCTTATTTTATCTACAACAAGCTAACAATTTACCACAATTTCATATGGTTTTAAGTGACAATGAGGCCGTACATGGAGAAGCTCAGGCTCACTATGTCGATAGCCGAAACTCAATGCTCTTATGAAAAAAGCTTACCAACTAAACCACCAATTGTGGCCCTGGAATTTAGCCAAGTGGCTCCGCGTTACCAGGCAAAGAGCCAGTGCGCCTCGGATCAGTATTTTTAATAAAATAATAAATAAAAATTATTATTTGTTTTTCATTAAAAAAATCAATTAGAAACAATTACAAATTTACTTATTTAACAGATGCCGCACACGCCCCACACACCGCACACGCCCGGCTCGGCGCACACGCCTGGCGGTGGTGGTGCGCACACGCCAGGCTCCAGCCACACACCAGGCCCGCCGTCCGTCGGACACCCGCTCAATGAGGTCGACATACCGGCGGACCTTAACTTCGATCCCGCCGCGGTTATTGACGGCGAAGGCACTGATAACCTGAATGTAAGTATTTTCTCTTAGAATAGCCGGTGTTGATAAAACATCGATATTCGGTTAAGAAGTGTAGGCTGGCAGCAATATCTCACTCACTAAGTTAGGCCCCTTTTACGGCACACGGGATGAAATAATGTATGTATGCCACGTGGTCGTGTACGATTATTCACTATTAAAACTGTCGGTTTGAAGGTTGCAAAATATTATTGTCGAAAATTTGAATGATAATGAATAGAATAATATGGTCTTTTTTTTTGGTTTAATACCTAAATTGTGTAAATGTTTCCTAGCAAAGTGCGGGTTTAACTTTAACGCATAAAGTTTGTTATAACTCTTTTATCGTTGAAAATTTACGTGATAGTTGATGGCAATGAAACAAATCTTAAGTTTGCTTTTCCATACCATAGTTGAAGACATTATTTTAAATTGGAAATAATTAGTGGTATCATACTGACTAGCATAAAGCAAACAGGATTAATACATATATTTCTTCAATCGATTTCAAATAACAAACTATACAAGCTATTTTATTAAATATAATTTTGATTAAATACAGGGTATAAAAAAATCATAAATCTTTATAACTAAAACATAACTAAGTAACAAGTTTGATTGTTGGAGATGTTTAGTATAGATTATAGTTCAAATGTTTTTTTTTTCTAGTTGCTTCCTGAAACAAATGTGGACCCAATGGAACTATTATCTTATTTGGATGCGCCGGCGCTGGGTGAACTCCTAGCTACCCCTCCATCTTCGTCATCATCAGCCGGTTCACACCCTCCACGAGCACCTTCGTCGGACGATCTACTAGCATTGTTTGAGTGAGCCTTAACCCTTCTATCGTGGGACCCGAACTGAGAGAAATAACAGCTTATAGTCCATATGTAACTGGAACTATCCATTGATCTCGTTGTTGGTTTTATGTAGAAGTATTATAAATCGGAACACGGTGTGGACGTTTACAAGTTACGTTAAGGTACTGATGTTCGTTCGTTTGTGCACGTAGTGCGACGTCGGAGCAACTGTTCGAGCTAGTGGAGTTCGATATTGTGATACTAGATTTTAGTTCCTTCTCTATTTGTTAGGGCGTTGAGCGTCGCAGCCGGTTAAAGCGAGCGGAATCTCTGTAACGTTGTAAGGGCCATAATACCCTGCGACGCTGAACGTCATCACAATAGGAGGGCACCGCTTGTCGAAACGACGGTGCCGGAGTACATTGAATAAGTTTGTATAGATAAAAGTATTCGAGGCGAGGCGAGCGCCGCGCCAGCCATACACTGCGGTGTTGTGCATGTATAGTTCCTCGCACCGCCGCCAAGGTGGCGCCACTCAGCTCCTTTATATTCTAAACTCTAGCATAAACATTAACACAAATTTACAATAAACGTTAATTCAACTTCTTAAATCGGATAAAATACTTGTAAATCAAATGAAATTGTTTTTGTCTTTTCTTTGTGATTTATCTTCGACCGGGTTGTAAATAATCGAGTTTTATTTGTGCTAGTTGTTTGGTAGTGCTAGCGGACGATGCCGCGGCTTGTACATATAGCTTAGCCGCGGCCGCCCCCGCACAGGCATTGTGAATTTTATAGTTCCTATTTGATGCGAGCGGGCTATAATGTTCAATTGCCGTTCATTGTAATATATTCCTTGACGTTATCACATATTCTGCATTTTTTAATTAAGTAAGATATGATAAGATTGGTGAGTATAGCGTTACTCGCTCATTGGGTGATATATTCTAAATGAGTTGTTTCAAATCAACAAAATATAAATGGTAACAAATGAGTTACGGACCTATATTGTAAATGTGAGTGCAAAAATGAACTCTGTTAAATTATTTTGCGTTATGTGAATCGAAGAATGATAGAAATATATTTTAATTTCTATATAAAGATTAATGAACTGTATTATTTGTAAATACGAATCTAGTTAAGAATATTATATTACCTAGTTCTATTTAGGAAAACATGGCGGATACTTATATGACGGCCAGTTTTAGTGTAGTATTACTAAATTAAAATTCTACACATGGTTTTACATGTACATAGACCCCTCTATACGATATCATGTATCGACGCGCAAAAGTGATTACTTTACTACACTGGAGAGGAAAAAAACATGATTTTCAGAAACAGGATTTGTGACCTTTAATGATAATTCATGATAACTAGTTTACGACTAAACCATAAACCTCTAGATTAAGTCTATATTTCTTAGGCTCAAAACAACAGAAAATTCATGATAGATTACAGAGAAGTTTCATATTTGTTTTATAATACCATTAAAAATTAAATATAATGAAAGGTACCACATTATAATAAAAAAATACATAAATTTATTACAATACCTGGAGAAACAAGTTGAGAAGATGTAAATTTATACTATTAATACATTTACTGTAGATTTTTCACATTTTCGCGCCGATACATTTATCATTCTTCCGTTGTTCACAGATTAAAAATAGTGAAATCTATGCTCATCTAATTTACACAAATTATAAATTTTTAGCTGCCCTTCAATAAAATGTTTAAGCAATCGAACAGTGAGAAGTAAAAAAGCTAATAACTTTAATCAAGTATTTATTTATTAAAAAAATTGTTCTCTTTTTTTAAAATTTCACTATGGTGAGCATTGAGTGAAGAAAACTTGTTTCACATATTTTCAAATGTTTGGTTCCATTTGAAGTCTTCACTACGAGTTATGAGTAATTTCGTCGAATTAAATGTTCTTTATTTAACTGTAATTTAAAATTTAGAATTGAATAAGGTGCAGCAAAAACATTGTCAGCAATTGTTGAAATTTCTAAATGGAATTAAGTTCCCGTTAAAATTTTCTATCACCAATACTTTGTTCATTTTAGATGTAAAAATTACAGTGGTAACTTACTGATAAAAGTTTATAAACGATTTATATATCTTAGCATTTAAACTGTCAAATTCTTTCACTATTTATGTAAAAATTGGTGATTTTGAGCATCTTTTCTTCATGCTATGGATATGGACGCCTCTTTAGAGTTAGTCGACTATTATGAAACAGTAAACTTAGTGTTATAAAAAGCCGTGGTCAATTATTGAAATGGATGGGAGAGATTTTTTGAATGACATCACATCATTTTAACCTATGTATGCAAAAAAAGCATAATTGGTTGATCACAGCTTTTTACATAAAATTACATACTTTTAAGGGACCTTCAATTCCAGTTAGCTAGTTCTATTTATTGTAGTGAATATTGCTGTTAGGTGGATCATTGTAACAATTTTTGTGAGACCAAATAATACTTTTTACAATTTTACCTAATCTAGGTAATTAATTTATTTTTGCTTATATAATGTGGAAAATCTAATAAAAATAATTAGCATATCAAAACTAAAAGCAAAATACAAAAATGTAATCAAATGATCCACCCAAACATGTAAATTATTACAATATATTTTGTTGAATATTATAATAAACCGCTGTGGAGTATAGTAGATTTTTGCTCGTACAAATGTAAGGATACAGCATTTGGAAATAAGTGAAAAAAGAAACTCCAAATAAGGTGACAAGCAACTATGACCATGAGGACTTCATGCGAAACCAGACCATACTGTAGTATAAACACTTGACCTTAATGTGGACATTTTAGTAAACAGATTCGTACCTACTGAAATTCATTTTGAATTGTATAAAATGGAAAAACATAACATTTTTATGTTATTGAAAATAAAATGAATTTAAAAATTAAGTCTTTTTATTTTGTTGTGCTGGATTACATAGCATTTTTTTTTTACTTTGGTGTACTTACTATTTTTATTTTTTATATGTAGCCTTGTGATAATCTTCCTGTGTACTGCTTGCTAAAACAATCAATAATCCAATAAGAAATATTTTTAACCGATGATATCTATATTTATGTGGTAACATATATAACACTTATTTAATCTTTTATTTAAACATTCTTCTATGGACAAGAGTTTGAAAAAGTTTGGCTCTTGGCTGTAAAAACTTTACTTTTAGGCATCCAAATATAATAAATGTCAGTAAATAATAGAAAAAATGAGGGATAATTATATGTAGGCACATACAAGGGAAATGTCCTTATCTTACTTTATGTCTTCAAAAGCGTATAAGAATGTAATTGTAAGTTTAAAACAGTTCAGACAAAGGTAAGATGTTTTTTAGGAAATTGATAGGAAAAAGAGTAAACAATCAAAGGGTAGCAATGCAAATAAAGCAATAGAAAACAATGTTATAGAACTCACCGAAGTCACTGATTACAAGTCAGGATTAATTACGTCACTAACTTTGTCAAATCTTATTATTAGTAATTTCAGCAGTTAAAATATAAGAAGTAAAGTACATTACAAAGAGCAGAGTTATAAAAATAATTTAATTTTTTTTTTATATAAGATCCATATTTAATAAAAAAAAAAATGTAAACATTTCTACAAACTTCTTTTTACTGTTGCAAATAGCAACAGACATAAAAATCATTATCAATACTAGGCCAAAATAAAAAAGATTTGGCTTTTGCCTTTGAACAATAAATATCGACAGCTGTATGTAGCTGTAATGAAGTGATGATAATTGTGTTTTAATGTTTATTATGCATTTAAAATCGAAAGGTATTAAATATTATTCTATTAATTTTCTAGACTCCGCAACTGCCTTAAAGTCTAATTAGAATTAAAAAAATATGGCTTGTAACCAGATATTCCATGAAAACAATTGTTTGAAATATATTTACTTTTATATAATACCTCTGATAAAAAATATTTGCCATTCTGTACAGGCTTTTTATGTTATCGACCAACACATTTAAATATGTAATCATAGTTGTACGATTTGGTGTGAACAACATAACTATTAAGTTATATTAAAAATAGATGTTATTGTAAAATATTATTCGTACAACCATACTCGCATCTTCTCCATCCGTGTCCTTATGGCGTGATGGGTATGGATTGTCTTTTATGGCGACAAGGAAGTATGTTTTAATTCGTGCGCAATATTAATAATGTGCGTTGTATCTTTAAATTGAAATTAGCAGGTTTATTTTCAATTGATCATTGACAGCCGTAATGCCTGAAGAGTCACAGCTTACATTGACGACCTTTAATAAGGTGTAGGTTCTCCCTGCTACAGGTAATTCGTATTTATGTTTTACAAAAGCATTTTTTTGTTTCAAATTTTATTCTGGTGTCATGGCTCTTTAGTTCTGGGTACGTAGCGAACATGCTCATTATTATTATTAAATATTCTAAAAATAATTTAACTAAGGATACATAAATTATAAAATGTCTTAGTGAAATGAGAGCATAAAACAACTTTTAAAATGTTATTACTTGTTTGTTTCTAGAGGGTAACGGTTGATATCAGAATTAGGATAAACATTGAAATCACAATACACCCACAGACATTATACAAGGTGGGCCAAAAGAAGTCATCCGATGTTGTTAGGCCCTCATTTATTTTCTAAATGAAAAACTTTGATTCTGTTTTTTGATGTTTATTTGGACCTTCAGAATTTTATTGGTCAAGTCGAGAAGATGATATCGGCCAAATGGGCGCCGCCACAATTTGGTGATTCAAATTGAGCTTCCAATAGAGTGATTTCTTTTGGTCCACCTTGTATTAATAGTATTAAATCACATTGATTTAAAGAGCTTTATTTTTGTTTTTTTAACGGCGGCGTAAACTGGACTTTATGAAACGAAAAAGTGTAACGTGAAAGGGACCACTAAAATTGTATTTAAGGGCTTAGGGTGTGAGAGAAAAAGATAAAACGATTTTTGTATTGATTCCTTATCCATCCCATTATGGTTGTATACAGACTGCATGCCATAGACACTAGACTCCATGCTGTATCACACTATGAATAAACTCGAAATTTATAAAGAGAGAGAGAGTCGTTGATAAATATTGTATATTATTTTCGTTCTATTGTTCTTTAATATTTCAATCAATAAAAAAGCTTTTCATCAATCGTTAGTTCTGTCTCCCTCTCACGCTCTCTGTTTATACACTGAGTTTATCTCATTCTCTTATAAGTTAACTAGACTCACAAATTTTTAATATGCCTATTTCTGTGTTGGAACGGATATTTCTAAAAAAAACATTAATTGATTTTTGTAATAAAAAATAAAGAACTTATTATGTTATATAAAATCAAAAGATTAAAAATTAAAACGGTTTTATGTGGAACGTTGACCGCATCAACTCAAGTAACACTTTGAACCGGATGGACTCGTTCGATAGTTGTTTTGAAAGATCTATGACCGAGGTATTTAGTAAAGAGACAGCTTTTTTTAAATTTAATAAACGTAGTACCAGCTTCCATAATAACCACTATATTGATTAGCGAACGATTGCTCTTTACTGCTGCTACTAATCAAGTTTTTGATTGAACTTGCACCTAATTTTTTAAATATTAAAAATTGAATATGATTATGCTTGGCTCCGCAATCAAATTACCATGATACATACCAATAGTTTGGCCGCTGTACACGAATTTATTTTTATTAAAAATAATCATCTTCACAAATTTTGTTACAATAAGCGTATTTTTATATGTATTAAACCTTTTACTCTTTAGACAAAATTAAATTTATCAGAATAATAAGTAAAAACAAATAACAACAACTAAAATTTAAGTGTTTTTGTAAAATAACTAGTTTTAAAATAACAATGTTTGTAAAACTAGCCTTATGTGTTTTTTCATGGAAAATTTATTATGTTATCTTTTTGTTGTAACTTACCACCAGATGGCGTTGCAATGCATCATTCACATCGTTACAACAATTTTGTTGTTGTTATACCTTTTCAGCGTCAAGGGGACTCAGCTGATATATAAAATTTTGGCAGTATTGTAGGACTAATAGCACGTGTTAATAAAATGTCTAATCCAATTTCAAAGATTTACAAAGTAGTTGCAAGTTCCTTTACCTTAATAAATGCTAATCAAATTTATTTATAACAAAATTCTAAGGTGAGTGAGTTTTTTATAATATTTTCTTTATCAAAAATAATGCATAGATATTGTTCTGTTATGTTACATATGTCATATCTCTATTAGTTGGAGAGGCACATTAAGAAGATATGTCATAATCATAAATAAATATTATACCTAACTAAACCTTCTCAATAACAAAGTCAATAATTTATTTTCTCTAGAGATAATGATCAAAGTTGATTTTGATTGTTTTCATTTATATTACTTTAAGGTAGCCCTCCACAAACCCGCCCTAGAGCAGAGCAATAAATAAAATGGTATCGACTTTCTTCATGTGGGAAGAGGGCGTGGCGTCCCAGTTGTGGGAACAGTAGGTTGTTAGTATTGTTGTTTGTTACATTGCGAATATGTTCCATACTTATAACCTTCATAAAATCACATCTTATCTCACTTAGTTCATGATAATAATAAATGTATATGTACTTGTATGTATTTTGTTTCTTGTATATATTTGTAAGTACACATGTATATTAAATCTAGTATATTTAAACACTTTATTGTACATTAACTACCACTAAAGAGCTTTTCTTTTTCGCTAAGGTTAGCTGGTAACTCATTGAGTTAAGCTCGCCTGTACCATTCCATTTTCGTGCAACCATTGTTGTTAGTCTATTTGTTTGTACAAAGTTTTTAATAAATAAATAACTGTAATTAATAAATATCGAAGAAAAATATGCGAGATATATTAAAAACTATTGTGTTTACACATTTAAATATGTTTTAGAACTAGCAACACCTGATACTCGTACGCGCAGCGAAGACGAAGGCTTCTCTTCACGCACACACCAGTTTACGTACAAACACGCGCCATCTATTCAACACCACATACGCAGTCTATTAGTCGACGGGTTGGCGGCGAGTAATGTGCCCCGTCTTTCCGGTTGAACGACAAAACGATCGAACGAACGCCTGTGTGTGTAACGAACAATTTTTAATTAAAAATCTCTTTAATATGAAGAAATCAACATGGTGCATACATTTCTAGTGATTTTATAAGTTTTCAGTTCATTCAAACCAGTTTCCAATTCATAATGTTATGTACAGCTCAAGCTTTTGTTTATTTCAACCAGTGTGGTGTTTTGTGCTCTGTAAACTTCTGAGAATTTCTGTTTTATTGGTATGTTTATTATTTATTTTAAACATATTTTTTTATTAATAATTCTTGTCTTAACCTATAACTATTAAAGTTTTATTTATATTAATTTACATGTCGACTAATTTCATATTCTGTGTTTACATGGAAGTCCATTACTTTATAATATACTATATGATGTGAACATAAAGCATGTTTCTCGTTTAAAATGAATACGGAGTTAGGCTTTTCTTACTACTTATATTGCAACTCGTAATATTAACTTTTCTAATGTCTTTATGAGATGACCAAAATTTTGATTTGACCGCATTTTGGGTTCGTTTTTTCTACCTTATAATTAACTAATCAAGTAAAAACAGTAAATGTACATGCATATATATTTTAATACGAACGCCAACGTTTTTGAGTAAAGAAGAGTTATGCTATAAATTAAAAAAAATGGTAGAGTATAGTAGGAATGGTGTAACATCTCGTATTTATCTCAAATTTACAAGCGATAAAAAAATATTTGTAAAACTTTTAACACTTTAAATGAATTGCAGATATATTAATATCTTTTAACATTGGTTCCTCGACTGGTTTTACTAGTATTTCGTGTTATAGATAATAATTTGGCAACAATTTTGTCTCAGTATCCAATGATGAAGAAAAATTATATTGCACAATTAATAGTTTATGTGAAGTCCTGTAAATTGTTTAGATCCATACTTTACCGTCAGCTTTGTGGAGATCAAAATTAGTTAATACGGTGCCATTATAACTCAGATGTAGTTATATATTGCTACAAAACCATACAGAAATTTTATGATGTACGTTTGTTTATTGATCAAAGTATTAAATAATCCGTATTTTTTGTCATTACCAATTATTGTTAAGTATTTTTAGATGTTTTTTCACACTCAACTTTGTTTTTAATATTAATTTGCGTGTAAGGACTCTTGCTGGCGGTTTCCTTCTTGTCCTTTCACCGCATTCCTATAGTTCTATGCGTTACGCACATGCGCCTATGCATATTTCAGAGTTTATAACGTTTTTTTGTCATTTATAGTTATCCTGATAATTTTCTGTATATGAGTACGTGTACAGTTTTTAATCACATTAATAACGAAACGTTAACGTATGTGGATTGTAGTGCAATTTACTTTCTTTCCCTGTAGTTCTTTGTTATTAATACTATATGTTCTTTGTTAAAAATCATGAGTTTGCATTTTTCCTTGCAATTCGTTTCGATGTATGTACAATAAATAGTCACTATGTATCAGAAATCAGTTGATAAAAGTAGAATCTGTAACACTTTAGTAAAACATAACCTAAGATATACAGCTTGTTCACTGCTATAAAGATAATACTTTAAAATTTCAATTCTTCTTCTTGTATCTATATGCCGGATTAGATCGGACCTGAACACGTTTCTCACTACTAATTTCTATCATTAGTTACTCTACAATTTCTTCGACCTTCCTGTGACCATGTCCATAAATTCGCAGAACTAGAGCTCTCTTTGTTGTACACCTTTTCCATTCTCGTATCCATACCATGTTCTCTATTACATCTTTATTGGCGCTACTTACATAGTTTGCTGTATGTAATAATCACTGACTCCTTACTGTAACATCCATTTCAAAATTCAAAGAACATAAGCACCAATTCAATTGACTTCATGTAAATTAATAAGAGAAACTTAAAAATTATACGCCTGCTCGGGCGTGTAATATCTCTCGGGCTTTTTGCAAGACTTTCAATTACACTGCGATAGGTATCACTTGTATCGAATGTATGTCCGGACAATTGAGAACTACATTTCATTTGATGATTTTTATGTTTTTGTACAACCAATTTGGCGTTACTACAAGCTAACTCGTTGTTTTAAATGTATTTCTCTAACTTGTAATATGTAACTATATGAAAAATATGGGCATGCCTCAAGTGACAAGCTTTGGAGACGCTTTTCGTTATTTCTCGTCAAAACGAATGCTGGAAAAACAATGCCGATTACTACATTGTAACAATATATATTCTAATATTAATAAATCATATGAAGTAGAATTCATGGTAACATATATTGTTATTGAAATACAAAACAAATATAACAATCTAATGGGATTGGTAAAAGTATTTCTACTAAGTAGTATTGACAGATATAATAGACAGAGGAATAACGAATTGCTAGTAAAAAAAAAGTTTTCGTACATCATAAACATATACGGCAATGTTAGCTAAGTTAGTTATCTCATCTTCTTCTAATATGCAGATTTTTAGCCAGCAGGAATCACTTAACAATAAGTAAAATTGCATTGTTTATTTTCTTTATTATATTAAGTCTGTGTTAATTACAGCATTACAAAAAGATATTATTGAATCTTTAAAAAATAGCAGAGGCTACTTATGATTGTAATCAAAATGTATTGCAGCAGTACTTGTCCAATATTGAAGATGCAACTTGTGCACGAAGGCATCTACGTGTACAAGAAATACAACCTTTCACTCGACATTGCGCTACCACATCGTACCAGTGTTTAAACGTAATATGGGAATTGAAACTAAATGTGAATATTTAAATTTCTCTATGATTGGTTTGTGTTATAAACAAAAACGTTTATAGTTGTAATAGTAAAAGACAAAATAGTTCAAAAGCTCTTTTATACAAGCATTATATTTTTTTACATTTTTCACATTCATCTGGAATAGTCAACATCTTTGTATACTTTTATATGTGTATAAAGCTTAGTCAATTCAGACAGCAGGGTGTTAGTCAAAAGGATGTATTATCCTTGAAACGCTTTTTGCCTTGGATAATGTTTTAAAGATATTGGACAAGAAAACACAGGGCAGTTAACATCAACGATGAATTTTTCGATCGATCAACAAACTGAAGGAAAGATTCCTTCGGTTTGTTGATCGTTCTTAATGACAGGATCGCTGGAAAGTCTTTGTCGAATTTTAAACTATCTCATCGCCACTTTCATGAGAAAACATGAGTGTGTGCTGATTACCCGTCAAGATAACCATTGGAAAACTCCTCCACATCTGGTAAATACTCCAATCCTATACTCCTTTAGACGAAAATATTAAACCTGTGCATTCTTCTTTATTTCATCTACGGTGTACCATAACCAGCGATGAGCAGAGGTAGGAGGCAAATCTTGGAGTGGAGGTTGCATTGAAACCCCTAAGCGTTTCAATGCGACTTCTGCTCTACATCTCTATGTGGAGCGCTTTCTCTTCAGATGGACTGACGGCGGCTGCAGAAAATGGAGGATGTGAAAAGCAGTGCCGCGTTTTGTGGAAAGCCTGTATCTAGCAATACATGGCTAACGGCTGATGATGACCCATCATTTACATAAAACGAATTATTTTCACCCAGACACTGTTTAGTTATTTAACAGTAGTTATTGTATGATTTTTGCTATCGCTAATCGTTCACAAGATACATAATGAACCTGCAGGTATTGCGTACCTACTTCTCAGCTGAGTGTTAATAACGGTGTTTTAATGCTCGCCATTACGAACGGTGTTCCAGATTGTACTAATAATATACGAAATTATATCAACATCTATGTGGTAGAGATGATTTCTTCATATAATTACACACAGGACGGTAATGTACAAGAACGCATCTATTGAGTCTCAAGTATTTCTTATTAGAGAGACCTAAATTACTGTATACACAATAATAATGAAGAGCAGAATTTAATACATTATTACATAGGTAAACATTTTTACTAACAAAGAAAAGAAGAATAAGGAAACTATTAAAATAACATTTTTTTAAACTGTTCAATGTTTTCGTTTCTAACAAAAAAATCTATTTCAATTTGATGATTAATCATAAGTAGATGACGCGAGAAAATCAAATATTTGTTTTAACATATTAAACATTTATATATTTTATAATATGGGGTGATTGGATATATTCTTGTATTAATAATCATATAAGGAACATTATCCTTGTCAATGATTCAGACAATACAACGTGATGACGCATGTTCATCAGACAAAATGCTGTTTTACACGTCCAAGTTACTGCATCTGAATAATAAAATTGGAAAAACATAAATCGCTATTTATTAGTTTCGGATAACCATACCATCCAAGATTTTGATATTTAGTTATATAAAAGTAATAAATATTTGACATATTTAAATCAAAAATCAGACCGGCTATTCTTATCCAAGAAAGTAAGTTCAGTACTTTTATAACTGAAGATTTTGAACTATTACTTAGTACGAAGGCATCTTTTATAATCGTCTATGGCGCTTTATTTTGAATTATATTCAATAAGAAGCTTCGGACAGTAAAGAACATGTTTAACATTGTCCGTCGACATTACTGTGTTACTGGATTAGGTACTGGGATTTGGAAAATTGTTAAAGTTAACTTTTCTTATATTTAAAAATATCACATGTTCATTTCGCGGAAAGTTCGAAAGGTGTCATAATTCTGTGACAATCATCGCCCTCATATCATTGATATTGTTTTAGGAGATGCAATGCATGACATCATCAAAGTGTACGTAAAGAGGTTGACGTCATTTTCTTACTATTCCGATTGAAATTTATCCATGTATTGTTTTTATTGTTACAATACATTTATTCTCAAAGAGGTTTTAAATCTTTATTAAATACGAAACAGTTTTAATATTAATTGGTTAGTTTCATATAGCTTTTGATTTACACCTTTAATTTGCACAATTTTGTCATTATTAATTTTCGGGAAAATAAATTTTGCTACATATCTGACAAAAAATTTATATTGTTCACACAGTTCAACAATGTTATTTTTAATTTTGTTTCATATATAATCTAAAATTTACATTTACACAACCGCACTCCAAGTTTCTCGCACGTTATGAAATGCGTAAAAAGTCGAGCATTCTACTGCTAGAGTCACAAGGAAGTACTGTACCTTATTGGTCTTCGTGAGCCACAACCGCGAGACGTGCTATTGTTATGGTCTTCGCAAATGGTCGTAATTTCTGTACCGTTACTCGCACGCACAAGAGCTGAGCTTGTCAATAAAATGTACATTCAATTTCTATCATTCACAAAGTAACTGTGTAACATTTAATTTAATTTCCTTTTCTTATGATTTTGTATATTTTATGATGTAATGTGGCGCGAGTTAAGATAATATACACTATACAGCATCACATTGTGCACATCACTATTAGAAATAAGATGTTAAGTCTCGCTACACCTATAGTTTCACTAGCAACAACACCCAAGTGCAAACATTACTATTTTCCAAACGGAACACGTAATGTTGTGGTACCCACCTAATCGGTTTTCGGTAACAGAGAACCTACCACATTTGGAACAAAAGTATTTTTGTAATCAAATTTATAAAGTTTTGTCCAAACCAATGGGAGAAAAGGGCTGAGTCTACTATTGTTGCTATCCTAAATATTTAACTGTTTCGCATTGTTCTAGAGATTATCATATACTTGTTATACTAAATCCTACTAGTTATAATTTAGCAATCATAATAAAGTTAAATAAGAGATGTATATTCTGATAATTTCTATTCTGTTTTTTAAATCACATTTAGTAATCACTCATTTATATCTTTTTAAACAATTATAATCTTATTCACTATAGTCTTGCATCTTTAATACTCCTGAGGTGTAAACAACAGCCTTGGTAAGTACGGGAGAGTTTTGCTGATGAGTGAGATGGGTGACCAGCTAATGTGCTATTGTTTCTCTGAGTACACGTTCGACCTATACAGGTAGAGCGACAAACGCTGTCCTCATGAAGTTCATTTTGTTTCAACGTAAATTACACTATCTTTTATAACAGAGGCATCTAAATACCATTTTGAAGTTCTACTTTTACTAGTAATATATTTCATACATTTTTTGAACAAGAAGGTAACAACTGTAGCTGTGTAACCATTATAATGTCATTGGTATTGATAAAAGATATATCTTAAAATTCATTAATAAATTAATTAAAAATCAAACATGATTAAATTCTTGAAAAACGTTCCGAATATTATTAATTTGTGGAAGCACACAGAAATCTGGCTCCATCTAGATCGATTCAGACAATATTTTTTATGGACAATGGTAAACCACGACCATAAAGATAACAAAGTGCACAATGTTAAAGTTTCTGACACAATAGAAACAAAAATATAAATAAAGATTTCTAACAAAGAAGTGCTTTTTGACAAGATATTTAAATGTTGTTTATGTATCCTTGTAAGAACAGCACAGATGCCATTGAATTAAGAAGTATTTTGAGAAAAGATTGCTTTCTTAACATTTATCCCATAGCTTTGTGGTAGCGCTCGACAAATAGGCAACCCGTAACTTTATATTACGCATGCAAGGCAGCAACATACGAACGAGGCAGGACGTTGCACCCAGTCGCCCCCTGTCCCCCACCTACCCACAACCAGCACTGAGCCTATTGTGACATACCTTAAGTAGGAAATCTACTATCGCTTGAAAGTAATATGCAGCAAGCTGATACACCCGGCTGGGTAGTTACACGAGCAAAGGTACAGGAAGTAGATCAAAGCTATTGAAATATTATTCTATTTCCGGCTCTAGATAATTAAAAATTAGTTATTTAAATTGCGACGTTTATCTCTGAGAATAAATAAGTTTTCGTATTTTTATAATAATTTCGTATCCTAACGAATATTTTTAACTATCAATGTCACTGATAATCAACAGTTCGATCAATAATGGCAATGTGCCAAGGAATATGTTTATGATTTTTGTTATTTAATCTGGGGAAAATATAAGCAAAATTATTTAAGAGTATACAAGAATCCACAAGGAATAATTACTAACGTCAACGGAGCCGTCGTCAAATAATACTTCATAGTTGTTCCTCAGAACCTCGGCCTGAATTTATGATGAGCTCGTTTGCTCCTCACGTACACGAGACTGTTATAATAAATAATATTTAGCGCATCGCCTTTAGCTGACCCGAATAAAAAAACCAAAAACTTCCGTGACAATAAACTAGGACAGAGTGTAGTTACAATTTTTATAAGTAGTTTATATTGAGGGTACGCTAACTAAAGATTATCTAGGTCGCAGGTATCATGTATCCATTGTTATATATGTAGTCACCATAAGTTTTGGTGTTTGAACAAAACCTCTTCTATCTGCTACGTTCTCTAAGAGGAGATAAAATGTTACTGCCATACGAAATAATTTATTTTAAAGGAACTAAGAATAAACAATTTAATAGTCTCTGTCTTACGAAGTATAATAGTATGTTTTTAGCTATCTGTAATTGTTTCGCTGACTTCGTTAGTAGCCTTGGTCAATGCTTAAACACGGAAAAAATTATAATTAACATTGCTATTATTCACGTAATGAAGTACGTGAAAAACTTTACTGTAATCAATGTCACAAGTTTTCCGTCTTTCTGGTAAAATGTTTTGAAAGGAAAACTGGAAGGATGAATGGAATATTTTGTAACTTCGTTGGTATATTTATATGCATTTTTATATACGTAACAAGTTTCAGTAGAGTAAAAGTTTTCATGTATAACAAATATGATTCGCGTTCCTATTGCAAACTTCGATGACGGCATAGCTTCATCATACGATAGTCAGTCACTTTTGGGTACATGATCCTAATCTCAAAAATTTTCAGTTTTCTCCCTGAGGTGCTCATGTCTGGGAATTATGGTCAACGTTAGGTAAGGTTAGTGCGGACGATCTGGCTCCACCGGTTCCAGCTCTAAAGCTTATGCGTCACCCATGCTGGAATAAAGTAATACAGTGGAATAAAATAAAGTATTCACACGACCTGCGGCAAAAGGGATTTGCAATCGATGTGTGATGCCGTGGACTATCTAGGTTGGTACCACAGAAGCATCTATTTTACCCGCAAATCGTACTGTGCAAATATTACTATATTCCAGTTTGAAATGCGCTGTAGCTAGTAAAATGAATAGGGCATCGAAACTTGTTGTTTCATAGCGGCGAGCACAATGTTATGTAAAACATTCCATTTAGCGTAATATGGTTATAGGCCGACATATCACTTACTTTCAGGCAAATATCGTCTTAAAAAAAATACTTTTAATTGAGTAACTACTAAATACTTATACTTTGCTTTAATTTGTGTAATAACTCATACGTATTTTTATATTGAGGTATGGCTTAATCAAATTTATGCGTAGATTTGCAACAGAACATTACATAGTAACCACAGCAAATTTAACTCGTTTGTAAAACCTCATCATCATTATTTCTGCCTATTAATATCCACCGCTAAATATAGACATATAAAAAAAATTAAATGCACTGTTATAATATTGCGTACAACTCAGCAAAACATACGATGTTGTTAATGGTTTGATGTGTGACTAAAACCGAAACGATTATAAGTTTTTTTATAAATTTTTTTTCATTTACCAAAAATATTTTTTTTATGAAATGCAAACTTAATGTGCCTTAAATGTTTAAATTAAGATGTGGCTGTTCTTTTATGTTTCAATGAACAAATTGATCTTCAAGAAGAAGGTCAGAAGGTCAGTGACGAATTCGCCGTTATTCCCCCCGAGTCTATTCGTCTCAGACACAACTTAAATATTTTTGAAGATGTATAGTTTTGTACCGAAATAGTAACCTTACGACTACAAACTAGACGAGTTAGATTCCTTTACCACAAGCTTATGTACGTAACAGTGTCTTAATAATTTATTATCTTACTTACTTAAGTGATTCATTTGGCTACTATTATTTTCTTAATTAATAAATTTAATAATATCTGTATCAAAATATTTTTATGTTATCAAAATCTAATTATTAAATTAAATGCAACACGTTATCTAAAACTGTTTTAAGATATTTAACTTTATTATACAGTAGTTAATTGTAAATAGAATTACAAGAAGCAAGAAAAAACTAGATTGCAGAATATTTCTTAGGACGACGCTGTTAGTGACCCTCAACAAAAATGGTCGCGGAAACGAGTCTGTCCGAGTATTTCTTATAGCATCTTGTCTCCGACTAGGATTGTCCATTTAAAGCAATAGACGCGGACTGGCTTCTAGCATTTAAGTCACTTGTGTTATACACGAGCATTGAGTCAAGACCTGTATGGAACATGTTTCAATTAAGCTAATCGCTTTGTGTTTATATAAAAAATAGCCACAATTCATCTCTACATCTAAATATACGAGTATTACATACGATGAAAATTAAATCGAAGTGACATTTAGTAATATCAAAATAGCAACTATACTATAATTTATTATATGAATGTATACTATGTCTACATGTATGCTATAACCAAAACAACAATTTTTTTTTTCTGTTAGTGACAGCTCAGTACCGGCTGAATCGTTTAGGACAGAACTGACATTGACATTTATACTGCACTAAAAAACTTAGGGAAAGTTTATAAAAATGATGTATAAGAAATGTAACAAGAATGATTGAAACAGTTCGTTCTCCCTAAAAGTTGGTATGTAATTATTAATGGATAACGGTTTTTATTTTCTTTATAATTTACCACTAGATGGCACTACAATAAATTAAATTTTTATTGTTATAAGAATTTTCATGGTTAGTGTATACATAATACTGATTTACACTTTTGTATTCAATAAAGCAACTCTTAAAAATTATAGTCGATGAACGATTTTGGTATTGGATTTTAGCGAAGTGAAATACCAAATTAATATAAACGGCACTAACAATCGTAAAATGGAAAGAAAAAGTGTAGAGATGCACTATGAACCGAGTTGCTGGCCTTGCATAACAATCGATCTGCATGAGAAACAAAATTTCAGACACGCAAATTACGCAATATAGTAATTTAAGATGTGGATAAACGTTTTTTATAAATTTCATTTCATGTGGAACGATGTCTGTATCTTGTAATGTCATGCCAAATACTATTAACAGAGTCTAGTTTTGTATATTAAAAAAATCGTTATTTCTCACACTCTAAAACTACTGTTATATAGTATGATTTGTGGATCAAATTATGGGTAAAGATTTTTTATTCTACGAGGCAACGAGACGTTCACCTAATGGTAAGTAATACGCTTGTCCATAAAAACGTGGCGCTAGTTGATATGGTATAGCCTGTACCACATTGCGCTTGTAGCCTTGAGACATAAGATGTTAAGTCCTGTTACCCCAGTAATTTCATTACCTTACACCGATCCTCAAACCGGAACACAGTAGTATTTAAACATTACTGTTTTACTTTAATTATAATTAGAATAATCATGGAATAAAAACACGAATCAGTTGTAAAAAAAAATCATCACAGAATTGATAAAAATTAAAATAGATGTTTAGTAATCATGTATGGCGTGACATTTAATATGCAACCAGTTTGTATTCTACTTCTGCAATATATATTTGCATGTTTGTATAATTTAGCACAATACTTATAGCGATACTAAAAGGTCATTAGGATTACTGCAACCAATGATCATCAGAACCGGTTGGGACAAGATTCAAAGCATAGGCATGTGCAACTGACCGAGAACAAGAAAACATTCTAATTGCGTACTCATTACGGATTTAATTTATCATAGTGGCACACAGTGATTAACAGGTAGTTCTGATGTTTATTAAAACAAAATAAGTATACAAACTAGACTTACAACATCTACTATAAAGACCGATTATAATAGGAAAACTAACTTGATTTATATAAAATGGTATTATATTGACAAAAATTTTGACTATCTGGGGCAGCTTATAAAATAAGCGAATGCAACTAGTAAACGACAGAACAACGTTGTTTTGAATTTTTTGTAAAAAATAAGACAATCTAAGAATCGACCGAAATAACTGTCGCATTTTACTTTTTCAATCTTTCATAGTTCACATCTCCAGTACTGACAACTTATAAAATAACAGAGTTTGAAGTTACTTAAGAAGGAATATGACATGTGGCGCCAATTTAGTCATAGGAAAGAACTGTTGAAAAAAATTAATGTCTACATCGCATGATTCATCATGAAGCAACAATCGGTAGCAAACTCAATGTACCTACGATTGAACTTGCATCGTAGTAATGTCTATCAGTTAGCAATAACTATTTTAATTAACTGCCAGCCTTGGTTTGTATTTGGAGAGAGGCGACACAATATCAAGGTGACGGTGTTGGAAAACAATGCTCGTGTATATACGTATGCTATGCATTAGTGCTTGTTTTCAAGAGCCATGTGTACGCATGCAAGTGCACTAAAGGCACACTGCCAGTAGAATGGCCAATCTGGCATTTTATAAATATATTGAGTTACTAATAATACTTGTTTTTTATTATGATAGGAGGATACACATATTCTCAAACGGCTTAACAAATTTTAATCCACTTTTTACTGTTAGTAAAATGACTCGGGGGTATTGTTAATTTGGCTTTATTTTTCAAAGAGACGGGCTGTTCTTTTACTCGTAGGTTATTCTTAGGATGATGTACATTATATCACGAGCTATAACTCATAAAAAAATATTGAAACGTCGTCTCAACTTTTTCATTTAGCTTTACATTTACATTTTATGTTCTTGTTTCTCTTGGCGATGTTTTAAAAAGTTGAACTGAAATAGTCATTGATATATCGCGATGTTATTACCACGATGATTTGGTTCAAAGAGAATGTATCTTATTTTACAAAATTTTACCCCTGATATAAAAAAGGATGCATAATGATATATGATATGCTTACTGACTTTGATAGGCCTTATATAGATAACTAAAAATATTCATTCGATTTTCTTAATCGCAATGCGCCGTTTACTCGTGGTATTTTCTTTAAGTAGTCTATAATTTTAAAACATATTTAAGAAAGTCATATAACACCTTTTATTTCTTTTTTTTTGGTAACATTCGTTACTAAAAAGAGTATGTATTAGTTCTTTACAAATAAATATTATATAGCTTGTCATATTTTTCGTTATACGGTAGTCTAGTGTATTATAATGCAAAAGTATAATTGTCTATTGCCCTGTGTATGTATGTGTGTAATTCTTTCTGCATAAGAAACGAGTTCTTGTTTATTCCTGTGAGAACATGGCGGATCGTCAGCATAGCTAATGAATTATTCTAGTGCAGTCAACACCGCGTGACGGAAGTCAATCTGATAAAAACCATAATAAAGAGTGACCGAAGTGATAAACAATATTCATTGTTTGCGAATCTTCACAGTTCACTACCGGCTCAATGTCAATTCACTAACGAAGGTAAATCGAAAAGCCAAGTTATTTAAAGAAAATGGCCGTAATAAAATAAAAATACGTCACATTAATTAAAAAAAATGCAAAAGCTTTCATTACGCTAAAAGCTACTACTATCTTTAAGATTAATATTAAAGACTTGAATTCAAACAGATTATTATTAATTTTGAACGGTATTATTAAAATTTAAACAGGCCGTATTGTAGCTTGTAACGAAGGGTGCACCAAAAGTTTGTATTGGTTGCACGGAAAAAATTTAATGAAATTATTGGATTTTACGAGTTTGAAACAAAAAAGTACAGGTACATAATATCTATAAATATTAGAGTTAAATTAAGTGCCATCTATTGGCGATAATGTTATGCTTAATCGTTTGCGCCAACACCAATGCTTCCAGACAATAAATAAACATGAACGATATTTTCATCATAATAACGAATGATTATTTCAGGCGTTACTTAATGCACCTTTTTTGATGTCCTGTTATCACTAATTTGAAAGGATTATAGACACACATGTTTTATAACTATTGTAGTCTAGTATTTGTCCGCGGATGTTTAACGTATTTATGTTTAGTTAATTTGCTGTTTTCGTTAACCCGGATTTTTATTGAGACTAGGAATTGTAGTATTATCATGTTTTTAATCTTATTTAAAATAAAAGTTTTATTATAAAAAAGATGCAGTCATTCACAAAATTCATCTCAATTTATGAAATAAGTTACATATGTACATAGACAACAATTGCATATTGGGGTTATTTTTCTTATAAATTTTTTGTTGGTTTTTGAGAGAAGCGTTAATTGCATAAATTGATACTCATCAGACTAACATTAACACAATTTCATTTAGTTTTTGCCTTCAACGTTCACTAGTAGAAGTTTTTGGATAGATGTTCAATTATATAAATAGAACTGTTTTCACATAACTGTCATTGCTAATAAAAAAAAGTGTTTGCAAGATCGCAATATGGCTGCCTTTTTTGTGCTTTTTAATGTTTATTACTTTTAAAATACATTTAAACTTAAAGAACAATAATTATAGCGCCGAATATTATTTCCTTACTACTATTCTCTCTCGAAAAGAATAGTTTGGAATGCCTCCCATGTTAACATTCCCTTTTTTTCTCGCATGACTAAAAAAGGGCTTTAAAAATCCGCTAGGTGGTATAACGTCGAACGAAATCTAGATAGAACATTTGCCTGTGCTAAATACAAGCTTCAAAGCTGTTATACCGGTAATACTAACTTGCGTAATAATTGTGACATCCAGTGTCCGCAGCTGCTAACTGAACCGAGTTTTTATAAGTAACTTCATAAAAATTCGGCGCCGAATAATTTATAACACCTGCACCGCATAGCAACTGTAATTTAAATCCATAACGCTATTGCAATTGCGTTGCGGAAGTTAATTTTTAGATTAGAAAACAAGACTATATATTTTTTGATTTTACCGTTTGGTAAAGCAGAAATTGCCTGACTTTAAGAATTTTGATATTCCTTTTATTAAACCTTCTTATTTGCACCACGAAATAGTTTTGTTTTAGAAAGAAATCAAGTGCTAGTTAATTCGATCAAATCATAGCAAGTTAAACAATCAAGGTCAGTTGTGAGAGTTAATTGATCTTAAATTTCTCGCAGAATTAACCTACACAGTATGGTTTTACTGAACTTATTTTAAATACATTTCCAATTTCTGACCGCTGCTGTGGCGAAATGGTTAAGCGCTTTTCTTGTAACATGCAGTTCCCTGGTTCGAAACCATGGCTAAGTTTATTAACTTTGTATGGTGGACGATAGTAAATCTGATACAACAGCGTTGCTGTTTTTCAGTTGTCTTGATGTAAAAATATTCTGTCATCTCAATCCACGGCCTCACAGTCACTAAAGGCGATGTGAAAGTGAGGTCAAGTGATAGCCCATTATGGATAAAAAAACTTAATAGGTAACATTAGTAGAAAGTTTTGAACATAAAATATTAGAAGTTCTATGTTTTGTTGTAATAAAATATTCACTTGTTACGACAACGTTAAAACGTTTAACAAACTCAATAGCAATTTTATAATATTTCTATAAGATACTATTAAAAACAAATTTAACAATAGTATCGAATCAAACTTTTACTCAATAACTTTGAAGTAAAGAATAAATCATATCAATATTATGCATTCTAAAACGTTAGTAAAACCATAAATGTAAAGTTTATTACACATTTCTATTAAGTTGATTACATTATGAAATTAAGTCCGTATCTCTTGAACAGGTATGAAGCTTTTAACTCTTATCAAATAATGTCTGCAGCATGTCATATGAAACTATTTAAGTTAACGGTTCTCTCGTGAATCACGCCTTAACAAACGTAATATACGAGGAGTCGTGATCGGCATAAATATGTATTAACGTCTTATAAAAATGTTAATGTAAAATATTAATTAAATTAAATTGATTTTGTAAAAGCCAAAACCGACGCAAAATGTAAACATATAAATGTATCTAAAAAACTGTATATTAGATATTTAATAAAACGTCCATTTCGCAAAAGGATCGCTTAACTTCTTCACTTGCTAGTGATTTAGTTACTTTGTTTAAAACATTCGATACGTACCTTTGTATTTTATTAAATAAAGTTATGTATATTTTTTCGTGAATTGTTTTGCATTGTAATAATTTAACTGTCTCAGTTGTATTTTGAAGTTTGTCGAACGACTCTGAGTAAGCCCGTTCGCTTTTAATGTTATCGTATATCAAATAAAAGATAACCATTTTGGTATCTTTTTTGTGAACAGGTTTACACGGACAGGACACAGGTGTTTCAAATGTTAGGCTAAACTTATCTATACTTTTGTATATCGTTTTTAATACACAGCTTCGTAAAGTTGCAGCTAACTATTTACAACGCAACCGTTTGCAAACACAAAGGTCACGGGTTCGATTTCGATAGTTAGAATATAATTTGAATTGTGGCAGGGTTTTTTAAACTGGACTTGTTGAAGAACACGCTTCGTCAACTACAGCTTCATTGGTCACTTAAGATCATATGCAATTGATCGAGTGTTGTTAAAAAATAAGCTAATTCTTGTTTAAATAATAACAGTACAATTAAAGATTTATTTGTCTGCGCAATATCAAACACTTCTAAAATTTTAATGTAAATTCTCTGGTTATTCATTAATATATACACAAAGACCCGTCAATAATTATGACAGTTTTCAAAAGTGATGTTTTAAATATTTTCAAACGCCACAACACTTCTAAATAATAATGTTTAAGCAAAACGGCTGTATGTCCGTTTATTGTTTAACCTTATTCCACCAGCAGTTAGCTACAGGTACACAGCTGATCTGATAACGTGAGCAATAAAAACTTGCCGATTAGTAATGGTTCCACCTGTTTACGGTCAATATGATAACGCGTTTACTTGAAATTTAAACGAAGTGAACTATTTTTATTGCCAGCTGCAAGTATGATTTAAAAATAATTCACAGTTGGATTTTTCAAGTTTGTTTTGAATAATGTTTTGGCGATCTAGAAAAAGTTAACACTTTTAAGTACATTGAAGTATTATAAGATTAATTTAATCCTCAAGGATCACCGAGAATCAAAAAACAATTAGAAATTGAAAAAAATTAATCAAAGTTAGATTAGACAAGTATAACAAATTCTTGAAAGTACTATTTCTCCTCATTTTAAAATACTTGTGAATATTCCAAGCTTTAACTAAATACATTTCTTAATAAAGTTGCAAATATAATTTTGCACTCCAAAACTGTCGAAAAGAAATACTAAAAAAATTAAATACATCTAGATGTTGCAACGGGGTTGCCATGGGACTAAACATCCAGTTTTAACGTTGCCACTAAAATAAAAACAAATCTTTAATCGTATGTTTTAGAGAATGCGAGTATCTTGCCTTTTGAAAACCAGTTTTGAATTTATAATTCGTTGCCAGAAACATTTCCAAGAATTATATTTTAAGTGTTACTGAATATATTTAAGAAACGTCTACTACTTCTTTTAAGATCTATAAACTTGCTTATTCTTTTATTACCAACAATTTATCTGTGTCGAAAACAAAGCTTAAATGCGGTTTTCTGTCGTTTACCGGCCACTGCTGGATATAGGTTTCCACTAAAATTTCCACACGATTTTTTTTCTACAATTATTTTATGAATAGAACAAAGATTACTTGCAAGATTAAGGTCATTGTGTAATAATTTTCTACAACTCTGTTAAGGCGAGTTTTCAATAAAAAATTCTTGAAAACAGAAAACAGTAAAGTACAGTTTTATGCCAACAAAAACTTTTAATAAATTTAGCACGAATGAAATTGAATTATAAAATCAACTAATGCGTAATGTACGGGCTGGGTAGATCGTGTCATAGAAATCTAAACAAGTCTTGAAGCAGACAAGTACAGGCGCGGCAGACGTGTGATAAGGTCCCATTGTCGCAGGCCATGAGAAAGTCGTGACCTGGCTGAGCTGGGAAGGAGTTTGTCAAACGCACCAACGCGCCCTAACGCCCGTAATCATAACAGTAACTTGATATATTCAATAAACGCATGGTAATAGTTAATTCAAACGAGCTAAAATTTCCCAGCAAACCTGAGAATGGTGGGATTGTCTTGGTTATAATTACTAATTACGTTGCCTATAGTATAAACTACTTCTATGACGCAGCGGCTAACAGCTTGTAACATACAGATTCCTAGTTCTATTCCGGAGCTATATGTGGTAGAACTTGACCCTGATATTATAAATTTGACTACGTAACACAATTGCTGTGTTAGAACTACAAATAAATGAGAGTCTGTGCATTTTGGGCTAACACGTTTCACCATCTTCAGTCACTGTTGTAACTTACTTTTTTGAAAAAATATTAAGCACCATTAATATCTGTTTCATATTGTAAATGCAGTGCCAAAAAATTTTTAGTGGTGTATTGATTTAATTTTAGTTTAGATATTTAGTATTCTTAAAAACAAGGTATTTTTGAAATGATTTTGCTTACTCAACGTTTATAAATAAGAAATAGACAAAGTAAAAATAAATTTGGTTAAAATGGATCATCAAGGTAGAGAGAGCGCTTAACTGATTATTGATTAATTACTTTAAAAGAGAAACCATTAACAAGCTAGCCGAAGAAATTAACAGGACTGCGTAAAATAGTTTTAACCTCTTTTTTGTCAGTATACGTAAATTGTCGTTATAGAAACCTAACCACAAACCATGCTGAAAGTTACTTCAAGTGAGAATTGTTCATAACACTTAAAGTGTTTAACAGAAACATACTGGTAATAAATATTTCTGATAGCTTCGAAAGTTTCCAATTAACTAACTAACGACAAAATGGAGAAAGATTAGTTTCCTATGTTTATTAGTTGTTTAACCAATAATTCTATAAGCAATCGTAAATAACATGGTTTCTGTGAATTTACATTATTTCAACTTGTTTGTCACTACACTACAGTGTCGAGACTATTTTTTACTTTATTCATTGACGATAAATTTCAGTAACCATTACATAAATTAATAATACGCTACAATGACTTGTTACCTTAATGTAATTAGCTTTATAATTACCAGTTAATGAATATAGCTTTTAAATATATGCAAAATACGTAACAAGTATTCCAGGCAAACCTGTTTAAATTTAAGTATTGTGTCGTAGATATACTTTAATAATGTTAAAAAAGGGATAAAGCTTTAAGGATGTTTATAGTAAAACTGATCTTACGCAAAAAGGCATATTGTTTAGAAAATTATTTGAAGGATGATATGATTTAAAAATTTATTTTTCCTTTTAAAATGTATTCTCTGTAGTTGTTGTCAGAAATATAAATATGTATATATATGTATAATGAAGTTCTTGTTAAAAAAGGATGCGATGTTGTTTTTATAATAATCGACTTAGTATTAGTACTTCATAATTAAGTGTCCAAAACCCAATTCAATATAGAAAATGTTCAGACACATGTATTGAGAATTGAATCTAATTTATTATTAATGATATTCAAGTCCGTTTCATACATGAAATGTTTTTTTTTTATACTACTACTATGCGACGAGACGAGCAAGACGTTGACCTGATGGTAAGTGATACGCTTGCCCATGACAACGCGGCGCTAGTGAAGATGGTACTGCACCACATTGCGCACGTCGCCTGGAGACATAAGATGTTAAGTCTCGTTACCCCAGTAATTACACTAGCTACAGCGCCCTTCAAACCGGAACACAGTAATGTTCGCACACTACTATTTGGCGGTTGAAATAGGAGCTGCGGTGGTACCCACCCAGACGTTCTCCGGCAACAGAGACCTACCACCAGTGCAGTACACCAGTGTAGTATATACTATCCGTATGTATCTAATCAATTATAGAACAGGTTAAAAAAAAACGTATCAGCTGCTGCTAAATAAATCTCTAAATAAATAACGCCGACCTAACGCTGAAAACCCTGTTTGTCAAGCCTTAATAACAGTTAGGTCCGTGTTGTCGCTTGTACAGTTAAGCACAAGGCAGTTGAATACTGGGTTCCGTTCGGAACGGACGTCTGCGCCTCGGTGGTCTCGATACGACCTTTAACTTTTTAAATATTTTAACAATTAACCTCCCGCGTTACGTATAGCCTTACAACATCACGCCGACTGAAAATAACTCGCGCCGACTCAAGAAAAACTATCATGTGTGTAATGTGTTATCGTATTGTGTGATTACTTTATTAATTTTGCATACATTATACAATATGTTCACGTATATGTTTGTTTGGTGATACAGTGACACTATGCAGTACAGATAACACTAAATTAGACCGGTTTGCGGCTGCGGTTCACTTATAAAGGTATTTTTTACTGATGAAAGCTGTTTTTTGTTGTATATTATTTTCTGGATTTCGTTGATTGGCTAAGAAACATTTTTTGTTTGTACAATGTATGGGCATAAATATTGTCACTAGTAATTTAATTTCAGGTAAAACATATGGGATATTTAAAGTAATTAACGTTTTAACTTTACCTTTTCAGTAAACACCAATGTGCAACAATGCAGGCAGCCCGAGAGACAAGTCGACAAAAGCGAAACATCAAAAGACGCAACTCTAGAAAGAAATCATTATCACCATCAGACTTAAAATGTACCCGCGGGGAGCCAAAAGTTGACAGCAAATTAAGCGGTAAAAGATCTCTATCGGAGGGTTCAGTGAAAGGGAAACATAAAAGGAGCAATATCCAAAGGACTTTGACACATCCGCTCACGTATACGGATAACATGGAAGATGTAAACATAGAAGTGTTCAGTAGAACTAAAGTCGAAAGACCACCGGAAAGCGATGAATCCAATCTGCCCCCTACCAGCAGTGACAGGGATACTGAGGATGACGTAAGAGTTAAAGACGCAAGAAAATTAACGCCTCTTCGATCAAGGTGGGACTCCGGAAGTGAGATGGACTCGCTGGTATCAATCGCTGTTAAAAAGGCATCGGCACGACGACGCAGAACGCCTGCAAATCCTGGTGAGTTTCTTAAAACAATTTCATATTTATTTCATTATTTACGTCTTAAGTTAACGGTTTAGAAAGCTTAGTGTCATAAAGCAAGTAAGAAATTTGTTCGCAGAAGCATTGGAAATATGTTTATAGGATTGAATCTTATACATACCAATTTACTAACAAACGTTTTATTGAAAACACGATAAACTGAATGAAATTAACTACTTTTAATTATACATTCGAAATCCAATAGCGACAATGATGTCATTCCTATCATTTGAACACGCTATGAAATGTAATTCTATCTAATACATTATTTAGTAATTAGTAATTTACCAATTTACATTATACAATACGTACATGAGTACTACGAAAAATCATTAGATTTTGACTGTGAAGTTGTTTATGGTCATTATTTTTATACAATGAGATTAATCCTGTAGCTGAGGTTTTATGCTAGTGTCTAAATAAATAACCTCGGCCATTTTTCTTCTGAAACTATCCCTAGTTTCTCTCACGGGTTGCGAGTCAAGATAACTTATGCACCACGCTAGGCAAGTGCAGATTGGTCGATATCACATATCCACGAAAGCTCCTGGTTTTTGAACATATACGTTACCCAATATTTTGGGATCGAATGTGCACCTTTTCAGGACGTATAGCGCATACGACCTCTTTACAATTTCAACTATTACTGTATAAGTTACTAGTTTACATACGTTCTAGTTCTTTATTTTAAAAAATAGTATATGCTATGGAAATTACTGCAATGGTATACATTATTTATATAAGAGACGCTGCAGCGCTATTTCATGACGTTCTTCCAAATGTATTAATACCGTACAAAAACATTAATATGAACGGAATTGCACATTTTTACGAGTAGGTTACTTCTAGAAATTAGTAATCTTGATTATAATTTACACATTCGCTAAAAATATCAATGTCATTCATAATACAATAAGTAAGAAAAGTCGTCAAGCACAAAACTGATGCCCTACTTACCCAGATCTTTAAAAACACATGAAATGTAAGTTATATTTGTCTACGGATTTAATACCGTAGACTTATTACGATAGCATTTTCGGTGAGTTGTTTTTAACGGCTTCAGTGTAAAATAATCCGTTGTAATTGAAGTGCGAATGAATTCAACTCTGTTACATGAAGGTTACCGGTTATAAAATTGTTTTTATAACGTAGCGCAAAGTCTGTTTTATTATAGCAGACATTTCAATTAAGGTTAAATTAATATTTGTTATACTATCTTGTCTGCAAATAAACGACAAACACAACATTACGATCGTGCATATTGCTTCGATTATTAGTCAATTAAATTAATTTTTATTTTGGTGACGCCGCATTGTGCATATGTGTTGTGCTTATAAGACTAAATATCATTTAAGGATTCAACACATTTTTATGTATTCCCTAGCAATATTTAGGATTTCAAAAAGACTGTATCTGAAGAATTGTTCAAAGTACAATAGTACAAAGTACAAAAAGTACAAAGTATAACATTCCCACACTTGTGTGTAGTAAAAGGCAACTAAATAATAATTTCAGTTAAAAGGCAGCAGTTTTCCCTTTACAATTACGGGAAAACTGCGTTCACCAATCCGCTGCTAAGCATCATGAATACGTCGAATATCTTCTTCGGGTATATCCATGTTATGCTGAGGGAATTAATTTACTAAAATGTTAAAGTAGGGTAATGTCTATAGAACCGTGAGAGAATTTGTTAGAATTTAAAGTCGTGGATGAAAAAGATATACTATGTTATGAAGTAATAAGTAATGTATGTTAATTTACACGAAGAGATCGCCATAGCTACATTTTTTGTAACGTTAACAAACGACTGGACTTATTCACTTATGATGTTCTATGACCAATTTTCAAATCTCCGGGTTTTTGGTACTACGCTCCATTAGTCTTGTTTACATCTTCGTCGGACTGGGGGCTCGCAAATCCTGAATCCACGAATTAAAATAAGAGACAGAGTAGTAGGTGAGAGCGCTTTTATATTTGTTGTAATACTAGTCAATGCAGCGAAAATAATTATTCTTAAAAATCGTACATTCAGCAGAGATACAATAGAATAAAAGAACAGATGAAATTTAAGAAAACGTTTATCGGAAATGAAGCTCTGAACTGAAACGGATTGTTAGCTTATTTTAAACAAACAATTGTACTTTATTGATAGTATGGTTTTGAGCTTGATAATGATTGTGTTCCGCGTAACGATGGCACACGGCACATAGCCAGATGATAGGTGTAAACTCGTGTAAACATACATTGTGTCAACTTACACTTGCTAATGTACCCTGAAGTGACACGTTCAAGCGGTTCACCACGCCGTACAATGTTATGATAATATCGTTAAAACACCTTAAATATTTAAACTATTTTAATAAATATTTCAATTTTTAAAAACATACGTTAGGTTTTATATAAACAGGTTGATTACTTAAAAAAATATTAATCTTCTTCATATAAACCGTAAATTCTGTCATACTTTAAAGTTTATTAGAAAATGTCAAAGTTATGGATCACGTAGATTCTAGATTCGAAAATATCTATGTGATAAATATATGTAAAAGCTGTCAAGGTTAACAGTACACATCATCCGTAGTGCAGATGTACGCATATACAATTAGATAACAATGACGCCCAATATTTATGTACGTAACGGCAAATACATAAACAAACAAACACCTTTATCTTGCGCATACTAAAACTTGTTATCACAATTTGACTATAACACGTGTCCGGCGATATTCTTTTATACACTTGAAGACTACCGCAGTGTACTTGAACACAGGTAATTACACATTAAATCTAATTTGCAATATTTGATACTTTTATGTTATTTTTTTTAATATTCACTCTTTACGGATACCACTATCTCATACGCTGATAACTCTTTAATAAATCCAGAACATTAAAAAGATTAGTATTATAAGAATTGGCTTCATATAGGAATATATTTCAAGGATTTGTATTAATAGAAAATTTAAAGTTATAAATTAACTCGCACAAAAAACTAGGTTAGAAACACTAACGTATAGCTTACAATATAAATGCGACCATGAGTAATTTTTTATCGCTTAGTATGGAAACATTTACCTACACGACTTAATGATGGTATCCAATCTACTCGTAACTCATAAGATATAGTATATGTCTTTATTAAGTCTATTGACTAACACTACAACTGCTCATAGCTAATAAATATCGTTGTTAAAAATTTAGACATGACCAGCAACAGGTAATATTTAAAAAATAAAAACATAATCATTAAAAATTATTGCTTTAAATACATACAAACAAAACCTTCATACAGCGAGTTTAGTAAATTATTAAAATTAAAAAAAGAAAAGCTTGTTTGTTACATGACCAAATTAAATATATTTTAAGTCAATATGAATGAAAACTAATATATGTACAATGATATGGTACCGGTTTAATCCAATGCCATAAGAATGAACACCCATTCTTATCAGCACCTTTCCGACTGTTTGTCTTCCATTTCGTGTGCCGACTCCTTAATAATTAGAAAAACAATAGTAAAGTTTATTATTATAGACTTTATCCATAGATAAAGTCTATAATAATAAATATAACATACCGTATTTTTGTATTATGAAAATAAAAACCAATAATACATATGAATTTTGACGTGATATTTATACTAAAGAAACATTTTTATAACTTTGTTTGTGTATGGTAAAAATGCACAATAGTTTAAATTGTTCTCTAATCATCAACCTCGACGATTATAAAAATTGTTAATTACCAAACATACACTTATAGATCAATTGTTATAAATATAGGTATACAAAGGCATATTTGCAGGGTTTTACCTAGTTTATAATAAAATTACGTTATGATTACTATATTTACCTTAGTAATATCCGTTGAGGTGAGCGGAACTCAGTTGTAAGCTACGTCGGAAATGCCAGTAGATGGAAAAATAGACTAATTAACAACAGCTCCAAGGTGTTCAGGGTTTTATGGTTAACCGTACTTTAACTGCAAAATGAGAACGTAAGACAAACGATTTTATAATATTTACTATTCGTGTCCGAACTGCATACCAAGAATAAGTTAAAAATTAAATACGGTCTAAGGGCAGTAAAGTTTAAGCAGATCAAACAATATAATATGTATAATATTTCATATCTGCATTATCTTTTTCTATTTATTATTGTATATTAAACTTTCATTAGCTATTGCCTTATTTTTTACCAATCCACGGAAGTATTCTAGATTTTTTAGTTTTTAATATCTCAATTACTTTAATATTTAATGATATTAACTTCTCCATTTTTTTTTATAAAAAACTATTTTCTTTGTACATATGAAAACGCCATCTAGCGTAAAAATTACATAACAGATAATAAAATCGAGGTGCTATTCTCTTATAGTTAGCAGTCGTTTGCCTAGATGGCATTGTTATAAATATTTTTTTTAATAATTTTAAATCGTAGTATATTTACGCTTAACGAAAACAATTAATTTAGGCCATTTTTTTTTCTTATATTTTCTTACAAGACACAATAAATATAACCTTATAACATTAAACACATAAATATGTATTTTGAAACGAACCATTTAGTAAGTGCCTTTTAACATGAAATTTATTAACTTTAGCTGTGTTTAACATTACCTTGAAGACATATATTATACTTTAAAACGAGCTGCTTGGCTCGGTCTATAACAGAGGAACTCGCTACATCCTGCGAGCCAAGTGCTGTGTCGTTTCAATAATAATATTGAAATACTGTACCTCAAGAATTTTAATTTTAATTGTCTTTGAAAACTTTCTTCTAAAAAGGCATGTAGATATCCGATTAAAGAATTTAAAATGTGGTCAATTGTACAAAAAAATAATCTGATTTAATATTTTAAGCCATAAAAATATAAGCATTTTTTACATTAAATCAAAGGGCAAAAAGCAGAGTTGTATCACAAATAGTCGTTGAAGTCTTTTCCTCTTGCTCAAAGATATGACTAAATATTCTAGACTCTTTTATTTTAGACTAAATGAAACTGAATGTTATGAATGAATTACATAAGGTCCATATTGCACTTTACATGCGCCGACAGAAAGATTGGCTATAATTTTTTATTCATTATATTTTTTTAGCAGTTTTACTTACTTAAAGTAAAAGTAAATAAAAATGTTGATGGACAAAACTTTTATGTCCAATGTCAATTATGTTAATGCATAATTTAGTTATTAATTAAGCAAAAAGATTAATTATCTTTTTGCTAAGATATTACAGCAAATGATTATATTAACGGGCATCAGATGATAATTCATAAAGTTTTTGTGGCGGAAGTCAATGAATATTTGACCTTAGTTTTTAAGTGAGATGTTTTTACTTCATTGTAATTTAGTTATTCTAACAGGAAAAATAACTTTTGCACCAGAGTCTATCGTACCGAAAATCCCTTATGCTTTAATATTAAATTTTCATTTTCAATGAGGTCGTATTATGAAACCATGAATAAATCCGTGTGAAAAGGTACTGATTGTGCATATATTGTTCAACGTGGGGGAACAACTTAACTATTCTAGGAGTGAACAAAGTATATGATGAGAGAGCTGCATAACATATTGGAACAAAAATTGGGTATAACGATCATATTGATAGGTTTAACTGGAAAAGGGCAACAATTTTTTTATATGAAAAACAGAATACAATTGTAATTACAGGTTTTTTAACATCTGGCGTAATTGTATTAGTCCTTAAACTTTTTATAAAGTAAAAACCATAGTCATCAAGTAATAAATTTATAAAACTGATAGATGTTTTAAGTAAAACATTCAGTTACCTTAAAGTTTATTCGAACAAACGCTCAGGTAAAACGGTGTACAGTTAGTTGTGTGCGTAGGCGACCCTCCTACACTACTTACACAGAACTAAAGCGGCTTAACCATTATTCTTAAAACCAACGTGTGCTATATACAAAAGTCTACCTCGTGGTCTCTGGTCTAGTTCGCCACAACAAGTTCATTGTTCCGACAGTCCGAAATCTCAAGAAGTCGTAAACGCCCGGCACTTTATGTTTTTTTTTGTACTTAAGTTTGGCCCTCGTTATAGGTAAAGCGTTTCTTTTCAGTCTTCACCGGTAACTTACGACTTTTTGTCCCTCGATGACATTTCGTTGCTGGCGGTGAGACGCGTGGTGAGTCACGTAATAGTTAGCAAATTCAACAATAAATTTATCGATAAATGTTACTGACTTTTTTATTATAGATTTATACTAACATTTATTTAAGTAGAATACGATTTATGTGTTTTGAAAGGATATCCACAGTATACTACACAAATCTGTATCACTGATTTTTATCCATGACACTATATTACGAACATATACCAGATAACTGCTGAACACACAAACTTTATTATATCGGTAGCGATTGTCGACCTTGCTTCTGCGACAGTGCGTAAACGAATTTGCAATTGCTCGTATTTTACTTCGTCCCACTTTTACGTTGTGACGATTAACCTAAAAATAAAGAACATTGTCGTATTTTAGTCCAATTCGACGCAGTAGACAATTTTCTCATAACCAACCGTTTCATTTGTCTTGTTTTATTTATCTGAGTTGTAAGTACATATTTCAAATTACATTCAATTAGTTAGTACCGGCATTCTGAATTGTAAATTTAATGTACTACTGAATAGAGAAATTATATGCAGGTATTTATATATTAAACACTATTTAAAATGTGTTTTAAGCTACAACGTATAAAATCACGAGAAATTTGGATGATGGTTTTATTCGCACCCGCCTGGCCAAATAACACCCCCACATTGCTGCTAAACATACCATTACATTAACATTGCTATGTTTCATCTGTGTCAACATATGAAAGAGTATTATGGTCGCGCAAGCCTCACCGTGCACGGCGTCATTGTCATTTAAAACCATATGAATTTGAAATCAATTGCTAGCTAATTGCAGATAAAAAAAATGGATGTACATCAAACGCGCGTAAAGTTTTCTTAATAAATCATGAACATGTTTTAGCAACCGCAATTAACTTCCTTTTAAGTACTCAACATCCTCCCGTGGTTGGCTGGTGAATAATATATAAAGGCATTGATTCCGCTCAGTGTAACGTTTTGGAGTTTACCATTCAAGGTTTTATATAAATAAATAATTCGTTTAGTTATCGATACTGTAAGTAGTCGATATCGCGAACGTCACTGGTGGCGCGGCCAGCGCAGCGGTCGGCCGGCGTTCCCTGCGCACATCCGCTTGTGCGCTCAGGCCTGCGCCAGCTTACCAGACCTACACAGACGCGAACAACAGACCACAAGTTTACAATTTCAAATAACAATATTGTTACAAAGACAAAGTTTACTTTTGTGCTATATTAAATGTGCGTTTCTCGTGTACCGTGAATAAAGGTGCCAGTTCTGTGACCGTTATACCAATTATTGTCAAACAAAAACCGATTCGTCTCAGTGTTAAAGTTAGTTTTTAAAACTTTCTGCCGCTAAATCTTGCCGTTCGATGTCGCCTCCCAGGGAAGAGAGCTTTTATAAATTACACTTTAATAAGTAAGTACGTATATCAAATATCATGTAATGGGATACGGATACGTTGACATAATATGGAGGGTAACACTTGCACAGTGTAACTTAATTCTTTCTGTTTCGAAACTAGAAAACGAAACCCTTCACGTGTACGTGTAATTGAATTAAAATGTACTTTTACGTTTCAAATTAAAAATTATACATATTTATCCAAACTCTTGAGCACACTTAACTAGTTATTACTGATTCGTTTCAAGTGTTAGTGAAGCGTAAATGAAAAAAAATATTATTTTCATAGCGCAGATGGGTCGAAACTACTATAGCCTTTTGGATACAACACGAAATCAATTCGGTATGGGTTTTAAGCAGATGACGTAAGACTGGAGCCGTGTGGTCCGAATCAAAGACGGGTTATTCTAGCACAAATCGTGCGCTTTATAGAGGACCTCCGAAAACGTTAATGTTATTCCAAGAACTTTGATTGATTACAGATTTTCTCTCTATAATTAATTGAAATGAATATTAAGTGACTTATAGCTTATTTTATCACTTTTCTTTTTATATAACACGTTATAGGGGGTTTTTTTTTGTATTAATTTAAATATTGATACTGTGTGGTCCCTCGCGCCTCTGAAACAAATAAGAGTTAGTATTGTAAAGTATTTCATGTAAAAAACAACAAATATGTATATATTATTATATATAGTAATTAGTACTATAATATCTATATTATAATAATAAATTCGTTGTTTTTCATATAAAATACTTGACGATACTTTTATTATATCTATAAACAGTACTTTTATTATATATATTACACTTAAAATCAATTGCGCTGTCCAAAATACAAGCCGAAAAGCCTTTCTTGCCTTGCTGAAGCAAAGATAGTACAAAGGTCTGTTATGAAGACAAAAATATATATTTATGCTTAGTATGGTAAACTTAATTTTTTTTATTTACTAAAGGCACTATATTTTTTATTACCTGATAAATTATATTTCTGTCTATGCTTTGTATACGGTATTTATGTGAGGACGGTTATATAATAACTTTTATTAATTTGTTCTAAAATTCGAGATTTCCTCATATTTCGACTGTTGGTTGATTAGCAGAAAATACTACATAACTCTAAGAACGCCCGTTATTCATTTTTGTAAACGATTTGTAATAGAGTATTATAAAATCATATAAGGTAGAGTTAAAACACCTCATTATTATAAAATTAAACATTTTTAATTTAAATTAGTAACAGTAATTTGTATCAGTACGGCGCACCGTACAATTTGCAATTCTTACAAAAAGCAACGACCTGGAAACTTAACCCAAAAAAGCAAGCGGTCAGGTTCTCAAAACTTATGAACAAAATATTCCGTTATCAATAGCATATTAAGGTTAATAAAAAACTATGAGTTACGGTGAAATATAAACTTGTCTACAATGTTCCTATCAATTTAAGGTACTTTATTAATTTGTACTTTGAATGAAGGAAAGGAGGTTCTTTTTAATATCTCCTGTCATAAGTACTTTTGTTACTTAATATGCATTTTTATGATGCTGCTACTTTACACAAGAGAATGGAGCGTAATACTCTTGAAGTTAAAATGTATGAACTCACAATGGAAACCTGTTTATAAGTAGAGTAACGTTTCCTTTATACTAAGGGGCGATTATATGCGTATAAAATAATTTGCGACTTCCTCTGTTAACTAGTTACAGAATTTTTTTTAATTAAACGTGTTTTTAATTCTTAATTATAAAAAAAAATGTTTTTCTCAAATCGAAACTATTAACCTGAGGAACTTAGGATTGCTTCTAACTCAAGTTCAATTATGTAAATAGTAAAAGTTAACGTTTTGCTGTGAGTGCACTTTCATAGAATTAAAAGATTACGTTTTTGTAAACTAGTAACGAGTTTAATAGTATTTTAAAGAAACCGTAGTTTCGCGGGGCAAAATGAACGAAAACATCGAATTCCTTGGACAGAATAAAAGAAACCTTACCATAAATGTTTATGGACTATATAAACAATGTGTCACATATAGTACGGAATTAAAATAGTAAGACTCAGGGTCCTTTGATGAAAAGTTGGAGCCAAAGTGTAATTATGTTAAATATTTTTTAATCTTATAATATTTATATTCTTATATGTAATGAAATGTATAATGATAGCGATTGCAGCCTTCCAGCCTACTCCTATCTTTATTAGGCGTGTCCTCAAGTGAACACGAACAAAAACAATTCCGACCCAACCGACTCGGATTGACCTCGACAGCCTCCTTGCATCCCACGTCCAGCGACTAGGCAAGCGAGCCTTGGGTCTGCGCCAACGTTTGCCAAACTCTTACTTTCAATGTCCGATTGTACTTGTGTAAAAATAATGACGACCTATTATTTTGGCATATGTTTAAATATCATTGGCCGTTTATAAAATTCAAGGACATAATGACGAAATAGGTTTAGATTTGCGTAGTTGTAACGCACTGTGAGCGGTAGGGGTTCTTGCGCTTTAACGTATGAAAATGGTATCGCTTCGGGCCGTATAATATTATGGTGTGCAATGATAAGCAATCAACCAGTCTAACATTAGTTTTTACTTTTGTTTTCTCATTGTGTGCTTGTGCAACTCAGGTAACCGCCATTTTATTTTAGGGGACAAAAATTTGAAAGTAGCAAGCAGTATCAAATCGATGTCCTTAACCGCAGTTATTAAGACTATAAGAGAAGTAGTAAAAGACATTTGATCCAAGACTCCATGAATTCGATTAAGTTGTGTGAAAAACATTCTGAAAACGTAAAAAAAACTAAAGACAGTTTTTTCTCCCTACTGCATCTGCAATTGTTCCTCTGTTATAAGATTTATGTTATATATTTTTTTGATAGGAATTTATTTCTTATTTCATGAGACTAACAAAACGTCTGATGGTAACTACTATACCTGCATGTAATAATACAGCGCTAGTAAACTATTATAATAACAATTAAATTCTTAAAAAATAACATACAGGCTAGTAAAAATTTATAACATTAAAATAGTTTATTTATATTGCAACTATTGAAAACGGATGAAAATTGAGAAACGCCATTTAAAAACAAGCACCGAGGTCACGTATAAAGTTGTGTAAAGTATATATATACATGTGTTAGTTGTGTTTGTGTACTGTATCACATAAACCTCGACGTACCATACTATGTGTATATGTATTGACGTCGTCTTTATGTTAATATATGTTATAACATGGCAGCCATATAGCCACAAATGTTCATACTAATTTTACATTCACAACATGCACTGACGATCGTTTACACAATGCTGAAAAAGGATCCATCAAACGCGTGAAGCACAAATAAATGAGATGAATTAATAAACGCTGATTATTTTGCGACTAATTACAGATAAGTTAAAACCACGACATTATTTGGATATGAGTAAATTCTGGGCGCGGACTATGGGACTACGAACCCAGTATCCGATGAGCTATATATGTAGGTTGAACAACAAGTAGTATTAAACAGAGAATAAATATGAGTAAATTATTCACGGAGGTTCGATAGTAATTTTTACTTTCGAAGGTTGGTTTTTTTGAACCTGACTTGCCACCACGTTCATATTAAAAATCTGCAACTATAACAGCGTTTCTACTTTCCGGCTGTCAAAACATAAAACCAAGAGTACTCTAGACAAGCACGCTTCGCCATCCATGACCTAGTTATCACTTAATACCGTGTAAAAATTAAGGTCAAGTATTAGTCCACTGTAAATTAAAAATGCGCAAAAATCAGTTATCGACTATGTGTTTATTTATATATGTATACCAAGGAGTAAGTTCATCTAATGCATGATAATATAGTGAAGATACAAACTTCAGAGTCCAGTCTGTATATATTGAACAAGCAATATTTTATTATTTACAATTGTCTTTGATTGAAACTTAATTGAACACAAGTGGAGCACACTTTGTAGTAAATGTAATTTATATCTTTTAAATTTAACGAATAAATATGTCGAATCTAATTATTATGATTAATTGTTTAACGCTTTGCTAGGATGTATTATATTTTTGTTTTATAATATGGTATTACTTTGTTAAATTTACAAGTTGGGGGTTTGATAATGTAAACATGTTATCATTTATAAAACCTGTCATCGTCTATTGTGAAATATTACATTGTTTATAAACACTGATCATTAGCGAGGAATAAACCAAACAATAGAATAGAATAAGACAATGACATAACAAAAATCATCAGCACGCACGAAGAAGTGTACACATATTATTAAATAATGCTAATCATCGGTTATTGCATATATAAAATAAAACTTTTAAAGCACAGTTAGATAAAATGATGGCAACTACCTCCAAGAATCGTACAATAAATCATCAAATATTCCTTAGTGCTATTGATGTGTTTTCAAACAAAAAGTAATTCACACTATTATATAATATCAGTTTTTTTATGATGTATATAATATTGAATTTATTATTTTTAATTACTTATTTTTACGTTTACTTTTATAACAGGAATTTCTATAAAGACGTTACCGTAAGTAAAGTGTCTATTATTGGAATAAATGCTTTTTGAAGTCTCTATTGTTAAAGTAAACATGTTTGTTAAATTATAATATAACGTTGATTATATTTCGTAAATAATTGGAAATGAACATACATAACGCGCAATGATTTAATTTTTTTTTTGTTTTCTTGTGTAAAATGTGATTGATATTTATAATTGAATTCAAGACCAGCGAAAACATATTTGTTTTATTTTTAGGAAAGCTATTGTTTCCGATATTTCTATTTCACAGTTCTATTAATGGTATTCGTGTTGCAAATCGCTTTCAACTTATAATGAGGCGAGACCAACCGTCCGTGGTGCTTTCTACTGATCATCAGATGCGTTTGTACCAACGCCATTTTAACCATAGACATTCCGCGTCTCACGTGCCCGTAACGATGTCTTAAGACTTTATAGATTATTAAATATGAAATGGCTCACGAATACGAAATGTTTATAACACTTAGAAGGTGCTCTTGCTATTGTGATTAATACGCTGTTGACAGATATGCGTTTTTATAAATAAGGTTTGGATTAAAAAAAATAGGCTTGTAAATGTAAACAGCAAACGTAGTTATTTATTACGATTCATTTCATTAAATGAGAATTCAACTTATCATTTATAATAACGTTTTAAATATTTATCGAAAAATATATAAACTCAAATGATTCTTACTACATGAAAAACAGTTGTTAATGTGTATTAGCGTTATTTTATAAAAGTTTTTTTAAATCTTTTTTAGCTTGCTTTACCTAAAAACGTTTTTCGTTCTTGTAGTTTTGTTTTTACTCTGAAAAAAACTTATTTACCATGATTTGTTGCTTTAACTGACATAGTGTTATAACTAGTGATAAAAGTTACCAGGGACTCCTTTGTTGAGGACAACTGTAACTTCTATTTCTGTTTCCGAACAGTAGTGTATAAATATTCTGTGTTCCTATCTGAAAGTAGTTGTAGATAGTAAAATTACTGAAGTAACGATATTTAACATCTTGTGTTAAAGCGACGAGCACAATGCGGTACCGTTTTTGCTGTACTAACTAGATTATCATGGGCAGGCGTACCATTTACTAACAGGTGAACGTCCTGCTAGTCACCTCATTTCGTCGAATAAAAAATGGTAAATATCAATACTAAACGCCTTCTATAAATACCGCCTAAGATCTAAGATTAGCACAAATTGCTCAGCGTTAAGTGTCAGGCATCTTTCTTACTTAAGCTTGTAAGTTATAATCTTCTTATACTTTACTGAATAAGATTTATTAAATGAATATTAGCTGTTTTTTTTTTTTTCAAATGGTGTATTTAGTTTCCATCAATTTGTCAATTTTCGGAATTATTAACTATTTAAAATAAAAAAATATGTCTTGTTTACTTTTAAAATGTGTTTTGTTTGTTTTATCATGATTATGCTTTTCCGATTCAAGAAAGTAGTAAAGCATCTTATATTATTGAAAAAAAATTATGAAGTTGGTTTTGAGAAAGTCTTTCTGATGAAAGTTTACGTCTGACGTTTTTAATAAAAGTTTACAGGATTGTAAATTGTGAAGTGTAGGATTTATTTTATTTGAGAAGAATAAGGTACAATGTGTTTATGTGAACATGTTCCATTCTATTTCCAGACTGGGGCGTCCACAGTGAGCCGGGCGAAGCGAGCGAATCCGACGCCGGTCGCATGCGTCCCGAAGATTACCGCCTCGTGTTCCTCAGCTCGGACTCGTCGTGCCGCGAGGACACAGAGGACTCCTCATCCACGGCCTCCTCCGTAGCTCCTCCAGCGCCAGACGACTGCGATTGGGATTACTTTGAACCCGGTGCAACGTCAGCAAATTCCACCCCCCCGCCACCGCCTAAGCATACGCCTCAAGTCTGTCCGAGAACGTGTTCTTGTGGAGCAGAACCCCGCATAGTTGCAGTGCCTGTTCCTGTGCCTGTGCCTATACCCGCTGCACTCTGGCCAGCTCTACTCGCTTTTCCAACACAGGCGCCCCCTACGCCTCACTGGAATACATACCCAGGGTTTCCGCCTCTCGATGCTGCAGCTCTCGCTCGGTTCACCACGGCCGCTGCCGTCGCCGTTACCGCCGCCGCCTCTGCCACCTCTCTACCACAAACAAACAAACTCGAAATGACCATTGAACGCACTGATAAAGCTATACAGTCCGATACGTCAGAAGTAACCGGTGCACGCGATAACGATAACAATGATAAGGATATTGAACGCGCTAACGAACAAAAAGCGTCAGACGATATTAAGGTGATCGCAGAGGCGGAGTGTTCGTCAGTGCTGTCGGAATCAACAGACGCCATGCCGGGCCATCTTGACGCCGAAAATGCATATCCATCATCAAACGAGTCAGCTGAGTCAAGTGATTCAGAAGGTGGTGTGGCACGACGGAGTTACGACCTCCGAAGTGGAGCACCTGAAGAACCAGCCACGACTGATGAAGACTCTGACGACTCAGGGGGAGGGGGAGGACAATTTTCACGTGTCTTCGTAGTTAATCCCGCCGATTCTTCTTCTGATCTAGAAGATAATGCAGACAGTAGCGGAATAGATTGCGATGATTCTTATGACAAAAAGTCTGACAGTTTAGAAATAATTGCTTTGGATAGGATCGAACAAAATGAGGATAATTTAAACGAAGGTTTAAATGAAAATGTGTCGCAAATGAGTGAGGCCTGCAATATTGTTTTACTTGATTCTGTAAGCTTTTCCAATGAACATTCCATCAACTCATATAGTAATAAAAGCGACGACGAAAGCAGTGACGACCCTGTTGTAAAATCAAACTTTATTAAATTTTGTGATGAAAATATGCTACAAAGTGAGACCTGTGAAAATTATAACAGTTTTAATGCCGGCTGTAGCACTAATGTAGATAATAATGATTACAAGAATAACGCCGATAACACACAAATCATAAGTAGCAATTCAGAAAACCTGGAGTGCGACTCTTTGGAAAACAGTTTTAACTCAGACAATAGTATAAAAGTAAAAGTATCACTCAAATTACAAGATGAAATATGCAATAATAAAAATACTGAAAACTTTGGCGATACGTCTTTAAATGTAACGACGTTTATGGAACCGCGATCTAGTGAATCAAAATCTGGGTGCATAGAAAAAATAGACTTGTTTAAAGGTATTGAACGAACGCTCAGTGAATTATTGAAGAAAGAATTATCGGAGGACCAAGGGGAGGAGAAAACACAAGACATGAGGCCGGTTTGCGTTGCGACGGAGGGGAGCGCGGGCGCACCTGTCGGCGCGGCAGTTACCCGCTCGCGCTCGCCCGATGCGGACTGCTCAGCGCGCTTTACTAGTCGCGTAATGATAACGCACGATCGAGTCTCCGTCGTCACGTCAGACACGACGCGGCTCATGCGGGATATCACAGTACATCACACTAACTCTCAAAACGAACCGGAATCTGACGCCAGCGCCACAAATTCGCAAAACGATATAAGCGAACGAGTTTCCGACGACGAATCGCCGCAGCCTTCAGGTGGAGTGACTGTTGTAAGCAACGCCGACACTCTCTCGGCGGTCGTGTGTCTCGAGGAGGGGCTGGCGGACGACGATTCATGGGTCGAGGACGTCAGCCATGACGAAGATGGGACCACTACTTCTGACAGCGATTCTGGCGATGAGGCTTCTCTCCCAACCAGAGGCGAAGATTTTGCGTATTGTAGACGTTCATTAGACTTTACTTTACATACCATCGTCGAGGAAAGTTGCGAGGAGAGCGAACCTGAAAATAATATTAAGAAAACTCGACCCATTTCCGCTACTGAATTAGAAAAGTATTTTTTCTTCGGCCTCGGTGATGGAAGAAATGTTCGCGACGATGACGAGCCAATTTCAGACACGTCTAGTGTATGTAGTGAGGGTGTTGAATCAATTGTGGACAATGAACAGCCGAAAAGAAATAACGATAATGATGAACTTGTGTCGTCGCGTTTAGAAAAATACTTTTTATCTGGTTTTATGGGATTCAATCAAGAAAGGCGCGATTCGGATGGTTCTGGAAGTGTTGGTAGTGATAGTGAAGGTAAGCAGAGCCCAGAACATAGGCGAAAACGATTAGTGCGAGCTCGCGGTACACCCCGGTCACATTCTTCTTCTTTGGATAACTTGCTAACGGGAGATGAACCTATGCAAGATACACAAGAAGTATCAGACGGGTCTAGCACGGAAACTGAAGATAGACATGAGTCCCTTGAAAGGTTAGATATGCCCGGCGAAAGCAAAAGAAAGAAACAAAGTAAAAAAACAAGGGGTTCGCCTGCTGAAGAAAAGCGGCAATCTATGGAATTTTCAGAAGAAACCCGTGACGACACTAGGTCAGTATCAGAGGGCGAGGATGGCAGGTCTACGCCTCGTCCTGAATTCCCACCGCTTGGATCTGAGCTATCTGAATCCAAAAAACAAACCAGCAGAGATAGCGGTTTTGTAGGAAGTTGTGACGACCTTCTTAGGAACGGCGATTCAAGTAATGAATTTACTCGGTCACATGAGCCAAAGACTGAATTAGAAGAAATTGTTGAAGAAATTAGGCCCGATTTAGATGAACGGGTCGAACGTCCACCGTCCTCCCGTCCACCGCCTAGTCCATTGACGCGTAAAGATAGCTTTAATAATTGGTCATCCGATGAAGAAACCAATCTCATGATGACAAAAATGAGACAATTTTTCAAACAAATGATAAATTCAGCAAATGTTAGAACGAGTACGCCCGCATCATCTAACTCGGAGAGTTCAAGGCCGCCAAAACCGCCTCAACTTTTATATTTCGAAAGCGAGTTAACGAGATTAATGAAAACAGTCCCAGGTATACGCGACGAAGAAGTACGCGAAATAGTGGAATATTTATCAAGTGAAGACACCTGGAGCGACTCGTATGACTCATCGGACTACGCCGGCTCAGACCTGGAAGGTACCGCCGCTAACAGATCGGCTTTAAGGAAACAAATATCGGACAGCTGTCGTGAAATAATTGATGAATTTGATAGGGGTAATGACGCGGGGTCATTAGAGCGCGACGCAGTCGGTGCGTATCAAAAGTTGGCAGCGACATTAGGTCGAGCCGGCGAAGGGTCACCACCCATGTTTGGAAAGGTTATGAGACACATCGGTGGAAGACTTGTTGCGTTAATGCACGAAGTGTCGGCCGGTGCATCACCGAGCACGGACGATGACAGTGCATCTGAACCTGGTGCGTTAGCTCGGAGTCGGTCTCATGATGTACTGGAACCAACGGCGAGCAGAGGAAGTGTGGCTAGTGATTGCGAAAGATTTTCATGGCGTGGAAGTTTCGAATCGGCTCTATTGGCAGCGGATTCCCGGGGTACATTAGGAGGGCCGGGTTGCGAGGCGCGGAGATCACCCGCTGGAGCTGAACTAGCTGCTCAAAAATCTCATTCTAGAAGTTGTGGTGCCATCACTGGTAGTGAGGACAGATTATGGCGTGGTAGACGCCGGGCTTCTGCACCTGACGCTGAGGTAAGCAAAAGACAAGATATTTATTATCATTTTTTATGTGTACTCTTAAAACTTTTCGGATGAAGCCATAATAACACACTATCCATAGGCTTGAAGCCTGTAAATGAAGTGTCCATAAAAACAACAATGAGCAATAATTTTTTTTATCATACATCGAGTAACAGTGAATGAATGACAATTATTTACGCATTGTTGTTAATTGTTATTAGGTATCTTACGTAATTTAATAAGGAGGTAGCTACCATATAATATATACGTATTTTGATAAAACTGTGTAATTGTGTTCTTTATTACATTACATTTGCGAGCCTATTCGTAAATATTACGCCCGTAAAAGTCCACAAGGAAATTCTGTATAAAAATATTTATTTAATCTTACTTTTTTAAAAGCTGCTAATTATTTTCTTAACGATAGCCTGTCATAATATTTTACTCCTACAAAAAGTTTCTGACACGTCGTATAACTCGATCTATTTACAGCGTGTAGTTTATTACACAAATTTGCTAGAAATTTATAAGTTACATATGATATATTTCATTATAATATATGTACTCGTATATATATAGTTCATTATGATATACATGTTTATTTCGAAATACTTATAAATCTTATAATAATTCAAAATACCGAGATGAGATGTGATTTAAAACATGCTAGAACTGTATTGAATGTTTACAATTGTACCTATATACTCTTTTAATTTCGCTTAATGCTATGTTGGAGATATCATTAACATGTTTTTGTAACAAAGCGACGAGCAAAACGCGCACGTGGCGGAAAGTGTAACACACACAATCCATAACAATATAGCGCTCTTTAGGCTGTTTACAGCAACATAGCACTCGTCGTCGCATAGCGTAATCAGATTCCTTTCCAAATATCAGTATTTCACCGGTAATAGCTCCCTTTGAGTTACCACGGCAAAGTTTTATAATCATTGATAGACAGTATGAATATGAGAGTGGTGTTGGAAGAAGCGATTAGATGTGCAGCACATTAATTTGAAGACAAATGTCACGACTGTCCTTCACGATGTGGCTCTGGTTAGAACGATGTATTTTGCGCGACATTGTGCTCGTCACCTTGAGAGAAGATGTTCAGTCTTGTTACCTGTAATTTTGCATTATTTAAACATACGAACATTTTATCTACAGTCAGAAGAGGAGGAGCGAGCAGGTTCCCTACCGCGCCTGCCGTCTGTAACTGGAACAAATCCAGTGCCCACGGGTCCGGTGAAGTCAGCGCGGTACCGAGCGCCTGGCTTCCGCACAGCGACGAGAGCGGCGTCGGCACCAGGTCTCCATGTGCCTCGCAGAAGGAGACCGCCGCCTACTCCTCACCAGCCCCCACCAGCGGCACCCGCCTCGGCACCAAGCTTGCAGGGTGAGTTGATTACATTTTTTTAAACTTCTCTGTATAAATTGTCAATTCTATGTATCTTAATCTATATAATGGACTATATGTATTCCTGGATTTATATTGAAATGAAAAACAAATGCAATGAATCAATATAGTTTCAAGGCTCAACTTGAAAAAGTGTTACACAAAAACAAAGTTTCGTATTAAAATCTTGTTCTTTTTATTAACCACACGGAAATAAAATTATCAATTACATCAATCTGTGCAAAAGTATTTTACAATGCGTAAGGTCTCTGCTGCTGAAGATAGCCTAAGAAAGTTATCACTGCGGCACTTATTTTCATCCCCAAACACTAGTATGCAAACATAACTATTTCGATTTGAAGAGCGTTGTAGGTAGTAAAATTATTAGGGTAATGATACTTAACATTTTACGTTTGCAGTGTATATGATCCGTATGTGTTTAGTGTATATCTACTAACCAATGCCTCATCCATAACAAATAGTAAACGTCCCGTCCCGCTTGCCTTGTGACTTCGTCGAATTAAAAAAGTAATAATGTAAAATGTTGCACAATTAAAATTGGTACTCTAATCTAGCAATATCAGCATTGAAAAGAATCTTATCTTTTGTGGGCTTACAGTTGTATAACAATGTTTAACTGTGGTAGGGATTGTTTTGTTTCGCCTTTCCACCTTTCACTAGGAACTTAAATATATATTAAAGTGTTAAAGTGGCCAGCACAGTTTATTTTTCAGTTTAAAGCCTTAAGCTTCAAAGCTTTGTGTTATGACTTTCAGTCTATAGATGTGTATTATAAAAAATATTTCGCAACGCGCTTTCATCAGAGTATTACTAACAAAAAAACTGAAGGGATTTATAGTGCAAAGTAATTCATTTTTAAACGTTACTCATCTTATAATGTAATAATGTTTTACCAATTTTATGACTCACAAGTTAAATAACTCTTTGTGTGATTACATACAATAAAATAGGAAGTATACAAAAACTAAACTGCTAAACAAATCTTTAACATGATAAAACAAGTAAGGAACAGAAATGAGTTTTATAAAAATAAAGTTTTTAGACGACTTTCTCTAAACTTTTTATTGATATAAAAGAGACTCAAACTAAATTACAGTAAAATGTATGTCTGTTAATCAAAATGCGCATTTTATGTTGATTTTTGCATTTACGGAATAATCAATGTACTTATTAAAAACCAGGAAGTTGCTCACGGTAAAATGGTCGCTATAAGACATTTTCCATTACTGGATTTACCTACAATGACTAAATACTATTTAATAATTATCTAACGTAAAACGGTAGGGTTCTAAATATATAATCAAGTTTTCTAAATATAACGTACAGGTCTAGACCGCGTCGGCTTTTCTGTAATTAAGTTTTTATGTTTAGTCTGCTTAAACATTTATTATCCTGTCATAACGCACATTAATTTGCTGTTTGTGTATTTATAACTGACAAAGAGTATGTATTCATCGTTATAATCTCGACAGTTAACTTGGTCTTGGTCATATTAAAATAAGGTAACCTTGCGAATGAGAACACAGGAAAGAATAATTTTTCATCTGTTAATTATCATGATCATCAATGTTTTGAGAAAAACTATTGCGGCAAAGTTGAATGGTATATTAAAGTAATTTCATGTTAACCTGAACCAGAATTAGCTGATGTTTATTATAATTGATGTTGTCATATAAACATGTGTTACTTTCGTTCCCTGGGTTTTCTTTAACCTCAAAGCATGCAAAAAGTCGATGAAAACATAACGTGAAATATGAAAATGAAGAGAGCCGCTAGACACAGCTCTCATTGATCTAGATCTTTGTATGAAAGTGTCCATACAATGACGGAGGAATTTGCGCGTATACCTTGTACGATGGAGTCGCTATAATTGTATATAATAAATGTAATAAAACTACACATGTTATATTTGAGTCACCGATAATTTATTACAAGAAATCAATTTCACGCTAGTGTAGTACCTCTATGACTATATTTTCATAGAAACCTTATAAGTAGCGTAATTCATTTCTTACATAAACTAATCAATACTTTAACTTAAGTGATTAACTTGCGCGAATTTAACGGCTTTAGCCAATATCAGTTCAACCTTGGGAGTTGGTACAAAAGTGAGTTTGGAGAAAACTAAATTAGGATAATTAGGACTCTTCCATCGTATAAAATCCATCACAAGTTTCCTAGAATCGGCTTCGGTATCTGTTTGTAACATGGCAAGCATTTAACCACTGCAGAGACAGTTAAGTTGCAGTTTTTCAAATCTATTACAAAACACAGGTGAACAATATCATTATTAACAAACTGTGTCTTTGCTCTTTCCGATTCCATGATTAATCCAGGTAATTAAGACTCATTTACGGAGCGTCACAGTGTTCCGATCAAGTTGACCAGTTTCAAAAGTGGAGCTAACTGTTTTCGATACTAAGTATCTCTTTGTTCGTGCCTACATTCCTCCGCAAACACAACGACCTTAATGCCGGCACGATTTCAACGTATCAACATTTTTCTTACTCTTTTCTCTTAACGAATTCGCAATTTCACCTTGTTTGCATTAACATCCGCGTCATGTAAAAAAAGATATGCCTCCATTCTTAAATGTTTTATTGGCAGATACGTTCTGGACCTTGAAAACTTATTTCCTCACCTTTTTACTTTGTTATAGGTAACAAAGTATTATGCCCGTATTGACTTACATCGAGTTTAATTTTTGTTTTCAATTTTTTTTAGGCAATTGGTTGTAGGTATTTTTGACTCCATACAAGTACTTTTACCGCCATCAGTAATGTGCAAACGTTACGGTATAAAGGCACCCTTCTGACCGGAACACCTTTATATATAGCTGATGTGATAACTGATTAAATGGACATTCACGTCTTTTATCCTAAAAGTGACCAACACAATATAAAGAGCCTTAAAAATAATCTAATGAACGCATTATGCTCATAAAATGTTTTTTATATAAATGTTATTTAAATGGTTTTACGTTCTCACTAGAGAAATGTTCTTCATTTCGTAAGATATTACGTATGTACCGGGCATGGAATTTCGATTCTATTTATCGGGTTATACGTAACACCTTACGAAAGTTCTCCAAAAACCGGTTTTGTGATAACGTTTCCGATTAATCAGATGTTGCTAGTCTCAGTTATCTTACGTTAACTTATATATAAGAATGTGTTTCTGTCGTTATGACAGGCTTATTAAACTATGAAGTTAGTGTATATTTCAAACAAACTATTTATTTATTTATTTATAGTTCCGATTACGTTTCTCGATAGTAAACAAAAATTTAAAATATGTCGTTTAATTAACATCAGTAGGTTGCAGTGCAGACATAATTTTCCAATGCCAGTTGTGACCCACAAATGTATCGGAGTACAGCACCAAACTATTGGAGTCAAATAACGAATACAGAACAAGTAAGCGCCGATCTCACACACTTGACAGACCATTTTAATCGTAAATATGACGTAAGTTCTCGACAGGTTATAAGCAGTCATGCATATATGTGAAGGGAATTGTTTTATTAAACATGTTCAGTACAAGGTTTTGTTATGGTTGAATTATACACTATTATTATAACTGATTTTAAGTCAAACAGTCATAAATTCGAATAATATCTAGTCTTTCAAAATACAGTGAATTATACACTCAAGATCTTCTTCTTTTTCTCCAACGCCATAGCTGATGAAAAAAAAGTTATTAATCAAATAATAAACATTTAAAACTCAAAACAATATCTTTTTAAAATAACTAACTATATTATTATAAAGATTTAAACATAATACGTTCACTCAAAAGTTGTAAAGAAAGTAAACAATTGTCCCAGTCAAAACATGTGGGTTTCCAAGCCAAAACTACATCAAATTTAGTCATGTAGCTCATTAGTTTTGCCGAAGTGACCGACCAATATTTGTGACACTTTTAACGGCTGGCCTTTCTACATATATGTGTAGTGGCCTTAAATCCAAAAAACTTCTTCGAATTAAAACTACCTCGTGTTTTGTTTTTATTGGCATTAGATTTTTTGAGAATTATTTCGATTTAGTTTCGTTTATTTACCTAATTCTCACAATTTACTTCAACAAATCTGTCAAATCAATTGATAATTGAAGATTCCTATAAAATTTGTCTTAACCAGGTGGTAGGTAAAAATCAATTAGATATTTTGATTTGAGCCGATTTACCGCCATTTTGTACACAACAGATATAGTAAAAAAAATTTATGTTGATAAAATAAACGTGTAATGTTTTAAAAAAATGTTTGCACTGTTTAATCGCACTACTTAAAACCTAGTGTTAACACTAACTTCATTATCACAATAATAATGAATCATTTTAACTTCTTATCGATTAGATTATTGTCGTTAAAGGAGACAATTGCGCCAATTAATATAACATTTGTTAATAACAAACGACATTAAAGTTAAATTACTTCGATTGGAAAAGGAATAATGACTTATGTAGGTATCCAAGAAATAATATACTTTAAGTTAACGAGACTTAATTTTTTATTTATTGATTAGTAACATTTGGTGTTTCGATGCGTCTTCTCTAGTTCTGTATTAAGGATCTGTATCGCTTAGCATCAGGTGAACGTCCTGCACGTCACGTCGCATAGTTGAACAAAAAACGAACTCTCCGCATCAGATGTTGCGATCGTAAAAAAATGTTTGTGGGTTGCAATTACATCCGCAACATTAACTGCTTATTATATAACTAAGATTTAATCGATTACATTTAACCACTCTGCTCGGATACCGCAGTTGTTTATTTTTAAATTGTAACGGATTTGAAACAACAGGGGATATTACTTTATTTATTTATTTCACTTCCCTTGGAGAAATGAAACGCGGAAGCCATTGTTCACGGTCGTAGTACTTTTTATCGAGACCATGTGACCAATTGTATAGTCGATAATTACTTTATCGACGTATAATTAAATGCTTTCACTTCTTCGTGTTTGTACTGCACGTTATTATAATACTGCCGTTATATTGCTATGTTAACAGTTAAACAATCACTTTGAACTTTTTCTAATATCAAAATTATTGTTCAACGTTAGATATTTTAAATGTAACAAGTTATTACATGCGTTAGATTCGACATCAATACCTATGGACAAAGTTGCCATTTTACCATTGAACTACATAAAAAATCAGATATTCGTAACGTCTTAGTGATTGGATGTTATGTAAATTTTTACTACTTACATTATTTTGTCAACACATTCAATTGGCATTTGTAAACACGAAGAAGCAACAACGTTTACGACACATGCAATATCGCTAAAGTGAATGTGTTTTTCTTTTCATATTGATTTTTATTACAGTGCATCGCTGATTGCATTAGCCTGCGATATAATGGTGTTATCTCGATGGCGTTCAATGCACTTATATAAAATTTAAACTAAGTAGTGGTTAAATAACAACAGAACAAGCAAGTTATCTGGTTTATATTGACTGGAGACTGCAGAGTTTTCGACGATGCACTAAGTTTCTACATAGGTTCGATTCCTTTTAAAGGAGACTATTTTTAAGACTTTCAAAAGGGTATATAGTGACTCTAACGATAAGAATAGGAACATAGGTCTATCTATCTTTATGATAACTTAAATCTATTATGGCATATTTATTGTTTAGCACATTTACAGTTAATATCCGTCATAATTTTTATTACACTTGTGCCTCTTATCTGTTGTACTTAAGTCACTTATAAATAGTATTTACTCCTCTGATCATTAGTATAGTAAAAACTAAAGAAAATTTATTTAAAAAGCCTGAATTTTAACAGGATACGTAAAAGTACTCTATTTTTTAGTTTGTCGCGACGAGTCATGCAGGTGGCGAGTGATAGCATGTTGCAGTCGCCTTGATATTACGGCTCAGTAATTTCATTATCAACAGCAGCCATAAAACTTGGAACACAGTTATTTTTGGTCACTATAAATAGAATTTTGACCAACACACACTAGTCCATCGGCATTAATATCCTGACTTGTGCGAGAAGCCCTCGAGTTCCGGCATTAACATTAAGTGAGCCGTTTATATTGTCATCTGACTAAATAGTAACCGAGTAGTGAATATATATTATATTAGTAACTGAAATAAATAAAAATATGGTAAAATACATGTCGCATTATATGGTGTCGTAGCGCTGGACGGTTTTGTAATAAACGAAATGTCAACAGTGCACAAACAGAGTAGAAAGGGCGGTCAGTACCGAAGTGTAATACATTCCAATGATCTGTCGTGAGTGCGGCGCAACGAGTGAAGCAACCCTGTTCGACTCGCTCGCTTACATGCCCCGAATTGAATAATGGACAATTCACGGCTCGCTGTTTAATTACTGCCTATGTAACAGACAATTAGTCCTTAGTTTCTGTTTCATTGACAATAGGTTAACCTAATTTTAAAAAATGTTTATAGGCCGTAGATGGAGAAGTACTCACCAATACTTTAGTCTCGTATTAGCAGAAACAGAGCAAATTTGTTGTGGCGGTAGATTTACAATATCTTTAAAATTATTACAAAGTTTTGTTCCATCAGATTTTTATCGCCATCTTTATTTCTAGATAATTTAATATTTTCTTTGGAATATATACTATATTATCAATAAATCAAAATTATGTTACTGTTTTTTTTGTTATCAAATCATTAACGATTATAAGATACGTTTTCTTTATCTAGAGTTTATATCGGTATGTTATGGTAAAAATGTCGCTTAAAAATTATTTAAAGATTGAAATCCGTTAACGGCTTATCAAATGCAAAATATAAAACCGCTTATTAGTGCTAGCTTTTTATTAATCTGATTTATGAGATACTAATTTCTATATGTTTAGACACAATTAAGGTACGTGTCAATTACACACTTCAGAATCCTTACTTTTGATACAAAGTTACATATTACACTGCTATGTATGTATTTCGCTTGATGTTTCATAAAAAACAAGTTTTAACATTTGTTTACCGAGTGCTTGCCTCATACTCCAGCACATGCGAGTTCTGTGTCCCGTAATTAGCTTATGCAGCCAGTTGCTACTTGACCGTTCATTCTAAGCGCATTATAGCATAATTCCATGATTTGAATAACGCCTTTGGACATATATCCTATTATTATACTAATATAAATATAATATACTTAGTATACAAATAATTAATATATAGTATAAAAGAAAATAATTAATAGTATAAAAGAAATGTATAAATGCAGAATGCATTCCGTTCGTTAAAATCTCTTCCAGACAACTATTACGTGGAACATTATTTTTTTTATCTAAAATGAATAATTTCAATATCAAAACTTTAAATAATGACTCACAAAAAAATAGCTTTTAAGTAAAAAAAGTATAAATATTACATTTAAAAATGTTCTCATCAATATCGTGTTACTATAATGGAGTGTCTGACATATTGAATTTCATAGATAAAAGGAGCTTTTAGAAAATTACTGATAACTGTACAAATAAATATATTAGAAATAATCTAATGCCTTTTAACACTAAGGGATCCGGAGCCACATATTGTAGAGGTTGGATCGTGGGTTATCGACTCCATGTTATAAATCTTCCATCAGATTTGCTGTATTTTTCCTGTCAACATACCATCTACGGCCTTATTCATACTTAACATCGTGTATGTGAAATTGAGGTCAAGTGCCCATCGTCGATAAAAAGATATAAGCTAAGCGAGTTTGGTTTATTTAGATTAAAATGGATTTTATTTGAACCTAATAAATATTAGTTAAACAAAACTAGTTCTACTTTAAGCTGCGCATGTAACGAAACTTCGCCCCGAGGTCGACCAGGTTCTGGCCAAATGACGCAACTGCCCGAGATGAGTTCATTTCTAGACAATAAGTTACCTTCGCATTGTTAGATACTTTAAGTTCTTCGAAAGAGAATGAACGTAGATCTACAAATTAGATAGACCTTAAACTCTTTTTCAAGTTAATAGCCAACGTTTTGGTGTCTTGGCTTTTTGTTATCCTTAATTGTTACGCAGTTGTTATCGTTAAAACTTAATTATATCTATGTTGTTAATTTGTTTAACATTTAAAAGCTGATTCAACATTGTGTTCAAAGTTAATAGTATCTTTTACTACATTCTAATGAAGTGAATTACTATTATTGTTGAATCTTCAAATAATTGGATTTGTTATAAAATGCCATGTAACTGTAAACTAATACAAGATTTTTTAACTATTGTACATGTTACAGTAATCAAAGTAGTTACAACACCGTGACCCTACAGTGTGTTGCAAAATGTTGACATTGTTCCGAAGAACGTTTTATCTGAAAGCAAACTATTAAACATGGTAGACACAAGAATAGTAGCTTGTTTGTTGACGAGACTCGTTTGAATAGTAATATTTTTTAGATGAAAGTTGTATTATACCGATTTAAATATTTACATCGCTGTCTAACTCACTTTCATTAACATTATTTAAATTTTTATTTATCCTGTATCTATCTCTACAATTATAATCATTACGTACTAATAAACATCTTTAAATGTAAATTTACATCATTTACGTTTAACAGTATTCGTTAATCTTCTTTTACGTCAGATGTAAATGTTTTTTTTTAACTTTGTGTACTACACTGGCGTTTAGACTTTCCTAAGCGTTAAAAATATGCTAATAATAATGTTGTTTGTAAAATTAAAAGCGAATGATACAGACGCAAAAAGGTTATCGTCGCGACTTTCACGTCATCATGGGAAAACAGCGTTCAACAGTATCTGTACGTCTAGATGAAGACTTTCTCTAGCTACGTCAGCGTTATGATGTATTACGATTAGCTGTTAAACTTAAATTAGAGAAATGTATAATATATAAGAAGCTTTTATTTAGTACAACATATATGCTAAAAAATGATACAATTTAGCGCCTTTCGAGAATGACAGAAATTATCATCAGGTATAAAGAGAGACTTAAAAGAGAAAATTATCCCACCCACATTATTGTTATGGATAAGTACATGCACTTTTTACTTTTTTCAATCCAAGTAGCGTATTTAAGCGGCTACAAAAATAAATTTCGCATTGCTGTGCATATCTTTTCAAGTGACGATAATTTTTTTAATAGAGTCGTCCGATTTTGGTATTTTTTGTTGAGAAGACCAACTTTCATATCGCATTCACACAAATTAAAAAAATCTTTATGTCTTGATATTGAGGTGAAAAAATAGTAGAGATAGATTGAATTATTATTTTTTTACATACAATGAACTAAGTTATGTTCTAAGGTAATTAGGTCCGTTGATGCCAAAGCGTTCTAGTCTAGTCCAAATATTTTATTAATATGACTTTTTTTACTTAAAAAATATACACATACATCAAAAATATAATATGTGAACAAACAAAATTAAACGAAGGGTGGGAATAACAGAAGAGTCGGATATTGCACTTTTTAATAATTTCTGTCGAAGCGTTGCGCTTTTTGTAGTTTTTAACTTTTTCATTGCTACAACTTTTGTGTAAAGGATCCGCTGTGGAGTCACACTGAGTGGAAACAGCCGCAATCATCAAGTGGATCTACTTGAGCGAACAATAATTACACCTTTTTTGAATACCACTGCAAGTATTACCGTGTTGTTTGGTTTCCTTTGAACAAAAAATAAATTTCTGGGCACGTTTTCAGCCAATTTATATACAATGCCGAACCTAGGCCTCTCCCGAATAAAAACAGGAAAGAATATTCCGATCCTTACTTTACTACCTTAGTGTCGTTAAAGGTGACTAAGAAGCGAATAACTTCAAAGAATATTTATTTACGTGCTACCTATAAATTATCTTACGATGACATTTATTCAATTTATATAAAAACACACCGCTTGCATTCCCTCTTTGTTATATTATTTATATATGTCAGTTAAACCGGCTAGTAACGTTAATCCAGTATGATTAACAGATTAAGTTGGACAAGATTATTGGATCAAAGAAAGTTATTCTTATCTTTAAAGTCCATATACTCACAACTATCATACAAACAAACTACTTTTCTGTCCACAATGAATTGTACTACTTATCTCATCTATATTTATACAACTTGCTTTAAATGCACGAAAACTTTCTGTGATTTTCATTAATTTGTGAAGATTTGTGTTGACGATTACATGCCTCGTTGGATGAACTATGGCTGCATAACGTTTTGCAATGTTTTTATTTACGTTAACACTTAGTTATTTTGTGAAACAATGAGCAAGCGGAATGGCGTCACACCGCCGCGCCAGCGCCGCCTGCGGGTGGGTGAGCGGCCCCGCAACAGTGGTGCGACCTCTTTCCGCACAGCGTGGCAGGCAACCGACCGTGCCCGCGGTAGCTGCGCCGCATCTGTCACGTGTAACGCATTTTCCATTGGAAAATACTTTGACGGCGACATAATCAATTTTATATCATTTACCGATATTCAGACTCAAAGGCTTATATATTTTTTAACTACAACTAATATATGTTATATACGTCGGTGGTAAGTCTCTTGTATAAATCATCGCAGCGCCTAGAGAGAAGTGCAAACATTACTGTACCTCCATTTTGAATTGCGTTGTTGCTACTGATATTACTGGAGTAAACATTTATATTAAAATTGTTTTATTGCTTATTATCAATAGCGACAAAGTTCACTAAAGACAATTTTTTTACAGCTAGTATAAAAATTGTTATATTACATTAGTTACTAGTGGCACCCAAACTTAACTGCATCTTTATCGTCGGCTGCCATAATACAGATTGCCATCGTAAAATTATTTGCGCACAGAATATATTTTTATAAAGTCCTTATCTATATACATACATACATTGACATCACAAAGACATTGAATAAAAAAGAGTAACTAAAAATAAAATAAATTAATAATTATTCTAGCACTATACCTAGATTATTAACTCTTTTAAACAAGACTTGACATCTGTCATGTCTCAAAATATAATGTAGTGCGTACATCATCTTGACGAGCCCCACATTGTTAATAGCAAGCTTATCACAAATCGCGAGGTTAACGTTTTTCACGTTTCGCCGCTTCGAAGAATAAAAAATAGCATAACTCCGTTACTAACTTAGAAAAAATATATCTAGAAGTTAAAAAAAGCTAACATTACTCTTAATAGGAAATTGGATGGATACATCAATATAGCACGGAGCTGTTAATTTCGGTGGAAACTTTTAATTTTTTAAGTCAGTTCTCATGGATAAAATTAGACTTAAAATCGCAACTACTTTTAACTGGTGGAGCATTCAAATTATCTTGCAAGCATAACTAGTACAACTTTAAATTGTACTTAAACGGTTACACTGCTAATTCGATCAACGCAAAGTTTAAAACTTTGTGTTATACTTAATTTTACAGACATCAAGGATTTTAGTCCAGTTAGTGTCAAGGCTATGGCCTTTATTTACCCAATTGTTATTTTAACTCCACAAAACACCTCTTTTTTACAAATTTTATTTATTTTAGCGATCATAACAGATTTTATGTAATTCTATTTTTAACAACTTAACGAATAACCTTGAAACCATTTAGTTTATTAAGATCAGCTTTGGGTATACCAACCATTTTATTTTTTCCTAACTAGATGGCGCTAGCAGTTTATACGCGAAGTTTTCTGTTTTTATATTGTTTATAAAATTACACAATTTTTAATTAAACTTTACAAACATTGACCAAATTTCATTTGGTTTATTAAAAATTTATAAATACTAATCACATTTAATTTTCGTATGTTATGTAAAATAAACTTTAATATGAAACAAAAAAAAACTAAATACGGTTGAAAAAGTTAGGACTGTTTTCTAAATATTTAATTGTAATAATCTGGATGTAATCATCTAACAATAGAAAAGAAATGCAATGATATTTGCAATCATTAATAACCAGTGACAATAACCGACAGGCAATAGCATTACCCATCATTAACTAACGCAATATTAATGTTTCCACTTCAATGACTAAATTGCATAATTAATAAGACATGCAAACTTTTTGTTGACAATGTTCATTTCAAGAAATTTCTGTGAACGTCTGTAACAAAGGTTTCTTAATTACAGCAATATTTAAATTTGCATTATTTTTTTAATTAAAGTAGCGAAGTGACGGACGTTCACCGGACGGTAAATGATACGCTGGCCTATAAACAATGTGAGACTAGTTAGGATGATGTACCTACACCGTGCCGCAACTCTTTCTAAGTTTTTCCAGTATCTTAACTGGCTACAATACCATTCAAACAAATTAAAGTTTGCACTCTTTATCTTGAGTGGCAGAAATAGGCGCTGTACCCACCCAGACGATCTCCAGCAACAGTACAATAAGTAAAGTGTACAAAGTTTACCCAGCATGTATTAATTAAGAATTGTAAAGTAAAAGTATTATAGTACTTAAACGTATAATAAACTGTTACCTTACGCATAAATTAATTCTCATGTACCAAGATATAACATGCGAAAGAAAACTCAGCTCCAATACATTTATTTCTTCATTACGTAAGTTTCGTTTACTTACGGTATTGCGGTGTGGTTCTATTGCGATTTGAGGCCATGGTCGCAGCTCTTTGATTGATTGAGTATCACATTAGCAAGTGTTACTAACATTGTGAGACTTATTGAATTACATACGCTGGTAAATAAAAAAGTGCGAATTCGTTAATTTAAAACATGATATTGCTAGTCGTTTGACTGACTTTTACAGCTTAAGGGATATTTAGCTAAATGTTATGAAATAACGTTGAAAATTTTAAGGTACACTAAACAAAAAACCTGGAGCTTAAAGGAATTGTGTGGCGCTACAATATTCACTAACAAAGCTGTTGCTTTTTACCTAGAATTATTTCCTCTTTAGTCCTTACAATGCAGCGGAAGGTAGATTAGTTTAAAACTGGTTACGAAGAAATGTATTAGGTTAATACGAATATTACCTATAAAATCTTTGAAATCACTTATTATTACTCGTTATTTTAATTTTTAAATGCATCGATAAATTATTAATCAATCTTACTTATATATCTTACTCAACTCTAATAACCATTCCTAATCTGTTTATCACTGCGGTCTATATCAATACGAACTATCCTTAAAGATTAAGTCGTATAAATATAAGAAACTGTAAATTAAGTGTTTATGTACTTATATTTGTTACACCATGGAACTCAATGACAAGGTAGCTGAAGGCATTGAAAGCATACATGGTCGCTAAGAATATAATACCTCTGATTTGTATGACTGCCGAAAAAACAGCAATGTTTTTATGTCAGAAGATTGACACTGCTTTTTTATATTGCAATTAAAAACAAGACAATTATTTATGTGTTCCGTTAATACTTAGTTTATGGTCTTTAATCTAACTTGAAATTCTATTTTGGCGAGTAATCACAATATGTTAATTATTAATTGTGAAATGTTACAAAGATTCTATTTTCTACAGCTTCTATAGAAGATTAGCATAAGTTTAGCGAATAAAATTGTCATTATCCGACCGAAATATAAATAATGTTGTGATTGAAAATAGGTATAAATATTTTTAAGAGGATTAACAAATGTCAAGTTCACATGCAGGCATACATTCAGAATAAACCTGAATCATTCGGACGAATAGTGCTAAGACTCGTGAATAATTATGACTTTTGTTTTTATTGATCCGTGCTGGAGAAAAAATAAAAAAGTGTCGTGGTTGTTTTCTTTTGCTGTTTGTATTATTAGTACATTTCAATACTTCTTTATAGGTACTTCGATGCTTTTTCCTAAACCATTTATTTTACAAAATTTTCAAAATAACGTTTAATGCATGAACCGAGCATTCATTCGCGAACAGGCAAATAGCGGTACATAATTTTAATTTTTACCTTTGGTAACGAAGATATCTCTTAGTTAAAATAGACACATTATAAATTGTGCGTCTCATTGTTCACAACAAACAACAAACAACAACAACAATGCACAAATGTTCCCTCCGCCAATAAGAGTTTCTGAAATTATTGATGAATTTTCTTTTTTATAGATAATTCAGAAATACCTTTAATAATTTTTTTATTAAAATGTTTTTGATACATTCATAACAATGTATAGATCTTTACACGCAAATGCAACAAAGACACAATAGTTAAAAGTTGTTGCTTACATTATAATTACATGTAATAAAAAAAATGCGTTACAACCCTACCATAAAAATTGGGTGATCTTTAAACTCAATGAACGGTAATTGTTAGCAAGTGTAATGTCTGTGTAAGTAGCGAGACTACTTAATATTTAATATATTGTACTACTACAATACTTTAATACTGCTTGCATCGACAAATTTTGTTATTTTAAACTTATTTAAATTTAATTTTTAAAGAAAAACTCGTAAAAGTGTGTGTTAGAACTTGTTTTCTATAAAATTATTTTGACTTCATCTTTATATCAAAGGTCAAATATTTAAAACGTATAGATGGGACATGTTCAAGTTTGTGGTTGGATAACGTTGCGTAATCTTTTTTTTACATCTAGAACATTTGAGTGTCAATATATTTAATACAAAAGTCGTTTATAATACATTATTCATGTACCTAGTCGATAATCACCTTAAAACTTTCGATGATTGTGATATTAGTTTAGTCGTGCTCTCGCCGGAGAACTAATCGGATTGTTTCCATTTTCGTGGTTAATTAAAGTAAACGATGAGTAATAAACAATCAAGTGGTACATCTGGAACTTTAAGTAATACTAACAAAGACGAAGTCAATGTGTCGTGTTGGAATTGTTTCACTACATATTCGGATAATGACGTGGAACCAGTGCCTTTGTACAAAATTAGGGAAGAACAGCGGAAAAAATTTAAGCTCTATTCATTTTTGGCATCTGATCTGTCAAAACCAAAAACTGTGCCTTTAAAACAAAAAGTTAGTCAACATTTTTCAGTCGCTAAAAATTTAGATGAAAAAATATGTCAAAATTCGGAAGTCGCCCAATATTTACAAGAAAATATGGAAAGAGATGAATTGGAAAATAAACAATATCTTCCGTACAAAGTGACATCGTCTACTTCACAAATATCTAAAAAAAGTGTAGAAAATGTTTTATATCATAATATTAGAAAAACCTCTCAAAGTGGTATAGATAAATCTACAGAGACGGATATAAATATAACCATAACTAAATTAACTAGGTCTGATAGTTCTTCTTCTAGTAGTACTACTCCCGACTTTAGGCCAAGAAGAAAAATATTAGCTAAACCAAATATTCCTAATCGAAAATTAGATGACACAGATTCTAACAAGAGCGGGAAAAAGGACTTCAAATCTGTTCCTGGTGATTTTAACGATTCTGGTATAGAACCGGCTAATCAAATACAAAAATCTAAAGATTCATTGCTAACACAAGCAAACATTACTCAAAAGTTACCTGGGGCAGAAAACCTCGAAATTAGAGCTAAGGTATTTTCAGGTCCCATTAAACAATCAGGAACTATTCCTAAGGGTGCAACACGCCTATCAGAGCTGAAGATATCAAAGACACCCCTTCAGAAAAAACGCGAAGTATTAAGTACAGGGAAAAAAACTTCTTCCCCAGAAAGCACCAAAATAAATTCTCCTAAAACTTTGTTAGGAGATACAAAACATGAAGCGGTTATGCAGAAGCAAAATCTAAATGAACAATATTCAATAGTTAAAACATTACTAAATTCAAAAATATCTACCAAGCAGGCAGCTCCAATTGATATGACTTCACCTCATTCTGAAGAAAACGTATCAGTTTTATCTACAAATGAAACAATCAATCCAAAAAGAGCGGTAACCCTTAAGCAAATACTAAATGAACATTACACGATTGATAAAAAAATTGATGAAACTATTGCGAAATACGCTAATTTAAGTAAATCAAAGATGAAAAGCTTTAATATTGAATTAGAAAAATCAGAGCTGCAAACTGAGGCACTACAAAATAAAATTTATTCAAGTGACGAAATAGACGCAAAGCCTAAAGAACTATTTGTGCCTGACAAAAAGACAAATACAGAGAAATTTTTACCAAATGAAAGCACTGAAAGAGTTACGAACATATCTCTCGAAAGTAATGAAAATAAAGATTTTTTCAATAAAAATAATGATAATTTTAATAAAACTATTGAAAGACAAATTAAAACGTCAACACCAAAAAGTGAAAGCAAGATTTTTTCTACAATTAATACGGAAGTTTCCGAATCTGTTACGAAGGATATTGATGAGATCATTGAAAAGTGTGCTAATTTGTCTTTAGCTGATAAAAGCAGAAATACCGTCGAAAATATAAAAGGTAGTACTTCTCCCAATGAATCATTAAATATGCTGGGACACTCCTCAATTATTGGAGAAAGTGATGAAAAGTCGCTTTTGTTAACAGTCCATGAAGAAAATAAACTGAATACATCAGAAAATAAAATTAGGGCAGAAAATATTTTAATTAAAAAACTATCAATTACATCTAGAAATGAACGCACTAATTTAAAACAACAAAAGAACGTGTCAAAGATTCCTATTAAAATTTTAAAGAAACAAGAAAATGTCGATGAAACTTTAACTTCTGCTGAAAAAGTAGACAATGTGAGTTCATACGGTTCAGAATCAGGCTACGCGGATTCATCAAGCACCGTGCAAGATTTTAACGAAAATGAAGTCGTTAAGAAAGCAGTTGCAGAGAAAAGTGTAAAAAAAGACGACTCACCTAAAACCACTTCAACAAGTAATTTAAAGGGCCAACAATTTAAATCCTCTCTGCCGGCGATAAACAAGATATTTGAAAAAAAAAGTTTCAAAACTACATCCATTTCTAAATCATTAAATATAGATATTAATAAAGCCGGAATCAAATCGAAGCGATGGAGTACATTATCCGTTTCTTCGAAACCTCTATCTTTACAAGGTATTACATTTTTAGCCTTATTTTTTATCCTTATTTAGTTTTTATCTGGTAGCAATACCAGTTCAAAGTACATCCAGGGGTCCTGTAATAGTCTGTAATAATTACCGGTTAACATTGTTGACACCGGACTCGTAGTATCGTGCCGCGTACTGTTGTTCATTGCATTGAATCTCGGGCGCTATCGCGACACAACGAACAACAGGAAACGCGCGCTGTAGACAGGACGCGATAAAATGTGGATTTTGTGTTTAATTTACATAAAGTCACTTAATTTGTTCCATTTCAGTTGCGTTGTAAACCACGAGTGTATCAAACATGACCGCTCTAATTAGTGAGAAACCCGATCGTAAATATTTATCGTTTGAAAATCGCAGTCCACCGTACAAATCAGTCATTATCCGGCATCAATACAAACCCGTTAACATTTATGACATCAAAACCGACCATCGGGAGAAAAGTAAATTTACCTCTACTATGCGCGAGTGTTTAAAAAAATTCTGTTGTTGTTTTCAAACTGTGTCACGGGAAGAACACGATTCTCAAAATGATAATCCGAACTCATCGCTAGTGGGACCGATAGGCAGAAGTTACACTTTAAGTTCTCAAACTATGCCAACGCAACAGTCCGAACCAACAGTAATACTTACAAGAGCTATTGATTACGATTCAATATATTCCCACACTCAAACAAAACCTTTCGATACTGAGTCACTTAATTCAAATGTAAACAAAGGTATAGACAACGAATCCATAAAATCTACAACTAAACTTTTCCTGTCCAACGAGCGCGAGGAAAGCTCGAAAGATGTAATACAAAAAAAGGAAAAGAAATTTGAAAAAAGTGGTGAAATCAAGGAAACACATGCCGTGAGCCAAACCAGCACTCTCAAATTGGGTGAGAAAATGTACTTCATTCGTGAAGTTCTGTCCTGTCGTGATACATTTTTGAAGTCACTGGAATGGTGTGACAACTCTTTAACAAGGGGCAAAAGGTGTCGCCATGTCAAAAACGACGAGTGGCTTGAGTTGCAAATCGAGGGTACCGTGCCTTGCGTTGTTACTGCGCACGCACAGTTCCTAAATATAACACAAATCTTTGTTAACGATTTTTTCCTAGTGCACTAATAAGTTTGCTCTATGCACCTATTGATCTTCACCAACTGCACTACTATACAAACAACTAAATATAAGTATTTTACAAAGTACCAACTGCTTGTTAAATTACGATTCCCCTTGTTGAATAGTCTGTTTTAACAAAATTACTTGACCATCACCTTGTCACTTATCTTTTCCACCACTGTTTATTATACAAACAAATTTAGCGTCTACTTTGAATGCCAAAATAATAGGTTTTTATATTATTTAAGACATAAATATTTACATAGTAGCCAAGTAACACATCGGCAGGATTTCTTAAAAATACAACTTTTATTGATTAAAAGTAAGTAATCTTTAACTAAAATTTAAAGTTTAGGCCATGCAGGCCTTATCTATTTCCGTTAAACATCTCGGCGTCTGCGGTTCACAATAGCTGGATATTTTAAAGCTGTTTGTAGGATCGGTACTTGTACTAAAATAAATAAAAAAATATTACTAATTCCAAAACTACCCTAAGTCTCCGAAACATCTTGTTGATTTCGATGGAAGTTTTTCAGGCACATAGTTAATATTGTAAGGAAGTAATTCAACAAGATCTGTAACCAAAAAAAAAGACTTGATGTCTTTAACTATTATAAATCTGTGTATGTAATGTTTCTATAGCAATAAATGTGGTGCTACAGTTTAATAAGACATTCACGCCAATAAAGTTGGAGTAAATTTTTCTCAAAATTACATTTATTTCTTTACAGATGACGTTTACGCGTCGGACACTTTGTCTTCGGGCAATGCTACGTTACCGCGCCGATCAAGTTCTCCGCTGCCCCACGAAAGGGACCTGGACAGAGACAGATTTCCAATCAACCGGAGTGGTCTTCAGGTAAGAAACATTGGCCGGAAGAAGTGGCTTTTTTATACGATGAAGCGACGAAAAGAGAAGAACGTTAACAACGTGGTAAACGACACTCTTCCCACTACAATAAAGCGCTAGTTGGGATGTTTACCCAGCACTTTTCACTTATAGACTTCCAACGAAAGATATCTAAACCCCTAAATTAGTTTGCACTTTACCCGTAATATAATTTTAAGTAATAACACTGCTTCCCAATTTGGAGCACAGTAATATTGGATGACAACCGCACGTCGGGTGCAATACGCACTATCGTTATACTTCTGTGATATTTTGGTATAGAAATCTGTCACCAGCTTTCTATTTAATTATAATCAACAATATGCGTTTGGGAAACTAATCAAATATTTCTAATAATAATGACCAACTATTAAAACTGTTTCTCTAAATGTTTGTACATAAAAGCAGCGTAACTACAATCGCTACGGGCATTGTATCGCGGGCCACGGCGGCCATTGTTTTACGTTACGACTTCTTCTCGTTGCGACATGGCCTGCGAACGAGATTTTGCAAAACGTTTGCACTCAATACCGAATGTACCGAGTTGCCGGCTACGTTTAATATTGCATAAATTGGTGTTGACTTTTGTCAATGAATGATTATTAGATAATGTTACACCTTTATAGGTAATCTACTAAAACTTTGACGGCGACCGTCACCTTTACTTTTTGGATATGAACACTAAATTATCCGCAAAAGGAAAAATCTCATACGACATTATAGCCCTATTGATTTTGGCTTTGGTTTATAAAAGTTTTTTTAATAAACGTTGAACTACTGAATCGAATACAAGTACACAAAATTATTAAAGTACTATTACTTAAAAACACCTTATAAAAATATAGTCGTTAAGATGCCGGTTTAAGTATAGTTTGATGGTTTTGATATAATCGTATGGTAAAACGAAGGTTAAACTACATCGCAGGCTTTCCAACAAAATGCTGTAAGATTCATCCCTTGTGTAGTTACTGTGGGTAGTTATGACAGATATAATGCCCAATGCCACATGTGGTCGCTTGGCCTTTTTAATTGGTTGGTTTGTGGCTATATTTGTGCTAATTGTTATTAACACATAATCACATAAAAGTAATTACGGTTATTACATAGATAAAAAAGATTTTGAACACTTGCGCAGATTATTACAGAATGAGTCCGTTATGTTCATAACAGAATATTTTCAAGTACGATCCTGTATTGATATTTTACAAACGTATGTCACATTTAAATGCATTAATTATAATTTACATAGGATTGTGACTGTTTTAACTGTCACTGTTATGAAGTTCAGACTCATAGTTTAAACGAACTATATGAAAATTTAGTTTTGATATATTTTAAAAAGTAATTTTAGCTTCGAAATAATAAAAAATGTGATTATATTATTTTATTAAAAAAAATCTTATTTGCTATATTAAGATTATTGATTTTGTCTGTAAGAAAGAGAATTATTTCCGTACGCAATAAAAATACAGTATAATTCTATCAATGAAAAAACTTTGAATTTTATAAAACATCGCATCTCCATGCGACAGTTGGCCGAATGAAAAGCATCATAAGATATGATTTTTACACTGGCACTGTGTTAAATATCAAATGACAACAGATAATGCGAATAAATAATAATACAACGACGAGCTTGTGTTACATGAGCACTCGATCCAGTTGTAACACCGGAGAGTGCGTGGTTACGAGCTCGTGGAGCCGTTGTTTGTGTGTGCTTTTGTTTTTAGTAACTTGCACTTTAACCGTCAGTTCAGGTTACTTTTCGCTTTAGTTAAATAGATACTCGTCGAATGCAATTGTATTTTACTTGATTTTTTATGATTACTTTAGGATTCTAGTAATTTATCTATGTACATCTTTAAAACTTTATTAATAGATCCAAATAAGTAAATTAGGGATACGTAGAAAGATAACAAAAAATCAACAAATGATTGCTTCAAAGACTGTGAGTTGTTTTCTTTAGTATTAATCACTTAGAGAGCTTCGATTACGATCTGAATTTAGGATTAAGTTATTAATCAAAATTTATTATTATTGCATACCATAGCTAAGGCGTTTTAGAATTCTTAGATTTAATAAAGGAGAACAAGGTTTAAGTCTATTTACGTAATTAATGTGAAGGATTGTTTCGTGATAACAAAGCCAAATAATCATAATGTATCATTGTATTTAATGAATCCTTTTCAATTCCAGGCGCGATCCGAATCAATGGCATCGGTGTACTCGGGAGCTGGTGAGGGTGCGCGGGGCAGCGTGGCGGTGCGCGGCGAGGTGCAGTTCTCCCTGCTGTACAACTACCGGCTGGGCGCGCTCGAGGTCGGCGTGAAGCGGTGCCGCGACCTCGCTCCAGTCGACACCAAGCGTAACCGCTCCGATCCTTACGTCAAGGTACGCTATACATAGAAAATTAAATCCGAACTATATTTATACAAGACCAAACAGTGACAGTAACACCATAACACTAGCCGCAAAGCTCATCAACTAAAGCAATTATTTGAACTAAATTTTTTTTATTGTTAATACCACATACGACGTCGATCAACGAATTGTTGAAAATATCGATGATTCGTTGGATTGAAGTGAAAGTTAGTTGAAACTACTGCTATTAATATTCACCACCAATGTCATGCTAATTTCCAAACAGGTTTTTATACACGTTAACATTGTTTCTATTATATCATGCTGAACTAAATAAGGTAACATGTGAAATCGAAGATAGAAATCAGCTTGAAATTTTCCATAACACGTAGATAAAATACTTTAAAATATAGTATTTTGATAATTTATAATCTTTTCACGAGTGGAATAGTATAACATGAAATTTATAATGAAGTTTATCTATGTGAACTCTTAAACCAAGAAAGTGGTATCATAAACTTAAGGTAATTAGGTGTGCATGAAACGGCTCGACCAATTTTTAATTAAAAATGTCACGCACGTATGATCTCAACAAAAATTAAAAAAAGTGAGCAGCATTGGAAAGTTTACGTGTTTCCTTCTATTTACACTCAATTATAATTTGTTTTCTGTCCGGAGTTGTGTAAAAATTACAATCTATACGTTTTTCCAGGTGTACTTGTTGCCAGACAAGTCTAAAGCCGGCAAACGGAAGACTAAGGTGAAGAAAAACACGCTGAACCCGGTGTTCGAGGAAACGTTGAGCTTTGTGCAGCCGCTGGCCTCGCTGTCCGCGCGGACACTGTGGCTGAGCGTGTGGCACGCCGACATGTTCGGCCGCAACGACTTCCTCGGCGAGGTGGCACTGCCGCTGGCCGACGTCGTGTTCGACGACCCCGCGCCCACGTGGTACAGGCTGCATGAACGGGTGAGAGCTATCGACTACGAAAAACTAAAAAAGGAAAATAAGGATTAACGCCAGAGAGACTCAAACTATTCTAAGCAAACACGACCGGCCATCTTCAGCCTTTTAATAATATCTGATGAGGTCTACGCTTTGCCCTAATTACTACTCATACTTAGTTAAACCTTCTTAAGTTGCAAACGCACTTAGATATATCGCTCTGCTCTCAACTCTGACAGGACTGTTTACTAGTTTTTGATGATAATACAATAAAATTTTCTTCCACGCAGACGGAACATTTCGACGAGCAACAAGGCACTCGCGGCGACCTGATAATAGGTCTCAAGTTCGAGTCGCAGGACAACACAAGCCGCGGGAAAGGAACATTGCACGTTCTTGTCAAAGAGGCCAAAAACCTCGTCGCCACCAAACCAAACGGACTCGCCGACGTGTTTTGTAAAAGGTACGCTTCAATTTGTTGGTCGACTTAAAACTGGTTGAACATGGTTTCTAAAAAAACTTATTTAATCGACATTTTTGTAATATGGAGCAAGTAAACGCGAAAGGCGTTTATAAATACATGAAAGAATAAGTCCCTAAGAATTAAGTGCTTGTTAAAATGTTCAAACTTGACCATATTGCGTCAGTCGCTTTGATACGTAAGTTATCATTCCGGAAAATAGTAATGTTTACAGACACACTACTGTGCAATATGGCAGTAGTATCTACCTAAACGGTCACGGATAAGAAAGACTGGCCGTCAGTATTTACAATTGAATTTTAGGATCGGACATTAACTTAAATCATTTAGAAAAGAACTAAAATGGTAATGCAGTAATGTAACAATTTGTATAGTCTATATAGTCTCTTATAAAAACTTTGTCTGCAGTTATCTCCTACCAGAGAGAGGTCGCCTTGCCAAACAGAAAACTAACGTTGTAAGAAGGACTCTGAATCCGCGTTGGGAGCATACGTTTACGTACCGCGGCCTCACCATGCAAGAGCTGGCCACGCGGGCCTTGGAACTCAGCCTGTGGGACAGAGACAGGCTCGCCTCTAATGACTTCATGGGAGCTATTAGATTATCACTTGGAACTGGTAAGTTAATTAATTCACTACATCTGTCATAGATTACAATAATGATTTATATAACTTTATGTATGTATGCATCTATACGTAATTTTATTCAGGTATTATATGAACATGCGACTTGATGGTATTGCGGCAGATCATCTTCAAAATGTTTATCCTCTCGCCTTGAAATATATAGATAAAATAAATCACACATTTTCACCCGTTCTAGTATATAATTAAATCTATTATAAATTTTAGGTACATATATGGGCGCAAGTGTCAACTGGATGGACAGTATGGGCAAGGAAGTAGCATTGTGGCAGACCATGATGCAGCGGCCAAACTTTTGGGTGGAAGGCTCGCTGCCACTAAGGCCCCAACTCAACAACTAAGGAAATTTTACTGTTATTAATTACAGATGAAACTTTCCTGGTTGAGGTGAGCCAGTCGGCCACAGGTAGAATTTAACTGTTGTAGGGTTCACTCACAGTTACATCGTACCTACATGATTTGATACTCATATCTCTCAACATTCCATTTTAAATGTTTTTATATTTTAAATATATTTATGTAATATTGAATATTTGTCTTAAGTCAAGATGCCAACATTTTTACAAATAAATGTATCAACTAAAAGTTGAGTGTTAATATAAGATAGTATTTTATTTGTCCCGAAAGTCTATATTATACATACATTAATCTTAGACCTCTTGTGAATTGTGATCGATATATTCTGTACACACTCTTCACGCTTTCAACTTGTAGTACAAAAAACTAACAAAAAATACTTATTGTATGTGCGGCGCAGCTGCTGAAACGTTTACCGTGTAACATGTCATGGCCCTTGGTTTGATTCTGGGGGCCACGGAATTTGTTGGAAGAGTTTTTCGGATGTGCCGAAGAACATTTTTTTTATATTTTTTAATTATTCAATGAATAATATATTTTTTTTTCTAAAATCGTTTATAATTTCTTTTATACTTCAGTTTTATTGCAATAATTTTCTACATTGTCTTGAATTGATTTTTATAAATGTTAACACATGACAATTATATAGTTATTTTTAAACCATATTTAAGGACATGTTTACATAAATAGACCTATTGTTCCCACGACTGGCACTCGGGACCTTCTCTCACATGGAGAGTCAAGGTCATTTATCCATCACGTTGGAAAGTGGGTTTACGTTAACACTATGTTATAATATATTATTCAATGCCATGCATATTTAAAATCCCTCCATTGTAAAAAAAAAATAAGTAAATAACTTAACATAAGGTTAACGACAATAATGTTCATTTTCGTATTTATGTATACTGCCTGTAATTTAATTAGAAGTAACTACGTAAGTTAACGCATTTAAAGTAGAGTTGTAATGTACAAATTAAGTACTCATGAGTCTGTAAGTTTATGCTCATGCAAATTGTGATTTTTTGATAGTGTTAAGCTACATTGTTTTCTAATTACTTAGATTAGTGATATTTGGAATCTACGAATTGTTTTATAACGTGTTTGTGTATACTGAATTTTCGGCATTTATAGCCTTATTTCCGAAGCGAAACGTCCTTAGCATGTAGTAGATATATAATTTTTTATATGAATAAGAATCTACTTAACATTAAATAACTTTGAGATAATTATCACATTGAATTAATATTGTAATAATTTTTATACATTTTAATATTATTTTAAATAAAAATGGATCATTAAAAAATAAAGTAATAAATGAGATTTTTTATTTGTAAAGTTATGCAATAACCAGTCTGCACCTTAATTATTATATTACATTGTACCTTAATAGTTTCTACAGGGTAGCATGGAAGACGATTTCGATTCGGAAAACACCAAGCACACCGAAGACCAGGCGTTTAGAGTTACATTGCCTGTGTCAAATGCACAGTATTGCACCACGGAGTACTATCTATTAAAGCTATGAATTTGCAACATGACATTTGTAGTCAAAGTAGTGCCGTATGCTGGATCAGATTGTTTATATCCTACAACAAGTAATACGCATTCGGGCACATGCCCATGTGTCCGAATAAGGTCGTAATTTACTCCATTTTAATCCATCCAAGACAAGTTTGCGCGTTTGAGGCTAAGAAAATTCCATTTATTCTATATTCTCAATTCCAAAACACACCTTTGACCATCTCAGGAAGCATTGGGATTTTAGACTCCATAGACGGCCAGAAGGTACCGGAATCATTTGGAGGACAAGGTAAAACCAGCATCTAAAAAGCTCGGTGTACTTAATAGGGTGAAGCAGTACTTCACTGCAAAGCAGAGATTGCTGTTATATAAAAGGCAAGTTCAGCCTCATACGAAGTACTGCTCTCATCTTGGAGTGGAACCACCTATATGCCAGCAGTGACCCTTGGATTCGATACAAAACTAAGCCGTTTGAACTATTGACGAGTTTTTCCTAACGAGCTGTATTGAATCTTTTAGTTTTAGGAGAGACTGCTTTTTTGTGTGAACTACGGCTCTATAACGACATGCGTTATCATGAACTGTTTGACATGTTGCCCACGGCCAAGTTCCAACATTATCTGATGATTTTTCCTTCTATGAACATAGGCTTTCTAATAATTTTATTGTGTGAAAAAATAAACTCTACAGACGATTTTCTGTCCGTATGTTTTTAATGCAAAGGAAAACATAAAGTATTCCTAATGTACTTAAATAATTGACGGTAAAACTTATTAAATTGAAATGAATTTTCTTTTTTAATATCTTTGCATACCTATGCACCATTTTTATGCTTAAGATGAGGCACAACACAGACTATCTTTATGGCTATGTTGTGTTTTATATCTACAACTAACAATCAGTTAGAGCCCGTAAAATGTGTCCAGGTAACAAAAATTCAAAACAGATTTTGATGTAAACATTCATAACAGTTTGGTAAAAAGTTGTTATTGTAAGGATAACAAATTAAATTTTATTAACGTATGTAGATTATTTTTATCTGTTTTCCAAATTAAGTTTTTGTAATGTGTATCTATGATTGTCACTGTCAAGTTGTTTGATGTGTTTCAGTTAAAGTTTAAACCATTTTCTTTAACTTAGATTTAAATTAGAATATTATTTTGTTAACCAAAATTGGATCCTTTTTTTAACTAATAATGAATGTACTTTGTACACCGTTTTATATTTCCACTATATTTTTATTTGTTACTATAAAATCAGGTAAGAAACGGGTCTTTGTAGAGCGGTAACGCCCTTAAAGTTTTTGAGTTAAACTGTTTTGTTTTATGCTTTGTTTTAGTTTATTCAATAAATTGCTATCAGTGTTCCGGGACTGATTCCGAACAGCCTTTCGAATGTAATGAATTTCTTGATAGTGATACAAACTTAATACCAAATGATTGTGCGACGATTCACGATGCTCAATACTGTATCAAACACGTTGGTAGATATGAAGGTGAGCTACAATTGGGAAGGTCTTGATTCTGACTAATTTTTGTCAGAGATAACGCTTTTATCAATTGTAATGCCTCAATAACATGTTAGCAATCATCTGCTTTTTACTAAAACATTGTTTAGGAGGGCAGGATGATTTATTCCTACACTAACAAAAACTTTTTTGTCAAGTAACAAATTAATATAACAATATCTTATCAACGCGGTTTTTAGATTTTAAATAATAAAAAATACAGCTATTCAAAATTTTATTTTGTACTTGCATTTTGGATTTTGTACATTATCTTAATATTAAAGTACTCACTTTTAAAATTTAAAAATATATGTTATATTATTGTTCTACCTTTTAGAAAACCTGTATTTGCAGTTCTTAGTGTAATAAATGAGCACTTGTGATGCTAAAGCATGTTATATGTAATCTTTAAGATAAGCAACTAGTTAAACAACTAACTGAGATAATCTAACTATCAACTTCTGTGTTTAAAGTAAATGAATAGGATTCTTCTTTATTAATCTATTTTGATCTAGGTGTAGCTATAGAGTGTTTCCAATGCAATTCTTCTTCTTCCCTGGAATGTGGTGATGGTCTCATGAATTTGGATGGTGGATTATTGCAAGCAAATCCCTGTGATCATGTGTTCAATGCCCAATATTGCATTAAACAGTCAGGTTCTCACTAATATAAATAAGTTTGCAAATATATTTGACATGCACTTACATGTATATATCACTTATGTATGAATTGCTTATTGTGTTTTGAACATTGTGTTTACGATTAGCCTCAAGAATTCGAGATTATCTGCGAACTAATCATTTTGTCAGTCAAATAGCCAAAGCTATATGTAACACATAGTACTGGAAGACCCTCTAATAATTCGATTAACAATCTGGTAATGGTTGCAAAAAAACATTGTTGTAACTGCAGGACTGTACTGTGTGCAGTTCTTGGGAGGAGGCCTGTGTGTAGCTATGGAGGTTGATGATGATAATAATGTGTTGAAGTTTGGTTTATTATAATTTTAAAATGTTTAATCAGTTTCTTATTGCTATAACAATGGATTGAAATGCTTATACCCTAACACATTTGTATCGAGATATGCACCACTGTGTGTGTTGTACATACACATTGCAAAATTCTAACTGCATGACTCATTATAATTATAGTAGCTTGTTTTTATTTTAGATCTAAATGGCCATGCGAGACTATCTTAATTTAGTGTTCAAATTATCAAACTTGACTTCATGTAATAATTTTTATGATGTACTGGAAAACGTTACCTAAGAAGTTAACATATTAAAAAGAATGCTTTAAGATTAAAAAAAAGTGTTTTGGTATCTTTCATCTTGGTATTTTTGCCCCTTACATTTATTTGAAATAAAAATATTTTGAGATCCAAAAGATAAAATATAATACTAGTTGATTTATCAATATTTTTCCTTGTTTTTTTAAAATAAGTCATAATTTTCAGGTGGGATAAGTACAAAAAGGTTTTGCTCCTCTTTAGACATGGGCAACTACTGCAACTATGTGGCACAACCAGGAGACAAATTGGAATACAGGACTTGTATTTATACTTGTAACAGTGATGGCTGCAATGCAGCTACAAAATTTAAGATTCCAATAATACTTTTTGTATTTATTTTTCTCTCATTTATTTGCATATGAGGAAGTTTTTTTATATAAAAGTTCACATCTCTACCTCTTAATAACATTAGCCTTATTAGGCCATTTTAAAATTTATACCATGACTAAATTTTGGTTTTATTGTACAATATAATTTGTATTGCAGTTCTCAAACGTAACTTTTTAAGACCTGCAATACATTTCTCTTTACACTGATTTAAACATGAGAGAAAAAATCGTGCAAATTTTTAGGCAATAATTTTAAGGCATTTTTACATAAGATTCATATCACATAAGATTCCGTCCATAAATCTGTCCTAGTTTTTCTAATAGAAAGAAGTTTTTGTATATAAATATTTTTTGTTTCTAAATATTTATTTTGCATACGGACTGAGATTTATATTAAATTGACATTCAATGAGCGTATGTATAATGTTCAATATATAAGGTAGTTACAAGTATGCTTAACTATAACTAATAACATATATCAATAATCAGATTATTAATTTTTTTTAACAATAATGGGCCAATGAAAAAAAACCTGTATACATGAATGTAATGCATATAGTTATATATACAAATTACCTTATTTAATGTTTGTTTTTAAATACTATAATTCAGTTTACTAGGCAAGAAATCGGCAGTTCCACAACCTATTTGAGCGTTGTAAGATTATTTTAACCGTATCCGTATAAATATGGACAATGTTATCCACTTTACACCTAGTACCTAAGAATTGACTTTAGTTTATATTTTTACTTTAAATATATTTATGTATTAAAGGATATGCATTCCGTATTTCCGTCCAACACAAATGCAACATGTTTTATTTAATAAACTGTAACCTATATAATTAAATAAGAAAGTAAATGTTTTTATAATACAATTATATATGACGTGTTCTTTAGTGTGATTAAATAACTTCTACGCGTAAAAATACATTTATTTATGCCTTGTAAGTAACATGCAAAAACTCGTTATCTATTGACAACCAGATTACTAATCTATACAACTAAATAAAATTGGTGTGTGCAAGTCCAAGTGCATATGAATTTATACACATTACATATACCAATAAAGTTTTTTTGAAAAATTTTGTTTCTACCTGTCGTGTTGTGATGGTGTGTCGTTTCCATCAGTCGTGTCGGTGTGTCGTTTCCATCTGTCGTGACGTGTCGTTTCCATCTGCGGTGTGGTGACGGTGTGTCGTTTCCATCTGCGGTGTGGTGACGGTGTGTCGTTTCCATCTGACGTGTCGTTTCCATCTGCGGTGTGGTGACGGTGTGTCGTTTCCATCTGCGGTTTGGTGACGGTGTGTCGTTTCCATCTGCGGTGTGGTGACGGTGTGTCGTTTCCATCTGCGGTGTGGTGACGGTGTGTCGTTTCCATCTGCGGTGTGGTGACGGTGTGTCGTTTCCATCTGCGGTGTGGTGACGGTGTCGTTTCCATCTGTCGTGAGGGTGTGTCGTTTCCATCTGTCGTGTCGTTTCCATCTGTCGTGAGGGTGTGTCGTTTCCATCTGTCGTGTCGTTTCCATCTGTCGTGACGTTGTGTCGTTTCCATCTGCCGTGTCGTTACGGTGTGTCGTTTCCATCTGTCGTGTCGTGACGGTGTGTCGTTTCCATCTGCCGCGTCGTGACGGTGTCGTTTCCATCTATCGTGTCGTGTCTGTCATGTCCGTCCATTTCCGACTCTGTGTACATTTTCTAATCAATCAATCTCTTGGGTTAATGGCGTTTCCTTACACATTTTATGTATTTCTTTTGTTTATTTAAACTATAAACCATATATATGTCTAAGTATAGTCCCGGAACGCACGAAATGCCTTAGACTGGGGTCCTGCAAATCTAAATTCTAAAATATTGAAAACATAGCCTTTATCATGTTAGAACTAATTAGTTGTAAAGTTGGAGTTGGAGTAAGGATTGATACATTGGACATGATAATTAGATATATAGATATTTATTATAAAATATTATATTTAGATTATTAGAATTTGTTAAAAAATATTTTCGCCAACGAGTACAACGTAACACTCGAATTTGAGTTTTTCAATATAAATATATACAAAAGCATGTATGAATTAGTTTTGACTGTTATTAAAACAAGTAAAATGTTCAAACATTTATTGAAAATTTGTGCTACACGAAGCATTGATATAAAAATACATAATAAATATTAAACGCCTTAGCCACAAACTAAAATGTCCACCCAGCTCTAATAATACTTTTAGTTTATTTTAACTTAACACTAGTCGTTGCTTTAATAATGAGAAGAATGATGGAATGTAGAGTAATGCATTGTTATGTAAAATAAGTACACATAAATGCACACAATTAATAACCGATCGTAGATCTTCAATAAAATCCAATAATCTATCAAGATGTAAGCGATCTAGCACCTAGTAATTATAACATGTAAAGCTAGCTAAAAAAATATTGATCATACAAAAAGTTCAGATAACCTTTTTGTACATCTTTCATTAGTTTTAACTAGTTCCTGGCACTAATTTAGAATTCGTCTGTGAAAAAACATTTCCTCCTTTGCAAATTTGTTACAGCTGTCTAAAAAGTAAAGAATATATTTAAATAAAAAAAAAAAATTATCTATAAAACATGAGTAAACAGAAAGGAACAATACAAAAAATCAGACTTAAAAAAATCTAAAACAAATCACTAACAATGTCACCTTAAGACAAAAAAATGTGCTTTTAAAAACAGTGCTGTTCACATTGATTCCATCATCATCTCAACCGATTGATGTCCTCTGCTGCCTGACATATAATTAAAATTAGAAAATAAAACACTATTGCACAGAGCTTCTGTAAGTCTTATCATAATATAGACATGATTTCAGTTTCAAGTTCTTTAACACTTCCCCGGCTGATCGGTTTCAGGTGTTTCATTGAACTTTATCAAGCGAATATATCGCTTACAGCAGTGACTTGTGTTGATTTAATTGCTACAAAAAAACTCTTTTTTAACAATCATCACTACTTTTACAATTATCTTGAACTACATAAACAACCCTCTAAATATTCCCACTATTCTACCAAATAAACTATGGTTTTTAGAATATGAAGTTTTCTTAAGTTGTTTATCTTCACAGCAAGCTCAGTGGCATCCAACAATTCTCACTTGGCCAGCGTGGTAGAGTGAACAGTGAGAATGTTAAGTGGGCTGTTTGATATTATTATATTCATTTGATTTAAATTCTGTATCACCATGATGTTTGACTTAACTGAATACAAGATAAAACTAATCAATGTTCTAAAAAACTAGGCCTTAAAATATTTATGTCTATCACAAATGAAAATAATAAAATTACAACTAATTGTTTTTTAAAAGTAAACGGGTCATGGAATCATTTTTATAGTCACTATTACACATCAAGATTACTAATTGTAATAGAAATGTTGTCATACATTTTTAATAATAATAATATTACATAAGTGTTTATTTTATAGCAACACGTTTTACATTTAAGCGAGAAAATATTGGAATGACTAATTTGTTCCCTTATTTAATAATTTTATTTATTAATACTGTTTTGATTCTGCTCAAATAGACTTAAACGATTTAAAAAAAACTTATTCGTAATTATGTGCTTTTTCCTTTTATGCAATACAAGTCCAATGTAGATTTCCAAAATTTCATGTATTTCGTTAAAGATATTATTAAGCAACCGCTAAGCGGACTCCCATTGATTAGTTTCTTTTTATTCTCAATGAGCGTTAAAACTCGGCTTCAATATCACATGATGCTGATTTCCGGAATACAGTAATGCTGTTATGGCGGCAGATTTACAATATGGGGGTACCAGGCCGATACGCTACCACCAACAAAACTCAATAACATGTGACCTTGGAATTAAACCAGATAACGACAAAAAAGCAAGCGATTAGCTACCAAATCAATTTAAAAACATGATTACCAAACAAAATACCGGTAATAAATCCCGAAATTTAAAAGTGATAGGTCCCAGCTGCGGTATCACCGCAGCGCTCATTTCTGCCGCTAAAGAGTAGTTTGCAAACTTAACTGTGTTCCGGTAAGAAGGGTGCTGTAGCTAGTGAAATTACTAGTTGTAATTAGACTTAGCATCACGTGTCTAAAGGCGAGCATAGTGTGATGGTGTCATGTACATCATACTAGCTTACGCCATATTTATATCACGGGTGTGTCATTCATTATCAGGTGACCGTCATGCTCGTCTAGTCGCTTTAGATATACAAACTAAATTAAACGATTATTTCGAAATATTTTTGTGTTCGCCATTTAGAATGTTTCATTCGCGATGGCCGTAAATGTAACAATAGCATCGCTTGTATCAAACAAATCTATCGGCTATTAAATAAAATAAATTTAAATAACCGCTATTATCTCATTCCATAATTATTCATGAAATATAAGTATTTTATGTAGAGACCTAATTGAACATGTCTCCAAGATATTTATGGAATATTATTTTTCACTGGCAACGCCTCTATCACTATTACATAATGCAACATTAAGAATCTACTTAAAGTTCATGCAGGTCACGAGCACGGTACGTATTTGATTACTATTTAGATCAGTAATACCAAAAAGTCCCATCATGGTAATCCTATTCTCTTTCATCTTACTCTTTTCTTTATAAATTATTTATCTTTGTATTTATATATTTTACTTTATTTTGGGTCGTTTAGAATCGCAAGTCCTGTGTTCGAAGAAACAGTAAAAATCAATATGACTAACAACTCTAGCTTCATTTTAAAAAAAGCAAATAGTGACCGCACTCGTGTATTGCAAAGAACGAGCTGACGCTAAGACATGCACTTTACACATTTATGTTTATTACAAACACTTATAAGGCAACGTGTACACCTGCGAGAAGCAGAGCGTAATAATTTTAATTTGTCATGTTAAGTTTGTAAGCTTTATATTTTTCCCTAGATAAAAAGTCGAGAATTAATTGTATATATGAATGAAGAAATATTATATATGCTTATTCAAGCTATTCATTAAGACATATCAGAAAACAATATGACTGAATAAACATTGTACATTTGTACTTTTAGCTTCGAAAGTCACTGGTAAAAGCTTATAGATAAACGTTAGGCCATCTTTAAAGGTGCTTGTCCACTACAAGTTATTAATAAACATGAAATATTACAGACTTGATTAATTCCTAAAATAAGAAATCTGCAATTTTTTTACGCATAGCGTAGTGAACAAGCATCTTTCCCGTGATCCAGTTTGTGGTGTACAACGCCGGCGTTGTCGTTTTACGATTCTCACTGGTTATGCAGCTTGGCCTGCATCGCGGCGAGGTGCTGCTCCAGCTCGCGGACGCGCTGCTGACTGTTATGTAGCTGCTTCTTCACGATTCTCAACTCCTCGCCTTGCCGGTTGAAAGCGAGACGTAGCTGTATCGCATTAAATGTTTATTAACAACTAGACAGAACTTCGTAGACTTATTGTTCATTTAATTTTTTTTATTTATAGGTGGCGAAGAAAATCTAATGTCTCGATCAGATTTAAACATAACCACTAGTAGAATTTGCTAGCTGTTGCCACTTAACACAAGTTATGATATACAAATTTAGCTAACACTTGAACATAATCCTTCCCAGATTTCAGGTAATTGAAAGACCTTTGATATGAGGGAAGAGAAATGTCATAATAAAAGCTGTATTTCTTATCCAGGAGTTGGTGGATTCTCTCTTAGTCGTCTTTAACGACACGTCGGAGGTAGCAAAGCGGTAGAATTAGGTTTTACTCACCTCATGCTCAGTACTAAACACGTCACCCTGGTTGATCTGTTTGTAGAGCGGCACGGGTTCAGCGTCGCCCGCGTGCTTGCCAAACATCTTCTGCAACTGGTGGAACTTCGTCGTCTGATTCGCGCTAGTTTTTTGCGACTTCTCGTTTATCGCAATCTGACCATAAAAAATTTATATATGATCTCATGTATACTATGTACTCCTCTGAACAATATTAAATAAAAATAATAACAATGCAAAAAAGAACGAAAATCTTCAAATAGTTAAATTAAAGAGGTAACAATTTTAAATAACACAAAGCCACATTGTTCTTCTAAAGATATGATGAGAATTATTTATACTCATGATAGGTTTGAAGGTTGCAGTAGCTAGTGAAACGAATGTAATTTAATATCCTATGTCTCTGGGGAATGATTACAAAATGGTGCGAGGAATGCCATATTGGGATTTGGCGCATCATCAGGTATTTCTCTTACCATCCAAATACTCCGCTCGCCTCGCTATATCAATATAAAAACTGAAAGTAAGTAATCAAAGCTGTGTTGTTCAAAAGATGTTCAAACCTTATGGTAAGTGATACGCTTGCCTATAACAACGTGCCGTTAGTTAAAATGGTATACACTGTACCACATAGCCCTTGTCGTCTTGAGACAGTGTTAAGTCTCGTTACCCCAGTAATTTCACTAGCTGAAGTTCTTCAAACCAGAACACAGTAATGTTTGCACCGAACTTTCTGTTTAGCCCTAGTCGGTCTTTGGCAAAAGAGATCTACCACCAGTAACATAGTTGTATTTGGGCCATATAATGAGCAGACTAATATTTAAGAGCGTGCGATGTCGGAGACAGATACTCCGATATATTCGTTAAGATTACATAATGTTCCTATTTTTTCTCTATAGTTTAAGTATGATTTCAACCTATTAATGTTATTGTATCTCTTGTATATATTTTTTTCTCTCATCTTTTGTTTGTGCAAAACAGTGTAAATAAATGTCTACTGCCAGAAGCCTAATATGGTGGGAATAATCACAGGGAAAATTGGTCCGCTTTTACGGAAATAATTCTCTGTTTAGTCGCTTTTTATGTTCTGGCAAGGGTAAAATGCCGGTAGGAATAGGGTCTCCCATAAGTTGATTAATTTGTTACCGGTAGATCGTTCTCGTTCACATGGTTCTCGCGTGTCGGTTGCCAGGTGCCGAGCGGGCGGTAGTCAGGTGTCGTCTCGCGAGACAGGAATGCGAACTTCTTCCTGTTGTTCGCGTCTTGCGGCTGCAGCGCCGGGGCGTCCTTATTATTGGTGCGCGGCTTGTGGGTCGAGATCGTCACGCCTAGTGTTAATATCAATGCATTTTATTTATAATAAGTCACATAATATTGAAGTAAAAATTAAAGCAGTGATGGGCCACTTTGTACAACTACGCACTATCCCACTTGAAGGGACGTGAGTCCGGTCTCATTGAGCAAAAACCTTCGAGAAGCTGCAACTCGGTCATAAACCGCATGTACTCTTTCTTTGCGAGTCTGTTTATGTTACAATATCAATAACAACATTTTAAAATAGCCTCAATGGAAATAAGATTCGATTTTTTATAGTTGTCATATAAATCGCGAGAGTTGGTTGTTTTGCAATATCGGGGTAAGTGAAGTTTCTTAGGAGATGAGATGTCCAATAGTGGATTATCCAACAACAGTCTGTTCAATAATCTACAACTTCTGTATTTCTTTCTTCTTTTTTTTAATATATATTCTGCTCACTAACCAGTTTTCATGCTGATAAGAACAGGTGGTGCATTCATTCCGCTCAACCAATCTTTGGCGCTTAAGGTCGGCAGTGGAGCCGCTGTATCGGGATACAAGTCCTCCTGAAAGTTTTATAATAATATGGTTAAATTCATTTGGACAACAACATATTAAAGCATGCGTCAACATTACATGAAAAATAAAAATATCCATCCCAGACTCCTTCTAAACATAATAAATTTTATGGATATGTATATAAATATTTTACAAATAACTTTGACTTTATTCTTGTCACAACGCCGATTGTTGTCTGAATTCCGCACGAGTGGACCAGCAAGCGTAGCTAGTTATGTATATTGGAGTGTGTACCTGGAAGCAGTCAGACTTGCGCGGCACAATCATGGAGATGGGCTCGCAGAGGCCGCGTGAAGTGTGTAGCTTGTAGAAGCGGAACACCTCGCATGCGGCTGTGTTTACGCCGCGCTTCGGCATGTAGCCCAGCCCGCGCTGCACCCGGATAATATACTGTTATACTTGTATATGAATTATGTTGATTATTCTCTTTCTATTGCATGCTTTATGTACTTAATCCTGTTCAGGCCGACTACACGGCGCCGTAAACACGTTTTTTACCTTATTTCAGTCCTAGCAAAATTTTTATATTAATTTCGACTCGGAACATACTCCAAGAGCAACAGTAATAATAAAATAATATGGCTACGGAAGTACTACAGTTTCATTTTCAAAAGGCATTGAATGTGTTAACAAACAAAAAAGATTAAAATTATTATAATAATTAGGGGTAATCCATAGTGTTAAAGACTATTTCTGTATTTCCTATAAAAAAATCTTTACATTTTATATAATAGTATTTAAAATCAATTTATCTCGAGTATTTGTAAGATATACAATAATACATATTACAAAAAAGTAATTTGGTTGAATTAAGTCTATATTCATATCATAAACGAAGTGTAAAAAAAAAAAGTTTTATTTACTAGTCAAAAATCACTAACCTGAGGATTTCCTGAAAGGAACTGATTAAGGAAATGTACGTAAGGCGATTCGTCCACAACTTCATAGTATCTTATGTTTCCATCCCCTTTTCCAGCTAGGTAAACCTAAAAGACATTTTTTTTTCTAATATACAAATGTTTGCAAAGTTTGTAATTATAGTGTTCCCATTGCTGGGACTCCGGGTCTACTTTCGCTACTAGAGATTTAAAATCATTTATCAACCAAGTAGACCAAGTGCGGGTAAATTACATAATTTCACCATGTCCATGAAAACTAATGTTTTGTAACATGTCAGTTCGATACTTTTCTCCATCGGAAGCCCAAGTACAGCTGGGATTTAGAACACACGTCACGTCGAGGCGTATAATTACAATATTCTGAATGTAACCAGTAACCTGTGTAAAACTCCCAGACAACCCTCAACGCAACTCTACAGTGTCGCAGTGATCATTTACTATCACGCGATCCATTTGCACCTACTGCATTCCATAAAAAAATATTCACCATGTTAGTGTCGTAATCGTAATACGGGAAGACCACACCGGAGGAGCTGTCGATGGTCTCGCAAACTAACGGCTTCGAGAGGTCGTGCTGATCCCACACCGCATACTGACGGTCGCTGTAGCGCGAGAAGCCGGTCGTCAAAACCTTGCCCTGACTGCCGAGGAACGTACACTTCGAAGCCTTCGTACCCATGTGACATTGGCCCTCCTGGAAATTAGTTCTAGATAAAAATTCCATGCTCTGCCATTGCTCTGACAGACTGACTGAAAAGAGCTCCACAACGTGGACCGAGGATCTGGTGAAGATCTAGGGAAACTTTTGAATGCGGGCAGCGCAGGATCGATCGGTGAGGTACTTTGAAGAAGGGTTATGTAAAGTAGAGGACAACTATCGGCTCATGATAATATGCGAAATGTTTGTGTTTGGTAGCTATGTAAAAAAGATATTTCAAGTACAAACTGACAGAGAGCACGATGCCGCGTCTGGGCTCGATAACGCGCAGCTTTTTGTCCTTGCAGGTAGTGGCGAGCAGGGAGCCATCGCGGTTGAAAGACATGCAATAAATCACGTCGCTATGGCAGTCGATCACCTTCACCGCTTCGCCCTTGCCTACGTCCCACACTATTATCTGCAGAAACACACAACAAATAATTAAAAACCGTATACGGAACAGATATAACATGTAACTCGAGAATTTTCGTATTATATAAAGTGTTATTTAGACACACAGCTTATGGAAACTGACAACTACTATAAATGAAAACTCAAGAATTCTGTGACTTATCGTCACAGAATTGGTTTTGCCGGCGTTTTAACACTTTTAAATTTGTTTCTCTAGTAGGAGGGCAAACACCGGCCAGGTAGTCGGATAACCTGGTGTAAATCTGAGGGACTCATCGGATACCGGTGGCGTCAGTTCGGTCGCGCTGGAAAACGATTGGAAAGGGCCAATGCTCAGCAGACTATTCAATATTCACTCGCAAATAGTTACTAAAAGAAAATGGATTGCAAAATAAAAGAAAATGAAATGAAAATAGGCTGAAATGATAATAATGAATAAACTTATATAAATATTCCATCAATAAAATTCTAATCTGTTCTAATTTTTGGCATTGTATCTAATGGAACTACTAAAATAACAAGACTTAACATTTTATATTACAAAGCAACGAGCAAAATGTGATGCAGTGTATATCGTTCTGACAATCGCCGCATTGTTACGGACGGGCGAATCACTTATCTAGAGGCGAACGTTTTACGCGTCGAATAAAAAAAATGTTAATCTGTATAAAATATACGAAACATGCCGTAGTATCGCCATATAACTATCAATAGCGGTGACTAAGCAACGAAACGCGAACTAGGTAATCAATTCATTTATCATTCAATTAGCACGCAACGCGATGAAGTCCATTTAACTACGAATTGCCAATTATATTCGCGTGTTAAACAACATTTAGATTTTTTCCGTTAAAATGCGACAAACGTAGTATAGTTTCACATATGACCAGCTGTATTCATGTTAGTAACGTTAATTACATTATCATTTCAGCCTATTGATGACCATATGTTACTGACCAAATAATCGAAGCCAGCGCTGAGCAGGATGTTCTCAGCGGTGGGGTGCCACTCTATATAAGCCACACGCCGTTTGTGCCCGTGCAGCTCTACAAGCCAGTCGGTCAAGTGCATGGAGAGCCCCCCGTCCGGGATGTGCCATAGCTTCACCTGAAATACGCAACAAAAGTTTACAACACTAACATAATGTGTACGTAATTGCTAGTTGTTTTTGAAGTATTGACTATTTTTAACAGGCGTCACATTTATATAGGCAGACGTATAACTTACCATCAGGTGAAATTACAGCTTGGTTAGTCGTTACGTTAAAAAAAAAATGGGCATTGTTTTCCGTCACTTATAAATAACATGTGGAAGCTGATCATTTTATATATCTCTTGGTTTTTCTTCATTTTATCAAAGTTGTTTACGAACATATACATTGCATTTATATCTTTGTTATATAGAGTGCTCTGAATAACAATTGACACTTAGTCCGATGATCAAAATGGGTTTTGTAAATTTAAATAAAAGGAAAATATTGAAGCACTATGTATGAATGCCTAAATGACGGCTTTGTATCGATTTGTATAGTAATGTATTTTCTGGATTTATTCAAAATTAGCAGTTTTAATTTTAGTTTTATATTTACTTCTAGCTAAAACATATTTAATCTGTAAACATGACGTGATATGTAGGGGACTACCCTCACACTCTCATTGACCCACAGGTCATACAGGCCAACGTGATATACAAGATTTATAATCACGGACGTCGGATATATTACTAGTACACGTAAACTCTTTTATATTCTATTTTAATATTAATCAAAAACTATTACCAGTTCAAGGAAAACTGAAAAAAAAGCACAAGCTTGTGTAATAACATAACTGCTAGAATCTTATGAGAACAAAGTAATTGCTCCAAAGTTACATGTGTAAAAAAATATACCAGGAACAAGAGGCGGGTAAATCCGCGTGAAAACAATGGGCGTTACGTATCGACGACACTTGTTTGGTATTACATATAAACAGGTGAAAGTGTTTATAAAACATTACAGAGTACAATTTAAATCTATCACAAATTAAATAATACTTGGTCAGCATTATTAGTTACTGATTAATTATTTCGTTTAATAAGTTTACGTATTATAGTATTTTTATACTTCATCTACCTTTGCATTTCCTCACATTCTAGGTTGACGGGTAGAGAATGCTCATAGGTATTAAGCCGCCTTTGGTAACATAATTTTCGTATTCCAATAAAGATTTTAAATAAATGAAATATGTGTGGAATTGTTTGGTATGTCCAATGGACGTCTATCGACCGATGATTATGATGAATGAATTTTATCTTAACTATTTTTACAACTTAATTGCTATGCGACATTGGATGGTTTTAATGTGTGACAAGAGCTTTTTTTAAATGATTTTTAGTAAAGCCTTGAACATAATCAGTAATTTCACAACTCATTGTAATCTTAAAAAAAAAATAATGTACATATATGGCAGATAAAATCTGTGTGTAATTAACAATTCGTTTATTATATCTAGACATGTGAAAACCTTTAATTCACATTTCAATCTAGATATAAGCTACCGTACAACAAGCTATGGTTTCATAACACGTATGAATTAACCGCACATTTTAAGGATTCAGGATTTTTGCAGGAGTCAGCTAGTCGCTTAAGAAATAGACTTTATCAGAATAGAGTAATATTTTACCGTGCAGTCGTCGGAGCACGAGGCGATGATGTTGTCGTTGAACGGGTTCCATTTGATGTCGAGGACCGGGCCCTTGTGGCCGGTCACGCGGCTCGCATTGAAGTCCAAACGACCAGTCTATAAATAAAATTATACATTGATTGCTGCACTTTTTTGGTATCGTAAGAAGCACAGGTATCTTTTGAAGATAAGGAAAAAGGGTGGTAGCCAATTGTAGGTGATTGATGCCCTTAATGCTTTAAAAATGGCACTGAATTCCTCTAACTAAAGCACATATAATTAAAATGTACTATTATTTATTTATTTATTTATTTATTTATTTATTTATTTATTTATTTATTTATTTATTTATTTATTTATTTATTTATTTATTTATTTATTTATTTATTTATTTATTTATTTATTTATTTATTTATTTATTTATTTATTTATTTATTTATTTATTTATTTATTTATTTATTTATTTATTTATTTATTTATTTATTTATTTATTTATTTATTTATTTATTTATTTATTTATTTATTTATTTATTTATTTATTTATTTATTTATTTATTTATTTATTTATTTATTTATTTATTTATTTATTTATTTATTTATTTATTTATTTATTTATTTATTTATTTATTTATTTATTTATTTATTTATTTATTTATTTATTTATTTATTTATTTATTTATTTATTTATTTATTTATTTATTTATTTATTTATTTATTTATTTATTTATTTATTTATTTATTTATTTATTTATTTATTTATTTATTTATTTATTTATTTATTTATTTATTTATTTATTTATTTATTTATTTATTTATTTATTTATTTATTTATTTATTTATTTATTTATTTATTTATTTATTTATTTATTTATTTATTTATTTATTTATTTATTTATTTATTTATTTATTTATTTATTTATTTATTTATTTATTTATTTATTTATTTATTTATTTATTTATTTATTTATTTATTTATTTATTTATTTATTTATTTATTTATTTATTTATTTATTTATTTATTTATTTATTTATTTATTTATTTATTTATTTATTTATTTATTTATTTATTTATTTATTTATTTATTTATTTATTTATTTATTTATTTATTTATTTATTTATTTATTTATTTATTTATTTATTTATTTATTTATTTATTTATTTATTTATTTATTTATTTATTTATTTATTTATTTATTTATTTATTTATTTATTTATTTATTTATTTATTTATTTATTTATTTATTTATTTATTTATTTATTTATTTATTTATTTATTTATTTATTTATTTATTTATTTATTTATTTATTTATTTATTTATTTATTTATTTATTTATTTATTTATTTATTTATTTATTTATTTATTTATTTATTTATTTATTTATTTATTTATTTATTTATTTATTTATTTATTTATTTATTTATTTATTTATTTATTTATTTATTTATTTATTTATTTATTTATTTATTTATTTATTTATTTATTTATTTATTTATTTATTTATTTATTTATTTATTTATTTATTTATTTATTTATTTATTTATTTATTTATTTATTTATTTATTTATTTATTTATTTATTTATTTATTTATTTATTTATTTATTTATTTATTTATTTATTTATTTATTTATTTATTTATTTATTTATTTATTTATTTATTTATTTATTTATTTATTTATTTATTTATTTATTTATTTATTTATTTATTTATTTATTTATTTATTTATTTATTTATTTATTTATTTATTTATTTATTTATTTATTTATTTATTTATTTATTTATTTATTTATTTATTTATTTATTTATTTATTTATTTATTTATTTATTTATTTATTTATTTATTTATTTATTTATTTATTTATTTATTTATTTATTTATTTATTTATTTATTTATTTATTTATTTATTTATTTATTTATTTATTTATTTATTTATTTATTTATTTATTTATTTATTTATTTATTTATTTATTTATTTATTTATTTATTTATTTATTTATTTATTTATTTATTTATTTATTTATTTATTTATTTATTTATTTATTTATTTATTTATTTATTTATTTATTTATTTATTTATTTATTTATTTATTTATTTATTTATTTATTTATTTATTTATTTATTTATTTATTTATTTATTTATTTATTTATTTATTTATTTATTTATTTATTTATTTATTTATTTATTTATTTATTTATTTATTTATTTATTTATTTATTTCTCAATTCAAAAAACAATATGATCTTCAGTGATAACGAGAAAGAAGATGGTGAATCATGCTCGCTCAGCATACATGTGATAACAACCAGAACACAGTAATGATGTTATGGCGGCAGATTTACAATATAAAGGTTATCAAACTAGCCAAGCGGATTCTAAAAAACCCAAACAGCTGCAAAACTCTATTGCATGTGGTAAAATAAACATAGAAGTAGGTTTAATTAATAGACAGTTTTATAACAAAATAATCGAACCGACTATCACATCAAGTTACATAAATAAGTTTCCATATGTCACACGATAATGTATTATTTTTTGCTGTCCTTTTGATCCTGCATGATGTCAGCTGAGACAGGACTTTAATATTATATTAGTCGGAATATTTAGATGCTAGATTTAACAGAGTCAATTGTCCAATTGCTTACATCACGTGGGTGCACCGCGTCGCGTCGGGGAACTGCAATGTATTCTTTCTATGAGAATACATCCTAGTGCCGTAAGACACCAAACAATGAACAAAAAAACGTATCAAATTAGAATTATCATAATTAAATAGATATTAATTTCAATTCCCTTTTTTTTAAAACTATGTAAAAAGTTTTAAACAAAACACAGTTCACTTGAAAGCTCCTTATTAAAACATGTATTTTTTTCTATTTCATCTATAAATGTAATGTTTACTATTGTGTTAGGAATTATTTAAAAATTATAATAAAAATTCAAGTTAAAACTTTTTGGAGATGTTTGAAGTAAACAGTATACTGCCGCTTTAATGAATTTTAACTGGTAACCGTAATTACTGCATCTTAGTTCACATGGCACTCGTATTCAGACAATTTCTCGTGTATTTGCTTACCGCTGGTGATATAATACACAGCATTCGCAAAAATACATAGAAAAATAATTTAAATGAAAACTTGATTAAAGCGTATATGTAACAGTAAAGCATATGTTGTGGTTGGTTCTCATTGCTCTACTGTATTACAAATTAACTTCAATTCTACCTAGACATAATATATTTTCGAGAAGATATGCATATAATGCATTATAACAATTGTGGAGCTATTACTTTTTATGAACTGTCCTTAAATTGACTAAGTAATTTTCACATAAATGCAATATTTACTGCTTCTTATACTCTTAGAAAATGTGTACTGATGGTATAAGGCAAATGTATGAAACACTAATAACTCATAGACACACACTCATAACACGATGAGGCAGGTTTTGAGAAATATACACCAGAGAGAAGCAACAAAAATATATAAGTAAATTGAGACCCTCTTATTTGTGGTCGGTTAATAAATAAAGGCGAATGTTTGTTAATATACGTAATTGTTTAAACTATTATAGCATCGCAAGTCGTAATACATAGAGCATTCGTTACGTAATAACGAATATAAAACAATTGCGAAACATAACTAGCAACCGTATAATTCAAATAGAACGAGGATTGCAATTGTACACTGGAGCGATGTTAAAAAAAGTTGATAAGTGTAATTTTTAAGCAATTACGCTAAGAAATTGCGTCATAATGGCTCGCTGCCCGACAACTGCGATCACTATCGAAACAATCGCGAGTTTAAACAATTTTTGTCTTTACATTCGCCACATTCATGGATTGTTTAATAAAAATTACTTTCACTATATACAAACTACATAAATTATTCATGTTTTACTTAATAAAAGAAATTTTTTTCATACTGTTTAAATGGGTAAAAAACAGGCCTAAAAGTAAATTAATTTAAACATGAAACATATCAATGTGCATATTCAAAACTTTACAACTCCGTTACTGATTATCGCTCGCATTTAAAGCTTTGTACTAACTAAAAAGCTAACAAAATTTATTATAGGGAATGTAGCGTACATGAATTGTAAATAAACTTTTAGAAGCAAACAATTAGAATGTATGTACCGTCATCATTATTATCAGACAAGTGTCCATCTTGTCTTACGCTCAGTATTAAGCATCAAACCATTCAAATTCTACGACTCTTAGTCGCCTAATATAAACGTTTAATAGCTCACAGTTTTATGGAGCGCTCATAAAAAATCAATACACAATAACAGGGTCCTGATAATACACAAGCACGTGTAACGCTGATTCTTTATCAGATCGATCGCTGTCGTATATAGAGTAATATTGATTTTATCCATAAGAAAAGTCAAAATGGAAATGCTATATGTTTTAAAGTGATTAGATTTCGAAAAAATATTTATCGAGAGCCTATCACATAGAAATTCAATACATTAAAACAACTTGAGAGATGATATATAATTTTCCCATGGTACGCAGAGAAAACAAGTTATGAAGATTATGCTTGACCTTTATACCATTGGGTTTTATATTTGTTTTTTGTGCTTTATATAACTTTTACATGATCATCAATATCATTTTACAATATTAATATGATTCCTAAAAGTAAATTATTTATTTTTAGCAAAAGTAAAGGTAACATTATGCACAATTAAGTGTAGTATTTAATAGTTTGTATGGACGGCATTAGAACTCACGGAGTCAAACCACTAGAAGACTGCTTGTTATCTAACAAATTACAGCAAACAAGTCCTTCAAGTCAATTAAGTGTAATTTATAACACGTTTTTTCTGAGATTACTGCAATTATATATTTTTTAATTGGTTATCTATTTCCTTTGCCCATTTTACTTTCTAGCTCAATTTCGTTAGGCATGTCAATACTTTCACTTAATTAATATTAAGAAACATTTGATATAAAACAAAACTTGTTCATCATCCTTTCATATATAGATAATAGACAAAAAAGCTATAGAAAAAAGCAGCTTAGTAATTAAATCGCGAATTCTATCTAAAACTAAAATTTATAGAACTAGAGACTATTAGGCTAAACGCTAGATCCATATTTAATTTTTTCGTATAGTTATTTTATTAATCTACTGTTAGATAAGTGATAGATTAATGCACAGAAAGGTTAAATCGATCATACTTAATTAATTTTATAAATGCTTAAGATTACGTTATGTAAACCACACTCAAATATAAGTGTAACAAAGTCGTATTCATCTGAAAATGTAATCACAGTGGAGCCGGTTTGTAGTTTTCAGGTAAACCTTCTACTATGACAAAACGAAATGATGTCAAATGTTTTTAACAGCAAGTATAGTGCTATATAAAAAAAACCAGTTATTTTTGATATAAAAGAAACAGTAATGGAAGTAATAATCGACACAGAAAGAACATCTGCTACTATATGAGGAACATCATCATTTTTTGTGGACACAAACCCCATATGTGGTTGCCTCTGAGTTAATAATCATTTACATCAATAGTGTAGCTTTGTTTAGAAAGAGGTGATCGAATCTAAGTACATACTGACTAAAACTTTTACTTTGATAGACATTCACAAATTACGGTATCTCCTGAACAGCCTTTTACGATGTATTCGCTGATATAAAATGGGTCGTAATCATTAAACGGCGAACAAGGGCAGTAACCCAGTTCGATATCGTGCCAGCACATTGTACTCGGGGTTGAGTCCGTGGCATGAGTACTTGCACATTGAGTTATTTGTATCGATCCTCCATATATCACAGCGGTAAGAGACGCAAAATAACGGCCTTATCGATAAAAATACTGAGTATCTTGCTTATACTGTGTTGGCAAACGATAAATATTAAAATGACCTTGTTACATAAATTATTCAGTATAAAACTTAATTTAAAAACCATTTTTTGTCATTAAAACCTGAAACTGGCTTTTTGATATTAAGTTAAACATTACTTATGCATTATACTTACGTTCTGTTTGCGATGAAGGTCGTGTGATGGATTCGAACTCCACATGCCAATATTTTATTATAATGATATTAAGGTTTTAATAAAAAAATAGATTATAATCTATAGAATATAATAGTAAAACCCTTACCAGTAATTGCCAACAAATACAAACATTTTCACTTTATATGTTTATTTGTTGGTATCAGTTAATGTTGTTGTAGCATTAAAATTTTAAGCTAATATCGATAATAAAATGTTACTCACATGATCCAAGGGCAGCACAAGAAACGCACCGCCGCCAGCGACCTCTGTGACGATGGCCACAAACTTGGGGTTGACCGCGCAGAAATTTGAGTCGTGGGCGTTCCTTGTTATCTTAATATTATCGTAACATCTTTCACGCTTGAATGAAACACCGTATACATGTCGAAACTTTGAACTCCTCACTCCCCTGAACCACACCTACAAATTGACAAATAGTGTACTGGTAACATATTTTTTTCACAAGTTCATATTGTATAGTACATATATTAGTTTCAAAGGAACGAAAGTCTCTAAATCAATGTTTAGAAGATTTTGTACGTAAGGTTTGGTAAGTCATACGAAAATATTTTTATAAAGATATGTCTATATTTATTATAAAGATATGTATATGTTTAAAGACTAATATTTCTTAAAATCATTTACAGAAAGATTGATGACCTGCCTTTTTACTGTGCAGCAATAAGATCATATTGCTCTTTATTAAACATTCCAAACCACAATTGTCTATGACAATTAGTTTCAATTAACTTGTAGAACACAAAATATTAGAAGCGACATAGAAGTATCAACAAACATCCGATGATGTTTTTTATTACATTAAAATATAGTACGATTCTTGAAAGTACTATTTATAACGAATGATATAGAATTAAAAAGGCTCATGTGCAATTAATGAAACATGCACGTGATAACAATTTTATGGTTGCATTGAAAGCCGCTGTTATAGATTTTCTAAGACATTTTACTGTTTTATCTATCGTAATGTATAACAAAACAAAATATTTCTCAAGCACTCCCGTAGCAAGCTCATGATAAATAACGTTGAAAATTTGCTGTACCTGATAGTAAGCTTGAAATAATACATAAAAAATAAATGAAAGAATACCTGCGAATTAGTCATGTTGGCGGCAAATACTATTGTGCAAAAGAACGCATGCACTACATTACAGTCGTACTCCACAACTATGTGTATACAGCCTGTGCATTTTAAAAAATAAAATCATGTACACAAGTAACACAAAAATCAGCAGCCCACAACATCGCGAACTGTAAAAATAAACACAACACCGAAATTTTCAATGAAGCGACAAACTGTAAGGTACACAGTGAAATAATAGATACGAAAATGTGGTAATGATATAACCGCTCGCTACTTGAATTACTGTTTGTGTTAGCCGGTTTCAAGTAGTAATCATGAGAATTATAATGAATACGGTAGAGGCGCGCGAATCGAGCGGCAGACGAAAAAAAAGTGAAAAGAGACATTACGAAGCCGGTGCACTCTGTGATGCTGAGAGAAATTTCAATTCACCGCACTAAGCTATAGTCAGACAATCAATTAACCATCGACTGAAATAAGACAATTCTGTGACGTAACATTTTACATAACCACTACAGTATTTACTTTCTAGATTGTACGCGTATTGAGTCTGTACTACCTAATTACGATTGATGATAGCTCTTAGACACCAAATCATTAAAGCGCTCCTTTAATGAAGTATCGTAAAAATTACATAAAATCTATTGCATAATTTTTATAAATTTATAAATTAAAATTAATCTTTATTCTCCTGGCACGAAACCATTATGTAGAAAATATATACCACATCTTTAAATAATCTTTTTGTGTGTGTTATATTATATTTTTTTTAATAATAATTATACAGTTTATTCTTTAAAGAGAATAAACGAGAAGTAATCGTTTCTGTCTAAACTCAATCATAATTAGACCGCGTGTATAAGTGAAATGTGCGAAGAATGTAAACTTGAACATTGTACTTTAACACGAAATTCATTTTGAAAACCTATAGAAGATGTTACATCTTCACATTTAATTTACGAAGTATTAATTCTCGATGTTGCTTTTATGGAATTGTAACAGAAAAACATGGTTGATTCTATGATGATGGTTTTACCTACAGACAATAAAAAAACCTCAGGATGATTTATATGTGATAAACACTATTTTCGCACGTTCAACGTCAATTTTGACGTTCGAAGCGTGAGAATTTTTTCTTATTAAAACATTGTTAAATTATAATTGCACAAATTTAAAATATGTTTACAAACGAACGACTTAAACAATCGAAATTTCTTGAAATGTCTAACAAACTGAAATCACCCAAAATGTACTCATCATTCCATAAAACCATTAATACACCATTACTTAAGAGAATCTTTTTATTAAATAGAACTAGAATAAACCATGGCCTTCTTTGCAATCAATAACTAGACATAAAAATCTTTTTAAGATAAATGAAGAGTCTCTAAATCAATGTTCAGAAGATTTTGTACGTAAGGTTTAGTAAGTCATAGAATTCAACAAAATTCTGTCTATGAAAAACATATATACACTAAAGTAGATAGAAATTTATGTAAAATAATTGAATTACTACAAATGTACGAGGTCAGTTAAAAGAATTATCATCAATTGCCATTAAAACATTATCATGACCCCACTAACAATAGAAAAAATTGGCCATGATCATTAGAAAAATTTTATCAACAAATGAATGATTTAGCATAAATTATATCAAAAACATACCAGCTGCTGTTCACTAATATATATACATAATCTTTATTTTTATAAATTCATTTACAATATTATGCTATTGGGGATTATATGATGCAAGTATTGGTCATCATACCATTAACTCTTTATCACTAATAAAACGGTGACGGGTCAGGAGATTCTTAAGTCCACAAAACTATAAAGAAGAAATGGAAAAACTTTCACATCTTGTACTTTTATAAAGTCTATTGAAGGCAAAGAATATTAAATTAACGTATCCCATAAAAAATTGTTAAGTACATACATTCAACTAACATTTCACAATCTAATGCAGAAAAAAGGTGTTTCAGGAGTAGTATTAAATTTAGAAAAATTGGTTATTAATTCATAATTAAAATAGTTATATATAATGTATGACTATACAAAAAGGAAAACTACCTAGTTTAAGAACTATAAACCCAAGATTGACTCACCATCACATTTAAATTTGACTGTCTTCTAAGCCTCATGTGATACATGCAGCTTGTTGTGGTGTTGATATCAGTGACATAACCAAAGTAATCAATATAGAGGTGCATGAAAAATTATTTCTATCAAGTAGATATATCTTTCAAACATTTATATATGTTAAGATTAATTTAATTAAACAAAATTATAATAAACTAAATATTGCCTGTTTAAAGTATTTTCATGTTGCATTACCTAAAAATTATATCATTAATTTATTATTTTACTGGAACTCGCACAAACTTCTTGTTTTAAGTAATAATGGTAATTTGATTTAATTTACATTTTATTGAAGGGAACTTAACTCAAGACGTAACATCATAAATTACTTGAAAGAATTTTTGATACTTAAATTTTTTTGTGAAATCTTGCTACTAATTGTAAAATAAATAAAACAAATTATAACTACTATAAAATAGCGTGTAAACAAAAACCGAAATACAAATTTTTCTAGCACACATGTAGAAGGCTATATTTTTTAAAAGAACATACCTTTGCGGCTGGTTTATTACAAGCTCTCACATCCACAAGTGCACTATTCTTTGCTGGACTCTTCTCTACTATGTTTATATCTAAACAATTAATTTCTCTTATCGTTTCATCTTTAACCGGAGGCATATCCTTTACCTCTTTAAAAATGAAACTAGGTTTATACTTTTTTTACACAGATTTCAATAAATCAAAGAAAGTATAATAGACGCTACAATGTGTTCATTTAAAATTAAAATAAATAGAGAAAAGCAAATCCCTACTTTTGTAAAAATCGAATGAAAACCACTTCAAGTCGGGATGACAGACTATAAATAAATAGCCTATTAAATAACGACAGTAACTGCTAGTTCATAGCTGCTATATGTTAGTTTCTTTTCACAAATGTACGGTAAAATGGAGTTTTTTAATTTTAAATAATAATTTTTATAGTGTATAAAAGTAGTATTTCCTAATTTGAATTTTTTTAGTCCAATGTATTTTAAATTTTTTTAATTAATAATAATCAAAATTAGCTCATATGTAACACATATTTTTCAAGTAGACGAAATATTGAAAGTAATGTTTTAATTATCATAACATAAAAACCTTATTAATTGTGTTTCATTACAAATGTAATATCAATGTAACTTTATTTTTTATTTATAACATAAGCAGTTCATGTTAGAAATTTGATTTAAGTAATACTTTATTATTGTATTCAATAATATTTTTTTCTCTTTTTTCGTGTTCATTCATGTCGGATAACGTATATAGCAGTACGTAGTAATTTTATAATTTTTGTTACTAAATAATAATAATAATTTTAGCACGCTAAGTAGTCGTTATAACACAAAGATTGATAAAAGATATGTTATCTATGTGGTTACTATTTAATTAAATAAAAGTACATTTAACAAGAGCAGTCTCAGTTTCTGTCTGTATTGTAACTATCCAATTAGATAATTACAGTATATCATCCTTTTCGTCACACAGGAAAGAAAAAATTAAAATCCTTACTATATTTGATATAAAGGCAAAAGCAACGTTCTATTGCTGCCCACGAGACTAGCATATACTATGTAGCTCAAATGTGGAAACTTGTAATGTGATGATAAAAACAAACGCGTGCAATAAAAATTAAGAATGACTTTCTACTTAGTCTAAAAACTACAAACCGTTATTAACAGTAATAAAAATGTAGTGATTGTCTATTTATTTATTTATAACTCTAACGTTTCCAGTGATTTACAACCATTGAAGTTATAAGTACTACGTACAAAACAGTAATAAGTTGTACGTAGTACTTATTACTTCCATGTTTACAACACCCATGGTCACGGAAAACCGGAGATAAAATCCATTAAAAAATTTGCTATATTAAATATGTATAGTTCGCGTAACATATTAGAAATTATTATTTTCATTGCATTAAACTGGCTGCGGCAAAATGTTTATTAAGCAAGTCCAGTAACATATACGAGTTGTTACATGTACAATGACCAATGAGGTCAAATAACCTAAAACACAAACATAAACAGACCTCTGTGCAGTGTATAAGCGTAGTGTTTGTCCGGTTTGTCCTTACTCGTGAGTGGGTCTTAAGCTTCACTCATATCTACTGTGCTCAATACAAAATTTATTTATTCAAAGTAGTCTTGCGTGGTTTTTGAAGCGACACGGTTGCGTTTGTGCTCTTATAATATCATTGATAGCAGTTCATCATGGTAAAAATTCACAATTTCGGCGCCGGTCCTGCTAAACTACCTGAAGAAGTAAGTTAAATTTTTAATTCAAAAACTGCAAGAAAACAGTGACGTTTTTTTAACACAATATATAATAGTGTATTGTTTCATTATTAAATTGTTGATTATAGGTTTATGAAATAATTAAGGAAGAATTTACCAATTTCGAGGGAACGGGCATCAGTTTATTAGAAACGAGTCATCGGTCACAAACTTATTTAAAATTAAATACAGAAGTACAAAATGTTGTCCGACGATTGTTGTAAGTATTTATTTTGTGTATTCAATGTTTTTTTATCTTATTATTAGTGGACAAATTGAAAGGTCATGATGCTTAGAAATGCAAGACACAAAAAGTGTTTTTTTTAAATCTAGTACTTATTTGTCTCGCCTATGAACCTGTGTGACCTGGCCATGGCATCATAACGCTCAAATGGTTTGATAATTACTTTAAGTTTTTTTTGTATGGAAGTTGTTCGATCGTCAGGATTTTTATTGCCGACGACCGCCTATGTTATATAGGTACCACTGCAACAATTATTTTAACAGATAAAGAGTGATGTGCAAATATAACTTTTAACTGTTTGAATAGCGTTGAATTAGTTACTAAAGCGTAAAAAAACTTCACATATTATGACAATGTGATGACAATATGGAGCAGAGTATATTTTCAAGTTTGTCATGGGGGTATTTTGAATTTTTTTTCGTTGGGGAAAATGTAATAATATTAATTTATTTTGACTAACTTTTTACGTACGATCTTTATGTACGTAAGAAGTATCGCCGAGGACAAAAAATTTCATCGGGGATCTCTGTCGTGTTAAACGTATATTTTAAAGAATACGCTGCATGCAAATTTATTACACGTATACTCACGTTTTTACTTAGTGTTGAAACTTTTATGATATAATATATAATTTCAAATGTAGTTTATGATTTCTGAGTTTATTAAACATGCACTTGTTTTTGTTAAGTAGGTAAATAAAGTTTTATTTTTTTAAATCATTATTGATATAATGATTAAAAAAGGAATTTCTTACTAATACATGTTTTATGTAAGGCAATAATTGAAAGTTTTTCAACGTGTTAGAATTTTTACTCATTGTTATCATATGTTGTTTTTTATATTTTGATTTTATTAAAATTTAATACTAGCCTGATTGTTCATTTAAATGCTCATCAAATACTTTCTGTTTTTGTTGTTGCGCTAAAATTGTCATTAAAATCTAAGATGTTTTTATACTTTTACCTGTAAATTACATTTTTAGAATGTCAAAATTGTTATTTTAAACGACCTACCACGATCACTGGATGTTGATGTGGAAGGTTGTTAAATAATTACTGATTAATTTTGATCATTAATAATAAAAGTTTTAGTTTATATTTATTTCTTTAACTGATTGAAAATCCTCGAACAGATCTCTTCATGCAGGTTATGGTAGTCGGTGAACACGTCTTCAGAAACCGAGTAGATTTATCCCTGAAATCTTTCACAGCATAAATCTGTCGACGAATAGCTGCTGATAGAAAACTTGTTGGTTAATGTGTAAATAAATATTTTTCGTAGAGAGGTGCCTAGTAATTACAAGATTTTGTTCTTGTCTGGAGGTGGCCAGGGACAGTTCGCTGCTGTACCTCTGAACCTAATATCTAGGACGGGAACTGCTGATTACGTTGTAACAGGTAAATCTGAATACAAAACAAACTTTATTCCTAGTTAGTATCTTTTCGTGTTGTTAAAAGAATTTTATTGTTTTCATTGTTCAAATGGAACAGTGCCAATCGTTAATATAAATTAGTAATCTAGCGTGTCACTTCTCATGTTTTCGATGGCGTGATTTTCTGCCTTTAAGTTGTAACAAGATTTTTTTAAATTCATGATTACTTTCATTTGCAATACAATACCAAAGTTCTGTTATAAATGCGAAAATATGTCTTACGACATGTTTTTCAGTCGCAAATATAAAATATAGTATTTTACAATAAATAAAATAAATTAATAATTTTTCAATGATGGAACGCATACTTCTCTGTTATTTTTTTATGTTCTTGCATATTAATTTTTCTTAAATTACAGGTGCATGGTCTGAAAAAGCTGCAAAAGAGGCGAAAAAATATGGTAAAGTTAATTTAGTAATACCACCAAGGGACCGTTACGCGGGCATTCCGGACCAGTCTACATGGAATCTCGACCCTAACGCCTCCTACGTACACATTTGCACAAACGAAACTATTCATGGTAAGCGCTGATATGTTTTATTTTGCGGTGTTCATCGTTTCTTAGCATTTTAATTAGATAATTCATTGTTAGTAATAACAAAATCACATTTGACTTTAGTTTCACATGATGTTAAGTGACAATGAGCTCGCCAGACTACTCAGGATGACATTTGATGACAGGCGGAATATAGTGATGGTGTTATAGCGGCAGATTTACAATATAAAAATGGTATCTAAGAATAAAACTCACCACCATTCTGGAAAAGGATGTATTTATCAATTATGTTATCTTATATCTTATCTATGTTTATCTTATAAAATATTTACAACTATTACTATTTTATAATTTACCCAGGTTAAAGTGAAAAACGATTTTGGTTTTTAATTAGTTTTCGTATTACTTAAACATCAGGCGAAATAGAATGGTTACATATTTTTTCGTATTAGCTTTTACGAATATATTATCTTAATAATTCACTGTTTAACATTTTAGGAGTGGAGTTTGATTTCATACCAGACACAAAAGGCGTGCCGTTGGTGGCTGACATGTCATCCAATTTCATGTCTAAGAAAGTCGATGTATCTAAAGTAAGATTTTTTTTAACAATTGTTACACTTTAATTTTATTTTGTTAGTCATGTTATTTTATATTGTCATGGTTATTTATTATTTAGTGTGTAAATATTTATACCACTACCTTTTATCGATAGAAAAAAGTCGTTAGGTTTGGTAAAAAGTACTTGCATTTCACAAAATTCTAATTAATTGTATATTTTTTTCAATAATAAGGCTCGTAAATTGCAGAGAATTGATATTGTTTGTTAAATGATGTCCTTGTCGCTGATCCTTTATAAAAAATACATTTGAATAAAAGGACTTTGCAGACACCTTGACATTGTGTATTGTAATTATAAAATACTGATATAGCTGTATTATCATTTTTTAATTGTTTCAGGGAGTATTAAACTTTTATCAGTAGTTAGCACACATTATCAATTGAAGTCGATGTAAATTTCAATTTACTTAATATATTGCATATGTATTATATTCGATTAACGAAATATTGCAGTAACAATGGAAATTTACAGATACTGTGATACATGCGCTTCAGAGCCTTAGAACTGCAGACTTCAAAGAAAAAAATAAGAATATCCTCTTTGTTTCTTATTAATAAAATGTTAGAGACGAAGAGAATATTCTTCTTTTTTCTTATAATATGTCTGCGCTACTTAAGCGTTATTAGGTTTTTTCGGTATTCATAGTCTTTGGACTGTGAATGGAGGATATTGAAAACTCATCTTCATATCAATAGTTTATTACAACTAATTTCTGCTGCGAAACAGTAGTGTGCAAACATTTGCGTGTTCCTGTTTGATGGGATGTGTAGCTAGTGAATTTACTGAACTGTACTATATTAACATGTCAAGATGACGTGCACAATGTGGTGCAATATCATCTTAAGTAGCATCACATTCATACGAACGGGCGTATTATTTACCATCAGGTTAAAGCCTTAAACGTTTCGTCGTTAAACAAACAAACAATGTAAAATATTTTTGATAATAATAAAAAAATATTACACATGATTTATGTTCATACCGCTTTACATACCCCTGTTTAGATTATAAACTAGTAACATTTATTAAAATAGTAAATTTTCAGTTCGGTGTTATTTATGGAGGTGCTCAGAAGAACATCGGCACTTCGGGTGTAGCTCTTGTCATTGTTAGAGAGGATCTGTTGAACAATGCTTTACCGATATGCCCATCGATCCTGGATTGGACTGAAACCGTCAAGTATGACTCCATACTCAACACACCACCAATGTTCGCGTAAGTAGTAACGTTTTAAATACTCGTACTCTTTGTTGCTGTTTTTTTTTAATTCTCTTTTAAAATTTGAAGTATAAAAATCGCCATGGGTTATAGTAAAATTCATATTAACAATATTCGGAAAAACTTATGAAAATGCAAGCGAATCGTGATTTCTTCTTTCCAAGTTTTGTAAGAAGTTTACCTTTTTAGATACTGTTTTCGTTCGAACTTTACCATGCACTTTCAAAGCAGCAGTCTCACAAGTGTGTAAACTTCAAATTACTTGCCTTTATGTAATTTCCGCTTCGATTTTTGACTCGAACGAGGAGTTCGATTCCCACTGAACTTTACTTTACTGTGTAAGAAAAACATCATTTCATTTTAACGACATTGCGGTAATAATTTCCTTTAATACTAATTTTTGCTTAATACTTTATATGTCGGACATTACATTTGATTTTTATTGGTTTTCGTCTCGAAGTTACTATAACAAAATCATATTAAAAAACTGGTTGTAACTGCTTTGTCAATCATACACACGATAACACGTTTTGCACATTGTTATCTCTTCGCTCAATTGATTTGCTTATAATAAAGTCATAGTTTTCGATAACATTTATGTTTTAAGTTGTTGCTATGTTATATTTAAAATGTTAAAATTTTTGCCTTTATAGTAAAACTTGAATCTGAACTGAATGCTAATAAGCAATATCCAGCAATTGAATAACTAGTTGAAATAAATTTGAGTAGAATTACTTTCAGAGGGTACTTAAGGATCGCCCAATTAGTTTATACTATTTACATTTAACTAGGTTCAACTCTTGGAAGTGTATTATTCAGGTTCCATTAGTAAAGGTGTCTATTTATAGCATGAACAGGTCGTTGGAACTGTTAATAAAATGCGCATGCTATAGATAGATTGTCTTCAAGAATAATATAGATAATGCGTCGTTCATATTTTTTATACAAAACCATTTTTCTTTTATTCTTTTTATGCTGAAACTCTTAAAATCGTTATCTTAAGATATACTGTCGATTTATTTACTACTTTATACATAAGTATTATAAATGAATGAGATTGTTGAATAACAGCAAAAAACAAAAATCGAAGAAAAGGCGCAAATCGTCTGGGATAATTATTTAATTCAACACTTTTTAATATTTATGTTATATATTTAAGCATAAAACCTATTACATATAATTAAATCAATGTACATGCACGGCATGCATTATTATGTCTATATTTATAACTTTACGGATAACTACATTTCTCAAGCAAATTAAGCTTCCGCCCCTGGGTTGACTGGGAGAAAGCTTGTGTTCAAATAATGTTTTAACTACCTTTTTATCATTTATACTAAGACAGTATTTACATCATGGGCCGAGTGCTCCAGTGGATCGAGAGGAAAGGCGGACTCGATAAAATGTCTGAGTTAGCAACGAAGAAGTCGTCGATGATCTACAAAATCATGGAAGAGTCGAATGGCTTCTACTACGCTCCTGTTGCTAAAAATGCGAGAAGTAAAATGAATATACCGTTTAGAATTGGATCCCCCGAAGGTAATGAAGCGTTGGAGAAGGAGTTTTTGAAGGGGGCCGAAGCAAGGGGTCTCATTCAGCTGAAAGGACACCGGTGAGTGTTTTTTTTATAAAGCTTTGGTTTTTATCTTCGCTCATAATGAATGCACAAATTTGGAATAGAAATGAGGGTAATGGTTCACCTTTCATACTTTAAATCGGCTCGTGAAGTTACGAACTTTCCTATATGAATCTTACATATGATTTTATTGAACAATTTTGTTAAAAGTTAAATGTAATTTTTAATTATTTGGATACAGAGGTTTCCATGTACATTATTCTTATTTCTATATTGAAAAATAATCGCCCGTATGCTATTATTTTCAGGTATTTTGCCTTCTTTGTTAAACTTTTGTCCCCCTCATTTAAAATTTACTTTTTCAGCAATGTCGGAGGTATTCGCGCATCAACATACAACGCTGTGACACTAGAGGAGGTGCAAAATCTGGCCGATTATATGAAAGAGTTCCTCGCAGAACATTCCAAGTAGAGCAGAATCGGTGTTATTTAATTATTATAAAAATACTGATGTGTAATTTTTTTATCTTTATATACATTATATTTTTACTACGCGTTGTAATCAGTAAGGCTGTGTTTTGAAATAAATTTATCAATCGAATTGTGTTTTTCCTTATATTTATCCACGCCTTCGTTAACTAGAAAGCGAACAGATGATCTGGATATTTATGTAACTAGTTACGTTATGTAGCACCAATATAATGCATCTGTGAGCTTAAAACAAGAGGGATTGTGTAGCATTTGTTTTTTTTTTATTTAGCTTAGTTATAGTGATTATGAAGATGCTAATAGCGACAGTATAGAATAACAAATGCCTCACCGGCTTTTGTGAAAGACCGATGACCGATACAACTTTGTCGTATCAGATAATAGGCGACAGAAACATTTAATCTTAACTGATATCGTATAATTTATGTTTTCTTTTTATATAATGTGTTAAAAAATACTATCCCATGAATATTACAATAAAAAAATAAAAAGAAGTTAGTTATTGTGTTACCCTGTAAAACCCTGAAAAGAAAATTCTTTTGCTATAACAATCTATAGTAGATTTAGTCTACTTTAAGGAGGAATGATGAAATAGACCGATCATTAATTACATCTTCGGACAAGAGCTAATGATTTAACAATCGCAAGAGTGTGATCACATCAGTAACAGCCGGTAATCGACATTTGGGTCAACGCTTCTTATCTTTATAACTTGTGTAATAAACAAACATCGTTGCCACTTTGTATAAATATTATTAATGAGTTATTTTTGTCATCGTTAAAACCACGCAATTATTTGCGTATTGATAAACATCAATAACATTTTAATCTTGTTAATTTCATTACGCACATCATTTAATACTAACATTTATTATGATTTATCAATAAAAAAATAACCTAATGCATGGATGGTATATACCTTAATATACAAATCTTGCTGTATTCAAACGATGAAATTTCGCTTTGATGAAGATGTTGAATTTATTTGATGAAATGAGGAGACGAATGTAACGTTTATCTGATGGTATGTGATACGCGATGCTACGTCTTTTATTCCGGAAAATAGTAATGTATGTATGTGTAGTTGCCAGAATTGTAACGGTTTGTTGAGGAAAAGGGATGTCTATAGAAAAACAAGAGGTAAGTACATAATTTAATAATCTTTTGTATAAAAACATACTTTTAACGTAATCACTAATGTGGTAATAAATTGTGATGGACAGTATAAACCACCTACAAGTCGCAGTCGACGGAATCTTTGAGTATTGTAACATAATATTATAAGTAAAGTATAATAAGAGGGAGAAGTTATTTAAAAAATACATTTGTAATATCATTACGCAACTAAATATAAATATAAACAATATTAGTTACATTAATAAAAGGGAATGTATTATAAAATATGTATAAATGACGGCACTATACGTCTTGTGAATATAAAACAGTACAATCTATACATCGTTACACTTACCTGTACAGTACACAACACAAACTGATATGAAAACTTCACGTACATAATATAATACAAACAGTATTTTCGTATGTAATACGCTACTATTAAAATTTCATAATTTCCTAACGCACAACGTGCAAAACTTACGACTACATGATGTTTGAAGACAAAAATTAAAAATCCAACGCCACGAGGCGTTTAAGTATAATTATAAATATACAAGTTATATAATTATTATAATATTTACACTAAATTATAAATATTAAGTCGACGGAATGTACTACAATTCGATATAATGGATTCTTAATTTGGAGTTCCCCCTGTTATCCGTTATGGCATTTTGTGCCTAAAACAATAACTTGAGCATTTTGTTCATTGACGTTGTCATCTCAGAACATCAACACATTCACTGTTTTTCAGTTGCTCGAAAGTTAATCTACAAGACACTTTAATTAATATTTCTTATTGAAAATTCATAAAATAAACTCAAAAAATGTAAACTCATATTTGGTGGGGCTGTAACGAACAAACAGTGAGTGTGTTAATAAACGTTTTATTCAAATATGACTAAAAACTAATAATAAAGCTAACAGATTACAAGATTCTACAATAATATATCAAGACTCTCAGTTGAAGGCGAGAGTGGAGTAATTAATTGGTCGCAAATGTATACAGACGTGCAATAATATTGTTCATTACTGCATCAGTACAGCGAATTACAACTAATTGATACCATATACGATACAGTATCATGTAAGTTTGACCAGAATACGACAACACGCAGTTCTTCATTTCATTTATTGACCTTCACTGTCGCTGTCACTCTTATCTGCAAATACAAGACGTAGCACATAAAAACAACAATCAAGATTTTTTTGTTATGATTTACATTAATAGTGATCAATATCATTTTATTTACATGTGCGTAGTCGACAATCATAGATCAAAATACGATTTCAAAAGTGAAAATGAGGTCGGGGATGGTGAAGTGTGCTTGTTGAGAATCTGGCACTTATATGTTGACAGCCTTAGAACAACAGTATTATTATGGGGGTGGTTGAAGAGATAGTTCTGAAAAAAACTCTACTATACCAATTATACATTATTAGTAATACATTACAATACTACGAAGTATTAGCTTGAAAAAAAAGGAAAACATTGTTTTTACTAAGTAGTTATCAGAACATGCATTTTAAAAGTTTGATGTGCGCTTTTTATTCTCGTTGACTTCAAAGTAATGGACAGGTTACGTGTATGACAAATTAAGCTTTTCATTAGTGTATAGCTGCTTTAATACGAAAATTGTGCACCAAACTAAGTGCAAAAATAATACTAACCTTTCTTACCCGGGTACGCGTGCCTCTTCAACCTGTCGTAGAGGTCTTCCTTCGTACCGTATATGCTTGCGTTTGATCGCGCTAAGCTGTTCATCTTCCCGCTCATTCCGTTGTGTAGGCTTTCTTTCATGTAAGTCTCATTGTAGAAATTTGGCATTTCCCAGCCGTCTTCCTCGTCGTCGTAATAGTGGGCGTAGGTGGAGTGATGGGAGGGAGCAATGGACTCCGCGTACGGCGTGTGAGCCCCGTAATAGAAGTTGACTTGGGAGCCATTTTGATCGATAGCTGGCGTTAGTGTCTTCTTTGGTTCTTTCTTCTTAGTTGATCTGTAATGATAGATATATTTTCAATACGTTCAAATATTTTTAGTGTTTCACAGAAAACATGTTTACAATAGCACCTTAGTCGCGGAGTAATATTTTCCATAAAAAAAATTGTGTGCGAAAAATACGTAGGTGTACGTCGACGTTTATATGTTTGTCTATTGAGTATTGACAGATAAGTTATCATGTATTTGTCAAAAAGTGATTTATTAATTTACCTAGCGCAAATCATCCAAACAAGGAGGACTAGGAATATAATAAAGATGACTCCTCCTGCAACTCCGCTGGCAATGTACGCGAACTCGCTCTTGTCTCTGCAGTGACGACCAGTGAATGAGCCCGTGCACCGGCACGATGGCTCTCCTCTTGCATCCTTGACACATTCACCACCGTTGTCGCAGTAATCCAAGCAGACATCTGATAAAGAATAAATGCTTTTAAAGTTAACAATACATTTTTTAAAACAACGCCATCTAACGCGAAAATTTTATAAAGATTTAACTTTTCTGGTTTTATATTTTATACAGTGTTTAAAATATGTTACTTACACAGAAATTAAAAACAAAACTCAATTAAATACTTCAATTCTTTTTAAAGAAATTGTATAAATTATTTTGTTTTAAAATCTTTTCATGCTTAAAAAGTTTCGGTTCTCATCGTAAGATGTCGTTGTTTTTAAAGGCAATTTTACATTGTATTTTTGTACTTTGTATTTATTTTACTTTGTATACAGCAATGATAATTTTTTTTAAAAATTGTGCATCATTAAATTAAGTAAAAGATTTAAAATAACATAAATTTATATTATTAAAAAATATATGTACTATAGTTATACATGAATTTGGTGGTTCGGTAATTAAAATTATAAACAGGCTATTTATTTTTATATATAAGGTGGCTTTCACTTTTAACTAAATGAGGAAACTGGAACTCAACAAATGTGGATAAAATTTTTTTAAAGAGTTTTCCGTCTTGCCGAACGGTTGTTCTTTGTTGGTATTATAGTAACAAATTAATTAACAAGCAAATATTCATGACTTAAAATAGGAACAAGATATGAACTTAGCAGAGTTTTATACGTCCGCTTATAATAAATATATATATGTAAACGAAACAAATGGTGACCCTTTCGTGCTTTTATTTCATATGTAGCATGTACATAAAAATGTTTCAGAATTTTTATGTAAATCTTTTTGTTAAACGTACTGGGAACAATTTCAGCTTTGGTGATTAAAGGTTCGGTGTTAGTACAACTATATTGTCGTATAGGTCGAAACGGAGTACGGATATTGCTTTCACGGTTCAAATGTGCATTTGATGTGAACCATATTTGCATATAGATGTATTGATCCCCACTGAATAAACCTTGGCATATTGTTAAGCCGATAAGCTCTTCCAACGTGTTACAGCAGTTGCCAAAGTATATTTTTGTAAAACTTTATTCAATATAATTGTTTGGTACAAAAAACAGCATTTTTTTAAATATTTAAAAACATTATCAGACTTTTCTATTGTCCTTAGATTATTGCAGAAGCGTAAAAACAAATTCAATGTTGACAGTTCTGTTCGAAATATATAGAGCTATGCTCTGTTAAGGGCTTAGTCGGTAATAAAGTAACTGTAGGTACTATATTTTTACAATTATTATGATAACTTTAATTCATTTTCATACCCATAATAATGATCTAACATTTCACTTTACACAATGGATTAAAGTGAAGCGTTAGATAAACTTTAATCTGTGTTTAATAATTTGATTCGTTTTAAAGGATTTATACCTTATACATAATGAAGCGAAGTTTAAAATTATGCGAAGTTTTGAAAGGCGTTTGTAAGCTTTAAGTGTAATCAAGCATGCTGATCCCAAGGATTACAATAATAATTGCAAAAGGGTTTGGATTATACTGGATTACTCCAGTATCGTTGTGGCTATATTCTTGTCTAGTTTGTTGGTGTTTGAGCTTTAACTCTTAATAAATAAAGTTGCGGTCATAAAACGAAATATGAAAGAGAACCTCTATGAAGAAGAAAATATACACATGTTGGCTTTCCATTGATCAAATTTAATAATTTTTAACTATGGACTTTTTACTAGTTATAATTAATATCACGATATCTATAAATTAACCGAAATGTTATAATAAATTAAGATATTTTACTCTTTTATTAAAACTCAATTTTACGGATTTTATCGCGGATTTACGCGATAAAATCCGTAAAATTGAGTTCTAATAAATGTGTAACATTCGCGGAAATATAAGAAATCATTATATTTTTCTCTATTTATAATACGTTTAAGTGGATAAACGAACATGAATAACGGTGACTAATAGAACTAATATAAGTAATTTTGTCCGTTGAATAATCATAGAGTAAGAGTAGAGTATAGTAACTCAAACGGTTCCGGTTTCAATTTCTAGCAATAACAGCACAGTTGAAATCTTACCTATGCATATTTTGCCGGTTCCGTTATATCCGGGCTTGCACTGGCATTTGAAATCGCTGGTTTCAGGAATCAAAAGACAATACGCGTTTGTGTCGCAGTGCATTTCAGGGCCACTCATCTCGCATGGATTGGTGCAATCTCCCTCTGATGTCTGCGAAATAAAAAATGATGTTGCAGAAATTATACAACGTTGACAATTCAAGTAAATAGAGAAATGTAAATATTTAGAAATTATTCTTTTTTTGTAACAAGTAAGCGAAGAGACAAGAAGGGAGTGGGAAGTGATGCACCTGTTCAAAACAGTATGATTCTAGTTAGATGTCTACAGTTTCGTTGTCTCTACACTCTTTGTTCTGTGCTTTTCGCTTTGAGACAAGTCTCGTTACTTCAGAAATGTGCCTAAAAAGTTTGTATGACTAAACATTTTTACGTTCCCGTATAGCATCATACAATTTAGTGTTTAAATGTCAGAAGATTTGTTATGAAAATGTTAAAATATGTATTTCGTATTAATTTTTTCATTTATCAGTAGTCAAGATGTATTTATATATCGATAGAATATTTTTTCGTTTCGTATTAAATTACAGATACAAATATAAAGCATGGTTTACAGCAAGGATACCCATACCATAGAAAATACCCTCGTAATAAAACAGTTAGAGCGTTGTTTCGGTTATCTGCTTCGGTGAAACCTTGTAACTTTGTTCACAATAGAGTTCGGAACAATTTTAATATTGTTAATAAGTTAAGCGGGTTTAGGAAGACAATATTTGCAGTCCACATTGAAACTTTACCACTTTAGAAGTTATTAAATGCACGTTGGTTTATCCCTCTTTTTTTGCATTCTTGTAAATATTTAATGCTATTATGATTGTAACATTAAAATGTTATTCTTCGTTAACTATGATGTAAAATTCAGAGTCATTATTCACATATCTCGTGTATATAAAAATGTTTAAGAAAGAAAATTAATAATAAGGAATACATAAAAAAGACATTTGTTGTTTCAATACAATTGCTTTAAAATTAATTTTATAGACAATGAAATGCTAAAGGAGTTTTAATAATTGATATTCAAACATGTTAATTACCATAAACGCCGGTTCATTAATTACATATTCGTTTTCCACCAAATTTTCAGGTGAGCACAACCTTGATACGGTCAAAGTTTGTTATGAACAAATTTTAATTGGCAAACTTTTATATTTCTGTTTTAAATTTTCCAATGTTATTATTTATGACATAAATCAGAAGATGTCAATTAAAAGAAAGTATTTCAAAGTTATAAAGATTGGAATATTATAATTTTAATGTAGTAAAATCTCCAGCTTATTTAAAATGGTACATCAATAACGTTAACAATATTGATATGTTTATATTACACATTAAAACGAATATTTTATCTTTTCCAGTGTAATAAAATGGCGTAATAGTGTTTTTTTTTTCTCTTTTAACAAGCAATGGCACAGTGAAAACAAATAAAACAAACTACGACGATCGTAACAAAAAGCAATACAAATTCAAATACATACTGCTCCGGGTCCTCTTGTACTAGTGTTTATCGGGCAGGGTATGCAGAGTGTTTGTTCAGCTTCTGATTGGTATGTTCCCTTCTTGCACTGAATACATATGTTCTGGGTTACGTTCAGGTAAGATCCTGCAAATGAACCAAAGAATGATGGTATTATTTTTTTTATTCCGAACTGATTATACGACTTGGATGTATTGTTGCGGTGGTCTCCGGCAGCTTTACAAACCGGATAGTTGTATTTTCGAAAATCCAAGGTAATAAACAAATAAAGTTACATTTGTAAGGTTATCACCTGATGAGTGTATGATGACAGCACACAGCGTCAGAACGGACGAGTGTAGGTTTAAAAACAATCGATATAGATATATACAAATAATAATAATTGATTACAGTCATTTTTATGAACCAAAACTCTGATCGTTATTAACATAACATAACTATTAATTTAAATAGCAACTTTTACTGACAACACAGTCACCAAAATAACGGTCAGAGTGGGGGTAGATGGAGGGAGGCATTCGCTGCCTAGACGCGAAAACGAAAAGACGTTTAATTAAGGCTTATTGGTAACTTATATGAAAAACATATAAGTAAAATATACTTAAATGTTGTGACGTAGTTGGTGCAGTTTTATTATTCGAAATGGTTGGAGCATACCTAGCATATTATAGGATTACGTGTAATTGTAATGAAAATTCATTACCTGGCTTGCAGATGGGTAAAGTGCACTGGTCGGGTGAGGAAGCTCCTGGCTGCGGCGTGGTGGTCCCAGGTGGGCAAGGAATGCACGCTGCGCCAACGTCGCTCGTGCGCCAGGTTCCAGTTGGGCATAGCTCGCATCCACCCTCACCGCCTAACTCTTCACCTATAAAAGCACAGTAAGGTAATCGCTTTATAGAGAACCAATTTTCTACTACACTAGTACTACACATAACAATAGTTACTTTTAACTCTTTTATTTTTGGCTTCGAATTAAGTTTTTGTATTAATTAAGGTTTTCTATGTTACTTTACATCATTATTTCAGTAAATTAAGTCAGGTTTTTCGGGTTGTAAGCTAATATAGCTACTGCCGGTAGTAAGAGATATAATAACTAAGTCTATTAACAATTCTTATTAACTAGGAGATGGTTTTCGACTTTAATTGAAAGGCGGATACGAATCTGTGTTCATTTGCCAAGCGGCGAAAGTGTTAGCCTAAAATATAGTACTTTAGATTCAGTCAAAGTTATGAAAAGGATTTATACAGTTTTACAAAACGCATTAAAACTTTCTGTACGGTTTCTCAATAATTATAGTGTACCGGTACAACTTCCTAAGCTCACATTTGTATGAATAAATATGCAAATATTTAATGTTTTAACTTTTTTTTGTTCCTATACAATATGCCAAGGAGTGTTATTGCTAAATTATTCGAGTTTTTTTTAACTGTACACAATTTTAATATGATATAGGTATGTATATGTTTGAATGTAATTGCTGTCTTCGTTAGAGCCGGATGATTAATTACTCTCGCGAATATTCGCTGTCCTACTACTGAATAAAGATTCTGAACAACGTGACAATTAATATAGGAATTGTAACAGTAATTACCTGGTGGACAGTCGTCCCTGCATTCGGCCGCTGACACCGCTTCAGTGGCTCGCGTGGTTTGTCCTCTAGCGCAGGAAATGCAAGAGAATGCACCTTCCTTTGGCTGGTAGGAACCGTGTCCACATGGACGGCATAGTTCTGCATCAGCGTCATAGTATTTACCGGCAGCACATCTCTCTGTAATATAAAGTGAATTAAAAAACCGAATTAGATATCTAGCTGTATATCCTCTTAAATACAATTGTGTGCGTAGCAAAGATACAGTATCTCTAAATCTAGATTAATATCAGTAATCTGTAGGTTCGACTCAAGTTAAAAGTCTTATATTTTCATATATTCTATTACAACACCCCACTAAAGATATATTTTACAGCGGTACACTGTAAAGGCGTCGACGTTTCACGATTTAGGTTACGCTTGGTCTTTGAATATGCCACAGAACAATCTTTATATGTAGAAAAACATAACGTAATTTTTTTATTATTAAAATAGGCAAAATTAAAATGCATTACTTTCTGTTATGGCTTCTGTATTTGTTGAGAGTAAGATAGAGACTTTTGTAATAGAAATTTAATAACCTTCCAAATGCTTATATTGGGATTGTCATAAATATTTAAAAAATAAGGCAAAATAGTTTTTTTTGTCTATTTAATAATAAATTAAAATTTGACAAAATAGGTCAAGGCTCAGGTATATAATTATATACCCATTTGCAGTTTCAAAAAGAAGTTACGATCTTGCATAATTCTTTAAAGAATTTGTTAAAAAGACAATTTTTCTAACCTTTGCAATCGCCTGCACTTCTGGCCCCTGTTGCTTGGGTCACACCTGGCTGGCCAGCGATAGCGGGACACGGAGTACACTGCAGTTGTCCAGCTTCTGATTGATAGCTTCCCGCCGGGCATGGCTTACAAGAGTCACTGGCGGTGTCCAAGTAAGTACCCACCGCGCACGATACTAAAATCAAAGTAAAATTTGAATATTAAAATACTTACCAAAATAAATCTACTAAAATTAATGACACGTGTAAATATTTTCTCTTTCCGTACTTTAATAGTTGATGTTGTTTTTTGTACTCGTCAAATAATATCAAAGTCGAACATCTTTATAAAAAGTGTACAGTACAAAATCGTACTCAAAGTTTTGTCAAGGCCTAGTTTTGCTAATAAAGACTAGTAACGAAGAATGATAACCGATAAATTTTCTTAATCTTTTTATCATTTTAACATATTTTTTTGTTAGTATAAATTACTTATTAACTGTATAAAGCAACAAGCTATAACATACCTAGCTGCATGGAGCGCAGCGTTTTTCAGAGCATAATTTATGGCTTGGCACGAGAAGTCGCCTGTTTCGTTGGCTTTTCGCCATAACTGATCATTATTTGAAATTGGTAATATTTTATTAATATGTAATGGAATGCTCACCACAATCAGGTGCCATCACGACTTGTCCCATAGGGCACGCGTAGTCGGATACTAATTGCAAGCTGGCGGGGTCCGGGACAGTGTTCGGTAATATGTTTCGTACGTCGAATTGTTCGTCTTCAAGAATCAACTTCTCGAGTAGTCGTTGTACAGTTGATCGTTCGTTGGAGCCGCCGTGGATGACTGGATCGCTGTAATTAAAATAACATTGAAAACTTCCCTTTATTTTTAAATACAGAGCTACAAGTACAAGATATTTAATTTTGTTAGATTTCATTTGACTTGCAAACTATGATATACACATCCTAAAAATTAAAACATTATGAAATACGAACTACGTACATACACTACTTTTAATTGTAATGGTCTAAATTTTTTTTAGAAAATATCATGTTTGAAATATACAAAATGCCTCAGGCACAATGTCAATGCTATAATGGTTTAAAAATTCAATAAATTACTCACTTGACGGCTGGGAATGAAACTTCAACACTGTATGTGTCACCAGCTTGCCGACCCTCTCTACTGCTTCGTATCCTATGTGCAAGAGAAATCACATGCAAAAGTGTACGAAGAGAAACATGCTTAAATTAAATTTCTCGTAACTACGAGTGAATATTTTAGTTGATAGTGCAAAATTTTAGCGTCCAAATGTTATACATGCTTTTAAGTAGAAGGTGTACAACAAAGTTGAATGACTGGCTGTATGGAGTGACTTAATTTATTAAGCTACCCAATAGTTTTTACCTATGGAATTTAATGATTCACTATAAGTTAAAAGTTGTGGAGAAAACACATTACGTGAAATAAACAACGCCATATAAAAAAATGGATGATATAAAACCAGAGATCCCCTTATACCAGTGTACGAGCAAGAGTGTGGATAGTTTACGGTTTAATGTCTCTTTTTGTCACAGCGGTTACGCGTACCTTTATATCTATCCATATAAATTTGTGCTACAGTTGGTGCCTACTTATACCACACCGCTTTCACCAATAGATAAGAAGTCTGGCTACACCTTATTAAATTCTAGCTATCTAGATATTTTACTGTAATTGTTTTTAATACTTACTCGTCAACCGGTATAATAGCGTCTAGCACATAAGTGTCTTCCGATTTGATAACTGGAGTCGAATTCACTTGTCTCGTTTGACGGACGTTGGCACGGTGATCGCATTTGACATTAATATCCAGCTCTTTACATTCCCTTGTACCTAGTAAATTATGAAAATAGTAATAAATTCAATTGATAGAGTGTATAATATTAATTTTTTTTTTATACAAGCAAAGATATTTATAACTGTTATTTAATTGTGTGCGTTTAATTAACTTACCATCAATAGCATACGAACAGAAATTCCAATCTCTGTTCAGCTGATTGATTGCACTGCGGACTTTTTGACGTAAGACAGCCTGTCCTGCGTCATTGCATAGCACGGAACTTGGGAATAACATGGAAATTTTAAATACTCTCTGTGCTGGAGATGCCGCTGTAAAAAACATACAAAACAAAATTAAACATTTAATAATTATTGCAGAGAAGTATGTAAAAGGCAATCCCAATGAAACAATACATATTACACTTACGCGAACATGCTGGGTAAACGAGTGCAAGGCTAGGATTATCTGTAGGTCGCCAAAATCCTTCAGCTCCGCATGTGTAGAATGGGGGAACTGGTTGCGAGAATCTGAGACCATCGCGACACGCAATCTCGCAGACCTTGAACTGACCTCCGGCTCCCCAGTCACGGCAGGATTGATAACCACCAAGCGGATCGGGCAATAGAGGACAGAATTCGGCTAAAACGTATCGTGTAAATTAATAGAAGCATCAACAAGAATGTAATAAATGTAGAAATGCATGTTAAATAAAAACTTACACAGAACTGTGACCTTGAATTTACAAGTGGCAGCGTTGCCCGCGGCGTCATATGCAATGTATGCAATATCATATGCACCCCAAGCCAAGTTTTCACCGGGTTTATGTCCAGATTTTTCTAATACTCTACTTACACCGACATTATCACTAAATACTGGGGCATCCCAATTGACTATGGATGACCCATTTTTGGCTATTACCCATAAATCTCCTGGACAGCGATCTACTCTAGGGGGCTCTTTATCCACTTGTAATTGTTGACACTTCGATCCTGTGTACCCGTTAGGGCATACTCTCTGTCCGCAATGAGATGGTACAAGTCTTTCGACACCACCTATAATATCTTCATATCCAGCCCAAGTTAAAACTAAACCACTGTAAAGGACGGGTTCAGTCCTACAATCACGAACTTGTTTTTGGATTTCGTTAGTAACGTCTAAAGCCCGATTCCATATTTGAACCTTAGTTAAATGTCCCTGGAAACCAGCTTCTGTATACGCCTTAGGGTTATCCGATTGAGGTTTACCGAGAGTAACCCAAACACTAAAAACCATAAAAAATAATACCCGTTATTGTGTTTATGTTAAGAGATTTATAGAAAAAATTAAGTTAAAAGTAGAGAAACGAAAAAAGAATCCCTTACTATTGCGGCAATGCACGTCCGCTGCCATAGCCTTCAATCTTGCTAGCAATTAAACCTTCAGTAATCAAAGTCAATTCGCCGCCATTAGTGCCATCCCAGACGAGAGCAACGTGATGCCATTGTCCATCATTTACAGTTGCAAATTCTCCAAAGCTTAAATAAACATCCTGCAATTCCGGGAATAGCGAAACCTGAACTCCGTTAGAATGAGCTTGGATAATTGTTCTTCTATTTAATGCTATGTGCGAATTGCTGAAAAACCATTAGAAAAATGTAAAAATAATAAATAATACGTTTTAAAACGTATTGCAAAACGTATGTCATGAACATTTGGTTTTTGTCCCATACATATCTAATTATTTACCTAACACCGTAGGCGGTGAAGAAGATACCTCCTTCGTCCTGTTGTGTGTACTGAACCCACATCGCTATAGTTAGGCTATTAGCGGCCCCGGTATCGAATGGTACAACTTGTGCTGCACTTGACCGTAAGGGATCACTGAAGTAAAGATCATAATCGACACTTATAGCTGAAAATTAAAAAAAAGTAGTTATATATTGTCGACTTCTTGTACTAATCATGAATAGTTATATTCAATCATTGAACCTTTTCTGCAGTCATCTCCAGTTAAGTTAAATGGACATTGGCAGTAGAAACGACCAGGTAAATCTATACATGTAGCTGACGGAGGGCAAGAATTCTCTTTACAATCCATTATATCTTCATCGCAGTTCTTTCCTTTAAAACCCGGAGCGCATACACAACTGTATCCATCACCATGATCAACGCAGGTAGCTCCATTCTGGCATAGTCCAGCTTCACAAGCATCAAATTCGTATTGACAGCCAATTCCAGTATAGTCTTGCGAACAAGTACAATTGAGTCCAGAGCCAAAGTCCTGGCACTTTCCACCATGCATGCATGGATTTCCAATACATCTTTCAGGAGCAGTTTCACACTGTTTCCCGTCTGTGCCACTAGGACATCTAAAATAAATTCGTTTGGTATTTATAATCATTATTTATCTTTTGTAATGTTGAACATAAAATTTTAATAAAGTGCGTAAAATTTTTATACAATACAAATAAAATAATACTTACACACAGAAATAATCTTGGAAGAGGTCAATGCATTCTGCATTATTTTGACAGGGTCTGTTCATACAGTTACCAATGTCTCTTTCACAACGTTTGCCAGTCCACCCTGGTTGGCAGCCACATTTGTATCCACCAATTTCATCTTTACAGGATCCGCCATTATAACAAGGATCTGATGCGCAGTCATCTATATTGGTTTCGCACATTTCTCCTGTAAATCCTTCACGGCACATGCATTTGTACTTGTTATCGAGGTCGATACACTTTTCGGTGCCAATTGGATTACAGGGTTCAGTTAAACATTCATCTATTGCCGTTTCACATTGCAGGCCAATATATCCAGGTCGGCACTTACAAGTAAACCCTTCTAACTGATCTGTACATGTTGCGCCATTTTGGCATGGTTCAGAAGAACAATCGTCGATTGTATGTTGACATCTTTTACCAGTAAACCCAGCTTCACAAATACAAGTGAAATCGTCAATACTATCAACACAACGTCCGCCGTTTTCGCACGATGAAATAAGACATTCGTTAATATTTATATCGCACGACGGTCCTGACCAACCAGGATCACAAACACACTGATGGACAAACAACTTATCAATGCAAACCCCATGTTTACATGGTTCATTTGAACAAAGGTCAATTTTTTCATGACAACGCTTTCCAGTGAATCCAGGGGGACATGTACAGCTGAAGTCATTTACTAAATCTGTACACGGAGCACCAAGGAGACAAGGCTTCTCGATACAATCATCTGTATTTATTTCACAAAGCTGTCCTTCCCATCCAGGCAAACATTCACATTTATATCTGCCTTGCAGAAGGGCAATGCAAGTAGCACCATTTGTACATGGATTTCCATTAGCTGAACATGGATCAATCTGAAAAAAATAGAAAAATTATTTTGGTGTGCTCACAAAATTTCAGTATATTTCATGTACACAGATTTATTTAGATTTTTAAAGTAATATCCACAAATATTTACTGTATTAACATACCGGAAATTTAATATAACTTATCGAAAATATAATAAATGGTTTATGTAAATTTAATAAATATAATTAAGTAAAGCCATTAAATACACACCGTAATATCGCAATCAATTCCCGTATAACCTGACCTGCATAAGCAAGTAAAATTATTGTATCCTGGTTCATCTTTACACATCGCTCTTTCGGGACAAGTGTCATTTCTACAGTCTGACTTTTCTTCTTGACAGTTTATACCACCGTACCCTGTAGGACATGAACATCGATATCCTTGTGGAAGATCAATACATGTACCACCATTGTAACAAGGTTGACTTGCACACTCATCGATATCTATTTCGCATCTGCGTCCTGAAAAACCCGCGGGGCAGTAACATTGTACTCCGTGACCTTTTGGAACACATAGACCACCGTGTTGACAAGCACTGTTTGAGCATTCGACTGGTATGCATTCTTCTAGGCCTGTAGCACCAATTCCGACTGTTTTCATATTAGTTGGACATTCCATACAAAGGATTTGGCCCATTAGATTTTGATAGAAATTCCTTGGACATTGAGAACACGGAGATAATCCAGTTGGGGAGTATGTGCCAGGGGCACATTTTGCTCTACATTTGTCTTTTCCAGAAGCAGCCGGTTGATAGGTATATGTATTTACTGGACAAGCTTGACAATCTCTGAATCCTTCTATCGGTGGTTCTCCTGTGTAACTATTTCTAGGACATTCTAAACATGGTACTAAACCTGTTGGCGAATATGTTCCGTATCCACAAACAGGTACACAATCAGTAATGTCTTTAGATCCCTCCTCTCTTGTAAAGGTTCCCTGTGGACACTTAAGACATGAACCTTGTCTTGCTTGATTTTGGAAAAATCCTCTCGGACACATACTACAGGACTTTTGTTTTTCTCCAGCAAACGTTCCCGCAGGACAGTGTACTAAAACAGAATGAATCTTTATATTTTTGTTATAAATGTAATGAAAAAAAAATTACTTTTATAAAAATACTAACAGCATCTTGGAACATCGTTTGTGTCCATGTTTAGTACTTCACCCACGCTACAAGTAAATCCGCGAGAAATTGAGCTCCTAATAGCTCTTAAAGGCGGACATTGATTTCCAATAGACGAAACATTAAGTACAGGTTCAATGAGAGCACTTGCATATGGCACAGATAAGTCAAAAATAAGATTTAATGTTGACCCGCACAAATCATAAAGCTGAGTTTGTTTGATAGCCGGAATAATAGCAAGAACAAAGTCCATTTTTACTACATTCTCATCAAGTAGACTAGGCATTGCTTTCACAAATGTTACATTTATATTTACATTAACGGCCGAACAACGTTGGGATAGTCTTTCGTTAAGTATATTATCGTACTGAGCAAGCAAATCTTTATATTGTGGTAAGCAAGCATTAGAAACTGCTCCAAGGGCACGGTACTGAACACTTGCAACAACATGATATGCAGCCTGTTGAGTATCTGAAACAAGAATAAAAGTTAAAGGTGTAATTTTCAATGATTAATTTAATATTATGTAAGGGCAAACTTTAGCACACATACTTTCGGAAACACAATCTGGCACAACAGCAGTAGGAGTCCATTGACGTTTGGTTTCACAGACGAAAGTTTTCACAGGTTCTCCGTCTGTAAAGCGGAAACCAGGACTACACGTAGCAATACATTGTGTTCCCCTGTCTCCTGGTAAGCAGTTTAATGCACCGTGTGCTGGTGGCATAAGTTCCCAGTCTACACAAGGAGTTGCTTGTACAGAAACCTTGAAAAAATATTTTTATTGTAATAAAAATAAATAAATAGATTCAAAGAAACAGAGTGTTAAATCGTTTTTCTACTAACCTGGAAATGACATTGGGCCTTGTTTCCGTATTTATCCGAAGCTACAACTGTTACATTTTCATAACCTCGAATGGGAATGACTGCTCTTTCCGGTATAAATTTCAATAACACTTCTCCAGATGCATCAGTTGCGTTAATTCTTCTTCGAGTTTCATTAAAATTAACAGCATAACTGTCTTGTTTGTCTACCAACTCAATAACGTAACTTTGAGGACAGCTTAATTTAGGTGGTGTATAATCAGGCACGGTAATATTAACTTCACAAATCGCAACATTTCCGTCAAAGTCAAACGCGACGTATCTTACAACCATATTATGAAATACTTGAATAGGTGTTCTGAAATGCTGAGGAGTAACTTCCAAGCGGGCTATAGCACCTGAGTTATCAAGGGCAGTGGGCTCTGTAAAATTAACGGGTAAAAGCCCACCATTTACATCTGTTTGAACGACAATTGGTTGTTGAGGACAATTTTGGAAGACAGGAGGCTCGTTATCTGAAAACATAAAAATATTATTAGTCGCTTGAAGATTTAGGAAATAATTTTAAAAGTACTTTATATATACAGGTGTAACTTACCAACACACGGTGAATATCCGTAATCGTATCCAAGTAAAGGTTCAATAGCAGGCTCGTCGCAACCCATTAGTTCAAACTTAAGACAAGCATTGTCCATAAAACTTACAATACCCAAAATGACGAAGCGAGCTTGGACATATTTTGGGAGTGTAATCATAGCTAGTTCGCCATAGTTTCCAGGGTCTCTCATAGTTAAATTAAAGTTAGGGAAATAAACAACGTAGTTTTCATTTTCTGCTTGTTTATAAAAGAATCTTATTTCAGTTGGTCTACCTACAATATCTGAAGTTACTACTCCTTTGACCAAAATAGCCTTTACTCTGTAAACTTTTCCTAAATCAACACTCACATAAGTAAATGCTTCTTGTTTGCCACACCATCCAGTTACAGAGTTAAGTCTGATATTTTTCGCTTCGTAATTAGGTCTTTCTGAAGTAGCATTAATTGCTGAATCAGGTATTCTACCTGATGCTAATCCTAATGGTTTTATAACTTTACACTCCGGTTCACGCATACATGTTATGGGCCTTGGATTGATTAAAATGTACCCTGGACGCGAACAACCGAAAAGAACCTCAGAGCCTTGTTCATAGCTTCTTGCAGTTTGATATCCGTCCGCTGGCCTTCCGGGATCATCACAAACTGGTCCTTCGCATCTTAAATCTCCAAAGTCCCAGATGCCATTTGCTTGACATCGGACTACGTTATCATGTTTACTTGTTTGTCCAGCAAGTTTGAAAGTATTTTGACATCCAAAGAAGAAAGAACTTTGATATCTAGTATCTAGATATTGGCCATATTCTGCACCGGGAGTAGGCATAGGTATACCGCAATCTTTTCGTGGACATTGAGGCTGTGCTCCAGAGAGCCAATAGTCAGGAAGACCCTGTTAAACATAATTTTTAAATTATTAAATTGAAAATAATTTATATTAAAATATTTATTACATTATTAATATACATTATATGAACATTACTTAAGGTTATATTTACCGATTTCGGATCGTATACGCATTGTCTGAAAGAAGATGTAACTGTGTTTCTAAGGTGTCTTCCCGGTGATGTGCATGTAATTGTAACATTATCTCTATATGGGACAAGAACGCTTTCAGGATCATCTCTTATAACTTGTAATCCATCATTTTTATCATCAGACAAAGTAACACAACGTGCATCTGAAAACAGTTATTTTATTGAAAATAATAAATATAGTTAAAAAGAATGTTTATCAACGTCATTTCGATGACAATATTAAGTTCACATCTTACATTGACATTCCGGGGCAGTACCGTTCCACGTTCCACTTGAGGTACAAAGTAAAGACGAGAAACCGGACATTACGTATCCAAAATCACATTGGAATTGGACAATGTCACCAAAATGAAAAGCTGATTTTGTTGATAGTAATTTTCCGTTCTCTGGAGACGAAAGTAATGGACACATAAGCGGTACACATGACTTATTTCTTTGATACGTATCGCCGTCTCTTTCTCCAGTCTCGGATAATTCTATTTTAAATCCAGCTGTTCCGTTTGAAGTATAAAGTTCGTATCCGATATTACAGGAACATGAGAAATTCCCGGGCCTGCGATGTAAAAAGGTGTTATTATATATTTTAAAAATATTTCACAAAGGAACAGATCGTTTTGTTTATGTATTTTATTTAACTTACGTGTTTATACATTTTTGATCGCAACCTCCATTATTTTCATTACATTCATTTATATCAGTACAATCTAAGCGGGCACATCCCATAATTTCTAATTTTAGACATGGAGCTCCAACATAGTCTTGAATTTTAAACTTAATATATTGAGCCTCTATGGGCATAGGTAAATTAAGAACTGAAAGGGTTGGTTCTAAAATACGAAATTCAACTGCAGTTCCGTCAGGGTTTGTATAATCTTTGAAAACATCGGTAATGTCATTTGTGTATTGTATCCGAATAGCAGAAGTAAATGCAATATTGCCATCAGCGCGCATGACACTCATTGTCCTGAATCCTCTTATTACTGTTGGCGCTCTTAAATCTATAAGAATCCAATTAGCTCCTGCCTCTAAGTTGTTACCGCACCATCCTCCGCCATTATTTAACCGAATCATCTAAAATAAACGTTAAAACGGAATAAGAAAGTTATATTCACAAATACAAAATGGTTTTACATAAGTTGTACACTTACTCCTTTGTAATATCCGGGTTCCGGTGCCGAAGTTGTGATTGATTCATCGGGTATGGCACCATTTATTAAGCCAAGGTCTCCAACAGGCCTACATTCTAGCACAGGAGCAAAACCGGGCCTACAGGGGCAATAAAATCCCCCTAGTGTATTTTTACAGTCTGTAGTTGCTAAATTACACTGACTATTAACGCACTCATTTATATCTTCGCAGGTTGGGGGAGGATCAAATTGTTGATTTGCACCGCATTTTAGTACGCTAGGGCCACTAAGCTTATAACCTGAAATAATGTATTCTCTTATAAAATATACAATATTTATTTATATGTAAACTTTAAAAAATCAGAGACTACAATAGCGTATTTACTGGTGGTAGGTTTAAACTGTCAAAGACCATTTAGGTAAGTACCACCGCAGCTCCTCTTTCAGACGTCAAAAAGTAGTGTGACAACATCTTATATGTCAAGGCGACAAGCTTACGTGATAAATGTGGTACTGTATATATCATCCTAAGTATCGCCTCGGTGTCATGGCCATTACTTACCAGCAGGTAAATGACTCTTTTGTTTCTTCGCTAAGTAATGTACAAAAACTAAAAAGTACTTTATATTACCTTTAAAACATTGCACTTTTGCCTCATCGCCGAACATATACACTCGACTTTGATCTACAATAAATCCGTTTTTAATGTCTGGGAATTTTGGGCAAAGAACTTTAGAACACGTTGGGACATCTCCAGACCAAGTTCCATTACTCATACATAAAAGAACAGGTTGTCCAGTGCGTACGTAACCTGGTTCGCACTCGTAACGCACGATAGTACCATAGCTTCGCCCACCCCCGTTCAAGATGGTAACATTGGCGTGTGAAACATCAGGAAGTGCTACGCATTGAGATGCTGTAAGAAACATGACGTTAAGGTTTTATTTTAACTGCAGTAGCCGATAAGATAAAGAATTATGACAATTAAATAAAACAGAAACAAGAGGAATCTGGATTTTTACAATGATTAATATGGCTTCTTACCAAGACACGTTGGTGTTCGCTCCCATCGTCCATCCGATAAACAAGATATTCTTTCAATAGGCTGTCCAGTTGGGAATGCAAATCCAGCGTAACATTGATAAGTAGCTACACCTCTATAAGTTACGTTTGTTGAGCCTATTGAAAATCCATTGTCAATCTGAGGTACAGGTCCGCAGTAAACTTCTGCAATAGAAATTAATACGTTAATAGTTTAATTGAAAAGGAAGGTAAGCCAAAGGAATTGTGCTCATGTTTATAAGGGTACCTTGGCAGCTAGGAATGTACGTAGTTGACCAGTTTCCACCGTCTTGACACTGAGTTACAAGTCTTGATTTTCCTGTAGCAAACTCTTTTCCTATTGGACACGAAAATGTGACTGTTGTTCCAAAGGCAGTATCCCTGTTTGATGCTAAAGCGCCTATACCCGATTTTAGTGGTGGACAATCTGAAAAGCAAAATTTCATTAATTATCATTATCAACTATATTGTAGCAATCAGTTCATTAATATATACAAGTATGTGATAGACTTACCTGCAGAGAATATTGCTTTCCATCCATATCCATTGTGTAGTGCATCAGACACAAATCTAATCAGCATTTCACCGCTTGAAGCTGTTAAAGTTATTCTTGGTTTAATAGTAAATCCATTTTCGGAATGTAATCTTAATCCGTTTGTACTTGATCCATCAAAAACTTGAACAACATCAGACGGATGAATATTAAATTCATCAAACTTCAGTGAAAGAGGGCCACCATTGGGGTTCTTAATTCTGTATAAACATTCTTGATTATTAGGATAGTTACTCAGGCCGAAAGCTGGTGAAGTAAACGTTCCATTGGCTGCGATAATTGTTGCTTTACATCCTTGAGAATATCTCATATCAAATCCTTTCTTGGAGCCTCCTAAACTCGTCCTAAAGTACATATATAAATGATTTGTGGTGGACATCACCACCTTTTGATTTTCTTCTCCAGGTCCGGTTAATCTCGCGAGAACTGGACTTGAAGGTATATTTCCATCTTTAATAACAATGTAATCTCTATTCATTTCTAGTTCTAAATCTTCAATTTCTAAGGATACTATTCTTCCTGGTTGCGCTTCAATTATATATACACATTCTAATCCGCCTGGGTAACCATTTGGATATCCAGGAGAATTTAGTACCTGGCCCTGTGGCGTAGCTCTGAGGACGCCACCACAGTTAGAAGATTCTGTTTTCCAAGAAGCACGGAAGCCTTTTTTTTCTACTGAACCATCAGTGCTGAATTTAATAATCATGAAGTTAGAGGCGGACACAAAAAGTTTGCTCGAAAGATCCTGTTTTCCTGATAGTGTGGCTAAATTAACAGATTTGTCTTCTGTCCTGCCGCCAACTAATATTTGAACAGTATCGAAAGACTTTTCAGTTTCAAAATCTTGGAACTGTAATACAATATTTTGACCTTGTGGCCCTTCTAGTGTCCATTTACATTCACTGAAACCGGGATATTTGTGAGGGTAATTAGGGCTTTCGACCACGTCTCCACTGCTAGCCATATAAAAATGACATTCGGATGCACAGTCCATTTCGTCCGAAGCATCACCACAATCGTCTTGTTTGTCGCATCTAAAGGCTGAGTTTATACATCTTCCGTTGGAACAGTGGAAGGTTCCTATAATAAATGACACAAAGATAATGACTCATAAGGATAATAATTAAAAACATTAAAGAATTTAAATAATACAAAAACTGAATGAAAAACTTGAACTGAGGTAAATACTTAAAGTATGTTACATTATGAAATATTTTAATAATACCTGCAGGGCATGCATCACTCTTGCACATGAACGGTAGTAGAGTTTCGCAGGTATTCAATTCCCACGATTGTTTGTCAGAAGTCACAAATACGTCAACGCATTCTCCGTCTTTCGGGTTAGGTTGTCTTAATGCCCAATAGCCTGCATATTGTGAGACCAAACCTCCAGCGGCCGATTCCAATGTATTGGTTCTCAGATCATCCACAGTTGCAAGACCAAGCCAATAGTGGTTATTACTAGGACTAGATGGAACCATGCCAGCGGTCATATTGTTTTCTGTGTAACTCTCTACAACCATTAATTCGCTGCCGTATCTGAAATTTTAATAACATTGTGCATAATTATTATATTTGGTCCAATGTTTTAGTTTCAACTTGCCTCTGCGGGTGTAATGTTACAGTGTTATCAGAGAAGAAAGTGATTTTTTGCAATAAAACAAATACTCATTTAAAAGATTTTAGTTAAGACATAATACTTTAAATTTATGAAATGTCTGTAAAGTTATTATTTTTAGAAAAATAAAACATTTTTCTTTGTTAAGTTTTTGAGAACATTTTAATTTTACTTCTTTCTTTCTTTCTTAATTTTACATTGAAATATACTTTTAAAAGAGAGAAAATTACCTTCGACATAATTCTGCAGCCTTTTCCCAAGAATGCCTTATGTTAAAAAATTTGTAGCAATGGAGGCCCTTCAACTCCCAACCTGAAATGTTAACATTTGACTTTAATAAATAATGCATTTCCTCATATATTTTTGAACCAAATTTACTCAATATTTAGGCAAATAAATCAGTATTTTAAACGTTCCCAATTATACATGTATTTTAGATACGTTCTAGGTGAAAGCTATATTGCATATGTTACGTACGCAAATGTTTAGTTTTGTATGGATTTCTGTCAACAACGAAAGGAATGTCGCTTTCACTAAAGGGCGAGTGAAAACGGCGTTTTACTGATTTGCACGTATATCATGAAGTATATATGTTTAAAATTCATGTGTTTTCAAACACTAAATGGTAAGCTGTCCAGCGCACTGTTCAGGAAAACGTCGCAAATTTAATAAATATCTAAATTATATTTCGAGGTTTTTATGGAACACTTACGTATACTTTTAGTTTGTATTATTAATCAAATATTTAAATTATAATATAATTAAATATTAAATATCTATTAGGTTACAGCTTCCGCGTCGATAGTTAATAATCGAAACAATATATACATTATAATGGTCTTACATAGATACAACATAAAATTTTTGCAGAATTATTTTTAAAAAAATTTGTTAACTCGCCTAAACCATAAATCTCTTTAATGCTATGTTATGTTATTTACGTGTCAAAAATGTAAAAAAATTAGGAATATGTTTAAGTCATTTATTAACGGAACATATATTATTAACGTACACCCAAAACGTGGAACAAAGTAGAAAACAACAGCTAGTAAATTGTGATTGAGTGATACTCTTCTTTAATAGTGTATGTTATAGCTTATTTTCGTATTACATTATTCTCGGTAGTGTACGATTCAAAGGCAGTAAACGTTGTGGCATACAGAGAAACAAAGCGAATATTTTTAAATAGAGCGTGTGAGTTCGACGACTTATCGCGAAGAGCGGTGGATTCACGCTTCAACGGACCTCGCTGCAATACGATGCAATGTGTTGACACACTTATTCTATGTTATTAAAACGCAAAATGATCTACATATTAATTTCTCATTCGCAATATTGAAATAAAAGTAAAAAAAGCCTAATAATTCATGAACTAACATTAAAGTATTTTTAACCTTCAGCCGCGTTACAGTGTTCAGCTAACATGTGACAGAATAATCTAATCTAAGAAATATCTAATGTCTTTAGCATTTGTAAAATGTGAACAATCGAATATATTACATTAACTAGAAAGTTTAAATTGTGGTAGTACTAACAGACTCTTCTATTTTATTTATTTCTAATGATCTCTTTTAAGATTTGTAATACTTACACATATTACATGTATAATTTGTATACTTTTAATTAATATTGAGCAATGATTCATTCGACTTTACACAGCTATTAATGGGAATGAGATAACATCCGCTGCGACTGGATTTGTTGCTATTTATTATTTAATTTAAGCAATAGTATAGCTGATCACATCATACAAAATTTAATGTGTAATTTGCTTTTCGCAATAAATTACATATCGGCATTCGTTTCCCATGATATTGGGAACAGTTGACTGGTTCATAACTGTTATGTATTCCTGCTGTCAATTTCGGTTATCGATCTTTACCGAGCTCGCCTGGCGGAGGACAATTGTTTCTAGTGCCCTTAGAGAACCGGCAACCTTGCTGGGAACACGGATATGCAGCTATATCGGATATTAAGTTACGTCTCTGCAAACGATTCGAGAGCTTTGAGCGTGAACATCGTGCAATTGAATGTTGAACTTCTATCGTAATTTGATTCCGAAGCGAGTTCTTGTTTCTAAAGCTAAATATCTATGAAAATATTATTCGTCGAAATTGCCACTGACTGTTTTTCTTATCGTTTTATATGCCTTAAAATATTTTATAGAAAATGCAGAGTCAAGGAATTATTATAATGCGAGCAAGCTTTTGTTGTTCGATAGTGGACTGTTGATAGACAAATGAAATATATACTATACAACAACAAGACGTTATTACTAACTCCTGATTCTTATTAATAGTAATTTCAAAAGGTTTTATGGTACATTATGGTTTTGAAGTTCTGAGAAAAATATTTTAATACATAGTTAATACGACCTAATTAGCTAATTATTTGACATAATTATCGAATATTGGCAATGTATTATTTATTTATATAAGTTATAAATTACTGTTTAAAATAAGTAATCGATAATAGAAAATATAACAAAATTGTATGCTATACTATTTTTTATATTTATATTTAATAGCGTAAACAACAGTATTGCCGATACCTGACGATACGGTTTATTTACTCGTAACGATTTTATGAATGTATACGAGCACTATAAAATAAGTAAGATTACTTTTGGGTCACTTAAAGTCACAACTGAGTCACGTACTCTGCTATGTATGTGGTAGTAACGACTTTCACTCATTACAAATCAGGCTTCAAGGCTGTACGCGGCGCATATTTGCCGCTCAATAGACTTTAACAGACACCCACAAAGCCTTTATTGTTAACGCTTGAATAGAAAAAGCATCAATGTCAAACTGATAGTTTTTATTACAATATGTTGCAATGGTGCACAGTGCACTGGTTTGTTGTATAGAAGTACATTGATTACGTATTTAACTGTTTTCATGGCTCAACGGAAAACAGTTAGGCTTGTTACACAGGCGACCTTTAGTAAGATTTTGGAACCTTCCGGGTTAGCTATAATTAATGTGTTGTAAAGCCGCCATTGCGGTAACGCTGTGTTCAGACTTTCTTCATAAAAGAGCTTATGCGTTCTGGGCAGGCTTGATTCATCTCTTCAGTCTTATCGCCTGTTAATGTCTCGTGTTATATTAATAATAATATGTTTATTCACTTCATAATTACAATGAAGTGAAACACAAAAAATAATTAAGAAAAAACAAATGAGCAAAAACTGCGAGGTCTAAACTAAAGTAGACTTGAATGGTAACCGTCGCTCGTACAGATTACTATCCGTGATCAATAACATATAAAATTAAAACTGTACATAGTATCTATTTCTTCAACAATGTTAATATGTTTGTATGTGAGAAAAGATTTACCGTAAACTAACATAAGTCATATTCTAATTCATACCGGCGGTAATTGGACATCGTAAAGGCTATTGTTAACCATGTCTTCATCTTGCAGGCGCGTTAAGTCCGCCTACTAAGCAACTGACCCAGATTGTGATGCTCCGAATCTTACAATACATGTCAAGTTTAGAATAAAGCTAATGGAGCTGGTTACTGTCGGCTGATGTGAACGCCACTTGACAATATAGTTTTAATGTACCACCATTAAACCAGTCATTGGCAGCAGGCGGTGCGGACTTTACGTGTTATTGGATGTAGCCATCTGTCAAAACGATCAACGGCGAAGTCGTTTAGGATTTATTACTACATAATAATGGATGATGATAATTTGTAATTTTGAATTCATTGTCCTTTTATGGATTACATAAAACCCTATATTTTTGGATCAACAAAATGGAGAGAAAAATTCACAATAACGTCAAATATACTTCTATGATTTTTAAGTCGTGGAGAATATTATAGTTTACTAGAAACTTTTGTTGTGACTAACATTAATTGAAATTAAATAGATAATGAAAGAAATCAACTTGTTTTGTTAACTAATAATTATTTAAAAGAAAAACAATCTCAAATTGATTGTTGATAGAAACAGCATGTCTTATAACAGTTAGTTTATCAAACCAAATAATCAACGAACCAAATGTACGTACATACGTGAAAGGGGTTGAGCAATTTGAAGAGTTTCACGTAGAAGAGATCTTCTTATGTATAATGAATAACTAACAAACGGTAACCTTATAATATAGTTGGTTAATAACTTGTACAGTTGTAGCTGTTCTTGTGAGTCAATGTAACGGTAGACAGTATACCAGAGCAGGATAAAATATAATCGTGGGGTTGCAATTACAATAAATCGACAACATCCGAGAGATCTTTATATCCATTAAAGTCTGTTGTTTAAGTTAGATAGGAAATAAAGTTTTGTACCATATGACCATTGAATTGAAAACATTGGATAAGTCAGTATTTTTTAAGCTTTTTTCAAACTTCATCTTTAACCGTTACTTAGAAAGAGGTGTATTAGAACTACTACGAACACATCGATAAGCATGGCAAACTGTGCAGCTCTCAGTGCATTGCTCTAGTTTGCTTTTGTTCGATAGGTGCTGCTACGTTCGAGAGTGATTTCTTTAATATCGAAATGGCTGAACCGGTATCACTGAGCTGTTTTAAAATAAAAACGGTTCAGCCGTTTGAAGTTTATTAACAATTTTCCTAGTGAATGATGTACATGTTTTAAAATATACATTTTAATATCATGAGAGTGAAATGGATGTAAATTAAAAGAAAAAATTTGCGTCTTTTATTATCTAGTTTTTGTGTCTTCTAAATTTTATTATGGGAGTTGTAAATAAGCAGCAATTAAATTAGTGGAGAAGGTTAATAAACGTAGTAGACTATAAAAAATAATAATAGAACAATTTACTACCGCGATTAAAAACTATTATAAGGAATTCCAGTTACCGTGGTTGTATGGCTCGTTCGGCAAATAATAAAATCCAATAACTGCAAGCACGGGCACGGTTGCATTTATCTCCAACGGTCTAGCGGCTTCATAACTCGCCTAGGTTGGTGAAAGCGGTGGAATTCCTCGCCACATAATGGACAATGGCCATGTCCGTTAGTAAAACGCTGGGGATTCCTTCTACTCTCTAAAAGCCTTTTAAAAGGTTTTTTTTTTAAAACGTACATTTTTAAAAATTTTTTTTTTTGGTATCTAAAGCAAATCATTCAATCTTTATCATTAGTGGTTTCAATGCGAGATTAATATAAAAAATATGATGAAATATTTATTTTCTTTCAAATAACAGCATCATTTAAATTTAATCGAAATATTTAAACGATGGCCGCCCACTGGATTTAGGCGTCTACCAAGAAACCTTCCAATGTTCGGCCTTGAGCGTTGAGTCTCGATAAAGCTTGGTAGAAAAGTATAACTAGGCTATAAACTCCCTTTCTAAGTTCTGATTAGATATAATAAAAAAAACATAACCGGAAGTTTCTCTTGTGTGACATTGTTGTAATATATATGTGCATTTATATCGTAAATCGCGATGAAATGATTCGTTTGGCGGAAATATGACATTAATGCCAAGCTCATTGCAAAAAACGCATAAATCTCGCATTCATTTCATATGTACATAAATATAATTTATAGTAACAAATCCACAATTTGTAGAGTTTAGATAGAAGTAAGATTTTTTCAAAACTGCTATCGCGTTTGTATTGTAAATATAATATAATAATTTGTCGTGTTCTAGCAGTTGTGAGAGACTACAGAGACACTTGTAATTTAACACCGTGTGAAATTGATGCCCATTGTTAGACAAAAAAAATCATCTCATATATATATTTCAATCTGTTACGTTACTAAATAACATTGTTATAACATTTCTTAAGGCTCATTATGAACGATGGGAAAACAGGAATCAGAACGTTTCCCCGTATTATAGATCGTGCGAATTGCAATTAACGTGAAAGAGTTACCGACGAGTCGATTGCATATCAATGACTAGTTCTTAACCAGAAGCGGCGAAGCCAATGTCAGCTATTTCCGTTTCCGACTTCATTATTAACAGTGAAACATAAAATAACTCATAATTACTATTAGTATTATGAAATACGTAAATGTAAATGTAATCTGTATATATTAAGACTGAATCAAAGGGATATCAAGACCAGTTACGGTTGTGCTGGGACCCCTATTGACATGGACAGATGGCATGAATGCTTTACCTAAATTACAGTCGAGCTATACGTATTGATGTGGGTACCTGATTCTATCAACTAGTTGTTATTATACTTTAAACGAGAAATTTACAAATTAATGTTAGATATTTCCAACTTTAAAAGTTTAAACTCCATTCGTTCAGCCTTAAATGTAAATCGTACAACTAAAATCTTAAAACAATATAATATGTTAGGAAAATGTAAGAATAAAATGTCGAGCGCTATATGGTACTGTGTAAACATCTTAGCACTTCATCATTACGACTAAGATTATCATTTACCATTACATAACGTTCAACTCGTTTCGTTGCAATTTTTTGTATAAAAATGTATTTTTTAATAATGTTTAAACACCTAAATATACAACTTACGTACAAAAGCAATAACAAAAACCTATAAAATACTCAAGAGTAAAATTTACTACTAATAATAAATTCACTTTAGGGAAGCACATCTTTTCTATGCGAACGGGCCGCAGAGCTATATCTTAAAAGCTTTACCCTGAAGGCAATAAATGTGAATGTAAGCAGCGCTATACAGACAGGATGAACATAAACTTGTTACGGCTTAGGTTCGAGTAACGGCTCCCCAGTTGCATGTGTTAATTGTTAATTTCAACTCGAAATTGGTTCAATCTGTCTACACTGTAGTCGACTGCGTCATCCGATTGACATCAGTCAACGCGATCGATAACCATAAATTCACAGTCATGGTAAATTTCTTTCAACAAATTTACCTCGTAAGTGAAGATGTAATTATTTTAAAATTGTGTGTACTAATGATACGATTAATCTGATCGGCTGTATTCGTTCTGTGGGAGATAGGTTAAATAATCTCCACTGACGCCCTTAGCGTATCGGGAAATAAGGCTAAGGTGTGAAATATTTTAGAAAAAGGCCAGCTTTCTCAGTGATCGTTTCCAGCATTATCGGCTTGTTTTGGGAAGGCCTATTTGGAACAGGTTCAAATAATCAATGAAAATACTTGTATGCTTAAAAAGAAATAATAAACCTCCTACGTACGGATTCGTTTATTAAAAAAAAATTGGTAGATTTTATGTGTATGCAAATTATTGCTTAGTTTGTAGTTTTTTGTGTTGAATTGAAAACTGCGAATGAATTTTTGATTCCCTTTACATTTTACTAGTTCAATTTCGGTGCGATTTTCGGCAATTTACTACTCTCTAAAATATTAGTTCAATACTTTCGATTTTGTTTTTTATTAAGAACAATTTATTTTATTACTTTTTAAGTACTTATAATAGATAAGACTCCAGGAGACTGATATTAAGGAAATATTTTTACATTTGTATTCTTTACTACATTTATAAGTTAATGCATTCCCACGTAGTATATTAGCTAAATTACAAAATATTAATCAGTCGCAAGTTACGGTTTAAAATTCCTTTTAACCAATACACTGTAGCCCAGTTTACTTAACGGTTACATGAGCGCGAAGCGACTTAACTCACCTAGCAACTCGGTGTAGCGTGTGTGACGGGAGGCAATTTCCTCGCATTAATTATGTGGCTGATGAAAATCACCAAGCCGGTGACCCGCCTAATTCATTTACCCCCTCGACTGTCACAGGCAAGCTGTGAGGCGACGCAAGTTGAAATTAAAAAAGGGATTTTTAATTAAGTTTGCCTCCACCACAACAAGATACTTACGATTCTTGATTAACATACACGAATCTTTCATATTTGATATTCGGATAAATATTAATCATGAAATATGAAAGTTTCAAGTAACCATCAAATGTAAAACCAAATGATTTTTATTAAAACATTTCCCTTAATAAATATCCTGAATATCTAGTTTTTTTTTTCATAATTTACGAGAAACATTATATCTCGTGTTAATAGGCTATTAAGGATAACGTCGTATTTTTAATTAAACTCTAATCTATCTAAATTTCAGCTTTCTTGTCTCGTAACTGTTGTAACGACGTTTAAAATAATTGATTGCTGTAATTATTTATGTGCCTCAATGATTAAACGATCCTTGAATGATGTTTAGCATATTTCTATCAAACCATGACACAGATAAACATTATGCAATAGAATTTAGAAAAGAAACAATTTCAAGTAATATTATATGTTGATATAAACTTCCACTTTCATCCTGACATTAAGTGGAATATCTTAATTCTCAATTTTGGTGGTATTGTAAAAATAAATACATAAATGAATTAATAAATGTTGGAGTGTTTAATACACGAAAAGATATTTTAATTTCGTAACACAATGGTTGTAAACAACTAATATTCGTATGACGAGGATTCTTCAAGACCGTTACTAAATTATGTAAAGCCTCTTACACTACCGCGTAGTTAGCTGATTATTTACTGTAGTTAATAGAACGCTACAAATTATTACGTTCGAAATTTTGATGTGGGTCTGTAAGTAATTCGCATTAAAGAAGTATCCCCTGTAGAACGCTTCCGTACGTGGTAACGGTCGTTTATGAAGTTATTTACGTTCATGATTGTACTTAATTGTATGTTAAGCCAAGCACAGGCAATATTAAGATTTATGTAACCATAACTTTAATATGAAAATCGAAATACACTTTGTTTCTTTTTGTTGCCGCGTTTGAGTGTTTTTTTCGACTATTTTAGGAATGATTGTCAGTTTAAAAACAAAGTGTTAACAATAACAATCATTGCAAGAATTTCTCTTGTGTGATGTAACTTGTAAAAACCACAAGCCCTATTTTCAGTGGTACCTAAAAAAAATATATTGAGATTTAGATATTGATATAATTATAAACAATATTAACCAATTGAAAAAAAAAGTCTGTTTAGTCATTGGTACAACCAATATAAAGGAGGAAGGAAATGAAATCGTAGTGCTAGTTAATAAAAGATAGACTATGATAATAGTTGAAACAAAAAAAAATATGTTTATGAGGTTTCATGGTGTGGGGTAACGGTGTACATAAAGTTAAGTTGATGTTAACTTAATTTTGCAACACGTTGCACCTTCGTTCATTTAACGCGTACATGATAATTATAAAATGAACATAGATTGCGTCCGAGGTGATCAAGGCCATTAGAAAGCCAGCGATAGATAACCAGTATTAGAGATTATCATGGTAGACCTTAGAGAGATGAGGTTGTTACTGTTCATGTTAGTGGATTAGTAGCACTTTTTGTGTTAACGCTAATGGGGGCACAGTTGTGGTAAGCGATTATTGCGGTCTATAAACATAGAAACTAGCGTGGTTATTATGTATCTTGCTGACGATTAATGAAAATAGCACAATGTTTGCCGTTAAACGGCTAGTCGGTTTCAGCGTTAGTTGAGCAAGTAATTTTTTGTTGGTGGTATGACTCTGTTGCTGTAGACCGTCTAAGTTATTTCTGCCACCAAACAGTGGCGTTGAATACTACTGTTTCGGTTCTAAAAGCGTTGTAATTAATAAAATCATTGGTTACTCCAGTCATTTTACTAACTACAACGCCGTTAAAACTTACTGCTTGTGTCTCGAAGCGTTGAAAATGTTGTGCAGTGCATAACATTCTAACTAGCGCTTATTGTTATGGCTATCATTTACGAGCACCATCGGGTGAACGTCTTTACCTCCAGTAATAGAGTGGCACTTTAAGTGGAAGAAGAACGTCTTGGTCGTCTAGTCACTTCGTTGAGTAATAACAACTTTCTTCTTCCATCTACAAAATCGTGATGGTTGTAAACGGAAAAAAATAAAATATGAGTAAGCGAGTACCTGTAAATATAATTTTTGTACTTTTTAGCGATTATTCCGCAAATAATACATTTTTCCGTAACAATCCCGCGTGCATACTTCAATTCTACATCTTTCGCCGTAATTGCATCTTGTTAGAGCGCGTTGTTAAATGTTTGTAACAAAGTTATGAATTGTTTCTAATTTTTATACGTTTATAGTCTCGTTTACATTGCGAACACAATGACATAGCACTGTCATCGTAAATAGAAAAATGTCTTCGCTATTCTCATTACATGAGTTTCACCGTACTTTTGCTCTTCGCTTTCAGTTAAATCCCGTTCCATAAATTTGAATAACTCGACCGTCCATTCTTTGAATTAAATTTAATTTAAGGAATGCCTGTGCCGACATAAATAAAGTGGCTTTTAGTGCGGTGTGACACTGGCTTAGTTAAATTAATAAGCACATTAGAGTGGCGGGCTGTATTGCGCCAGTTTCAGTCTCCATTGTTTGCGAACTGCATGTATTTATTTTGTGCTAACGAATGGTTGCGTTTGACATAATCAAATACGATTGCGCGGGATAAACGCTGACTGTATGACGCCGTACTATGCACAAACATACTAATTGAAAACGAATTTAGTGGTCAATTATGTATCAACACTCCAACGATACATTTATACGTGTAGATTTGCTCATAATGTGGTTAATATGATCAGTATAAACAAGTTTTGTTTATTAAGTTTTATATTTATACGTAACATATATTTGTTTTAATAATTTCACAGGTTGTCAATAACTTATTAATGCATAGTTTTCTTTTAAAGTTATACACGAAATGCTCGTGTATTTTATATAACATAATATTTACATCGGAATATTATTTTAAAAGTATTATATAATGAAAAAAAAAGAGGGTTGCGGATGATTATACTTACCATTTGGACACGTGAAGAGGTTGCCCTGTAAACAAATAAAAAGTTAGATAAAATTTTGTTCCACAAACAGTATATACTATAAAATATAATCCGGCTTAATTTATTTTATAACTAATGCATAAATTAACAATATTTGATGAGTTCAACTAATTTAATGTCTAAGTTTAGATATAATAATAGTGGCTAGAGTTTTAGTTGATTGGTATGAGAAATTTAAACTTTTATCTTATTATATCACCGAATTACACAAAAATAAAGTAATAAGTTTTAAACAATTTTGCGTTTTTATATGATTTTAAAATTATCTTGGATATTATTTTGAATCGGATTATAAAATTGATCTTTCGTTAAGTTAAATTAAGTTTTAATAAATATTCTTAAAAGATAAATCAAAGCAAACTCGGATGGAGAACCTCCTTTTTTGCTGATGAATAGTATTAAAGACAATGAACTTAAATGGATATAAAACAAAGCTGTCGTGGTAACGTGAAATATTTTCAGAGGCTTGCCAAACCGGGGAAAGTTGGAGCGAGGACACACACCACCCGTGACCGTTCAATTGAATTATAACTTTCAATCGTATTTATAACGTTTGAGTTATTTTAAATCCTTTTATGTCCTTAAGAATTTATTTTAAACGATGGTAAAAAATATCCTTCTTTTTTCCCCACAAGACAAACAGATAACCTTGGTAAAAAAGTTATAGTTTTTGTTATCTATAGGCAACTAACAAACCTATTATATTGATAAGTGCGATTATAGCAGTAATTAAACTTTCTGTTTTCAGCATTTATCACAGGAAACGTAGCTGCGTTTTATTAATTACTACGGTTCATTGTGCTTTAAAGAATTTCATTTAATTACAATCAAACAACAAACGTTTAACCTGTTCCTTCGTAGTTAAAAGTAAAAAACTAGTAAATGAAATTTTATGAAAAATTACACATTTTATGTAATATTATTTTATAAAAGTAACGATCATCTTATTATGCACTTTTACACTGTTTTCTGTTTAAAATATACACATGTCAGTATTTCTGTACATACTGTATCTTAAGATTGGTTATGAAGATCTATTATTTCTTTACTTATTTATTTTCAATATAAATCAGGCAAAGCTTCAGGCACTGCTAGTTAATAAAGTCAAATAGCTTTTTATATTTAATGTTAAAGTCTTGTATTATGTCGAGAAATTAATCTTCTTTTTTATATTTATCTATAGTATTTCACTTCTTCACAAGACTGACGTAAAGGGCCTGTTATCCTTGCCAGATAAGGGTTGACATTAAGTCAGGTTAAAGGTCTCATGAGCTAGGGAAATCTAAAAGGTCACACCAGAACCCAATAAAACCAACGAAATCTTTTCTACATGCAAATGGAAATAAATTTTGACTTGTATATATGAAAATATTATTGTTACCTTATAAAATATTTCTACATTTCATGTTGCGGCATCTTTGATAATGTAAAGTGAAACTTTCATATGTGGTAAATGTCGCATGTTTATTCATTTTGTGTAAATAATACGAAAGTTGTTATATTAATGAATCAAACCGATGAGATGTTTTAGTAATAATTCACAATCACATCAATTTTCAGAATTCTCAACCGATGAAGAGAGAATCGCTATTCGAAAGTTTTTGACATCATTAAGCCACTTATGAAATGTAATTTCAAATGTTACTCGTATATTGTATATATATATTATATATAGATAACCTTTCGTCTAAATATTACCTTCAGTCATTAAGATAAATAAACAAGGGATTATATGGTGTAAATAGAACAATTAAGTATTAAACTAAATTATGATGGTATACCAAGCAATATATTATGATCCATTTTTCCACGTACTTCAATATAAAGAATACATTCATCTTTGTTAGATAATCAATATTATACTTTCATTAATGACTAATATGTTCTACTGTCTATAGACAATTTACATTCAGTATAACAATTTCTTCTTTTATTCTATTGCAATTATAAAACAATTAATACTTATGTGTCATTGATATTTGTCCTCGCGGCATATGATCTCAGATCATAACTTAAGTAGAAAGTAAATGTAATATGTGGAGCTGAAGACAAAAGACGAGTTATCTTTAGATCAATATTTTTTAATACCTTCAATAGACAGATTTGTTTTATTCTTTAAAGTTTCTTATTCATTTGGATTCGCATTTGTATGCCATAGTAAATATTCAAAACTGATCGAATGCACTCACTGAATTTGTCACGAACTTGATTACGGCTTTGCAATATGTAAACTGAGCTTCGTAAATATACCAATATGACATTGCTTTTACTTGGTCAAACACTGTGAGTGAACACGAGTTCAGCGCTGTTTGCTTAACTAGTTACAGAATCACATACTTCAATTTAGATCGGCAGACAATAAGAAGAAAGCTGTCTAGATTTAAATATATGTTATCCAACGCGATTTCTTTACTATACGTGAATACAAATTTTGTGAAATCGTACTACGTTTAATTAAAATATTAAATGCGTTTTGCAGTTTCCTTACAGATTATTAACTTCCTTTTTTAATGTTGACTGACGTTACACAATTCAGTGAAACTGCAATTTCATCGTTCTATTTTTTTATGTTTTACTGTGTAGTATGCAGTAGTACTAACTGAGTTATTAAAATTTCATAATCCGTTACAGATATAAGGAATATTTGCTTCCCCGAATATCAGATGGATATTGGTTATAAAATACAAGTTACAACAATTTCCACTTTGGTTTTGGTTGTTCAGAGTAGGAGTTAAGACAAGCATGTGCTAAGTTTTCAAACCTGTTGCATTGATTTAAAGCTCTAATGTTAATATAATCGACAAAAAATAACCTTTTTTTAGTTCATCTGCGGTAAGTTAATACGTGTATATGACCTCCAATATCACGGAATGTTAATTGAGAATGAATATGACGAAGGACTCTGGCTCGTAATGATATAATGTTATAGAAATTATACAATATGAGTGAGGTTGATAGCTAACCAGATTCAAAAGAACATCAAAATCACTTAATTAATCTCCACTACTTATGTGTTTGAATCGAATCAGAAATCTCCGTTTCACAAGACAAGAAGTGAATCGCTGCACCATGAATTCAAAGCCGTTAAATTTTTTTTCATATATATTTAATTAAAAATTTGAACGATCTAATTTAATGTGCGGCGACAGGTAGCTGAGTATATTACTGATAAATTTAAATAATTTCTCTTGCTAAATGTCCTTGTGCCCGCAACCATTAACTTACAGCTGACAGCGGAGTTCTGGTGTAAAATTTTATGTCATAAAAAATTAGAATATGTGTCGAGTTCGTGTAATAAGTGCATATGTAAATAAAGTTTAAAAAATATCTGGTTTTATATAAAGACTTTGAGTGTGCGAATTTATTTAAAAGTGGTTTTACTTGGATCTAGAATTATTCTAGTAGTAATTACTATTGCGCGATAGTCAAAACAAACATAATAATAAATCAATCAAAATGCCTGTAGAGGGAATAACTACAATGTTTTGTAATATTACATTAAATACATGGTTGGCTTCATGTTTACCATACAAAGAAATGTTTGGTGAATATGAAAGAGGGAGGCTGTAGTGAATATCCGTTACTCTCGATTGTAAATAGTTACAAAGAATTGGATGATGCAATTATATTAATGAAGCGCTATTGTTCTTTCCAAAACCTATACGTGTGAAATTTTATTACATACCCATGTTATATTTTCGTTAAATATAACCGGCAGATTAACAAATCATCATTCTAGACAAGTTCAGTTTTAAGATTTGAATATACCCGTGGCTGTATCTAAATTATTATGCTTTTGTTCTTAGGAAAATGTGCAGTGAATATTAAGTATTAGTACGTTTAAATATTAGATCATGCCAAGTCGTTGATATATTAAAAAATTAAGACATAATACTAAACGTGTATTTGTGAAAAATATTAATTAAAAACTTGTTACAAGGTTATAAAAACTTGTACGTAAATTAGAAGAGTTCTTGTGTAATGAATAATCTATTTATGTATTTTTTGTTGTATCTTAAAAGAAAACAATTGGTAGACTTCACGATACTTTGGGCATTCTTTGACTGTTGACCTGGATCGTTATAAATATTGGAACAAATGGGAATGATTGACACATAAACTAGAGTCGAAGGTTAAATTTAGGTTTCTTGTTATTCACAATCTTATTAATATTTTTTTTCGAGAAGTGAGATTTCATTTGCTTGTTACAACTTATTTAGTGTTTGCAGGAAAAATCGAACTCTGCTCATGTACTGTGAAAGACGAAACAAATTATCAGACAGCCACGGTTCATGCAAAGACTTATTATCTGCTGTTAACCCTGTTATTATAAATATCACGATGTAAACAATTGTATCATTACAATCTGACTACGTCGAATACGATTACTTTTATATCAACAATACAACACGATAGTTAGATTACCGAAAACATAAGCTAGCATATTTTTCCGATATCGTTATAAACAAAAATAGAAAGTTACGAAAATCTGATCGAGCTCATCGACGATCATCGTACGAAGTAAAAATTAATATAAAAACTGCTACTTCATATTTATGTATTCATATTAATGTGTGTTTGTATATATTTGGTTAATGAACCGCAATATCAGTTGGATGCATTTTTAATATATTTTCACTAAAATTTTTATGTGCGTTGATATTTTTAATTTACAACCGTCTTGTTACGAGCTCGCGCGTAATTAATTAAAACGGATTTACGAGGCCACATGAAAAATAATAATGTGCTTCTGAAATTTTCGCACACGGTATTACATCTCGCAATGTTTTTAATGTTAACATTATGCGTGTTTGCAACACCAGCAAATAGGTATTCAGGATGCTATTTCGCACTGCAATTGCTAACTTTATTTCCTTATAAAGCTTGCAAATAGTCAACAAGCGGTGTAATGAACTGCATAATGTAAACCAGTACCTATACAGATTGAAATAGGGATATCTTTTGCTTAAATCTCTGTATCAAAATTATTATTCACTGCCTCAATAATTCTAGCATATAGCGTATTTTGGATTTTGTTCTTTTATTGGACAAAAATATAGTATTCAAGTATTTTTTTGATTAACTAATGAATCTGTGTTAAAAATATAAGCAAACACTTTATTAAATAAATCAAATCAAGCTCGGCCATGACTAATGATAAACGCTAACTTATGCAGTAGACAGACGGATTCATAAATATTAATTAAAACATTTCGCCTTTGAATATTTATTATATTTAGGGCGATAGATCAAAGTAGCCTATTTTTGTTATTATTTAGAGAAAGTTATGAATTATAATACATAGCTGTGTATATTATTATGTAAAATATTTTTAGGAAAAAGCGTATTCTAGAATTATAACTATATACTTTGGTTATCATTTTCTTTGCAAGTAGTTTTTTGGTGTCAGGAACTCGCACTGTGCTCTAATTACAGCGTTTAGTAAAAGTCGACTAAGACGGAACAATTACAGGAAAAGAGCAATAGTTTTTTTAGATTATTTTTCTAAGATACTGCGCTTGCTAAATCGTATGTTAAAAGTGGCGAATATGGAAATTATTACCGAAATTTAAAGGCCTACATTCAGCAGTGGACATCTACAGGCTAAAACGGTGATAATGATGCCATCATCAATAACATTAAACGCGATCCCAAGGACATTTGAAATATGCTACGTATAACTCATTGAATCTATAGTTAAAATGATGAGAAAATCTTTACATATAACCATTTCTAAGCAAAGTTTTATAATTCTGTAAAAAAAAATCGGTTTGCTAAGTAATAAATAGCTTGTATATTAAATACATGTGTAACTATTATTAAAGTGTAAGAAGGATCGTATTATAAGAGAGAACTAAGGTCGAGTCTTCTAGGAATAAGCTAATTTAAAAAATCATGTTCGTACTATTAGTTTATGAATCTTACCTGCGACAGAATGGGCGTGGTAAAGAGAAGCAGGAGCGCGGCGACCGACAGTGTCGCCCCACGCCTTATCAACATCGTTGATCTGGAAAAAAAGTACGAAAATGTTAAATTCATTATCGTTGAATATTATTTCAACCTTTTGAACAGGATGTTTACACAACACACTGAGATAGAGTGCTTTAAGACTTCTCGTAATCTTAGTATTACGGCGCCGTTCCTACTCCCCGATCGGTGAAGTTATTGTATATAACTAATAAAGCTATTACAAAAAAAAAAGTAAAGGTTAATATTTTTTATTAAATATTACAGCCAGAGCAATAAACTTCGTTCTCAAAAAATAATAGTAATTTTATTAAATTCTAAGGAACTGGTAACATTAGTATTAGTTAGAGCGATACTTCAAATACATCATAAACCTATTTTTTATCCAAAATAAAAAGTTACTATTGAAATCGTAAGCATAATGATTTAATCTGTAAAGTTAAGTAAGTCATCTTAACATTTTACAATAGTTATAATATCAAATCATATTTAAATACACAGTTTTCACCTTTTCTCTGTACTGGTAAGAATTGATCAGTGGATAATTACAATTATTAAAATATCGAATTATTATTCCCGCAGACAGTAATCTTGTAGCCTATTATTATAATATACAAAATGTATGGTAGAAATCGGTAAATTTTATACGTTACAGTTAATTAACTAACAAGAGCAACCGAGTCATGTCGGTAGGATATTGAGTTTCAGATATTAATTAAGGATAAATTTACATTATATAAGTATTAACTATAAATGAACAAACTATTACATTGCTGGTGTCATTTGAGCCGTTACCGAACAAGACGTACTCGTTGTTATTAAAGATTTACGGAGCTCTCAAAATGTAACAGATAACATAAGTACGGAAACTTACGTGAATCAAAGTGTCTTGGAGAGATTTACATACACGAAATACATAAGCACTGAGGTCAAACGAATGTAGAATTAACCACTACACTACACTTAAGATCAGAGAAGTAATCAGTTTATTTCGTCAGATAAACCTAAAAAGACAACATTACGTTTCCAGTATGATATTTATTTTATTATGGTTAATGTAACAAATTACATGGCAATAGTAATGAATTGACTTTATCGAACAAATAGAGGTTATGTTGACAAAATTTCTTTGGTGATTTCCGAGTAAATATATTTACTGTTTTAAAAAAGTAAATAAAGCGGAAACAGAATGCAGATATTAATTAACTTTTCGATACAAAACATACTTGTAGGAAAATTTCAAATATTTCATTTAAGCGTCGATTGTTTACTTGATTGATATTTCAATTTATATCAGTTTTGATTCGGCACGTGTAATTGAATTTATTCAGATGTTACAACTACCGATATAAAAAAAAACTATTTGTTGTTTCTTATTTGCTGTTCAATAATTTAACTGATATATACATACATATAATAAAACACAATTCCACATTAACACAAACAGCACTTCACTGACATTACTTTTTACTTTAATTAAAGTATTAGACTTGAAATTCATACAAATTTTGAGTTTAAAATATAGTCGCTAGTCCTGGACATAAATAACAGATACAGAATCCATAAGCTATTTGTATAAACATTTTTTTTCAGTCTACCTGCAAGATATTTACGTGCTAAAATGACATGGCGATTAAAAGTTAAAGCGCCATCTATTATTAAACAGCGTAAATTAATTTTTCTAACAAAAATACATGTCAAGACTTCTGTAAAACATATATAACATTTAAAAACGTTGGAAAATACGTTTATTTACCTTTAATAAAAGTAAAACCGAGTCACGAAGAAGCAATTGTTGTAAATGTATTTTATTAGTTGCTGTAACCTCATAAATTCAGGAGGCAGCTAATTCCAACTATTTAATAGCCACGTACAGACATAATTGGCGTTAAGAGAAGCCAAATTTCATTTAGTGACCGTAGAACAGAACTGGGGCGAGGGCGGGTGGACGCTTTACTTTGCAATTGTTGGCATGGCGTCGTGACTTAGATTAAAATTACGATTCTTGAACACAAATATTTTTGTACCAGTAACTATTAATATATTAGTACACGAACGAAAACATTTAAATTTGGGTTTATACAAAGGAAGAGAACTGGAAGTTAAAATTTACATAAAATAAATATTGCAAATACATTAAATAATACATTGAATACAAATCTAAACATGTGTCTATTTCTGACACCTATCAGTAGTGTGTAAATATTATTGTGTTCTTTTTTGATGGGCGCCTTAGCTGACGGAACAGAATATTAAGGCCTTAAATGCAACACGGTGCTGTCTAAACATCCTAATTCTACTTCCACATTGTTATGGACAGGCGTATTTTACCAACAGGTCAATATCTTGTTCGAGTAGACGCTTTGTTGTATAAAGAGAAATACATTTTGAATATTAAATAACAATGCAGAATGACGTAACGCAATTCTGCGTTTAGACAAAGCAGTTTCGTGAACACGATATCGAAATTCTGTACAAGACGAGTAGTTTTATTTACTTACATTGAGTAAAAAGTGAAGCAGTGTTTATCTCGTGACGCAACATTGTCTGTGCAATCTCGGAGAGCTCAACCGTAAGTAACGAGGATTATTGTTCGTTCACTATGACCTTTTCAATGCGATGATATCATACGGAGAAGCCGGTTTTGATTGCTTAGTTCAAAATCAATTCCGATAATAATTTAATGACGCATTGCAAAGGAATGCCTTCAATTCATGCATATGCAGACGCTTGGTTCGCAAACTGCTGTTGGTTTTATATCTTGTGGTTAATAACGCAAAACACTTGAAGCGAAGCTATAATTTTGCATCTTGCTCTAGGGACCTTCGCTTGTAGTGCGCTGTGAAATTTTTGCCTTTGCAACAATCTGAGATCAAATTTACGAAACTCGTAAGCGGCTTTGCTTTCGCTTTATAATGATGTTATTATGAAAGAATGCTACTGCCTGTACCCTGGTTTACATCTTACATCTTTATGCTTTTGCACAAGTATATTATCTAACTAAATATTACGAACTAAATCAGTTTACCAGTTCAACTTTTTTTTACTAAAAACTGATAAAATAATTATGTCATTCAATCATGGTAATCATTATTGAATAGTAGGTACTGTGTATCTATGCGCAAAATATATGAATATACTGCCAAGAAAGTTCTGATGGGTTTCTGCTATTTATTTATACTATAATACTATACTAGTTATTAATACTAGACTTTATAAAACATGTTTTTAATTTTAAATGCACAGAGCGTCTCTGTGAACTAACGTAAATATTTTTCTTGGCAACAGTTACAACCTGTGATCATAGCGCAGTTATTTATTAGTACGTAAAGAGCTGCAGTCCGTACCTTTAAAGATTTATAAATAGTCAGATATAGAAATTCTTGTTGATGTTATTTTGTAAGTCGGGAAGTGATTAATGCGGTCGGTAATATTTTACGGAGGATGTTGCAAAAGCTGCAGCTACCAAATAGCGATGCTCTTAATGGGAAAATAGCAGATTGTATGTAATGGCAGATAAATAATTTCGAATTTAGTGTAAAAAATAATCACAGGATGTTCTTTTGCGGAATATTTTCATAATAAAGACTTCCTTGTTATGACATTTGCTTTTTATTACATTGTTTACAGTGTATGAAAGTAGTTATTAGATACGGTAGGAAATAGAAATAAAATTTGGTTTCGAGCTATCTCGTGCACGATGTAGGGGATGATAACAATTTAAAAATTGAAGCAAGTGAACAATGTTTTTTAATAAAACGTATTACTTTTATAAGTAGGAAAAAAGTGTAGAGATGATTTGAAGAAGGTTATGCTCGGTATTGGGTTTCAATAGACTGGTTATAATGATGATGATTTTACTTTTCTATTATTAAATCACTCACAAACATCCATTCGTTGTTAACCCCATTTACATATGTTTATTTAAAAATCCGCATCCGCAATAATTACATTTAGAATTTTGTCATCTATAGAAATATTCTCGTCCATATAAGAAAAACTAGTGTTTTATGTTTCAATGTTGGAATTATTTTAAGGTAAATATAACATTGTATTTTCACATAAGCTCATCATGAATTTTAAAATGAGCTTACAATCTATTTGATTTTAGGAACAATTTAAACATTTATTTAATATTAATTGCATACGTAATTAAACCAGTGCTTCATTTAAAGCTCCGATTAAAATAATTGTCGATGCGATGCTATATTTAATGTGCATTTGTATTGTAGTTGGAAATCAAACCCTAATAAAACAGTGTTGAAAATATCATAAATCTAAACCAATCAAAATAGATTTTATTAACAAATTAACATCTATAAAAATAATATGTTTGTTCGCTTCTGTACTTAAGTTACGAAGGAGTCCTGTATAAAAATAAGTCCCAAAATATGTTAGATATTTCTTAAGTTATAATTAAATAAGCGATGTAACTAAATTGCTAACCGCCTGGGGTTTGTGACGACCTTTTATTACTAGACATTAATACAGCTTTTTCCCAAAATATGTAAGAGAAGTCGTATTATGTTATAGTCTGCAAAGGTATTGTTCTTAGCTTTTCATATCAGTATAAAAAGTAATCTTTACTTGTATTATTGTAAGACATTCATTGAAAGATAACAAAATAGTTTTTTGATAATAAATAGCTTTTATTTCTAACTATTGTTTTATAAGATGAAGATAACTTTAGTCACAGCGTTGCGTTGGTAAAAAACACCGAGTGATCGTTTGAAAACAATAGAGTGGTGAAGAAGCATTCTCAAGCATTGTGAGAACGGGCCACGAGGGCATATCGACTAAAAAACTAGAAAAATCATAAGGAAATCACAGAAGGAAGTATCTCTTAGTGTAGTACCATTGTATAAGCTTACATTTCCTTTCCAGTAAGTAATTACGTTTAAACTTTCGATGGATAGTTTAACTTACTTTCCTTATTAAAAGTTTTCATTAAATGACATTCTAAGTTAGATATCGTTCTCAAGTAAAGCAAATCTAATCAAAAAGTTTATTTAAAGCGAGTAGCCTGCTCGGATTAGCTGTTAAAAATCTTTTTCTTCCTATCGATACAACGTCGACTGCGCTCGGTAATTTTTCTGCGACGAAACCGTATTATTCAACTTAGCCTACGTTGTCTGTGTACAAGTAACTAGCAAAGCCCTCTTGAATTTTAAATATCTGCTATATCATGCCAGCTGAATGTTTTCAAAAGCTCTCTCACGCTTTTAAAAATTTGAAATGGTTTTTCCTTCAGTTAGTTACTAGTAAATTTAAGTGAATCAGACGTAAATTTCAGTAGTGGCTCGTGATTATTTAAAGAAAACTCTTGAGTGTTGGAATGTTCAAATTTATACGACTTTGATTTTTAATCATTAATATACTTTAACATAAAAATAACCTCTAAATCGACAGATATAAAAATCAAACTACCTAATAAGTGAAAAGTATACTACAGTAAAAGAGAAGATATTCTTAGTTAAATTAATTAAAGGAAAGAGACAATAGTAGTCGTCTAACAAGTAAAAAAAGTTTAAAAGGATGAGTGAACACGCCAACAAAAATAGGAAAAGTATTAGGGAATTAGGGAGGATTGTATATATATACCGGCTTCTCGTTACAATTGCACAGTGCTTTTCCTCTATTCTCTTATCACCGTCGGATACCCAGACACATGACAGATACCATCTATTTGTTGTGGATATTCTCTGTATTCTGAGAAGCATTTCGTTTCGTCGTTTACGTGTATAGCAAAAGGCTCAGCAGATATATTACGCATTGGTTCTAAATTTGTCTTCTTCACTAGCTATCTCCACATCATCTTTTACTGCCATGTGAGTTTGTGGTTTAGCACCAAGCGATACAATTAAAAAAACCATTCACTCTTATGGGTATTAAATGTAAGTAGCAAAGTGTTTTTATACCAAATTTTTAACGATCGGCGGTTTCCCACAGTTCACTTTGTATCTAAATTAGGACGGTACGTCATAATTGACCATTGTCGCAATGTGAAAATTACTACAAACTGACCTGCTTAAGTTATATTGCTAACATAGAGAATAAGAGCGTTTCGAAACTACTATCTCACGCTTTTAATAATGACTTAATGAAGTTGTGCTTAAATATTCTTTGCTACTTATATTGAACTACTTTACTAATGAGTTCCAAAAACTTGGTTTTAGATTAAAAAACTTTGGAACTTTATGCGATTTACATTTTTGTTAACGTAATTTTTCATTATTTCTATATAGTAATATGACGATATGATGTTAAAGATTTCACCAGAATAGTTACTTGATTGTTCATTTCTACTTTCTGGAGGAAATTTTAAAATGCGGTTTTCGCTTTTGTGACAAGAGTTGTTCTGTAAATTTACTCGAATGACTTTTTACCTGTAATAGAACGCGTTGCTAAACATATCACAGTAGTATTTAATATTCCTGATTATCAACAGAAATAGAGACTGTGGTAGATATTTTTAAATACAGTCTCCATCAGAATAGACCGTCCGTAAAGTCCGTTTCAATCGGACGTCAACTATGTATATTCAAACGAAAATATAACGAATTACTTATCTAAGTTACTTACTTATATATGATATGTTAAGGCCTTTCATGCAAAATTTATATTCTTTTCTTTTAATATTGATAAAAGGTTACAAGTCTTACATAAGCTAAGCAAGCGCGAAAAGGTTATTTTCAGTAATACAAAACATCAATATGTTTTAAGATGATAATAATGCTAGTATAAAATAAAAACTTTCATACAGTTTATATCTTTCATCTTTAATAAATAAATAACTTTATACTGATGTGTTAATATATGCAAAGTGAAAATGTGTAAACACTAACAATTTATTAAGTGTTTCTTTGATTTTTTCATGCTCACTACGATGTCAGTAAAGGTCAATTCATATTAATATTAACGTTAATCAAAATAATTTGTTTCTTATGCACTATAGAGAATTAATGACAAGTTATCTTCTCGGTTATCAAAATAATTTTATAAAACTTTCTACAAAAAGTATGTTTTTTTAGTTAAAAAGAAAGTGGGTACTAATTTCTCCTTCTCAGTTCGAACATTGATTATTTTAAACCTCTACTTAATATATTATATATAAAATATTACTTTACTTACCTTTTAGTTTGTACTCCTATTCGTAAAAAATTTAATCAAAGTTGATATTTTAAAAACTTTTTAGTTAAACTTCAAAGACGCGTTCAAAGCGTGTCTTGTACTACACACATTTTTACTCTATTGAAGGAAATGAGGCTTTTATAAAAGATACGAAATCAATAATTTACTCATTAGCCAGATATTAACATACGTAATACTATTAAGCCAAATCACTTTAGTAGTAATTAATTCCGCAAGGTGAATTACGGAACTGGAATTTTTAATTTGGCATTATGGTAATGAGTATTATGTATGTCATAGATTATTTCGTTGGACAAGATGTCGATGGGAAAGTTGACTGATAAAGTTGCGAGCAATCAGCAACCAATAACTTGTGGGCAATAATTACGAAATGGCCGTTCAGAACTGACCGCCGCTTGTCGAATATTCACTTTCACGTCAAACACGGCGTGGGCTCAAATTTGTGTTGTATTTCGAAGAAAGTGAGCGGCTTCACTTTTTCTTTACGCAATGTTTAAACGTTTAAATCGTGAGATAAACTAATACATTAGTTGTACGCACTGAAAAAAATGCGTTTGTTTAACTGAATGTCAATGCGATGTGGTAAAGGAAAGAAATGCGTAGGGTGTGACTGGGGATATTTATTGACGCTATGCAAAGTTTTATCTTCACTATGCACATTTTATTGTTACGAGCGTGTTACGGGTTTACGGTAGGGGAACGGCGTCTGTGACCCAGTTCGGCACCGCTGTAACAGTATAGCCACCGTCTATTTTCCAAATATCATTCTACGTAACATTTGGCCACGGGTGTAACGCAGCCGGTTTGGAAATACTATGCGTCCGTTACTACATCACGTTAAGATAAATGGTTTTAGCTTGGTTTGCGTACAAAGACATTGTGTCAACCTTGGTTTCTCTATAATTATTTTATCAACTATATTAATTTCTAAATGTTGCCGGCAATGTAATCGCAATTATAATAAAATCATTTTGGTAATTAAATACATTCCTTGAAGAAGAGATTTCTAAGTTCCGAATAAAATTATCTATAATTTTACGCTTGAGAGGGGTCGTGTTAGCACTGACCATCTAGTTACTACCGTTGTACCTATTCCTGCCGCGAATCAGTAGACAGCAGACGTTACTGTGTTCTGGTTTATAGTGCGCTACAGCTAATGAAATTACTGGGGTGACGTGGCCTAACATATTGTGTATCAACGTTACGAGCATAATGTGGTACAGTATATGCTATCCTAACTAGCATCACATTGTTATGGATAGGTGTAACAATTATTCGCAGATGTACGCTTCCGCTCGTCGCGTTGCGGAATAGAAGTATGAAAACTCATTTATGAAAGTCGGCTTTGCGGTCAAAGCGTGACGGCTTAAACCGTTCGGTAAATCTACAAAAATATGGAGGGTATAACCGCATTCGGAGTGTAACTGATATTGTCGGATCATTTGTTTAATGCGATGGAAAGTTGAAACGTGGCCCGCTTAGGTCCGTCCCAGCAAACTATCCACGTACGCACCGGCTTACGTGACGCCCGCCTAAAGTGGAACGAGCCTTCTTTCTCATTGTCAGTGTCATTCGTCCGTTGACTGTTTTACAGTTACAGCCTTTTTCTACCTCCCACTACCAATATGGTGTCGGACGCGCCTTCAATATTCATATTTAATGTTCAAAGTGAAAGAACCACCGCGAATGGTCATGGTTGGAAGGAACTGGACTCGTTTAAAATAGAACCGACTGTATTCTCTTTAAACTTGAAACATTGAATTTTTATATCTGGTATATATTGTTAAATGTTAAAAATATCTTTCGTGTTATTTTTTTTTATCTAAACTCCATGGTTTAATTATTAATTAATAAGAATTGTAATCATCTTTAAGAGCTCCATTTCTCAGTGGGTGGGTGCGACGTTTTCTCATTTTCTGTGATATCAACAATGAAGTTGGTAAATAAAAGACAATTAAATTAGCTTTTCTGGCAATTGTTAGATAGTAATAGTGGAGTTGTTGGCGATTTCTACAGTCGTGGAGAAAGTTATTACCGGGAAATTACTGTGTTAGAATACATTAATATTCCTCGTTTTGTACTCACATTGCTCAACAAACGACGAATAAACTAAAAAAACTGACATCTCTACAAAAAAAATTATAACTTATCAACAAAGTGGATTTTAGAAAACTGCAGCAGCATTTTCACTCCTTACAGCGAAGTGTAAAAAGGCCTAGTCTTAACGACTTGAAAAAAATGTCGTTAGAAAATGGGAAGTAGACTCTTGGAAACTAGTTGTAGAAGTACATAGTAAGACATTATTAGTGAAACTAATAGTATTTAACTAGATTTAATATAATGAGACGAGAACATAGCGTACAGTGGTATTAATATTTAAATTAAAGACGCAAGGTCAATAAAAAATTTAAAAACTTTACGTTATAATCCAAACACAAAAAAAGTTATTATACTATACGACTATGAAATGGCTTTATAATCTGTATGTTTTACTTTTTGCTTAGTACTTAGTAAAGCTTTTATTTTTATAATGTACGTACGAAATATTAATACCATAATATTTTTAACAGTGGTAAAGTTTTTTCGAATCCTCTTAGCGACCAACTTCTAAACCTGTTGCTATAACTGTACAGCTGTGTTTCTGCTGTTAACAACCAGTGTTCTGAACGAGCTAGGCTAGCTAACGAGCTAAGTTGGTGAAACTTATGCCTCGTGATGTAAAGTTGAAGTTAATTGTTATTTGTCATTACCGGTAAAAAATATATGCAAAAAGGAATCCATGTTACACCTTACCAAATGTAATCCAGGACTTGGGACCGGTAACCCTCCGTATGGGTTTAGGACAATTCACAGTTGCCGGTATGTAATGACCACACATATGGTTTCATATCGATAACACTTCCTTTCGTCGGCAACAGGTGCCGATATTATTAGTGGAATCGTTCACTCTTCGTTCGTTGAACCGACACCGTTAGAAGGTGTACGCATTGAGCTCTCGCCGCAAGCATGCGACATGACACAAATAACAATTGGCGGTTTTATCACTAGTACAGTAACAAAGTCTGTTATATTCCATTTAAACTAATATGTATATCATACATATTAAGTTTAATAAGCAAATAAATCTACAACATAATAAGAATGACCTACTAACACATTACTTATTATTTGTGTTGTACAAAGTTACTCTGAATACAAAACAACACTATGTTTATTATGTTTTCTCCCACAAGATGAGAGTCAAAGCCGGTTATCCATCATATTGGCCGAGTGGGGATTGGTGGATGTCACGTTTCCACGAAAGTTCCTGGAACATGTCGGTTCCCTCACAATCTTTTTATTAACCGGAAGCTTAAGCTTACTTAGTTCCGAATGCGTGCTTCTCCGAAACGTAAAGCGCGTACAATTCATAAAATCTGTGCAATCTCGGTTTCTTGAACTGTTTTAATAAAATGAAAACAATTTCTTGTATAGTTGCGTTCGTTACAAACCGTCCATCGCTTTCCTTCTGTTCAAACGACGGAATCGAAGTCGACACACTTATCCGCATTATTATTCCAATGCGGCAATCATGTGGCATCCGACTGACGATATTCGCGGTTTTTGCGCCGCCATTTTGTATTGCTTCGTCTATAGGTGTTTGATGCGAAACTTTTATGTTTATAAGGAAATAAATAGAAAAGCATGATATTACTTACTAATAAAAAAGTAAAAGCATGTAAATTGATTTTAAACGATCCGAAGTTATTTCAATATAATATATTTTGAATAATTTCGAACATTAGTTGAGTAAAACGTTCATTGACTAATTACGAGAATTGCATAAATATTTAAATGAGTTATAGAAAATTCATTAGTTTCGCTTATTTAATTAAGATATAATAGACCATTATTAAATTTCTGTATTATTCTATTAACAAGAGAAGAACAATACTTGAGAAAGAAATAGATTATTGGAGAAATCTTAATTATTGAAAATTTATATAAGGGAGTTCATTTCATGCTTAAATCTAAATCAACAAAAGGATAGGAAAATTATCGATGCCTTTTACACTCAGATAAAAAAAATGTAGTAAAAATACCAAATTCGTATATTTTTTGTGAAACATTCGCTTTTTAGCCAATCCCTGGGTAGACAAGCAGAAAACGCCAAAAGTCGTTAGTGCGCCTGTGTTATCCACTAATGTAGGTCGAACACAAAGGTTTAAGTAAATAAATAATCCCTCACAATGGCAAATTCATATATAAAATTAAATAAGCTTACATTATAACATGTAACTTTATTATATAGGAGTGTTACTTAATTAATATACAAATAATAAGCAAATCAAGTATTCGTTTATATGATTCATATTTATTGAACGAATGCGTTCCTCTACGTTTTACCTTAGGTTTTATACTTCATTTGAAATTCAAGTTATGTGTAAGTCTGTTGTAGATTAACTTATTATTTTCAGTAGTATTAGAGACAATAAGTTATGTGCTGTTCGTAAAATACGGTATTGTTTAAACAACAAACGTGTACATCAACAATAAAAGATATGAATATAAGGATTTAAAATAATTGTAAAGTATTATTATCATAAACATGACGGATACGGTTAGTTGTATAAGAACTACCTGAGACCTTTGAGTCATCAAAGAAATGTTTCGTGTAATCTTTGACTCATTTTGACAAAAAGGCCTCTCGTTTTTTCGTGTCATATGCTTCAAAGGAATACTGGAATTTTTGACGTTGTTATTTGGCGGATCCTGGTCGTTTTATAAACTTTTGAAATTTTGCCCAGGTTAAATTTTGTTAAGCCCCACCTGCATATACCGAAAATACATTTCGAATGAAAAACTTTTTATAATGCCTTGTATAATTCAATAATAAAAAATATTTGGATAGGCCATGTTGATTTCTATACTAAAATACAGTGAAGTAATTTCTTAGACATTGTTAAATTATATTATCATAGTAAAGGATTATATTACGTAGTTACCTATTTAAGCAATGTATTATGTATGGTAATTCTTTAAAGGAATGTAAAGCTCTCCTCGAAAGTTGAGCGTTTTTAAGACTGACGGTTAACCTGTTTAAAATTCAGTAATGAGGATGTTCTTGTATAAAATATTTCCGCGCAAGGTCGCCCGGTTAGTCGCATACGTCACCGACGCGTTAATTACAAACCCTTTTTACTCATAACGCTTATGTTTTGTTATTGTATAAAAGTCATTACTATTCATGTTTTAATTTTTTAAAAGTTTTTAGTGATCACATTTCTGTAATCATATTATATAATTCTTTAAAAGTTTCTAATTTATCACAATACTAACAAATACGTTGAATAATGACAGTTGTATCTTTCAAAGTTACAAGTAAACAAGATAACAACCTGTTAACTATGGCTTCACGTCTGGATGGGATCCGACTATAAGGTTCGTTAAGGCGATATAAAAAATCGTGCAGCCATGAAAGTCAAACCGGAGACTGGGCGAGCCGCGCGTAAATAAAAGCGAACAGTTGAACGAGCAACAAAAAACGGAGCAGTTCCTAAAGTCCGCGGAAGCGGGGGATGAATGGGGCTAACGAGACCGACACAGTGATGTCCTGTGCTCTCTGAAGCGGACCAGCAGAAAAAGGTATTTGCTTTGACATTCGGTACACTTTTGTGTTTAATTCCCAACGTTTTCTTTGCATTTACGTTAAACAAATTACGTTCGCTTTGAACTAGACCACGACGACTTAATGCGGTATTATTTCCTAATAGAGTCCGCTTTTTTATTACACGTTTGTGATTGTCGACTTTAACTACCTCGTGGCGCAGCGGATAACAACTTTCCTTGTAATATGAGTTTGGTTGGTAATAGGTTTCGATCCCGCCTGGGTAGCTGCAACCCTCTTAGATCTGTCGCTATAATAGCGTTATTGTGTTTATGGTGACAACTTTCACATCACGTGAAATTGAGGTTAATTGTAAACCAATTATTGATAAAACAGCAATCCTTTTTTTATTTTGCCTTAGTAGATTTCATTCTATAAAATCGGAGGGTAATTTTAAATTGTTCAGCCCAGAAATATTTTCGGGCCTTCGTAGCGGCTGAGGTAGATAAAGGTCTATATTCAAACTACAGATACATTAAAAAGTATTCGTGAATTGAAAAAAAAAGTTTGCTTTAAGTGCCGGTATGTGCTATTATTTCTTCATAAATATCATTTATAACGAAATAGTACTTGAAAAGTTTTAATGCAAAACTTAAATATAATAATTGACTTAAGTTTGTCTGCAGAAAGTTTTCTCTTGGACGCTTTTTTATAATATATACTCATTGAGGAACTTGATAGCCGTGATTACCAACATGTAGATGGCTGATGAACTGAGCCAAAAAATGGCGAATTGCGAAAAACTTTTCTTGTTACTTTTATTTTAATATACATGCTTGGGTTTTTTACATCAAATTCTCAACATATTTTATTAAGTTACAACAATTGCGGAGATTTCCACTTATTTACATTAAATGAAAAACGAATACTTGTTTTATAAAATAACATCAAATGATACCTATTAAAAAAAAGTATGAGTCATTTGAAGGTGAATGATATATCCTTGTGAGATTGTGGATTTTACTGTTGATCTACTGCGGAATTGAATTTTAATAATATAAAAACCCAGTCATCTAGTTGTTTTATTTATTTTCATTTTTGTGATCATTGGCTTGCTGAATTTACCTGAGTCTTTATGCCCATAAAATAGCACATATCAAGTTTTTTATAGTGTACCACAGAAGTTTTGCAAATAATAAATTTAAGCTAACTTATATCGTATTATAAAGAATATTGCTTAATTTTAAGTTAAATATGATGCATTTTTTTGAACTTGCTTCACATACAATATATTAATAACATTTGTTGACTAAGGGTGCCATTATGCTAGAATGGTCTCCATTTTTATCAGTAAATATCTTTAAAAATATGAAGGTTATATTTACCGACATCTTGGTATGAGTCAACCGGTATCAACTGTGTCTATGTGTGAAGGTAGGTGAGCAGGCTTGTGAAGCTAAAGTTCAAGGCGACCTTAAGATGTTCGACGAGTCGATTCTTGAATAAATGCCCCTAATTTAAAAGTTTTACTTAAGTCTCAGACAGTTTAAGAATATGAATAACCACGATTTGAATGTAATAAATATATTTTACAAGTTTAACGCTAACATTTTTCAGACTACGGATCAATACTTTTAATGTTTAAAGGAAACTTTTTTTTAATGATACGAAACAATGGAAAACGGAGTTGGAAAATATGCGAAAATGTTTTTTAATAAAGGTTGTAAAGCTTTGGGTAATTCGACCAGAGATAATTACCATTTTTTAACAACTTTACATTTTGTAGCCCAAACAAAAACCGCAAAAGCTTATTATGGGCCCGTTGCGAAATATTCAAGTATTAAGCGTCGGATTTTACGACAATGTCCAACGATTATTCGACAGGCGAGACCTTTATAACTGCTAATATTGTCTATTCATTTAACTTTACTTCAGTTCGAATAAAAGGACCTTAGTATTAACATTAGGCCTCGTTATTATTTGTGACCTTTATTATTGTAAGATGTTCTTATAATAGAATCCATACTGTTGCTTCAATACAGTACGTTAATATTTATATCTAAGTGAAATAAAGATATTCGACGTTGATTAATTAAGAACATCTGATTAAGCCCCCTGTATATACAGTACAGTATATATAAATAAGTTGAGAATTAAAATGATCTACATGAACGGGTCACATTATTAATCAAGTGTAAGTAAATTATAGAATTTGGATCCACGATGTAGGATGAGGTAATTATGCAAACAGTGTAGATTTCAGTTTTGTCGATTTGCATATCTGCTTAAATGCTGACAGGGCGACCTTGTACCAACTCTTCCGCCGACTATTGTTTATACAAAAGAATGAACGTTGAATTAAGTATCATTTTACATTGGACTAATTTTGTGTGCGATTATGCTTGATAATCATTTTGTTCAATGTCATCGATTTCTTTTGTGATATCAAACATAAGAGATACAATGTGTTAATTGAATGGAACCTATCTCTTCCTTACTACATAAAAACAAATATACATCATTAAAATTATCTTAGAGAATATCAAATGGACAGTAAGAGGTTTTAATGCTTTAAAATCAGGACAATGTTTATTCAAATAAATCTTTTTAGTAAGACTAGATTAGTAAAACTAGTAGGCTGCACAAAGTATTAAAAACCTGATCCTTGAGGGTCAGTGTATTCTGTTTTTAAAATATGTTGCTAAACGATTCAATCAGTAATCAATCTATCTAGAAATAAGTTTGTAGTGCACTTGCCATGAAATAGGTCTCGGAATTGAACCTGGGATTACTTACTTTTACCAGTTAGAGTTTACTATGTATCTGTACATAAATATTGTGTTTTCAAATTATTTCTAGGAACTAAAAATTGTTGTGTCCTCCATTGTCGAGTGGTTTCGTGATGAGCAATGACATACATAATTTTCGACGTCAACTTTGTTCCAAGATAATTTCTTTGTATATTTCTGATACTAAATTATTAACAGAAATTAAAACTTTAAAAGTAAAGATTTATATTAAACTAAAATGTAAATATAAACTTATAGCGTAGTTTTTATTGTGGGATAAATAATATTGCAAGGTAAAAATATTTCGAAATAGAAAATTTGCAGCAACGTTGAACTAAAAGGCTATAAATTTTAACTCGTTTCATACGAGAGCTACGTAAGAAGCTTTAATTCTCGCTGTTCACAGAGGACTAAAGCACAGAACCTAAAGCAATTTTCTTGAAGGAGTGGAATTCCTACTAAAGTCTTTTGTCATTCGGCCCCATTTGCAACTGACAAGTGTTATGAAATGTAATTAGAGTAAGGTAATAATAAAATTTAATTGAATTTTAATTGCCGGATCGCATGACAGGTAAGGGAAAGCCATTTTTCAAAATAACAATGAAGCCTTGGATGTCTGGTCACGCGTCATTTGAAATTACGAAGTAACTGACACATGAATACTTGATTTCTAGTTAAAATTAATCCTCGTTGTAATAATATTTCTCCAAATGAAACCGACTCGCGTAATTTTGCGATGAACATTGTTTTTATTCTAATTAATTCGATGAACTTTGTTTAAACACGAACTTCTTATACTTGACATAGTTATAGATATTTAAGGTTATACACTAAATTATTTATGATCAAATTTGGTTTACTTAGACAAATAATTTATTTCTGTTATAGCGATAAGATAATGAAATTTTTTGTGTCACTAGAACTAAAATGTTGTTTTTAGTACACGAACCATTCTTAGCAAAGATTAACGTACACGAACGGAAACGTTTCCATATTATGTGGGCTCTGTACGTTTTGGAAAGAATTAGGTTCCATATAATTTAAAACTTAACTTTTTGGTATACCTATTTGGAAAGAAAAATAATATGTGGTATTCCATTTAGTTATTAATTTTAAACAGTCCCACGGAAAATATTACTTTGTATTCGGATAATGGCGGAGGGGCCCGTGGCGATATCTTCAGTTTCTTTAGCGAATGGCTGTGTAGTGTCAACTTTTATTATGCTGACAATGGCTTGTAGACGGCAGCGGAATAATAAGAGCCCCTTAAAATATCTCAGCACATTACAAGTCTAGAAATGATTTTTCTCTTTTATTTATTCGTTAGGTTTAATTTAGATTTTACCTAAGAATAAATAAAAAAAAAACTTGAATCTGGTTATAAAATACGCTTAACAGCCAGCCATATTTACAGAGACCACTATAAAAATTTACGGATAATATCTCTGATGCCGTAGACCATCTATCATCGCAGTACCTATATCTATTGTTAATAAGTTTGTGTCTAAACATTACTATGTACCGGTTTGAAGAGCCCTGTAGTTAAAGGTAGAAATTATAAGGTAACGAGATTTAGCATCATATGTCTCAAGGCGACCAACATGTAATGCAATGTTTAGAATCCTTACTGAAACTTAAAAATTATTCGTATAAAAACAAAACTCTTATAGCAAATGAAAAAGGATGGGAAAAAATAAATACTTAATTATAAGTAGTAACAAGTTTCATAATAACTCTTTAACAAAGGTTTAGTTTTTGCGGGTAATCTTTTTGTTCTCCAACCATTATACAACCATTTTTAATGAAAGGAAAAATATAATTTTTACTGTTTCATTTAAGTTAGTCTTTTAAATTATTTTTAATGGGCCGATAAATATTGTGCAACCGTTAAACGTTCAATTGGCGCCATCTTGTTAATCTATTTAACGCTTTCACGGGATAGTTTAAATATTTGCGTATATATATGTTAGCAACGTATCGGCTGTTTGTTTAAGGTACAAAGTAAGGTGGATGAGACACGTACAAGTGATGAGCATCACGTATTCCCTTGATGTTGTTACCGTCGGATTATACGTGAGAAAATTCGCTTCGACTCCGGCCCTAAGACGCTCCAAGCTATTTTCTACTCATTGAAATATCCGAGCTGCGTGTGCTGTGCCATTTGGCACTTCCTAAATGCGAAACCAGTACAGCATGAAACATTACGTGAGTTAACGTAATATCTTTGTCATTCGCTGGGAAATATCGTTTGATTCAATAGTTCTTGACCTCAATTTATTTGCTTATCAAATTGTTCTTATACAATTTTATTATTCAGCATACATGGAAAGTAACGATCATTACTATTGAGATTGTATAATATTTTATTTTTCATTGTATTTAGTGTACACGCAGAAGGATACACGACAGAACCAATGTCAAAGTGCCGTTAGAATTAGCTTCCCCACTCCTACCGCCCTCACTAACGTGTGCTAATAATCCCCAGTCAATCCTAGAGCTAGATATAACCATTTCATATATAATAACAGGAGATTAAAATAATATCTGTTCAATGCACTGTCGTCTTTAAAGTAATTTCATTGAATTGGCGTACACGTCAAAGAGTCGTGATTTACGAGACGATGACCCTAAAGTTCATCGAATCGAGACGACTGCTGGTATAAATTAATCTAAACGACTGCTTTTCCCCGTTCACTTAACAGGTAAAATGTAGAATTCTTACGAACAGAATTTTCTATGCCATCGTTACATTTCATACTAAATTATTAAAAACTCGTTTCAGAACTTTCAAATGTTATAATCTTTAATTAACAGAAGTTTCTAAACGTATTTAATATTTGATAAACAACATTATCACGATTAACAACAAAAACAAAACAAGCACTTTGTCGTGGTTAGAATTAATTGTTGTGTTAAGAAGTCTTAAAAAAATACTATCTAATATTAAATAATGAATTAAAATTTAAAATAATAATAATTTTTACTAAACTTTTTCGATTACAAATCGAAATTTAAGCAGTTCGGTGATAAGTAAACTGGATGATAAATAGTCTGAAAATCTTGAATGTATACTTTTTACAAGCAGCAATAATTTTCATAGATATTACAATATACGGTAAGTACAAAAGTTTATAAATTTTAGAGAAAACTCTGGCAGACAAGAATAAGTATACTCAGGTAGCAGCTGATTACATAAAAGCTTTATATTAGAGCTTTATAAAGGTTGACAATTTATTTTTCATCACATCAATTGATATAATAGATAAGAAAGGTCTTTGTAACAAAAATTCGCTGAAGCAGAATAGAGCTCTTATTACCGTATGAGAGAAAGCCTTTATCTAGTGTAATGTTATCGAGATGAGAAACTGGAAAATAAATTGGATAAAGTTATGTTATTGTTGTGTGTGTCCGTTAATATTACGGCAAAGTGTAGCGTTGTAATCCTAAGTTGATTGAAGTGTGGGCTGGGCTTTGAATAACTTTATGCAACACCCTACCTTGTGGTGAACGCTTTGATGTCAGCGTAGTATTGCTACAATATAAACTAATGTAAAGTGATAAATCAATATCTTTACAATATCCATTAGATATTTTTATAACATAAAACATATTATACTTGTATAAGTTAAAGCAGCAACATTACTTTTGCTTTTGTTTAAAGGTACATACTTTTTTTGTGGATGCATTTTTAACACATCTTTTGCAGTGCGATAGTATTTCTCAGTTCACTTTTCTAATTTGTATAATTAATACAAAAACACGACATTTTTCAAATGCAATGATAATATGTTGTATTTATTATCCTTGGATTTATTATTTTGATCATCAGAAACTCCTACATATTCATTAGTCGTTAGCTTCCATGTTTTTTTTATTTATAGTCTACCCTGAAATATGAGGAAATAATTATTAATAGTAACGTACAGCTGTGTGAATGAGATATTAATTTGTTTTAAATAACTGAGTCGAAAAAGTAAATTAAGTTATAGTTTTATTATATTGTTTCATGGATGTTCAGTCTTTTAGTCGTATTTTACAATAATCTCTGTTATCTTTAAGTATAAATTGTATATTTTAGTTTAATGATGTCCCTGGAAAGTAACAAGTATGTTCACACAACAATGACAACTCGTTTTGATATGTAATAAGGAGGTGTACTTATTGTTGAGTTGTGCAAGAGAGCCTTTGTGTTTTGTCTTGAAGGCGTTGGGAGACGTCTTGCATAATTGTGTGCATGAGTTCGAGATTGACGTAACATATTATTTTTTTATGTGAATAATCAAAATGTACAGTTGTTTTATATTAAAATTTAAAATCATTTAAAATCTTTTGTTCTTTCAAAAATTCGCTTCATAAAACTGAATCAAGTTTATGTAGAAATTAATCGTAAAAACAACGTGAACCAGCATGTACTATTACAGGCAATCTTCGAACTTTTTACGGTCTATAAATTATTTTCATTCGTTAGTCGGTCGGAGCGGTTGTTTTAAAGTTCTTTGAGTAAATTCGCAAAACTTTTAAACTGAATTATAAAAAGAATGTATTTTTTTAAATTACTTTCATAGCAAAGTTAGAATAAAGATTCTTGAATAGGTAAATCAAACAAAATAATTATGAGACACGCCATTTGTTTTTTGATATTTTTTCTTTAGATTTGCATTGTACTTTATAATTTACTATAGAGATAAATTTAATACAAATCAATAATAACATTATATACATTGTATAAAAGAATAGTAATACTTATAAAAACTAAGTTTTTGGGGTAAGTAAGTAGTTGTTATTTTCTAAAAACATTGTAATTTTTTAATACAGAAAAATCTATTGTAGCCTGTATTATTTTACAGTTGGTTCTATAATGATTTCTACAATCGTTAGTATTGTTTTTGTTAAGCAACCAGTTTAGTGAAAGCTGTTTGTAGTAGGCTGGACGAGATCTTGATAAGTCCTGTTTGCAGTAAAGCACAGTCAAGAATGTGGCACAATTCCATCTGGAGGCCGACTGAACAAAGTTTATTTACTAACTTTTTGTTAGATAAATGTATCTTCTAGAAAGTACATCCTTACATACGTAGATAGTAGTAATAACCATTATCTTGATTAGGATAAACGAAGTAAGCGTTGCTGTAATACTGAACAACGTTGTATATTACCTTCGTAAAGATTATACGAAAGAACACTTTTTGGATGTATTTCTTTATCATAACTTTTTCCTTGTAATAATGTAGCTTTTATGAGTTTAACGTAGTGTTTAGATCATTGACATTTATTAGTAGGTGGGTAAGAAAGCAGCTACAGACATAAAATTGTATAGAATTATTTTCCCGGCCCAAAGTCGGTGTTCCGGAACATTTTCCTCCTTGAATTTGCCGCAAAGGCTTGTCAACAAAGCTGCATTATTGGTGGCATTCCTGCGAGGTAAACGACAGCGAGCCTTGCGTCGAGGCAAGGTCACTTTAGTGAAGGGGAGACTCACAGAGCCGCCTACTGGACGACAGAATATTTTCTAGATAAATAAGCGCATATACTGGACCGGTAGTCACTTCCTCAACACCGATATGGGTAGTGAACGAAAACTTGATACGACAGAGATAATAATACGTTTAAAAAAGTAAAGAATATCAGTGTATCATCATTATACGAAAATATAATAAGTAATTTTTAAAGTTGTACATTTAATAAATAATCGATTTAAATCAGGGGTAATGAAGACCTGACAATAACACGTTTCAGATATTGTTTTTGTAATGTACACAAACAATTCTGTGGGAAGAATATTGACTTTAAATATGGATGATAAAAACGGCGCGAATGTTCAACAAAATTGGACACGTGTCCAATCAGTTATGGCGTCGCGACAGTAGGCTATCTTAACGGCTATCGGGCCAGCGACAACGGGTCCGCCGACCGTTATACAGATTCCACAGCGTTTCCTAAATACGTACATTATACGACGGCGTGAATGCAAATCGGTTGGTATGTAGGTGAGCTAATGGCGGTGGCCGTAGCGTCCACACCATAACGACATTCCGCAGGAAAAGGACAATTAGTTGTATATTTACGGCAGCCTTAAGCACCAACTTTTGCAATTCGCTTAATCCGTGTTGAAATTAACCTACATAGCTTGTTTTTTTCCGCTAATACTATTTTGGATGCGAAAGAGGCTTAAACAAAAATAAAAAAAACAGTCCTGTTATTGTTTCCAGTATTGCTAATCGGTGCCTTACTTCTTAAAGAAGTCGGAAGTTTGGTGGAAACCACATGTCCACGAAAGGTTCTTTGAACATATCGGTTTCTTCACAACGTTCTCGTTCACTGGAAGCTCAAGTTCAGTGGTAATCCTATCTGCGCCTATTCATGTTATCACGGACCGGTAATATATGTGCTGGTAGGTTACAAATATTGTATAATGGGTATATAATAAGTTGAATAAAAAAAAGAATTCGAGCTAAATATGTGCATGTGCAGGTAGTTATATTTAAGCCATTTGTAATGCCTTCTCGTCTACTTCAGCGATAAGGGCAAAATATTGATGTAGATATATTTATTACACAGTTTATATAAGTATACAAAGACCTTCAGTTTGGGTGAAATTAATAACGGTACAATATGGTTGTTTAAACTTAATCATCGCGGACAACGGTTACAACTTTCTCTATTATAGCAGAACATTAATTTGCCGGTGAATGGAGTGCAACTTGTCGCTTACACTTAGTAAGTAAATTTAGTTCTTGTTCGAGTTGTAGCTCGGGCTGAGAGTGTGTATCGAGAGCATTGGCTGCAGCTCTGCGTTGCGTCAACAGCGCGAGAAGTGGTTCGCGGGTGAACGCGCATGGACGATGGAGTTTAGATGTTACGCTCGTATGAGCTTTGCCAGCTCTTAGGTGGTTAATTGTGAGTAAATTCGCTATTTACTCGGATGGAAGAATTTCTTCATCGTTTTGTAGTTTATAAGTACTCGTTTTTGTATTACAAAGCATTGTACTTGGATATTCATTGTTGTACAGGACTTTACTGGTGGTAGGTTTCAGATTCCGCAGGCCGACTAGGTACCACCGCAGCTCCTATTTCGGCCGCCGAACAGTAGTATGCAAATATTACTGTGTTCCGGTATGAACGGTGCAGCAAGCTAGTGAAATTACTGGTATAACAAGAGTTAACACCATCCGTCTTAAGGCGACGAACGCTTTGTGGTGCAGTGTATACCATCTTAACCAGCGCCGTGTCGTTATGGGCAAGCGTGTCACTTACCATCAGGTGAACGTATTGTCTTCGAATATTTGCAATTGATAAAAAATTTTGTTTTTTTGCAAGCTTAAAAATGCAAACAAAAACATTATGGTGCTAGTAATTTATTGTGTGTACTCTAACCAGAATTATCTTTTCCAAAAGAGTGATAGGTCTCTATTAACTCAGACCTTCTAGATAGGCGCCATCAGAGCGACTATTTCTAATGCCAAACATTACTTTGCTCTCGGTACTTTGTTCCGGTTCAAAGGCCACGTTTAAAGATAGATTAATGGCTTCAACACCGTTTAAACCGGAAGTAAGTAACAATTTACTAGTGACGAAACATTTTACGTCTAAAGGCGGTGAGGAAAATGTGAACTTCTTAGCTAATTTCTCGTGGTTGCAGGGATGATTGTCCTACTAGCCACGACAGTATTGGAAAGAAATTGTGAATTTGATAAATGTTTTTTTAATATTTGTTTTAACTATAATAAATTTACTGTAATGATGAACATTCAGTATTAAACAAAGTACTTGTAGTATTTCACAAACGGACTGTATGTTATTAATATAATTTTTAACCGTGTAGCGCCGAAACTTTGTTAGAAATTTCCAATGTTATTTTTGCCCAACTGCAACCTTACTGTGGGTTAACAGAACGCGTAAAACCAAACAGAACACTGTGTTTGCTTCACAGCCAATTAATGTTCCGGTTTTGCTAACAGTTGTTAGCATAGTTTGCGAAAACTTTTGCTGAAAAATATTACAGGTCTGTGCCGGGAACAGTTAAAAGGAAAAAGTTTGTGGTTTCGTAATACACTCGAAAAAGCATGTAGGCTATTAGCTGTTATTGTTTGTGATATATGTGTTCTTAATTTACAAATAGCGTTAAGTCTTCAATCGAAATCAAACAGATGGACACAAATTTTCAATTCCAAACGAGCAACCAAAGAGAAATTACAAAAATACGTTTACTAATGAAATAAACGCCACGTCAAACAGATCGAATACCTTTGGCTATCAGTATTGGAAAGTGTTTTTCATTTGGTCGCCGAATTTAAGTTCAATTACGAATTCTGACTCTTTGCAATAAAGGCATGCGCCTTTAATAAAAGGTAAAATGAAATTTTGCCAGAATGTATCGCCGAATCGTTCGTACGGAGAACGGCAGCGCGAAATCACTCTGGATAATCGAATTCATTAGTACTCTTTGTGTTGCAAATAGCCCGGAAAGACAACCCTGCTCGGATCGTTTATCTATTTATCATCGACGAAGCAAACGTGTCTTGTAAATCAATAAACCCGCGAAATGAATTCAGCATTCTTCTTGGTACACACTACGTTTTATAATTTTTGGCCGGATCACATAAGAGATCTTATACATTAAAAAAAATATGAAAGTTTTTAAAGTTATGAATCTCGAAAATTTGTTAGTGAAACTTAAGACAAAAAGATCGATCCTGCCAGGATTCGAACCTGGAATCTTCTGATCCGTAGTCAGACGCGTTATCCGTTGCGCCACAGGACCCATGTTAATGGTTCTCAATTTTAAGTTTATCTCTTCAACTAATTTTATCGTAATAAATAAAAGTAGAGTAGAATATATAACTTATTAATTATCTTGTATTAATAACTTAATCATCTTGTCAAAATTAAATAAAACAAAGAACTAAGAGTATTTTATTTTGAATCAAATTTTATATAAAAATAAAGGAAGGTATCAAACAAAAAAAAAAATGTGGTACTAATAAAATATGATTTTAATCAAACAACAATATTACTCATTTCGAGAAGTTATCAGTAATATAGTATTTGAAGACAAATATTTTATTAAAAAAAGGAAGATATTTGTGGGTTAGGCAATATTTCAGAAGGGAAATCGTTGGATACCTGGTCAGTGGCATACTTAAATTTCGCCTATGTGTTTCAAATTGCAGCCGACAGGTGGCGTATTGAAAGTGTGCACGCGAAGCGGGGGCCGCGGGGCGCGCATGACCCCCTTCTCAGTAACGGACCGGTAACCGTTGCTTGTGTTAAGACGGCCAACAATAAAAAAAACTTTTATATGGGACATGAACCACACACGATTAGAAAATCCAACTCCTAATTTTGGATACAGGTGCATTGAATTTTTATTACACTGTTCCAGCCGCAGCGCCAAACACTACTGCGTTCCAGTTGAAAGAGAATTGTGATTAGTGAAATTACTGAGTTAATGAGACTTAATATCTTGTGCCTAAAGACGATGTGGTATAGTGTTACATGGTGTGTGTACAGTGTTTATCATTTTAACTGGTGCCAATTTGTTATAGTTAGACTTTTCATTCACCATGAAATTAATGTCTTGCTAGTAACATCGCTACGTTGAATAAAACACTAGTTATATACGTTTTTAGATATACAATAACGATAACATTTTTAAAATAACCATCAGTTTTATTTATGTTCTTGCTGATATTTTTTTTTTGTGTGTACTAATTCGTCTGATCACAGTCGCATTTGATGGTATTGCTTTAAACTATGAATAAGCCCAATGGATCACACGCGAAAGTAAAATTCCCAATTAGGTGTTTGCGCAAAGCTAAAATGTTCGTAATTTCATTTAACTTCTATCTTGAAATGCGGGCAAATTTAAATTGTTACTGACGCCGGCAAATTTTGCAGTTGCTGTCCGAACTAGCACCCAATTCCGGCATCCCTCTAATTTAATTTTTGCTGCAGAATATTTACGGAAGCCGCTCCATGAATTAGTCTAATCTGGGTTTCACTTAAACATTTTTTACAAGCTGTAGATTGCGCAGGAAAGAATTTTATTACCAGAATTAAGTTCAATGGCTTTTACCGGTTATGTCGTATCGTACCGTTTACTTTCACTACGTCAATTAATTACAAAATTACAATAAACAAAAGTTTACTTAATAAATTTCACATCGTCCACCTGTAATAATATTATTAGTTGTAACACTGTCAAACTACGATTGTTTGTAGGTCTGGAATAATTAATTGAGGAAATTTTGTCTTAGGTTTACGGTACGATAAAAAAAACGATATTTCTGAGATACTATTCAAAAAGTTAATGAATTTAAACTTTGTTGTACACAGAAGCAACGTTTCTTTCCTTAGATTTATTTGAACGCGCATTGTAGACGTATGATAATAAATTAGAGAAACGTCTTGGCAACATCCTTTTTGTCTTATCTCAAAGTGTTCAACTTTATCAAAGGGGATTGACCTTTATCAAGTGGTCGAGGAAACCGTGAATTCTTGCACGAGCTTTATGAGGAGATTTACGTGTATGAAACTAAATACTTTCTAAGACACCTTAGTCGTGTTTCTGTAAACAATCATTACGATAAGCTTAACTAAAATAGTTGCAACAGCGAGAATACTTTTTAAGAGTTATGCGGTCAAGAGTATGAGGCAATATTAGGCAATTAACATGCTTCGATCCACAAATATCGCCCACGAATGGTTTGACTTATACGTTTACGACATTTGCAAATGTCATTGCATAATTCCTTTAACATTTAATAACTGTATCGCGTTATAAAAAACTCAAATAACAATGAATGGAAATAGTAAAAACTGCATTGCTATTTATTATTTCTGTTATACGTGAAAGAATAATGATCGCTTTTTTACTATTGTATTTTACTTTGTAAAAGCAAATCTTTGAAATGGTTAAATAAACTCCTCGACTTATTAAAGTGTTATCGAAGGACGTCGGGCTGAGTAAAGACGTTTTGCCTGTAAATTGAAGTTACTTTTACTTTGAAATTTACGTCAAAGAATTACCCCCGCAAAGATGTAAGGGGGTGTAGCAAAGCGCGGTACAGATAATAACGCGTAGTGAGGAAGGGGGGGAGGAGCGGGGAATGGGGGAAGGGCGAACTGTAAACCGGTTCGGCGTCGTCACAAGATGGTGTACTAGAATCTGTTCTCGTTTGTCTAGCTCATATGTACGGGTATTGTTTGGTATTCTAATAAAACTTATTATATAACAATAAAATATTCATATGAATATACATTTGTTATAAAACAAAAGGCATAACTTTATCCGATTGTTTTCTTTTTCTTTGAAATATAAATAAGTGTTATAAAAAGTCAATCCCATTAAAATTATTTTACATATTTCTTACCATTTATCACGAAGTAGTTTTATAAATTATTTAAATTAATAATAAAAAAAATATTAAGTGACTTTGTGTGCGGCGCGTTGAAGTCTTCCGTTTGCATTCGTAATTTTGCGGTTTAGCTCGCTAGTTTAAAAACTCGTCTCCGTTATCCACATATCGTGCGTCGATAGTATCGCAGACGAGTTGCAAAGCAATAAACTAAACGTAAAAAAAAATGTTGCCGAAAGAAAGTTCTACGAGCGTAAGAAAGCGGCGGCTTCAAGTTAATATTTTGGTTAGTCTGGCTCCGTGCCGGCGCGCTCAGCTACACCACACCTGAGTCAAAAGTGTGTCAACGTTGATTCCTCGATAGACGACCGATCGGTGGAACTTTCACATTACCTTAAATTAACACCCGATTGAGCGCTCGGTGATACAACTAAACACTATACACGCCGTCGCCGTAGAAGTTTTACGGGATTGTTTTAAAATGTGTCACCCACCTGATTTACGCCGCGAGGCGAACGAAATCCAAAATCCGGTTATGCACTATAAGGGGTAGGGTTAACGCACGAGCACTGTGCTTTAACACAAACTCACCACACTAGAGTCACAAAGTCGGCCACATGGTCAGTAGCCGGTGCGGTCACGACGGCCGCCAGATCAGCACTGAGGCTTTCTTCGAGACGACACGCGCGGGCGCAGGTAAGAACGAGACTACGGCACACAACCGCACTACCTGTGAATGTGAGCTCCGTGAGGTGGTTACTGATTAGAATTATTAATACTTATTAATAGTTAAGTACAAACCTTTTCACAAGTGTGTATCAAAAGTTTTCACTCAACTTTACCAAGTGAATTTAACTATTTTAGTAATAATAATAAGACTTTTATTCACATCACATTTAAAGTATTATAAAGAATTACATCAATAAGAGAGTAAGTTAGTGCGAAAGGGCTAATGTCTCAGCATACAATGCTGGTTTTCAGACCCGCCTAGTAGTCGTCATCGTCGTAACATATTTATAATAATCAATCGATTCCAAGCAGTGAGTGAATCTGTAAAAACTTTTAAACAAATATTACCACACTATCTATCACATTCGAAGGATGGTTAAAAACTTAGGTATTGGTCAGTTTCCAGTTGTTAGACTCTTTCTGGGTGTTAAGAAATTATTCTCGGCATTTCTTCTTGAATCCTGTTAAAGAGGTACTGTTTTTTAGAGGGGGAGGTAAATCATTCCAACACTTTGAGGCAGCAAATCGGAAGCTACCTGTAAAAAGAGTTAAGCGCGGCATTGGCAACTCAAGGTGCAAAGTAAAGTAATATGGTACTGTATTTTGTATTGTAAAAACAATAAGTACTAAAACTAAACGCATATTAGTGTACCGTAAATTTAACAAGTAATGCTGGAAATAAAAAGTGTTAAATATAATCAAATGAAGAATGAATGTGTTATGAAGTTATTACCACTGCTCCATTTCCTATGATTTTATACGGAGTTTACCGTTATGCGTATACCACTGTACAAGGCGAGGGAGACGCGCAACTTACATATCTAACACAGTCAAACAGTATATCCAACGGCATGAGCACCATTAGTCCTCAGTCCGACTGTCTTCTTCTGTGATTTACGAATCCAAAATAGCTAGTGCCAATGAATAGATGATAACTGTAGACTACATAATCAAATAAACATTTCAATGAATCATCAATTGAATGATATTTATGAATGTACTCATAAGTTTTACCGGTACGTAACCTTGGTGACTGGCGAGATATTAAACATACGGCATTGGTTTGTATGAGGTTACTATTTGGTTGTGGGGCGTACTTTCTCCGCGTTGTTGCTGTGTGACGTCACGAGGAGTGTCTGCTTCGTCACCGTTTACTCATTTAAGACGGAACTAGAAATTACAAATATTGGTTCAACGTCTTCTCTTAACATTAGCTAACCTCACAGAAACTTTTTAATATAATTCTCTATTGACTAATTTTGTTTTATCTATTTATATTGTTGCTATTATAAAGTTTTCATTTAAATCTTTAACATGACAAAAGTAGAATTAAATAGGTACTACACTTTTCTATAACTAACAAACAAAAAGTTCAATTTGTTCAAATGTGAGCACTATTTTAATGATAGTGATAGTTGTATATTTTCACCGTTTTATTGGTAAGTTAAATTAATGAGTCGCATGTCATTAATATTTTTATAATTACAAGTATTAACTAATGAAAACCTTGTGAATCATATGTTCTTTCGTCATCGGATGAGGTAATTAAAATGTTAAATGATTGTGAATCGCTTCGGTGTAACATAATTTAATAATATTAAAATAACTTACAAAATAGGTAAACTAAAGTACTTAAATTATTCAATTGAAATACCCACCAGACTGGAATATCAACAAAATTTGATACTTTGACATTTTCGCCTTTGATCTTGAATACAAAAGTTAAACAAGTCGAAATAAAACGAGGTTTAGCTCTTTAAAAATCAGCTAACGTACAAATTTACTGCTATGGAAATAAAAACAAAACATCCTAATTGAATAAGAGAGTGAATGCTGGATAAAAATTATGTTTGTTTTTTATATTCTCTTATCCAAATCCTGTGAGGTAAAACAAAAGCGTTAAACTTGTGCGGGGGAAAACCCCTGTAAAATATCCTCACTGCCATTCTACCTATAGTGTAGTAAAAAACGATGGATGGGGAACAATTCCAACAAAAAGTCATGAGTTCTTTTTTGCCATGTCTCATACAAGGCATTGCATTTATAGCAATTATTAGGGTATTAAAATAAAGGTATTATATTTTATCAATGTCCTGGTATGGCAATACAATTATTTAATAAAAAACGTAAGTAGCCGGTGCCAGTGTTGAGTGAACTTAAAAAGGATGAAATAACCACGATTAAAACATACATAGTTTTTATATTTACTAATTAACTAAGTTAAAAACGAGTTTATTTTAAAATAAAACTAAATCAATCAAGTTCGGTTCAAAATCAGATTAGTTGTATGAAGGTTGTAACTCTATAGACCTACTTATTTAAAAAGGTCGAAAGAAGCTTTCGCTCATAACCGAACATAGGTACACAAACGGTTAATCACATTAATTTTATAGTAATTTATCAACCAGTTAAGGTAGTGTGTGTAGTGATAGTGTCCTAGAAAGGCCTGTAGGAAATATTATCGAAAAAAAAAACGGCACGAATTAGAGTTGGCAAGTGATACGACTGGCTATATAAAATCGTCTTATCAAAACATCTTATTACTCTAGTAATTTCCCTATCAAGACATTTAATATGATCACTCTAATTATTGGCGGAAATATGTAAAAATAATGATAGTAAGAGCTGCAGGTTATCAGTTTCGTAGATCCACGGAATAAAAAACTGTAGCTAAGTTGTGGTCGAAGCCAAAGGCTGGTAACTTATCTGTACTACCACCATAATAGTAATGTGATATTCTGGTTGTAAACGTATGAGAAACAGAATATTATAGGCAAGAGTGCAACATCATCTCCGATGTTATCGTCGTTTGTGAAATTCAGGTCAAGTGTTAGCTCATTGTCAATAAACAAAAATTACACTTAAAACGTGTATGTTTTTTATAACTCTCTGCAAACGTCTTCGGATAGATGTGTTTGCGTAAGATTTATTTGCATTTTCCGCGTTTTTACAGCGATTGCCAATATTGTGAAAGCTTTTTTCTTCTTATGTGTATATCTTGAGAAAGCTAACAAATATATACAGAGACGTTTAAGCCAGTCGAGTAATTGTCATACGTTGAAATAATTATCTAGTAACACTGAATACTACATTGAATGAATTTTTGTATAAGAACATGGTCCATTATTATTTGGGACGTAATTACTTATGCGTAATTATTCTGGATAGCAGTGAAAATGAGCTCAAAGTTACGTTAATTAAATATAGATTTAAATATTTATTAACAAGAGTGTTTAGTCCTATTGAGTTAACTACTACATAACATTAAAAATTATTAAGTTTTTTTAAAAATCTAATATACAGCAATCCGACAGAAAAAAAACGCGTTTTGCGGCATCTAATATTAAGACGTAAAAAGTCGTTACGGGAGTAAATTGTCCTTCAAGATTTATCACTTTAATATAAAGCCTAGGTAAGGTACAACTTCAGAAATATTAGGCAGTTTTTTAATAATAGACACAACGATAATAGAAATAAGTGAGCAAGCAGCCTGTCGTTCCCAAAGTCAAACTTTATTTTAATACTTTTGCGAAACGTTGTTAAAAGTTAAGGCAACGAATTTTTAAAAATATTTCGTGATTAATCAAAGACTCAAAAGAAAACGCGTTTACATTTTAAATTTCGGACACTGATTAATTCTACTTTCGTTGGATTACACCAAAAATTTTTTTTGAACATTCATTACGTATTTCTTAAGATGATTTAACGCCTAGCCATTACGTATAAATATAAAAAAAGTTTTTTTATCAACAAAGAAAGAGTTTTTTTCCTTTATTGCAAAATAAGTACACAAATCGTAAGTCTTCTTATATACAATTTTTTTTAACTGTAATTGTGCTACTAGATATAAGATGATAGGTACCTAAGTAATTTCATACGGAGCGACAAATATCTAGCTAAAAACTATATCAGAAAATGTTAAAATTCTTTGTGTTTGTAACGTACAAACGTTATATCATATTAGGAGAAATGAGAACGCGTGCATTCTTTCGCGTTACGTTCACGGTCTCCTGCGTAGTTGATGTCTTTGACAAAAAAAAAAATATGTCACACTGTCACCGGTTTCGGAAAGTAGAAGAAAGAAGGCACCCATTAAATTATTTAAAATGTAAATGTAATATTACATCAAAAAACATCGCAAAGATTGAAACTAAACATGAAATTAACTGAATTCTGGTATTACTATAGGTTAGGTTCGTTTATTAAATATATATTCGGAGTGGTTAATGTTGATGTCAAAATGCGTATTTTAAGTATTTTTCTATAGCATAGAAGTGTTAAACAGGTACGGCCCGCATTATGGTAAGCCGTTGCCACAGTCTACCAGAGGCAAAACATGCGCATTGCCATCGCTCTTGTATCGTCTGTACTTTTTGTCGTAGACGGTATAAATAATACAAGTCCACCAAACGTTCAAATCATAAATTTGCAAAGGCAGCCGGATATGGATGCGTACAATGCAAATGATAGATACACGCGGAACGTAAATGATTTATGTTGCGTGAATAGACAAAAAACATAGTGAAGTACGGCGAGGGATCGTTTTGAATAATAACGATACTGTGTGCACTAACAACAATCTTTTACTTTGATCTACAATGATCATGACATTTGATTTACAATGATCTCAATTATGTTAAACACCTAATAAAAGTAAGATAGAACTTAGTTTTTGTATCGGCTAAACTATGAGACCAAATAACGTTAACCTGATGATGTGTTTACTGACGGTAAGGCTCTATTGACGGAGACCACTATAGCTCCTATTTCAACATTACTTGTTAAAGGCCGCGTGTGATTATATTCGGAAAGTTAAAGATTTTTCGAATCCCACCTGCTAAGTACTTCTTTTATATTATAAATCTACCGCCATAACAGTTAAAAAATGTAAAAAAAGGTTTAAGCAGCTAATTAATAATAAAACTGTCGGTTAAAATTTATTTAAACATATTTATTTTTTACTAACACCTTATTGTGTGAATATTAGTCGTTTAGTAATTAGAATGTTTTAATTACGTTAATAAATATATTTTTCAAGTTAACTGCCCTGCAAGGGAAAATTGGAAATCATTTCAATTTACTTTTGGGAATAGCGCTTTCATTTGTTCTCGAAGCAATTTCGTAAGAGTTATTACTTCGACCGTTAAATATCACATGAATAAATCTTTGCCAAATCGAATGATGCTGATTACCTACTTTCTCCCAAATTTATACGTTTTCCAAACATATAAGTACGTAGCGTTTTACGTTATAACGCTGTGTTTATGTTGCTTCAAATACGGATATTAATTTTATCGTCATACACGTAAACATGATGTTAAGAGAAAACAAATAAAGCTTAATATTTAAAACAGAATGGAAATTAAGAGATTAAAATATTATGTATAGTTCCATTTTTGGCAAAGAAATAAAGATACTCAATTAAAGTAACTACGAATAAAAACCGTATAACACCTGCATAAGTTTTCAAGAACTTTATAATCCATCAAAATTTGTTTTTTTTTAAATCTGAGTATTTTCTCTGTTAAGATAATTACACGGGGCCGGAACATAAAGGAGTAGTTCCGCAATTTAGTAGATAGTATATATTAATTGAGTAAGGATACATAACATAACCTTGGTGTTGACGTAAATAGGGCTGGGTAACGAAAGCTGAAAATAACGATTTACATTAGTAAAGCAATGACGTAAACTAAAATTATTAATTAAACATAGTGCTGGAATAATGTGCCGCCTCCTTTAAGAAATGCACTTACGCTTGTTTACTTTAAATCTAAATTAAAGACACACCTCCTAGAAAAACAAATAAATTCCCAGCCTTAGACTCTCTAACTCCTGTACGCCAGTCAAACATACTGTTCCCTTTGTTTATTGTATCTTCTATCTTTTTTTGTATTATTTAGCTTAATTTCAATCGTTTGTTCTTATCCAAATTGTCACTGTTTATATTATTTTATAATTTGAGCCAGCTACATATGTGCGCACGCGAGCATCTCGTAATAAGATCGCTCCAAACAAGGTGGTAGCTGAAAATCAGTGTGTTGTTCACTACGTGGCAACAGTTACGGCCATTTTGTGCAATAGCAGTACGCGCAAAAAACAAGGAAATTTTAAATTTAATCGAGTAATGTGTATTCTTTTTTTCTGTGTTTAATATTTATTTTCTTGTACTGTAATAATTGTTTGTTTGTATGTGTATGTGCTGCTTGGACAAATAAACGAATTTATCTATCTATTTATCTATCAATAGTTTCAGACGTCAAAGAAGATTAAGTGTGTAAAAATCAGAGTAAATTTGAACTTTTATTACTTAACCGTGTATTCTAGTGCTTGGAGCGTATGGTACGTAAATGAAAAATCTAGTCAAAGTGGTGTTTGAACATGTTGAGTATCTTGCATATAATATTCTTTTTTAACCTTAATGCCATCATAAAACTTTTTGGCAGTAAGTTTAGATTCTTTAGTAAATACAACATCAAAATATTATACGTAGTAAAAAAATTTGCGGTATGTGTCTAAAACAAAGATAAAAGAAAAAAAATATTTTTTTGGGTTTTAATCTTGACTTGATTTATTTTTCCGCAGAAGTAAATGAAAATAGCATTTAAGGCTTCCGTTTCCTCTGAACGTGACAGGATCAGCACCCAGGGGTAGTTAATTACAAACTTTTTAGAGGAGCTACTCGTAAATGTGATGAGTGAGCATTATTAGATGTTTTCTCAACAGAGTAGCGTATGAAGTTGTTAAATAATAATATGAGAGTCATTCTCATTCGAAATTAAATGCAGAAGACATTGCGACCTCATTATAATACTTTTTGTTCCTAAAATCTCTTTTGTTTTGTTGATCTTTTTGTAAGTACATGTAAACGGATCGTACACATTCATTTCCAACTTACAGTTACGTACAGAAAATGTTTTTTTTTTTAATTTCAATCTCAGCATCGTCATGAATTTAAGTCTTGTTACCTCGGTTTAACTACATTCAGCACTCCTCAAACGGAAAGACCGTAATTTTTTCACATTACTGCTCGGCCGCAGAAGTAAACGCTTCAGTGGCACTTATCTTGCCAGTCTCTAGGTACAGAGACATTGCAACAGTAAAAAGATTAAAGTATTCTGAATTAAATTATGCAACACATTTAGGTAAAAAAATCATAAGTAATTTTCATTTCAACATTTACATAAAAAGCAATATATTAATGACAGTATGAAACATTAAAATTCTGTTACAAAGTTTATTTAGCGTTTGCTCGGGTTTCGATAAAGCGTTTTGAAAAAACTCTGAAAAAAAAAACAGACAGAGCGAAGTCTTTTCAAATAGAATTAAAAAATTAAACTTCTTAAACATTTTTCTAGTGAATTATAAAAGTCTAAGCTCAAGGTTTTTGCTTGGGATGATATGACTTCACTTAACGTGCTTGTTATAATTTGTGATGTCGCATTGTTACTTTGTTAGTGAGGTATACAACGAAATAGAATTCTATTGAAGGTGAGTAATGCAGAGGTCAACATGGTATTGGGTGGATTGTTTAATAAATAATATAATTATGTTCTTGATCTACTGAATGCCTTTTCAATAAGATAATTCATTTTGATTAAAGACAGTACTATAAAGTGAAAGCGCTGTAAAGGTTTTTCTGTTTTCTTGAGCCTTTTCGGTAAATTTAGGTTTATAATTAAACTATTAGTTCAGAAAGCAATATTATTATAGCTGTTAAAAGACACGGTAATATAATAATAACAACAATTTAATACATTAAGAACTCTAAAACGTAGCTTGTTTAAAGACTGACATCATCCGTAACTTTTGTGTAAAAAAGGTATGCTATTGCATTGTTTTTTGTAGAAGTAGTTGTTAAGTAGTAATATAAGTTTTGGTTGTGTTAGTATCTGCACGGAAAGTTAATTTATGTTATGACGGAATATTGGATTACTAAAGTTAAATTTTTAATGCGGACTTTTATAATTACGTTGTAATTGAGTTATTTCGGACGCGGGCCTCGCAAAATTAAATGCGCTTTTTTCTTTGTTTTTATAATGTCATTAAATTTATTTAAAACTTTATGTCACATACATATATTATGAATTATGTTTTTTAATTATATAAAACAGTAGGATTTTCACACTACGATTTGAGGGCAGAAAAAGGCACTGTCTCCATAGACTAAGCAATAATTTTTAGTTCAGTGATATAATGTATTTTATTGGTTTTGAAATTGCTACTGAGTGTATGCAGTGTCTTTGGAGGAGCTGAGAAAGCTTTATGACAAAGCGGGTTTCTTGGAAACGGCATCTGAGCACATATGAGTCTTCAAACGTACTTTCGTTCATATTGCGTTCACTCTTCCTTTGAACCTGCATATAAATTTACAAAAGCATAAAAATACTGCTTTTACAGTTACCAAATTATTTTTTTACCGAATAATAGCTTATGGATAAATGAAAGATATACTGATTGTAGGCCTCTGTCGCCGGAGACCATCTAGATATCACCGGAGACGATCTAAGGGTCACCGCTTTTATTTCTGTAGCTGAACAGTAGTGTGCAAACTTTACCTGTATTCTGGTTTGAAAGGCTCTGTAAAGTAAAATTACTGTGGTAAAGAGATCTTACGTCTGTGGGTGACAAGAATATTGTGGTGCTGTGTATCATTCTAACTAGTGCTTCCATGTAATGGGTACGATTATAATTAAGCACCAGGTGTACACTTCATAATGAGTATTAATCGATGATCTATTTAAGTGAGTGATGAAACAGTGAAATTATAAAACGCGTTAGTTAACTAATTACTTACGTAAACCTAATAAATAGCTTGGGTTGAAACTCAATTAGGAAACGCTTTGTGGTAGACTAGAGGGCAAGGGAGCGTATAGAGCAGAGGCGATCGTTAGGTAAATAGCTTAGTGCGCAACTTAATTGAATAAAATTAAGGAATTAAAGGTCTTCTTACGTTTCTAAATTTTATTCGATTAAGACTTTAATGCCTGGAATTAGGATATTTTCATAGATTATTATTAATAGATTATTTATTCACGGCAACGCGAGAGCATTTACAAACTGACAGTCTTAAAGCTACAAGAGTTGGGATTGGAAGCTCTTCTCCATCATACTCTCCAAACGTTGTGCCTACCGACTATCACTTTTTCAAAATTTGGACAACTATATAGTGAGAAAAAAATTTAATTCACGAGAGGCAGTAAAGATGCATTTATAAGTATAATGTGCATTGATTGCATGTATGATTACTTTGATTAATATATTGAAAAGAGATAGGAAAATACTTTAACTTATTTCATACAAAAAGGCAGTTTCATGCGTAAATCCTGTTAAAATAATAGCCAAAATAATATTTAAGGTACTACAAAACATGGGCATCTTTAATGGGTACAAATATTGTATTGAACGTGTACCACATCAGTATTTTTTTTTATATTGACCAGTGCTATTCTTTTTGATGGACTTTCGAAACAGAATGTGCTATTCACTGACTCCTGTTGAGGAAAAATGCAATTGAAATTTGTAACATAATATTTTGCTTCTTTATATATCATTGCAAGAGCTCGACAAACAGTATTCGGATGCAAACGTCGCTTGTATTTTTAATAGCAACGATACATAGGCTAAGAGGATTGCTAACAAAATATGAAGGGCACTGAGAATGGTTGAGTACATGCTTTACCTGGTGGTAGTATTAATGAAGTATACAAAGTTACTGGTATTCAATTGGGTTCGGAGTTGTCTATGCAAAGTTTATGAAATTAACTCGCATTTTTTACTATACTTTTGCAACCTGTTAACGTTCTTTTGCCGAGGTTGCTAGATCGGCGAGCGTAGTATGTAATGGTGTTCAAAGAGCTCTTCAAGGAGTTATTACCTCTTAAGTTGCCTTTTACAATACGCCTAGTAAAAATGTAGGAGGGATTATTTAAGGACTTACTGCAATTAAATTGTAAAAGATCTTAATTAAATTAAAATAATTAAAGGCTTCTTTTAGACTAGCGTGCTTACCCATCAGAAACTACATCGCCACTTACCATTAAGTAGGATCGTAGTCAAGCGTTAGTCTATACATAAATAAAAAAAAGAAGACCAAATATTTTGTTATTATTCAAAGATCTTACAGAAGGATGTATTCATCTTGGTAGAATCTGTCTACAAATTGTTATATATTTGAGTATTGAAGACGATAGAATTTACTGAACAGAAAAAAAAAAAAGGGCATTTATGAGCCTTTATGAACCTTTTAACACTACAAAAGTGTTAACAGAATGTGAACGGGTTAAGTAAGCAAAGGTCAAGAGAAAATTAATTAAGAGGGGATAGATAGTGTCGCCAGTTTACGACGTAGCTTATGAAGTTAGTTGGCGTCTCGACGGTTAAATTTTTTTCTAATAAGTTTCCACCCGCACTAGAAGTTCTTTCAATTACATTTTAAATAGCTGATGATATTTTAAAAAGTAATAGACTCTCTGAAAAGTAACGTTATTCTTATAACAGTTTTATGAAAGTCTGTGTTAATAATATGTTAATGGTAATGTAGTAATACATAATATGTTTTAATATCATACAAAGAGCATTAATTAAAAAAAAAATGTGTATTATAGAATTAAATTGTAAAGATTATCTATTTTTTTTTAAAAACCTAAGAAATATGATATTATTAAACTCTAAAATTTGTTGGAATTCATGTAGCGGTGTTCCACAAATGATGATTAAACCAGTATTTATAATAAGTTTATATATATCTTTTCTTCTCTTTCTAATTCCTAGTCCTCTCAATAACAAAGACAGTAATGAGTAATGACATATATGCGTAATCGCTTGTATGACTACTTTGCTAAATGTCTTAGGTTTCTACAAAGATGTACGAGTTGTCACTATTAATAATTTTATAGCTTTTAAGAAGGTTAAAAATCGGTGTTCCGCATATGGCACTGGGTGCCTTGTAGGGTTAAAAGGATGTGAGTATGTTGAGATAAATCAACGTAAGTTCATTAAAAAAAATGCAAGTAACATTAAAGGTATTTTCGGTAACTATATATAATCCATAGTTTATCTTTTTCAGGGTGCTAGATTTTGCTGTACATTATCGTTTTTATTCCAATTGTATTATAACTTTTATTTTACAATTTCAATTTTGGTTTCTATATAAACTTTCTCTATTTTTTAAGTTTTTTCATAATTACTTTAACTCAAGCGCTTTTTTTTGTTTGATTTATAAAAACTACCAGTATGTATTGATATGTCATGTGCAATGAGAATTGTTATTGCAATGAGAATTCCGGAAGTCCGATAATCTCAGAAGCGTTATCGTTTCGAGTTACTAATTGGTTTTGCAGAGTTGTTAACTTTGTTCCTCTAACTAGTTCGCAGCTCGACACTTTAATTTGAAAAGGTCTTCACTAAGATGCTGTTAGCCTGTAGCAACTTTAAATGTTTACTTGTTAACAGATTGTTTATTTATTGGAACATTCAAGAAAACGTTAAACAAATTTATCTCTATTGTCTACTACTATTCTAAAGACTCCATGGGTAACAAGAGAAAAATTGATTTTTAACGTTTTATTTCTTCGCAACCTTAGATCTACTTATTGTTCACACATACCTCTTTCGCCTTATTATTACAATATGAATTTTATTATTTACAATAACGAAATAAAGTTTTTTTTAAACAAATAAGGGACGTCTTATTGGAAAAATCAATTGAGAATAATGTTATATTTTCACAAAAAAAAAAAAAGTTTCAGTTTTTAGATAAGAAACTAAAAAAAATATATGGACATAATATATAAACAAACCTTTAAACAATACCTATACCTAAACCTATAAACAAACCTTTATTTTTTTTGATAAATTTGTTTCAACAAATTGATTGATGTGTAATAGAAAACGCCTATCAACTAATTATGTGGCTGAGTGGATTGGAATTTAATTAAGATACAGTTTGTGGACTATTACTCATTAAGAGAGTTAATGAAGTTATTTATATACTAACGTAATATTAGATCATTATTTAAATATAATGTAAGATACTTTTCAGGAGGCTCCTTAAAACAGTGTTCGACTGCTTGTTTTGAGATATGGTGGTCTCTGGTTTAATTCTAGCCACGAGGCATATCCGGAATATTTTGGGCGAGCACCATTTACTATTCATACAGCGTACACCGCTATAACAGTATAGCTGCATTCTGTGTTTTCAGTATATGACAGTTAGAGTATTTTGAGCAAGAATCATCAACTATCCTCAACCTGTCAACTAAGCCACAAAGTAAACTTTCTGGAGGGATTCGCAGGAAGCTGTTGGATCGGAGAAGATACTTAAGGGATGCTCATTCCCAACAGGAAACATCTATATAATAAACTACAGGACATAGTCTGTTAGATTTAAATAAACATAGCGTGCCCAAAATAATGTACCGGCGGTAGTATGCACGTCGATTTATGTATTTTGTGTCGAAAGAGAGTATAGGTGGAATTACAGCAGGCCGCCGGTAAATATTTACGAAGTGTGGAATGTTTGACTCCAGCCTTTTATAATATTAAACTCCTCTCAGACGAGCGCGCATCTCCGCAGCTCCCCGAGGAGCCGCAAACAGTGTTCGGTTTCATTTTACCCGATGTGTTTACGACTCGGTGATATACACGGTACGTGGCTTAAGACCCTTTATCCGACTCCTTAGAAAGAAACGGGAATCTCGTTTGTGATGCTTTCTACTTACAGCGTTTTCATTATTTTCTTACGATGTGAAGTGTGAAAGTATACAGCGTTTAGATGTAACGGATTACGTTTTCGGAAAGCATTTTTCTTACGCGTCAATACTAGCAGGATTTTACCTTATAGTGTACTCACCTTAAGATAGACCTCATGAGATTGAGTCTCTTTTTTTATTTTCGCTGAGTTTATGCAGTAAATTTATATTGTGTACGAAATTGTATGGTAAACAACTCGTTATTATAAAAAATAAAACATTTAGTATGACTAACTAACGATCTCATGCAGCTTTAATTAAAAGAGAAATTTTTTTAAACTTAAGAATATTTCAATCTACAAAGTACTTGCTACTCACAACACTTAATATTTTAAATTGAAGGAGGTTTAAGAATCTTTATCCCCTACAAGAATATTAACAACTAGCTGACCCAGCAAACTTCGTTTCGCCTCAAAATCAATAAATAAAAAAGCTTATTGATAATTCCAGGCTGTTTCAACTTTAGTAAATAATGTGGTGAAAACTTAACCAGAAAAAAATAATTCGTTATCAAAAGAAATGCCCGTTATTAATTTGGTTTTTCTATTATATTTAAATGCACACGTTGATTGGCTTCGACGACCTAAGTCAGGACGTCTTCTCCTTGGTAGTATAAATTGTAGATAATCAAAGTAAGGAAAGTTCTCGCGCACTCAGCGGTTAATAGTGTCACTATCACAAAAGATCAACAAAGTAAAGTTAAGACTTAACTACTATTTTGAACCAATGTGAACTAAGGACAGCGGTGTTCCCGGTTGGATTCTATAATCGCTGCACACGAACACACTTATTTACTGCATGATAACCAATCATCTATCAATTCAACCGCATTATGCACAACAAAATTAAAATGAACCGAGACAATTTCACCTTAAGCCCAGATTCCCGCTAAAGTAAAATATTCTTCTTCTTCCCAATTGATGGCATGAGCACGGTTTCTGCGTGAGCCAGTGTCATGTGTACACGTATAAAACAAAAAAATAAATATACTAAAAAAATTGTCTACGTGGTCAATTCGTTCGCCATGTTACTCCCTTTTCTCTTAAAATATTATAGTTGCATCAGAAATTGTTGGTTGTCAATGTCAATGTCTAAATCAAAAATATTCTTTTAAATTGTATTTGGTTTCTAAATGACGGGACGAACTTCAAATATTTGACGTTTTATGTATTTACGGTAAGGTGACCAGACGTTCCGCTCTTTCACAATTAATTCCGCGTCCCGCGACGTTTTTCAAAAGTCCCGACTTTTAGAATTAAGTTAAATTTTATATTTATGAAAACCATTGTTTTGCGTATCACGTTGCTTTTGCTACCCAGTTACAATGTATTTGTTTCTCAGATGATACACTTTGTGTTCTGCTTCTTGCCATATAAAATTAAGGAATATTTCATAAATACATAAGTCTGCTTAAACTAAGCTTAAAATACTTATAGTCTTAAAATTTTATATTAATGACAAAAAGTATGTCACCGACCTTACCCCTAAAAGAAATTTAGATAGAAATATGTCAAGGAATAAAATATTATACATTTTTATATTTATAAATTGTATTTATGTTGGAACTAAAAAGAATGTTACGTTATTATTACTCCTTCAAAGTTGTCCCGCTTTGCCGATCTAAAAATCTGGTCACCTTAATGGAAAAGAGAAATTGTTGTTTTTACCATATCCCGGGCACTTTTTCCATATTTTCTCACCTTTTCAACCTTCCCTGGACTACCACGAATAATTCAAGACCACATTTAGCCAAATCGGTCCAGCCGTTCTCGAGTTTTAGCGAGACTAACGAACAGCAATTCATTTTTATTATATAGATTCGTTTATGCGAGAAAAATAACAAATACAAAAGTTAAACAAAAATCATGAGCATACATAAACATATATTAAGATATAATAAATACACAGCTTATTAAAGTAATAATAATATGTATCCCTATTATTATATCATTGGATTAGTGGTTGAAAGCCCGTTTATTACAATTAGAATTTTTGAATTTCTACGGAAGCAATTTTTGTGCAAAGAGGGTAAAGTCTAATTTTGCTTTGTTTGCAGGTTATTAATCAGTTCTTGGAAATAATATCAGCATTTCTGTCTTTTTATTATATCTCCATTATTATAGTATAATTACGTACATTTAATTAGAATTTATTAAATTCCTTATTAGTAAACATAGAAGAATTTCTCAGAGAGGCGAAATTAAATTTATTAGTACTTACCGGATAAGTATCGTTAACGTAAATTTATGTTTACAACAAAATTAGATTAAAGTTTTTATTAACATATATAAAATTTAATAATGTTTTATTAAAGATTGTTAACAATTTTTTTTATATTAAAATGTTAGAGATGGTTTGAAATATAATATATTAAACTATTTAAAAAAATTGGTTTATTTAAAGTCTGTTGCTGTTCAATGTGAATGTGAGGTTTAACTTGTAAACAAAGGGCAAAGGAATTTTCTATACAAAAATCAAGATGAAAGTATTACATACACAGAATAAGCAAAGGCAACTACTATGAAGATTTTATGTAAGTGCAAGGTATACTTTCGACGTCATAATGTATTATTACGTCGTTACACCAAACGCGCCAAAATGGCAGGCGTGCAAAATTTAATTTTTTTTAAATGTTTAGATTATTTTAAAAATCTAAATTTTATTTCGTCTAATTAATAATTATACGAACCCCATCGTCAAAAGGCTGAATTGACAAATGTTATGGCAGCAGTCATCAGAAAGCACCTACAGCTTTTTATTATTGTTAAAGCCTATCTACTCATAATCAGTTTACTGTGTCCTCTAGTGGTATGCTTGATGTTTGGTTTATCTTTATTCATAATGGCATCCCAAGCCTTAAAATTTCGTCATCATCGTGGAATCATCAAAATCTTAGAAGATTCGCTTAAATATAAGAAATCACAATTTTTTTGATGTTGATTATATATTACTAAAATACAAAGTGATGAAAAGTATCATAAAAAAAACGTATTACCTTTGATCTGGTCAACATTGTTATATCATTTACAAAACCGTCGTACGTAATGATTTTTGACAAGCGTTTTAAAATAGTGTGATTTTTTTTAACTGTGTTAAGCTTTTTCCGGATTCTCGTCCAGGTTGAGAATGAGCGCTAATGAAGTACTTGCTGCGTCTCGAGGTGTCGTGGCTTAATTAATTTATTAATGTAGACACTTTAATTATCACTGTATGTATATTTTTAGATTATTTAAAAAAACCACTGAATGCTTATAATGACTGAAATAAAAACAAAATGTGTTCAAAAACGTACAATTTAAGAAAATAAACAAAAAAATATTAAGTAATAATTATCTCAGTAACTTGTTTCGTTTACATTTAGAAAACTTAGAATTTTTTTGAATGAATGAACAAATATTTGTTATGTTTTTCGCGTTTATATAATTATTAATTACCCTAGTGTTTCTAGAGTTTAAATTATGTGTAATGCTGTTACTCACTCGACTGTTTTTGAAGGCTCAACGGATACTGGGCTAATACAAATGTCCTGACGTCGTAGATATCACGAAGTACCGATTTTTTTTTAATAATTGTAAAAATCTACGTCGAACGAGCTAGTGTTAGATTAAATTTTATTAATAATAGTATTTGAAGTTGGTGGTAGTATCCAATAAAATCTATAATGTACCTAATAATTTCTTATATTTCCGCGAATGTTATACATTTATTAAAACTAAATTTTACGAATTTTCTCGCGTTTATTTATAATATTTATTTTATCCTGAATTTTCGTTCGCTTTGCAGTAGTCTAATCCGTAAAATTTAGTTTTAATTAATCTATACAGTACAGTTTTATTAAATGTGTAATGGTCGCGTAAATATATATTTTTTTATACTTTGGTTAGTAAATATTATATTTATTTAACAGACACGCGATAAAGATTGATAGTTGTGCAGTAGGATTCATATTATAAATTTCTTTTTCAAAGTTCTGGTTCCAGTATCATTACGCAAAACGTCAAGTATATCGTCGACAAAGGGACGGAACCTTTTGTATAAAGTTTGTACAAAGAGGGAAGTGAAACTTTTGTTCAGGAACCAATGGGGCAAATATTTATTTTTTTACATTTGAGTGCAAACCGTTGTAGCGTAAAAAAGTAAAAGAAGTATCTATCGCCTTTTAATTCTTTCTTTTTTATATCGCTTTGTGTCGAAATGTTACTTATAACATCGCATTGTAAAGTCATCTTAACAAAATCTAATTTTTTGTAGCTATAATCTTATAATTATAGAACAAATTAGAATTAAACAGATTTATTTTCTTCTTAATTGTACTTGATTATCAAGAACAACGAATTTAATATAAACAAAAAGCTCTAAGACATTATCGTTTATACCGACGTTGCGTAAGATAAACTGTCTACAAAGCAAGTTTTCAATTTCCTAGAACAGTAAACAAAATTATTAAATTTGAATGTAATATCGTCGGTAGTTTACAAAATTCTTATTATTAAAACTAACAAAGACCTTATTATGCAGAGAATTATGCTTAAAAATAAGATTAACTTCTACTTTATTTATCTGTAGCTAAATGAGGATGTACATATTTTGTATTAATAAAATTATTAAATTTTGCTACAAGAAAAACCTGTTCATGGCGTTATATTAACAAAATTTGAGAACACATCTTTAACATGTTATTAGATTACGATAGTTCAAAGTGCTAAAAACAACCCTAGCAGTGACCAAAATGCAATGCTTGATCACATAAGTCTTAATTCTGTTAAGACGCGTAGCTTTGCGGTCAGTAAACGTAGCTTCATTGATTGAAAATCCATTAATACTGTACAGACGCCGACAGCTTAGAACAAAACGAGTAAAATTCAATGGGTTAGTAAATTCAGGCTATTTTCATTACATTTATATACGAAATATTTATATTACATTATAATTTTTTATGATTTCAACACAGTAGATGTGTGGTTAGAAAGGAAGAGTGAATAGGTTTCACTGGTGCGTTTTAACACCGCAAACCACATGACCTCAAACACCCAGTGGTATTGTGGCAAAGCATTAATCTGTGTAATAACAAAAAATATTTTTTATTACTAAAATACGTATTCAAAAACTTTTAAAGTAATCAATCGTTGGTATTTTCCGTTTCTTCTTCAAGAAGTGCTTCTCGTATTTGTTAATCATATATATTGATGTGAATTGTATTTGGATTTTATCTGTTCTTCATGTACATATAAATTATAATTTAATCTTTTTAATAAGTTACGCGCAACAATGACCCCTTCCAAGGGTTTAACTTGCACTCCGCGTGTCATCTCGTTACCGACGACTCTTGACCTCCTTCCGCATTGGCGAGTCAGTTGCTTCAATATCCCACCAGAATTAATGAATGCATTGAGGTATCTCTTAATTATTAGATACATTATATTTTATTCACAAATTTATTGGTTAAAAATTGAGTTTACCTAATTTAGTCACATAGGTAATTGTTCAATAATATAAAAAATACTGCATCATGAGGTTAGCTTTAAGTTGTTGATGATTTAGTTCATTTAAGGTTTCTAAATACTTTATTATATTATATTAAACTTGGTTATTATTATTCTTTATTATTATTTTGCTTTGGTGTATCAAAATATCAGATTCAGCTAGAAATAATTATAATACAGTCATAGAAAACGTTCAATTAATACATTGGTTTTTCTTTATAAAAAATCAAAGAAAATGTTTTAAACACGAATTAATAAATTTCTATCGTGTATTTATATAAATGAAATTTATCAATAACTTTGGGTGAGATTCTCGAACACAGAGCCTTCATAATGCACTGTAGACGACAACCTCAGAGGTTTCAGTGGGTTCTCTGAAGAATTTAAAATTAAATGACTTCCGGTAGTATCTCTGTAAATATGTGCTGGTACTCTATTCCTGCTGTTAAGTATGCATTTTTTTCGCACAAGCCTAAATTTAATTTTAAAGGTTTACAGTAATACTGGCGAGCTCTACATTTATCAACTTCAGTAATTAATATCAATATACTCGTATAATATACTTTATGTATGTATAAAATATTCCCCTTACTGGAACTCGGGGCATTTCTCTGACAAGAAGAAAATCAAATCTATTTATCCACTACGCTGGCCAAGTGTAGGTTGGTAGATGTCGGATGTTTACAAAAGCTGTTGGACACAAACATGACGATATCCTCACGTTGTTGTTCTTCACGGCAAGCTCAAAATCAGTGGGGATCGAACCCGTTCAACTTCGAAACTTTTAGCGACTACGACTGCTTTAAAAACAGTACGGTTTAATTTCTATATTTACTAGTATTTATATAAAAGTCGAAGTATAAGTTGAAACGTTTATGCATTAGACATATTCGCTTTTTCAAGAACTGTGCTTGTAGATTAAACTCCGAATGTAAATACATATTTTATGTTAAATGAAATTTGCAGAGAAAATAATGTATTTTTATAAGCAACGAGGAAATGAAAGATTTTGTTTTAACACACCGGATGTACATACATTCAAATTACAAAAAATTTAAATCGGACCGGCGTAACAAAATGTTTAAACTCTTACACAGAATTTTCCTTTGAACTTTGAAATAGAAGTACATCCGGTTGTAATTTGTGATTATATTTGAATAAGAGGTATTTCGTACAATATATCGTGGGCTTCGAATTATCTAGTAGACGTAAATTAAATGCTAGGTAACAAATGTCATACGAGATTTAAAGAAATTTAGTAGTGATTTCAAGTTTGATTATTTTTAAATATCAATGACGTCATATGCATATAGACTAACTTTGTGTTAAAAAGTGATTTAGCATAGTCACAGTTTATTATAAAGTAAATAACGTTTACAATCTTTTTAACATCGCCTACTTGATAATATCATTTTGTTGTCGGCAATGTTATTCCTTGTTTCGATAAAACTTTACAATGAATTATATCAATTGTTCGTTCTTTGTTTCAGCGTGAAATATTTGTTAAACAAAAAAAAAATTAAACTAATAAGAACTCTCAAAAGTTTTATATCTCTTAATAATTTCCGTGGAAACGTAGTATTTTTAAAAGTATCGTTTATTTCTGTATCGAATTTTGGATCGAACAACCGGACTGTTTCTGTTTCATCAGTACAGTGTTCCAGTTTGAATAGTGTTATGGCTGTGATAAGAATTATTAACTCAACGACTTACTACAGCTTATACAACACATACAATATGTTGAGGGTATTATCTGCGTAAACATCTTAACTGGCGTCTCATTGCTTTGAACAGACGTCAATACCATGCTATAAATATTATAGACGAATGAAATGTATAATAATAAGTGTGCCCTTTCGAATTATAAAATAATTAGAATAAAAATAGAAATAATTAGTTCAATTTAATATAATGTGTACGATAACAGAATTACCAAAAACAGAGTTTACATGCCTATTAGGTCTTATTTAAGCTTCTATTTGCCAGAGGTATCATCTAACGACGATAATGGCAACATTTAGGGAGAAATTTCTAAGCGATTGTCAAATAAAGTAACCACAACGACAAATTGTAACCCTAGTAGTTTGTATGTTGATTAGCAATTTACAATTTAATGGCTTTTAGTTTAATTTTGTATTTACTTTGTTTGAGAATGTTTCTGTTATACAAAATATATTTAGGTCAAGTCACAGAATATTAAACAGTGGCCTATGTAATATAATATAATATAATATGTATGATGTGATATTATTAGATGTTCCCAAAAAAAAAAGAAAGTAAAATGATATTTTTTATAACATTACCGCTGGGTCGGTAAAGTAGGCCGTTACTATAATATGAGCAATAATTTTTTTTGAAGTAAACCCTTTCCTTTAGTCCCCCTGTTTTCCTAATAACGTACTTATCATAACACATATCATGCAACAAATACTCTAGCCAGAGGAAAAGTCACGAAAACGATTCGCAAGTTGAAAGTTATCTTTAATATTTCCCGGTATAGACGAAGTTTATAGATTAACATGAACATTATGCTCGGGTTTGTTATGCTTGAATAGTATGCTTGTATAGCATTGCATAAACAAATCAACTCGTGTAGTAATTTTCATAAATGCTAGTGGATAGTAAATCCCGGTATTGATGTTATTACACACTAGTACAATCTTTTCAAGTAGATATTGAATGGGTCGTGCAGCAGCTAAACACTTCTTTCTAACTTGGATATCTTGAGTTTATTTCTGTGCCTCGATGTAGTTCAGATGGAACCAGCTTGACTTGCTATCACCATCATATTGCAAATCTGCCGCAATATTAGTATTATTGTTTTTTGGCTGTCAACATATCATGTCAACCTTATTAAAGTAAATTTTTTGGCAAGCACGATTCTCGGTCTTATTGTAAATAAATATAAAGTATAAATAAAACTTGTTTACCATTTAATTTTTATTTTTGGTAAACGTTAAAAGTATGTGTAATGGCAAATTTCGTAAATTCTCTCCCAGTTAACACTATATGGGGTTATAATTAAAGGTATTTTAAATAGGAAAAACCGAAATATAAGTTCCACTCATATCAACATGAGATATTGAAGGTCAGATAATTAATATGATATTTATCAATCTCTGTACTATAATAGAAAAGAGTCTATTCAAAAGTTGTTGTTAATTGCTTTTTATCGACGTTACACATTTTTTTTGTGTGTTTGCAATATTTTTCAATGTGGTAGTAAGTCAATGCGCAGTTTTTATGTTATACGACACCGCGTTTATTTCGTTAATTCAATTTGCATAATCCAACAATCTCTTGAAATAGACTTAATTAACTCAGGATGGTGTTGTCAGATTACGGAAGTTTGTTGGATTCCTGACTGCTCGAATCTTATTAAGCAATGCGAACATGCCGTCTTAATATTACTTTTGTAAAAGTTGAGAAATTTTCCAAAAGCATGAAAATTAAAATGATACTTGTGTTAATATTAAAGATTGGGTTTTTTTTCTTAGTACGTATAGTTTAAAATTATTTTTCGATTAATATACATAAAAGAATAACATACGTGGAAAATTTATCATGATTTGTTGTGATATTTTCGTTGATCAATTGTTGATTAAAAATAAAGAAGGATACAAAAAATCGAACATATGGCACGGTGAGAAATAGTAGGAAGCTCAATAAATAGTGAAATTACACATTTGACATAACATTTGTGTAATAGGTAATTACAAAGGATCTGACAAGAGATGTAATGACAAGAGATCATTTCACTTTGATCCAATTGATTGGGAAGTTGTTATCGTAACGGCAGTATAATTTGTCTCTGTTGTGTTACAATCTATATATAAAGCAAATCGAACTAGGACTATGATAAATATTTGTGAAATAATAGCATGAATAAATCGTTGTCACCGACATAACACAGACAGGCGCACGCTTTAAATAAAATAAGTTAAATTTATACACTCCAAGAAACATTTTTAAATTAAGATGTCTCTTAATTATTTCTTGTTTTTCGTTTATTGCAAGCAACTGGAAAATTAACATCTAAAATTAGAACTGAAAATTACTTCTGGCACCGAGCGTCGGTCTTAATGAAATCGCAGTTCATTGAAAAAGAAGTTTCTACATACACACGAAACTTATATACCGACAAAAATAATTCTCAAACGATCTCGATTGAAAAGAAACCTAACGTAAAGATATGGAGATAGAAAATTTGTTTCCCCTTACAGTTTTTTTCTTTCGTCCTAATTAGTTTAGGAATGTGGGAGTTGGAATTACATATTTTATCCAATCTGACTATGAAAGTTGTAAGATATATCATTATGTTATAATGATATATTCCAGTCGCTGTTTGATTGCAAAGATTTTTTTCTAATATGTTGACTCCAATTTATTTGTTTTATAGTTTGTTTAATTTTGTCATCAATCTTGTTTTCATGTATTTCCTTGATTATATATAGATCCTTATATTCTTCTCTTCCTCATCATTATAATCATTTTCGTTTTCTAGTTGTCGTTAATGTCTGTGTTAATGGAAACTACCACAGCATCTATTTCTGTCACTATGCATATTGTGGAAACTTTACCTGCTCGTGTAAGTTCGCAACAGTTAGAGAATGAAATGGGCTGAAGAGGTAAACCATCTTGTGTCTGACAGTGACGATCTAAATGTGTTGTTAAGTGAGTGAAGTACAATTGCCACAATGTTTGTTGGCACAGAATGTTTGTTAAACATGTGTTAGAAATTTTAAAAGTTCATATGAAGTTTGATGCTTAATAATAATTTAATATTAACACTATACCTCGAAAACAGTATTTACAATTTATTATGAAGTATTTTTTAATTAAAATCATATGCAAATAAAATCAAAATTTTAATTTAACTGTTTCAACTTACAATGCACTTTAAACAAAGTTGTCAAACGTTTCGACAAAGTTGACAAGTGCCAGCAAATTTAAATTCATGAGAATTAACATTTCATCAATTGGAATCACCGTAATTGAATAGTCGAGCAGAAGTGTTCGTAACTTGATTGTTATCGTGTTTTCTGCATATTTTGCCTTTTAATCAACATTTCATAAATTATGTTTACATATAAATATAAAGATTTCAATTAGTAAGCTCGAAGTTTCATTGTATGCAGGCATCGTCATTTTAAGTTCTTTAAACCCCTTTACGAATTCGCATAGCAAGCAGGTTATTTAAAGTTTAACAGTGACTGAAATGTTCATTATTTTCCTAACAGGAAATTATGCGATTAATGAATAATTTTTTTTTCCTAATACTCGTTATTATTTTCATAATACGCTTATTTAAATTCTCAATTATCTTTGGTAGTAACAATGGATTGCGACTACTAGTAGAAGCTGAGGAACTTGTTAACTTGTGTTTCATTATTGCTGTTTCTTCTGTTTTTATTTTGTAATAAATTAATTTTCAACCAATATTAATTATATGTATCTGAATGATGAAATTGATAGAAGACAGTTAACTGCACTTTTATCTACGGAAGAAATTGTATTACAACATAAGTATACAGGATTTCTCATGTAAAAAGAAATAAAATAAATATTATTGCTTCCTGAAGTAATAGATTCTGAGAAACTAATTTAGGAGTGTACTAAATTTATGGACTGCACTTAAAGTTTGTAGTAACGTAATGGAGCTAATGTTGTAGCATTGCCGTTAATTTCTCTCTTAAAGTCTATGAACATGAGAAAATGCAGTATACTTATAGGTAAAATGTGTAAAAGAAAAACTCACCGATATAGCACAAAAGATTCTGTTTCTTGTACGACACAAGAAATGTTTTTGGAAAAGAAATTTTCTGGTTTTCATATTTCATTATCGTTCATATTATACAAAATATTTATTACTAACAAAACGTTTTGTATAATTTGAAGACATTAATTCAAATTGAATTTAAGCGATATAAAGTAGAAAGCAGAGCGTGTAAACTTTATCAGAAAAACAATTTTTTTCTGGTAGAGAGGAAATAACTTGCAATGTCTATTATAATTTATTTTCAGCTTAACTACTGGTTTACGATATGAGTCACAGTGTCGAATGTAAACCCTATAAAATGTCATTTACGTATAAACTGATGAGAGGTTTTTCGCCACATATATTGCGAACGTTTCTGATAATGTAAAAGAACTATTAAATAATGCGAGTGATCTTTTAACAAATATAATTATAGATTTGTTTACTTTAAGTTCCATTCTCTGCGTATCTTCATTTATTAGATAAAAGTTTAAAAAGACTGTAAGTGTCTTTAAAGAAAAACCGATTAAGGGTACATTGATTTATCGAAGTAACAGATCAAATTGTTTCCGGTAATGAAAGTAACCAGTTGTTACCTTTATATTGTTGCCAAACATGTCAGGTGGTAAATGTGAATTTATTCCTTTGTTATTGACCCTTTTTACCCGACCTCTCCGACAAGTGAGGTCCAATAAAATTTCGGAAATAAGGAAACGTCCTGACGTTAACGAATTTGAAAACTCAAACAATTGCTAACACGAGCGTTACAAAATGATTTTTGATAGCTTTATATTGTTTATTGAATTAATTTATAAACGAATTTATAAGCTTAATTTATCCTATTAATATGGATATTCCGAAATATATGCAATTAACTAAAAGGAATTTTCGTACAATTTTTAATCTTTACCTTAATAGTTTAAAAATAAAGCTTCTTTTTTTTTATTTCATGGATGAATTTAAAAACAGAGAGTTATCTGTAGCATAAGTTTCTAGGATATCATGGCCTAACTAAACTCCTGTAAAGTTTTGAGAAGTGAATCAAAAGAATGTACAAACGAACCACATCACTAAATACTTGTATGTCTTTGGTAAGCGGTGTATGTAAACTTTGTCGAGTTAAATAAAAAATAAAACAAGCCGGGTTATCCGGATTTTTATTATCTTATAAGATTAGAATGTGCTGGGATGGTCTAGGGGCCAATTTTCATGCTTCACAAGGTTCAACACAAAGGTCATGAGTTCGATTCTCAGTGATTTTTTTCTTTTTTCTTCCCGCTTTCCACAGTTCTAACTTTGAAATTTTATATCTCCTTAACCGAAAGAACTGTACAGGTTTTTTTCTTCGGATTTCTCGTTACCTTATCCTATACTTCATTACCTTAAAAGAGTATGCATGTAGCTCTTCCGATTTTAAAGTTACAGAGTATTTAAAACAGCACATGTAATCACTTTTACTTTGATGTAATCAAGTAATAGAGACTAAAATAAACCGTTTAAAAATTTTAATTAAATATATTGATGTCTAATGTAGATATTCTCCAAGAAGAGTACGTGCACAGGATATGAGGATGGTAAGTAGGTCAGGTAGCAAATAAAATTTCTCGACAACAAAATAATAATTCAATGAAAATAAGATTTAATAAAATTATATGTGGAAAATATTATAGAAGCAGAATTTTCTTAACACCTTGAAAGTAAAGTTGAAACAAGAAGGAAATGCTCCGAAATTAGTTCAGGAGTGTATAAGATTAGCTTTATAGTGGCTTAATTAACAATTTGTGCAATTTGCGCGAGGATCTTTTAGCGTAAAAGAATAACTTACTACATTAAGGCTTTTACTTTAAAAATAACTAGAAATTTTTCTAATATTGTTAAGTTTTTCTTTAATGTTATTTTAGTTTTAAAACTTTTTATGATTAGTTTTTGAACGAGCGGATCCTTAAGAAAGTGGAATGCAGTCTAGGTACTAAGTTGCCAAATATGGAGAATGGGTCTTTCGCGAAAAGTTTTTACCGCTTTATCCTAAATCTTAGCAGCCCCAGCTTAGAAATAAATGTCGAAGTTCGGTGTCAGCGTAAAGTGTTAAGAGCAATTCTGTGTTTTTGTACATTATAAGTTCAGACGTCGCTTCGTTTTATACAATTTTGCTAACTTTTTGTCATTGCTGTTGAAAAGTACGAATAAAAAGTTCCCCTGAATAACATTGTAGCAAACTTAATATCCTAACGTCTGGAGTTTTATTGTAAGTGCTAAACAAACAGGTTTATAAGGTATTCTTCGAAGTAGCTCGTTATTAAGACTACAAGTAAATATTATCTTTACAAACAAACAATACTTATAAATTTTTATATCCATTTTTTTTTAACTTAATGTGGTTGTGTTTCGAGATGCCTATGAAAAATAGATCTGGTTGTTATGTAACTTTGGTGGTTTCACCTAATCTCCTAAAAATAGTGGATCAATTTTTGTCAGACCATTATCCACTTCAATTTAAATATTTATTCTTTACATAAATATAGGTAGGCAAGGTTTGAGGCCGCTAATCTCTGTAACATTTACATCTACGAGTATAATTATAAAATGTTCATGAAAATATACTTACATATTAAGAATGATTGTACATTACGTTCAGTTTTGAATGAACCAGACAAGAATGACCACGATATTTTCACTGGTTTCAAAGTAGTCTCCCTCGGCCGGTGTAACGTGCCATAAGCTGACGACAGCATCTTCATTTAATTAAGTCGGGACCCAAGTGGGCAATTAGACAGTGGTAATGGCTCTATTACTAGTCAAATTCTGCGGCTTTCGCTCTGAATATTAAAGTCCTGGATAGTTAAAGCTCTGAATAAATCAGAAATTACGAGTTAAGTACATTTTAAAAAAATTCAAATTGTAATGATATGAAAAGAAACTTTAATTAAAATTTTTACGCTCAGTCTTTGGTATATAACTAATAAACTTGGTATATAACTAGTTTATTTTATTAATCTATACAAAAAAGTGTTTACCTCAACATGGAAAACGTTTATTACCGAAAAACAATAAATGATTTAAAAAGACATTTCTTATTTGTACATTTTATTAATTTAAACCATAACAAATCTAGAAATTATGGCAAATATGGACAATAGAATATGTTCCGTGTTATTTCCCGAGTATTGTTACTTCTTTCAATTATAATTCATAACTAATGTATCTAATACTAAATATGTTATTTTGTAAATATAGTTTTATGTAGTTTCAGGTTTTTGTAACATATATTTTACAGGAAACATTTGCATAATCTTTGGATTGATAGAAAGAAGAGAAACATGATCAAAATTGAATCAGTTCTCAGAGATTCTTTGCAACAGACAGATCCGTTAAACTTATAACTTGCCTTTTATTCAAAACCGGTGTTAAAAACGTCATAAATTCAAATAAGATTGGTTGCCTAACTCGCATTAGGGTAAGGTTGACAAATCTACTGTGTTTTATAGGTCATGTAACTTTCCAGCGGATAAATATTTGAATAACGGCCGACCAAACTCAATCAATTTAGACTTTATCGCCTCTTTGCATGATGATGATGATATAAAATATTTCGGAAAATCTATTTCGATCCTTATTTCGTATTAACATTTTAACTGACATTATAATTAATAAATTTATCGAATTTTGCACAAACCTTCGATTCGATTTCAGGGTCAGAAGTTATGTGTATTTTGGTCAACGGTTTTCTATGAGCCGGAGAATACTAGGCAAATAGTCTTCACCATCTTTGTCACTGATATTATCATGTGTAATTGATGTTAACGCTTTACTTACACCTTTAGTCTCAAAATGTAATTTACTGTTAAATGAATACTGTTCAGAATTTTGCTTCAGCTTACTTTTTTTTCTATTTTATGTTTCGTATCAACGTATTCAACGTCGCGAACCTGTATGAATGAACAATAGTTTTCATTCTTTTATTTTGCTGGACAATAAGTAAAAAGGTTTTACTTTTAGAAAAGCTGAAAGTATTTATTTTTACTCAATGCTACACTGAATGAAGATTTTCGTTTGTCAATGCGATTTGTTCTGAAGAAAGTTAATTGCTTAATTATGTCTGTATTTCTGTGGCTTTGAAACTCTCCAACTGCTGGACTGTATTAACCTAGTTTTGTAATTATATTCTTTTCTTTATTTCCTTCTAAAATATATTTCTTCAAAATGTCTTTATGTTATACATATATTTTATGTTCAAATTAAATACATGTAAGTGTAGAAGGTATTCGCTTTTATTTGTTTTAATCGATACCTGGTAGCTGTTGATAAATATATTTATATATGTAATATATAAAATTCTCTTGTCACAATGTTCGTTCCCATACTCCTCCGAAACGGCTTTACCGATTCTTATGAAATTTTTTGTGCATATTCAGTAGGTCTGAGAATCGGTTACTATCTATTTTTCAAACCTCTAAGTGATCAGGGTTGCCCACACCAAAAATAGTTTTTTTATTTTTTGGGATTTTTTTTTCTATTTTATTTTAATATTGTGTGGCATCAAAAACTACATACAACCCTAAATTTTCACTTTTCTATCACCAACCCCTGCTTTTTAATAGACATTTTAATATTTTTGTCTCGCTCGATATCATCAATTATACATGGTAACGTATCAAACCGCGTGGCTGTAAACTCCAAAAAAAAAAATATTATCACTTGGTAAGTGATCCCCTCCACGTGTGTACCGGTGTCACCTCACCAGTACACAGCACGGAGTGGGGATGACAACGAATTCTTTATCTCTCAAACATTATGCCTTTTGTCACTCCCTCTACATATAAATATATTCTCAATCAACTTTATTATTTATTATTAATAACTAATGTCGTTGAATATAATTTATTATTAATCTATAATACAAATATGTGTCGGTAAGCGCATCACTCTACAACGCCAGGACCAATTTGGCCAATTTGAGAAAAATTCGAATAATCGCCGGGAAGCCCCTAAAAACAGCGCTTTTCTTTTTCCTATACAAACGTTCTCTAACTAAAATGTAGGCTCAATTTGAACTTTATTGCTATTTCATAAAGTTCATATTAAATTACAAGCTTTCACTGCTGTCTAAGCAATGTAGGTGCGTTCGTAACGCTAAAGAGTCAATTTTAACTTTATTACAGCTGCTCAAAGTTCAAATTAGATCATTCTTTCAAAAGTGTGCGTATGCGCGTCGGAGGATCTAACGCCGCGTGCCGAAATTAAAACAAATGAAATAATAACATAAATAGTCACAAAATGTAAGAGCTAAAGATCATTACTGCTGATTTTCAATTAGATCGGCTTCGCGGTATTATTTATTTTGTTTTAGTTTCTTTTTCACGACATCACATCAGTCCAGCACAAACCGCGTTACCGTCTGGCGGACCTAACAGACTTCATTCCGTCAAAAAGATTTGGAATGAGGCAGTTATTGGAAAATGAAACATGGAAAACGGAAAACGGATAATGGAAAATGGAAAATGGAAAATGGAAAATGGAAAATGGAAAATGGAAAATGGAAAATGGAAAATGGAAAATGGAAAATGGAAAATGGAAAATGGGAAATGGAAAATGGAAAATGGAAAATGGAAAATGGAAAATGGAAAATGGAAAATGGAAAATGGAAAAAGGAAAATGGATTATTGGAATGTTGGAATGTTGGAATGTTGAATGTTGGAATGTTGGAATGTTGAATGTTGGAATGTTGGAATGTTGGAATGTTGGAATATTGAATATTGAAAAAGGAAAGTGGAAAATGGAAAATTGAAATCTGACAACTGAAATCGAGAAACCAGTAAACCAGTTAAACCAGTAAACAGTAAACCAGTAAACAGTAAACCAGTAAACCAGTAAACCAGTAAACCAGTAAACCAGTAAACCAGTAAACCAGTTAACCAGTAAACCAGTAAACCAGTAACCAGTAAACCATAACCAGTAAACAGTAAACCAGTAAACCAGTAAACAGTAAACAGTAACCAGTAAACCAGTAAACCAGTAAACCAGTAAACCAAGTAAACCAGTAACCAGTACACCAGTACACCAGTACACCAGTAAACCAGTAAAACCATGTAAACCAGTAAACAGTAAACCAGTAAACCAGTAACCAGTAAACCAGTAAACAAGTAAACCAGTAAACCAGTACACCAGTACACCAGTAACCAGTAAACCAGTAACAGTAAACCAGTACCAGTAAACCAGTAAACCAATTAACCAGTAAACCAGTACCAGTAAAACCAGGTAAACCAGTAACCAGTAAACCATAAACCAGTAAACCAGTAAACCAGTAAACCAGTTAAACCAGTAAACCAGTATAAACCAGTAACCAGTAAACCATACACCAGTAACACCAGTACACCAGTAAACCAGTACACCAGTACAACCAGTAAAACCATGTAAACCAGTAAACCAGTAACAGTAAACCAGTAAACCAGTTAACCAGTAAACCAGTAAACCAGTAAACCAGTAACCAGTAAACCAGTAAAACCAGTTAAACCAGTAAACCAGTAAACCAGTAAACCAGTAGTAAACCAGTAAACCAGTAACCAGTAAAACCAGATAAACCAGTAAACCAGTAAAACCAGAAACCAGTAAAACCAGTTAAACCAGTAAACCAGTTAAACCAGTAACACCAGTACACCAGTACCACCAGTACACCAGTACACCAGTACACCAGTACACCAGTACACCAGTACCCAGTACACCAGTACACCAGTACACAGTACACCAGTACACAGTAAACCAGTTAAACAGTAAACCAGTAAACCAGTAAACCAGTAAACCGTAAACCAGTAAACCAGTACACCAGTAAACCAGTAAACCAGTACACCAGTAAACCAGTAGTAAACCAGTAAACCAGTAAACCAGTAAACCAGTAAACCAGTAAGCCTGTAAGCCAGTAAGCAGTAAGCCAGTAAGCCAGTAAGCCAGTAAGCAGTAAGCCAGTAAGCCAGAAGCCAGTAAGCCAGTACACCAGTACCCAGTACACCAGTACACCAGTACACCATACACCAGTAAACCAGTAAACCAGTAAACCAGTAACCAGTAAACCAGTAACCAGTAACCAGTAAACCAGTAAACCAGTAAACAAGTAAACCAGTAAGCCTGTAAGCCAGTAAGCCAGTAAAACCAGAAACCAGTAAAACCAGACACCAGTACACCAGTACCACCAGTACACCAGTACACCAGTACACCAGTAAACCATACACCAGTACACCATACACCAGTACACCAGTACACCAGTACCCAGTACACCAGTAACACCAGTACACCAGTTAAACCAGTAACCAGTAAAACCAGGTAAACAGTAAACCAGTAAACCAGTAAACACAGTAAACCAGTAACCAGTAAAACCAGGTAAACCAGTAACCAGTTAAACCAGTAAACCAGTAAACAGTAAACCAGTAAACCAAGTAAACCAGTAAACCAGTAAACCAGTTAAACCAGTAAACCAGTAAACCAGTAAACAGTAAACCAGTAAACAAGTAAACCAGTAAAACCAGTAAACAGTAAACCAAGTAAACCAGTTAAACCAGTAAACCATAAACCAGTAAACAGTAACCAGTAAACCAGTAAACCAGTAACACCAGTAAACCAGTAAACCAGTAAACCAGTAAACCAGTAAACCAGTGTTAAACCAGTAAACCAGTAACCCGTAAACCAGTAAACAGTAAACCAGTAAACCAGTAAACAGTAAAACCAGGTAAACCAGTAAAACCAGGTAAACCAGTAAACCAGTAAACCAGTGTAAACCAGTAAACCAGTAGTAAACCAGTAAACCGTAAACCAGTAAACCAGTAAACCAGTAAACCAGTAAACCAGTAAGCCAGTAAGCAGTAAGCCAGTAGCCAGTAAGCCAGTAAGCCAGTAAGCAGTAAGCCAGTAAGCCAGTAAGCAGTAAGCCAGTACACCAGTTACACCAGTAAACCAGTAAAACCAGAAACCAGTAAAACCAGAGTAAACCAGTAAACCAGTAAACCAGTAAACCAGTAAACCAGTAAAACCAGGTAAACCAGTAAACCAGTAGTAAACCAGTAAAACAGTTAAACCAGTAAACCAGTAACCAGTTAAACCAGTACACAGTAAACCAGTAAACCAGTACACCAGTACACCAGTCACCAGTACACCAGTACACAGTACACAGTACACCAGTAACACCAGTACACAGTACACCAGTACACCAGACACCAGTACACAGTACACCAGTACACCAGTAAAACAGTTAAACCAGTACACACCAGTACACCAGTACACACCAGTACACCAGTACCACCAGTACACCAGTACACCAGTACACCAGTACACCGTACACCAGTAAACCAGTAAAACCAGAAACCAGTAAACCAGTAAACCAGTAAACCAGTAACCAGTAAACCAGTACACCAGTACACACCAGTACACCGTAAACCAGTACACCAGTCACCAGTACACCAGTAAACCAGTAAACCAGTAAACCCGTAAACCAGTAAACCAGTAAACCAGTAAACCAGTAAACCAGTAACCAGTAAACCAGTAAACCAGTAAAACAGTTAAACCAGTAAACCAGTAAACCAGTAAACCAGTAAACCAGTAAACAGTAAACCAGTAAACAGTAAACCAGTAAACCAGTAACCAGTAAAACCAGAAACCAGTAAAACCAGAAACCAGTAAAACCAGGAAACCAGTAAACCAGTAAACCAGTAAGCAGTAAGCCAGTAAGCCAGTAACCAGTAAACCAGTCAACCAGTAAACCATAACCAGTAAACAGTAAGCCAGTAAGCAGTAAGCCAGTACACCAGTACACCAGTAAACCAATTAACCAGTAAACCAGTTAAACCAGAAACCAGTAAACAGTAAACCAGTAAGCAGTAAGCCAGTAAACCAGTACACCAGTACACCAGTAAAACCAGGTAAACCAGTAAACCAGTAAACCAGTACACCAGTACACCAGTACACACCAGTACACCAGTACCACCAGTACACCAGTTACACCAGTACACCAGTACACCGTACACCAGTAAACCAGTACACCAGTTACACCAGTACACCAGTACACCAGTTAAACCAGTACACCGTACACCAGTAACACCAGTACACCAGTACACCAGTACACAAGTACACCAGTACACAGTAAACCAGTGTAAACCAGTAAACAAGTAAACCAGTAAACCGTAAACCAGTAACCAGTTAAACCAGTACACCAGTACCACCAGTACACCAGACACCAGTACAACCAGTACACCAGTACCCAGTACACCAGTACACCAGTACCCAGTACACCAGTACACCAGTACACCAGTACACCAGTACACCAGTACACCAGTACACCAGTACACCAGTTACACCAGTACACCAGTACACCAGTAACCAGTACACCAGTACACAGTACACCAGTACACCAGTACACCAGACACCAGTACACAGTACACCAGTAAACCAGTACACCAAGTACACCAGTACACCAGTACACAAGTACACCAGTAAACCAGTAAACCAGTAAACCAGTTAAACCAGAAACCAGTAAACCAGTAAACAGTAAACCAGTACACCAGTACACCAGTAAACCAGTTAAACCAGTAAACAGTAAACCAGTAACCATTAAACCAGTAACCAGAAACCAGTAAACCAGTAACCAGTAAACCAGTAAAACAGTTAAACCAGTAAGCCAGTAAGCCAGTAAGCCAGTAAGCCAGTAACCAGTAAGCCATTAAGCCAGTAAGCCAGTAAGCCAGTAGCCAGTAAGCCAGTAGCCAGTAAGCCAGTAAGGCCAGTAAGCCAGTAAGCAGTAAGCCAGTAACCAGTAAAACCAGTAAACCCGTAAACCAGTAAACCAGTAGTAAACCAGTAAACCAGTAAACCAGTAAACAGTAAACCAGTTAAACCAGTAACCAGTAAACCAGTTAAACAGTAAACCAGTAGTAAACCAGTAAAACCAGAAACCAGAAACCAGAAACCAGAAACCAGAAACTAGAAACTAGAAACTACAAACCAGAAACCAGTAACCAGAAACAAACAAACAAAAGTTCATATTAAATAACAAGCTTTCACTGCTGTCTAAGCGATGTAGGTGGCTCTAACGTCGCGTGCCGAAATTGAAACGAATGAAATAATAACATAAATAGTCACAAAATGTAAGAGCTAAAGATCCACCATACTGATTTTCAATTTGTTCGGCTTCGCGATATTATTTCTTTTGTTTTAGTTTCAGTCGAGCACAAACCGCGTTACCATCTGGCAGACCTGACAGACTACATTCTGTCAAAAAGATTTAGAATGTGGCAGTTATTTGTTCCTAAAAAAATATTATAGTCAATATATAACTTATGAACTATAATTATAACTTTGGCCACTCTTCTGGAACCCACTAACATTTAAATATTAGTTATTAGATGAATATATATAGCGCTGAACCCCACACACCGCCCATAACCAGGGTGGCGGTTCTGTTCTGGAGACTTTTTTGCCCCGGCTATAAAATAGGCAGGAACAAAGGACATTCCAATTTTTTTTGACAGAACGAAGTCTGTCGGGTCAGCTAGTATATATATATGTTATTATATATATAAATAGTATTGGTTCTGTAATATTAATATATATTGAATATTATGCTATTTGAGGATGGCAAGATGGAGATTAATATTGAATGTATATTTTGTTATTGTTCCTTTGTTGTATATGAACCTGTATTACTTTTTACTTGTGTTACTATTACGATGATTTTATTTAATTTAAAAAAGCTATGCCTCTGAGTTCAAACCTGATCGATCTAACAAAATAAGAAAGGATACTTTTGAACCTGTTTATTTTATTTGTTAAGACCGTCGTTCTATTTCATTGTAAAATAGTTAAATTAATTCTTAACGTTTTACTATGTTGCATAATAATACAAAACTCATCAAGTTGATAATGCAATTTGTCTAAATAGTAACATTACTACATCCATAAACTTAATTAAGTGGCAAGCATAATGTTTTGTTGCATAACTAATGTAACAGATGTAATCTATTCTATACACAGTATAAGTTATACCCGTTTGAGTTGTCTATAATTTGTAATAAGACAATTCAAGATTGGTTTCAGTTAATTTGGAATGTATATAAAGGTGTAAAATCTAATACAGTGTTGAAGAAAATTGTCTTAATTTATTTATTTAACATTTAAGCTATCATTTATATTTGTAGCTTTACAACTTGTTGACGAAGTACAAATCATGTAAAACCCTTAGACTATTTGTGGACATGTACCAGGGTCTGTATTTTATTATTTCATTGTGTATCTTAATTTTAATATAATTGCTATTAAAATCTGACTGTTCTCCAATAACACAGTTTGGAAATATCGGATTATAGGTGACAAAATTATTTATAGCTAATAACTTTGTGAAATATCGTCGGTCTCGCTAACAATATTACGCGTACTCTACATAAATATAACAAGCGTATCAAAGTTTGACATATTGCTTGTTAAATTACATATTTACGAACTATGGGTATAGTTTTAAAATTTATTGTAGCATCGAGCTAATTCCGAGTAATTTTACGAATTTCATTTTATAATTCATTTTAACGATTTTTTTAGTTATTTTTGTCGGTAAAGACATACAATGATCATAGCTGTAATACAGAAAAAAATGGTTTTTTTTACTTCTCTTACTACTATGCGACGAGACGAGCAAGACGTTCACCTGATGGTAAGTGATATGCTTGCCCATGACAACATGGTGCTAGTTAAGATGGTACACACTGCACCACATTGCGCTCATCACCTTGAGACATAAGGTGTTAAGTCTCGTTACCCCAGTAATTACACTAGCTACAGCGCCCTTCAAACCGGAACACAGTAATGTTTGCACACTACTATTTGGCGGTTGAAATAGGAGCTGCGGTGGTACCCATCCAGACGGTCTCCGGCAATAGAGACCTACCACCAGTAGTGTTTCATTTCAATTATCTGCAACGTCTCTCAGATTCGTAAAGTAATGTTTACCGACTGTTTTATCAACAGTACTAGCATCCAGCGATAGTTTTCATTAAAATATAAAGTTCTTGTTCATCATTATGAATTCGTGGACGGCCGAGTAACATTTTATTCAAGAAAGTTCTGTGTAAATCCCCTGAATAAAAACGGTTTTATTTCGTATTTTGTAAGGCTTGGATTTTGTTTTTATTATAAACTCTGTTATGTCTGCCCACACAATATTCAAGTTTCGTCCATAATACATTAAAATTTGTTATATTGTAATTTGACAATATCCTTCGTGTAAAGGTTGAAAAACATGTTATACTTGGAATTATTCACAATTTTTTTTTTAATAAGAATTGCTTTTGAATAATAGAAACCGATTATACTTTTTTTTACGAAATAGCTATGGCTTTTAAGAGTCATTTATTTATGGGGTTGTTTTTGTTGGATTCAGCACTGTCATTTGGTTCGCTTTGCCCCTTTCATTACACGCCACAATTTATCACAGACGTTGGTATGGCATTGTGAACTTTATTGCGCTTTATATTATAATACATACAAAATTTATTTATTAACTTTTTTATGTAGTATTTGATAATAAATATTTTCTTTCATTTAAAAGTATGGGATGTAAATCGTATAAAACTGATGCATTTATCTATCGGTCAGTCTGCGTCGCTTTTTATAAACTCCTTGTACAAGCATACCATTATCTCTCAAGTTGCTTTCACTATCTATAAATAACGACAGCATGATGTACGAGTTTACCGACAAACAAAATTGCGGTGTCACAGGGGTAGTTTAAAAACTTTTCGCGGCGACAATGTTTAGTTATATCAATTCACTTGCAACCACGGCTATATTAATTTAGCTTGTAGATTACAGATCCACGAGCCCTAAGTTCAATAAAGTTGTAAACGTCATCAATCGGGCCAACAGTGGCAACATTGTCAGAAAAAAAAGCGAATGGCGTAACTGTTGTCCAAACGTTCAATATTAATAGGTACCGTGACATAAAAGTAATAGTTGATGCAATTTAGACCCGAACGTTACATCTAAAAATTTGTAACAATCGCTGAAGTTCGAAAACATTTATAACAATAATTACATTTCAAAATGTATATATTGAAAATAAGCAATTGATTTTGCTTTTGATATTCAATTAAAGTATTTAATCATTAAGAAATAATATGAACGTAAATTAGTAAAAAGGGGGTAAGTAAGACGACATTATATTCATTATTGTTGTATTGAATATAAATGATTCGCCATTAAAGATTTCCCTATTTTTTTTCTTATTATTTAATGATAACTTAAATAATGCGTTACGTTTTATAGTTTCTTTAAGCATCAGAATATTTATTTAACTTAAACTTTGAAAAGCTATAACGTTATTAAGGAATAATTTTTTGTTGACGCTGAAATATGATTCGTAGTGTAAATAAGACAACTACTGATTTACAGAAGTATTTAAAAATTATCTTCTATATGTACTTTAAGGAAAATCTGTACGTCACTTTTTAAGCAAATTGTACGCACGGTGGGGTACGAAATTTGGCACACATAATGTTCACATGGAAGTGTTCAGAATATAAAATTTTTAACGCGTTGCAAATATTGGATTAAAAAATCTGTTTCCGCCTGTCAAATATATCGATAATAAAGATTAATATTATTAGGCGAATTTCTAATACTGATCTTTTTAATAGAAAACTTGAATTGGAATAGTAATATAAGTTATAACAAAAACATAAATTCTAAGTCATATCATATTTATATTTAACGTAACAATGTATTGTGTTACAAAGTCTTTTATTTTGAACATTTGACGAGTTTTTCAAAAGAATATTTTTCTATTTCATTTCATCGAATGAATGATACTGCTATCGTATTGTGTCGACAATAAAGAGATTCTTATTGAACGTGCACCGATTTTTTTTTTAGATAGATTGAAAAGTACTAACAAATCGCTACCATTATACAACAGCATTTTAGACTGATATGTGTGGAAATGAAGCTGTGTAGACTATTATAATTTTTTGGAATCACTTAAAGTTACCATTGTTGGTATTCTTAGCCATATCTCCATAGAAGAGAAAAGGGAGATCTATTTATCTACCATTGGCAAAATGAAGGTTGCCCCATGTCACATGTCGACGAATGCTCACAATATTTTCTTAATTGGAAGCTCAAGCTCAAAAGGGATAGAACTAACCTTTAAAAGTTAAAATAATAAACTCTATTTAACTGTTTTTCATGTATAGTATAAATATTCTTATAAAAGCTTGACAAAACTGAGTTAAGTACACAGTGTGTGGAGGTTTCAGTGTATTTTGCGCGACACGTAATTCAGGTACAATGAACTGAATATTATATGAGCACAGAAACAATGGAATGCCGCGGTTTACTTGTTAACGTAACAAAGTCCTGCGGTATAAAATGACAATCAAAGGTTCGTAGCGTTTTACAGAAGGCTTTTGTGATATAACTCTCGACCTTAGTTTCGTACTGACTCAACCGATGGTTTTATGTGATTATATATTTATTGTTTTCAGACTTTCACCATTGTGGATTCCTACTGAACGTAGGACTTAACGTAAACAGTTCCGTTTAAATGGAGACATACAATAGGGAGTCTTCGCTGTGATTCTGAATCATGGTTTGATTGTGACTTTAACTATGTCAATCGTATCTAAGGATAAACCGAATGAACACGTTTTAAAGAGAAAATTGTTTAAAGTACCAGAAGTTTATTGAACTTGTTCTCAATTTCACATGATTTTAGCTGTTAATGTCCAAATATAGTGAAGTATTGTTGCCCAGAATTAACTTTCATGTGTTGAAAATCAGAACAAAGCAAGGTATTATCACGGACACTATATAATGCGAGAGTGGTAGTTACCGAGAAAGGTGAGAGAACTCTGACACTAACTTCATTTCATGATCCCGGACAATTCTACTGAATAATTCAAATAATTATACTTTTTAAAAACACAGATACATATGTTTGGAAAAATAAAATCATGATACAGGTGTGTGAAACAGATCGATCAAAAACATTGCGGTTTTCCTCCAATTTTCAATATAGTCGCCAACGACATATTTGAAAAACTGTCATACACAACTTTTTGTAGAGATAAATTTGTTTCTGCTGTAAAACAGGTTTTTATTTAAATCAAAAAGAAATAAATCGTATAGTAACTGAAACAGAAATTTGTATTATCTGTATAAAGTTCTGTTGTGGGTGTTAAAGCGGAGAAATAATGAGACAGCTTAACACGTGGTGGTAGCTGTTGAAGTTTATTGCGTTGAAATTTACTGTGGCGGGGAAAAAGTTTTGTGCTCGCTTATACCATTTTGTGTTTCTTAAATGTGACGCTTTACATACATCTTGTAATAAAAATATTTTCCTTATGATTTCTTACATTAACGCGAGTAAACACATATAATGACGCTAATTTATACTGATTTGTCGCGCTTATTTTATTATCCCCAACGTTTCGGTCGCTTTGTAACAACGTTATATAAAGAGAAGGGATTTAGTATCTTACTCACCCAACTTGTGCTTAAAAAAGTTTTCTTTCTTATTTTTAATCCAGTGTTGTGACGGTGTCCTACAACACTAGATTGGTGGTTTTTCTTCGCTCTGCCCTGAACAGTGTGCTTAAGATGATCGCAGCTTTTCATATCGTTGTACTCAAAAACGACAATTATTTTATATATCTCACGTTCTCACTCTTCGTTTATGTTGCCGGAGACCGTCTAGGTAGGTATCACCGCAGCTCCTATTTCAGCCTCCAAACAGTAGTGTGCAAACATTACTGTGTTCCGGTTAGAAGTGTGCTGTAAACTAGCAAAATTACTGCAGTAACGAGACTTAACACATTATGACGCAAGGCGACGAGCTCAATTTGGTGTAACCAGTACCACGTTGTTATTGGCAAGCGTATTACTTACCATCGGGTGAACGTTTTGCTCGTCCCATCGCTTAGAAGAACATAAAAAAATAAACTATTTGTAATTCAAACTAACAATTAGAGAGTATGTCAGAATATTTAATTGTAAAGCGCTTCCAACATGTTGGATCAAGGAACTTAAACTAAATTAATTAATTCCGTGAAACTACGAGTGAAAATACTGATTGCCGCTAATCCAACATCAAACAATTAGTGCTATTTGTTCTCTCGTGGCTCGAAACTGTGCTTCCGCAATTTTCACATTAATTTCCGGTTACGTTTCAAACTGCTTTTACTCTAACAGTGCCTTTACATACATTATCTCTTTTAGAATGATGTACTCATTGAAAATGTCCATATAATGCTAACAAGAGACCAGCAATCCTAACCAGCTAATCAAAAAGAAGCGTTAATAATAGGTATAAGAATTATTATGATCATAACTATCTATCACCAGTGTTTCTATTATTATATTTTTGCCTAGCCTTCTGAAACCCCATTATTTATTAAAAATTCGAGCGTTTGTAAATATTAATAAATAAATTAATTTACTTAATTAATACGTTTAATAATAAGAGCTATGCTAGCTTCCTATTAAAATTTTAGAAATTTCGTTAATTTTCTCAAAAGATACAAAAGACGTTTTTCCGATTTCTGCTCTAAAATTGGAATTTAACCTTTTTTGTTGCCAAAATTTTTAAGCGGAGCAGTTGGAAGAATCTTTCCAAATTTAAAAAAAAAAACCATCTCGAATATTTGGAACGTGAACAATGCTTTGAAAAATGTAAATATTATGAATAACCAATCACATTTTACGATACTTTCGTTAATAAATAAAATTTTTGATAAATTGTCTCAAGCAGGATTGGGACATACAGATTTCTGGCTGGAATGTTTATAAAAGTTTGAAGTAAGAATATTCTTATGTAGCGCACTGAAAGAAAAGTGCCGACGTTTTATGTATTAAAGTATGCTTATGGGTGCATTTATAACATAACAAGCTTTATTAAAAATAAATAAAAGTTTATACTTAAACGTTTTTCACGTTTTTGTTACGTTAAATTTCATAACAGAATATGCGGTGAGATAAAATATCAATCAAACAAGCGCCGAAGGAGAAAGAACGTAATAAACAAAAATAATGAAGTAAGGTAAAACGTTCGTATCAACTCTTTCAAGATAAAGATCAACTTCATTTCCGCAATGCTTGCGCTAAATATGTGATGGACTCGTAGCTTTATCATCATCAGTAGCATAACTATGTTAAAGAAACAAGAAGAATGCAAGAATTCTTCTGGTGTTTAACATTCTTATTTTTCTCACAAAGAGAGTCAAGTTTGTTGATTCACTGCGCTGGATAAATGCAGGTTCTCCAATGCCGGGAGTCGTTGTTCTTGTAAATCGTTGGTTTCCTAACGATATCTACTTTCACTGGAAGCTTAACCTCAATAGGGATTAAACTTTGTGATTAGAAGAGGTGTAGTTAGTACCAAGAGTTAAAGTATAAAACATGCAAATAGGACGAACAAAAGGACTAGCAAACCGATGCAACCAATACGCTTCACAATTGACGTCACTCGTTGCCATTTTTAATTAAAATGGCTGATCGAAAACGTTTGTGCACAGATCGAAAAAAGTAAACTTGTTAGTAACTCTTTATTAATAATTTATTTAAGTTTTTCTTCCTTTGTCATTAATAAATAAAACAAAATTTGTTTATGATATCGAAGTAACGATTTTTTACTTAATTCATATGGAAGTTATACGATACGCGCAGGAAAAAAAAATGCTTGTTTTTCGGTCTAGACCGATTTTAACACGACTGTTACAAGTAGATAGTCGAAAATATATGGTTTACAAAATTAAAAGTCTTCATACTATTATCACATTTCGATACAGATTATGGTTTTGCCGAAAAATATTTTAATCTCTAAGAAAAACAAAGTTTTTTTAGGTACTAAGAGTAATAAAATAATAAAATATACGCGATTCAACTAGTTTCCTGATAAGACAATTCAGAGATATTTTAAAGTATACTTGAATTAACTATTCGAATTTAGCAAGTGAGAAATACATACAATTATTAAACATAAAAAGAAGTTATAGCTGTTGATTATACAAAAAAACTAAAGTATCTCTTAATAACTTCTGGTAAAAATCACATTGTTTTCTAAAAACACTAAATTTGAGTTGTCTATCCATGTTGCTTGTTCGGTTTTTCCGGACCTAGGTCTTGTTACGACCCTCATATTGTAAATCAGTCGCCTTAACAGCATTGCTGTGTTCCGGCTGTCATTATATAAAGACCAAAGTATTCTTTGCGAGTTCACTGTTTCATTGTCTATTAACCGCAGTAAAAAAGCACTACTCTCTGATGATATGATGATATATGATGTACATTTTTTATTCATTAAATCATAACAGCATGATGAATGTTGATGTGTGCTTTGATTTGAAATTGCGCCAGCAGTTCTAAACAGCAGGCTTATGCATCTTAATTCAAAGTTATGTACATGCTCGTAACGTATATGACATTGTGGATTTGCATTGTACATCTGTCCGCCGGTTATGATTGAGACAAGTTATGACTAATTCAGACATGTTCTACACATTGTTCACAGAAGTAATATATTTTCTATCGTATTAATAAATACACTTATCCTTTCAAAGCCCGAAAAGCGCTAATATTATTGAATATTGTACTGCTAATTTTTTTTTTTTTTTTTTTTTTAATTTATTATTAATTAAACAAAAATATACAATAAATTTTACATTTAGCTTGTAAGAAACCACAAAGGTTTATAGTACAGCTAAAAAATCTACAACGGTAGCATAACAATAGGCACTTATTGGTTATTCATAAAGAACATTTTCAATTTAAACTTATAATTAGATGGAGTAATTTTTTTAGTTAGGTCGGTAGGCAAATCATTCATAAGTCGAGGTATAAGGTACTCAGCTGTCCTCTCCCCGTACGCATTATTTGCGCTCACTGTCATAAACCGGTTTTGAGCAACTGCCCGTGTATATACAGGATGTTTGATCAAGTTTCTTAGAGACGTGTTAAAATAATATTGTTTAAGTAGGATATATTTTACCTGGGCATATACATTCATAGTTTTGCAATGTTTAAAAAGGCCTTTATCATCATTACGATATTGATGTTTGATATTGCTGGAAACAATGGTTTTAAGGATCTTTAGTTGCAGTTGATAAATGCGATTAAGGTATGTTTTGTATGTACGACCATAGCAAAGGAGACCATATTGAATGTGTGATTCGGCCAGTGAGTTATAAAGCAATAGCTTAGCTTTGAAAGGAATACGTCTGGTGAGTATTTTCATATTTGCCAAAAAAAGTCTTAATTTATTACAAACGTATTCTATATGAAGAGACCAGCTGAATTTATTGTCTATTAGTACCCCAAGGTACATTTGTCTATCTACTGTTTCTAAAACTGGACATTGACAATTTTTACTACTGGATGAGTGTAAACAATTATGATCATGAACTACTAAATTATTGAACAAAACAGGTTTGATATAAGGTGATTTAATTACTAACATTTTGGTTTTATTTGAATTTAAAACTAGCCCTGAATTATGGCACCACCTAGCAAGAGAATTGAGATCTGATTGCAAACGTTCAATGGCTAATTTTGGGTCTTTATGAGCCATTACAAGACATGTGTCATCTGCGAATTGGTAGCAGGTGCTGTGTTTGATACATTTATGCATATCATTAACGTATGTTAAGAAGTGAAGGGGACCTAAAACCGAACCTTGAGCAGTTCCTTGGAGTGCTGGTTTGAGATCACTGTAAGTGTTATTTATTTTGACAGAAAACGTGCGGTTTTTGAGATAACTGTTACACCAGGCGAGTAAAGGCCCACGTACACCACAGCTATCCAACCTCTCTATTAATTTACTATGTATTAACGTATCAAAAGCACGCGAAAATTACAGCGTATATTTGTGGCAGTTTTCGTTCAAGAAGATGATGTTGATAGAAATGATTGATATATTGAGGAATACGAGGTGTAATATAGTTACGTTTTACATTAAGTAAACTTCATAAACATTCGAAAATGTTGGCGTAGCGTCTGCCGGAAATGATATATCAATTTACTACACTAAATTCAATATAGAGTTCAATTAAGACCATACAACAGCTAGATGAGATTCTCAAATTAAAGCCAACTCGGTTCGCGGTTTTCATGAAATTAGGGTCAAAGGGTCTGAAAGTCCTATACCCAGTTTAACAACGTGAATAGCTTTGTTGATAACGGCTTTAAACCGTTCTGAAGAGTTCTACAGTATAACTGTGACTTAATTAAATGTTAATTTAGTGAAACACAATTTTTATAAAAATTGCTAATGCTTTGCAAACGTGAAAATAAAATTTTATAAAGCAGTTTAAAATGTATTTTTCTTATTACAAAATTAATATTTGGAAAAGTTTCTCCAAGCATCTCTAGAGAAATGAATATTCAGATGAAATGTTACAAGTGACATTTTGTCATAATAAACGCGTTTGTTTTTGTTTGGTTAAAATCCACAGTGACTGTAAATAGATTTTAATTCAAAAAGATGGAAAGAAAACCAGTATGTGATATTTGGTATCTTTTGTTACCATAAATATTCCTATCTATTTCTTCAAAATTAATACCCACTAGAAACTAATTAAGAAGAGCCGTGATAGCCTAGTGGTTTGAACGCCGGCCTCACACTGCGAAGGTACCGGGTTCGAATCCGGCCTGCACCAATGGATTTTTCAATTTATGTGCAGTTAGTATAACACCAACTAATATCACGCGCTTTGACGGTGAAGGAAAACATCATGAGAAAACCTGCATATCTATGTCATGACTATCCGTGGTCGGACTAGTATGTGAAATGCAGAAGGCAATGGCAAACCACTCCATTATAACTGCTAAGTAAATCGTCGTGTGTTTCATTACACATGATGACCATGACCCTCAGTCATGAGGAAATACAACTTAGAAGAAGAAGAAATTTTAGTCGTATTTAAAACAGCGTGCAGTACGAGGACAATGTGTCAAAGAATACCGGACCTCGTAACCCGCTACCACAATGTTTTGTAAATTTCATGTTTAACCTCGTAGTTCTGGCCTCGCTTAATTAAATTTGTTCGCTTGGTGACATCGTTTAAAAAGCCTGTTAAACAAAATGACTTTCGCAAGTAGCCATCGTTACTTTTAAATTGAAAGTAAATTCACGTCTGCATGTGTGTGTATAAGAATATATTAAAATTTCTTCATCTTAAAGGTTTCTTATGTTTGCACAAATATTATTGATTTAATGAAAATATTACTTCGACGTTTCATGAGGAAATGCTTTTAATGTAAACTTACATATGAAACGTCGAGATCGTCGGATCTCCCGTGACGTCCAAGGTAGCAGTCGCCTTGATGTTATTGTAATCACGGTATTAGTGTCTTGAATACAGTAACCTCATACTGTACACAGTATGAGGATCGGATTTATACAAATCAAGCTGTAAGTACTCTTTGATTACTATGAATTTTGGAAATCTGACACCATAATCCTTCTGTGACCATGGATACTACTATGCTGCTCAAGCACTCGGAACGTCTGAGTAATAAACAGAATAAAAGGGATGAAATCCTAAAAAGTTTGTTTCATGAAATGTTCATCTTGTAAAAGTATAAAAATCTAATAGTCTGCGTTTATTTTTGGAACATCGTACAAATATCGTTTGACACGTAGTTTTTAGCGATATCCTCGGTATAATAATTAGGTACATGAAATGTTAGTGAATGAAATAATATCGAATTTGGAAAAATGTCTGATTGATTTCGAAGACAAATCCTAAAAAAATCATGCTTTAAATGTAAATTAACAGAACAATCTACAGAATTTAAAACTCCAAAAAATAGGAAATTTTAATGTACCGTTTTCCTAACATAAAAATTTTCTATTGAACAACAAATTAAACATTACATTTTGTTCAAGTTCTACACGGTTTCATATTTACAGTCTCATAATCTCATTTTTTTATTCAAAAATAAGTTTCTTTATCTACTTTAATAGAGTTTCTTACTCTAGTAGATAAAAACATAATCATAAAGAGGTTAATTAAGAAAAGGGTTAAAGTAATTTATGGGAATTGTTGGAGTCGTGCTAAACTTCGCACAGTTCATAAAATATTAAATTTATTATCATCTACCTGCGAAAGGTATCTATTGTTTAGTTTAATTAGTGAAGTACGAACCGAAGGGTATTATTTAATAATAATAGCACTCCAAGCTATGAACATATTTTAATTAAATTGATCAGGGAAGTTTAATTGATCAGTGTAGTGGAAAGCCAGTAAGGCTAACTATGTAAGCCGATAAGCGAACTAATTTAAGACATTGTTAGTAAAATTATTTATTCTTAATGTTAAATGCGCAATAAAATATTTCAGTATGTATTACTTGGATGATTGCAGGGAAAAAAGATGTGTTTAAAGATCAAGTAAAATTTAAACGGCTGAATGTAATCAATTGGAGCGTATCCAATGGTTTTATGTCAAAGGACTGCTGCAGTGTAGCTGTGGCCCGCAACCGCAGCGCTTTGTAAATTTCACGTTTATTTTCGCTACCAGAAACTTGCTAAATTAAAGTCATTTATTAAGAGAAATTAATTTTATGATGCGATATTCTATCTACATACACATTAGTTTATTTATCAATCTCAATTTATCGTGAACAACCGCTAAAAGTAGATTTTCTCTAAAGGTCACATTAGCAGTACTCGCTTATACAATCGCTTATACATGGGCATGCGAGCACAGTATGCTGGTAACCGTCCCAAGGAAAGCTGCCAGTCTTTCTTTTGAAATAATTTCTATCCTTAATCACCTTTTACAATGTGCTAAAGGTTACAGATAGAGGACGGAGGAAGGAGGACCAGGGTACTTTTATAAACAATTTGTTATTATCTGAACTGAACTCTTCTGTGCCAAATAGAGTAAACAGATCATTTTAAAAATATGGGATATGTAAATATTTGAAATGCGTAGAAAGTAATCGTGAAAATTACTCCGCTTTGTTTTTCTTTTTCCATTGATTTTACTTCACTTGACCAAAGGTTAGCTAAATGTGCAAAATAATTTCCATCGGGTTTGATTTTTGAACGCATATACTAAAAATTATTTCTTTTTATTTGTGATTAAGATGTAAAAGTAAAATCACAACCAGATTTTTAACAATAGTACTTCGTTAGTATGCTATGGAATATACTTGCAATTTTACTTTGTGTGAAATTTGACAGTTTCAGAAAAGGGTCGACCTTTAATCTTTACAAAAAGATTGGGCACAACACAATATCCATGTTTTGATATATTTAAAACATATGTTATGTTAGCAGTTTGTAATTTATGAATCGCTTTTTTTAATTATTTCAATGTCAAAAAATGTTACGAAGAAGTTGTAATGCAGATGATCATGAACAGTTACGGATCCTGCTTGAATGGTATGTTGCATTGAATCCTAAATGTGCTCCGAAGTTTATGCTCTCAGATATGTACGTCATATCTATTTAATTTCGCTATTTATTAAGTATTTAATTTAATTTCTTAAGTGTAATAGTGTCAATTTTAGCCTTATTAAAAGACTTAAAAATGTTTTTTTATTCAATGAGGCGACAAGAAGATCAAGATGTTCCTTTACGTGGACTGTACAAGTCTCATTACTATTTTTTCTGTAATACTATGGTTTGAAAAAAATATATCTTCGAATAAATATATTTAGGTTACCGTAAAACTTCAAAAATGTTGAAAATATGACACGCCGATTATAAAACTTCTCCACATTTTCTGAGGCGCAAACTTGTAAACGTTTCGAATAATTAACCCGAGGAACGTCTCTTGCTCTACAGTGAACTATTTCAAAGAGCTCTTTGAAACTAACTTAGTTGGATTAAGGTTTGACGTTGAGTTTTAAACAAGAATGACAGAATGACTGTGATGTAATTAAAGGTAAGTATTGAAAGTATTATAAAAATTGTTCTCAGAAATTACATTTACTCTTTCGCTGTTCCAAATAAAAATTCCAGCCTTATTGATTTTGCTGCATATAGGTTTTACTATGCATAGGACGAAAGTGCTTACGTGACACAAACTGTATCGCTACGTTGGATATATAAAACTAAACATCCAATAAATGTCACAACACAGAGCTCACTCTGTGTAATAAAACCCGTAATTGGAATCGAAGAATTCCTAGATCAATCATCGTTGCGAGTTCGTTCTACTCGATTTACTATTTGTATACGTTATCGTATTTTTTTGCTTATAAAGAAATGTATTATACAGAAAAGTAGTTACATAAAAGAACATAGACTCGGCGCAAAGTAATATTCCCGTCCTTTATGTTTTGAAACCACTCGTAACGAATGCCTTTGATAGAATTGTAACCTTTAGCGCTGAGATACTGTTTAAACTATTTACCACTGAATTAATTTAAATTTATATATGTCTAACCCTGGATGTATAGCCATTCCAGTTAACAATCAAAACCTTTAAAAATGTCTAATGAAAGAGTTAAAGATTAAAAATATGTACTACATTTCTTTAAAATTCTTTGGGTGCTTTCTTAGTAGTTGCTTACTGTGATCCAAGAATGATTGATAAAAAGTTGTCGAACGAACTTTAACGTTGTACTTTTCGCAATGATCACGAAGTATCGGATACAAAAATTTCAACTTGGCTTGGTCTAAAGTAGGGAAAAAATGATGAAGTGTATGGTCGCCGAATCTTGTTAACGATTGAAAGTGACTGTTAAGGTAATCTTCATTGTATATAATAGTGTCCATTTGATAGAGGCCCCAATCAATTCGTTCACCTCTGAAAAAAAAACCACAACTATAACAATTTTCATTCTATAGTCTCGAAATTTATCAATTAATATGACTATTTTATATCAGATATTTTATTAATTGATCCTATAAAATGTAATATAAGTATTTCAAAACAAAAAATAAATAAACCTTGCCACAAATATATATTTATCGTTAAATAATTACATAGGAAAATATATTAAAAATTGTTAAAAAAAAATCTGCTTTCCAAAACTTGTTTATGGTGTTTTTATGAAACTAACTTTGTAGCATGTAATACTAGCAAAAAATTATTTATTAATACCAGTACTCTCTGTATTTTAAGAATCAAAATAACTATAGGAATCATAACGTTAAAGAGATGTTAGAAATGAGAATTTTGATAAATTTATCCTCATAATGTTTATACCTGGGTACGTCACCGTCGAAGAAATTGTGATGGTTTAAATGTCCCGCTGTTAGTGCGAACAGAAAAAAGAAGAAACTGGAAGCCATTAATAATCCAACCCAAACAATTATCGTATCCAATAGACTAAGACCACCCGTGAATAACATCCATGTTGGAAGAAAAAACGGTATCAAGTTACCAGAACAAAACGTTTTCCCCTCAATATTTAGTGCAGCAGCAATAATCCTGAAAAGAAAGAATACATCATTTAGTTACATTAATTTAAAATAATTCATCATTACATATATTATAATCCGAGTACACTACACCGTAAGCTCTTTTAATCACTTTAACATCACAGAAATACAAATTGTTACAATTTTTTATTTAGCTAAAAAATTACATTGTATTTTAACATTGTTACACATGTAATAGCTTTTTAATTTAAAAAGAACGAAATTTAGATGTCATGTAATATATATATGTTACAGAAATATATTACTTACTCTTTTAACCAATTAGCCAGAAGCATAAAGGGAGTCATTGCAGGATAATACAGTGCACCCATTCGAGCCCACACTGATTTGTCTTTTCTAGGCATATATTGTAATAATGGACCCAGAAAACCTATTTCCATATCATTTAGAGTGTTCGTATGCAGATGATGCGACAAAATGTGGATTATTCTCCAGTCTCTTAAAGAAATATGATTTTTTTTTATTATTTTAGTTATTTGACTTTTGGATTCAAACAACAATAGTAACAATTATAAGAAAGAATCAATGTACGGCATTCTTTATATAACAATTACTAAAAAAGTAATAATTAAAGTATCTTACTCATAAGATATTCCACTGATATTAAATAGGTACATTCTCCAATTGTCTTTACGATGGAAGTAATTGTGCGCAGCAATAGAAACTCCATTTAATATGAAACCAACGATTCCTATAGAAGCCATAGACAAAATAAAACAATTTTTCCATAACCAACAACAAATTGGACTAGTTATTATTAACGCGATTAGTAAAAGGTCTGTGACTTCATCACTTTGTCTTTCAACTTCTAGCGGCAAATTATGTAAGTTAAGTATAACTTTAGACTTTAATGTTTTGTAAAATCCATCGCTTTCGAAGGTAAACGGCGAGTTTCTGGGTGTTACTGCTTCTCTTACGTAATATTTGGGAAGAATTGTTTCAGCTATTCCCTTCAAATGATGTGTTTCAAACGCTTCGGTTATATCTGTACCCTAAAAGTAATATTAATTTTTGTTATCTAGTAAGAATGTGTTTGATGACGCAAGTTAGATATTGCAGTTGGTTGACAAATCGAAACAATGAAGTGATTAATTGTGTTAAAAAAACTTCTGTCTAAAAAAATAGTTCAAGTTACCTTTGTCAACGTAATCCATTTTGCACCACCAGGATGTGATGATATAAATTTATTCAAATCATAAAGAGAGTTGTTGATTCTCCATAAACCTTCGGCGCCATCTTGTAGTTGTTTGGACTTCAGCCATTGATGTGGCGTTCGTAATATTTTTTTATAAATGGGTGGATACTTTAGTTGAGGAAAGCTATGATGATGTCCGTCTAAATTTGATTCCATTTTTTATGAGCTGTAAATAATGGTTATTACTATGATGATATTTGTAAAAGTAGTTAAATAAGTCACGGTTAAATACTTGGATTAAAAAACAATACATGACACTCACGGATCCTCTGTAACGTTCCAACAAAAATTAATGAAACAGCGACAGTTTTATATTCCGAAGAAAGTTATTATTTCACACACCTGTTCATGATAAAAAAAAACTGAAATTGAAGTTTAATTCGCCCAGAGAATACAAATTATTTCTTCATAAATGAATTCGCGCTACAAAGACTACAATAAAATGTAATAACATCCGTTCAAATGTGAAAATAAATTAACTTTGCAAACATTTAAATAAAAATGTGTTTTTACTTCACAATGGGTTTATATATTTTGGATATAAAGGAAAATACATAAGATGTTAGTATTTATACCTCGGTGATTTCACTAACTACAATGCCCTTTCAACTGAACCATAGTTATATTTGCACAATACCGATAAAAAGACAAAATACCTATACGATCTCCAGTAAGTTATTTGCCACCAGTAAACCTCGAGATTTCCGCTTTATAATCGGGGAATGCTTTCTATGCATTAACAATTGTAAGCTAGGACCTATTCGTATGGAAAGGTGAAATGTAAAAATTTCTTCTTCGTCGCCGTACTCGCAACGTTATGGAACATTCGTCGCATTTAAATGGAATGCAGACAATTTCTTTGCTCTGTACAATTTCACATATTTTACGAGTATTACAATAAGATTTTTATTTGCAAAATTTTTGACTGAAATTAAAATTCAATTAATTCCATTCTCTCTTTTATATACTTACTATGATTGAAATGAAGGAATTGTATCTTAATTAAATTTTGTGATCGATACTACGATGACATTATCATACTAGGCGACTTCAACACATGTCTACTGAAAAATGATGAACGTAGTCGTAAACTATGCTCTATTATTGATTCCGTTAATATGTCGATACTTCCTTTAAATCCCACACATCATGCCCCGCATTCCATTCCATCCCTTCTCGACCTTATTCTCGTGTCAAACTGTGAAAAAGTTAATACCCATGGACAACTCCCGGCTCCCTTCTCATATCATGACTTGATATATATCTCCTATAAACTTCGTAACCTAAACATAGAGCCAGATACCTGGAACTGCGCAGTTTTAGAAAAATAGATAAAGATAACCTGAGGAAGGATGTAAGTAATATTGACTGGTCAGTTATAACAGCTTGCTTAGACATTGATGAAAGGTGACTCGGTTCAATGAACTACTGATTAATTTGTTTGATAAGTTTGCGCCAGTTAAAAGAGTAAAAGTAAAGCATCCACCAGCTCCTTGGCTTACAGATGCTATTAAGAAACAAATGATTATCCGTGATAAAGCGAAAAGAAAATATAAAAATGCTTCTAATGAAGATAATTGGGCCGCCTATAAAAATCTTCGCAACAAGTGCAATCGTCTGTGTAGAGATGCTAAAAGACGCCACATATATTCTACAATCAAAAACTTGAATTCCACCGAAGTTTGGCGTTTTCTAAAAACGCTTGGGGTAGGAGTTGACAAACAAGATTCTGTCTACAATAAACCTGATCTTAACTCACTAAATCAACACTTCTCAAAACCTCCAATTTCTCTATCTGAATCGGTGAAATTTCACACCTTATCTTTCCTGTCATCTACATCTCGTCCTAATTGTCAACCTTTCATTCTTAACCAAGTATGTCGCAAGACGTTTTAAAACTTCTGTCTTCAATCACTACCAAGGCTGTTGGGGTTGATGGAGTGCATCTTCAAATGCTCAAACTATTACAGGACGAAATAGCTCCTGTTATCACCCACATCATCAACTTTTCGTTAGTAACATGCACCTTTCCCACTCTTTGGAAAAAAGCGCTAGTACTACCATTACCTAAAACGTCTAATCCTTCTAGCTTTTCCGATTTTCGTCCAATCTCCATTCTTCCAATTCTTTCCAAAATTATTGAAAACAGCGTCCGTGACCAGCTGTCCCTATTCCTATCTTCCAACACCTGTTAAGTCCCTTTCAATCAGGATTTCGCTCAGGCCACAGCACTGTTACTGCTTTAATCCATGTGTCAGACGACATACGTTTGGCGATGGAGGATAAGCTTCTTACAGTGCTTGTCCTTCTTGACTTTAGTAGTGCTTTCAACTCGGTCGACTTTGATGTCCTTCTTGCTATCTTATCATCTCTAAATGTATCCTCTTCTGCCATTTTATGGTTTCGATCCTATCTTCAAGGCCGCTCGCAGGCAGTATCGTGCGATAAGGATTCATCAGATTGGTCCAATCTGACTGCGGGCGTGCCGCAAGGCGGCGTCTTATCTCCCTTGCTTTTCTCCGTTTTTATTAATGCACTCTCAAAAGTTATTTCCTCTCATTTTCACTTCTACGCAGACGATTTGCAACTTTATCGTCACTTTAAGGCAGAAGATCTCTCGGTAGCTATTGACGATATTAATGCCGACCTAAATCGCGTCTTTGACTGGGCAAAATCATTCGGGCTCTTAGTAAACCCATCTAAATCACAGGCAATAATTATTGCAAGTAATCATATGCTCAACCAACTTAATATTGATAATTTACCACCTATCTTATACAATAATATCACTATCAATTACACTAAAACTGTTAAAAATTTAGGGGTACTCTTTGACTCTAACCTGTCGTGGTCCAGTCATGTTAGCGCAATTAGTAAAAAAGTTTTATATTCCATCCATTCACTTAAACGACTCCATAGGTTTCTTCCTCATCAGACAAAAGTCACGCTGGCGCAATCCTTACTTCTGCCACTATTAGATTACGCTGATGTAGTTTTCCTTGATGCCAACGAGGAGTTACTGAACAAGCTGGAACGACTGCAAAACCTCTGCATCCGTTTTATCTTTGGCCTCCGAAAACATGATCACATTACTGAATTCCGGAATACACTTAAGTGGTTACCTATACGTTTGCGTCGGGATTACCATGTCCTTTCCTCTGTTTACTCCATCCTATTCTGTCCAAAGTACCCTGCTTATCTCCGTGATCGTTTTACTTTCCTGGTACCTAGGGACCAAGCAAGTCGCTCCAACAAGTACCGTCTTCTGAAATTCCCTTCCCACTCTTCTGTGTGCTATAGCAAATCCTTCACTGTCCGTGCGGTGAAACTGTGGAACTCACTTCCTCTGCCAATACGCGAATGCCCATCGCTTCACACTTTTAAAATGCGCGTAAAGGAGCACTTCTTATCCTTACTGGTGTGATAGCATTTATTTATGTATCTATTTATGGATCATAGCATCGTATTTAACTTAGTAAATGATAATTATTTTTGTTTATTTTTTCTTTATATGTATATATGTATATTTATATGTACTTGTATGTATTTTGTTTCTTGTGTATGTTTGTGAGTACACATGTATATTAAATTTAGTATATTTAAACTCTTTATTGTACATTAACTACCACTATACAACTTTTCTTTTTCGCTAAGGTTAGCTGGTAGAAAACTCATTTTGAGTTAAGCTCGCCTGTACCATTCCATTTCCGTGTAACCATTGTTGTTAGCTTGTATGTTTGTACAAAGTTTTTAAATAAATAAAAAATAAAGATACTAAATATCTATTGCCAGAGAAGATCTAGTTAGGTGCCACTTTAGCGCCTCTGTCTGTCACAGAGCAGTATTGTGAAAACGTTACTATGTTCTAGTTTAAAAGGCGCTGTTGCTAGTAATAATGTTAGGGTATCGAGATTGAATATTTCTTGACTAAAAGCGATTAGTTGATTGTGGTACAATGTAAATTTATATTGTTATGGTAGCGAACCCCTTCCAACCTAGTGAACGTGTTGTCACCTCGTAGCTTCATTAAATAAAACAAATTGTTATGTAATAGTCGAAATCTCGCTTGTTATTTCAATATTTGATATTGTTTTAATTAAAACCTCATTACGATTATTAAAATTTTCATGTATAAAGGATTGAAGCATCTATATTGAGTTACGCATATTGTTTATACACATGATACGTATTACATATGTAATAGTTGCAATCTTTGCCAGTTGGAATTATTACGTGTTGTTTTTAGGAACTTCATAAAAATTGGTTATTCATGAAACAAAAGGGGGAATGAAATTCAATACTCTTTTTAAGAGTTTCCAATGAAATGCATCTAAAATTTTCATCAAATGTTCGGTAACAAAAGGAAAAGTTTGAAGTTTGACATTATTACATTAATGGAAGTTCCTTGGCCACGGCTAAGTTTCAAAGGACTTTATAATTAATCACATTATACAATTGACCGATAGCACGCGAAATGGTTTAATTCTACTTTATTTCTTTAAATTTCTATTTCAACATTTATTATGTGTCCTTTTCCAACTTTACTGTCTTCGGCTACTGTTTTAATGATGGTATTTAATTTGTGCCCACTACTTTTAATAGTCAAACCATTTCGTCTGTTGTCTACTTAAAGTACGTTTTACGGAAATTTAATTTTACAGAATCGTCCGTAGGAACTCACAAAAGATTTCTCTTTGCAGAAGTTCGAATAATGCATCGGGTTTTTTTTTAATTAACAATGTTAGCTTTTGACCACGATCTTGCCTGGTGTTAATTGATGACATGGTCTACGTTTTTTTGTATGTCAGTGATACTACATATCAGTCTACATTTGCAGTTCTCAAGAAATAGAGTATTTGAGATAAATTACTTCCATATGAGCTTAGACAATCGTTGGTTCTCCACATTTCAAATGCTTACTTCTTTAATACTACGCATATATAATTTAAATTAGTTTTATTCATATTTTTCTTATTTATCTAAAATAGTTTTCCGTGTGTTCTATGCAGAAATTATTCCGGCGACCGAGTCAACAAAGGTTATCATTTCTTGATAATATGCCACAACACAAAGCATTGAATTATTTTGCTCGGCAATAAACATACAAACAACAATATTAATAAAATGTCTATAATTTTTTTATTAATAAAAAACTGTACTCTTCGCATTTGATTAATCTTAAAATCTTGAATAAAATGTAACTCGTCGTATTCAATACCCAAATATAAATGAATGGGATCAGCAAGCAGAAAGAATTTGGTCAATTTTCATGAACTGAAAACTGTAAGGAACCCAGCCGGCTCGTGATGCTTGGTTGTTTCTCGGATTTATCCCAGTGACTGCGAGAGCTGAATACGTTGAGCGAGTAGTTATTTGTCAAATTAGAGAAATCCGTCATCCAATTCAGAATTAGAGGCCGTATAGAAACCGATGTGTGTGGTTGTGCTTCAGCAAGAAAGCTGGATTCATCTCTTTATAGGAGTCAGGGTTAATTGCAGCCAGCGGTGGCGGATGTGTTGCTCGTGGTACTGCTATCTAGCGACGAATATGGTACACCGGGTTTTAGACGCTGCAAGTTGATCATAAAACTATGCTTACTCCTGTTAAGATAGGTGCGAAGGGTATTTATCTAGGATAAATACTGAACCAGTCCATGTGAAGGGTAATTTTGCTGGTACCATGTATCTAGCAGGTTTCTTCATGAGAAAGGTAAAGGGGGTTTACGTCTAATCGGATAGACATCTAACCTTAATTTCCGAAATCGATCCCCCAAGTGTTTGCCCGCGAAAAAGTGGTGTTATCTGATCAAGAAACTGTGTTGGGAATGGAAAGCGATGTCGTACTCGAAAATTGCAGCAGCAACTTAAATTTATTCAGTAACTTTTTATACGGTTAATCGTATTCATAGACTTTAATAAATTTACATAATTTTACAGTGTAATGCAAGTACTTTGCCTTTCTGCTTATATTGTCTTGAATGTGTAATTATATTTTGCACAGCTTTAGGTTTTGGGCATGTTTTAACAATCGCAGCAATTAACACCTTGTAATTATAAAACGCAGGTTAACAAAAACGTTCACGTTTCGATTCCGGTATTTGGAAATGAAACAAACCACACAGATCTTATGTTTAATTTGTGACTATCTTGGACTCTAGTTGAATCGTGATCGCTCCAGCGCCTAGATCTTTATACCTGTATATAATATTACTTACAAAACCTGTACCCAATTAAATGTCATTTTGGCACATACCGTTAAATTGTTTTTTTACTTATTTTATGTACTTATTCTTTTCTCTAAAATTATTTGGTCTCTTTCTAATCAGTTGCTTACTATGATTAATGAACGCCTTATAGTATGAAGCCGTTCGCCGTTCAACTTCGAATTTATTGCAATGCTCAAGGAGAGTGGGGTAGAAATATTCTAATTCTGCGTGATCTAAAGTAGGAAACAGGTGATGAAGTGTATGATATCCGAACCGCGTAAGTGATTTGAAGTGACTATCGACGTAATCCACACGCTCCATCGTTGTGTCTAGTTGATGAAGACCCCAATCATAATACTCGCCTCTGAAAGTAATCAGAAAATAAATCGTTTTAATTTTACTTTATAGTTTTTATGCTACTATTGTCTGAAGCTCTTAATATTGTACGTCGTTTCATCAGAACGAAAAAAAATCATAGACATTTAAAAACAATCAGACTTTTTTCGGAGTGCATGCGTAAAAATTAAAGTCATTATGATTTAGATAAGATAAAGAGAATGACAAATTTACTCTTTTGCAACTTTGCCGCTATGTATACGTATGTATAAGTCATGAATTAATGAATCAGCAAAGTATAACGTAATTAGTATAAAAATATTTGTTCTTTTGTGTATAACTCAATATACTTCTTAAAACATCGTTTTTTAATTTCTTTTTGGACAAAAGCATTATTGTTTAATTAGAAAATACGGATATGTTTTATAAGCACATCACATTTGATTTGTGTGTGTAGATATACGTCATTTTTTTAAATCAAATAATAAATAGCATTATATAAACATCATTGTTCTAAACAGCCGTTCTGATTTAATTTTCATCCTTCATCTTATTTACCGGAATAAACCTTGTATTTAGACATAACTCCATATTCTTATAAAGAAGTTTTACTTGTTTATACTACAGGTTGATGAAACCGGTTCTTGAACATAGTTTTATAAGTCAATTTCTCACCCATTATATTACTATAAGAAAATTACTTTATATGACTATAAAAAAGTTATTAATAAATTGAACATATTTTCTTGCGGGTTTAGTGCTACACAAACTATATTACATTATGAAAATAATAATACCAACGTTATTCCAATACTTGTCAATAGCTTTTCAGTGTACTGAAATGTTGCCTATATTAAAGTGAGTAAAAGAAATATTACTTAATAAAATATCTATATTAACTGCAAAGGCTGTGTGAATAATAATAATTCGATCGTTGTCGGTATTCCTTGGATTTGAAACGAAACGTTTCGCTTTGTTGTTTGAATGGCTAAGGCAGAGAATTAGACACAATGCAGTAGTACCGTTATCAAAGATATTATCATCTATTTCATCGGTGAAATTATATGATATTTTGTCTGTGAAATTATAAGCAATTGAACAATATTGAAATATATGTTTTTTACCTAGGAACATCTCCGTCAAAAAAATTATAGTGTGAGTGATGACCAGCTGTTAATCCGAAGAACATGAAAAAGCAGCTGAACGATATGCTGATAGCTATCCAAACAGCCATTGTCAGAGGTATAGATAATCCACCAAGAGTCCACATCCAGATGGGAAGAAAAAAGTGTATCATGTTAGCCCAACTTAGTTTCTTACCGTCCAATTTTATTACACCTGCAAATATTCTGTAACACAAAAGCTCATTATTATTGTTAGACAGGTAGGTGACTTGTTCAAACTGGTATTAAACGTAATAAAGATGCCGCTTACTCTTTAACAAGAAGTCCAATAGAAACGAAAGCAAATATAAATGGATAATAAAATGAAGCCATTTGAGCCCATATAGGTTTTTCTTTAGAAGGCATGTACTGTAAAAATGGCTCCAATGAGCTCAACTCCAAATCGTTTAATGTGTTGGTATGTAAATGATGTGACAATGAATGTGTTATCCTCCAGTCTCTGTAAATAAGGTATACAAAGTTAGGAAAGTGATTACTTTTCATAATAACGAGTCTCATAGCTAAGACTCATATGTACGAGTACATGAAGTTTTTGTAACATCATATACAAGCAGTTTTTTTTATTATTTTATATTGTACGAGGCGACGAGACGACCGGGACGTTCACCTGATGGTAAGTGATACGCTTGCCCTTAACAATCTGGCGCTCGTGAAGATTATATACACTGCACCCCATTGCCCTTATCGCGTTGAGACATAAGGAGTAAAGTTTCGTTACCCCAGTAATTTCACTAGCTTACAGCTCCCTTCGACCCGGAACATAGAAATGTTTGCACACAACTATTTGTTTATTACCCATAATTTGCTGTTAGTGATTATAGTAACAAGTTCAAAGCAATTTTCTCTAGTACTATTTTTATAGTATACACTTCTTTGACAAAACTAGCAGTTAGATCTTACTAATACAGTGAATAGAACCCTTCTTGTCGATGTTATATACAAATCATACCTACTGAACAAAGAGTATGGGTACACTTATTCGGGTAAAATTTTTATATATTATAGATATGAAAACGCTACAACGAATGAACGTAAAACGTAATGTAGTTGTCATTTAAATTACATTAAGAGTAGTGTAAAGGAAAGAAGTGGATTTTTATAAATATATCTTTTGTAAAACTCACTCATATGACATGCCGCCGAGGTTGAAAAGATACATTCGCCAATTATCCGCACGATGAAAGTAATTATGTGCAGAAATAGTTAAACCACTTAGAATAAGACCTGCGAAGATTGTAAGAGTTCCTCCAACAATAAAGTCCTTGCTCCATACCCAACAACACAAAGGACATATAAGAAGTAAAGCTAAGAACAAGGAGTCGGTAACAAGATCACTTTTTGTTCTTAAATCTTTTGGCATTTCCTTCAGTTTGCACTGTATTTTATGTTTCAATGTCTTATAAAATCCATCTTCATGAAATGTAAAAGGTGAATTTCTTGGAGAATCAACGTTTTTCACAAAATATTTGGGTAACAAAGTTTCCGCAATTCCATGAAGGTGGTGAGTTTCGAATGCTTCTGTAATGTCCGTACCCTGCAAAATATTTATTTTGATTTTCAATTTTGTTAACTATTCCTGTAATTTTAGATTATCTATTAAACAAGTTTTTAATAGAGTCTTCTTAGACTATTAATCAAAATTATCAAACACCTTACTTTTTGAATTAGACCTACGGTGGTTATAAAAGAAGTAATAAGTTTTCGTATAAAATTCATACTTTAGTATTAGTTATCCATTGAGGTCCACCAGGATGTGATGAAATCAGGTCGGTCAAATCATAGAGTGAATTGTGAATTCTCCAAAGTCCTTCAGCCCCATCAAGGACATGTTTTCCTTTTAACCATTGGTGTGCTGTCCTGGGATCATCCTCTCGATGAATTGGATATTTTAAATGAGGGAAACTGTGTTGTCGTCGATCTGTATTTGGCGCCATAGAGCCTAAAAATTAAGAGTCTCTTTAAAAGGTGTAAAATATATTCCAATGTTTGTATGAGAATGATGAGAATTTAAAGATTTATATTTTTTTTGGTATAGCAAACAATTACAGAAACTGTGTTATCTATTTAAAATTTATTCAGTAATTAACTTTTTCTCACAGTTCAACGAAGTTAATAACTTAAACAGACAGGTTGTTTTTTTATAATGGTTCACCTTATTAATCAATGTCTATATTATGAACATTGTTAAATATGTTTTAAAGAAAGTTTAAATTTAATTATCTTTAAATGGAATCAAATATTAGTAGAACAGTGTTATTGGTGAGACGTGAACTAAAGAACAAAAAACTTTAATAGTTATATGTAGTCAAAATTTGATTTTCTATGTATTTCGTAACAAATTAAATTATCGGCAATATAAAAAACGCAACTAATTCGTTCTTAATTTAGAATTGATATTAAAATTCGGTTCATATGAATTAAAGTTACATAAAATCATAGGCGTGCTATAATGGATCGCTATCACTATAAATCAAACTACATGTTTTCGACGTTTTGTTGTCCTATTGATATCGACTAATTTATCGCAGTTGAGCTGTTTTGTACATTCGTTCAATAATTCATCTAATGTAAGTGAAAATGATGCACATTATTTTAAGTCTTCAAAACCGTCCGATTCTGTATGTTTTTTGCCTTTGAACTATATTCATACAAACAACTTTTGAAAATTAGTAAAGATCAACTTTGCTCTCATTACTTGTAACGCCAGTAATTACTTTGGCTTGCAAGTGTACTTTTACAATTTTTTATTCCAATTTTTTATTCCAATTGTTTAAACTATGATTCTCGAAGAGTACACATTAATATTTCTGATTTATAAAAATCAATGTGTATACCAATTAAATGAATACAAGGCAGTTATAATTACTTCCACTGTTATTATATATCATAAACATTTAAGAAACTGAAAAGAAAATAAAAAACTACAAATGTAAATTCTAGAACGACACAACAATAAGGAACACAATAAAAAAAAACCTTTATGCACAATTTACATCATTATACTGTTATATATTTAAGTATTTAAATATAATACTATCATTATAATTGTTAGACCTAATTAAGTAGAAAAGCGAGAGTAACTGTAAACAAATTTTATTCTGCAGCGTAGTCGATTCATAAAAAAATTAGTCATCTCAAATATAAACTAATAAACAGTAACTAATAAACATTCTGCAATGATCGAATTAGAAACTTGTCATGAAAATAAATTTTCGGATTTTAGGTCAAATTTAAAACAAAATATAATACAATATTGTTAATGAGCGACAACTCGACCAACTTCTATATACCTTGCTACCTTCGCGGTGCCAAGGTCAAGGTGAAGTTAACGAAACGAGAAAGAAAACTTGTTTACACAACAAAAAAGTACTGTAGCAGTATTTCTACATAAAAATCATATAATTTAACTGTATAATGTTCTATCTTATTATAGCTCGACATCACGTTGAGATTCTGCGGGATTCTCATTGTCTCTATTATGTTGCTGTAGTAAACGTAATATAAATGATTTCGGTACTTTCGACACACGGGCAAAGGTCGACGACATTTTATATATATATGACCAATAGAATTAGTAAAATTTTTATACTATTAATTTTTTTTATAAAACATGCAAACAGACCTCATATTTTTACAGTTAAAAGATATATGAATCTTCATTATGGATGAATACAGATTTACAATTACCCTTGGTCTCTCGGATGCAAAGCCTCTGTAGTAGTAATTGCGTTTCCGGTCGCCTTGGCAGCCCGCCTTTCCATTTTTGTTAACTTCCGATATGTTTAATGTGTGAGTATTATTTAATTTTTACGTAGTATGACATGGGGCTTTACAAAAGGATGTTTATGTTATCTTAAGATTAACTTTGAAAAATACTTATAATTTTAAAACAATTTGTTCATATTTAAAATGGAAAAGTAAACTTAAATAACTCAAATAATATCTTTACAGGGGAGAAGAAAAATATTAGAAGATATAGACCATATTTGTAATAATATTTTTGTATATTGTGATACAATATCACTTTTTTATCACCACGAATTTTGCGATCGAGTGTGAACATTTTGAATACTGGTTTGGAAGACGCAAAGGTCAGTATATGTATAAAAACAGCTTAGCTTGCTATATATAAACATATGTACGATTCTTAGCTTTTTTTTCACAAATAAGGATAACTCATCACAGTAATAAAAAACCATGACTGGCATTATGGAAAGATATACTATTACAATGTTAATTATCTGTATAAACTGCGATATAACTCATTTACAATAACTTTAGCATGAAATAATAGTTTGATGTTTTATTAACAGTATGAATTTGGTATCATTACAAATGTAGGGTGTGATACTTTAGCTCCTATTTTTGTATTGAAGCGTAATGTGCCAATAGTTATTGATTCTGGTTAGTAATCAGTGAACTTGTTGTGCTATTTATTCTATTTAATTACCCAAACGTATCTATTATACGCGCACTATCTCATGTTTCAAGGAAATGAACACGATTTGGTGTTGCATAAAAAAACAAACAAATTATGGGTAGCATTACATTGTTATGATCAAATAACTAACCATCAAGCGAACGACGAATTCGCTTTGACTCCTTACTAACCTTGAAATAAAAAAATCATGCAACGTTTTTGTGATCTTTGGACTTAGATTTTAATGAGATTGGTCTATTTACTATAAATGTTATTTTAAACATACATGTAATGTTATTTAAGAGACATATATTTATAAGTTTCATGTAATAGTCAACTATAAAAATTATAGCTATTAAACATTTAGTATCAATGATATGGAAAAACACAGAAAAAATTACCTGTTTTCCAGAAAGCGGTATTCCCGAAAGTAATAGGTTGGATTCAAATTTTAGACCATTTCTTTATCATCATAAACTATATGACTTTTAAAAAAGTCAATGGTTCACTAGTGACGAATAATTTTTGATATTACACATAAACAATACTTTTTTAGTGATTGTGTGTAAACAACACGGCCGTCGGGTATTAAACTCTGATTGTGACTGCAGATTGGCGCTGCGCACGCGTTTCATTATTAAATAATCGGATATGGACTGACTGACTGTTTTACTTATTAACATCTCTGTCTATAAAGTAACGATTCGGTTACTATATTGATAATATATTGCTCGCATCAATAACATTATCATATCGTTTTGTAACTAAAATAGTTACAGAACTCTATGACAACGTTATTTCATTATTAGTATAGAGACGATGTTATTATTTATGTGTGAGTTAAATTAAATAGAGTATAGATTTGTTTATTTATTTTAAATTAAAATATTCAAACAAATATAAAGTTAAGGCTATTAAACAAATATGTAGTGAAACGGTGTCTTAACTAGACGTCATTGAATAATGGTTACAATTGCTTAATATTTTTTTAACCCCAACAATAACGAACCAGTTTTTTGTACTTCATGCTCTGCTTTCCTTTGTTTAGTTTATGATTTTACGGTTAAAGTAATTTTTAATTTTTGAAGCCATTGCTATGTTAGTTCACTAAAGTATTTTGAAGACAGAATAAATAGATCAAGTCTCGCAGTCTTAAACCATATACTGGAAAATTGTGATATATTTTAACTAAGTTTACGATAAAATTAAATATTCTGAGACTTAGGCTAAGACCTAAGCACTATGTACTCGTTTTAGTATTACATCAAACGTGACTTACATGACGTATATATTGTTTATTGAATAAATATTTTATAGAAAAACTTGACAAGTTTAAAACTATTTTTATGTTCTTTCATCTATATTCATATTGATATATTTAAATAAGGTTTTATAAACATGTTTTAGCATTTACCAATTAGACAAGAAGCAAGTTGTCATGATGGAAGGTACATATATATTTATGTTACTTCTTGGGATATGAACGCCATATTCTATGCACTCGCGCATACTTGAATATTTTACATATTTTAAGACATCAAGGAAAATAATCTCTTGGTATATTATGTCTAGTATTAATTAATTATCAAAGAATAAGCTGCCTTTCTTATGAACTTTTCTTTTTTGTGAATCTTTATTTGGAAAAAGAAATATATACAAAGGAATCTTTGTTCTAACTTTCTGCTAGATCGGTTTGTAGCATTTCTTCTTCTAGGCCGTTTGACCAATTTTTAAAGCGATAGTTTGTATGTGAGATGTGACAATTATACTATTCGTAGTCAGTAACTTGTAAACGACATTTGGACTTAGTGCTAATAATAAAACGACGTTTAGATCATTTGTTCTGTATTTTACTATACTGAGCCGGCATTACTTGATCTTTCACGGTCATCATGTATATTCATTAACGATTTTACGAATCACATAGACGTTTTTGTTATGTACCTATACTTCGAGTATCTCTGTGCCAGTAAGATAAAACATAACATGGTTAATCTCCAACAATTTCGTTACATTCAACATTCTTGACATTGGAACGCAAATTGTCGGAAACGGAACGATGGTTCTTGTTAAAACTATACTTCAACAACTATTGATGTAATAAACAGTAATAACATTACCTCGATAATTGCATACTATAATGATTTATAAAAAACATTAGAGACCAAAAAAACCTACAATTTACTCTGAAGCCGGTTTCGTTGTTGTTTGCACTATGTTGCTAATTAATGATGTCAACTGATGAAAAATGATGCTCGAAAAGTTTGAAAAAATCTTGTTTTCCATCTTGAAATATGAAGATAAAGAATCTGTGTTTTTAAAATAAACACAGTTTCATGAAACAAATTCTGTAATATTAATAAAGTAATGGTTATTAATAAGTGCATTGGAAGTAAAAACGTAGTTAATAATGTACGTAAAGCACTTAATGGATCGTAGTAGTCAGCGCTGTTGGAAATTAATAGCTAATTTTCGTTGAAGGGAGGAATTGCTGCGATACTGAGATAACGTAAGATGGACACTAACGGGAAAATCATTTTTGTTCCCTCAAGTATAATAAAATGGTACGAAAGTAGAACAATATACCAAACTTTAATTAAGTCTTTAAAGGTCTTCTATAATAATTAAGTTCAAATTGAATTTCTCTGTATAATAAATATGAGATATTCGTACGTATATGTTATGCTTCAACGTTCGCTTGAAGTTCGATGGTAACTTCACATCCTGTATAAGTCAGGGTCTTCCGGTTTTGTTTCAAACTTACAATATCGCGTCCGTGACATTTTCAACGGATTTACCTTTTGTTTTCATTACATATGAAACTGATTGAATTTATTATAAATGGAGAGGCAAGAGGATCAGGTTTTTTTTATCCTATAAGCTTTATGTAGCTGTGTAATGTGGGACGCTGCAAAGGTATATAAATAATAACATGAGTAACTGCGCATCTTCTGGCCATATATTTTTCATTCTGATACAAGAAACTAATATGTAGATTAAAATCGGTTATTATATATGCATATATACGGAAGAGATTAGATATCATAGACATAGAAGCAGACACTTAAACAAATAGTTATATAGACATAGATGCACTAGTAAAATATATAATACTTTTAAATCTTATAAACAAACTTAACCTGAATGTGGTACGGTTATAAATTCGTATTTAAAAATTTACCTGTGATACTTAATGTGATGTGAGCCTTTACTGTTGCTCTTTTTTTCATTTTATGTTGTTAGAAAAAACAAAGTTGAATAAATATTTTTGCAATATCATCTAAGCAATACAAATGATGTATTTGGTCAAAAAAAACTAAAAACCTCTTTACAGTTTTGCGCTTTATAAAGAAACCAGAATGCGTCATATTTATATCGCGTGTGGAACAAACGTTAACTACTATTGTTTAGCGACATTCTGATGAACACTTTAATAATATATTTAAGCCATTTATTTGTTTAAAACGGAAAACGTACTCGTGCTCCTGGTAGACCACGTAAGAAATGGTTCGACGATATAAAGGAATGGACTGGGCTTAAATACCACCAATTAAAAAGATTAGCCCAAGATCGGAAAAGTTTTCTCAATCTGACCGCCAAACTTCAGTTTGAAGAAGGCACCTTATGATGATGATTTGTTTATTTTAATTTTCATGAGAATCTACGATTTAAATGCTTTGTATTAGTTGGATTAAGCTTTACGAGTACTTTGCATCTCCTTTTTGTACATCACAGATTACTTAGACGTTACGTAAATATAGTTTTATGTTTAATTTTTATTTAAAACTACATAATTTAATGTGTATCAAATGCTAAAAATTACAGTGTTAATACTGCATACTCGTTGCTTTTTGAGTCAAAACGCAACGAAGAATTACACTTAACAAATACGGTTTACCTTTGGGCTTAACCAAGGTAATACAATGACGTGAGTGTTTAAATAAAAGGAAAAGTTGGCTAAGTACAGTGTTCAGAAAAAGTGTAAGCTTTAAATACGTTATGATCAGATTTACGGTGTTCTAAACCCGGCAAAATTATGTGTAAAATATTCATCAAGATTATATCTCATAAATCCAGTACAAAAGCGCGAGAACACCTAATGTTGCGTTAATTATCATATTTATGGAGGTCATTAAACGATGTTTGTCCATCTTAATGGGTAAAGGCTTTAATAAATGTAATAACTTTGTAAGTTGTTACAAACAAAAGGTCGTAATATATAATAATCTTACTACTAATAACAAACAGACTGTAACTGTAATATAAAATTAAATGAAAATTGAGCTGCCGTCAAATAACTTAAATCCCGTTATCGTTGAAAATAACGAAGTGAATAATTTAATCCGTATGTTTTCCCGCGCTTTATTGACTAATAGCTGCCGTAATTTAAATTCCTGGAATAATCAGTACAAAGTTTGCAACTGATTTTAATGAATAATTTCTTTTGTGAATAAACTGTTAACGTTCATATGTTTCTGCGAAAACTTCTGGCTAGATGTTTCATCATAATAATTCCAGTATTCCGCTTTCCACTGCTAGACATAGGCCGGTTTCATTGATTTATCTGATTGCTGGTCCACCAGGCATTCAGCCGCTTCAAAATACGTTCTACATTCAAGAAGATAAGATGTTTATTAACGTTATTTTATATTTATTCAAACTATAGTGACAATCGTAATGATGTTATGGCGACAGACTTACAATATAAACGTGAAAGTTCGCCAGGGGAGTTTGATAATCCTTATCATCATCCAAAAAATACCTTAAAACTAAAATACTATTAAAAACATGTGATCTGATTTTACTAAAAGTGATAAGTTATAGTTTACATACTAGTAAGGCTTATATAGTAATCAACGAAGATTTTGTTCTTCGTTGATGATGCAAACGTTAAATATTAGCAGAAAAATAGGTTTTGTAGCGACTTTGCATTTACTATACTCGTATATAGTTAACAACAAGTATAAGAACTTTCGTAACATTCATTAATAAATAATATTAACTGAAATTTACTTAAAAACAGTTTTATGTTATGTGTAAATGTAAGTATGTGTAATGTAAGTATCAAAATTTTAAATGGCCGTCACCTGGAACTGGTATCGTTCGTTGCAAGCAATTTACTCGTCCACTGGAGAGCCATAAAATTTTGTTGTGAGTTTTACGGCCATTATCGATGGTCCCGATTTTATGTTTCATTCTCCGCTCCACATGGCAAGTTAATTGAACGCCAGTGACCCAAGGAGGGCATTAGTACTATATGTGTAAATAGCCAACCGTAAATTTAAAGTAACAACAGAAGTGAAGTATTTATAAGTTACGAAAAAATAACATTCTATATGTTCTTAGAATGAACTAATTTAACTCTTACGGTTTACAATTTAGCAAAAGTTTTATTTGTGTCATCCAATGAAGCAGTGAATATACATTTAATTTTTTATGAAGACCTACTGACTGCTTGTGTCCTGTAAAACTGGTGAAAAGCCTACATTAATTATAACATTAGCACAGCCATTTTTTACGTACAATTTATTTCTATATTTCGCTCTTCGCTTAAAATAAATCATAAGATAAGTAAATTAAAACTCTAGGGGCTCTAACAATGGACGTTTTGACATTGGAGTTAATTAATAGAACTGAGAGGAGACATTTTGATCTTAATATTATATTTTTACGACAAAAACGAAATGAATTCTTGGTAAAAATTAGAAAGGTTACCTGATATCTCTACAAAACATAATTTTCTTTGTACAGTCAAACAATATTTTTTAATATAATACAATAAACATTATTATTGAAAGTATTACTAGACTGTATCCTCTAAAATTATATTTTTTTAATATTAATACTTGTAAAAGAAAAAAATATAACTTTAAAGAATAGTGAAAGTTTTCTTTTTTTATAGAACTTTAATTTAAGTAAATAGTAATCCCATAAAATTATAAATAAGCATGAAACACTCATAGAAATATGTCAATTGAAACAATTTGCAATTGATTGAGTCTTCTAGTTTGTAGATCTTCCGTTTACAATTTAATCGTTTAAGTACAGTGTAACTACCATAGATTAATAATAATCCCATAGTTAAGAGGTAATAGATATCTACTGTATTATACTAAATATCTATTACCTTTAGTTAACAATATATGTCATATTTTAATTTAAAAAACGGAAATGAAAATTTCCTCGTCACATCCTACGTAAAATAAGTAGTCAATTTCTATAACGGGCGAAATTGCCGTAATGCCGGCATAAATTAGGGTGCGCGCACATTTTTATTGTAGCAATTTCGACTTAACACATAGGCAAATATTTAGAGGCTTATGATGAAAATGGATTTTCTTACACGTTTATATTTTAACAAATCTCTCCTTTTATAGCTATGTGCTTAGGTAAAGATGCCATTATTAAAGTAATCAGATAGCATCTAAATAAACAAGAATATTTAACATTTATCTACAGTTATCATCGTAATAATTTCAGTCCATCATTTGGTGGAGGTTATTTGCCTACACAAAATATTAAAATGTTACAGTCTTTAGATTCACTAGAGTTCTTTATAGTTCACTAGGTTTATTAGAGGATATAAAAAAGTATCTTAAAATTTGAAGCAAGGCTTTAAGAAACGGCTGTAAAGCCTTGCAACGGATTTGCAAATTCCATTATCAAGTAACAAAGTGACTTAAAAACAGCGGGTCTAGCTAGAAACCCACGTTATTTATGCAAAATATACCTTATATATAATAAAGCTATTCATGAAGTATAAAAAAACTAATTTCCGGCGAAACATCCAGTCTGCGCTTTCCACGAGACGAGGTCGTAAGTCTCATTAGCTAAATATTTTCTAGTAGATATCGCGTTCTTCAAGTTATTATGTTAGCTGTTTCTTATAAAAAAACGTATATTCTTTAATAAATATTACACAGCAAATATATGAAAGAAAGATTCTATTGTCTAGTTAAAAAATGAGTTATATGTAACTTCTATTCTTTCATCGTCATCAATATACAAGGACAGTTCTCTGTTTCTCTATTCCTTAATACCCATACATGTATATTAATTATAAAATTAAAAGTATAATATTTTCTGCGTAAATATTGATGAATCTATTATATATAATCCAATCCATGGTATGACAAGTAAAAATTAAATAAACCTACAACATTTAATTTAAATTAAACTGTTCATTGTTTGAATAAATTTGCTGCTGCATAACCAGTGAAGTATTAATATTTAAGCAGTTTTGATGTTAATTGCAGTATTGCATTTGAAAACTGTAATTAATATAACGTATACATTTATGTTTTTCATTTAAATTTTAACATGCTCCGTATTTATTTAGCATTCTAAAATTTACCTTTCACTAAACATTAGAGAAGTGCTTATAACAAAACTATAAATTTCCCGTGTAAATCTACGTACCTAGTAACATCATATTAAATGAAGTTGTATTTATTTGTGTTGTCTTGTTTATATATTCAATAAACGATTGATACATTTGTCATGTTCAGGAAGCCATCAATATCAATTACAAATACATCTATCACCAACAAAATTATCGACTCAGCGGTTGTAATACGAATATCTCTCTATTTATTTAAGTTTTGTTTACCTATCTATATAATAAAAATGAATTGCTGTTCGTTAGTCTCGCTAAAACTCGAGAACGGCTGGACCGATTTGGCTAAATGTGGTCTTGAATTATTCGTGGAAGTCCAGGGAAGGTGTAAAAGGTGAGAAAATATGGAAAAAGTGCCCGGAATATAGTAAAAACAACAATTTCTCTTTTCCATTAAGGTGACCAGATTTTTAGATGACAAAGCGGGACAACTTTGAAGGAGTAATAATAACGTAACATTTTTTTTGGTTCCAACATAAGTACAATTTATAAATATAAAAATGTATAATATTTTATTCCTTGACATATTTCTATCTAAATTTCTTTTAGGGTTAAGGTCGGTGTCATACTTTTTGTCATTAATATAAAATATTAAGACTACGAGTACTTTAAGCTAAGTTTAAGAAAATTTATGTATTTATGAAATATACAAATAAATTACTTACGTTAATTTTTATGGTAAGAAGCAGATTTGCAATATTTATTTGTTTAATTAGGTTGCTAGCACGCAGTACGAACACAAAGTGTATCATTTGAGAGACAAATACAATGTAACTGGGTAGCAAAAGCAATAAGTTACGCAAAACAATGATTTTCATAAATCAAAAATTTAACTTAATTCTAAAAGTTTTAAAAATACGGAATTAATTGTGAAAAAGCGGAAGGTCTGGTCACCTTACCTTAGATACATAAAACGTCAAACATTTGAAGTTCGTCGCGTCATTTAGAAACCAAATACAATTTAAAAGAATATTTTTGATTTAGACATTGACATTGACAACCAACAATTTCTGATGCAACTATAATATTTTAAGAGAAAAGGGAGGAACAAGGCGGACGAATTGACCACGTAGACAATTTTTTAAGATTTTTTTTTTATACGTGTACACATGACACTGGCTCACGCAGAAACCGTGCTCATGCCATTAATTGGGAAGAAGAAGAATGTTTTACTTAAGCGGGAATCTGGGCACAAAGGTGGAATTGTCTCGGTTCATTTTTATTTTTTTGTGCATAATGCGGTTGTATTGATAGATGATTGGTTATCATGCAGTAAATAAGTGTGTTCGTGTGCAGCGATTGTAGAATTCAGGCAGGAACACCGCTGTCCTAAGTTCAGATTGGTTCAAAATAGTAGATAAGTCTTTACTTTACTTTGTTGATCTTTTGTGATAGTGACACTATTTACCACTGAAAATTGAAAACTGAAATATGAAAACAGAAAATTGAAAATGGAAAATGGGAAATTGAAATCTGACATCTGAAATCTAGAAACCAGAAACCATAAACCAGTAACCAGAAACCAGAATCTAGAAACCAGAATCTAGGAACCAGAATCTAGAAACCAGAAACCAGAATCTAGAAACCAGAATCTAGAAACCAGAAACCAGAATCTAGAAACCAGAAACCAGAAACCAGAGACCAGAATCTAGAAACCAGAAACCAGAAACCATAATCTAGAAACCAGAATCTAGAAACCTGAAACCAGAATCTAGAAACCAGAAACCAGAAACCAGTGACCAGAATCTAGAAACCAGAATCTAGAAACCAGAATCTAGAAACCAGAAACCAGAACCAAGAAACCAGAATCTAGAAACCAGAATCTAGAAACCAGAAACCAGAAACCAGAAACCAGTAACCAGAAACCAGAAACTAGAAACTAGAAACCAGAAACCAGAAACCAGAAACCAAAATCTAGAAACCAGAAACCAGAATCTAGAAACCAGAATCTAAAAACCAGAAACCAGAAACCAGAATCTAGAAACCAGAAACCAGAATCTAGAAACCAGAAACCAGAATCTAGAAACCAGAAACCAGAATCTAGAAACCAGAAACCAGAAACCGAATCTAGAAACCAGATTCTAGAAACCAGAAACCAGAATCTAGAAATCAGAAACCAGAATCTAGAAACCATAAACCAGTAACCAGAAACCAGAAACCAGAAACCAGAAACCAGAATCTAGAAATCAGAAACCAGAAACAAGAAACCAGAATCTATAAACCAGAAACCAGAAACCAGTAACCAGAAACCAGAAACCAGAATCTAGAAATCAGAAACTAGAATCTAGAAACCAGAAACCAGAAACCAGAAACCAGAAACCAGAAACCAGAAACCAGAAACCTGAAACCAGAATCTAGAAACCAGAACCAGAAACCAGAATCTAGAAACCAGAAGAAACCAGAAGAAACCAGAAACCAGAAACAGAATCTAGAAACTAGAAACTAGAAACCAGAAACCAGAAACCAGAATCTAGAAACAGAATCTAGAAACCAGAAATCAGTAACCATAAACCAGAAACCAGAACCAGAAACCAGAAACCTGAAACCAGAATCTAGAACCAGAAAACCAGGAAACCAGAAACCAGAAAACTGTAACCAGAAACCAGAAACCATAAACCAGAAACCAGAACCAGAAACCAGAAACCAGAATCTAGAACCAGAAACCAGAAACCAGAAACAGAAACCAGAAACCATAAACCAGAAACCATAAACCAGAAACCAGAATCTAGAAACCAGAATCTAGAAACCAGAATCTAGAAACTAGAAACCAGAACCAGAATCTAGAAACCAGAATCTAGAAACCAGAATCTAGAAACCAGAAACCAGAATCTAGAAACCAGAATCTAGAAACTAGAAACCAGAACCAGAATCTAGAAACCAGAATCTAGAAACCAGAATCTAGAAACCAGAAACCATAAACCAGAAACCAGAATCTAGAAACTAGAAACCAGAACCAGAAACCAGAAACCAGAACCAGAATCTAGAAACCAGAACCAGAATCTAGAAACCATAAACCAGAAACCAGAATCTAGAAACCAGAAATCAGAAACCAGAAAACAGAATCTAGAAACCAGAATCTAGAAACCAGAATCTAGAAACCAGAATCTAGAAACTAGAAACCAGAATCTAGAAACCAGAATCTAGAAACCAGAAACTAGAAACCAGAAACCAGAAACCAGAAACCAGAAACCAGTAACCAGAATCTAGAAGCCAGAATCTAGAAACCAGTAACTAGAATCTAGAAACCAGAAACCAGAATCTAGAGACCAGAACCAGAAACCAGAACCAGAATCTAGAAACCAGAAACCAGAATCTAGAAACCAGAATCTAGAAACCAGAATCTAGAAACCAGAAACCAGAATCTAGAAACTAGAAACCAGAATCTAGAAACCAGAATCTAGAAACCAGAATCTAGAAACCAGAATCTAGAAACCAGAATCTAGAAACCAGAAACCAGAATCTAGAAACCAGAATCTAGAAACTAGAAACCAGAATCTAGAAACCAGAAACCAGAACCAGAAACCAGAACCAGAAACCAGAACCAGAATCTAGAAACCAGAATCTAGAAACCAGAATCTAGAACCAGAAACCAGAATCTAGAAACTAGAAACCAGAAACCAGAAACCAGAACCAGAAACCAGAATCTAGAAACCAGAATCTAGAAACCAGAACCAGAATCTAGAAACCAGAATCTAGAAACTAGAAACCAGAATCTAGAAACCAGAATCTAGAAACTAGAAACCAGAACCAGAATCTAGAAACTAGAAACCAGAATCTAGAAACTAGAAACCAGAAAACCAAATCAAAGAAACATCATTAAGCGTTTCTTTTTACGATAGTTAATGTTAAAGAAATTTTTGAATCTAATATATATCTACGGTTTATACAACACAAAAACTAAACATATTACGAGATATAGTTATTGCGGTTCTGAATTCTTTTATTTTAACCGACCGGAGCGATGATGGGTTTCCGTTTACACAAAACAAAGAAACGAACGTAATGTGGTTCACCATTAGTTTGTATTAATTTTTATCTGAGAGATTCTATAGTTTATCAATAGATTGTTAAATGTATGAGTGTTAAACTTCAAGACAGTGAAAATTGGAGGGAATTTGTAATTCATATACGTAATTAATTAATTATATAGTATTTGTATTAATTTATACTTTTATCAAGCTGCGTCTGAAAATTGTAATTTTCTTTCTTACATGTAACTGTTAAAATAAATAAAGTATCCGATTAGGAAATAGATAATTTCGAAAATTAAAATTATTGTGCCGACTGCGTTTGAAGTATATCTAATTATATTTATTAACAGGGAAACTATGAAACTACGTTTACTTGGTTTTAACAATGATAGGCACCAGTCTTTTTCTTTTTCTTCTGAAGGTGCTCCAACTACTGAAGATAGGCTGTCATTTCACCATATTTCAGTTCCCCAGTCTGATGTTACACACCCATGACTTTTTTTCCTTTTTTCACCACAGAAATAAAAATCTTCCATGTAGTCCTTTTAAAATGTAAAGTCGATAACATTGACCCCGGGGAGTAGTACTGAGATCCAAGTTGAAGGATTTATATACGGCGGTACGCGACTTTTATTGCCTACACTTATGCTGGATCTTGAAGAGGGATAATTGCGTACACATTCCGAAATAATTTTACCTATATCTATAATGATTATAAAAAGATATAATAATCAGTTAAATAAACACTAAATATAGCTTAAAATAAGCAATTATTTAGTTAAAGGATTTAACTGAAACTTTGCAAAAAACCATTCAAACATTTTAATATTTTCTTTATAACTTTATGCGTTGTTATGTATGAATAATTTATAAATATAATTTTCAGACAAAATTAACACGTACCTAAAAATTCTAATTATTTTAACTTTAAAATTTGATAATTTCGTAGAGACAAATTATCAAATTCTTCAAACTATGACGTAGTTTACTACAGTTTGCCTACCTACCTCTCACTTGTTTCAGTATACTAACTTTAAAGCGTATTCTTACACTATTCAAATGTGCACTTTTACTTTACTATTTTTTGTTTTAATAAATCATACAAAGAAATTAAGGGATAATATCATTGTGGTCCATTATGTAGTTTACCTCTCATAAGATTATATTCACCAATTTAATGAAACACAAAATGGCCGATATCGAAGATAACTTACTGTTTATTATTTTATATTATAATTTACATTTTCCTTTACTAGAAATATTCATTATATTCATCTAATAAATTAATAAGTTAAGCAACGTTTCATGTTTTAGTAAATAATTAAAGTTATGGATATAATTACACTTTAAGTTTATTTATTATTCACTGTCATGAACGTAGTACAGAATTATAAAAGGGTCCTTGGTTAACGAGGTGAGTTTCCCAATAAACATTTTGTAGCAGGTGGGTCCGGTGAAAGAATAATGCTCGGTGAAAAATGTATTACTTTAAAATTTAATACTTTTCATACGTTACTAAATTTTTTTTAAAATAAATACTGTTCAGTATCCTTTTAGCCGTTCTCTTGGCTATATTTATTATTTCTACTCTCACGTACCTAAAAAGGTGTGAAGAATATAAATCAATTGAAGCCGTGAAAATTTGTTAAAGGTATTAAAGTTATTCTTTGCCACGTTAACAATATATATAGTATATGTATGCAACCATATATAATTAGAAAATAAGTATAGCGTGCCAATATTCTCTATTTCGTCTTTATTTATTTATGTAAAACTTCGTAGCCATCGGAAAAAAAGTCTAAAAGTGTAACTTCATGAAGTGATGAATGAGTAAACAAAAGGTTTAATCGTTTTACTTCAATTTGACTATCTATTGTTTTTATGCGCGTAAGAAATTAGATAAATAACAGTCAATTTTCCAGGCCGTGTTTCAAATGAAATGCTAAGAGCTTCTAATGCGATGAGGACTTATTTAAATTCCAAATCACGTCTACGCTGCCGATGCGCTGTTAGAATTCAGACGAGAAGGATAAATGTTTGGCTGGTTTAACAGCTTCCAAATGTTTATTAAAATTTCCTACCTAACTACATAATGGACTATCCAATACCTTTAAAATTTACCTTTTCTTTATCGAAAAGTAGAGATAAATCTCTCGAAGCCTTAGATGGACTAATAAATGGCGATAGAGCTAGACATTATGTGGTATGCTCTATTCTATCTAGAAACTTTGATGCTGGATTTCAACGTCACAAGTTATTAGGAAGATGCTCAAATAGGAATACAAAGCCATAAATTTGATTTAATAATTGGCGATAAAAAAATATGAATACTCTGCCTGAAATTGTCGCCCAAGCGGTAGCACTTCTGCCGGCCAAATCAATCCGAAATTACAAAAAAAAAAATAAAAAAAAACTTACGTAAGGGTTGACCAATAAATCTGCTTCAAAACTGCATTAAAACTTATTGCTCCACCTAACATTTATTTATTAGCTAAACACCGTCGAATCTTTAAACACTGGGTGGTGGGCCGATAGATGTGTCCGGGAGTATATAAATAATAACAAAAATTTATCATATTATCACAAAATAATGAATTATTAAGTTAGAGTATCGTTCATGTGAAAAATAATACAAACAATAGAATTTACGTAATTATTAATATTGATTACACAAACGCATTGTAACATGATGCAACCCGAATATACTTTATATATTCAGCTGGGCTCTTCATTCACTTTGCGTTCGTTTGGTTATTCGAAATGAAAACGTACAATATGTAATTTATTATTTTATCAATGAAGTTATGTCGGTTGTACTGTAAATGGAATTTTTGTTGCTTTTTTGAACTCAGTTCAGGAAATCAAATAACAATTTTTTTAAGTTATTATTTTAACGAAATATGGTAATACAAATACATGATTTCAGTAGAATCTACTAAGCCAGCCATTAAGAAAAATTTGAAATTGAAAATGGAAAGCTTCATTAGTATCTTTTAACAGAAAGGCTGAAAAAAGAAATAAAGTGAATTTACACATTCACTTTTTTTGGACATAAAATGTAAAGGTGTAATTTTATGTGACCAATATAAATCAAGGTAAAAAATGGTGGGAGGTTCGCGAATAAATCGTGAGCCACTTCCTGTTATCACACACGCGGGGTTCGGGACAAATATCCGCGGCTTTAAGGACCCGCTGGTTTATAGCTGTTTCTATGTTAATTTTTTAACATTACATACATATTTATGTAGGTATAAACTTATATTTATAAGACAGTAATGTCTTGTTATTATAAATATTTGACAAATCTTTCGAATATTTAGTCTCCTTACAGGCATTTACGTATGTCCCCGATAAAGTGGTTTATACTTTAAAAAAATACACCAGTGCTATGGTTCCTAACTTATAATAACAATGACAGCTAGTCAAGCGAATACACGAAAATACAATCACTATCCAAACTTCATTTGTTATGTCGTTATGTAAATCAAGGACCATCATGTTAAAAAGGAAGCCAGATCGTTACTATGCCACGGACGGAATTAAAAATTCCTAATATCTCTGTACAAGTCTCCGTTGTACTTATCTTCCAATATTTACGCAAGTCATTATTAAATAATCGTATTCCTTCTGGGGGATGATTTTTATCCAGCTTAACAGACTTATTACGCTTATGTACTCAGTTTTATTTAATAATGCCTGTTTTTTTATTAAATATACAGTTATTTCAAAGGTTCAAAACATAGTTTCGTCTTAAGGATTGGATTTTTATCGAAATTGTACAAAAAAATCAATTTGCGATGCGCAGTTTGCTTTCTCACTCCTAATATAGAATTTGGACATATTATTAAAGCTGATTTTTTATTGCGCGGAAGCCTATTTTTTTCGTATTGTATCTCAAAAAATATTACTTCTCTTTTGATATAATAAAAGAAACATTCGCGTTAATTTTGATCAAGTTTCTTTTTAAACTAATTTTATAACCAGCATCATTACTATCTAGCTTCCATGTTACCAATAATAAAAAACATACCAAATATTTTTAGAATACTGGTTTATTATCTTACTGTTTATTTATTAATTATCAGTTAATTAAAACATTTTTTTTTGAGTACAAATATTTATCCATACTAAATGATTTTTCTTTTTATTACAAAAACACTTGTAATGTGTATTATCTGGCGCTTGCCTAAAACAAATGACAAGTTGAGTAATTGGCCTAACGAAGCGAAATAAATATTTTAAGCAGTCGCCGACTTAAGGCAAAAATGTTAAACGAACCGAAAATAATTAATCAGGACCAAAGGAGTTTATTATGTTAAGCTAAGTAAAGACTTACTTATAATTAACAAAAAATTAATTCGAGGAGACGTTCCATGAAACTTTCAAAAAATTCGCTAATTAGCCAGTAAGTGTTATAATTTGATTTACAATTTTAGATAAATCGAAAGCTTTCATATTCTTTATAAATTTATTACAACTGTTGCCAAAACTGTTTCTTTATGTGTTACCATAAGAAAAGCCAGTATATGTAATAGCTTTAAGTTAATTGAACTTAACATTAAATATTAAATTTGTCTAATTTCAATTTCTGTTTATAAACGCTTTCATTAAAAATAGTAACAAAAGAATTTCTAGTATACCATAGCGCCTATTACTGCCGCCGAGCAGTATTGTATAAACATTACTGTGGTCCAGTTTTGAAGGCGCGGCTGAAGTAACGGGATTTATAATTTTATCTCTCAAAGCAAGAGGCGTAATGTTGTGCTAAAGAAATATCTTAACCAGCACCATCTGTTTTGTCCCAGGCGTATCACTTACCATTAAGTGAGGGTCCTGTTTCGTTCCGAAGCGCTTCATTATAAAAAATGTACATACATGTGACGTATTTAGCTTCAAAGTTCAAAATGGACCTGGAAGACATTTGTAGACCGTGTTGTTCTATTGAAGAGAAAAACTATATTCCCATGAACAAGCGTTTAACAAGCAAAAAAAATTTTTTGTCACAGAATAATATATTAGGAGTAATTGGAGTTATTTTGTAACGTTTTAACTAAAAACAAATGTTTCGATTGTTTTTTTGTCAATGACAATGATTTTTCATTGAAAGCTTCGTCTTTCAAAACAGTAATGGGATTGCCGTCATGTTTCAAATACGCTCAATTTACAACAATTGTATTTTTTATCGGCGGTAATTCATCTACCAGTAATATTTTTTTACATTTTATAAAAACTGTAAATACTGCAATAAGTTCTAAATAATACAAATCTCAAATAAAGGAAAAGCAAAGATACTCGTATGTAATAAATGTAAATGCGTACAACAAAATAACGGGGTAAGTATATTTTAAATATTATGGGAATTAATGTAAAGTAAGAAGTACAATTATAATTTAAGTATGTTATTTTCAGTTTTAATTTTGTTATGCTAATTTAAGGGTATGAGTTTAATTAATTAATTAAATATAAACATCTCTAGAAGCTTTAAAGTGTCATAATTTTTAAATTTTACTTCGTGGAAGTAATTAATAGATTCAATAATAGATTCTAGATAGAATGGACTAAAGATGTTACAGTACGATGTAGTAGTAGTATGATGATGTTGTATCAACTGATGATAAATAGTATTAAATTTAATAGTTTTCACTAAAATGAAAAAGGGGAATTATTAATGTAATTTCAATAGAATTATAGAACACAAACATGTGGAAACAAATAACTATTTTCCTTAATGTGCAAGGTTAGACGATAACAGGTTATTACCCGGCTGTCAGTTCGTTATTACAAGGTATTTAAATAAATCAATATATTTCTTAGCAGTTCTGCAGCAACCGCTTAAGCATCCAGTTGATACAGTGAGTATAAGTTTTTTTTTAATCTGTTATTATAAACAATTCATTTAAATGATAATAACAAACAGAAATTTATTTTCTTCGTGTTATTCACAGCGATATTTAAATTATTATAAATTGTTTTTCTATTTACAGATGATGCTTCTACTTTGTATGACACTTGTAGTATTAGCTCAGGTGCAAGCTATTGAGGAGAAATGTCATGGAATTACTATTAACGGCGTAATACACGTCCAGGAAGTGTTAAAGAAAAATTTAGACAGTCCATACCAATTTACTATAGACTATAACACAAATCGGTTATTCTTCAGTTATTCGGTACACAACAAGGATGAAAGGTTTAAATTGGCTTATATAAACCTTGATACAAAAGAATTTAACACTGTACCTGGCATCAAAGATGGGTTTGCATCGGCCGTTGATTTAATAAACCAGAAAATACTCTTGGGTGCTAAAGGAGGAATATATGAATTTAATTTGAAAACGAAACAAACAAATCTTCTAGAATCATCGAGTCAAAACATCTGGCAGATGTTTTACAAAGATGGCTTGTATTACACTACGTATCCGAATGAAGAAGCGTTTTTGTTTAAAGGCGGTAATTCGAAAAGAGTGTCGAAACTGATAGGAACACGAGCCATGCTTATTGCAGTAGACGGAAAAGAAAATATTTATTTTACTAATTCTTCAGGTTTGTTTAAGAACGAAAAGGATAGTAACGAAGTGTTGAATCTAGGTGATTATGTTATTAATGGACTGAATTCTGATGTCAATGGTAAACTGTATTTCACATCACCAAATGGCATATTTTCAATAAATGAAAAAGAAAATACTGTAGAGCGGTTAGTTACAATGGATAACGTGTATGCCGCGGCCATAGAAAAAGACGGCAGTGTACTGTGTGGAGTAGAAGATAGCATAATAAGGTTTAAGAAAAATGATAAATGTAATATATAAATAATAAAATCAGAAGAATCTTTAACATTAATATCTCGTATTAATTATGCAATACTATAATAAAAAATTAGACATTAATTTGATTATTAAAAAAATTGGTGTATTAATCACGTTTATAGCATATGTTAGTTTCATTTATATAGAACAGTTACTGTAATATTTTTAAAACGAATAAAATTCACACTTAAAAGGTTTTTATTAATTTATTGGTTTAACTGTTAAATTGGCAAAACATGTAACCATACTCTTAACCACATAAACGTACAGCTTTTACGTGTTTGCGTCTCAGGCTTCAATTGTGATATTTTGGTACTTGCTCCTATACACTGTGTAAGTGACATAGAAAGACCTGGATTCATTCCAGTTGTATATAAGTGGAGTTTGGATGGTGATACTTTTTTTTAAACATATTAGGCTAACTACTATCCCCATATTAAAAATCTACCACTAAAGAATTGCTGAGTTTGGATAGTCATACCAGTCAATGCAACTTTACCACTGAACATAATGTGAAAGTAAAGTAAAGTGTAGACCAATGTTATAGATGAAAAAAACAAAACGGCATGTTAATATTACAGTGTAGTGTATTTAAGTTAGTGATAATATTGATAACACAGCATGGGTTTGATAATGGCTGAAAAATAGATCTTTTTGATTCAAAGATTTTAAGATCTCTTTGATTACTGTAAAAAAAACAGTAACGCAAATATCTTTTAAAAATAATCGAATTTATGGAATCGATTTAAAACGTTGAAAACTAAAGAAATAGTTAATTAAAAGTATATTGTGGAAAAAGACTTAAAAATAACTTATAATTCCTAGATGTGGCTACTACTAACTTATGTTACAAGGAATTTGTTCAAAAACAAATAGTTCAAACATTTGCGTCCAGTAAATACATAAAGTGCGACTAAATCAATACCAAAGGTTAACGTTATCAAAAGTAAACTGAACTCACTTATCATGTTTTCATAAAACTATAATTGTGTATCAAAGACGAAAGAAATAATAACAGACTGATCGCGTAACAAAGAAAACATTTTTGTTTATGTTTTAGGAAAAAAATAAACGAAGTAGATAAAATTTTTTATTAGAGAATACAAAAGATAACCGCGGTCAATGATTTTGTCGCAAATAGTTTAACATGATTAATAGAACGAACCAATCGACTTGTGAAATTATTAAAACGCTTTAATATCATGATATGTTTAGGAAATAAAAGAAAAATGCTAGCAAAAATCCGTAAGGCAAAACAGCATTTATTTCAAATTTAAGTTAATGAAGTATACGAGTAAATGTCAGGTATCCAACCTAAAAATACTAATTTCAGTTTTTATTATCAAAAACGTTCGGTAGTTTCAATGTTGTGAGTTTAATTTGCTGTACAACCATATCGAATTGTGTCGTAACACGGAATTTTGCTTGATATTTTTTACAATGGTCCAAGAACACTGGATATATATATTCTAAAATTGAATGATCTACAGTGGGGAAGAGATGGTGTAGTGTATGATGTCCGAAAAACGTCATGACTTTGAAGAAGTTGTCATTTATGTCTCTACGATCCATAACTGCTTCTACTTCATGTAATCCCCAATCCCGCGTAACATCACTAAAACATTTATAGAATGGTTAAGTTAATTCATTGGCAAGTACCCATCATTACTCTTCAAGCGCGAATACTTACTCTACTTCATCTCCATCTCTAAAACAGATGGGATGGTGGTGGGCAGCATTTGAACCAATGTTAAAGAATATGAAACTTCCAGTACATATAATCCAAAACCACATTGTCAGTGCATCATAAAAACTGCAACCGCTCATGATGTACATCCAAACAGGCGTTAAGAAACAAACAAAATCGTGCCAGCGGTAATGGTTAAAAAGAAAATCTTTACGAATGAAATTTAATATAAACCTGAAATAACAAAAAAAATATTAATTTTGACTAAATAGACATGTACAAAAAAATGTATTGTTTCAGCAATCAAAATCACAATTACCTTTTGAAGAAATTTACAGGGAAAATAAACCCAAAAGTGAGTAATTCAATAATGATTGCAAGGTGGCCATAACTGTGTAATCGGTTTTTCAATGGCAACCAAAAAACAAACGGCTCAAATCCACTTATTTCTAAATCCATAAGGGTGTTTGGATATAAGTGATGAGAAAGAGCATGTGATACTCTGAAATCTCTGCAAAAAAAGTATTACTATAAATTCTTCAATTCATAAATATTGTCTAAAAAGTAAGTAATGTTACAAACTCTTATACCTGTAAGACCACATACTGAGGTTGAATAGGTACATCCTCCAATTTGTTTTGCTGTGTATGTAATTGTGCGCTGCAACAACTATCCAGGCTAAACACAATGATGCCACTAAATATGATGTCATAACAACCCAGTAATTCTTAGCAATGCACGATATGGCACACGTTAACAGAAAAACAAATAATAACCCATCAATAATTCTATCTGTCCTTTGGTGAGTATTTTTTGGGACATTTTGAAGTTCCGCCCAAACTGCTCTTTTCAAAGAACGATAAAATCCATCATCTTTAAAAGTGAATGGAGAATTCCGGGGCGTTTGAGCTTTTTTGACATAGTACTTATTTAAAACTTTATTAACCGCTGGATTTAAGTGGTGACATTCAAATGCTTCCGTTATGTCGGTGCCCTGAAATATTATATCATTAATACAATAAAATTAGGGCGATCAGGTTTCAGACCTGTGGAAAACACTAATTTAATAATATATTAATTTAACACAAATGACAATTGTTAATCACTCGTTACTAAAACGCAAATTTTCCTTCAGCTATTACCTTGGTCAGTTCCAACCATTCCGCTCCGCCGGGATGAATCGCGAGAAAACTATTTAAATCGTATAACCCATCATGTACTCTCCACAAGCCTTCGGCTCCATCATCCAAAGCTTTTCCAGTTAACCATTGAACCGGATCACGGAGTCCATCATCCCTCAGGGAAGGATACACTAACTGAGGAAAACTCACATGAGTCTTTTTTTCTACTGATCTTTTATAAGCAATGTCTAAATAATCACTGTTAGGCGGCATTTCCACTAACTGCAAAGTTATACAATGACTGCGTTTTTTTGTTACAAAACGATTGTATTTATACTGATAACCCCCACACTTCTTAATATCTTTAAAATATAAACAAACCAAAAAAAATGTTTATCTATAGTAATATACAAAATACATGATTACTTGTAATATAAACGATTAATTGTTAGCTCATTGACGAGAGTTATTTTGATTAACCCTATCACAAGAAATCAAAATAGAATTATTGTCATATATATATATATGTATATATATATATATATATGCCATAAAGGTTTTATCCGATTTCTTTATTTATTGATATTTTTTTTCAATAAATTTTGTAAGGCAAAACAAGATATTACATACTAACAGGCAACACGAGCTCATATTCTTTGATAGTAGCGATAAATTAATGGCGATAAATATAAACAACAGTGACCTAAACTAAACGAACAGAGAGTAATTATTCACTTACGAATGTTTGTTACTGTTAGCGGAAATGGCACCATTAGAATCAAACTGGGATCATATAGCAAGTGAAAGAATTAAAAAAAAGGAGACCCACGTTAGTTTTCCGCAACTAAAATATCCGTCTCTTAGGGATTCTGGATTTAGGGACCCTGTCCAGTGGCTAACTGGGAAGGCTTTGGACGATGGTGCTGAAGGTATGTGGCGAGTCCATGACAAGCTGTACGACCTCACTAGTTTTATAAAAAAACATCCAGGAGGGGAAGAATGGCTGGAATTAACCAAGGTATGGATTTTGTAGCGTTAAAACAAACATCCAGTGAAAAACCAATCTTCATTTCTAAACTTGCCAATGTAAATGTGTAAATTTCCATGTAAATTATCAATTTACATTGAATTTAGCTGTTGAATGAAATGTATCATTTAATATTAATTTTATAATTTAGGGCACCGATGTGACAGAAGCATTTGAAACCCATCATTTGAACCCGGCAACTGAAACTATTCTCAACAAATATTACGTAAGGGATGCAAAAACATCGCGTAATTCTCCATTTACATTCAAAGAAGATGGATTCTATAGAACATTAAAAAGAGAAGTTTACAAAGAATTGCATAAAATCCCAAAAAGTGCTTCAAGAACTACCAATTTAATAACTGATTTACTATTCCTGTCACTTTTATTTAGTGCCGCCATGGCGTGTTGGGTTGCAAATCCTTGGTCTGCACAATTGTGGTACATCATCGCTTCTATCTGTTTGTCGTTGTTGACGGTTGCTTGTCATAATTTTATACATCGTAAAACTAACTGGAGAATGTTTTTATTTAATATGGGTATGTGGTCATATAGGTGAGTAAATCAATAGACATTGCAAATTATTTCTTTTTTACATTTGTTAGAATTTGTTGAACTGTTTTTATATTTGGTAGATGTGTTGTTAGAAATTGATAAAGTTTTATGCTTACATTATGTTAAATGATTATCGCCGCAACTAGCCGACTTCTGAGAAAGTTATTAGTGTGATACTTAAATATCCCTCAGTTGTCCCGGTTCGGAAATAACTACAACATTAAAATTCTTATCCAAATCATTTAATAATAGAAATAATTAGGGAGTAGTGTACGATATTTTTTTTATAACATTGCGTTTTATTTTGAGTATATTACATTAACAGCCGCAACACGAAGGATCTCCATACTAAATTTTTCTACTGTTTATTTAAGTTACTCTTACTTTACTAAAAGAAACCAATATTTATTAGACTACACATAATAATATAAATATTTTCAGAGACTTTCGAGTGTCACATGTTTTATCACATCATCTCTACACAAACACTCTCATGGATCTTGAAATCAGCTCCTTGGAACCGATTTTGTTATATAATCCCAGAAAAGACAAACCACTTTACGCCAGACTCGGATTTATGACGGAATTTTTCTATTTCCCATTCCTTTTTATTTTAAGTTTCGCTAAAAGGTAACTTTGTGCAACTTTTATTTATACAATCCGTGCAGAATATTTTTTCTGCAAACATAAAATTAGATATCTTAAGTACTCAAAACTATTAAAAATTATAATTATAAAGCAAAGTTTCTTTGAAAGTATTTCTATATATTGATATGAATGTTTTGTAAGTGTGACTATTTTTTTAATATTTTTAATATTGTAAGTTAAATTAATATTTTTAAATAAGTTATTTTTGCTGTAAAATTCTGTAATGGTCATTGGATTTTTTAAACTGTGTAATTATAATTACCATCAATCACATATTTAAGAGAATATATTAATTTTATAATTTAGGGCACCGATGTGACAGAAGCATTTGAAAACCCATCATTTGAACCCGGCAACTGAAACTATTCTCAACAAATATTACGTAAGGGATGCAAAAACATCGCGTAATTCTCCATTTACATTCAAAGAAGATGGATTCTATAGAACATTAAAAAGAGAAGTTTACAAAGAATTGCATAAAATCCCAAAAAGTGCTTCAAGAACTACCAATTTAATAACTGATTTACTATTCCTGTCACTTTTATTTAGTGCCGCCATGGCGTGTTGGGTTGCAAATCCTTGGTCTGCACAATTGTGGTACATCATCGCTTCTATCTGTTTGTCGTTGTTGACGGTTGCTTGCCATAATTTTATACATCGTAAAACTAACTGGAGAATGTTTTTATTTAATATGGGTATGTGGTCATACAGGTGAGTAAATCAATAGACGTATTGTAAATTATTTATATTCTACATTTGTTAGAATTTGCTGAACTGCTTTTTTATTTGGTAGATGTGTTGTTAGAAGTTGATAAAGTTTTGTTATGCTTCTTACATAATGTTAAGTGATTACCGCCGCTACTAGCCGACTTCTGAGAAAGTTATTAGTGTGATACTTAAATATCCCTAAGTTGTCCCGGTTCGGAAATAATTACAACATTAAAATTCTTTTCCAAATCATTTAATAATAGAAATAATTTAGGAGTAGTGTACGATATTTTTTTTATAACATTGCGTTTTATTTTGAGTATATTACATTAACAGCCGCAACACGAAGGATCTCCATACTAAATATGTCTACTGTTTATTTAAGTTACTCTTACTTTACTAAAAGAAACCAATATTTATTAGACTACACACAAAAATATAAATATTTTCAGAGACTTTCGCGTGTCACATGTTTTATCACATCATCTCTACACAAACACTCTCATGGATCTTGAAATCAGCTCCTTGGAACCGATTTTGTTATATAATCCCAGAAAAGACAAACCACTTTACGCCAGACTCGGATTTATGACGGAATTTTTCTATTTCCCATTCCTTTTTATTTTAAGTTTCGCTAAAAGGTAACTTTGTGCAACTTTTATTTATACAATTCGTGCAGAATATTTTTTCTGCAAACATAAAATTAGATATCTTAAGTACTCAAAACTATTAAAAATTATAATCATGAAGCAAAATTTCTTAGAAAGTATTTCCATAAATTGAATTGAATGTTTTGGCAGTGTGATTATTTTTAACATATTTTTAATATTGTAAGTTAAATTAATATTTTTAAATAAGTTATTTTTGCTGTAAAATTCTGTAATGGTCATTGCATTTTTTAAACTGTGTAATTATAATTACCATCAATCACATATTTAAGAGAATATATTAATTCATATTATGTTTTAGGTTTATTTCGATATTTATTAGAGAAGGTTTTTTCAAGAACCATTATCGATGGCATGACGGACTTGGATTTATACTTCCTTTGTGGATGTGGATTGTTACCGGTAGTCCTATTTTGAAGGTTATATACGTTTGGCTATGGATAGTATGCACGGGTAGCCTGCTTTTCTTTTTAATTGGAGTCAACGCTGCTCATCAACACCCAGATGTTATGAAAGACGGCGATCAGCTAAGGTAATTTTACACGTCTGTACTCAGTGAATAAAAGAACATTGCATACTATCATCATAAACAGCCGACAGACGCTCTCTGCTAGGCAATTCTATCAGCAACTTGCCATGTTTGCATTAATAGTTATTTTTTCCCTTATTTAGATATGGAAATCAGCTTATTGAATAAGGTGCTAATAAGATACTACTGCGCAAATTATACTTGTAAAATATTTTTCAATGAAAAAAAATTCATTCTTTCCAGAGATGAAAATCCAGACTGGGGCGCGCACCAAGTGGAGGCACTCCTCGATCGGAAGGACATAAATGGCAACGCATTTGCCGTTGTCACGCTGTTTGGAGAGCATACACTCCACCACATGTTCCCGACTCTTGACCATGCAATGCTCAAATACTTGCATCCCCTATTTGTAGATATTTGTGAAAAATTTAAAGCCAACTACCGGATGTCTACACAGTTTCAGATGGTACTTGGTCAAATCAAAGAAACAATGAGAACTAATTTTAAAACTATTGACAATTAATTATCGTTATTTAGTTGTAAACCATTACGTCAAAAATCATAATCAAATAACCTTCGTAATTGCCTATAACATGTTTTATTATTTTTTATAACTTTTAAGTATTTTTTGGATAACATAAACAAAATTATTGAATACGAATAGTAAAAAAAATGTACATACATACGTATAGATAAAACATGCCCTATATTAAACGATATTTTCCGTTTAGTGATATAAGTTTTTTATATTTACGTAGTAAAAGGGTTAAGCGCTAGTAAATGAGTTTTTTAATTGGAAATGTTCAATATTTAAACTACAAGGGACTGACGGAATACCGTAACGTACAATAATTTTATGCTATCAGTTCGTAAATATAAACAAAGGTGATAATATTAGGATGAAGATTGTATAGTATATAATAATTGATTACTTTTGAGTTAAAAAGATATTAGTCCCGATCTTCATCAACTAATCGACGTGTAAAATTCCTCCTCGGTGAACATAGTATTGCTCTATCATCCTATAAATTATAGATTAACAGGTCTCCTTTGTCCGTAGTATTTTTTAAAAGTAATGAACCGTAACAACAAACAAAGTAGGAGTGCGCGTGAAGCCTCTCAGTGAGAGAACAATGGGCGGAACGGAGTCTGTTTTTTATTACAGGCTGTCTGTGATAAAAACCCTCGTGTAAGTTAAATAAACAAAACAATAAATACGATTTCATTAAAATTTGGTATACAAAATCTTTGTAGATTATTGTTTTGAAGCATCAAACAGAAGCAATGATCAAAAATTCTGTTGTAATTTAGTTATAAAGAGAGAATTAAGTTATTGTTTTTTTAACTCGGGTGGTAAACGGCCCTCTGACTATAAAAACGTGGCTTTGATATGTTTATGTTAGACTAATCAGACTTCCTTTCTATACATAAAAGTTAAATCTTCATCATCAATTTTACAAACTACAGCGGTCTTTAAATCATAACAAGTTTTGTCTCGATTCTGCTTACAATAATTGTGTTTATAATAATTTTAAGCTGCTGCGACTTTTTTCCTTTTAAAGCTTGTTCCTAAATTTGTACAGCCAGTACAGATTTAATGATTATATAATAAGTTTTATTTATCTTTTAAAGAGAATAATGTCGGTACTTTCAAAGTTACAAGTATCATCAAACACGGCGGAGATACTAACGTATGCACCAGACGTTTGTATACGGAAAAAGTTTACGTTATTCACAATGCCAGATGCTTGCCGGATGCTATATTCATTTGTTGAAAGCTTGATGAATAATACATTTTCGTGTTTCTACTTCGTTTCATTTTTCTAAGAGTAAATAAAGAAAAACTAAACACAACACCAATTCGAGTTAAAGGTGTCAAGTAAAGATATTTTATATAGTAAACTGAAACTTACCTGAATAGAAACTTATTTATAGGAACTGACCACTTTTACAAAAGTAACGATTGTATCATGAGTTTTGTCATTTAACTATAACTTATAGTGAATAAAAACTCAATTCTCTATCAAAAATATGTTTTTAATAATTTTTGATTTAAACGTCTGACTAAAACTAATGTAAAAATGTACACTAAATGTTGTTTGTGTCCGATAGCAAAACATGACAAATGCGATATATGTAATGTCATTTTTACAAATAAACGACCGTCAAAAACATTACGGATTGAAAATTGGTGCAATTTGTTAAATTTATGTGTCCCCAGTGCGTTATAAAGGTGTATGAATTTATATTTTTATTTACACCTAAACTTTTAAACGTCCTTATATTTCTTACATAAGTATCGTAACACCTAATCAGTGATCGTTTTTTGCATTTACTTAATCATTACTACTATATATTTCAATGGTATTTTAAACTTCTTTAACTTGCTAGATTTTCAAAAATTTTCTAAATCAAACAACAACTGAAACAAAAATAGTCCAGTAGCTATCGACGTTCAACTGAACTAATATACTATGTAAGGTTTCTAATAAAAATCAGATCATGTATCGCTATTTACCAACACTGTCGGTTGTCTTTTTCCATAAATTATGAAAAAAGCTGACCCACCTGCATCCATCGACCGCGCGCGAAATGGGAAACGACAGAAGATTTATGTTGCACACAAAATTAAAACAAAAATCTCATTCGGAAATAATTTATTATTAAATCAATATTACACCAAAACAATTTTTATACGATAAAGAGATGGCAAGCGATAATTTTAGCTACTTTACCAATTTTTGAAACAGGAAGAATATTATGACAACAATGACAGTACTATTGTAACCGAACTATTAATTAAAGATGTCTTTTAATTTTATTTTATGATTAGTATCTAGTGTATTTTATTTTTAACACATAAACATTATTTTTTTAACCTGTAACTAAGAAATATTAGTATAATGTTGGTATCCTACCATTCAACTGGTATTCTCTCTGCCAAAGAGTTCTGATTGAACTTATAAATTAAAACCCTTCGTTGTTTTCCTCAACGCTTTTGGTCGGAACTACAAGTAGACATACTTTCACAAAGTACCGAAATTCCAATGGGGAGGTCTACACGGTTTTCTCGTCTCAAAAAGCAGGAGATCTGGTGGAACTTTTCAAACGATTTTGACTATTGGTACCTTATTATTCTTAATCAAGGTAAAATTTGTGAACTGCCAACTTGACCAAGTTGAAAAACGTATTTGACTGCAATATCATGAACCGGAGGCGAGAACTTACAGTTTAAAATCAAAAAAGTTTGTTCGTTGAGAATTTGAACAACCTGTTACCTGTGCCGGGATAGAACTGGGTTCGTTACGTTGTATGTAGATAAATGTCATCACCACGCTGTCATTCATCTACATATAACATGATAGACGTTGTGCATTAAAATAAAACGTTTTAACGTTTTTGCACATCGCTTTTGCTCCAATTTTCTGAAAGCTTTCCAGGGTACACATTAATTACCGAAAAGTGTTTATTCTTGGTAAAACCATGTTATGTAAAAGCTTTTCAAAATGTTGACGGTGAATTTTTTGACTAGCATCCAAAGTAAACATGATCGCTTCTCTTTAAAGCTTTTCTGTATTTTAAGAAGAGTCAATTTGTTTGTACTCTTATCATTAACATTATCAGTGTTGGAAATTATAAAATATAAATAGATTTAAGCTTTTTCATACAAAATTATTGCATCTATTATCATTCTTATATATATTAAAAAACTAATGATAGTGAATTATGCTTACCCGGAATGACATGGCAAAGCAAAGTAGAAGAAAATATTGTGCAGTGGACATCAATAAACTGAAATCATCATGTAATCATCTTTTTGGTTAGTTCTGTAATAAAATGATATAATTTGTAATGTAAAAAAAAAAAGATTTTATTAGTGTCAAAGTAATTGTTTTATCTTATTTACAACATTGATCAATTTGGAAACACGTTTATTACTCACAGTGATAGATCAATCACTGTCTAATATTCATTACAGAAAAGCGGTGCTATTACTAAAATTAGATACAAATCTTTACGTCGGTATTTCATTAATTGTATTGTATCTTAAGCTGAAATTAAGTAGTTACTGAATGCTATTGAATTATTTATTTATAGTTACACCGACAGCATACAGAAAACGTATTAATTCAGTAAGTCTCTAAGATTTAACATGCATGCCAATTACGGGTGTTCAGACTATATATTAACTATAAGAGAGAACTGTACTAGTCACCAATAATACTAAACATTCCTCTATGTTTACAGATTCTAGTTATTAAGAATTGTTAATACGTCGTCTGCGTAAAAATTGTGTGAAAACTGTTCGTGAAGATCCAAATGACTTTCCGACTTGGAATCGAATCTGTTCGTGTTTGTGGTGTACGTTATCCCCCGAGTTAATATTAACTGCTATAACTTAGTACGGTTTACGTATTTGAGAGTTGGTTGAGGCACCATTCACATAAGTGCTATCCATAAAGTATAGAAAGAAAACTCATGACTAGACAACTACGTGACCGAACAAAGGAGAGCTTATTCGCAAGGGTTAGTTTCAACCACAAAAGTGTTCATGTGGGGATACGTAATCCGGATACATTTGTTTTTTTAGCATTGAGTGATAATTTTCATACATTTCTTGGTTGTATTCGAAAGACGAGTAGAACGTTCATCTGATGGTAAATGACCAACCCATAAGAATGTGGTGCTTGTTATGATGATATACACAGCAACACTTTGCGCTCAACACCTAGAGACAATATACTAAGTGAAATGCGTTAGTTTATCGAATATTAAGAGAATTAAAAAAATGGTTAAACATTGGTGGACTTAAGCTTTTAGGAATTTTTGGTAGTGATCGTAGAAATAAATACGTAGAAACTTTGAGATTATTTAATTAGCATTTTATGTAAAAAAGGTAATTATTAAATATATATACTTATATATACGAAATACATAAATATCATAACAACTGTGCATATTAATACATAAAAATATAATTATAAACTTATAAATGTATGAATTATATAAATTCCACATTTTCAAAGTTTTTCAATATTTTTCATGACAATTTGAGTGTGGTTACGTTAAGAAGTGCTTTTCTTTGGGTAAAAGTAATAGAATAGTAATGTGAGTTCAGTATTTATTTTGCAAATTTCGTACATCTGTATTGGACCGTCGCCAGCTTCTAGCAAAATATTTATAATACGTCTGAAAATATGTTAAATTCACGCAAAGGCTACGTAATAAATTTCCTTCATCTGAATTTAATTTCGTAATAATTAATTTCCATTTATTATTAGCCAAGCTCTTCTACGGCCGTGGAATTAATGATCAAGTTTGTTTAGTATTCATTGTTTCAAATCGTGCTGTAGCATTTTGATTTATTGCTATTACATTATTTTTTTTACTTTAATTCAATTGTCAGCGTAATAATCTATTTATGTATTTCGATTACAGAGTTCTAATTTTTAATTTCTTTTTAAATAACACTTTTTCTTTTCATAAAAGAGTCGCGCTTTTTGCGATCGCTTTTTTCTCAATACACGTCTTCACACTTATCAGCTACTCCGTTCATAATAATAAGGTTAGAAATGTTCCAATAACGTTATTCAGAAATAAGTATGATGAAAATTGTTATTTATGCTGATTATTGAGTTGAACTGGATCTTTTGTATCAAATGAGCAATAAAGCTACATACGCTATCTATATATAGTAAGTATTGAGAGCTTAGATCATATTGACTGTATGAGGGATGCTTCGATCTAGTCACGTACTTGTTATATCGACGTCTCTTTGTGCTCCCAGAACAGAGTTGATGTAATTGGATGTATGCCAAGTATGTGGAAATTGGGAGTTCGAAATAGTAAGGAAGTTGATACTTAATTAATGCATAAGGCCGTGATAACGGTGAAATATAGGTATTATAAACATAATTCAGTACTCAGAAAAATTACATCAGAGCTTATTATTTTCATCGCAATGAAAATTGTGATCCTAAAGCAAACATGTAATGAGGGTTGATTCAAATCTTAATCTTGATCGTCTGTTTTGAGAACCAAACATAGATATTAGCTAGTGTGCGTAATGGTATGTGATACGCTGGACCATAAAAATTATAAACTAGTTGGGATATTCACAGTACCACTTTCTTTTTCCGCAATTACTTCATTCAAACCAGAACATATTAATGTTAGCGTGGAACCACTTAGTAGTAAAAATATGCGCTACAGTATTATCTATTATTCAAAGTTAAATATTTTTAATCGACGTAGCTACGAGATAAGTAAGGCGTTCACCAGAAGGAAATAAACACTACATCGTATACTTCAACTTGAAACTCAAGGTATTAAGTCTGTTTACCCCCTGTAACTTTACTAACTATCTGTTAAATCGGTAGTAAGTAATATTTGCAAATTACTTTTTGGCGGCAGAAATTAGACAATGCGGTGGTACCTATATACACAGTCTCCGGCAAAGGAGACGTATTATCAGTAAAATAATTTCTAATAGTATATAATATTATTGTCTTATAGTGTAATACGCAGCTCAAAAAGTTCCTACAATCATTAAACCTTTCAACTGAACACTATGCAACTGTAACATTCAAGTGAAAGCTTATTCGTGTGTTGGGAGTCGAATGTTGGTAACATACGTGGAATAATTCATCAGTGCGTACGTATTTTCGGTCATGTAGGGTCAAACTCATCTCGCAGTGCGAATGAATTTAAAGGCTGGAAAACATTGCTGGTAACGCGATCGAATTTAGCAAAAGAAAATTGAAAACTGTAAATCCTGTACGTGAGATGAAATAAAAATAGCAAACGCAGACCTTTTTTCATGTTACTTTAGTATTCGATGAAATATCACAATGTGAATGCGTATTGAACATATTTTCTTGATATGGCTCAAATTAAATAAGGATACAAAGCTTTACCAATTAGTGTTATATGCTACGTTATAATACAACTGACTGTATAGATTACATCAAATGTTGTCTTTTTAACATTGGTAAATTCAAATCGTGTAAATACTATATACATACGCTATTGTACCATCTTGTTAGATTGATTACGACTATATTGTCTTTTGTTATTGAGAGCTAAGTTAATTGCATGCATATTAAAATATCATTAAATAAAGTGTAATCAAATAAATGTAAAGTAAAGTAAACTGTAAAGAAAATGTAATCAGAGTAGGAAAAATACCTGTTTTTGTGACAACTTCAACATCAACTTTTAAAACTTGCAGTCTATTTTATTTCAATCTTACTTTAATCGGCGTCTAGTTCTGATTTCGGCATCATTTTCAACTATTTTCATGTATAGTGTTTACATCGTGTTCTATCACATAAACACATGACTTAAAAAGGGTACAGTTATTTAATTGACGAAAAGAAATGAAAGGACGTATACAAACTGGAAATTAATCTTCTATATTTCAATAGACAATAAACAAACTAAATACCTATACAACGTGGCCTCAATAATTGAATTCTAAAAGTAAAGTAAATAATAAAAAATCAGTTTGACCAGTTACTGAATGGGTAACGCTGATCTTAATATTTCATGACTTTGAACAACAAGCTTTATATGATCGTAAATATTTTTCCAAATTTTAGTATAGTGAAGCCGTCGCATAACTTCCGAGGGGTTGTCTAAATGAAATTTTAAGTTTAAGCGAAGAAGCTACGGCACTGCGCTGAATGTTATAAAGTACTAGACGTGTCCCGGGATGTGAAAGCACTTTTAAAATATTCACAGTATGAAAGTGGCGGTATCTCCGCCATTGTAAGTATTTTTGGGAAGAAAAACGTTTCTTGTAAATTTCACTCATAAAATATTTCAGTGTCGAGGTCATCAATTAAACTATACGAATTTAGTTGTGTTATCAAAAATAACGTTTAACCTACTTTCTGACTAATAAAATAAAAACAAAATGCAGAAAGTTTTCGCGTGTGTTATACAAATTTAACTATCGCTTAATTTTTATTTAGAAAGGTAGATAAGTAAAGAGAAATAACAGTACACTTATTTAAATAGTTGTTACAAACACTCTCGCAGTAGTTAATAATTTATATAGTTTAATGAAATATACCATTAACAAGCGAAAGGTTGAATATCTTGGCCACGTGTTTCGGCACGATAGATATCACCTGCTTCAACTTATAATGATGGGCAAAGTAGAAGGAAAAAGACGTGTTGGACGCCGAAAAAAATCCTGGCTACGGAACATAAGGGAGTGGACTGGTATCACCAACGTGGAGCAACTGTTCCGGGTGGCTCAAAATAGGCAGAAATTCGCAGAACTGACGGCCAACCTCCAGTAATGGAGAGGCACTTTAAGAAGAAGAAGAAGAATAAAATATAATAATTCAGAGAAATATAATCATGACACAGAATTCTTTATCGGTTATAATATCTTCTTTCCAACAAGTTTCAAGATTTGTTTTTGAACTAGGAAAAAGAATACCATCATTACTCTACGAGAAATATTTATAGACCAAGAGAAGCCTTTCTTTATATAGACTATCATTGCGGAATGATAATGACGATGATGAAATTTTTTCATAATACTTATTAATTTATATTATATATATATAACGTATATATAAATTATAATATAATTATTAATGTTTATAATTATAATATACATTATTTTGTGTGAAATACAATTCAATACGAAGATCCACTCCGCTATATATGTTAAAGTTATTTAATAACGCTTGTCTTTTAGAAGTTATTATTCGATGAAGTTGGGTAAATAATATATGGCCATAACGTGACGCTAGTTAAGATGATATTCACTGCACAACATTGTCGTACTTACCAGTTAAGATCTTAAGTATCTTTACCTCAATAATTTTACTAACAACAACGCAGCTGGAATTTGAATTCAGTAACGTTTTTACAGGGTCCAAAAGAGAAACAAATAATACAATGAAATGAATTAAATACAAATGTTAAAAAAAAGATGAAAGCGGAATTGTGTAAAGTAGCACACAATAATTGAATTATTCGTTGAAAGCTTCAACTTTTTAATTTCTTTTGGTGTTAGAAATGTTTAATTCTTCAATCACTGGTGTTACGAGTCATCGCAACCCAATAAAAAGTTTTATTAGCAAAGTTACGAGAAATTTATAATTTTCCGCTTCAGTGTTTTATGTTCAAATTAATGACATTAGGTAAAATTATAATTTAAATTCTTTTAACTCGCGAAACAAAATTTTCTTATTAAGTTTTTTTGATTTGCTTTTATTCGGTTAGTCATTATCATCATATAACATGCTTTACTAGATAATTGTAAAAGTATCACAAATCTCTTCCTTCCTTTGTTGACAGACTACGTACGAATTATCTCAAGTAGCCGTTGATTTTAAACAACGCAAGACTTTACAGTATACTTAGTATCCTTTATATTTTCTTACGCTAAATAACTCCTTAATACCTCATACGTTCTATTTTTATTTAACAGAGAAAATAGCGAGATGATCATATTTCGGCTCTATTTCGAGTTCTTTTGCTTTTGTCTGCTCATTTTGGTCCAAAGGTCGATTATTGTAAATGATTTAAAAATAAATAATGGCGAATTTTAAAATATTACGCAGAAAAAGAAATTAAATAATAACTACTAACTGAAGTTTTGAATCAAATAGGTTATTTTTTTTAATTGTAATACTTCTTCAAGAAGAAGATTTTTTGGACTAATTTTTTAATTAGTACAAAAATCAACCAAATCCTTAGATAAAGCAACAAAGTATTTTTCTAAAATACTTTGTTGCTATATCAAGGATATTAACATTATCTCCTTAACCTGATATCTTTTGATAGAACTTCTTGAGTTGAATCGCACTGCATCGGTAGTCGCAATTACAAAAAATATAATAAGAGAAGTTCTTCATAATCTTCGGATTTAAGTATGTTGTTTATAAACAACACAACACATTTAAGGGTTAAACAAACAAGTAATAACAAAAATTATAGTTATCTAAGAAAAAAGCAACCAATAAATTTAAAAAATGGTACACCAGCTAATTGAAAACAAAACAGTGAGCTATGAGTTATGAGTTTGTCTGCGATGGACTGGAAATCGATATTGAAATTGTAAGCCCAATCCTATTACCTATACATGTTCGAACATCCATTGAAAATTTTCAACATTGCATTGTGCTGGTGAAGAGAAATTGTACGATAATTATTTTGACATTTTGGTTCTCTGTTAGAATACACAAACATTATTATCACTGAATATTAATTAATAAACGATCAAGACCTAAATCTAAATACCGCTTGATAATATTACAGACCAGGATCACAGTTTACTTTATACATAAAGAAATATAATATATACACAAACTTGCATTAAATGAATTACAATTATACTATATAAGCGTTATAATGCATCAGTATAACAAGTAAACAAACACAAATATTATTTAGTTTTTTGTTTATATTTGATTATTAAACATATTTGCAATAAGTACAATAGATAACCCCGATCTGTGTTGTTCATCCTAAAAACCATAACATTACTTATTTACATAACATTGAATTTGAACTTTACATCAAAAATTGTATAAACTAACGCGATTACACGTTATATATTGTTTCAATAAATATTATATTTTGTTGTTCTTTCCAAAAGTTTATAAGCAGCGGCAGTTTTTTGTATTCAAATAAGATCCTACTGTAATCTCATAAGAAATGAAAGTAATTTATTTTTAAACACATTTCATAACATTATACTTTTATAACTTCATTAAAGAAACAGTTATTTTTACTACAAAAAAATAGATATACATCATATGAAATATTTTTGTTATCAATATATGTGGTACGTTCTTTTGCGATGTGACAATCAACGTGAACGCTTAATAGTATACAAAGCGATAAAAATTTTAATGTTACTATAAATCATACATACACACATAATGGTCGCACTACGGTGCTCAGTTATTAAGTTAATCAAGAGAAGTCGCAGCGATGTATCTTAGTTAAACTTAAAAGCATTATAGCGACCACTCTCTTACTTAACAGGTACTGTATTATAAAGTCAATTAGGTTCTTCAGAAGAAAATTTATGAAACTATCACTGTAAGGTAAATACCTATAGATAAAATTATCTCGTATTTTCTTTATAAATATCTGTAGTTAGCTTAAAAATATTTACTATACTTATTATTTGTTATTGAAATAAGTATTATTTACTTAAGTATCTTATGCATGAAATAAAAGAAATTGAATATCAAGCTTTACGTTAAATCTGAGATGAAAAATTGTTCTCTAGCAAAGATGAAGATATTAATAGCAGAGTACCGAAATATCGGAACTGCATTGGCGATACTTTTGGATGGTAATACCTTTACCACAGTGTTTTGAGTGGTCGGACTGTCTATGTTATTAAAAGACGGCTTGTTTTTTGGCGTATTCTTCAGAAGGTTGTCGACTGACTCTAAAATTTCAATGAATTATGTGCTTTTCTTGATAATGAAATTGATTCTCCAAAAATCTGCAATACGTAAATTGTGAACAAATCTTTTCACAGAGAAAAACTGGTAATTGAAATGAAAAAGACTTGCCATGTATTTCACAGGAAAATGAATGCGCCTACAATGTAATGCATACGACCTCTATACTCTGTTAACCCATTTCCGTTGTAACCATTTAATATTGCGTTTTAAACTTTAATGATTGTTCTACTGCAACTTTCATGCGCTGTTTTTGTTTTATACTACTTATTTATGTAAAAATATTTAGGGAACTATGTTTTATAACAGAAAGTGATAAATCGTGACAAATAAAATATTATGGATGTTAATGGAAATAAGCTTGTATTACGTAGAAGTCAACTAAAAGAGTTTAATTGTGCGAGGATTTTACGCATAACCCAGAAAGAACTGCTGGGACAGTAAATATATTGTCATATCGTGTTACTCGTTTTAGAGCAGAAGGCCAGGAAAAGGCTATGTCCCCGAGAAACGGTTTTGGCGTAGTGCAGAGGAGCAAAGATATATTTCGTATGTTGATGAGATCCCGGACCCCTCAAAATGGGCTGAGGGTGACCACCGAGAGCGTTTCAGTGGCGGCAAAAGTGTGGTTGTAACATTACCATATTATTATAGAAAGAACCGTTAAATAAACAAAAGTCCAGTTTGTTCAACACTTTCAATTCAAGTAAATTTTTTGACAACTAATTAATTTTGAAAATGTTTTGTTGGGTTTTTATAACTCAATAAAACTTATATCGCTATAATGTTTAATTTTAAAGAATACTGAACATAAAATATTCATAATTTGATTGATGTCGAAAGTAGACACTGACGAGAATAGATTTATTGGATTGGGTTCAAATTCATCGATTGAAGAAATTTCCCCATCGAAAGCTACAGAGCGGAGCCTTTTGCCTTTGAAAATCAATTCCGGAATCAAATCAGCTTACTGATCAGTTCATTAATGAGTTGCCAAAATAGATATCGACAAGACTATAACGTTCATTTAAAACATTGTATTAGTTGATTTAGAAATGAATATTTTTGTTAACTTCGAGTACAGAAGGGTCAGGAATGAGATTGAGTTAAATAAGGATTATTAAAAATGTATCCAACTAAAGTAGAGAAGAAATAAAAAACTGTAGACTACAATTTCGATACAACAAAGATTTAACTAGACAAATATCAAAAGCGGAGTTATGCTATGCGAACACAGAATTGGATATTTTCTTCAATCCTCTCATCCACTAAAATGACTCGGTAAACCTTGGGGAAATTAACAGTTCCTCCTTTTATTTCTTCCATCAACAACTGAATAAGAATTTTCTGTATGTATATTAATGTTGTATAGTACCAATGTATAACTCAATAAAAAAACTTTTCTCGATTTCGTCGCAATGTAATTAGCAAGTGCCGCCAGCATGCAACAGAGACATACGCAATCTCCATAATTGACCCGCTGTTTCCACGAAATGGACGTGTTTGTAATATGAGAGTGGAGAAATTTTAGCTTCAACTAACATTCTATCGCGAGATATTTTGTTTGTGCTGACAATGTTAATTTTAACATAAGATCAATAAGAAAACAAACAGCGATAAAAGTTATGTTGTGCAAACATTTCTTAAAGCAAAGGAATGTTATTTTTTACTATTACACAATATTTGTTGTTATGAGTTTTTGTTCACAGCCAAGAGGAAGACAAAGAATTGACTATAGTATCTACAAGTAATCTACCCGAGGCACTATACTTTCTCTTTATTTCGTTTTCTATTGTTAATAATAACTCTTTTGTTGCTATAATACATTATGTGTAGTAATCGTTAGTCGGAAAGAATTCATAGTTCATAGCGCCTTAAGGAAAATAACAGCAACTTAATATAACTTAATAAACGTTGCTAGAAAAACATCATACATAAATATACTAGCAGTATTTGTATTATTTGTCCAGCTTCATCAGTGTTTGAAATTTGAAACATTTTATGCCCTGTTTGCTGTTCATTTCGGAATCCCGTTTTCATTTCCGTCACCGCGTCACATGGAAATAGCAAGTCTATCAAATTCACTGAATATGTGCAATATTTCTTTGCTTTTGACTGACATCTATTTATACCCTTTTGATAAAGGTTCGTGATTTATCATGATCAGGTTATGATTATTTATACAATGAAACACTTAAGACATACAACATCAGGTTCATGTCCACACAGTACAACATTCCGGTCAGTCCTGTTTTATAAGATGGTAAATCTCGTTACCTCAGTAATCTTTCATGCTACAGACCAGGTCAACAATCTACAATAATGAGATATGATTCATTTATCCTCTATACTTTGATTTGTTAAGTACCGACAAAAATTAGACAAGGAGGAATAGTATTAACTTGTTAATTTGTATTGTTCTCTATCAACCGTTAAAAATTTTAGACAGACACAAATCATTACTAACAACAGCGAATTACTAACAGTGAACTGATTAAAAAGCAATTGTTAGTGATGTAACAAATACATCACTAACAATTGCTTTAGTAATATAGTTAAAAAGAGCAGAGTAAGGATTCTATTTAAGTAAAGTCCTAAATATTTAAGTTAATTCTAGTTCCTAGATATTTAGTCTTCAGTTCTTTTACGAGTACCGTTCAGGCAACACGACTTTGGAACTGGAACTCCTTGCCCGATGATATAAGAAGAGCTCCAAATAAAGCAGTTTTCAGGAGACTAGTTAAAAATTATAATTAGGACTTGAATGACTATTTAATAGTTATGTATGTAGTTATTTATTATATTATTTATATTATCTTTCTTTGTATTTATTATCATGGGATTTTATTATACACTGTGTACTCGTAATAAATTATATTTTTCTATTTGCCTACCACAACATCTCTCCACTTCCTAGGTTGTTGGGCAGAGATTGCCCATAAGCATTAAGTGAGCCTTTTGTAACCTAATTTTAAGTATACTGATAAAGAGTTGATGAAATTGATTAAAAAATAAAAAGTTATAGAAAAATTATTTATTTAAAAGTAAAAACATATCCTGCAGTATCTCAAAGGCAGACTTATATAAATTAGATAACACTTAAGTCAACTGCACAAGGGCTGCAACTGTTTGGTAATGACACGGTTTCAGTCTTGAAAGATACCAGTTTTTTTTAAATAAAGACCTTGGATCTATAAATTCATTTGTTACACTTTCAGGGTTAGCAACTTTTTAACCTTTGCACTGAAGGCTCCTTTCGATGTTTGAAAATTCAGTCTTGCACAGAGTGGGACCAATTACTTTATTTGGGTATATAGTACTACAGAGAATACTTTTTTTGCCTGTTCAATCCGAAGAGAAATGGTATTGTCTAAGGTTAAACAAAATTTTACAATGATTATAACTATGATTAGACATTAAAACAATTAATCTTATCCGTTTTTTAAAGGACTGCAGTGCTTTTGCTACTTTCCATTTATTCAGTGGTCATATCCCGTCACAAGGGAGTCATCAGTTAGTTTGCCTACCTTTCTCATGAAATTGCACACCGGCAACACAAACCATTTATAAGTACAAATGACCAAAAGCATGATAACGTCATAAAATATTAAACATAGAAATTAACTGTAACTTTGAATTAATGGTTACTAGTTGATAATATCCAAAGTAGCAACGTTTCTACGCAATTAGCAAATATTAGAACAGAATATGTAATTCAAAACTTTGTAGGTAATGGTATTTTCTCATTACGCCTTATAATTTATAATAGCCAAGAAATTAGTCAAGCCTCTTATTAAATTCGACGCATTAGAGCAAAATTAAATTGAAAGGTAAATATTTGTCTATATTAATAGCAATAATAATGATGTGTATGTACGAGTATGTAATAAAGATTTATTAGCTTACAGTAACTAATTAATTAATTATCGTCGGTACGATGTAGCAGTCTGCTATCAGACAGAGGCTCTATCAAGGTTCTACTCTGATCTTTGGCTATACGCAAATAGTTGCTAGCAGCAATTCTCTATTGGTAATAAGCTTATACTTGACATCAGTTTTGTATGGTATTAGTGTGACCCTGTATGGTGAACTAATCGTACAGATCGCTGTCGCTCTCCGTTAATCACAGCAATACCATTACATCACATTTACAATAGTAGAGTGATATATTTGTAACACTACCAAAAGTGTTTGATGCTTATGTGACCACGGAATCTTAACAATGATCTTTATATTACAAGGCAAGCGATTATTGTGGAGTTTATTTTGGCCCGGGTATATTCAACTAAGCGGGGTGCACCACTACATTATTTTTGTTATATTTATAAAACAATTCCCGTTAACAAGATAAACAGTTACCAGTAAAATGCCCTTAAATATAATGAAAAGACATTTAGAAAAGAATAGAACCTAAAACAATTCTTACCTTTAAAATTATCACATCACAAAGTGACCCATGCAAAAAATGTTATGTAACTGCATAAACTCGCAAAGTGCATGTTTAGCGTTGGTGTCATAACCCGTTTTAAAATCTGCATATTGATCAATAGACAAAACAAAAATATTTACTTTATATAGGTTAATGCCCGACCTCGAATCTCATGCAGACAGGACATTTACCTAAGGAGTTTAGTAACCTTAAGCAGCTGCGAATTATTAATGTGCGAAAATGCAATGTTACAGTGGCTCTAAAACTAAAAATCAATGCCGTTTATAATTAAGGAACATAAAACGGCGACATTAAATGCGACGAGGTTATATCGATACAAAATTAACAAAAGCATTATGATGACCTTATTTATAATATGTAAAAATTGCTCCACTCAATTTGTGTATTATTTCTTAAATAATCAAGGATAATCAATAAAATTATATGTCACTCCCAACACGCCGTAACGATTTTTGGGTAAAAATATTTTTTTATAAAACGGAGAGTAATGGTTTTATCAAATGTTAGAAAGAATAAGTATAATTTATTGACAATAAAACTGTAAATTAAAATAAAAAGACAGCACAGTACCTTGGACTAGACTGAGACAAGCAAAAACGAACTCGATCTAGACAAGGCTATATATAATTTTAATATCCAGTGAGCACTTTCCGACTTCATCAACGGACGGGTTCAATGTTAAATTCAATGTCATTACATTTACGTATGAATGCAACACATTTCAGTTCAATCACATGTTTGCGCTAATAATTTTATTTCGAGATAGACACAATGGAAACAATCATTCGATGGGCCCTTTTCCTGATCCTTGTGCCTCTTCGTTTCTTTTTTCCATTACCGTCGGGTTCCCAATTTACATTAGTGTTGGGAATAGAGTTAACTTTTATATTTTTTGGAGAAAGACTTGTCATGTTTATAATGCCTATGGTGTTTCTCAGGTTCGATTCCGGGATCACTAGTTGTATACTTGGGTTACTTTTAAGGTTGTTCCCTGTCTATGTAGTTTTTGTTTCGCTCAGTCCATTCGTTGTAATTGGTTGTAAGAATGCTTCATTTGCTCTCAAAATTCTGATACAATTAAAAAATTATATTATGAAATACAACTTAACAATTTTATAATATCCCAAAACTGTTTTCATTTAAGCACTGTCGAAACTATTTCGCAATAATGGAATACACTCATAAAATTACCCCAACACTTTTGATTTAAAGGATACCAAACTGTATCAAATAAAATAAATCTGGTTTCATGTAAAGATAAACTTGGTATTTCCAGTTTGTAGTTAAAACAAACTAACTCATGGATACATTAAAATGTTAAGGTAAGGTTTTCCCGTAACAGGTAATTCCTGTATAATTTTGCTGCATTATTAGACGTAAGTGCAAGTTATATAAATCATGATTATACACGCCATTAACATTCTTTATTACAGTGTACAACTAAACAAATATTGTGTATGTAGTAAACAATATCTTATTGAAATTCGATAATCCATCCGCTGATATAAAGAACTGTAAAATACGAATCATTTGATCAAACATACGAAATATCTTTGAGTATTAGTAAAACTACGAAGCTACTATTTATTACAGTTTTTGTAGTCTATATTATAAAGTTTAATACACGAATAAAATATAAACGTATATCTTTTTTAATGAATACGTATTAATTAAGCGTGTGGTGATTGTCAGCGCTGCGCGTGCGCCGGTCGCTAGTGTAGCTTACATCCGGGTTCGGTTTTGCGTTCTAGAAGCTTCTTAATATTATTGATTTTTAGAATCACAGTCATAACTGCGAAATAATAATACGTACGCGGATAAGAAAATACCATATATTTTGAGGATGTAGGTCATTGTTTAATATTAATAAAAGATATCGTCTTTAGTAAGAATTATCATACATGTTTCTATAATATTTATGTAACATATTTAATAACTACATTTGTACATGACTACAATTAATATTTAAAATACTTTGTTATTATTAAAGAGTGTCGTTTATTTATCATTATGCAATAAACTATAAGATAGTAAATAGAAGATAAGAACGTATATTTTTTATCTCTTAAATTTAATCAAAAAGCGTTACACTAAGTTTCCATGTTCATTTAGTCAGGAGAGTTTAGTATTTAACAAACTATTGTTGCTTCTTTATCCGAAACTAGATTCGAGATAGTGTTGAAGAGTGTAGGATCCCGAAGCTTTTGCTAATGAATAGTGGCCACTAAGGGGGAACTTGTGCGAAATTACCATGTAATCTTAGTAACATAGAGCAGCGAAACTTCGCAACGGTGTGGCTTCTATGTTTAAACGTCTATAGACGGTCGTGTGTGGTACATATCAGTTATGTTAAGGGAGGCACTACAGAAATGTTTAAGTTATCAGCTCTGAAAATTTGGTTAAAAGCAATTGCGATTGATTGAATTTGCTATATAACTACGATGAAAAGGTTTAAAATAATATTATTATAATACATAATAGGTGTTTAGTTTTTAATTTGAGTATTGTCCTATAGATACGCAGGTAAAAGTAAGTTATATGATTTAAAGTTTAATTAGTATGCACTAGAGTTGCATAATACTTGGGCTCTGGACTCGTTTTCATTTTCGTCTGTATTCATGCTGTTCAAGCGTCCATTGTGGATATTCCCCGCATTCAAACATAATTGTTAGTTCATAACGCGTACAGCAAAGAACTGGAATAACTTGTCGTTATCCCGTTCCCGTTTAAACCGATGGTAAAACCCAACGAGCGTTCTCTTCGATTTTACAATAGGATTAATCTAAGCATGAGGAAAGTCATAATAATTTATTGCAGAAAGCGATTGCATATATATGTAATAAGTTTCGAAGCATTCAATTACTTCTTTTGTTTAATATTCATTGCATAGATTTGAGTTCCAAGTTAAGCGTCATCATCATAACATGATCATTAAATAAGTCGTGACTTTATCTTACTATACAAAGACGAGTTATTGTCAATTAAAAAAAAAAAAACTGGAAAATTGATATAAACATTATACCGGTCAAAAAATTTAAATTATCCTAACTGATCAGGAAGACTTCTACGTCAATTACTAAAAAAAAACTTCAAATATTACAGTTTTTGTAGTCTATATTATAAAGTTTAATACATGAATAAAATATAAACGTATATTTGTTATCTCTTAAATTGAATCAAAAAGCGTTACACTAAGTTTCCATGTTCATTTAGTCAGGAGAGTTTAGTATTTAACAAACTATTGTTGCTTCTTTATCCGAAACTAGATTCGAGATAGTGTTGAAGAGTGTAGGATCCCGAAGCTTTTGCTAATGAATAGTGGCCACTAAGGGGGAACTTGTGCGAAATTACCATGTAATCTTAGTAACATAGAGCAGCGAAACTTCGCAACGGTGTGGCTTCTATGTTTAAACGTCTATAGACGGTCGTGTGTGGTACATATCAGTTATGTTAAGGGAGGCACTACAGAAATGTTTAAGTTATCAGCTCTGAAAATTTGGTTAAAAGCAATTGCGATTGATTGAATTTGCTATATAACTACGATGAAAAGGTTTAAAATAATATTATTATAATACATAATAGGTGTTTAGTTTTTAATTTGAGTATTGTCCTATAGATACGCAGGTAAAAGTAAGTTATATGATTTAAAGTTTAATTAGTATGCACTAGAGTTGCATAATACTTGGGCTCTGGACTCGTTTTCATTTTCGTCTGTATTCATGCTGTTCAAGCGTCCATTGTGGATATTCCCCGCATTCAAACATAATTGTTAGTTCATAACGCGTACAGCAAAGAACTGGAATAACTTGTCGTTATCCCGTTCCCGTTTAAACCGATGGTAAAACCCAACGAGCGTTCTCTTCGGTTTTACAATAGGATTAATCTAAGCATGAGGAAAGTCATAATAATTTATTGCAGAAAGCGATTGCATATATATGTAATAAGTTTCGAAGCATTCAATTACTTCTTTTGTTTAATATTCATTGCGTAGATTTGAGTTCCAAGTTAAGCGTCATCATCATAACATGATCATTAAATAAGTCGTGACTTTATCTTACTATACAAAGACGAGTTATTGTCAATTAAAAAAAAAAAAACTGGAAAATTGATATAAACATTATACCAGTCAAAAAATTTAAATTATCCTAACTGATCAGGAAGACTTCTACGTCAATCACTAAAAAAAACTTCAAATATCACAGTTTAATTTACGGCTTATGAATACATTTATAAAGTAACCAGTTGTTTTAACCGTGAAAGGTCACGTCCAGAACTGATTCATAGCATTTAAAAACCGCACTTTGGATCATAAATACTAGAAAACTAACTGGTAGTTCCGCATACTGTAACATAACATTAAAATAAAAAAAATGTTTAATAGACATAGCGTGTAGTAGGAAAGAAATACAAATCAAGTTACACAAGGTCATCGTTATTACTGTACAGTTGAGTCTAAAAATGTTATATTTTCTAAGGGCGAAAACCCTCTCGATTGTCTCAAGGTCCCCAGTGAGAATGGAGAAAGGAAAGGCTGCCTAGTTTAGTCTGGTAGGCAGGTTACATTTGGTAACCTAAATCACGGCGAACAGTCACGTCGACGATTTACAAGGAACAATGATTTAGTCTAAGAATTACTTTTAACCGACCGAAAATAGTAGGTTCTCAACTCGGCAAAAACTTTAATCTCTTTAAATGTAATCGCGCTTTAATATAGCTTCTAATATTAAAAAAGTAATGTTTATAGTAAAATGACTATAAGTCTTATTGATTTTTTTTTCCATTTGATAATTGTATTCAAAAGTAATTAAATTATTAAATACAACTTGAAAACACATTTCAATATTGTAACATGACACTTGTAACTTATGTATGTTAATGGTTTTTATTTATTCACATGGAGAATTAATTGTATTAGTCAGCTGGTTTTTTTCGCTGGTTTGTTCCAAGGATAAGTCATTTACCGGGGCTGTACAGTAAAAACGTTTTGTGGATATTTTTTTTACTTTTTAAGCAATTTTTAAAATACCCTCATACCGGACAAGCGGATTTGCTACAGTATCGATTTACCGCAACTAATCAATTTTTGCAACGACTTCCTTATTCTAAAAAAACTTGGATCATACAGGAGTAATAGTAGGAAAAAAACGTTTTTACAAAAAAAAACCAATTAATGAGAAACCGAACTGGAAAAATTTAAACATTTCTGTTGTTTATATACACATTCATTTATTAAATATTAAAACGAATGGATTGAGTTTGAAAATACTGCAATAACCTTCCACATATAAAATCATAGTGGATATTTGTTTTCTACCTCTTCGCTTCAACTTAACATGATGTTAAGTAACAATTAGGCGAAAGACGAAGTGTGCTCGTCATATTTTGACAACCGAAGAAATTCATAATTGTTACGGTGGCAGATTTATAACACGGCGTTTGCTGATCAGCTGATAAAACCAATCACTACCTAAACTCCATCACTAAGAATCTAACAAGTACTTAGCTGCACTGTAGGCAGTTAAAAATTTAGTACACAAGAGTCCCTGTGGGGCTGACATGTCCCTAAGATATAATAGCCTCAAAAAAAAAAAGAGAAAAAAAAGAATTCCTGTAATAAAGACAATGTGCACAGGCAACCAGGCGACAGTTGTGTACAATATATTAAACTAAAAACAGATTACGATTTTGCGTTTTGACTTTATGATAAAGACCTTCATGATAACGAATAAGCGAAAGTGTTTTTATAACCTGCAGTTAGATTCAAGAACATTTTAGTAGTTAGTTAGCCTTATCTAACCTCAGGAGTTATTGCATCATAATTCAAAAACACATATCTTCCTCAGTCACATCTGAACCAAGGTTAAATAAGGAAAAGTAATTGGGATAAAAAAAATTCTTTTTTACATGGATTTTTTTATCATATTGACGAAGCAGACAATGAAAAACCAAGTTTTTTAAAAAGTTATAATTTAACTCCTCCGTATGTTATTAGGAACGCAATTTAAAATAAATATCCGGTATGTTATATAAACACTACAACTTAAAAAACAGTCTAGATATTAAAAATCATTCCCTCTCTGAGTATGTAAATGTTTGAAATAAGTGTTAGTTTATTCCAATCGAATAATCCATTTGTGAAAATATTTTACCCATAACAGGTATGGTGTATTGATATTGAACTCTATAAATAATCTTGTTACTGATTATATAAAAACTTATGCTTCGCATTCCATTTTATATTTCTTACTTGATAAAAGATTTGTTCTCTGTGCAAAACAATCTCGCTTTTACCAATGTTTACAGTTTCTTTCTAATTTTATTTTTGCAAAATCGTCAATGACAAAATTTTTGGAAACTGTTTGATTATCTGAAGAAAAGTGTAATAGACAAACACACTTTCATATTTATAAATTAGCACGGATTTGAATAAAAATAGTTCATTCTAGTATCAAATTAAACAATTAATTATTTGGAGTACCGGTACACTGCATGATCTTAAGAATATTTAAGTGATGGTATGTGCCCATTAACTATAACTAAATGTTAGTATATCGTAACTTACGAGTACATACGCTTTCGCGATATGACAAACCCGGTTTATTCCCAGTTCTCGACGTAGGTAAATAGGTGTCGTGTATCTCAATTTATCCACGTCTAAGTTGTTGCATGAGTATCAGTTTAACATAATGGTGATATTTTGAAAACCAATTTCGACATGTTCATTTTGACGGTTATAATATTATTTGGAAATTTGTTTCAGCAGTTGCAGGATTCATTGCTCATAGATTTAAGATCCGAAATACTTTGGTCACAAAAATAATAATTATAATTTGTGTTATTGAATTTGCAAACATTTCTTTTGAAAGCTGAATGGTTATCTATCGATGACGCCATGAGAAAAACGCCCCAAAAATATCGTCGCATTTTTTTATCCATTTTGTTTAATCCAAAAAAATTCGTACTAAATATAATATACCTTAGTTAAATGACAACTTTCAGAATGCTTATGCAATAACAATTCTTAATGTCTTTGGGACAAGCTACGGATTGATAGACAGTAGAACATAGATATACTAACTAATAGCGAATTATAAGATTCCATCGTTTATTTATTGATTTCATTAAACAGTTAACTTTCTTCAGATAAATTTTATTTTTATTAAAAACATGATTCCGTAGATTGCAATATTAATAAAGACCCATACATCTGCAAACATGTCTCAATCAGAGTGAATCATATAATTTCGATTTTGAAAGCAGTTGATTGGCATGAAAAATCAATGCAGCATATCACTTAACTCTGAAGCGCCAATTTTTAATTAAAATAACATATCATGACTTGCTGATGCGCCTGAAGTGCTTTCAATAAATTGTGGGATCACTCAAGGATTTTAGTTTTTTTAAATCTTCTGGATCCAGAAGGTCAAAGTTAAGGTATCTTAAATTTCAACAGAAAAAGTTTATTTTTTTAGTATTTTCACAAGAATTCTGTAAGCTTATCAATATCTGTAAGCGTATCTATGCACTAAATATCAAATACAAAATCTTCCCAGAACATTCACAAACCCAAACCAAAGTGTTACGATTTTGAAGCGAATCTTATTATAGGAAGATCGAATGCTATAATCCCTAGATCTTATATATTTGAATTCGCAGCAAAAAAGAAATAGAGAGCAGGTCGCATGAGAAGTCGTTGTCTGAATTGTTGACGTGTTCCGACGAATACAGACGCGACCAATGAATTTTAAAATGTATCTAATTCATCTTTGTTTAATATAAAACTATTTTCATAAACATATGCATGAGTTTATATAGTTTTCTTATTGAAGTGTTATTGTACAAGTTAACTAAATTAAAAAAAAAACGAAGGCGCTTGCTCTGCCGGCAGGAGAATAACTATATCTCCAAGTTCCTGCTGCTCGTTATTGCTTCCGAGGCCGCCATGTCACGACATTTGTTTACCACTGTAATTATATATTAATGTGTGACGTTTTACACTAAAGTCTTTGTTGTTAATATAATCGATAAGCTGGTGTTAACGCAAAATGGCAATGATAACAATCAATCAAGTATATCGAGTTGTATTTCATACATGGTCAACAACTATTCGCTTCAGCTATCAATCGATTGTGAACCTTATGTAAGGTATTTTTTTTATGCTCATCATTTGTTTGCTCATTAAACTATACTGGCACAGGTGAACCTGTATCATACAGAACTAAAGCGCTATAAAGATTCATTTTGAACTTTTAAATAATTTTGCCTTCATTGAAGTGTTTATCTGAACAATAATAAAGAAAGAAGTATACGAATACATTTTCGTTCCAAATAAGATAACGATACAGTCATATTTGTCATAACATATTTTTAAGGTAGGCATGTGGTAAAATTGAGTTACATTCAAGATACAATTAATATGGATTTTTATTTAAATGTTGTGTGCAGTAAATCAGACAGTTGAGACAATTATATTTCTAATATCAATTTAATACTAATTTAGCTTACGTCCAAGGACCTTTTTCATATACCGTATCCCTGTGATAATTATAAGATTTACATCCGGTATATATTTTTCACCTGCAGTCACATTTTGTTTGTTCTAGAAACGCGATGATAGGATTAAATGAAACTGACAGATGACAAATGAGACGCAGACTTTAACAACAAATATTTATTTTGGTATTTTACAACAACGATCACAACAAATAACGAGGTGAATTACATTATTACATCTAGACCTTAATATTATTTACACAGAACAATGTTTCAGTGTATATCACATTTAATACTCGTAGTAAAGACTAAGGTTATCTTTCATTTAATAAATAAGGCATTCATTATAAAAGATTATGATGTGATGATTTTGGTATTTTTTCAATGTATTTAAAATTAACCCTTTTTCTCCTTACGATCTCCGCGTAGTTAAAAGCGGATAGTTTTGGGATCCTCGTTTTTTCTGTGCTGTTGAAATCCACGTGAAACAGGCCAAATTTGACTCTGAAAAAAGAAACATATATTACTTACTTCCTTTGATAATCCTTTAATAAGTTTGTAAATAGTTGATAATTTACCGCTTTATGCGATTATTGTATTATAATAGCAAATCAAAACCTGTTTACCCTCACCGGGTTACAGTAAAGCTTTATCATTACAATTCTTTTCAATACCAGTGTTTACTTATAATTTCTACTGATCTGAACTTGGTGTTCGTTAATTTACATTGTGCTATATACTCGTATTAGCATTTCAAAATATTATCTATATATAACAAAGGAACTAAATGAAAAATAAGTTACGAAGAAGATACAGTTATGTCAATATTATAACTAGTTACTAAAACATTTAATTTCATAGTCAAGGTTAATAAAATTAGATAAGTTATAATAATCGCCGTAATAATATTTAAAAATTAGCTTATTTTATATGTACTATGACTTGATTTAAAATTTACTCTTTACAACATAATATTCGATTCTCGATAACCAGCGAATGTTAATTAAAATAAAATCTCTTAATTTTGTCGTTTCTTAAGTTCCTGTTTATGAATTTACTTTAAAAAAGGTGCTTTTGAATTTTCAACCTTTTCATTGAGCTGCTCAATATTTTTATGACATTCCACCATAATCACCGTTATGAATATTCTATGGTCGATTTAAATGAATCAAAAGGTACTCAGCACGATTCAACACTGGAAAGTATTTAGGGCAAACTGCTAGATTGAATTGAATTGATATTTCATGTCAAAACTATAATTACAAGAAATATTAACTGTGAGTTAAACAATGACAGATTAGCTATTATTATAACATTGATATAGTTGTTAAATAATCTATTTCTCTTATATGAAACGTAAGTTCTCTTCATTAGTGATGTTAACGATCTGCAATTATATGTGTAGGTACAAAACGTTTGTCATACGTTTGTTACATACATTAAATAATTTATTATATCTGATAAATTAAATGTAATATTAATATATTCGATTACAGTAAAGGTATTTACTACAAAGTAGTTTTAATTATTTTTTTATGCACTAATCAATTTTTTCTGTTCAATAATATCTGAGAAATATTCCTTGTGATATGTGTAAAACGTTTAATTGTATTATGATTTTTAATACTATTGTCAAGGTACCTATAAGATAAATAAGATAAATACTCTTTATTGCACACAAAGTTAAGTAATAAACATACAAATTTATAAAATGACAATGTACAATGGACGGCCTTATTGCTTTAAAGCAAGCTCTTCCAGACAACCCACTCGAAAATAGGAGATAAATAGTAAGAGAAAAAAGAGAAGACAGTGGTGCATTAGATTAATAAAAAACATTTGAGAATAGGCAACGGCAAGAGGAAGATACAGGTTAGATTTTAAGATAGTATTCTGTTAACGCTCTTTTGAAGGAAAATAATGATTTGGCAGTTCGAATGTGGACAGGTGGATATGGTGTGGATAGGTGTACCTATGATGTATAAGATAATATCTAAGTAGGTTAAAAAAGGTTTCTGCCTACTTCGAATCTTTAAATTATATGTTAGTAAATTCACTGCTCGAAAAATATTTCTAGGAACGTTTAATTATAAATACAGCTCAATTCAAAACATGCAGCCGAATTTTAAATGATTTTAATGAGTCGAGTGATGATGATGTCAATGAATCTTATACTTTGCATATTTGTACATGCATTTAGTATCAGCGCATGAAACATTATGCAGCAAACTGTTTGCAGATTACATTATTAAAACATTAACGCAAATCACATTATCAACAATGTGGTGTTCTTACATAATCAACGTGTTTATTTTGTGATTAAATTCCAGTTAGCACGAAACATGTACGTTGCCGTAATAAATACATTGTCCAATTGAGTACTGTAACACAAAAACTAGAATTTACTTCGCCGATGTTTAGAAATCAATGATTATAAAGACGTGACATAAATGCTGTCAATATCTAAATAATCGTGGTTTAAGACCTTTTGCATCTTCTATCATTATTTGTTACAGTTGGGTATTTTCTTAGCACGAATTTGTCTCAAGACAGATGAAAGTCTCATTAACCTAATAAATTAACCAGATACAGCGTATTTAAAACCGGAGCACAGTTGTTGCTGCACGCTAAGGTTTAGCGGCAGCAACAAGCGGTGGCACTTGGCGACCTTCAGCGAATGAAAGACGTACTATCAGTAATATATTATATAACCTAATTCATCTTAATAACCGTTAGATATCTATTCGTATATATGTATGTCACGCAACAGGTGCGCTTGTGGTTTTTCCTTATATTAAACTAAAGATTATGTAGTAGTATAATTATTACAATCAGTAGTTTATGATCAATGGTCAGGAAAATTAGTCTTCTGTTATTATTTTGTAATAAAGTCAATGATTTCTAAGAAATCGAAATGAATATAGTATTACTAACGCAGACGTAACCGTTTTTCATTGCGTTCAAAACTCAGCTGTAATTATATCAATAAAATTAAAAATATGTAATAAATAAGTTAAAGTTATTTAACTGATTTTAATAAAAAATATAGCAAATTGATCAATAATTGCCTAAATTGAAGCTAAAAATTAAACTGATAAATTAATTTACATCTATTTTAGAGTAGAACCATAAGCTACCTCAGAATTAATAAAGGTTACTCGATTTTGTGTTATTTTAACCTACATGAAAAATCCTGTTTTTATTTTATAAGAAATGATATTTCTGCAGTTGTGACCAGCAAGTTTATTGCCACGCGAACAAAATCGCGGGCAAAGTAGGTTAAGCAATCAGTTTAATTTTATGGATATCATATCCATATTATGTTTGGCAACAAAGATTTAAAATATCCATACGATATATACATAACAATTTTGCTTAAACAGTTTGAAAAAGTAAATACAATCTGTAAAACTTACGTATAGCCGTCTTTCCATTCAAAGTCATCCATCAGTGTCCACGCGAAGTAACCTTGAATATTGCAACCGTCTTCGTGCATTGCGAGTAACAATTGATATATGTAATTGTTGTAGTATGAAACACGCGCATAATCGTTCAGACCACCAAAATCTGAGACACCGTTCTCAGTCACTATTATTGGTATCCTTGTTCCGTAGTTCTTTGTGATCCAGTTCAGTACTTTACGGAATCCTTGTGGATATACCTGAAATGTAAATTATGTGTTAAAAATTTCATCTGTATTCTGTTGTAAAAATTTAAGTAAGTGTATTTCAAAATGATATAAAGGAAACAAATTATCTGATAAAACACATTTGTTTCTGTCTTTTTAGTCCCAAATAAGCGTGAAGCTAATAAATATATTTACTTAGACTATAATTTGTTCAACGTGAGTTGTAAATAAGGATTAATTAAGTTAATAGACGTAATGGTGTGTTTCAAACAAAGTGTTTTAATAGAAATGTAAAAGATTTCGGTATATTTTTAGAGGTATCTATGTCTTATTATTTTATGTTAAATGTTGAATTATTTTCATACTAACCGCTAGCCAATCAGCACCAGGTTTCGGCCATTTTGGATTCTGCTCCATCAACACTCCTGTGTCGTGATCCCATGAAGGAACTTTCCAATCTTTTTGCATCGACTGATCGGACATTAGGTACGTTGTGTAATGATTTAAGCCGAAGAAATCTGAACTACCTCGTAATAAGTCAATCTGCAATGTAAGTAAGTGCTTATTTAGCTAATCTTAGATTCTATGACAACTTTTTCTCGTCTATCTACGTTGTGAAGCTATAAGAGTTTCATTCTCAAGTAACTTCAATATTTATAAGATCCGCGTAGTCTTGTTGTATGTTTTTTGTGAAACATAAGCTTATAAAATTGACAGTGATTATAATTTTGAAATATAAATGTTTTATCAGGGTTACTGAGAGTTATCTATGGTTATGATAATTTCCTGACGAAGAGCGACTTCAAAGCTGAGTATTATTTCGATACTCTTCTAAAACGTCAACGGCTTATAAAAAAAAATCTCTAGTATTTTTAACGTATGCGTTTCTATAATATGTACACATATACTTAAAATCAGTAAAGAGTTAATAAACATTGTCAATAATTCGTTAGTTATTATGCGCAATATTAAAATAAAAAAAATACCTCGCTGTTGGTAAAATACGGTAAGCGGGATCGAGTGTAGCCCTGTGAAAGGCTTAATTTGTTTATACGTTCCCGCACCAGCGCTGGATAGTCACCCTCCTCTGAATATATCGGATGTGCGAAAATTCCCAGCTGAATACAAAACATCAATTTATTTGACAATCAAAGTGAATAATGTAACCAATAAAATGTGAGAAAAAAAGTCATTTGTATGCTTACACGCATTTGAAGATATCTCTCGGCAGCCTCCTGATCCGCCTGCTTCGTTACATCTTTTGGTTCTGCATAAAAAGCATCTAATGTGATGCCAATTTTGCCTGCAAATTCAAATGTTTGTTTAACGAACCAATGTACTTTTAATTTACATAAGAAATAAGTAAAACGTTTGTTCGTAAAAATAGAATAAAGTCATTAAAGAAGTAACGACATTGATGGTAAATAGCAAATGCACCGAAATTAAGTTTAGGTTATTACCTTTCTGATGTGGTCTAAATTTTTTATCATAGAGATGATAAACCCGAGAATGGGCTAATAACATATAATGGGCGCACAAATATTCTCCGACTCCGCTAGACATAATTGCCGGCACAAAATTGTCGCTTCCATAACCCTGAAAAAGTAATACTTAGTTCATTACTTTAATACTTTTTCTGTAGTCGTAATTTTATTATTATCATTTGATTAATTAGTTACTGCAAATGTTCAATATAAAAAGAACGTACATTATAACAATGTTGGTGGGGCTCGTTCATAGTTGACCAAATTTTTATTAAATCACCAAATACTGTGAATGCGACCCTCGCGTAATCCTCGTAGTAGTCAACGGTTTTAGGATTACTCCAGCCGCCTAAATCCATGAGTGTTGTGGGCAGGTCCCAATGAAAAAGTGTAACAACTGGGGTTATGTTCTGTTTCAAAAGCTCCTTAAACATCGTGCGATAATATTTTACACCATCCTTGTTTATAATATTATCAGATCCTTGCGGAAGTATTCTGTGAATAGAAATCAATGCTAAAGAAAACTTTCTACTCTGATAAATTACGGAATATATTATGTATTCATGAATTTATGTTGTTTATGTTAATTTTAAAATATAAAATTATCTATGAGGTTATCGCTGATAAAATGTAGGTTAATGTTATAGAATAGTTTTATTTTATTAGCATGCAAACAAACCTTTTCATTATACATGTTTTTATTGCATGGATGATCTTACTTAAAGTCTATGTTATTTCTAAGTGTATATCTTAATGTAATTCTTAGCACATTTAATAATTAACGTTACATGTATATAATTAAAATAATGTTTTGCACAATTACAAAAAAGTGAGAAATAATCTATTCAAAGCTACAAATTTAAAGTATAATGAAAGGATGTTCACACGCTAAATTCTACATCGAAGCAGTGACTAAGATACAGATGATACAAAAATTTTTAATTTTATTGTTACAAGGCTAGTCTTTGAATGGTTTTATAATTTTAAATGGACAGCAAAACGTGTAAAATATTTTCAATTGTTTATCAAAGACAAATACATTTTATGTAAGAGTTAAAAATAAATTTAACTTGTCCGACAAATATTATTTTTATACGACTTATTCATATTTTGCTAATTCATCCGTTCTAATATTTTTTACGGAGCCTTAATAATTTTAAGTACCGAATTCATATTGTATAGGAAAAGAATAAAATAAAATATTGTTCGCTACCTGGGCCATGAAATTGACATGCGGTAATACTTCAAACCCAGAGATTTCACAATGTTTATGTCCAATTTATATTTGTGGTAAGAATCTGCTGCAACGTCTCCATTGGATCCATCTACAGTGAAATTTGGATGCTTATGTAAGTACGTATCCCACATGCTCTCGCCTTTGTCTGAAAATAAAGATAAATGTATAGTGCTATCAAGCGAATAATATTTTAATTAGTTAATAAGATGATAATGATGAAATTCATGTTATTCATTTCAGCTGACATGTTTGCTTATTGATGTGAAAAGTTGGACATAGACCGTTTCAAATGGGGTTTTTCCTGTACCGGCTTGCGAGTAACGGTCACAGAGAAAGCTGTTGCATTTTCCATGGAATTATTCTTTCCATAGTTGCCTTTTACGACACGCCGAGGATAGAGTAGCGGTAAAGAGAGAATTATTAACGCAAGCCAATTCCAACTCCGGTGCAAAACAAAAATTGGATGTACGTTCGTAGCGTGTTTCAAATCTTTTACGTGGTAGCAGCCAGCTACTGGGGACTGTCGATTCTCTTTCTACTTCTATGCAGTGATAGTTATACATGTATTACCATAGAGTCTTACGGGATTAAAAACTTTTTGATCTATTGCGACGAACTGCGCTTGTACCTCACTTGTGTCTTATCGTTATCGGCTAACGTATCATCAGATGAACATCTTGCTCGTTTTATTTCGATGTTGAAAAGTCTATAGTCGAAATCTTAATTCTTTTAATTAAAAAACTGCAATATTTTATTTTATCAACACAATATTTCTATCCAAAGTCAGAGCCACTGAAACTAGCTGAGATAGGTACAGAAGACGCATTCGTGCGTTCTGTATTAGATCCTAGAGACCACCGTATATAGACTACCCTACAGAAGCATAGTTTTTTTTGAAAATTTCCTTCCCGATAGCAATAAAAAGTTTATATGTACATGAAGTCATACTTTAAGTTAATTTTTTTTTTTTAATTGTTCACGTGTTGTTAACATTTTAACATTTTTGTAATATAATGTAATCAACATATTATGGTCGTTTACAAACTGTTTTATTCAAACGAAAGTCAGGTAAAGCCGTTAATATAATATTGTAAAATATGATAATTACTTCTGAATCTAATTTCAAAAGACATGCAATACATTATATTTTGTTTTACTTCAACATTTTCTATAGAATATCATACAATCTTAAACAAATATTAACACAGTATGTCGTGCAACTTATTTAATTTTTTTTCAACATAATGCATTTGTAATTCATTTGTCTGTTCGTGTGCAGAACATGTATTGAAATTAAGTGTTTTTTTTAGCTTACCTCCTGCCTTCCATCCACCTTCGATTTGAAATGCGGCCGTCGCGACGCCAAACATGAAGTTTTCAGGAAAAGAATAGTTGCTCAACCCAGAGCTGTCGACAAACGCACTCACTCCTTGTGCCAACGTAAGGCACCACAGGCTGTATACAGAGATATTTAAACATTGAATACGTCATCGAGAAACCTTCAGTTGTAAACCTACTTTTAAATTTAATAAGGCCCTTTTGCTTATAAACACTTAAATTTTTTATTGGTGTGATTAATTAAATTAATATTTTGCAATTCAATCTCAATCATTATTTGGAAGTAAAATACTTCAAAAATATTTAAAAAGATCTTTGATCAGTGCTCTTCACATGATTTATTTGATAATTAAAAAACTTCAGAATTATTTTGTCAATAATTTCACCGTTTTGTTTAATATCAATATTAAAAATCACGATGTTTGAAAAAATTACACAAATATAGTACAGGCGTCATAAGCTTAGATAACACTTGGCACACCGCAAGTCACATTTACAAGCACAAATATTTGTTTTAAAACAATTAACCTGAGGCTCGCCAAACGAGCGCTGCTCTGGGCGACTCTACTCGAGCTCCGCATTGTTCAAACTAAAGTTTGGTTCACATGCAGTTATTAATACATACAGTCTTTACTACGGAACAACCTTCTGGGGATTTCCTTAGAGAAAGAAATGAATAATAACAAATTCCATCACTAAGGACTAAACTAGCAGCAACCTCAAAAGTTACATTAGGAAGGTTAAATGTTATATGAAAGTACATTTGCTTGAGTTTGTTTTAGATGACCTTTACTTTCAGATGCAAGACCTTACTATTATTTAAACACATGTCAAACGTTAAACTTATGATGAAGAATAGCTTTTAAATTTGTTTTAAAACGTTATCCTCCTTATCAAACTAAAAATAGTCTAATTTTCGTATTACACAGACAGTGCTATTTATAATATTTTATAGTATAAGCTAAAAATTCATATTGTATACCAAATTCATTGCGACTTCGTTATATTTTTTACATATAATCATAATAATCATTTTAATCTTGTTTAATGTAGAAAGTTATGTTTTTAGTAGTAATTTATATAATGTGAAATTACATAACTTACCGGCATCGATAATAATCTTCTTTATCATTAAATAGCAACATTATACGTAGTAAAAAAATACTTTATTTATTTTTCTTAGGTTATTTGATTAGCGGTGTCGGATTGAAAAAATATATTGCGCTCGTATTGGACAATTTGTTATAAATCAAACAGGAAAATTATTCTTCAGTATACTTAGCTACGTGCAAATTAACATGGTATAATTAGGATTAACATATTTCCTCTTTTGCTTTTGTATCTCTTTTATAACAATCCCACATTACATTACATTACATTCAGGATAAAGTATTGTGAAATATAAAAGTGCGATGCCTCCGGGCGGATGTGTGTGACACTTCTTCACGGATTTATCAAAAAGGGGTGTTGGTAAAATGATTTATTTTCAACTCTCGCCTTTTTTTTAATGTAGGCTTAGATGTATTTGTTTGTTCATGTACATCTTTTATGCAATATTTTCTCTCTACCCTCCTAGAGTTGCTATTTTTGAAGATACCTCGATGTTGATATTATCTAACTCACTGATTCTTGGAAAAAGTCTTGTTAACATACAAACACTGTATAAAATTATAACCAAACATACGAAGTATATGCGACGAATTTAATATTGCTTATCAGATATTTGTGTTAAAACTTTCAGTATTTTTTAAGAATATAAATGGACGGTTAAGTCTTGCGAGTATATTAATGGTCAGTTCAAATTTAAGCACCATCTAGTAAAAGAAATTAATTATTTCGTAATATTAATGTGTTTTTGAAAACAAATCCTTACAAAAACATCGTATAGTAATTAACTTGAATCTGAAAGAAATATTTACTTTGTATATATCCTTTAAATATCAGTTGCAAGTAAGAAGGGTTAAAAAATATACATAATATAAAAAACATTAATCATCAGTCTCAAATTTCCGGTATTAAAAAAAAACTTACTTGGATGTTATCCAAAGTTATTCTCATAAAATTCAATGACTTGGAGGAAAAAAATCAATTGCACATCAAAACTGTATTTATTCAGAACGATTCAGCGATGTTATCGTGCTGGATTTTAATTCAATTTTTCAAAAGCAAAAAGTAAAAAATTACAATGTACCATATATAGGTTTAAATTATTCGTAACGTATTTATAACGTAAAAAAGTCTTTATGTTGCCATCTTGTTTATAAAAACTCTTCCAACTTTAAATTTAAGAATATATTAGTTTTAATCATAATCATTGTTGCTTCAAGAAAATTTTGTTCGTAAACCAAAGGTAACTTTCCAAAATTAGTAATTGAATGTTTATCTGAAGAATTCTCCTTTGCTGCAATATGTAAATATTAAAAAAATATGAATTGGTTAGAACTAATTACAAAAAGTTCAGCGTAGTAAAATTAACTCCATCTCATACTTAATGTAAATTAATTGTTCTGAAAACACATGGGCGATGATCAAACATCTGAAAATGTAACAATATACATACTGCGGTTTAATAATTATTTTTCAATTTTTAAAATGGTTGTTTTATTGTACAATAATACAGTAAATTTCCAGTTGCTACAAGAAATCTACAATTCTTAGTTGTTATGGTGTAAATACATTGACTAGCGGATGCTGAATCGTGAGCCTAAAAATATGGCGGATGTTCAATATTTATAAGCGAATAAATTTTGAAGACGAACGCATAATAAATTCCGGTTTTGCACTTTAGTTAAACGCTAGACTTGCAGATAAGACTAAAATTTTGCAGCGATTTGAATTATTCGCAATCATAAGTTGTCGAAAAGTTAAATTTAATATAGGCGTTACGGGGATATTTTCACACAAAGTAATAATGTTAAAAAAGTTAAGAATTCTTTATACTTTAACATTAAATTGAAGTAAGGACACTTAACATCTTGTCGTGCAGTGTATTCTTGATAAACAGTGGATCATGCTGAACGTCTGGTCGAATGTTAATAATAATAACGTTTAGCCACCTACATCAGCGAAAGTCAAGTAGATTTTCATTCAAATATCGACTGAAATTATTGTATTGATAACAAATCGCAAAAATTCCAAAGTAGTCTTCGAATGAAGTCTGCACGTCCAAATATAAGGTATTTCCAAACATGAGTACCAAGACTTAATCGCCATCAAAAAGTCAATGTAGAACTCACTAACGAGCATCACCATTTAACTGATGTTATTTTTTACATATCAAATAATAAAATATATTGCAAAAGCGTTACAGAAATAGTTTTGATTTTATTCTGTCTCTATGCTCGTATGTTATGGCAATCGCAGATTAGTTACAAGGTAAGCCAATGTGAGCCCATTCTTTACTCGGAAATAAACTTGTCAGGAAACAAGGTACTGTGCGGGAACTCACAAATGATTTATTACAAGCTGACAGTACCGTATATACTATATTTCAAGGCATCAATTCTAATCCAGGAAATCTTTGGTATATTACTTCAGTTGAGTTATTATAATTATCACGTCCGCAGTATACAAAAATAAAATCCAGTAAGAATATCTAACAGTATATAGTTATCGTATAGATAATCCTTATTGTAAATAAATTATATATTGCTTTTATTATAACAAAATATTGTTGTCAAATATCTCCCTTCCGCCTTTTTGTCTTTTGAATTTCGCGGCTATGTACAAAGCGCTACAGAGCTCGTATCTCATCATCTATCAGCAATACTATACATAATTTGAAAGGTCTTGACATAACCTACAAAACGACGCTATGCATAATTAGTTTGGATATTGCGTTCAACAGTTATAGACGTGTAAACATGGAGTTCACTAACGCCGAAATTCGCGCTATTTTAAAGTTTTCCTTCGTTAAAAGCAAATCCGCTAGAGAAACGTTCCGTGAGATTAATGGTGTTTTGGGGGATGGTACTCTATCACTTCGAACCGCGGAGGAATGGTTTCGACGATTCAGAGCCGGTGAAAACGACACCATGGATAAGCCAGCCGGCGGAAGACCTGTGACGACAAATACCGATCAAATCATGGACTACATCGAGTTAGACCGGCATGTGGCATCTCGTGACATCGCCCAGGAGATGGGAGTTAGTCACCAAACCATTTTAAACCATCTGCAGAAGGCTGGATACAAAAAAAAGCTTGATGTTTGGGTGCCGCATGATTTGACGCAAAAAAACCTTCTGGACCGAATGTACGCCTGCGATATGCTGCTGAAACGGAACGAACTCGACCCATTCTTGAAGCGGATGGTGACTGGCGACGAAAAATGGATCACATACGACAATATCAAGCGAAAACGGTCGTGGTCGAAGGCCGCTGAATCGTCCCAAACAGTGGCCAAGCCGGGATTGACGGCCAGGAAGGTTTTGCTGTGTGTTTGGTGGGATTGGAAGGGAATCATCCACTATGAGCTGCTCCCATATGGCCAGACACTTAATTCTATCATCTACTGCGAACAACTGGACCGCTTGAAGCAGGCGATCGACCAGAAGCGTCCAGAATTGGCCAACAGGAAGGGTGTAGTGTTCCACCACGACAACGCCCGACCACACACTTCGTTGATGACTCGTCAGAAGCTACGGGAGCTCGGATGGGAGGTTTTATCGCATCCACCATGTAGCCCGGACATAGCGCCAAGTGATTACCACCTGTTCCTGTCCATGGTGAACGCCCTTGGTGGTGTAAAGTTGAACTCAAAAGAGGCTTGTGAAAAGTGGCTGTCCAAGTTCTTCGCAAATAGGGAGGGGGGCTTCTACGAGGGAGGTATTATGAAGTTGCCGTCTAGATGGAAACAGATTATCGAACAAAACGGCGCATATTTGAACTAAATCCGATCACTGTAACACTGTTTATAAAGCATTGAATAAAGAGCAAAAAAGCGGAAGGGAGATATTTGACAACCTTATATATCTTATACTAACTATTAAGTGTATTATAAACATTGTTATAATGAAAAGCATCGAGTTCAAAGTACAATATTTATTTAGAATATAGGAAGCGGGATAATCAAAGAACTGAATTTCAATTCAGGAACTTTCCAATGAAGTATAAATTTTCAATAGAGTTTAAGTTATAAATCTATTCCGTTATTTATTACACTTGCATGAAACTTTTTGAAATGACGTACACTTTCAGTAGTTATTTCTTTGCTACATAAATTTTATTGTGTGCATCATAAATCCTCAACTTAATTTTTTATAGCACCGATGTAGAAGCCTTCAATCCGTATTCGGAAAATTACGATTTCGTGAAGTGGATTGAAAATAAATTGTTTTCGTTTTCTACTAAACATTTAATTTAATGCTAATAGGTTATTTTAAATTATACAAATATATATTTGTTAAGTTTGTTACATTTATTCTATAAGTACTGACATAGTAGGATTGTTACACGGCATGTTAAACGGATAAGCCTCATGCTTCGCTGCCTTTATTCTTCCGGCGATGGCCTCCGAAGCTTTTATAAAGTGACGTTTAATATTTCAGGCAATACATATTCATAAGCTAACATTTATTTTAATACAGCAAAATGTACTATATTTTTAGTTACATATTCGCTTTAAAAATGTCATATTTTATCCACTCCTGCTAATTCTATTACTCCTTCTTTACATATTTGTATATGACAATCCATTATACTCAATAGAGTCGTGCTATATTTTTACGGTAATATGCATCGTATTCATTCATACAAATTTTTGTAAAAAAAAAATCAGCTCCGAAAAAGAAAATTATTATTTTTACTCTTTTTAATAATATTGTGTAACGTCGGCACCCTTTTTTGTGTAAAGTATTTTTGTATGTGTAATATCAAAAATATTGCTTTTCCAACTTTTTATCGGTAAAAAAAAACTAGACCATTGAATTACAAGCAATCTGAGCATTTTTGTGAGCGGACGAGTTTTTCTTTTTTCCTTATAAATCATTTATTGCCTTCATATCGGATTATGAGAAGCGGCGACTGATAAATGTTTATGTTTACCATTACGTAATTATATTACATTTTACGATGTTCAATAAATCCGACTTGAAGAGACGATTCGATCAGAAGAACGACATTTTAAAACAGTTACTATAAAACTTTTAATATAACTAATATAATAGTTAACCTGTATATTATAAATCGTGATTAAACAAGTTGAGGTTAACTATGATAGTAAGTTTTAGTTTTTACAACGAGGTACCAATTGCGCGGGGCATTGTCAGTATATTATTTGTATGCAACACAAATACTAAAAGCACCTATTTATAAAAAAAACCTACACGAATAGCTTAGCTTTCTAAAAATGGTATAACAGTTGGGCTTAATTACCAAATGTCCGCGAAAGCTCACTTATCAGGGTTTCAAGTAAGTTGCAGTCCGCATGCGTGAAATGTCTACCCTATCAGAACATTCAGTGCCGAAGGAGATACGGTGGTGATGCGACGTCGCACCTCCGCTTAGCGAGAATTTTCATTACGCGATCGCGATGAAAGTCACAGACATCACCGAATCAAGTTCCGATGAACATGGCCCGTTTCCTCGCGGAGAATAATTAATTGCACAAAAAATTATTCCCGTCGTGCTTCTCCAAAAAGTGAAAGTGAAACGTGTTTTCCTCATGCTAATATGAAATCAGCATATAATAAGAATAAATTAACATAGTAATCATTAAGAAGTTATCCAAAAAAAATTAATGATTACAGTAATAATATAAGTTGAAAGAGAATTTTTAAGGCAGTTGCGTGGGGACTATAATTTTTCTTCCTGTTTTTTAACTTAAATGTAAAACGTATTGTGCAACTGCGGTCAATCTTTAACTGTTTAATCATTATTTAAAGAATTTTCTATAATCTGTTTATCTCATTTAATCACAAAAAATCGTAATGATTTTGACTATTTGATGAATTGAGATAAAACGTTTCAAAGACTAAGTGAGTAAATTTTTTAAAACTGTTTAATCTTCGTGTGCTAATATACTTAATCATCAGGGACATCCTATCATTAGTTTAGCTATAGACATAAACTGGTATATTTTAAAATCATAAAAACTGATTAGTTTTTATTTCTTTGCAATACAAAGTCCTGAACAGCTTTATTATACTTAAACTATTGGAGTTATATCTCCGGCCTAATTTTCGTAGGATTTATGCTCGGTTATACATTTTTTATGTCTATCATCTAAACATTGTTACAATTAATATACTGTATATATCTCGGAACGGAGATAAATAATATTTAGCCAATATAATGCTTAGTGAAACTTTTACTTTCATAACCTCACTGTTACATAATTTAAAAACAACAGATTAGAGGAGCGCGTCATATGTGACGATTATGGCTTACGTTACTTAAAATATATTTCATCATGAAAATAGTTTTACGACGTATTTTTTTAAGATTTGTATCTTTCTTTACGCTACAAATATTTGTAAAAACGTACGAAATCTTGTAAAATAATTATGAATTATGATATTGAAAGCGGTTTATAGATGCCTTGTATTTTTTTTTAACTTGACTTTATCCTGTTATTTATCTTTTTTTATTGAATTTTACCGATAACTGTACTTTAGTAATTGTAAAATAATCTTACTTAAATTCCGTTCGGTTGTTTGTATTTCATTTTATATTTCTCAGTAAAAATGTTTAGGCGGGTGCGTGGGTATGTGAGAGTCGAAAGGATTAGCTGAAAGAGCGAACGTCGTTACATTACAGACAGTTTATGTTTAGAAATAGTTAAACACTAAACAATATATTTACTTCTACCATATGATTTAAGATTTTTATATTAGAACTGAATCTTCTACATCGTATTAAAAGTCATACCACGTTCACATTTGTGTTAACGCAATTTGAGTATGTTCATAGACTACACGCGTATATTTTTAATCCCTTTACTTGTTTCATTAAACCGTGGCTTCCAAACGTATCTAATTTATAAATATGTATAACCTTATTGATCGCTGAGTAATTTCTTTAATCTGTTAATGGACACTTTTGGGCTTATTTTTCAGTTAACATGTTTTAAGTCTAATGAATGTTTAAGGTAATTTAAATTCATGAGCAGCAAGTTTAAACGTCTAATAGAAGAAAAGAGAAAAATTGTTAAAAATCTTAATTACTATATCTAAAGAGTTCTATTTCATCTTTTATATCCGTCACTTTTTACCATTATTTAAGCAAACTACAAATTCGATGATCACAACTTGTCGCTCGATTCTGCGTATGAGCATAGCCTTTAATATTGTTATAATTTAAATAAGGTACATGAATATTTTATATTTGGACATTTAACGAGAGAAGTATAAAAGTCTCATAAAATTATTAATTTATAATACAAAGTACTGTATAAAATTTATTACAAGGTCATTCAAAAAAGTTTCTATAGTATCATTAAGAAATTAATAGAACTTTTTTATCTGTGAAATTAATAATTTGTTTGTGATTGTCGGTCGGTTTTTAAAAGTCTATCTGTTACGCACATGTGACGTAGTTTGACATACCTTTTAGAACACTGCGGTACATTGAATCACGAAAATAACCGTGCTTGATTCAAAACTTAGTGTTCAATTTTAATGTACTTGGGTTTTCCTTTTGGAAAGACCATTGTTTAATTCTAATTAAAATAGCACTCGTCAGTAAATGGAATATGCGGAGAGATATAGGGAAAACTTAAAGGAAGCGTTAAGCCTGAATCATTTCACAACTTTCGAAATCATGACTATGACTAATAAGTTAATTAAGAGACCCAATATTTTGGTATACATGTACAGAAACTTTGTAGCGGATTTCCTATTTTTACGTAGCATTTAATTAACACATCGACAGATCAAACTTTCCGTTCATCATTCGCGAGTGTTGAATAACATACTTCGCAGATTTCTAAAAGGATTTTAATTGGAACTACGCAAGCAGCCCCGTTTTCAATAAGATTAAATATTTCAATAATTTATGACTATGTGGTGTACTACTAGCTTTACCGTTTCACCGATAACAATAAAAAAAACCCGTATACAAAAAAATCTGACTTACGAAATGCAACTTACGTTTATGCTTAGATTTTTAATAACTTCATATTCTCTTCATAATGAAATCATTAATACATTAGATTGTTGTTTAGTTTAATTACTGATAATTAACACTTAGTTATTAATTAGTAAGTTATTGGGTTTCAGTCAGGAAACATTTATTGACTCTGTTTCGATGTTAATAATAAACACAAGACATAACAAGAATTGATAAAATAATATTACACCGTAGGTTATCTCAAATAGTAATCATTATTAACTTACCTAACCGTTACTAATAAATATTATTATTATTGTATTATTGTGATAATTGAAATCCACAATTGATATAAAGGTTCTCAAATCAGCACTACTCGAAACAGGAAACGACATTTAGTGATATTCTGTTTCAATTGTGAATCTAGGAGAAAAAGTTCTTTGAAGTAATATTTAAAAACAATGTGTATTTCGCTTTTATACTCGCTCTTTAACCTACTAAAATATAGTGGTTCTCAATCTGATATTTAGCATAACTTTTAGTGTCATCTAATTTTGATGTTCCTTTTTTACAGTCCCCGGGGTTGGTATTAAAAAAATTGCTAAAAATAGTTATCGCCAGTTAACTAGTTTTCTTGCCGATTCTATGTATTGTAGAAAATTAATAATCCAGATGATAATACGTCGTCAAACAATTTAGGGGACTGAACATTTCGTATTTGAATTTAGCTGTCATTAATAACGAACTGATACTTTCATGATTCTCCCACCGAAAGGACTGCCGTTTATATCTCGGAGGCTGCAATTTATTACCATCATTTATCATTTCATCGTTCCTTTTCTCCACGTATGTTATGCGGCTATAACTGGCTACTTGACTCTTTAATATCCATAAGTAATAAGATATCATGGTGGATATCATAAAAGTGAACGATAATTCGCCTCGCAGATGGTATTAAGTATTGAAAATGAACTGTATAAAACTATTATATTTTCTTCGTATTTTTTGACGGTGCCGTGAACCGTTTTTTACATATAACACTTAAATTGATCTTTAACTGTATTTTTGGGTTATTATATTTCAATACACGTGTTAATTTTATTAGTCATGATTAATGTTTAATATGAAACGTGAGGTAAAGCATTGACGTTGTTGCCAAAGTACGTTATATTTACTCTAACAGGAAGTAATTAGGTAAAACCACGGTGCAATCTTAATGGCACAAATTACAATGGTATATTAATTTATGCCATTACGCAATTAGCGAATTTTACTGAGTACATAACTAAAAATTTAAAGTAATCTTTAATGAAAAAAAACTTAAGTGCTAATATTATTCAAAAAGTTATTTATTATGTATACAACAATCAATTCAATATACACAATCATAAATAAAATGGTGTTTATAATATCACGGTTGGACAAATTATGTAGGGACTTCAACTAGAAAATAACTGAAGACATAGGGATTATAGATGCACGAAAAAAATATCTACTAATTAAGTTTAATTAGTAATACAAAATTTAATATTTTGTTAAATAGCTAAATTTGTCTTAAACGATTTTATAAAGAAATAAAAAATGAGGACCAATCGATCAGACCGTTTCGGATCCAATAACAAGAAACATAACCGTTAACTTTTTTCTGCTGCGGCATTAAAAAATATTTAAAAAACCGTTTGGTATACTCTTTAAGGTAAGAAAAGAGAAAAAATGCGTGCGTATGTTAACCAGTAAGGAATACAGTGTGATGGTGGGCGGTGTAGACGCAGCATGACCACATGGATGGCGCTTTTCGGGCTAGTGTGGCTACTGCGGGTGCGCGGCTCCTTATGTGGATGCGCAGCTTGCAAACGCGCTCGCCATGAAACGCAAGAAGCTCATGAAACTCAAGAGCCACAGTACAGCACCAACTCTGTTAGCTACGGTCCTTCAGAAGGCCCGCAGTTTGACGTCATCACGCTACAAAACTACACGCGTGACGCTACAGTGCAGACCGATTTCGACGATGATGAAAACGAAGATCTCGATAAAATCGAATTACAGATCTGTGAAGAATGTAAGTATTAATCAGTTAATTGTTATTATTAGAACTATTTAAATTTATGAAAAGAATCGTTCATAGAACAAAGTTAAAAAAGGCTGTATATATATAACACTTACAGAATGGCATAACAGTGAAAAATGTTGACCTAAACTATTAATTAAACACAACTGAATTTTGGTATATACAGTAGATATTTTATAAAAACTGTTAAATTTCTTGTCAATTTCATAAACTACGGTGTTTAGTTTTATCGCAAATTAAATAATATCACTAAAGCTTGGCATGTATAGGAAAGGATACGCAAATGAATTACTACTCCAAATTCTAGTTTTGGAGCAAATTATCGGTAACCATAAATAAAGGTAATTTGGAAAAACAAATAAAGAGTCTGTGTGACATCTAACACTTAATACTTATTAGATTAGACAGTTAAAATAACTAGAATTTAACTCTTTAAAAATAAATTAAACAAAATCATGAACCCATTCTCATTCTGTAACTAATTGTGTAAATTTGTGAGAAATATTTTAAGCTTCCTTTGGCACCAACAACAATAAATAATAATATAACTGAAATATATACGGTACGTCTGGCGGGCACAGACAGTTTTGATAATAAATGCATCTCTTAGTTTTTGTATATACAATGTATTTGTTGTGGTAATGTTAATGAATTATAAATGTAAACAATAAAAATATGCATTTCCTGTAGAAAAAATGCAAGGCAACGAAAAATAACGCTCGCTCTAGTTTTCTTTCGAATCCATCGGGCAGATGAAAGTTGAATTCATGATTATAATATGTCACAACGTTGTCATTTCTTGTCGCCGTCGCATATTGTCGCTATTTGAAGTGCATAGTTCTCCTCTGGTACCATTTCAAACAACTCTTAGATTTGAACGACAAGCGAATGTGGGCTTTATGATGTAATTACAATTATACACTTGCATATGGGTTAGCATTCATGTTCAAAGCCAGCAAACTTCATAAATATAACTGCTCCGTGTAGAAGCGGCTAACCACTTGCCTAGTAACACCTATTTCTATTTTGGAGCCTCAAGTTGTCAAGTTTGATTGGTGATAAGGTTTTTTCGTAGCTATCCGTATTTTATAAATCTATCATCGTAACAATATCGCTGTTCCTAATGTTTATCTATTCGAGTATGAACTATCTGGTTTCGAATTGACTGGTATTTGGTATATCAAAAAATGTAAAACAGAGCATTTTTGACAGTTATTAAATTAAAGTATTCACAATTACATTAAACACGCACTGTTAGCTATCAGCCTAGCCTTTAGAAAAAAGAGAATCTTCCAGCGGAAACTCTATTATTTATTTATTCAACAAATTTTATTAGCTTGAACACGTAACCGCGTTCTTTTTGCTTGACCTTAACCCCGATGCTATCTATGAATTATTAATATTAACGGTTCAGAATATTAAAACAATTTACATTTTCTTTATTACATTGTTGCAGTATAAAACTCTCATCGCTTTTATTATTGATTAATTAGTGTTATAAATTACAAACATAGGATATGAATCCGGATTTTAGATTTAAATGTCTTGTAGATACATTATTCATTATCGTTCTCGTGTAGTATATACAAAATATATACGTTGAGTACAACTATGTTGCTACTTATTTGCAACACAGTTCGTGTTGTGAAGTTTCACAAACATTTGTTTTATGGTTCCTATTAGTTTCATTTTGTTTGCAGCGAACGTTGCAAACTGCGATAGTGGGCGGGAGCAAGCGACACAGAATCCGGATGTTGACCATTGTATTGCAGAAAGCTTACAGGTTTATTTTAGAAAACTTATTTATATCTATTACATATATTACTTACTTGAATAATAAAAATAACAATTAAACACGTCACATTTTCAACTATTTGTTAATCGTACAAATATAATTTTTCATACATGAAGTGATTAGGTGAAAGGACGATCTAATAGTAAGTGATGCGCCTCTCTATATCAATAAGGTGCTAGTTAAATTTTTAACACAAGAGCACATAATATCTGTCGTTCTAAAAAGTGAGACATTAAAACTCCTTACTGAGATAGATAATTAATGCACGCTTATGGAAATTAACGCTCCAGTTTGTAGTTTTACTTAAATAAGGTTGGTTAGTAAACCTTAGTAAATTATGCAATTCATGTTTTCATTTCAGTCTTGGTCCGATTCAGACGGTGATTCTGTCTGGGAGACAGCTGACGTTACATTAGAACGTGGTACAAACGGTCTGGGACTTAGCATAGCAGGCGGTGAGAGTGGTGGTGACGTTAGTATAACACGATTGGCAACGGGAGGCGCTGCTAAAAACGACGGTAGACTACAAATAGGCGATATATTATTGAAGGTATTTAAAACTACTTATGTTTTGAATTTGAAATGTCACAGACTGTAGTATATTTGATAGTAATCTCTGTTAATGAAGAAAGTTTTACTAGACGCCATAATAGCGCCTTCGTCTGCCTTCAATCATAATAAGTATGCAAATATCCTTGGGATGAAGTTTCAAGGAAATTTCTTAGATATCCAGTCTTGGCTTTTAATAACAATAAACGTTGTGCTGTATAAACATCTTAACCTTCAAGCGAACAAAGAAACGAAAAAAGTCCTGCTGTTCTCGTTATACTTAAGAATACTTCATTCTATATCCTGGTATGAGACATGGACCAAAACAACGTGATGGTTGACTCTAATTTTGTAAAAGATTAATTTTATAAAAGTTAATGCAGATTTCACATTTATTCCGTAACAAAATTAGCAACATAAAGTGTATTCACTCATCTCAAAGTTTCGTTAATAGCCAACCTGAGAATAAAGTTCGGTTATGCCTTGACAATGAGTATACACAACTAAGAGAACGTTAAAACTTTTCTGTTTAACTAGATAAATAAAAGTTACCAACTTCTCGTTGTTTAATGAAATATTATGCGGTTTGAAAATAACAAGCGTCTCTGTGGTGAAATTTTAGGGTACCATGTGCTTTCAACATTTTAGCGAGTATTTGAAATGTGTTTACTTCGCATGAAATATGTACATATAAGGCTGGGAAATTTTTATTATTTCCTAAATTGTACACTGAGAAGTCTGACGTTTTATTAAAACTATCGCCATAACTTATATATTGAAACTTTTACTGTTATTATGCATTCTAATACTGTTTACGTTGTTTTTTAATTACAAAATTGTCAAAGTTTTATGTAGCTATGAATATTTCAAACTTAAAATTACAGTTGCAAATGAGTGAATATATTGATGCGAATTATTCATATTTCCGGGTCCATGACTTTATCAGCTCACACTCTGCTTATTTTATTTTTTGAGATGTATTTAAATTTTCTCTATTATCATCAATTCTGCACTAACTATTTTGGTTATTGAAACTCTCGATATTTATATACACTTGTGTGTTTTAAGTATAATTCAGAACAGTTCCTTGACGTCGTATATTGTCTTTTAGGTAAATGATATAGCTCTGGAAGGCGCTCCTCACTCAGCAGCAGTGGATGCTTTGCAAAAAGCTGGAAATGTTGTTAAATTAGTAAGTTAATTGAAACCGTCACTTAAATTAATAAATACTGTTGGGAATATAAAAAGTTAAAAAGTTCGAAAAGTTTTATTCAGTACGTCGCAGAATATTAAAATTAATGTTAATTTCTGCTGTTCTTTTTTATCAAAGAGAGTACGAAGAGCACGACGGCCTAAAGTTGTTACATTGTGGCGTGGAGCGCGGGGACTTGGTCTTGGTATCGCTGGAGGAGCTGATGATGCTGCTGGAGGTGGCGGTGTGTTTATATCCCACATTGCAGTGGGTGGAGCGGCACACCATGACGGCAGGCTTAGGCTTGGTGATAAAATTTTAGCAGTCAGAGATGAGGATGTAAGTGTACAAACAGAAAACAACCTACATCAGTATTACAAATAAAAAAATAAACACTATATGATAGTGATCAAAAATAATGTTATATTATTATAAGTATTAAACATTATCCTAAACTTTTAAAGTGCTTCAGTAAACGCCTATAATATAATGAGTTTTCTGTATTAGGGAATAGAAACATCTTTAATAGGAGCAACACATGCAAAAGCTGTTACAACATTGCGGAACACTGGGGAGCATGTAACACTTATCGTTTTGCCGGCCGCTTCCATACCACCTGCTGCTCAACCCACTCAACTATACACGAGTAAGAGAAACCTTCATAACGAATGTTGTACACCCAAAAAAAAAAAATTACACGCAGTTTAGAACCAAATCAATATCCTTTCAAATCCGAAACTTGTTTTAATGACGTATTTATAATTGCGATAGAAGGTCATAATATAATTATAATTTTAAATTGGCGCATTTTTTCTTGGTATCCCAATATAACAGTTTCAAGTTCTTGGCATAATTAAACAATATAAGAGATTGCTTTAAAAAATATATTGACAATACGAAGTCGATAACAATTCAACCATACAACAAATAATTAAAACCCTCAACGTTCAAAAGACAAAGTCAAAGTATAAGATGAAAGAAGTCACAGTTATTGTTCTTGTTAACATTATTCTATAATACATTTATGTTAAAAAAATTAGTAAACGTAATTAATTGTAATTAATATAAATGATTATTTGGTTATAAGCGAGGACACAAGCAACATCGTGTTCGACTCTTCATGAGCTCACAGAAGAAGAACCGAGTAAAATTCCAAGGTACGATTTAATCTTAAGCAAATAATTGTACATTTTAACGAATCGATAGCGATTGTCTTACAATAATGATCTTTATTATCTCATTGTCAATATAACAAGTATTGATTAGCTTGTATTGTTTTACGAAGCAAAATTGAGATTAATCGCAAGCCATTGCCGTCTGTATACTTGAACTTGGTATTAAATACGCATTATGTTAAAATTTGTTCTGAAATATTATCAATCAGTTCAAAATGATTGTCGTTGGTGGAACAATGCTGAAGACTGTCTAATAAAAGCACATAATGGCAGAGTAATGACGAAAAGCACTGAATTTAGGTTTAAAGAGCGTTGTAGCTTGCCAAATTACGGGAATATCAAGATTTATGGAGATGACGGATGATGTTACGAAGCAGTACACGTAATTGAGTGTGGTGTAAACTTCTCGACAATCACCAAATGAACGCCCAGATCGATTTCTTATTTTGTCTTTATTCTTACAGTATTCATACAAAATATATGTTTTACCCTAGATGCGTGCGTATGGTGCGGCTTGTTCGTTCCGGATCCCGTTTGGGTATGGACATTGTTGGTGGTCTCGGAGGCGATGCTGACGCTTGTAGTGGAGTGGAAGAGGAAGCGTGTGGTGTGTTTGTGTCGGGCGTTTCTGTCGGTGGGTCTGCTTATGGAATGCTGCACAGAGGAGATCGAATATTAAGTGTAGATGGACGCGACCTCTCGCGAGCAACGCACGAACAGGCCGCGGCCGCGCTCAAGGTATTACAAAATTTACATTTCAAATTTTAATATCAGTAAACTTAAATTTTCAAATATGCAGGTATAGATAGTATTTTGCATACATACCTTTGGTGTCAGGTGTCTTTTATAAAGACAAATAGATAGTTTTAGAGTATTATGGACGATTACCTCGCATACTTAATAACAGAAATTAAAGAATTTTCTATGCACATACAAACGTTGAATGTATTAAAAAGTTTAAAAATTTCTTTACTACCAAAAAAAACTTGATTAGTTTTGTTTAAATGAAATACTAGTCTTATTTCTAAGTGTTTTTTTTTTTCTAAAACGTATTTGTTTTCTACAATTTAGCAGTATACAGGAAGTGCGGTGACTATTGCTGCGCAATACCAACCGGAGCAGTATGAGAGGTTGCGCGCGCGCATAAGAGCTATCAACGCGGCCGCTATGTCACCACATTCATCGCACGCCACACACGTTCCTGTCTACCCTGATTTACATGCGATGTATCCTAGGTATGTGTTTTAAATTGTTAAAAAATATTTAAGGTACGAGAACGAACGCACGTAAACATCCGAATGACAGTCTCCAAAACACCACGAATGAATGACGAACATTTGCGAGGCTTTGACGACACTAAAAATTGAGGATATAACCTCTAGACTGAATGCACTTTTATTAGCTTGGTCATTAGATCATTACCATTTCGCTTAAACAATCTTGATCTCTTTATTATGTTACTTGTAATAAATATAATCTTCTCTTTACAGGTAGCAGAGAACAGATTGTCTTCGATTAGAGGAATCGAAAAACTAGTTAGAATAATCAATTTAGTCAATAGTTATATAAAAGACAATAGTTACGTGTATATGTTGTATATTATTTGTATTTGTATTAATGATGTTCACAAAATTGTTAAAAAGTAATTACTAATAACTGCACATTATTTGATTATAATAATCGTCTCCTTTTAACAATCGAAATTTTAAAACGCGAAAAGAATCATGTGTGTAAGTATAAATATAAAAATATCACTTTTAGAATAGAAAATCTAATGAACCTGTGATATTAAATTAAATGTTAGAGTTAAGCTCAATTTTAAAACGTTATTGGAACTGAATAAATGGTAATATAAATTTGATATCTATCTTTTATTTGACTTTCTAACATCGTCCAATGTTTATATTACGACATGAAACCGTCTGGAATATTTACAAGTTCGCTTCTGGAAACAAGGACTAAGTTATTCATTTTTGTAACAAAAAACAAGGCATACATCACTAGAAGTTAAGCGACGCCGGAGGCATCTGAAGATTTGTAAAGATTTTCGATTAGTGAAATCAAAAAAGCGTTATTTCACAAATAAGGTTGAATATCCGATGCCAAATATGCTGTTATTTGACTAATAAAATTTCTGTTGTAACGAGACTATCAAATTGTATGTATTGTGTAAATATCCCAATTAGGGCTTTATACTTAAATTGTAACTACTGTTAAACTATTGATTTTTGGAGGTCTTGCTAATCTAACATAATTATTTCTCCCAATATAACAGAATTATTATCTTGCTACAACTGAAAAGTAGTGACACTCTGTATTAAAGTATTATGTTATCTAATACCTTTAGGCACTCAAGTTTATTTAGAATGATTGCGAAACTTAGGTTCGTTGTTACCTCATAATACTAAGAATACTTTGTTAACGTCTCAATGTCAGCGACTTGAAAACTATCAATCAATCGAGGTTAAAATGTATCGGTTTAAACCGAGGACCCCGATTTAATAGCCAGACACTTTAACTACTGAGTCACGCCTTCGTCACAGTTGATAATTTATGATAATAATACTTGATGTAAAGCCTTGAACGATTCCTTTTCGTGATGTTGTTCGTACATATATTATTCTTTCAAGATTTTCCACTCAGATTCCATGTGCTTCAACTTTGTATTTTAAATACATACTTATACTTTAAAATCACAATGTATACCATTGAGACAGGTTTAAAAATAGGATTATTAAGTAAAATAAGATAGCTGAAAGTATATTCGAGTATTATTTGTTCATTCGCATGCGCAAAATTACATCTGTAAAGCATAAAAATTATTTTGCTTTTTCTTTTTTAATTACTACCTGCAACGAAGTTCAAATTGCTCTCCAATTAACATGCAATAAACTATGTGCCGTATCGGAACATATGTAATGTATACCACAGAGTAACACAATGAAAAATTGTCTTCAAATACTATTTACAACTAAGGAAGTACTACAAATTTAAGTAGTTTTTATTCACTACATATGTTTACTTAACTCAGTAATTTAAATAACTACATTGCCTTTCATAGCGTTATACATTATTTAAAAAATATTTTGATGTATACGTGTACTATTTACTACAAGTATGTAATTGCGAAATTTCCATAATTTGATATTTATTTTAGAAATATTTTTATGTCATCGACATATCCTACTTAGAAACTGCTGTTTTTTTTAACAAATATTGATAAAAGCAAATATAATGCAAATTTTACCAGAAATTCGAATTTATACCGACCCTTTGTACAAAACAGTTCTTAACCCTTATCATTTCAAGTTATAATACCGACTACACTTGACTGTGACAGAAGGTAAATTACAAAGTTCTATCACCTCGTGGGTCATGTCGTCTTGCACGCATGTTCCCTGGAATGATCTCTCGAAACTTTGAAATTTATGACAAAGCTTCTGCTTTCTCGGGTTTAATTACAACGCCCTAAGTAAGATAACAACTTTGCATGTCAGGCAAACTTAGCTTTTAAGGTTTTAATCATAAAGCAGAACGTTATACTTAATTCAAATTAAAAGGATAATATCACTGGCTAGGCTTAAAGGTTGTTAACGTAGAAATAATTATAATTAATTGATACGTAGTTCAAAGCCAATTTACATATTGAATTGAATCGAATTATTCATGGTGGAAAGTTGATATTTGCAAAACAAGTAAAGACAAAATGTCAGACATTTCTGTAATTGACGTTTTAAACTAAAAATATATTTCAGAACGCCTATAATATTGATACGGCAATTTACTTTTGCTATAAAATTTTTCATTAGAAGAATATCAACACGATATTTATTATAATTGTTGAAATGAACATTTAGAGTTATTATACAATCTATCGTACCAAGCATGATTTTCATATTGCCATAAGAGTTTTTACAAACAATTTAACTTACGTCAAAAAACTAATGAACTGCAAAATTATAAAACAAGAATTATCAAATTCTTGTGCTGAACAATTTTTTTAAGTATATCCTTTCCAAGAAAAAAAAACATCAAAATGCATCGAGTCAGTAAACTGTTATACGTAGTTATACATGGAAACCCGAAAAGGCAGTGAACAAAAGGAAACAAATATTTTAAATATTAATTCAAATTATCAAATATTGTAAAATAATCTAAATTACAAATAACGAAAACTGTAATTTATACTAAAAAAATCAGAAGCCTTAAATGAAACATAAAACATAAGAATGATACCTGAGCCTCCTCGAGAGAAATACGAGTAAATCTTCAAGATGCGCTGTTCCCGGAAATGTAGTTTTCCTTAAGAGAGTAGGCAACGGAACTGTTGATCAGCAAGGCGGCGAGCGATTACCGGCTGTGTTATCCGAGGGGTACTGATTCGAATCTAAATTAATAGCACAGTTATACTGCTAGAAATATACTGGTGTAACACGATTAGCGTCTATTCATAAAGTGACGAGTGAAACTTGATGCAGTGTAAATCATCCTAACGTCACATTATTATGAACAGACGTCTCATATTCAGACGGACGATTTTCTCGTCGCGTTGTATCATCGAATAAAAAAATAATTGTTGCTATCTCCATGCCATATTACTATATTTCGTTGCCATCTTTGTGTGATATGACCAATAAAGTGTGGACACTGGAGCTGTAAGTTAGGAGCCATTAAAGTTATTGAACGTTATAGAGTGCTCTGGAATTTATGCTTTATAACTTTGTCATGAAAAGATCAAAGGTGGCTCTATGGATATTTCACTACTGAATACCAGTATTAACTAACATTGCAAATATTCCTTTAATGTACCTTTAGATGCTGTACTTTTCGTTTACCCACATGATGCCTTTAGAAGTTTGAGGGATAAACAAACAGGATAGACACTTATTTTATTCAAGATGTACACCTTTGCAAAATAAATATTACCTAATTCATTAGGTATAAATGGAACTAACTTTAATGTAGTTTATATATCATTTAAGATATATAGGCTTTTTGTTACTTTAAATAGTGTAAAATTAAGGCCGAGTGTTAGCTCAATTGCCGATAAAAAAAAATAGCTTTCTTACAAACTCATTAGTGTTTATTCCTAGACAATGGTGATGAATATGAGTAAGACGTGCATAAACGTAAAACGTCTTGCGAAGCGTTACGCTATTGTTTCCAGTCGTTTTGTTTCAAGAAGCGACTAAGCGGAAGGGAAAGGTTCATATATGTAAATGAACATTTGCAAATCCACGCTCCCCCCTTTTTTGTCTCTTTCTAAAAATTAATGCACAGCTTTGAAAGCGTCATTTTAGAGGAAATTGTCAGCTTTTATCTAAGAATATGTTAAAATACTTTTAAAAAGCTTTAAATGGATCAACAACGGATTTCAGACGGTTTTAACTTCTATAATATATGCAACGATGTCAATTAAAATTAATAAATCATTATTACTCTATTGTGTGTGAGATAAACGAAGGTAAGTAAGTATATTAGCTTAATTTTAAAACATTGTTCAAATGCTATATATAGATCAAAAGAATACCAGTAAGTTACTGCTACCACTTTCTGAATATGTAATGTAGAATGCAATGTTAGCCGAAAGTTGATGCGAAATTCGACATACGAGATTACGCGTTTGAATTTTACAAGCGATTTTTGCTTGAAGTTTGACGCATGCGTTGAAAATAGATCTAATGAATAAGAGTCATAAAAATATATGCAATACATATTTATATTATTCCATACTAATATCTGTAACAAATTAATTATTTACTAGATGTCATTCACGCGTCGATTCGTACTTAAGAGTTTTTTTTTTTTTTTATTATTTTTTTTTTTTATACTGGTATGCGACGAGACGAGCAAGACGTTCACCTGATGGTAAGTGATACGCTTGCCCATGACAACGTGGTGCTAGTTAAGATGGTATACACTGCACCACATTGCGCTCGTCGCCTGAGACATAAGGTGTTAAGTCTCGTTACCCCAGTAATTACACTAGCTACAGCGCCCTTCAAACCGGAACACAGTAATGTTTGCACACTACTATTTGGCGGTTGCAATAGGAGCTGCGGTGGTACCCACATAGACGGTCTCCGGCAACAGAGACCTACCACCTGGTAAAAAGTTAAGGTGAATTAGCCAAGCCGATGATTTACCTCGGAGTTGTGGTTGTGGGCACTACAGTACGTTTGGTTTTGAAATAAGGTGGAGCATAATACAAACTAGAAAAACTCTTTTGTTTGAATATTATCGCAAGGCGGCATTAATAAAGGCTGCGATAGAATCTGCCTAAACAGCTGTCGGCAAAACTGGCTTATCATGAGCATCCAATACTGAACTATGTCTACGTGGAATTTAAAAGCAGTCCATATCTTTATTATTAAAAAAAAACATGTCTATAAGGCCAATTTAATTCTAACGTGAATATATTAATTAATAACGAAATTTTCGTAACTGGGTTTAAGACGCAGTAATGTCCAATGCTTATATAAAAAAAATATATTTACCATGATAACTTTATAGACGTTGACAGCTATGAAAGGTAACAAATTTATTTCGTACACACAATTTACTGAAAGCCTGAGGTGCTGTAAATTTCGAGCATATTCATTAGACCCCACGTGAATCCTTCGCCTCAGCTTTTAGGCAGTAACGCCTGTTGGAATTTTGTAATAAGATTTCCTTAATTTCAGAACACCCTTAATACACGTTAATGCTCAAATAACGTAAGGGATGTGTATTTTCTGCCGAATATAAAGGTAACGATAAAGTTCAAATTATTAATCATGCCCATCATCATATGCCGTGTGGAAGAAGAGTTAAAAAAATCATAACGCAACACAAACATTCTAATACAATTTTTTTAAATTCCAAATATGCAGCAGTGAGCTGTTTTTGATGTAAACTTATCGATAACGCAATATATTTTTTAATAAAACTTCTGGCTGTAAAAATATAAACAAATAGATTATTCCATAACATATCAACTCTGATGATGATGAACTTCTCAATACCTTTAATCTATAATGTACTCGCACACAGTACTTTAGCAAATTATACAGTGGATACGTTTTGCGCTCCAATTAACAAGAGGTGTCGTTAGCACTCATCCTACCACGTAAATAATCTACATCATATTTAATCCCCTCTGATCAAAACCTTTTAACAGGAAAAATAAATATTAACGTGTTAAAATACAACTTAATTAATGCCGTCTTAAATAGTGTACTTTTAAGGTAAACCAAAATAAACACTAACAGATTGAAAAAGGGTTTCAGGAGCGGTTACACTTTTTTTGACTTTTTTAAATCGTGAGTAATTTGTTAATGTAAAGAACCGACGAGGCGAGGGAACGACTAACGGGAATTACTCGTCATTGTTTGATAAACGGCAGACAATGACGAGTAATTATTACTACTCCGTGGCGAATGTATCCGGAAATAGAGTATCGATGACAACCCGTAAAACATGATGGAAAAACAACGCATGCGTCATCTTATTATCCATCCGGGTTTCCATTAGTTGGAATAACCTTGGGCTAATTCGTATGTTTGAAATACAAAGGTCATCAGTTAAATTTTCCGTACATTTTGATTCTCTCCCTTCTTCCACAGTGCTAACTATGATCTTTCATATCTTCGTAACCGGAAGAGATATAGACTCTCATTATTTCTCGTCTCTTTATCCTGTACTTCATATTATTTTGAAAGAGTAGCCATGTAGCTCATCAGATTTAAAATTACAATAATCACGGACTATTTATGTCTGCGCATCAGTCTCTTTTACGCTGATGCAATCAGGTAATAAATACTAAGAATTAACTCATCCGCTTCACTCAAGATAAGCATTAAACTTTGTACAGGAATGATAAAATTCGCGACCAACACTCCATGAAATCTCTTCCTCTTTGGCCTCGCAGTGACCCTTGACGTTGCTTTCAAATTCATCTCCCACATACAGTCCGGATGTAACTTTCGTCTGCTTCGAACTAGATTCCAGTTTAAGCAATAAAGAAATTATTTGATTTGCTTGTTTCGTTCAAAGCACGACGTATTGCTAAAAAATATCATGTGTTTTTTTCGAGCTGGATAGTTAACGATGACTAATTTAGGCATAATCAAAGTTAAGCATAATAATCTACAGGTAGGATGATAAAAAATGTGATAAGATTACCTTGTAAAAATCGTTGCCTAGATTAATATAAAAGAGACTAATAAGCAGTATATACGTTTGTATTAATCACTGTGTAAAAAATCATCACGCTATTAAAAAAAGTATTAAAATGATGTGTAAACAATTCGTTCTCGTTGCGTTTCTTTCGTGTAAGTATTTACTTTAGATCATACAAACTTTTTATTTTATTGATTTATACATTTATTGTATTTAAAAATATCGTCAGGATTTTTTATAAAGATAAAACATGCGAACAAGACCTTATTATATTTAGAGCACTTGTTTCAATTGCTTTCGTGGCGTAATGTTTAACCTCTTATCTAGTAATACAGAAATCTCTATTTCAATTCCGGGACCACTTGTGGAGTTTGGTTGGTGGTAAGGTTAGTTGTACCCCTCTAGCTAGCTACTACCCTAATTTTGTAAATCTGTCGCCATAACAGCATTCGTGTCTAGGCCGAAAACTTTTAAATGTCCGAGTATTTTAGGGCCCTTTTTCACTTACCACCATGTGATTAGAGGCAATTGTTAGCGCTTTGTAGATAAATATAATCGTAAACCATTGAATAGTAATAAAATGTAAAAATTTACTTTTTGTAATGTATCGATTACTAGGTGTCACCGCTGTGCAGTTGAAACCTGACGATACAAACAGAATTGTAAATGGGGATATCGCAAGCGACCATCAGTTTCCATACGCGGTAATTATTTAATGATAAATGTGGTAAATGTACGCATTACATTTACTTTCTGTGTGCTATTGCAATATAATTATATTTTAACTGAAAACGTTATGAAAATTATCATTAATTTTATCTAACATTTTTCGATAACAGGAAAACAGTGCACTTATATTTCTTCATATACATTATCTTTAGACTGCATATAAAGTTGTGTAAATATGTATATGTGTGAGATCCTTTTTCATTTTCATTTATTTGTCTATATTTGTGTTATATTATGTACAAATATAAGTTACTTTCCTTTTGTTATCACCACACGGTACTTAAAGTAAAATGTTCACCCAAAGGTTTATCCGGAAATTACAGCTCATAGTTGTAAGATTGACGTTTCTATTGTCAAAGTATATATTAATACGATGGTTATTTTATTTTTGTATACAAATAACAGAGTAAACGGTAAGTACGTGGTGACACACTAACGGAATATTTACACATTGCTCACATTTGTTTCCTTACACAGTACACTTAATTTTCACTAATTTATTACTTCGGTTAAATAGGCCTACAGCTGTCACACTTACTATTATGCAAAAATTACTTACTTTAATAAAATGAATATTGACATCATTATTTACTTTCCCTTAGATCTCCTTGCAACAGTTAGGTTACCCACAGTTGCAGCCAACTAGAGGTCACAGATGTGGCGGTGTACTGTTCACTTTGCAACATGCACTAACAGCGGCATCTTGCCTGTATAACGAAAACAACGGGTAAGTGTTTTCCATTAGTTAATTAAAATTACCAAGAGTATAACTTAAAACCTCCACGGAGAAATAAATTATTTTAATGAAAAGTTTATGTCAATATAAAGTTATTTCTTCTATTTGTCGTATCTCTTCGTGTTTCAAAGTTGGCTGTAATTTAAAGAAAGTTAATTTGCGCAAGTTATTTTATTTTATCAGGTCCAATGGCAAATGTATATAAGTGGAACGTTGTACCATAAAGTTTTAATTTTGTAAAGCCATATCCAATATAACTCGAGGAAGAGCAGTGCGTCTAAAACTTTAATTATGTTTGGTAGCGTCAATGGAATATTATGTACATAAAATTACCTACCTGTTTACCTACAATTGGAACTTGAAAACAAAGTTATTTGAGTTGCTCTTGGCGTCTTAAAACTTTAACTTGTGCATTCCAGAAGTTTGATTTTATATTCATACGTAAATCCAAACTTTGTTATGGTCATCTGTTTCAACTATTGTTAATTTCTTGGTTTACAATTTTATTTATCGTAAAATAAACAATAGGATCAAAACATTTAATGGATTATGTAAATAAGTAATGCTCAATCTTTTGCGGCACCTGTGTGAAATTATGTTATTTAAATATTACAACTTCGTTTCAGAAACTTCTTGATTATAAACCCAAATGAGTATCGTGTATTCGCTGGTGCCACGTCGTTAACCAATGATACTTCACCTAATTTCGTAAGGAACATTGCGAATTTCACTGTACATCCCGAGTATTTGAGACCACCAGCACATGTCAATGATATTGCGATAATAACCGTAAGTTTTTTTTTCTCTATTTTCAACATAGTAGTTATAAACCTAATAAAAATTCTGGGTTATATGTGCAGGGCACTTATGTATTTTAACGTGACAACGTCTATTAATTATATCACAAAAAATTTTGATAATAAATTTTATTATTCTTGTTTGACATGTTTATCGGGTTACAAATCAAGTTATACTAACTCTCAATTATATTTGTTAGGGATTTTATTTCTAATTATTATTGAGCAATAGAATACATCTTTTACTTTCAACCAATTCGGGCAAACGCATACCGACTTAGCGGTCGGCGTAAGCCACGCCCACTTATGTGCGGGACATTTCTCAGCACGCGCGTCCTATCTTATACCAATTTAATAGACGTTGTCACGTCAAAAATTGAAAGAGGGCATTAATACCGTGAAGTTACTTACTTATCTCAAAGTAACGAAAAGCGGCGTTATGATATGTAAACATCCTAAAAATTACGTAACATTGTTATGTGATGGTTGTTTTTGGGTAACTTGCTAGTACGATGAACTGTCTATCCATCGCGTCACTTCTTCGTATAAAAATAAATATAATTCGACATAGTATTATCGAGACTAGATATGTAGCGGCATGTTAATACAATTTACAAACTCCTTGTATGCCGTATTCCATTAATTTTAAATCTTTGTCAAACTGGAAAAATAATATTTTTGTTTGCTAATGCTATGTTTGCTAAATAAATTTACTTATTAGTTATTACTTATTACTTTACAACTTATTACATATTACTTATTAGCTTTATAACTATTTAACTTTTTACTTTTGATCCGTTTACGTTCTCGAATCATTCCTGGCTAACGAAGTTGTCTGTGCTGCCGAACCATTATAATCATACGCGCTATCGCCCCCATAGATATTAAAATCAATCAAAAATTATCTCACTAGTAAAGTAAACATTTCCGTAATGATTCAACTATCTGATAATAATTTACACACGACAAAGTGTATAAATCTAAATTTATCTATGCCTTGACGCACCAAGTAAAAACATTGACTATGTCTATTTTATATTCGTTGCATTTATAACTTGCTCAGAGAAAAACACAAATGAATTTTAACTTTAAAAAAAGATGAGACGCCACGTAAATATCTAGAGTACTGCTGACCAGCATGTTTTATTATAACTACTATGAATCATTGTAAATTATTACAAAAAAGAACAATAATATAACGTAATAGAAGTAGCATACTTAATGTTATTACTACTGGGACTTATATAAGAGGAAACTCGAAACAATAAACCTCCATAATAAGCAAATACATGTAAGCGGATGTCGCATGTTCTTGAAGGGTGTTGTTTTTCGTACATGTACACTCACCGGAAGTCAATATCCGCACCGCGTCGAGACGCGAAGCGTTCAGTTACAGCTTTTCAAAAAATTAAACATTGGACGTACTTAACGCTATTCCGCATACCTAGCATTTCCTTCCAGATAACGAGCGAAATATAATTGATATATGGCGTTACGATAACACATTGGATATTGATAGTAGCTTTATCTTTTTTTGGTATCAAGGGAAATCTTCAGAAAGATAGCCATGCCTTCTTGTAGTCTGAGTTATGCGTAGTATTTTACCCAATAAATTTGGTGGTCGTCCTCTGCGTTTGAAAATCTCTATTACAACATACTAATTATAGATAGATAAATTAGTTAATTTGTCCACGCAGTACATATACATACAAACAATCATTACAGTATAAGAACATAAATATTAATATTAAACAAAAAAAATACTTTGCATAATTACATTTAAGTTTTTCTTGTTTGTGTGTTGGCACGTAGTGACCAACACACTTATGTACGAGATTCTTGTGAATTACAACTTATTACATTTAATACACAATTTTCACTACATTGGATAAGTTTATATAATAAATATTTCTTCGCTTGCAGCTGATTACACCTTTTAATATAACTTTTGTACAACCGCTGCCGCTGCCTGCTAGTAATTTTGAGCAGGCTACTTTTACCCGTTGTACAGTTACCGGATGGGGAGCCGCCGATGTTATTGATACGGTGATTATTTTTACCATATAATATTACAGAAATAATGTGTACACGAAAATCTAAAGATTATTCCTAAAATGTAAAGTTTAGCTAGAATTTTCAAATAAATTAAAAAATATTTCTTTAAAGTTAAATTATTTAAAAGAGAAATTTTTGGGTAAATCTATAATGTTTATTAAAACTCGATTTTTCGGATTTTATCGCGTTTATTATTTGTTTGTTTATTCCCGACGTTTCGACCGCTTTGCAGCAGTCATGGTCACGGGAGGACTAAGATGACAGACGTCCAAATGTCACAGCTATCACATGGTACCCACAACTTTTTAATTATTATTAATGGTCCGATCTACGCAGAAAGAGCTCACTGTATCCTGAAGTCTTCTAGTGGTTCGCCTGGGATTTGGTTTAATTTTATTGATAATAGGATCCCAGGCAGGTGGTATTACCCAACCATCTTCTCTATTAAAATTAGGATGTTTTTTAATTTCAATAGCCTCGCGAATCATCCTTGGCAGGAATCGGTGTTCTTGGGCGAGGATTTGAGGTTCATCGAATCTGATGTAATGGTTGGGATGATCCAAAACATGGTCACAGATTGCAGACTTCTGTACATTTCTGACTTCTGTAACATTCGCGGAAATATAAGAAATCATTATAAATCTATAATGTATTATTTGTCGTTCATATTTATTTCAGGCTAGTGTTGCTTTGCGTTACGCAAATAAATACATTTACAGTCAAGATATCTGCACCGCTATGTACAATCCCACACCTGGTAGTCTTAATATATTACCTTCAATGGTTTGTGCTGCGTCAAAGAACACTGTTGCCGCAGGTTGCACGGTAAGAATAAACAAACATGGAATATTATTTTATCATAGTATTTACCGAACATTAGATAGTTTTAAAATTAAATACGGAGAAAGTCAAAGACCTATTATTAATAATAATAAAACAAAATAATGAACCAGCGGTAATGTTACGCGTTTATTTTGCGAAATACAATTTACAACAAAAATGAGTAATTGTAAACTGAGAAAATTTTGTATAATGATATTATAAAAACTGGTCGATGTTCTTGTTTGCCGTAGGTAAGAATATAAAATTCACTCTTCATATAATATTGATAACCAAAAAAAGTATCCTATTATAATATAAAATGTGAATTTTATTAGTTAATTAATATTTAGTTATTTCCTGTCAAACAATCGCTTCTAAAATTTATATTCATTATAATTTACTTATTTCAGAATGATGAAGGGAATGCGTTGGTATGTAATAACACTTTAACCGGTGTGCTTTTCATGACCGACGGCTGCAGATCGTGGTCTTACCCTGAAGTATATACAAGGGTGTCTAATTATACAACGTGGATTAGAACTGTGTCAAGTGCTCCAACAATTTTCTCGCCCGGAGCTATCTTATTACTTACGACGGCGGTGTCAGCTCTGCTGTTCCATTGAAATATTAATATTTTCTTTTTAATTTCACAAGGACAAAACCCACAAGGAAAATAATCGTGAGCAAAAAAATATTATCTGAAACCTTAATATCTAAATCGTTTATATAAAAAATACGACCGTTTCGAAAGTTTTGTAATGACTTTGTTAAATGTGATGAACTCAAAATTTCTTTATTAAAGAGACGATGATGACCGCAAATGTGTTTTTACGACTCAATTTCGGACTTAATTTTGTCCATAAACCTTTTGTAGTAATGTTAATAATGAGACTCGAAAACAACTTTATTTTTAGTTGATGTTCTAAAGCAATAATGCGGAATAAAATCATTAGTGACATGAGACTGTCTTAAAAAGGAAAGAGAAAAGGGTAGAAGAAATACGCTTGTCACTGATGGTCGGTAAAAATAAGGGTAAATGGAAACAATAAAGCTTCACGGCTGCAGCATAACGATTATAATTTTTAAGAAAAAAAACGGTATTTACCGCAGGAGCGTAAAGTAATTTAAAACAAATCTTATAACTTTTGATCTTTGTGGCGGCTAATTTCAGTACGATGAGTTACAAAGCCATGTATTAAGTTTTTTTTGTAATGTTTAAAACACCTTGAAAAGTTTGTAACGACGACTGATGTAACGTTTTATAACAATTTCCCCCAATGCCATTGCAGTAGCTGAGGAAATTGAAAAAACGAAATTACGTAAGATGGGAACGGAAATGAAATACTCAAAAGTAATTGACATTTTTCTAGTTACTCATTTCGTAAAGATTTGTCTTAAATTATTATTCGTGACAGTGAAATCCGGAGAGAAGTGAAAAAGTATTAAATTAAAAAATCCATAGTGTTAGTAGTTTAATAGGCAACTTTAAGTTAAAGTAAAACTTACTGTTGATAAATGAAATTAACAATGTTACACACTTCGAAATTATGATATGATATAATTACTTTAAAATTACACCAACAGATGAAGATTTACGAAAGTATTATTTTTTTTTCCCGTAATATATACAATATTACAATATGTACTGCTAAAAATGTATTAAGTAATAATAAAGTTACTGCAGGACCTTAGAACATTTACTTGTCTACTGATTCGCGCAAGTTAAAGAAAATTGTAGATACTTGTATAACAATACCGTACCCTCCTCTTATCTGAACGGCTTTGATCTTATTGCTCTGCTAAGACTGCTTATTACAATTTTCACTTCGTTATTTCTTTGACGATACGTTATAAACCATCACCTATATTTCATAATAGTGAAGTGTTTGAAATTAAACTTGGTAATACAGATGATAAGATTAAAAAATCTATCGCAATATACATTGAGATCACCGCTAATTTATCTCTTACTCAAACGTTAAGCTATTTTTAATCTAAATTTACGTTAGTCGTCTGTTTGAATTTCTTTATTTGTTTCGTGTATACAAAGTAGCAGTACATGAATGTACTTTTAAATTTTTGATGGTGAAACAACGGTCAACAATTCTTCTTTTTTACGGTCCCCACGTGCTCTAGGGAAATATTAATTGGCAAACTACTGTAGCGAAATTCCCAAAATACGCGTTCTAACAATAGTAAAACGACACCTGCTAACCGTGTGCCTTTTGTAGCGGATGGATCCTGTGATGAAAATACAACGGAAGTTATATGTTTTATACTTATATACTTAATTAACGAAGTTATTGTAATAAATGCCATTGGCTTAATATTAACATCAATTAAATTTGTAATAACTATTGGTTTTCATTGTTAAACGTACGAATTATTGTGCGTGATAGTATTTTGTGTTGCCAGTAAATGTAGTTATAAAAAGAGAATCGGTTCATATCTAGGTTACATGTTTTATTGCAATCATAACTCCAACTATTTGTTACAAAATGAAGCGATTCCTTTTCGCTTTAGTGTGTCGTCGTGTTATCGTGTACATATCAGATAAGTAAATATTGAAATTATTGTTTTCAATCGTTCATTTGACGTGAACAGGGTAAATAGTAATGGACCTATGGAATACACCGGGGACAGCAAAAAATGTGCTTTATCTTAATAAACTGACGCCGGCCCAAGTTAGAAAATTTTAATTCTTTAACAAGTTGTTAAGTTCCCGCCGGGTAACCTACATTTCTATTTGTGTTTAGTCAAACTAGATTGAAGCGGTTTTCACTGGCCTACATTGAAGTTAAATATAAAGGCGACATAACTCATAAATCTTTAAAGTTATTTTTATACAGTCTCTTCACAGCATGTAAATAATTGAAATAATTATAAAATTGTCTAAAAAACGTATATAAGTATTATTGACTACGTTTCATGAATACCTGCCTATACCAAAACATAAAAAACAAGTGACCATTTGTAATATGAAAACAAAAGTATTTTTTATATGAGCATGGTTATAATATAATAAAGACAAATTGAAAAAAAATATTCTATCGCTTGTATTAGGTAATACGTAATATATATAAAAATAGATAGTTTTCCACGGTTAATTTCTGTAGCCATTTGACTAAGGACTACAAAAATCAGTACGTAGTATTTATTGTACTTGTAGTATTTTATAAGAATGTTTTATATTATTTTTTAAATTGCTCCCTTTGTTGTAAAGTTCTGAATCATTCAACCAATTTTCACGACATGTATCAAATCTATTTACATGTATACAGACATATATATGTTGGATACATTACATTATTTGCATGTTATCCGCTAGTGCCAAATCAGATTAGCGTTATACACGAATTTAATAAGAAAAAAAATTGCCAAATTGCACGCCATAAAATAAATATAAAAGTTCTTTATTGTGTAAAAGTATACCACAAACGCTTTAGATGTTATCTTCACGTACCAATATAGCCCTTCATATAAATTGTAAGAAAGCACCTGATACCAAGTTTTCGGGAAAATATCTCGCATTTGCGCTTTATAATATATAAATGGGACGTTTTATTAGACAAAATTTTACTTGAAACAATAATAGGCTTAACTTATTTACTTTAAATTTCTCATTTCATTGCTCCTTTTATTATTTTTTTAATTTCTGGGTTTTGATTCTTACTAGACATATCGCTTATTACATTATCGCATAACAGCAGGTAGAATCATAATCAAGCAGTAACCTTTTTCATATTGTTAAAAAAAATATATTTTGTCTTGAGGTTTGAGTGTACAAATAAAAATAGTAGTATACAGGCATCGGCATAATTTATTATGATTGCTATTAATAATTCAGAAATCAATCTATAATAACTTTTGAGTTCTTTTTAAAGCATTTTATATTACTTTTATGAGGTATTTAAAAAAAACCTTTGATGTACTTTGTATCCATTGAAATGAAAGAAAGTGCCTTACAACTTTGTTCTTTTATTTAGCACTTTCTTTGATTCAATCAGGTATGCATTGCACAGGATTCAGTTAGGTATAGACGAGTGGGCTCGCTCTGCATTCGTACTGTTGCTTTCTGAATAAATATACGGAAATTGCCAATTTTAATACTTAGTAAGACAGACCAAAATTCAAAGATATATTGCAGGTTAAATTAATATTAGTTATTTCGGCACCAATATGTCACAACAGTCACAAAGAAAAATGTATTTGGCAACGGAAATATTCTCGAATTCGTTTGTGTTAAAACAAGAAAGAACAATACAACTACTATATCACAAATAAGTAAGTACTGATGTGTTGGAATACAAAGGCACAGTATTGAAAATTAAGCTCGAAAAAGAAAATACTAACAATGCAAATACTGGACTTCGAGCCAAAAACGTTTTCATACGCGACAGATGTTTGGCTCGTAAACTATTATGCGGTACCCCATTGCACTGGTATTAAGAGGAAAATGGTAAATTACCATGAAGATGAACCAAAATGGTAGATCTTGTTTGTTATTATTTTTTGTCAATATTTATAAATCATTGTAAATGTCTTTAAGAAACCCTTACTTTAAAATACATTTTAGTTACTTTAGAGTGATAATCATCTATAATTTCAGTAGTAAAAAACTTTTATTATCTTAAAACTTACGCGGAGTATACAGGTCGAGCACGCTCCACTATCTTCGATCTTATTGTCACTAAAAATTACATGAAATTGAGGAGAAGTGACAGCCAATTTTGGAAGAGAAGTACTTTGCACGTAATTCAGTTTACTCTAACAACACATAAGAACTTATCTCTATCCTACTTATGATTTGTGTGCAATAAAGTTTAGTCTATTCTATCTGTTTCGTTTGGTGATCCCCTACAGTTAACGTGGAAAGGGCAAAAATAAGTAAATGCTCTAATAATATGTAATCTTAAAACTTAAATTTGTGCAAAAACATTTTTCTACTAGCGCTCTTAAACCATTAAAAGCAATTTACATTTGAATGATATTTTTTTAATAAGTATTTAAAATGCCTGCCTAAATATAAATATATTTATAAACTATAAAATTAAACCAAAAAATAAAACATTTTATGAACTTACTTGTAGCTAATTGAATCACTAGATAAATGGATTCCCTTTTCCGGTAATAAAACACACATGTCTCTACTTATTTTGAGTACGGACGGCTTTTAGAGATCAAGGATAAACGCCTTCTTGTATTTTATCATTTTACAACAAAAAAATACAAAGCTACCACTTTGCTATTCTTTCTAACACAAGTTATGATACGTTTTCTTTTGTCTGCGTTCGCTCTAGAACTTTTAGAAATATGATCTAATAAAAGTTTGAAATCAGTTTTATTTCACAACTCTCCGCGTTATTACAAGCACAATCCTTCTTGCACAGCCTGTATTCAAGTGTACATTAATAATATGTTCGGATTTTACATTAAAATAGAAAATATTCCCGTTGGACATTATTAAATAGAAAATTTAGCTATCGTTTTGTTATATTTGAGACGTGTTCACAATTCTGGCACTCTTAATACACTAAATCTTTTTCCAAAGAATATTAAACATACTATTTTCAATAAAAAGAATGGTTTATATAAGAGGGATTAATGATACAGAAAGTAGCTTCGTTACGTATTTCCGATTCTATACAACTTTAGGATTGACGATAGAACTTAATATAAAAACGAATATTGCAATAACTTCAGAAAATTGACACTTAAAATTTAGGACTAAAGGAAAAATAGGTTTCCGAGTTCCAATCTCGTACTGTCAATCGCAGCGAGACGATCCTCGACCAGATGGAGTAGGGATGTGCACAATTTTGGAGTTAACCAAATACGCATGGTGCCAGGTTGGAACTCAATATTGTATTCCTTAACATGTATTTACAGTTTAACAAGACAAGTCATTATTCGGATTTATCGTAACACAAGTTTGTGGTCCAAAAGTTTTTTGTAGGAACTACGACTCAACAAAAGAAAATTAAAATTGAATTAAAAATCTGCTTTGTAAAAAGTATATTTAGTATATGATGTATATCCACATATTTAAACAGAGAGAATACCATAAAAAGTTTATCTGTTCAATTTGTTAGATATTTTAATTTAACGACTGCCAGATTTCAAATATACTTGTTACATACTACACGGGATCATCGGCATAGCCATGTTGGACACAAAATTATAACGAAATTTGCATCACAGCTAAGGCAGGAAAATTGTTTGAAATAAATATGATACCCGCTTTGAAATATTTATACACCGGAAGGTAACCAGGACTGAACCTTTAAGAGATTTAAAATTTATGGGAAATTTATGCTACATTTTCTGTTTAACATTATCTCGTCATTCATCTTGAAATTGGTTTAAACATGTTATAACCAAACATGTTTTTATCTTTCCGAATTATACGCTACCGGAATCTCTTAAATGCCTTTAATAATTAAATAACTCCGTTGTTAATTCATAACATAATCCTACTGATACCACGCATTTACATATTCCAGATTAACTACGAATGCGAATAAAGTAAATATTCATTCTCATATTTTGAGATGGAATATGGCAGATGCTTATAATTTATCGCGATCCCGAGAATTAATATAAATATTTACGTAAATTTGTGATAACAAATATTTTCTTCCAGGAAGAAATTTACATTTATCTCAATGAGATATTAATGAAACTTATAAATAGGTAACTAAAAAGTCTATAATAATTAAAGAAAACAAGAACAGTTCTGTAACCAGACAGTATGACTTAATAAACCTAAGTTATTCGAATTTTACACGACGTTTAGAGTAATTTGATAGATGAGTAACTTGGATGCCAGAAAGCCAATAACGAAAAATAAACAACAATATCATATAAAAATTATTATTTACTATTATATTCTTGTTTTTGTCTAGACAATACATATTTTTTAAAAAATATATGTATTTGCTTGTCTCTTAGAATAACTAATGGTAAAAAAAGCATATTTACGACTGTTAAATCTTATCAATTCAAAGTTGTTAGGCATGTATGGATACTAATTCTCTCACTATCTCAAAACCACCCAAACGACAATATAAAACTCAGACCGTTCAAAAGATTACTCTGAAATAAATTAGAAAAAACGCGGTACATACTAATTGTAAAAGCTTTCATGTAAAGTAAAATATATATCCCCGAACGAAATCAGAGTCCGGCATTAGCATAGGAATGTCTTATAATGCCCGATAAACAAATACTGATGGCTTGGCGAATATAAAGTGGATTGCTTTTATTTGAAAGTAAAGCCTTCTTTGTATGTGAGCTTACTACATATTTATATAACGAAAATTATTTTGCAGTCACTGAAAGTAAGATTAACAATTTATAAGGAAAATGCCACAAGTCTTAAGAGCGTGTTAATTATTATGAATCTCATTAATATTTCCATCTAGATAATGATGCTATTTAATTTTTATTCTACGAAATATCTAGATAAGTGAGCTAAATAAGTTTAATTACAAATTGACAGATGCACTTGAGATTTTGTTCAGGTGCTATTTATGCAAAAAGTAAATCCACAAGTATTGTAAAAACTTTACACATCAGTTTAATGTTCCGTAGCAAAATTTGTAATGATAAATATTAAATGGAGCATTGGGGATCAAAAGTCTTATTCGGAAACCTATTTCCCGTTTGCGGTGTACTAAGGCGGAAAACTAAAATTACAGCGACGCGACATCGAACTCTCTTTAATCGCTCGAATGCTTACAGGCAATATTGAAAAAGTGTACCACAATATGTCGCAAAGGAAATATCTAAAAATGTTGAAGGCGCAAGTACATATTATTATAAAGGTAAACATAGAATTACATCAATGTTTCGGTTTTAATAACGACGCATGTTTTGTATGTACAGACAAGTGTACATTTAGCGTAGATCTCAACGATAGATAGCCGAGCGAAATATTACTGCACAATTTTAGTTCTAAAACAGTTATTTTTTACATAAATAAGTAATTTTATTATTGAGGCATGAGATGTTCAATTTCATTACGTTAGCTCAGTTATTTCAGTAACTACAGCATCATTCAATTTGGAATGCACTAATGTCTGCGTATTATTGTTTGGCGGCAGAAATAGACGCTGCGGTGGTACCTACCTAGATGATACGAGAACAGAAACCTACTCCAGTAGAGAACTATAACATAGATTGATTTTTATAGTGACAGTGTATAACTAAAAGTAAGGTTCAAAATGTTGTGTTTAATTGACCAAGCCAAAATGTAAAACAAAATTGTAGAAGTAATAAATACTTTATGCTAAATTATTAAACAATTTATTATCCCTTGCTGTCGATAGGCTTTATTATAAAGTAAATCGAAGGAAGCTACATTCACAGCAATATTCATTTAATAATATATTACAATAGTACGCTGTGAGAAACTCAACAAAACTGCAAAACATATATCATGCAAAATAATTGTCTCTACATCTAAAATTCAGTGCATCAAGATGCGAAGAAGATGCCAACGAATAATTTTGCCTCTATTTCTTGGTTTTCCGTCAACAAATGTACTTTAAATTCAATTGTAGGTAATATTTCTTCTCTGCAACTAATGCTTTCAGTATACATGCATTTTAGCATTTTACTCAAACGAAATATACATTTTTATCCACAATTTAAAAGCAATTTCAAGAGAAATTAATAGATGCAAAATCAATCGTTAGCTACTTTACTCATGGGTTTTAAAAATAGTTAAATATTTTTATAAGACAAACTTCGAGAAAATTACCTATTAAAAAGAGTTGGTAAACTTGCACAGGTTCAAACGTTTCGATCATTATTTGACCGTGTAAACAAACGACCATATACTGTGTCGTATTTGCTCGGTACTTGGATACCTATTCCACGGGTAGAGCACATAAATTACCACTAGATCCGTTACCCCGCCCAGGATCCATCCATAAACGTATTTTATTTGGATTTTAGAAAGCCCTCCCCGCTGTCACGATGATAGAACTTTACAAATCAGACTTAAATACAGATCTTGGTCTTCATCCGTAACTGTACAAATAATAACTAATTAGATTTTCATTTGCTTAATTTAATAAGAACCTCTACTAAATAAATTCAACGAGAACTGCAAGGTTATATTTATGTTTAAGCAGTAAATATGCGACGGTATATGTAAACAAGGTCAAAGAAATTTTAGCATAAAAGTTGTTCCCTAAGTCAACTATCCTGAGCAATATAATAAGATCATATAGTAGTTCATAAAAATGAATGGTGCTTTCAAACGCAGACATAAAGTAAAAAGCATTATAGTAGCTATTAAATGAATCATCACATTTTTAGTTATAATAAAAGCGGGGATACAAACTAATGCTATTAGATATTATATTCTAACCGCGGTTTAACCTTGTGAAACACTTCTCTCTTTAACCCAATATACCCTTTCTGAATGACATCTTATTTTCGGATTGCTCTGGTGTGGTATCTAGCTGCTTAGGCAACATTTATAGACAATAGCCTGTTCAGGATGTTCATCACCACCGCTTTCAATATCCTCACCGCTATTTTACGGTGTGTCGTAAAAGGCGATTAGGGGGAGAAGAATTCCAGGACAAAAAGTTTCTATATTACCACGGCCCTTCTTTTACCTATGTTTAGTAATGGACATGAAAAGGTTGAAATTACAAAGAGGATGATGATGAACCTAAAAAAAAATCAAGGGAGATGCTAACAAGAAGGTATATAAAAAAATATCATTGGGAATAATAGATATTTTATTAGAATTTATATGACATGGGTATAAATGAAACGATGAAATGAATTCATCATCATCTTGACGAACAATAAACCATACTATTTTTCAATCTAACAAGATTGAATGTAAAGTTTTATACATTAAAATATTTCATCATTCGACATTTCGATTCTTGTGCTTTTGTACAATTTTCCTTCAGAGATACAATCAAACAAATTCTATCAGCTGAAAATTCTTCTAGTAACAATTCTTTATGAGTTCGATATTGCCTTACATCTGTTCTTTGCGAAATGAAATCGGAAACGTTTTTAATATTACAAATTTCTTACAACAAACAATCTACGCCTTGTAACGGGTTTTTTTTTCTTTAAATAATATAATATAATGTTAGTTTCCGATTTGTGTTATTTATCCAATTCAAATAAATTTTATTATCATATGTTAGGCCATTTATCACGTCACAGAACGCGCAAACGTTATAAGCATGTGAAGCAACTTTTTGGATTGGTGTTATAAATAAGCTGTCTCAAGAGAGCTTTTAAATATTTTCCTTAATTTGTCACACTATAGGTGTGTGTTAAAATCTATTAATAGGTAGGGCAACTGCTTTTTGTGAACTTTACTGCATACTGCGTTAGTCAACTCGTATGCAAAGCGGTAGGAGTACGGTAATCTCCCCCATGCTTTTTATCTATATGAATAGTTGCAATATCAAATAAATCATTTTTCATCGGAACATTTTCATTAATAAAATTACACTAACACAATTTTTACACATCGGAAATTATTCCACTGCATTAACATAAGCTTGTGTAATATTTTATTGGTTGAGCTGGATGACCGCCAAATGCTAATATGTGCCGGAATAGCTTAAGTCTAATTAATGCAAAGCCGGCAACAAACGATTTACGTTTCGGATGTAACGTACAAGCACTAAAAAAACTTATATGAAAGTCAAACGAGAATCTGTTTTTGTCACAATTAAAATAAATTTGTTGTCAGATGAAAAATAAGTACTACAAAGCATCGATGCCTTGTAGTATGCCTCCAACCTGGCAAGACAGTGTGTTGAGAAATACAAGAGACTTATGTCTAGCAGTTGACATCGGTTGATATGATTATGATTAATACCTTCCACAGTGCTCAGAGAACCGTCTTGTAAATAAAAATTGTTGGTTCCAACTTCCTATAAAGTTGACATGTTATTATATCTTGTATTTAATATGTGATCGGATATTTATCTTAAGAGTGTGGTAAATATAATAAATAATAGAAAAATGTTGTGAATATTTATAAGCATTTTGAAATGTAGTCGATCGTTTGATTTCTTGAGTAATTTCATGAATTATGACAAGTCATGTGTTAAAAATCCATACATTATTTAATTTAATTCCTAACGCATAATAGCTAATTAATATTTCTTGCTTAGTAATATTTAAAAAATATTACGAGATGCATTGACAACCATGAAAGAAAATTGAGAACAAAAATCTTCAGTCTATTCACGTCAATGCACGTGACTGAACATAACACAAGATAAACATCAAGGTCAAAATCAAAGCTAAAAACACTAAAAGTTTTCTTTAATTCCAAAATAAGATTTTTGTTTAAATAAAAATATATCCAATATGTGAAAGAAATACAGATAATATATTTTTGATACTTGTGTTAATTTAAGTGCATTCTAAAGGCTAATGAAATGTTTTTCTCTTATTAACATTTAAATAAATTATGACACACATTAGAGCGACATAATTATACACAAACACCAATACAACATGTTTTACATAATAAGTAAACGGCATTAAATCAAACGATACGTAGTGACCTACGCATTAAAGTATTTTCACTTTTCAACTCTCGCATATTTCTACTAAAATAAAATTTGAGTTTAGATGTTCAATAATATAATACTTGTTACAAAGAAAAACTAAAATACCACGTGAGTCTTCAATATTATACTCTAATATCGGGGTTAAGTGTCGTTGGCACGGTCAACTACTGTATGTATGTACGTAGCTTAAGTATAGCGAGTATGTGACGTCATCGCGGTTAGAACTTGAGTATCCCAAGTTTTCCCAAGACAAATTAAGAACTTCTAACTTCTAAATTACATAAGCTATCTGATCTACGCCGACTTTAATACGCGATTCTACTAGGACTGCTGATATATTTGGTTAGTGATATAATGATTATCAGATAGCCATTTTTAATAACTTACTAAATTAAATTATAGAACCTTTGTGGTAGTAACAAACATAATATTGCTTTAGATATATATACAACAAAGCAAGTTGTTAATGCGCTACGAAAGGTGGTGTTTACCGCCTTAACTCATCTTAAACTTAGCCATCCAATTCGACCAAGTTTTCTTAATTAAAACACCGCACTTTAATTAAGAGTTGCTTACCAAATATTTCCGTATTTGATCTTTCCGTCTATTGGTCTGCTGTTTGCTTAATATATTTCTTAGTTAATACGTTTGAAAAATATAACTTTTAAATATTTGTTCTTGAAAAAACCTTTTTCTTTATTTACGTATGTATTATTAATAAGTGTTATACAACTATGAATTTTGTGGTCTTTTCAAAATGGGCTGTTTTACAAAAAAAAAATTTATTCGATTTCTTGAAATTAACTACAATAATATAGTTAATAGAAGAAACATTAAAAGTTTCATTTCATTACTTGTTAAAGTATTATACATGATTTTGCAAAGTTACCTCACCACAGGGAATCGTTTTCTGGTATAAATGTATTTATTTTTAATCTACTTTGCCAAAATATATATCACAGAAAATTAAAAAAAAACGACTTTATTGGTAATCGAAATAAGACGGTTTTATTGGTTTTAGTATGTTTTATATGGTTATGCATTTAATATACTGGCTTTTCCTGTTTCATCCCCGAATTCTACATACCACAAATTTGTTGTTTGTTAATTACACTCTGTTCCACGGGATAATTAAACTGTCTCTTCAGTAACCTAGTATTAACAATATATGACCAATTATTAGATTTATTGTTTGGCGACCGTAACATTTCGTGTCTAGGAGACAATCTTTTAATACAATGAACACTTGTATTACAAAACGTTTTCTTATAAACGATTTATTCTTAACCATAAAGGTTGAGGGTCGGTGAAGTAAACCCAATTACAGTTTATTCTCTTTTACATTGATAGGATGACTGAAACACGTGTCCTGTCTCCTTGGCGCACAAAATATATTATTGATACTTTCTAGCGAACGAAATTAAAAATAATAATACCGATTAATGTCAAATTGCTTTTCACCGATAAAAAAGATAGAGTACACATGTTTTGTAGTTTATAAATATATGATCTCGAAAATGATTTAAAGAGTAGTCGAAGTTGTTGATGAATTTACGTCGCAGAGCCTTAAAATTAGTTGCGTTAGTAATATAAATCTCTTAAAAGTTTGTTTTTTAGTATCCATTTGTAATCGGCTGTCTTTTTAATGAAATGTATTATCATGAAGGCATATAGATTATGTATAAACCGGCATAAGCGTTTAATTTAATACACACGGTACTTACGTTCAACTCTTGGGTGTTTTCGGGTTTTGGATGTTGATAATGAAAGCTTTGCACGTCGTGCTAAGGTCGGGGTTCGAGGTACACGCGTGTACGCCTCGGCACTTAACCGCTGAAAGTATCCTCTGTTACCAAAAACGGATATAGCATAAAATTATATGTATTCTCTTTATATTCTGTATTTATGCTAGATAATACTTTTAATATTACAATATATTTAAAATATATTTGTTCTTAATGTTACGTCAACCGCAAAGCAAAATATAGCTCTCCACTCAGTCGAACTTTCTTGTCTACGTCTTAGTCGTTCAACTTCGTTAGATTTTGCTTGATAAATTTACCTCTGTGGATTCATTCTATCCGCTACTCTGAAATCGAATACGTCGAATATCGATCCTTCTTCTAAATGTTCACAAACACAATATTGGTTGAGGAGTTTTAAAGAAGCAACATATTAATCTATCGATTCACGTTGTTATAAACATTTTGATACCTTTGGAGTTTTCATCATTTTTTACTTAATTGTGTTCAGGTGGTATTTATCAATAAACTGATTTTCATATACGCTGCCTACTTGTGATCGAGATTCTTTTAAAAATAACTGGACCTAGGGACATATATCACTTTTGCCTGACATCTGCCCGAGCCGTGAATGCTTCTGCTAAATTCAGTTCTATTGTGCTCGTTCCACGTTTAATAACTTATTTATTTAGAGCAACTAGCACTATCTAAAATTACGTTTTAAATAATAATTTTGAGCTGTTCACGTAGCTAGACATCGATAAAAATAGACCATATACGAAAGACAATAAATACGGAATGGACCATAGGAAAAAAAACAGAACAAAGATGAAAGATTATAAAATTGTAAACAGGTTTTTAATATATCACAAAATAAAATATATCCTTAAAATACTAGAGAGTACGTATATTAAAAGGATAATAAAAATCGGTAAAAAAACTTTTAAGTTAAACGGTTTTCTTTATGTGCACTGAAAACTACAAAATAAATAAATGAAAAAATAAAAAAACAATTAATAAATAATAAAAACGTGGGGCCCATTAACTATTTCTGTATTACTTTCTACTATACTAAGTGTGGATTGCATTGACTTATTATAATCGTCATCATCATCATCCTACAGTTCGAAATTCTAAAAAAAATTATGAATCATGGAAATGTACGCACGTATTCTTTTCAAAGTATGTACACCGACGTACTTGAAGTAAGTGTACGTCTCTACAAACGGGTTCTGCTTCTGTTCACGTAAATAGACAAAGGATAAAAGGAACTTTTGTAGTTCGTCCTTAAAAAGTTGCGTGATTAAAAATAAGAGGGTAAATAACTTTTAACGGAGTACACTGTTGTAGAATGAGCGACAAAAGAATTGTATAGCTAGTTGCTCACTAAGGGTAAGTTTAAGTAGAATTTTTAAGTAATGAATGTTTGAACATGTGTGCTATTGTAATAACCAAGAATTAAACTTACTGATGTTGTCTATTGATTTCTATTGAAAACTGTATTCTCAGCAACCCGATTTAATATATAATTAAATTAATTAAAGAAAAAGAAAACGGTTTTGGTTACCGCCCTCTTTGAATGACTGCTATATCACAATCAATGATGAATTGAACTACTAAAGTTGAATGTCGAAATTGAAAAGTAACTTTTTAAATAATCATTTGAACATTCATTTGATACAATATCCTCTTCTAAAATTGTCAAAATAAAACTTTATCTAGAAGTTATGTTTAATTTTGTTCTATAAATACTTTTAAATGTTTCTTTATGCTATCAAACCTGCCTCATGATCGTCGCCTCAATCTTTTCCCTCAGTTTTTTCACTAGCTACAGCTCCCTTCAAAACGGAGTAACTTTTTAAAAATAAATGTTCTTACTAACAAAAAAAGGTCATTAAAATATCCACTTTCTCTAAACGTAACAAAAAGATACACGTTCTAGTTGTCGGTATTTTTTATTATAAACAAAAAGGTTCATATTTTTTTAAAAGTACTGAAAAAAATTAGTTCTTAAACGGTAAACTGTTAATAATGAATAAAACGCATTGTAACTTAGAAACTTTCTTGGTAGATTTTTTCCATCACTTTGTACTCATTACGGTACCCTATTTCAATATCGCCTGTAGCCATTCGGGCGATTAAAGGGAAGTTTAATGTAGCGTCTCTGTAATTTTGGTTTTCCGGCTTAGTACACCGCAAACGTGTAATAGCTCCTTGATAAGAAGATTCTTGGGTGCAAAAAGTACTTTCTTTTATATCACAATCAATGATGAATTGAACTACTAAAGTTGAATGTCGAAATTGAAAAGTAACTTTTTAAAAATAAATGTTCTTACTAACAAAAAAAGGTCATTAAAATATCCACTTTCTCTAAACGTAACAAAAAGATACACGTTCTAGTTGTCGGTATTTTTTATTATAAATAAAAAGTTGCGTGATTAAAAATAAGAGGGTAAATAACTTTTAACGGAGTACACTGTTGTAGAATGAGCGACAAAAGAATTGTATAGCTAGTTGCTCACTAAGGGTAAGTTTAAGTAGAATTTTTAAGTAATGAATGTTTGAACATGTGTGCTATTGTAATAACCAAGAATTAAACTTACTGATGTTGTCTATTGATTTCTATTGAAAACTGTATTCTCAGCAACCCGATTTAATATATAATTAAATTAATTAAAGAAAAAGAAAACGGTTTTGGTTACCGCCCTCTTTGAATGACTGCTATATCACAATCAATGATGAATTGAACTACTAAAGTTGAATGTCGAAATTGAAAAGTAACTTTTTAAATAATCATTTGAACATTCATTTGATACAATATCCTCTTCTAAAATTGTCAAAATAAAACTTTATCTAGAAGTTATGTTTAATTTTGTTCTATAAATACTTTTAAATGTTTCTTTATGCTATCAAACCTGCCTCATGATCGTCGCCTCAATCTTTTCCCTCAGTTTTTTCACTAGCTACAGCTCCCTTCAAAACGGTGTAACTTTTTAAAAATAAATGTTCTTACTAACAAAAAAAGGTCATTAAAATATCCACTTTCTCTAAACGTAACAAAAAGATACACGTTCTAGTTGTCGGTATTTTTTATTATAAATAAAAAGGTTCATATTTTTTTAATAGTACTGAAAAAAATTAGTTCTTAAACGGTAAACTGTTAATAATGAATAAAACGCATTGTAACTTAGAAACTTTCTTGGTAGATTTTTTCCATCACTTTGTACTCATTACGGTACCCTATTTCAATATCGCCTGTAGCCATTCGGGCGATTAAAGGGAAGTTTAATGTAGCGTCTCTGTAATTTTGGTTTTCCGGCTTAGTACACCGCAAACGTGTAATAGCTCCTTGATAAGAAGATTCTTGGGTGCAAAAAGTACTTTCTTTTATATCACAATTTACATTAGAAGTTTGTTAATAAATAACTTGTAGCAAAACAAGCCGCTAAGTTAATCAAGTTTTAACAATAGAAAGTAATGATCCCTTAATTCCAAAGACTTTAATTTTTCTTTTAATTGTCTAAGTTGATTAACTTCATTATTAATTTGCTTAGTATTACATTTTGTTTTCATGTAGTAATACCTCATTGCTATAGGTTCAACAATGATATGTATAATATTTTATTTAAACGTTAAATTTACTATTTTTCAAACACATTATGACTACAAGTGTAAATATGTTAAATATTATTTTTTTAAAAGACATTAGTTTTCTCTTTAAAACTTGGCGTTTGACCTCTTTTAAGATAAATAGACTTTTATAATAATGCATTTTCAATGAACCTTTTTCTAACGACACAACAATACTTAATTAGTGATGCTAAGTGACAATGAGGTTGTGGATAGTGAAGAGTGTTCTCATAGAATACATTCGTTCTAATATGTTATCAGCAGAACCACGGCAATACTGAAATTTCGCAAGATTTGCAATACGAAATTCGAAACCCTACGTCTCTTTCCAAAAGTAGTCGCTTTGAACCTGGGGCCACCGAGACAGTCAAGTTTGTATGATGGTTTATACATATTTATAATAAACGATTGAAGAATTTTTTCGTTATATAACAGACGATCAGTATTTTTTTTTACCGCTTGTAGCAATTTCTCTGCGAGTGTGCATTTTAATTTTTAAATGGAAAACATGGAAATTCTCACTAATTTCGTTAACACGAGAGCTTTTTCTAATTAGAACGAGCTGCCGTTATAGCAATCTATTCGAGATGTTTTGAAATAATATTTTAACAGAGGGGCCGTCGCAGTGAATAAATGCTCGCTTAACTACCGCAGGGGTAAGTTAACGTGTATGTTTAATTCCCGGGCGAATCATAAATTTGTATTATCCACAGGTATTTGCTTTGAGCATAGGTATTTCTCATATCCGTGAATTATGTATATAAACTACTTATGATAAAGTGAGTGGTCTTAAGACAAATGTATAACAAAGAAAATAAACACGTACATCCATATATCAAAACTAAGATTAAGAAGTCGATCTTGTTAGACAAAAACTTCTGTTATAACAAAGATGAATATGTTTGGAATTGTTATTTGCTTCCATTATTTACGTTTAACAGTTTCCATAGTTTATGCTTAAATAAAGCCATACTCAATTACTTCTGTATACTATATTAAAAAGCAATGTTTTTAAACACAAGTAACTTAAAACAGCGAAATAACTACGAGCTCCAACTTATTAAAATTGCAGTCTTTAATATTCATTCATACATATATTCCTAATTATATAAAGAGGAAGATGTAAGACATGAAACAAAAAGTAATGAAATATCTACAGAAGGTCTGTAAGTTAGTAGCTGGCTACATGCCACATTTCGTTATATAAGCAGAAGATCAAAATCACTAATTTTCTAGTAACGTAGAACGAAATACAGTAGGAAGTAATTAACTGTTTCATTATTGAACTCATTCAATAGCCTTAGTTTTTTTTTGTAAAGTATTTTGGTTTTACTCTATTATTGTCGTATATAGTTGTCGATTTATAATACAGAAATTGAATGGGATAGAGCAGAACTGCAAGCTAATCTAAAAACTGAAGACGAGCAAGTTTGCGTAAAGCTAATAAAACATCGTACACCATTGTAATCAACGGAAGTAGATCTAAATTAATAAGTTTTCCGATGTGCACGAAGTCTAGAAATTTTACAAAATTTGCGTATGTTATTTTACTATAAATTCATTAGATGATCGTAATGTAAACTATATAATTTCATAGCGTTGAAGTTAACATGTTTCTTTCTATATGGCAAAGCGGTGCAACTAGTAGGATGTTCATCTGATGGAGCGTTAGAAGGTTTGCACTAGACCACATTACGTTCAATGCCTTGGGGCAATAAGTCTCAATATCCCAGTACTTTAGATACGGCTCCCTTTGAACTTAATATTAATAACTGATCTGTTTCCTAATGGAGCAATGGTGGGAGTTCATATGAATATAGAAACAATTATTATTGATAACCAAATCAGATTGCGTTCCATACACACGTAAATAATTCTACAAATGTACCTTAGTGCAGGATACAACATTTAATAACTAGCAGCTTAAGCTAATTTTATCCTTTTCACCAACAATTATAGTTATTTAAATGTTTTAAAGCTTAATTATAAAGCAATGTTCCGTAAGTACAACTAGGTTCGTGTATTTTTTTTTAAATTTTCATTTTCCTTTTGTTGACGCAGTTCACAATACGAGGCATGTCTCCGCGACTGACGTTATCATTCACGTTTCCTTTTCCCGTAGGCTCGTAGGAGAATAAAACTAAGATAACAACAGAGGAAAAACGGAAATGTTCTATTTTGCAGACAGGCAAACAAAGTGTACCAACATATCTTGCGTATTCAACTAATCACAAATCTTATATAATTTCTAAAGTAATTAAATACAGTGACAAAGCGGAAAATGTAAATTAATACTCATTTATTGGATTAGTATTTTATAGACTATAAATAAATATTGCGGTCTATAACTTCTTTATGTCCTTAAGTAACTTAAAATTATTTTATTCAACAAAACGATAAGACATGACAATGATGTGTTACTTAAGATCTTTCCTCTGCACCACATTATTATCATGTACATTAAAAGCTCTTTGCTTATTAAAGATGTAAATAAAAACATCCAAATACTAATTAAACTCACAACCAATTTAAACTGTATACTTAGTATGTATTCTCGTATAATAAGGTGTAATTTCGTAATTATATAAGTTATAATTTCGGATCCACAAAAACAGTTTCCGCCGTTTTGTTCTTGAATGTTCTCCAATCTTGGCGATGATATATTTTCTAAGTAAAATAACTTTGAATTATCAAAGCAACACATAGGTGAAGAACAAGTTTTATTTACACATAAATTTACAACAGTGAGAGGCCAGTTTACTGAACCACCGGTTTTGATTTCAGTTACTAGATGTTAGTTCAAAGATGTATTGATATAGACGAGGCTTAGTTTCACCATTTAGAGAATAACTAAGAGGTATACACAAAATTATAACGATGAGTTACCTCTGCGTCGATTTAGAAAATATACAAAGAAAAGAATAAACTGCCAACTCAGCATTCTCTTGTCAAAATAAAAGAATCATCTTATTCAGATTTGGGGAACGATTTGCGAAACTTAAGTTGGTAAGTATAAATCCTCCCTTCGGCTGTTATCGTAAACTTCGAGTGTTTTTTTTTATTTTAGCTTTACATTATTTGAAGCGCTTAATGGAGAAACTGGAACTGAAAAGAATTATTCCACTTACACAGATTATTTTTTACCTACTGTACTGAGGCAAGTCATTTCGTCTGTTATGATGAGTGTCATTATACCATTAATTACATTAACTACGACTCCATTCATAGATATAAAATTTATCTAAGTATTATCGGCTTAGTTAAATGTTTAAACGATTATAAATTCAATTAGGTTTGGCTTACGCAGTTTTGGTAATATGAAAATTATCTAGTTAACCTTTTACTGAAACAAATAATCTAAAAATTCACGAGCAACGTGCAAACATAACTTGAAAGGCTTTATTAACACTTAGGCGTTCGTTCTGTACCCTTATCACGCTCGGAAATTCGCAATTAACTTAACCCTTACAAGAAAAAAAAATATGAACGCTTATGTAACTTGACTCATAATTAGGTCAGTTATAAATGTATTAGCATAGTAAATTCGTGTAATTTTGCTTTACACATTTATTAAATAGTAACATATTACGGGAACCATATTTGTACTATATTATTTTAATAAAGTTGACTGTTAAACAGTAAGATAGTTATAATTTATTTGAAAATTTTCCAGATAGTTAATGTTATATTATTAAAACAGCTTCCATTACCCAACGACTAACCGCTTACCTTACATCGCGGTGGTTCTTGGTTTGATTTTGTGTCCAAAAAAAAATGTGTGGTTTAATAATACGTTTTTAATTCGAATATACTTCGATTAATACCATTCCCACAGTATCATTCTGCCGCCATTATATAATAGTACTTCTGTATTCCTTTCATGTAAAAGTTCAAGTGTTACGGGCGAGAAAGCTTCAACATCTTCAGCCCTTTTGTCTGTTTAGATCACGAACATCGAGGTCAAGTGTTGGTCCAGTGTGATTGTATATATAATGGAATATATTTACAGCGGATTATATACTTTAATATTATCATGTGCTGTGATAGCTGGTGATGGTGAAAAACATCTTGAGAACCTATATAGGTCCAAGAAAGGGCAGCTTTCGTGGATATGTGACATCTATCAACCCAAAGCATTAGCATGGCCGATAAATGACTCTGATTCTTTGAAATGGCCGATTTATTTATTTATATGTTTTTTTGACATACATTGTCCACAATTCTTTTGTCCCTTTCTTATAAATTTGGTATAGAATGTACCATTTGTGTGCTGTCATAGCCGTATCAAGTCTCACACAGATACGTTTTCGCAGCCAGCATTAAGTGAGTGCCATTTATATCATCCAACATAAAGAGGATTAATTTGTGGAAGTAATCAAAGCTTTTGTAAGAGAAAATTAATTTCATTCTTTCCTCGACGTTACCCGCTTATTTATTAAACTTATCAAAACCAGAGCAACCGTCATTTACTGAAATTATCATCAAAGGATACAATGAACAGAGTGTACGAGTTTTTGACTAAATAAATTCAGTATTATGTAATTTATTGAAATAATTTCTAACTGACGGTTATGAATATTTTAAAAAAAATTTCATCATTACCATTAAAGGTAAATTTTTTTCAATTAAAAAAAAAAACCAATCGATATAAAAATTAATCTGGACTACAAAATATTTGCTTTGTCATGACTGGCAAACGATTGTTACTTAATGCGGAGATTGATTTTTTTGCTGTCTTACTTAATTGATGAATTAGCTGACGCAGCAAGATTTATTATTCGAAGAGCCCAATTTTAAAACAAGATTTTGTTTTGAATGAATCTCACATTTTATCAGTTTAGCAAAACTTACTTAAGACCATCTTACCATTGTTTTTATTAATTGAAACTTATTTCTTTAAAAGTAACATATGTATGAACTCTTTATTAATGTTTGGGCTTCATTATTGTTCAAGCGTAAATAATAATATATAACCTTATTAATAAGATAGTTAATTAATTACATGTTTTATCATGATTAGAGACATGCTTGATTAATATTATAATAATTTCACACTAGTTTGTATGTACGTATATAGCTATATGTATGTGAATGTTTGTGTAATACATAAACACTTACGTGTACTTACACTCCAACGTCGTTACCCTTGGATATTGAAATTATATCATCGCTTCACTGAATTTTTCTATAATCCGCCAATTGCCTTTGGATGATATTGATATGGAAAGGGTTACGCCGAACGTATAAAGATGAAAATATATCGTCAGGAATAGAAATGCAATTCGCAAAAGCAATTCGTTTTTCGATTGTCTTAAATTGTTATTTATTTGAATGTAAAGAAACAAACCCTTTTTTTTCAATTCTTAGAGAATGAATGAAACTGAAGAATGAAATAATAAATTCGTAAAGTACATAACGCGTGATACAAAGTTTAAGAACATTCAGAATGTTGAAGTTTAAAGATGTGTTTATTTTAAAAAAATATTCTCAAGTCACAGTCATAATTAGCACTAAATAATAGAATAAAGGAACATTTCCGCATTTCGGTCATTATTTTTACATATCTCGGCGCCGACGAGTCGCCTTAATCTACTGTCAGGCTTTTGTTACAAATTGATTGCGATGAGGTCACGTCGCCAGCTTCAGTGGCAACACCAAAATAATTTGATTGATTCGATCTGATGTCTTATTGAAAAATCTATAAGACATTACGATAAATAAACAATGAACGTCAGGAATTCCTGAAATTTCTTATAGAATGAGATATTTGTAAACTTAAGCTTGTCGTTAAAGTTATTAGTTTCTTTATATTTTGCTTATAATGTACTAAACAGACTTTTATTCAAAAGCTTTATTACTTCACTATCAAAGCTATTTATCCAAAATCTTTTATTAGAAAGGTTTACCAAATTTTTAAAGAACTGTGTATTAATGTGCTATTAGTACTTTTCTAAGTAACATTATATGTTACTATTACTTCCGATTCGCCCGTATTGACTTGTTTGGTAGTAGTTGGACATTTAAATCACTATTAGGGGTGAAGAAGGAACGACATGGAGCCGAAATTGAAATTTATTACAAAGCAATATTGTTCGTTACGAGAGAAATTCTGACTATTTCCAGAAGTTAAGTAATATGAGCTTTCACATTGAATATGCTTTTAATCCTAATCGCAATGTATTATTTACTTGATTTGATTTTTTCCTAATAAAGTACAGCTTCCACATTTCGCATGAGCCCAGAATCGTTAAAAAATATTACGATAATTCGCTAAATAATATGATATTTCAACAAAATAATATGCAATTTATTCATTATAATTAAGCTACAAACAGATGCTACAATCGCTTACAGTTGTAATCAATCATGAGTATAACTTATCATCACATCTGTCACGACAGTATGGTAACCAAATTGTTTGAAATATTAGACCGATTTTAGTTACTTATATCTTCTCTAGTTCTAGTTAAACGACGATTTATCCATTCATTACGCCTTTTTTGGAAAGTAAGGAGAAATCTTTAGTAATAAAATTAGCGATAAAACAACCAAGACGTCAACGTGTTGGTAAGTTATATGACTATCCTTAATATTGTGGTAAAAGATGATAGGCACTGCATCATCATTGATATGAGATACATGATAAAAAAAATCTGAACGTCTTTAGAAAAAACAGTACATAAATAAAAGATGACGATTAATAGATACTAAAAGTAATAAATACTTGTTTTTCAACGTTACGACAGATAAGTTACTTTACTATTTGATTACTTTATATAACATTGTATAATTAAAATAAATTACCTAATAAATAGTTTCATTGAAAAAAAAAAAAAAAATCCTGTACACTAATAGAATAGATAAAAGGCGCTACCTTTGGTAGAAGACGAAAGTAATTTTATAGTTACATAAAATTTGAATGTCGCAGTGGTAAAGCGGTCTCTAGTTCGATTCCTTGAATTGTGTGTAAAGTTTAATTGCTGTAAGCATTTTTCGAACTCAGAATTTTATAAATCTACATCTGTAATAGTATCGCTGTATTCCGAATGTCATTATATAAAAGCAAGAGAATATTAAGCTAGCACACTTCGTCATCATTAGGTACCATAATCAAAATGAAGTTTTACCAGTCAGCCAGTTTTAGGCAATAATAGATAAAACAAAATTGTCATTTATTAGTTAGTCGAAATATTTATTTTTAATATTTTTTATATATTCATAATCTACTTTCGTGAATGCACTTAAATTTACTTTAGATCAAAACTTTAATTATATTTATTTTAAATCCCAATCAATTCACACCAGTCCTGGATATCGAAGTTATAAATACAAAAGATATACGGTCCCTCAAATTTTGTCCGTCGTCCCATTAGCAAACGTACCCTAGCCCTCAATTGGTTAAGTAATATTAAAACGTTAAAATTTATATAACAAAAAATGTAATTACTTACGTATGTAATGTATGTGAAACGTATGTGAAAACCATTAATTGTATAATATAATAGTTCTTACTTTTCTTTGATATTGAAGTTTGACGTTGTGCCTCTTATTACTTATATTCATAACATACATAGGAAAAGAAGCTTAAAGTATTTTACATTATAGTTATTCTTTGTTGCATTCAATTTATAATATGTTATAACATGGTGAAGATAAAAACTTATTTAGGTTTTAGGTGTAAGCGATGTAATTATTTAAAAGATGTACCATTTAGATTATTTCATTCTGAATATTTAAATGGCACTTGATTAATTACTCGTCTTACGGAAAATACCTCATCTCGAAAAGACAAGTTCTTGTTATAATTTAATTTAAATTTCGGTAACAATCTGGATAATTATAATGATAATTCAATTCAATCCCAACAGAAGTTATTAATTAATGAAGTTCAAATGGTGATGAGCGATCTTTGTAAGTTCGGTCGAAAGAACTGGCAACAGATTGTGCTGAACAAACGCAATTTGCATATTCAGTTTCGGTAAATTTAGACTTTTTTTATTATTTGAATTATGATACTAAAAGCTTAGATATTTCAAAAGAGTATGAGTAGATGTAGAGAGTAGATACTATAAATCATTGATAGGTAACAAGAGTCGAGTCGAAAGGAGAAATTGCATCTTCTCAAGCTTGTTTATAGTAGTCTATCTGCTGATTGATACTACAGCTCTTGATAAATACTGTTTTTTCCTATTTAAAAACTTTGTGGAAACAAATAAAAAACTCAGTAAAAATGCAATAAAGATGAACTCTCTTCGCGTATTCACAGCTAAATTTAGTAAAAGAGTATGTTTTAATGGGCAAGATTAAAATTGAATTACTTTTAGCATATAGTGCTCTGTTGCCGGAGATTGTTTAAATAGGTACCACCCTAGCTATTTCTTCTTCTAAGCAGTAGTGTGCAAAAATTACTGTGTTCATTTTTGATAGTTGTAACAATAGAAATTACTTTATAACCAAACTATTACCAATTAATTAACAATTACTTATATACGTGTAATTGTCGGCATCTTAAATATCAAAGCGACGAGCACAATGTTGTGCATTGCATATCATCTTTACCACCGCCACATTGTTGAGCAACCGTATCACTTACATCGTGTAAACTCCATATTGTCTCATCGCTTCTACGAATAAATATAATGTACATACATGCTAAAACACATTCTTATTTTAAAAATTATCAATGTTATAATTAAAAAAAATATATATTCTCGCAATTACGAATCTGATAAATATTTTCGATGAATTTGTAAATATTTTCAATTAAAATTCAATAAAAAAACAATATCTCTCTTCCATTTCATGAAATAAATAACTGGTGATGACTGCAGGTCCTCTGCCCCTTAATGAACTCTGTATTGATCTCTCGTTAACACGGGCAATCAACGTAATTGAATACGTGTAATTGTTCGGTGCCGCAAAGTTTTCAACGCGTTAATTATTAAATAACTTGGTATACAGACACCAGGGGACCTTGTTAGTACATTTTCCAGTTAAACCTTTAAGCTTTACAATTATGTATTCCAAAAATATAACAAACACTAATATGTATAATAATTTCAAACAGCATCTTCAAAATACATCTTTATTTAAATATTTTAGTTAAAAGAAAATAAATCGATGCCATCCATCCATACCAGGCACTTTTGTTTTTTCCACGAAGTAACCAAAAGAGCTGAATGTTCACCTAATGTTAAGTGATACACTTACTCATAGCAATGTGGTCGTAGTTACGATAATAAAAACTGCACCACGTTCTACTTATCTCATTACCCCAGTAATTTCACTAGCGACAACGCCTTTCAAACCGAAACATAGTAATATATACCACACAACTGTTTGGCAGCAGAAAGAGGTGTGATGGTACCTACCTAGATGATCTCCGGACTTACCATCAGTAGAAATGCATGCTTGAAAAATAAGTTATTTCATACATGTATATTCTCCTCATTAAAATGTCATTTTCGAATTCCGGAGTGATTCCAGATCCGGACATCTATAACAAGTTCATGCACAAAGTATTTTCTTGTACGGTTATTTGTTTCCAACGAGAAGTAAATGTGACCAAAGATCTTATTATCGATATTGCTAGCGGCATTCCATTTCTTAACTTCCAAGTGTTTCAGGTTCTTTTGAAATGTTCAATACTATTGTTCTGCATACCTCTGTTATCAGGTACAGTGTACATGCTTTATTACCCCTTTATACGAATTGCCTTGTATAATAATATTTTATTATTAATGCACATTATTTCATTAGTAACTCTTAGGAACGTTAGATACATAATCTAAAATAATTATTAGTATATCTGCTAACTTTCTTAATGAAATATTAATATTTCTTTTACAGTTAAGAAATATAGAACTTGTATGTCTACCTCGTGAACAGGGGTCAGCAACTCGTAAGTGGCGGGTCACGCGACCCACGACTTGTAAACCTTTTAATAATTTCGAGTGACCCACATTAATTCCCAAAACAACATTGAATTTACTCAAATAAATTATAACGATCTCGCCGACCTAAATCTCTATAATGCTCACATTTTATTTAGTAGATTTTGTCCCTAGGATAAAAAAATATTGGTGTACTCCGAACAAGAAATTTATAAACTATGTTCTTTATTAAACTAGTTTCGTATCCCTGTGATGTATAAAGGAACAAATAATAATAATTCACAAAGTTGTCTAAAGTACATCGTAATAAAGATGTTCTTTCATTCATTTACTACAGGAGACGTTATTGTGACGGAAGCTTTTCAAATCTAAGTTAAAATTACTAACAATAAAAACTTAATAGCCACAGCTCGCATTCTTATTTAAGAAAATAAAGTACTAATTTCACAACTTATAAATTGTTAGCTAGAATGTTCCGAGTTGTACCGTAATGTCGTTATGTGGTGTTCGTAGAAAATATGACGGAAATAACGTCGAAATTTGCAGTGGGTTTTTGCTTTGTTTGATGTGAAATGGAACCTCGACAAATACGGCCTTTCTTTTCGAGTTTCCTCTGTTCTTTGTCAACAAAAGGCCATTATAAGTGTACAAATTGTTTGAATTGCTCTCATTGATAAAGTTGTTACGGTAAGTTGAGGCTTGTTTACGTATTTATTCGCTAATTAATCAGCACCAGTTACATAAACAATTGAGCCATGTTTTTTTACTAATTTCTTCAAACGATTAGTTGCTGTTTAATAAACTGAAAGTAATTGTTTGACGATTGCTTTGAAAAAGTCTTCAAACATTTTATAGAACCTATATTAATACTTTTCTTTCATTACTAAAAATATGTTCCCTAAATTTTTTTCGTTGTCTTTGCTAAATATAAATATTTCTAATGTATTGACGAAAGTTTCTGTAATACCGTTCTTATAAATTTTAAGTACTACATTACATAATATTTAACGAGGGAAATGGTTGCAAAAATAACTCAACATTTTGCAACTTTTTCACGTTAAAGACTTTTGCTTCATTACATTTTCAAGACAATTTATTTGTTTTAATACCCGTAACATAATTAGACATTAAATATTAACGCTACTTTTTAGAACTGTCTGGATAAATAAAGAGAAAAAATTTCCTAATTCTGATTAAACGTTTATTCTTACACTCATCAACATTTGAATCTGTTGTTGTCCAAAACTGAATATTAGTTCTCTATCGATTTTCAATGCAGCCAGTAAAAACAAACATCTAATAATCCCCTGTGAACCTCACCAGGTGGTCAGGGCACCTGGCAAGCAGTCCTCCCATGCTTTATTATACTGAGAGTATTAAAAAAGACCTTGAATTGCAAGGGACGAAGAGAGTGGAAATCTCTCTAGACGAGGCCTTTACCGGAAGACAAGCTGTTCCAACAAAGGAAACCAACTGAATGCCGATAACATATTGCAGATATATTGAATTGTCAAACACTTTGTACACAGTAATAAAGACTTGCTGTTTTTATATTGAAGTTTTAATAGTATTTTTGAAAAGATCTCTTTATTACAGAAATATGAAATGGTGTAACCCGCCAAGACGATCCTAGCTAAAAAAGCAGTCTTACCCGAACTCCACAACGAAACTTTTTTTTATATATATACTGCTATGCGACGAGACGAGCAAGACTTTCACCTAATGGTAAGTGATACGCTTGCCCATGACAACGCGGTGGTAGTTAAGATGGTATACACTGCACCACATTGCGCTCGTCGTTTAGACATAAGGTGTTAAGTCTCGTTACCCCAGTAATTACACTAGCTACAGCTCCTTTCAAACCGGAACACAGTAATGTTTGCACACCACTATTTGGCGGTTGAAATAGAAGCTGCGGTGGTACCCATCCAGACGGTCTCCGGCAACAGAGACCTACCAACTGGTAAACACACCTTTTTCTTATTTTTCAATTTTGTCTCTAGCCTTTTATTTTAACATATTTTTTTTTAAAGAAACATACAGTAATGACTTTTATTAGACTTGAGCACGACGCACTTGTTACAAAAGCGTTCGCGGCGAAAGTACACATCGCTGTAAGCGTTAAAAAAAATAAAATGTTACGGCCTACCACCTCCATTGCTGGCTCTTCACTTCGCGGTTTTTGAACGAGAAGTCAATTAAGCGTCACTTTTTAAAAATGCTGTATGTTTTTCGAAGGCACATCCATTTAAAAGTAAATTTTGTGGATGCTCCAAAAATTTTTAAAAAACAAAGCTACTAACAAAACATTCATATTTTTTAAGTTACGTATTTTACTATAAACGACGCTATAACTTATTTTACGAGCTTGCTTTTAAATCAAAGATGTACTGGAACTTTACGGCCATTGTGGGAGTTATCTAATATATAAAATTCTCTTGTCACAATGTTCGTTCCCTAACTCCTCCGAAACGGCTTTACCGATTCTTATGAAATTTTATATGCATATTCAGTAGGTCTGAGAATCGGTTACTATCTATTTTTCAAACCCCTAAGTGATCAGGGTTGCCCACACCAAAAAATTTTTTTTTATTTTTTGGGAATTTTTTTTCGATTTTATTTTATTATTGTGTGGCATCAAAAATACATATAACCCTAAATTTTTACTTTTCTATCACCAACCCCTGCTTTTTAATAGTCATTTTAATATTTTTGTCTCGCTCGATATCATCAATTGTACATGGCCACGTATCAAACCGCGTGGCTGTAAACTCCAAAAAAAATATTATCACTTGGTAAGTGATCCCCTCCACGTGTGTACCGGTGTCACCTCTCACCAGTACACAGCACGGAGTGGGGATGACAACGAATCTATTTCTCTCAAACATTATGCCTTCTGTCACTCCCTCTACATATATTTGTATTCTCAAGCAACTTTATTATTTATTTATTAATAACTAATGTCATTGAATATAATTTATTATTAATCTATAATACAAATATGTGTCGGTAAGCGCATCACTCTACAACGCCAGGACCAATTTGGCCAATTTGAGAAAAATTCGAATAATCGCCGGGAAGCCCCTAAAAACAGCGCTTTTCTTTTTCCTATACAAACGTTCTCTAACTAAAATGTAGGGTCAATTTGAACTTTATTGCTATTTCATAAAGTTCATATTAAATTACAAGCTTTCACTGCTGTCTAAGCAATGTAGGTGCGTTGGTAACGCTAAAGAGTCAATTTAAACTTTATTACAGCTGTTCAAAGTTCAAATTAGATCATTCTTTCAAAAGTGTGCGTATGCGCGTCGGAGGATCTAACGCCGCGTGCCGAAATTAAAACGAATGAAATAATAACATAAATAGTCACAAAATGTAAGAGCTAAAGATCATTACTGCTGATTTTCAATTAGGTCGGCTTCGCGGTATTTTTTATTTTGTTTTAGTTTCTTTTTCACGACATCACATCAGTCCAGCACAAACCGCGTTACCGTCTGGCGGACCTAACAGACTTCATTCCGTCAAAAAGATTTGGAATGAGGCAGTTATTGGAAAATGGAACAAGGAAAACGGAAAACGGAAAATGGAAAATGGAAAATGGAAAACGGAAAACGGAAAACGGAAAATGGAAAATGGAAAATGGAAAATGGAAAAAGGAAAATGGAAAATGGAAAATGGAAAATGGAAAATGGAAAATGGAAAATGGAAAATGGAAAATGGAAAATGGAAAATGGAAAATGGAAAATGGAAAATGGAAAATGGAAAATGGAAAATGGAAAATGGAAAATGGAAAATGGAAAATGGAAAATGGAAAATGGAAAATGGAAAATGGAAAATGGAAAATGGAAAATGGAAAATGGAAAATGGAAAATGGAAAATGGAAAATGGAAAATGGAAAATGGAAAATGGAAAATGGAAAATGGAAAATGGAAAATGGAAAATGGAAAATGGAAAATGGAAAATGGAAAATGGAAAATGGAAAATGGAAAATGGAAAATGGAAAATGGAAAATGGAAAATGGAAAATGGAAAATGGAAAATGGAAAATGGAAAATGGAAAATGGAAAATGGAAAATGGAAAATGGAAAATGGAAAATGGAAAATGGAAAATGGAAAATGGAAAATGGAAAATGGAAAATGGAAAATGGAAAATGGAAAATGAAAATGGAAAATGGAAAATGGAAAATGGAAAATGGAAAATGGAAAATGGAAAATGGAAAATGGAAAATGGAAAATGGAAAATTGAAAATGGAAAATGGAAAATGGAAAATTGAAAATGGAAAATGGAAAATGGAAAATGGAAAATGGACAATGGAAAATGGAAAATGGAAAATGGAAAATGGAAAATGGAAAATGGAAAATGGAAAATGGAAAATGGAAAATGGAAAATGGAAAATGGAAAATGGAAAATGGAAAATGGAAAATGGAAAATGGAAAATGGAAAATGGAAAATGGAAAATGGAAAAATGGACAATGGAAAATGGAAAATGGAAAATGGAAAATGGAAAATGGAAAAGGGAAAATGAAAATTGAAATCTGACATCTGAAATCTAGAAACCAGAAACCAGAAACCAGAAACCAGAAACCAGAAACCAGTAAACCAGTAAACCAGTAAACCAGTAAACCAGTAAACCAGTAAACCAGTAAACCAGTAAACCAGTAAACCAGTACACCAGTAAACCAGTAACCAGTAAACCAGTAACCAGTAAACCAGTAACCAGTAAACCAGTAACCAGTAAACCATAAACCAGTAAACCATAAACCAGTAAACCAGTAAACCAGTAAACCAGTAACCAGTAACCAGTAAACCAGTAGACCAGTAAACCAGTAACCAGTAAACCAGTAGACCAGTAGACCAGCAGACCACAGACCAGCAGACAGCAGACAGCAGACCAGCATACCAGCAGACCAGAAGACCAGCAGACCAGCAGACCAGCAGACCAGCAGACAGCAGACCAGCAGACCAGCGACCAGCAGACCAGCAGACAGCAGACCAGCAGAACCAGCAGACCAGCAGAACCAGCAGACCAGCAGACCAGCAGACCAGCCAGACCAGCAGACCAGCAGGACCAGCAGACCAGCAGGACCAGCAGACCAGCAGACCAGCAGACCAAGCAGACCAGCAGACCAGCAGACCAGCAGACCAGCAGACCAGCAGAACAGCAGACCAGCAGACCAGCAGACAGCAGACCAGCAAGACCAGCAGACCGCAGACCAGCAGACCAGCAGACCAAGCAGACCAGCAGACCAGCAGACCAGCAGACCAGAAGACCAGCAGACCAGCAGGACCAGCAGACCAGCAGACAGCAGACAGCAGACCAGCAGACCAGAGACCAGCAGACAGCAGACAGCAGACCAGCAGACCAGCAGACCAGCAGACAGCAGACCAGCAGACCAGCAGAACAGCAGACCAGCAGACCGCAGACCAGCAGACAGCAGACCAGCAGACCAGCCAGACCAGCAGACCAGCAGACCAGCAGACCAGCAACCAGCAGACCAGAGACCAGCAGACCAGAGACCAGCAGACCAGGCAGACCAGCAGACCAGCAGACAAGCAGACCAGCAGACCATCAGACCATCAGACCATCAGACCAGCATACCATCAGACCAGCAGACCAAGCAGACCAGCAGGACCAGCAGACCAGCAACCAGCAGACCAGCAGACCATCAGACCAGCATACCATCAGACCAGCAGACAAGCAGACCAGCAGACCATCAGACCATCAGACCATCAGACCATCAGACCATCAGACCAGCATACCAGCAGACCATCAGACCAGCAGACCGCAGACCAGCAGACCATCAGACCAGCAGACCATCAGACCATCAGACCATCAGACCATCAGACCATCAGACCAGCATACCATCAGACCAGCATACCAGCAGACCATCAGACCATCAGACCATCAGACCATCAGACCATCAGACCAGCATACCAGCAGACCATCAGACCATCAGACCATCAGACCAGCATACCAGCAGACCAGCAGACCATCAGACCAGCATACCATCAGACCAGCATACCATCAGACCAGCATACCATCAGACCAGCATACCATCAGACCAGCAGACCAGCATACCATCAGACCAGCATACCATCAGACCAGCAGACCAGCAGACCAGTAGACCAGTAAACCAGTAACCAGTAAACCATAAACCAGTAAACCAGTAAACCATAAACCAGTAAACCATAAACCAGTAAACCAGTAACCAGTAAACCAGTAACCAGTAAACCAGTAACCAGTAAACCAGTAGACCAGTAGACCAGTAAACCAGTAAACCAGTAGACCAGTAAACCAGTAAACCATAAACCAGTAAACCATAAACCAGTAAACCAGTAGACCAGTAAACCAGTAACCAGTAAACCAGTAGACCAGTAGACCAGTAAACCAGTAGACCAGTAAACCAGTAAACCATAAACCAGTAAACCATAAACCAGTAAACCAGTAGACCAGTAAACCAGTAGACCAGTAAACCAGTAACCAGTAAACCAGTAAACCATAAACCAGTAAACCAGTAACCAGTAAACCATAAACCAGTAAACCAGTAGACCAGTAGACCAGTAGACCAGTAAACCAGTAACCAGTAAACCATAAACCAGTAAACCAGTAACCAGTAAACCAGTAGACCAGTAGACCAGTAAACCAGTAAACCATAAACCAGTAAACCATAAACCAGTAAACCAGTAAACCATAAACCAGTAAACCAGTAAACCATAAACCAGTAAACCAGTAAACCAGTAACCAGTAAACCAGTAGACCAGTAGACCAGTAAACCAGTAAACCAGTAGACCAGTAAACCAGTAAACCATAAACCAGTAAACCATAAACCAGTAAACCAGTAACCAGTAAACCAGTAAACCATAAACCAGTAAACCAGTAAACCAGTAGACCAGTAGACCAGTAACCAGTAAACCAGTAGACCAGTAGACCAGTAAACCAGTAAACCAGTAAACCAGTAAACCAGTAAACCAGTAAACCATAAACCAGTAAACCAGTAGACCAGTAGACCAGTAAACCAGTAAACCAGTAGACCAGTAGACCAGTAAACCAGTAACCAGTAAACCAGTAAACCATAAACCAGTAAACCATAAACCAGTAAACCAGTAACCAGTAAACCATAAACCAGTAAACAGTAAACATATCATGGTAGTTATAAACAAATTAACCGGGGAACATATTTTTAGCGAATATTGAATTTCTTTTATTTTAGTTTCGGCACGCGACATAAAATGCATTCGTTTTCACGACATTACATCAGTCGAGCACAATCCGCGTTACCATCTGGCGGACTTGATAGACTACATTCTGTCAAAAAGATTTGGAATGTGACAGTTATTTGTTCCTAATAAAATAATAATAGTAAATATAATTTATGTACTATAATTATAACTTTGGCCACTCTTCTGGAACCCACTAATATTTAAATATTAGTTATTAGATGAACATATATAGAGCTGAACCCCACACACCGCCCTATCACCAGAGTGACGGTTCAGTCCAGATTTTTTTGCGCTGGCTATAAAATAGGTAAGAACAAAAAACTGCCACATTCCAATTTTTTTGACAGAACGAAGTCTGTCGGGTCAGCTAGTAAAATATATCATTTAAGCTCTTCTCTTATTAAATGTTGTTGGTCTTTGAGTCGATGAATATTCAATTTCTGTTCAAAGATATCGGATATGCAAAATAATTTTACAAATGGGCTTTATCTAAATATGTTACTTAATTCAGAATCAAACCTATAAATATTTATGTACATATTTAAACAATTAATTACCGCTGTCTACGAGTAGACGGTTCACGGAAAACACTGAAAAAGAACAATAATAGTAAAATATGAATTAAAATTTACATTTAACGTTTCACATAATTACTCAGTTAATCGCCGAAGGAAAACTTTTTCCATTATTAGAACAGCAATTTAAAATTTAACGTTCGGCGTCAGCTTAAGTCCCCTTGACTTTTGCTACAAAGCTTTAATATTTTTAGCTAAGCAAAGTATTTAAAGCCTAAATTATATTTTTACTTTATACAGTTCATTTCATGTTATCATTCATGACGAAAACATTAACATATCATGGTAGTTATAATCAAATTAACCGGGGAATTTATTTTTAAGCGAATATTGAATTTCTTTTATTAAATTAAATGTTAAATAGTTTTTACTAGTGAATAATAATAAAAACAATAGTCATAGACCGAAGACCTGATCAAGTTCGTAGAGTATCATTGAGTGGTGGAAGAATCTGATCGGTCGAGTATGGAATCGATTGAAGAGATCTGTTTAACAGTGACCATTAATATGCTCAAATAGTGATGTCAAGTATAAACTAAAATTAATAAATATAAAACATAAGCATAATGAAATAAAGAACACTAGGGAAGGATATAGAGAATAAAGTAATGAAATGCTAGGTCGTGACTGCAATTGTTATAAACCTAGGATCATGTACTCAGGGGCGCTTCTTTCCCTCATTAAGAGTTTTAATGCAGGACTATATTAATGAAATTAAATCCATTAGTATTTAAATTTTGTACATATGTAAATAATTGATTGAACAATGTTCAAATGTTAAATTAAAGCTTCTGAATCTTTTAATTACTTTTAAAGTATATACCGCTGAATAGGAAATCTGAATTCTGTACGTATAATTCGTAAGTTATACCTCAAAGGCGAATTTGTAAGAGAAAATGCAAATAGCTGACTTGATTCTACCAGATTGCAATCTCACCCGGATATTAATGGAAGATTCTTTAGTTTAACGTATAAATGCTTTAATCTAAAATCAGGGAATTACTAAAATACTTCTAATATTAGTTTACTTCTGTAATTAAGAGAATATCGATTATTTCTTAATATTCTACTTGCTAGCAGAAAACAATTTTGTACATTGATTACACTAGTATACATCATATGAATATAGACAAAGATTTCTTTCATAAAATAATAAATTGAAAACTAACGATCTATTGTCTAAAAAGTAACCTTTGTTTCTTTAACATCATAACACTAAGTCAATGTAGTTTATGTACTGCTATGAGTAGTTGAGACATAATGCGGATATAGGATTCTCAAATCAGATTATATAATTTTATTTACATTATGCCAGGAATGGACCTCAATTTCACATAATGTTAAGCGACAAGCAGGCTGTAGGAACTCGTGCAGCGTTCTGGCCTTAATACCGCCGAAATTGTTATGACGGCAGACGAAAGCAAAATTTAAACCTTGCAGAGCAAGTTCCATCACCCCAACTCCACAACATGAGCAACTGTAATCGAATAAAAATCCTTCGTATTATTAGGCAATCAATTAGTCAGTAGAAGATGAAAGTATATAAAAGTATTAAAAGCTTCCAATATCGAATGAAATATCAACAGTTAAAGTGCTGTAAATATCTTCTTCATTATGTTTTGTCAAAGTTAACGTCTGGAATTCCAAGAGGTATGGTTATCTATTTCATTTCCTTTAAAAGGTTCCTTGGTTCATCGGCTTGTAACAATCTGATTTCCTGAATTCCTGTAACACACGACAACAGTAAAATTATTTTGTTGCCTTTATTTACTTTCTAGTGAAGTTTAAATCAAAGACTGTACAAGAAAACATTTTAAAGAAAATTTTGTATTATAATTTTAAATGAAAAGATAGATGAATAAAAATGTTTCAAATGCTACTGAGCTTCTATTTGTACACTAGCATCTGCTGGCACGGGCTTTTTTACATATCTCGCTTGTATGCGCCAGTCCATCACATTTCTACTTCGGAATAGAAACTGCAAATAATAAACGTACAGCTTATGAATTAATGCGGGATTTGAACTCCGTATGCGGACGTAATGCGGGTATCAACGGGAATTAATTTAAAATATTTTGTAGCGAAAGACGTCGGAATTTTTATAAAAAACGCAGGCGCGGAAACAATAACAGATTTGGACTAGAGAGTTAGTAGAAAAAATTACTGGAAAATAATATAACAAACGAAAAACTTAGCTTTTTCATCGTTAATATTAAATTACTAAAAACGGCGAATAATGTGATAACCTTTAAACAACTATGAACTATATTCATCAAGTCTCCGTTAAAAAACTAAACTATATAAAAATCAACGTGGTCGTTTTCAAATATCAACACTCTCCTTTTAGGCTGGAAGTTAAGAAGAAAGAGATATTTAAAACGGACCTTCCCTTTACAACATTTTTTTTTTTAATTTTGACAAGTAAATCAATTCTAATCTAATTAACTGGAATCACATTTTTATAAATATCTATTTTTATTGTAAACTTTTAAATTAGCTAGGCTGAAAAAAGCGAACATAATTCCTGGATGTTATTTAATATTATTTTATTTGATGAATAAAAATTAAAAACTAAAGCTCGACCATAATGTATGAATAAAATTTACTATATAAACAAAATGGCTTACTAACAAAAAGAAACTCTCAAATTAACTACATGATGAACAGATATATATTTAAAAAAATTATAAAGCTTTCTTATTCATTTCTTGCTTTATTTATGACAAGAAATTGACACAGACAAGAGTTGAGGTGAGAAAGAGAACATATTTAACACTCTCCCTACAAAACATGAAATGATTGAGGTTACATAAACATTTCGGGCATTCGTATTTCAGGTCACTAGAACAAGAAATGTTTAACCTCGTTCATAAATTCTAAAGTCATTCAAATTTACGAATTTCCCAGTAATTTATGACATTCATCGGGTTATTAATGTTAATAGTATTTTGCAGTTTGATGCTTATTCTGCGTGGATCGGACTGCAAACAATAATTAAAAAGCTGTAGGTACTCTGTGATAATTATGACGTCAGAAAATCTGTCACGTCAGTGCTATCGTAACCACGGGTGCTGCAAAGCGCTCGAAACGTCGGTGTAATGAATAATTAAATAAACGCGACAATATACGTGAAATTTAGTTTTGTTAAAAAGGAATTTGATTTTAAAGTATATCAAACATTAACATTTAAGCCGTCGACATTTTGTGTGTCAATATTTAAACATGACAAATGATTTAACATGGAAGCTCATCGCGAAAGATTTCATATTCAATTTCCATTTGCTTTGTGTCAAATTTTGCGGGTACCGCCGACCGTGTAACATTCGGATAATGTTTACGGGTCGCATATTTATCGGCTCGGCGGCTTTCAGAAAATGTGCGTAATTGAAAACATTTAGGCTAATGTTTGTATACGATATTGATTTTTGAATACTAACGTTAAGTCTCTTTTGTCGGAGACCGTTTAGTACGACCGCAGCGGACATTTATGCCTCTAAAGTGAACAATAGTTATCGTGTAACCGTTTAAATGGTGTTATATTTAGTGGAATTATTGAGTGTGCGAAAACTGATGCTGGATAAACTGCTCATCGCTTACAACAAGGTAAACCTCGCCATGTTTTTAGCAATTCGTTTAATAAACATAAATTAAATTAAATTTCTTATATTTGTTATTGTTTCTAAACTATTCTTACGACATACGGAGACTTTAATTGGATTAGGTGTAACGACATATTACCCGTAATTACATCTCTTATCTACGGAATAAAGCAGAAGATACATTGACAACCTAAATTAAATTTCATGTCACATTATTATTTTACACACATTCATTGATATTTAATATTAAAAACCATAACAATCACAAAATTTTTGACTGAAAACCGATTTAGGTTAGAGAATATTTTATATATGTACTTAAAAGCCATTATTTTTCGCAAAACAATGACATATAATTATTCAATGTACTAACTAGAACATTCGTTAAAGTTTCGTTATAAAATATTCATTTTACAATTTCGTCTGCAGACGCCCACTGGAGAAATGGTTTTAAATGCACAATGAACATGTTGAACAATAGGATTATGTGATACCACTGAGCTTCTGTCTTCACACGCGCATATTCCCTATTCGCTACTGTTGTTTTCGCAAAATTACCTAGGCGGTATATATTAAACAGGCTGCATTTAATACGGGCAGTTTATTAACTGGTATTTCCCGTGGGTGTTAATTACATAGCACACTCCGAAACAGACTTTCTGTAAAAGGCTTAAAAACCCTATTCTCTTTTTAGCTGGTCCTTAATCTAACACATCTTTGAAATTCTGCTAGTATTATTACAGACGCCGATTTCTTTCGCAAGCTTATCAACGAGAACACAAATGTAACAAAATAATATAATGAAATTGTTCATCGAACAACTCCGATAATGATTGAACACTACGTTTATGAATTTTGCAAACTTTACTTTTCGATTCTTTTTAATTGGATATTCGAAATTAAATAGCATATAGTCTTTTTTGGAAAATTAATACGAAAAGATACTACAAAAACTATAAAGACTCAGCGTGCATTATTTAAATATAGATACGACACACACAGAAATGACAAAAAATATAAAGCGTTACGTATTTATCTTAAAGAGAGCTTAGATTTTAAAACCTAAATATTGATTTAGATTGTTTTTCTTTCCTACTCCTCTAATACGAACTTCGCTAGGAAATGTTACAAAACTTTTTTATTAGAGTAAATAAAACAAGGGCGTAGGTATGCTTTATAAAACTCATGAAAACATTCCGCGTTTAGACTACAAAGCGGCAGAGCGGCCGCAGTGAGTACAAGTAGAAACATGTTAGCGCACTGTTCAAGGAGTTTGTATTGAAACAGTTGTGTAACTTTCGCAAAAGAATAATGCTAATGTTAAAAGTTATTTCAATTTCACGGATGTTATCCTGAAACTTCGACGAAGAGCGTGGAAGTTTCAGGATAACATCATTTGCAGTGGCGTTTTATTTCAATTGAATTCGATTAATTAATAAAAATCTAATGAAATTTCGATGAACGTAATTCTTCTTAATTAACTGATGCAATTAACGAGAAAATTTTGTAAAGGTTTCACAATAGTTAACAAAATTTATTATAAATATAAAAGGAAACTATAATCATACGCTTTTAAAAAAAAAACACACTGAACAGAAATTATTAACAGTTATAATACATAATCAATATTTACTTATTTCTCAATTCTTGGGTAATTTTCTTTCGATACTTAATAAGCTGCTTTTGAGGATAGTACTCTCACTAACAAAAAAAGAAACTGACTACATAAAAAGTAACGAAAAACTAGTATGTTGTGGTACAATTTAATACGTTACAAACATAAAATATACCTAAATACTATTCGCGCACTGCACCTACACTACTCCGACCTCTAAACCTTTAAAACCATTTATTTTGTAGTCAAGTACTCTCTGCTCTGCCAATTCACACTGCAGCTGCGTAATGGGCACTCTCTTGGAGATCATTACATTTAACACGTATAAATAAAAAGCACTCGTTTTACAGCAGTGCACGAAGTATGGTGAAGCTTGCCACTAGTATTAATGTGACTACCACGACTGCTTCATCAACAGTGTAATTTTTTTTATACTAACCTAGTAAAAGGTGTAACGTTGAAAATTATTGAAACGTTCGGTTTTACTTTAATGCACGTTGATATTTTAATGAAATATACTGGTTATATTTAACTGCATTCGTAGCGCAAGGCTTGCACAGAGGTCCTAGGTTCGATTTACTGAACCTGTTTCGAATATCGGTTGGTTTATCTACCATCCTCATATTGTCAATCTGGCGCCGCAGCAGCACTGTTTTCTGGCTGTCATGTCATAAGCGCTTCTCCGAACCGTGGCCGCATTATTATTTGAAGTCAAGTGTTAGTCTATTCTTGATAAAAATAGTATATCCGTTTAATATGAAGGACATATTATCGGGGTATAAACGTGATGCTTCCAAGTTTCCGCCCAACAAGTTATGAACTTCGAAGTTCCCAATTTATCGGACATCCTTAAACTAGTCACGTTTTTAAAACGTATTAAGTGCAAATACGTGTGGGCTTTTGTTCTATATACGTATAAAAACAGAACGTATTACAAAGTTGTAAAAACTCTTACAAGGTGGACCGGTGATCTGATGAAGGTCGCCGGAAACCTTTTACATCGATCTTTTGGTTATATACATCCTACAGCGGACGTTTATCGACGGATAATAATGATGCTAAAAACGTATTAGTCGCTTAACATGGTGCTCTGTGTTTCCATGCGTATATATTAAGATCTCAGATTTAACCCGGCTAGTTAGTAAGCTGTGGTAGCAATTGATGCGCTACACAAAGATCCTTAATTGGAGTTCACGTAATAGCAAATGCAACGTGAAACGACTGCGCGCCGGGTGAATATATGATCTGCCGAAGATCGTAGGTAAACTTTGTAAGTATACAACTTTGACGGTAGCTGACTAGAAGCGCTGGAAATCGATTGGCTTACGTGAAATCAATAGTTCCGAATCCGCGTGCCCCGAGTTCTATGCTGCAAAAGTCTTTAATTAGACTCCGAGCGTCAACATTACCCAAAAAAAAGTATAATGACAATTATAACACCTTTTGCTTGTGTACTTTTCGTGCAAATAGATGTATAACATAATTTATAGAATAACTTTACACTTATTTCGGCGAATTTACTTGTAATGTTAATCTAAAAACAAATTGACCGGAGCGGTTAATCGCCTCCGCACCGTTCGAATGTTCACCGTTTAAATAAAACAATTTGAACAATTCGGCCAAGTTGATCTTACTTATCTCAAACTTATTCCCGTCTAGCCCGCCCAAGTTTCCAAAATTAAAGCTGCGTATCTTAATTAAGACATCGTTGCCAAATATCACAACGTTCAACTTTTCAAACGTTAACATGCTTCAAATTATAATAAATTCGACTGTTAGTTTTACGCTTCACGTTTTTACGAACTATGTCACTATACTGCAACCTATTTATATTTTACTATTAGGTGCCTAGGACTAAGCACGAAAATATATAGTAAAGAGGATCAATGTGTTGATCCAAGATTTATTATTGATATACTTATTATATACACAGAAAATATTGCAAGTTAGAACAAAGTGAAGGTGTTTCAATAAAGCGTATAAATTGTATGATGATTGGATGTAGTACGCGTGTTCTAATAGCCATGATAATAACATACAACGTTACCTGGCACCGACCCTAAACCCATGTAACAAGTTACGATAAAACGTAAACTGCGATCAATCTCTGTCTAAACTAATGAATAGGTGTATAAGACATGAGAATTTTTTGTAAGCTTTCAACGTTCTCGCTACATGTAAAAACTAAGCGTTAATAGAATATATACGTACGACTTGATGAATTATACCGTAGTGGCTAAACATTTGACTTTTAACATATCAGACTTTTAACTTAACAGATCCCTGGTTCGATTCCGTGCCTACATGTATTAGACACCTCTCTTTTAACATAAATATATTTGTCACAACGTTTTAATTTTTTACACTGCCCAAACAAGAATGTGGACTTACATCTTCCGCCTTCTATAGCGAAACGTTCTTATGCCATCCCTTCCCTTTTTCCTTTTCAGCCTTTTAAAAGGTCAATACATTAAATATTTTTTAACAAAATGTTTATGACGACAATTATGTTTCCTCAATATCTTACACATGTTGTAGAGTATTTTTTTTTAGTTTTTTTATGAGTTTAGTTTGTGATGTGGTTTTTTTGTACCAACCTCATATTGCAAATGTACCAGCTTTTCCCTGTTCGGGCTGTCAACATGTAAGAACGAGTGTATTCTGACCCACGACTTCATTATCATTTAACACAATATGAAATTGAGGACAAGTGTTAAATTTAATGAAATTGATATTAATCATGTGCTGAGTTTGAAAAGAATTATCAGATAACCACTTCACATATAAAAAGTAACCAATTTATTAAAATCATAGAAAATTATAAGTTCTATATATTTTTGTAATACTAGTAGCAAATGATAAGAAACCGAATTAGACAAGAAAGTTCAATGACAACTTTGATTCATTGAAATTTTGTCATAAATATTTTATTGGCATTAGGTCTCTCTTGGTTGAGATCTTTATTTATTTATTTTTATTTAAAACTTTGTACAAACAAACAAACTAAGGACAATGGTGACACGGAAATGGAATGGTACAGGCGAGCTATCTTGTCACCTACCATTAGATAAAAGTCCTGCTAGTCTCGTCAGTTTGTGTATTAAAAATTATATATTACTAAGCGTTTATTATATATTTCGCTTTATACAGAAAACGTTTAAAGAAGCGTAACATGTAATTACTTTCAATATCTGCGCTCATAGTAAAAAAGTCATAATAAAAAAATCATAATAAAAATGTTTTTATTTTCAATATACATTTCTGTAATGTGATACAGTTATGGTAAACGTTAACGAATATTTCAAAACGCAATAAGGTTAAATTTCAATTTTGCACTTCTAATGGAAAATGTTAATTTTGAAAGATTCATCAATTTGTACTCTTTGAAATTTCTCTTGTTTACGGTTTAATAAAATACATTTTTTAAAGGATTGCTTTGATCAAAACTGTTTGATGAAAAATGTTTTGTCACCTAAGTTCATTATTTCACATTTTAACCTTAATATAGCTGCGTTCTGCGGTGTTTCAAAGTGATATTGAGTAGAAAAAAGTAAACCGAATAAAAATCTATTTACTAAACAATACACCTTTCAGCATTTGTTATAAACATGATTTTTTGTATGAAAAAGATATGTCTCTAACTGTATACTGTTTTATACATAAAAGTTTATGTACCGAGAACTACTAATACATTCTAACAAAAGAATAAAAATAAATTTTAGGCTTTACTATGTATATTAGAGCCATTATTGTACGTAATGTTATGGGCGTTAAGTTATCATGAAAGTAATACAGATTTTGTCAAACCACTGGAAAATACGGCTGAAATGGGCTACAGAAGGTGATTCGCATAAAAAAACATCTTATTTCCTCCGAGTGGTTTTATCGCGTATCCCGCATGAGAGATTTGTTTGAATATTGTTAAATATTTATAATTTCCTAACTGGAATATAACAATAAAAGAAGGTTTTTATTGTTTCTTTGAAAACCATTTTTCTCTAATTTATTTTTACTTATTATTTCATATTTTCAATCTTCACATATATTGACGTACAGGATGTAAAATGTCTTAAAGCCAACCTTACACTTCCGGATCACGTGTCTAATTTCAATACAGTTATCACCCGAGTTGTAATTTCTTTCTTAGATACAATTATTAAAAACAATGAAAAATATAATAGTCTTAAATTAAGCAATACGATAACGACAATTTTACCTAGCCGTAGGAAATTTAGGAAAATTAAACATATTTTCTTGTGGTTCAAAAACTCTATTAATTTTAAGCACTAATACCCACCTGGATTAAAAGTGTCGCTTGTCGCACTTGTATAGATAATTTACGACGCAATAAATACACTGCAAAGCTGCAGATAACTCAAAAGCTATTATAATAAGCAATTTGGGCACAAGAAATCCTCATTTTCCATAATTTATATTACACGTATTTATTAGAGATGAATTTGCAAAAATATGTTACAGGAGAAGTACATAAACTTATAATCATTGTTAGAAATTAAAATAAAGCAATGATGTAATGAACTGGTCGAACATGTTTAACGTTACATTATAAGAACATTTATTTCTTAAAATATTTATACTGATTGGTTATGATGTTTATGTAACGAATATTTTTTGTTATTAATATGCTTAAGTACTTAACTGTTTTTAACTTAGTCGTTGGAACTTTTCATTTAAATATATTGCAATAGAGAATCATATCAGTTTTCGAGAAAGATACTCTTTAGGCGTTAAAATCTAAAGAATTACAATATTTATGATGAATTAATAAATAGTAATCGCAACAGATTTTTGAGAATACAAAATAAATTCTTACTTCTTTCTGCTCTGTACTATACGAAGTCGGATAGACTTTTTTTAAAATTCCTATTCCGTTTTAAAATTCACCACGTACTACCTCAGCACACAGGTTCTATTGTTAAAAGCTTAAGGAGGCTTAAAAGAGGAGAGTCTTTTGTGATCACAGAGGATCTCTCGGCCACTTGCGACTTCAGATGACCCTATGAACACCTTTACGATACTGAAAATATTATATTTTTTTTATTTCTTGTTTTATATTTTTTGAATCACCACTGGTTTCAATTTTACTAAAATTCACTTTGTTCAATTTACTTTAAAATCGTGTTACATTATATTTTCGTCTCCGGATTCTTTTACTATCGTACCCGCCATTTTACTACCATACTTTTCAAAGATTAGTTCTATAGCATATAGTACTGTTTGAACTAAAACATTTATGACATCCTTTCAAAATATGTCTTGGTCGAAATTATCACAAATTTTTAGCTTCAAATATTATGATATTTTAGAGAGGTTGACATCATTATTCACCTAAACATTCCCAAAATATTAAAAAGCCAGACGGTGCTGCGTTAATTCTGTTTAGTTACTTATAACTAGCACTTAACAATGCAAGTTGTACCCTTGTCAAATCCACAATTAATACACAAAATTGACCCTACTAACACCCTTGTCTCGTTAAATTAGTGAGAATGCGGACTTGATTTACTAAACAGTATAACGAATTTTGGATGACATATCCAAATTATTATTTATCTATTTCAATAATTGTATTTAAGAAAATATTATTTCCTTTTATCGGTAAAATCAGTAATGATTCTGTTGACACTATTGAGTTTAAAAATTCACTGAAAATTTTTACGGGTACATACGCTTCACTTTCGTTTATTATAATTTAAATGATTGGTCAAGTCCACACTATTTTTTGGCCTTAATCAATCATTGCTTTATATTTTTTTTAAATGAAAAAGATTGTCTTGTTGTGCCAATTATAAATAAAACAACTTTATAATTATATTTTTTACAACATTACATAAGTTTTTAAAAACATGATAAATAGAATCAACACAATTTCAATATTAATATAAGTATTCTGAAATACGAAATTTTGGGAATGTGTATCCCTAAATGTTCGAGTAATGCCGAAGATTTAGGGTGTGTCGAATATTTATCGGCGTAACGCTTTTGAGACAAATATAAATGATCGGTAACCGTCAAATACTTTACAAAGTAACAAAAAATAAGATATAAGAAAATGTGTTAAAAAAATTAAACATGAAATTAACAATTTTGTTAACTATTTCATGTAACATTAGACAGTACATCTATAATTGTGAAAGAATGAAGCAATATTTTGCTTTGAAAAGTTTTCTTAATGTTAAACAGTAAGTTTCCAAAAACTATTAAAAGTAATGATTTATTTTTGTAATATGTAGAAATAATGCCATTTTATTTACCTTATCGGATATTATATTTCATCGTAATACATTATTGTTGACGTTTATTATAAACTAGAAAGTGGTAACGACCTCGGGTATAATGCACTCGTATAACTCTAATTCAAGCTGAACATTTCTATAGAGATGATTTAAAGTTCCTACAAAGACTTATTTACAGAATATAACCTTTCACAAGTTCAGATTAGTTATTTTATAATATTTTTGAGATCAAAATGTTAGATATATCGAATACTTCAGTATTCTCAGGTTTTGTTACAATTTATGCACATTTAAATATGTTTACCTGAACACAGTTCATGAAGCATTTATTTGTTTGCGGGCCTTTTTGTAAGGTTTTTCAAAGAATTATAACAGCAATTCGAATAAAAACAAATAGGTTTGTTCGAATAATGAATGTGGTTGGATCCTATATCTTTGGAATTACATCCGACCCCATACACGAGCGTGGTTTCTGTCCGATTAGTGAAAAGGGCGAGTACTTTTTCAGGCGATTCCACACACAGGAAATGGTTTAACATAAAACACGCAAGATATTTGATTCATTAATCCGTATAGCAGTATATCTTGGCTTTTACTAACGTCGGACAACAAAGTAAATAGACGGTGTAATTCTGCGTGTATATTTGTATCTAATACTTATCTTAGCTTTGAAATGTTGCCATCATTAGTTTGACTAATCGATGGATATGTTGTATTTGTATTAATGTAGGAACTCGGAATACTTGTAAACAAAAATTATGAAACAAACTGAATTTACAACGGAACAGCAATCAATGAAACGTGTTCAATAACAGGATTATGTGATATTATCACAATAGCATTTGCATATACGCGTATTTGCAATCGTTGTTTTCACAATTGGTTTCATCCTGTGTAAACAAATTGCAGAAACTGCTAGTGATTGCATTGTATTAACGTCGCATTTCTGACGCATAGCAATATATGAAGGTAATTTGTTTCATTATAAAAAGTAAATAGTAAATTACTTTCAGTATAGAATACACCTAACACGCTATTAGTTGATTTATTTGTTTAGTTATTACAACATATACATAGACTCTGTCGCTGGAGATACATAATGCGCAAACGTTACACTGTTCCAGTTAAAAAGCTCCAGTAGGTTATTTCCCGCGATGAAAGTTATGTTGTTCCTATAAACAGGCAAACTAGCATCAGAAATGTTATGAACAATTGTAACTCTTAAACATTATTAAAAAAGAAAAAGATTATTAACAGATATAATTATATAACGCAGTACTTTAGACCAGAGTACGTAAGATTGAAACACTATTAGAATCATGAAATCTGTTCAAATTATTCACGTATGTTAGAAAGACGACATTGCGTACGGGGTTCGAATCTCTTTCTATGTCATACGTTTTATTGAATCCTTACATTAAGTCGAAATTAAAGACATATTATATAGGACCGAATTATATATAGATACTTTAACATTTCATTTCATTCTCATAGTTTCCACATGAATGTCATTCATAACAAATTGTTGGGATATCGAAAGATTCAGTGAAGCGTTTACATCTGCGATCCAAGTACGACGAGGTTATGAAATGAATATGCTAGCGTGACAAATCTGATATGGAAAGAAGAAAACAAAATAAAACCTCCAAAATATTCAAAAACAATTTATAATTAATGGTTGAACTGAATTAATATAAGATATACAATCAAAGCAAATCCAATAACAATCATTACTCACGTATGATCGTTTCCGGACTTAAAGAAATGAAAATTGAGACATTATACTGAAGAAAAATGTACGAGAAAAAATAAAGCAATACCGTGAATTAATTTAAAGCAAACAATCCCATATTTTCTCCGAGGAATTCATATTGATACAGGTTACAAGAGTAAGGGACCCGTGAAATAATTGGCGTGCTTTTTATTTAGGAAATATAAAACGCAAAAACTCAACATATTGATGAAGTCGAAAACAATTTTTCGACTTCGAATTAATTTTATTTGTAAGCGTTTTCAGTTTTTCGTATGTGTTTGTGATAAACGTAAATTACTCATTTTATAACCTTAATTTTACGTAGATAAATAGACTGTTACAATTATTACTTTCTTCATCGTGTGCTAAATGTGCTTAAGAAGTTGTATATACTTTTTACTTAGGACATTTAGGTTATAAAGGCTTTCATTTTATTTTCTGGACAACTAACTATGTAGTTAAAAAAATCGTTAAATTATCATCGGTTAATCGTTTAGTACTGTATACACCAATTTAAATTAGAAAATGTTGCTAATTATCAATTATTAAGGTTTTAAGTCTTAGCTAATTAAATACCAGATAATATCAGATTTCAATTTTCTCATTCTAAAGGAAAAAGGACGTCGTTAAATTTTGTCGCTTGGGGACTTGAAGAGGACCGCATATTATCGATATTTTCTCGATAAAACTCTCGTTAAGGCGATGGGTTTAAGTAAAACTTTTCATTTGGGATATTCAATTTAGCTGATTATTCAGCTAAAATTTTTCCTTTTTTTTAATGATGATTCGCATAATGTTATGCGACAGTGAGGTCGAGGATGATGAAGCGTGCTTGCCTAAAACACTCTAATGTATATTGACAATACAATGACTGAATATGAATCTAGTACATAGCTAGGCTAATTTGCGAACACTTTGCTACTATCCAAAGCCACACATGCCACCACGTGTGGACAATACAAAAAAATACAAAATCGTATCGGGGACCTCGACGCAAGCGACTAACCACTGCGGCTCACAGTAAAAGTGAAATTGTTTACTAATTATTATAAATCTTATATAACGAATATATACCTTAACCTGGAAATCTTATACTTACTATGTCAAGCTATTTAGTCAAAGAGCAATAACAAGCACAACCTGTTTGTTTTGCTATCACAGCGTGGCTTAATAAGTTCTTGCAAATTCAGATCTCATCATCATTTCAACCAATGGACGTCCACATCACATCACACAGATCTTTAATAAAAAAATCTTTCGATAATAGAAATTAAACTCAAAAATTCTGAAAGAAATTAAGTAATAATAACCATTCTTTTATATGATATCCATTTTCTACAAAATTTACACACTCTTGTTTGACTACTTAGGGGGGTATCCTTTGGGGATTACCCTATGGGATTGCTTGCAAAGGTTGAAATTCGGAGTAAATCAGACGGGTGTGGTTTTTACGTGGCGTTATATACCCAATATATTCTATAGAGCGAAGCACCGAAGCCTGTAAAGGCACATAAAGTTTCAAGGTATGTGCTTTACTGTCCTGCCAATATATAAATTTTTTGTCTTATAGTGGATAATGAATAAGTTATTACCGCCGAAATGCTTTTCTTCTGATATAGTATAACTGATAATAAACCAATTTTTTTTAAATCCATCAATTATTGATCTTTTGTTACTATTACTGCCAATTATGTTACTATTGTTACGAAATCTGTTTTAGGATTCATAAATGAAGTTAATTGTTAGTAATGATGACAGCATTCTCTTTTAATATAAAGAATAATTTCTAAACAAAATCTTAAAATTGGATTATTTCCAGAGAAATAAAAATGAAACCAAAATAAAATCTAAAGATGTGGATATTACAAGAGTTTAGAAACACTCGTTAGTCACTTGGACATCTATATTTTATGGCCCTCTCAATAATAAGTGTACCCTTGTGTCCAGTTGTAGGGCGTGAATTGACTGCTGCCTTTTATTACGTTATATTATCTTAGAAAAACTTACGTCATTACATTTTTAATATATTACCAATTAGAGAAAATATACAAATGTTCTGGATAAAACAATAGCTCGTTAGATGTATACATTTTATAATTAAAAAAATTACTAATTTACATGTTTCATATATAAGATTTATTCACCAACATAGCGACATCAGGTACAAGTAAAATTATGATTTTGTTTATTAAAACAAATAATGAATAACCCTAGTTGCCTCCGCGTGCGCTTCGGTATGAAAGACGAAGGAGAGCATAAGTTATCCCTTTTTTCTTGGATCCCTATTCATTTTCCTCTATTTTCTTTAGGAAAACTACTAGTCGCAGATAACGCTAATATATTATTACTTTTTATGACTTAATCACGACACTAAGAAAACATACATTCTTTGAGAAAATTGGATCACCAGACAACGCTGGCATTTACTTCTATTTTTTCAGATGCTTTTTTTGTTAGTACATATAACAGTACTAATACAATCTCTTCCTTTTGCTTATATAATATTTTGTGATTACCAAGATATGTCTTAAAAGTGAAAAAGTTGGTATATCGGCATCATTCTTTTTTTATGCAACGAAGCAGCGAGACCTTCACATAATAAGGAAGGAAGCTCTATCAGGAATGTTTACATATTAAGATTGCAATCTGCTGTAGTATCAACTAAGATAGTCTCCGGCAACAGACAACTGGCATAAGTGAAGGACAGTTATTATTACACACAACATACGTTATGTTAAAGCAAAACTTCCACCCCGTGTTTTGTAAAATGAAAGTTCCGCAATAACTAACATATATCTCTGTAAAGCTCCACCGTAAACATGTCATGTTAAGTCGGTGTCAGTGCTGAAACAATAGAAATCTACCTAACAACTTATGTGAGCATGCCGACATCCATTCGACTAAGCTATTGTTTTACTTCGCTATGATTTATCCTACTGGCAACATGTATTCAATTGTTCTTTTTATTTCATAAAATTACAAACACATTTGTTAATGTTTTTAATAATATATCGAACCATTCATATTTTATGTATTCAATGTGTGCATTAGTAGGCCTTTTAGTAGCAACAATAACTAAGAAGTAAATATGTAAAAATCTATGATAAATACCGCAAACTTTAAAAATTAAGTAAACAAATAAAAAAAATTAACGGACACAAATATTCTTTATGAAAATATTTCTCCATATTTCCATTTTATTTTTCCGCTTATGAAAACACGTTCTAAATTTTTACAATCTATATTTTTCTTCCAATCAATGCCATTTGACTGGATTTATAAATATTTTTAGGTACATATAAATCAATGTAAAGTAAATTTATACATTAATATTGACCTACGTCTTATTATTAAAACAGGCAAGGTACATTTACGCCTAGGCCATTAGCTCTGAGTGGTAACTAGAACATCCCCTTTGAAATAATAAATATTTAACGAAACTGCGTTAGTAGCTGAATGGGACTGTCTTTTAATTCCGTTAGATTAAAGTGTTACCACTTTATTCAGATTGCTAAATAGAAATTTTAAAAATATGAATCTTGTCTAGCTTGATTGTATATCCATTCCGTCAGCATCACATTCATTATAATCCAATTTAATTTTTATTTTGCACAAAAAAAATGTGCAGAAATCTGTAATAACTATTTTTCAATTGTGAAAAGGGTATACGTATTAAAATATTCAATTAAAATATTGAAGTACATTTCGCAAAGTCTATCTTGTCACGAAAGACCTTGTGCGATATCGTAATAAATACCAGTCCAATTTACGGTAAGTCACAGATATAACTAGGGTAGTACAGTACAGTTTTAGTGCTGCACTTTTCTCTTGTAAAAAGCGGAGCAAAGCTCGCTACTTGAGCGTTAGTGAATGGCGTCGGTGCCGTTCGGATTAAGGACCGAACAAACGGAACTAGGTAGCGCTGCGGGATCGCTTTGGTTTGCGCTAATGGGGTCCGGTTACTGGCAGCAGCTACGTACCAATATCAACTGATCGGCGAGGTTATTACGTACTAAAGATACCGAAAACTATTTAATATTTGCCATTAGGTATTGGCAAATCGTTTTTTTTTTATCATCGCTATTTGAGGTGTAACAAGATTTATTACCAGTGCATCCACAGAAAATAAATTTTATTTTTAGTAACTGCATAAAGCAATTTACAATAAGCAAACTACTACTAAACTATCGCTAACTTAGCGCGATTTTTTCCCTTGATGCGATCGGATGCGCGATACATATACAATTTTCTTTTTGGTACCTGCAAACGCAATTTCTCTACCGCTAGTTTGCCTGATTGAGAATGCTAATAAGCTTTGAGTATTGCTCCAGTAACCTATTTTTCTTAAAAGTAAAATGTTATTAGGCTGGAACGATTAAGTATTATTTTTAGTACATAATTAATTAAAATAATATAAAGCGACGAGATGAACAAACGTTCACCTGAAGCGACCCATTGTAATGTGTTAATAATGCTACGTTTGTTCATCCTCTCAAAACATAGGACTTATTAACGTACTAATTTAGTAAGTTTAGGCCAGAATACACCAACTTTTGCAGCAATATTTAATCTGGAGGACTTTTTTAGATAAACAATACTGCAGACTAATGCGATTAACGCAATGTTTTGTCACTGTGTTGACGTATAACATGGCGCACATCATAGATATTCGTAAGGCGTGTATTGTCTTATCACCAGTTGAAGTTTTTATTTACGCACTGTACCATTTGATCCTGAGATGATGATGAGAAAGAATTGTACTAACCATGAATACTTTAGGGCTTACACCACAAAAAACTACTATGAGTGCTGATTTACACTGTAAGAGTACCTAATTACTAGATAGACAGCTTCAATGACAACGCATCAACTATTCAACATATGGACCCTGCATCGAACCAGGGACTTTGACCTGAGACAAATCAGGCATATATGCTAGTATCTACGTGATTTTATAAGTTTATTCTAATAGATAAAGAAAAAAAATACATATATTTTCTTTTCGTTCGATATAACGTAATGCTTGTAAGCAGTATTGTTTTACGTCGTTAAAGGAGAATCTTCTTTCAATTTGACATTCTAAAGGATATCCGTAAACTAAACAACGTGTCGCGTTGCGTCAGTATCAGTTTCAGAACAATAGAAACCCGCGTAACAACTTATGAAAGGAAGTCGACGCCTGTTTGCCAGCTTTTGTTTTACGTTCCTATGACATCACTTCCGAACAAGTTATGCAAAAGTGTACATTTTCAAAAAGAATCTCGATTAATAAAGCTAAATTGTATAAATGTCTATACAAATACTCCATCTAGGTATATAAAAGTCTATGTTTATAATAAACATCAAATTTACTTTAAAAAACCTACATAACTGCGATTAAAATCGGTACATAGGTACTAAAGTACACATAGCAGCGGATTTATCATACATCACTGTAATCGGATTTATTAGTTAAAATATTAGCAAATAATATTTACAAAAAGAACAATTAACTTCATAATGTCTTTTTCGTTGTCAATCAACATAAGTAATGAGCGACGATGGGTGGAGGGCATACAAGTCGTGATTGATGAATGTCTTTACATTTCTTTGGAGCGTAGGTACTCTATTAATGATATTACGGCTTGATGAGAAATACTAAACGAAACAAAGAATTTATTTCTCAATTAAGTGCCTGTGTTTGTGATTTTGTGTATTAAAAATTTATGGACTATTAAAATGAAAATAGATAAATCGACTTTAAATTTACATGAAATTAACTTCTGTCTCGAGGAGTAAGTACTATTAAAGTATTTCGCCGCCCTGAAACAGCTAAAAAAAATTATAATCGTTTCTTTCAATTTACTTAACTATCTAGTCTTTACTTTGTTAAGCAACAATAAATAAAATGATAAAAAAAATCATCGGAATTTCAATGTGTTAATTTTTAGTATTTTAGTACGAGAAATATAAAAATAATAAAAAGATTGTAATTTCTTTAATCAGACAATGACGTCGATACTGGCAAAAAGTTTTGGATTATAGCTTTTATTCAAATTAAAAAGTATGTCCCGTGTTGCTATTATTTAGATAAAAAGAAAATAATTTGGGCCGTTTGTCAAACGTAAACGTAAAAGTATGTTGGATGGAATGTATTTAAAAAATCACAATAACAAACACAGGCACAACATCCTGGGCTTTTTTTGACTTTGCACAAATTTAAAAAAATATGTTTGGCTTTTTGGACTATTGTTCTTTGCCTTGCTCATATGTAGTACAAACATATGTCAAAGATGACAATTTATTTGGGATAAACTAGTTTTATTTATAAACATAATTATGTGGATAAAAATACAAGATACTCCCCCGTTTTATCTACAGTTAACACAAACTGATATTTATGAAATATCAATAACTGATTATATTACTTTGTATTCAGTTGATCTATCAGAAGATCAATTCCTCTCTGTTTTAAAGGTTATTTTTTTTTTATAAAAATCTGTACAGAGAGAAGTTTAGCATGCCCAGTTAAATTATTGTTTTTATTGATTGTGTAATAGAAATATGTACCAATTTACAAATATTTACATCCTTTGTGTATTAATAACTAGATGGACTTTAATCTCAGCAATGAAGAGGACAACTTTGATAATGATTAACAAGTTCTTACAAGAATTTACAATTTTAATTACAGAACAGTAATCCTAAATTAGTAACAACAAACCAAAATTTAATCGACAATGGCACAAATATGCTACAGCACATGGAGAAACTGGAAGACATTAGTATAAATAAAGATGATAGTTATTTAAATATTAATATTAAATGCAAAATGTTTGTTTATCCATTTAGACTAAAATTAAAGCTACAGGAAGCTACTAAAGAAAATGTAAGCTATAGTTTTTTCCATAATGACAATATATGTACACTGGTTACTTTGATTTAGAAGTATCATTTACAATAAAACCTTTAAAGTTAATTGAAATGTAATCTGGAGTGTGTTACACTTTACTTTCATAGAAAATTAATTCTAGAAACATATTATCATTACTATTTCATTAAACACTAATGCAGACACTTTAAAATGATATAATTTTTGTTTTCAGTTTTTTAAAAAGATCACTAGACCTCTTCTTAAAAAAGTCAATGAACTTCAAAGCATCGAACAAAACTTGAGAGCTCTAGTGAAGGAAAAAGATGAAGAAATATCATTGTATAAAATGAATGGAGGTAGAATACAAAGTGAGTTCTGTAATTTGAATAACATTCATTTAACTTAACATAAAATAAGCCACCAGAAAACATACTTTATTTACTGTAACAACTGAGGTATGTTGTTCCTTTAACATTACGGTGTTATTGAAAAAGTGTTTATGAATTTAAAGTCATTACTCTAAGGTAAGCTATACTCAACCTGCTGCTCACTGGGCTTTTGTGGCTAGCCCATCTGATTACTTAATTTGAAACCATTTTAATTTTGGTACCTCTAAATTTTAAAATATTACATACACAATGAATCTAGTTATAGTTTTTTAAGAAATTAAAAAAATAGTGGAAACCTTTGAAACCATTGTCAGATGCAACTTGTAACACCATGTCTGATGACCACACAGAAGAAATGGTTCCTCATTTGCTAATGGAATTTCCCATCCCTAAGAAGTTACGGTATGACTTTGAATAAGACACAACACTAAAAACAGATTCAGATATTTTATCAATTAGTTAGAAATAAGTTTTTAAAATATTGTTTAAAAATATGTACTTTAGTTATAATAGAAATAAGGACAAATAGACATGATTTTTCATTTATTTATATGTAATAGTCTTATAAGTAATGATAGATAATTAGATATATATAAGTAGCAAAATTATGTAAATAGTAGGACAAAATGCTCCTGAACAATAATATCGGGGAAAAGCAAGAAAAAAAAACACACACCATGTATACATGTATGTGGCCCACTTGAAAAAAGGTTGAGTATCACTACTCCAAGAGTAATGATTAATTGTGTTCCTACTCATGATAATGCAAGTTTTAACATTTAGATCTAGTTTGAATAAGATATCATTGCATTAAATAGTTTTCTATTTGAACTTTAAAACTATAGTTTTCACATTACTCTGCAGTGCTTGGTAACTATGACACCTTTACGTGTACATAAGGAAAACAAGAATTTCAGAGGATACTATTTTAATTGCACATTATAGACAAAAAATTTCTAGTCACTGTTGTATTTTGTCCTATGAGTTTGTTTTATGTCAAATCCATGGGAAGACCAAAAGGTTCGCCTGATGGTAGGTGGTACACCTCTTTATGACAATGAGTTGTTAACTAATGCTTACGCAGCAATATGTTGTGCCCAATGCCTTGAAATTTTAAATCTTGTTGTTCTATTAATTTCACTAAATACACCACCTTTCAATGATGAATACAGTATTGTTTACACACCATCACTGTGAGGCAGAAAAATAAGCTGTGATGGACACTACCTTAAGAGTCTCAATAAAGTTTTAATACCATTAATTATGGTGAAACTACTTTTAGTATCAGCTTAATTAATAGTATTCAGTAGAGTAGTTAATACCAACTTGGGTTTTTATACCAGTCAATCTTTACAAACAGGAGACATTGAAGGCCGATTCACATTGTGTTTCAGAGTATGAAAGGACACCAGTTTTCAATGAGGAGGAACATTTAAAAAAACATGAGGTTTACCAAAGCAATGATGTGCCACAAGAATTACCAGTTTGTTTACTAGAGAAGCAAGAAGTAAAAGAAAATATGTGTGCAGTGTAAGTTATACATAATGTGTATGTTATGCAGCTTTTCTTATTAACATCAAACAAGTAATTGTATTCTTCTTCTTCTTAAAGTGCCATTTACCTTCGAAGGTCAGCAACCATTAAGGCAATCTGGATTTTCGATACCGCGGCTCTGAAAAGGGAGCGGGTGCTCTTTCCATACCACTATTGCATCAAATTTTTTATTTTTGTTTTAGGAAACAAGAGCAAACTAACACTCAAGAACAGTCTATCAAAGAAGAGGTTACAACATTGGAACAACCAAGCACAGTATATACACTACCAGAAACTAAAATCAAACAAGAGATTAAAAGCGAGCCTGGAACTCCCATTAAAAAAAGAAGAAAAAATTTGAATTTGTGAATGTACTTTTGAGTACACTACTGTGTTCCAATTTGGAAGATGATGTAGATAGCAAAAGTACTGGGGTAAGGGGACTTAACAAATTATGTCTCTAGTTGACGAGCACATTGAATCTAGCACCACATTGTTATGGACAGATATATCACTTACTATCAGGTGAATGTCACGTGACTTTACCGAATTAAAAAAGAGTCTGACATGTCAAAGTAAAAATATTAATAGTTTTCAACCTATAAACAATATTTATAGTACTTATCTGTGACTACGATAATTGCCAATTCCAGAGTTTTTTTAAATCCAACAATATCTGTCAATATCAGTACACAAAAATAACTATGAAGTAGTAAATAGTGCCGATGTTTCTTGTGAGCAATGGAAAGGGATGTACTCAAGGTATCCTTGTGCAATCAAATTGAAAATAACATACATAATAGAACTAAGGTCCGAAATGACCTACCTAGCCTTATCTAGCAATGGGCTGGACACATTGTCTGAAGGACTAACAAGAGATAAGGCTAAAGTCCAATAAACAAGGTGAACAAGTAGTTGGTGTTTGTCAGCTTCTCTCTAAGTAAACGGACGATTTTATAATAGTCACAGTAAAATGTCCGATGCATGTATCACAAGAACAATGTGTTAAGATGAACTCTTATCATTTTTAAAATTTATAAAGTTTTATCTATTTTAAAAAAGCGTATATAACTATTTAAGTTAAGATATAAGTAATACCAATAAAATATTTGATTGTATGAATAAAGTTACGGTCTTACAAAATTTAAAAATAAACAAGAATGGTTTATTTTGCATAGACCGATTGTCCTTATTTATAATTGCATGTATTTCATGCCAATACATGCGTTTCCTAAAGAAATTTTTATTTATTAGTTTTAACTATAGCATAATATGAAATTAAGGTTAAATTTTATTAAGACAAAATATGCAATTAAAAATTTATTTATCAAATTTTATAACCATGTTACTACAAGTATACTAATTGTCTTATAAAATTAAAAAAAAAAACACCAACATGTTATTTTATTTAGACCAGTTTCACTAATGCTCCTTATTTTATTTATAAATGCATATCGATCACTTCATGTTAATAATCTTCCATTTAATATCATTACATTATGCGAAAGAGTTTGAGCCTTATGACAACTTTGATTTGTCTTATTTTTTTTTTTTGCGCACGGTACAAAATTTTTAAGCGTGCATTTGCAATGTCGCACACGGACAAACATGTAGTGAAGTGTTTAATTATTTTTATTGAAAGTACGTAAATTTTGTTTTATACATATGTTTATAGATTGGTGCACAAATTGTATAAACTTTTAATCTACAATTTCGAAGCAAATAACTATTGAATTTGTTACTACTATTGTGCTTGTATTAGTTTATATACTACGAAAAAATCCCTGACGAATTCTACAATTTTGGTTAGTTTCTTTGATTTATACTATTCTTGACATATCGCTGATCTATCAGGATATCAAATGGTGTCGCTGCTTATATAAATTTTATCTACATCTTAGATAAGTAGATATTTTTTAGAAATATTGATATACGAAAGCTTTAGCATGTTTTTTTTAATAATCTAAGATGTTAACAAAATATATCTAAAACGATAAGGTATGTTAGATCCAGAGCATATTTACAACAGACTAACTACTTCCTAAACAATTATTTTTCTAACACTCTTGATAGTTTCCTATTATTATTCATTCATATTTCGATAACATCAATAAAAGTTCATTTCCAATAAACAAATAAAGACATCTTCACCTATAATTTTTCATTTTTATCCAATCGAAGAGGACTTCTGTTTTTTCCAAGAAAAATATAAAATTACATTTCGATTAAATATATTAAGTTTCTTTTTTCAATTTCAAAGACCTGTTTAGTTTTTCGGTTATAATTATATAAATATTATAAAGCAATACCAGAAAATTGCTTATTCCTTATTATCCCTCAAAACATAAAAAAAAACAATTCACACTATGAGATTTAGTTGTAAGGATTGTCATTCAAGTCGTCAGTGTGAATTGAATTTTCTCTAATCTCCCAAAACCTTCAGGTAGATAGGAGACTAGCGAATCATTTTTTAATATTAAGTATTTTCATCCAAAGATCTTTCTGAATGTTTGCTTAACGCAATCAAAGCGTGTTATATATAATACATATATCAACACCTGATATCATTCTCTTCGAAATGAACTTTTTATTATTTAGACGATTCTTCCTTCATTATCCTTTTCGTATTTCACTTCCCTTCAATATGTCTGTTGTAATTTGCATGGATGCATTGAGTTAGTAACTAATAGCGGGTGGCTAACAGCTACATTTTGACACGTCGGTTTCGGAATCTGAAGGCTTAATTACATTATCCCTCTCCTTCAGTTCGAAAGCGTCCGCCTGCGGATGTTGAATTTTAAAATTAGCCAATTATCAGAATTTTCGTTGTTTTACATTCAGAAAACGTGTGACGTATTTTACACAAAACAATTTTCAAATGGAAAAATAAACATTTTAAAAAAATTATGGTCTGTTGATAAATTGACAATTAAAACTTTTTATTGTCTTTGTCAACGACACCGAGCCAATGTGACATATTCTGTATATGGCGCCTAGCAATAATAGGATGAGTGAAACAAAAGCTTTAGGACTTAGGAATATCCAACTATAAATCGCTGCTGGTTTATGGAATGTTACTCATAACGAAATATAATTTTTTAGATAGTAATCATCGTGTGCTTTTACCTTTGTCTCTCTATATTCTCTTATTTTACGGGCTAAAGTAAGAAATGCTTCTTCTATATTAATATTGTTCTTGCAGGAAACTTCAAAGAATGGCATGTCGAAATCATCCGCAATCTAAAAATGAACATTGAGTACTATACAATAACATTGCTTTAACTACTTTTATAAGACAAATTTATAATTATGAAATTCTTTTGTTCTCATAAACTTTTAGCTCTGTACTAATTTCTTTCTTTTTGATAGTCTTTATGAAAAGCTATATTTACTGCTGAACATTAAAACATTAAATTAATAATAGACATACTTGTAAATATAATTCTTATAATATCTGTGTACCTTTTGACCTCTCTCCTTAGGAACAGCACGGTGGTTCTCATGTACATCGCATTTGTTACCCACTAATACTTTTATTACGTCTGGGGAAGCATACTGGAAAATATAAAAATAAATACTTTACTCACAATATTAATGACAAGTTAATTATTAACAATAGTATTAAATTCGATATACTAGACCAATAACTGCATCTCAAACGCAACGGCTCAAATTCTTTGTGGTGTAACATTACAATGGTATAGACTACAGGTGAAATATAATGTTCTTGATGTAGAATAATACCAAGTACTGAATACAGCTATAAACTCTGCTACGCTCGTCACTTTAATCTAAAATTAATTTATTAAAACTCGATTTTACGGATTTTATCGCGTTTATTATTTGTTTAATTATTCCCGACGTTTCGACCGCTTTGCAGCAGTCATGGTCACGGGAGGACTAAGATGACAGACGTCCAAATGTCCCAGCTATCACATGGTACCCACAACTTTTTAATTATTAATAATGGTCCGATCTACGCAGAAAGAAAGAGAAAATTAATTGTTGTTTCCTACTGGCCTAGTGAAATTACTGAATTCAATAGCTATCGCGCCCTTGCTATCGGAACGTACTAATGTTGGTGGTAGGAATAGTAGCGATAGTACTAAACGATTTTTAGCCACAGGAAGCTACTTCTAGCATTTGTTTTTAATTAAATAGACAGTTTAAATTCTTTAACGCCTGACCGGCAATATTGAGCAAAGTTGTTACTTTAATTATTGTCTAACTTTTTAAAGTGTTTATGTTATCGTTATATAATAAAAAATATAGCAAATTTTTAATATTTTTTTGATTAAAACGAACAAAATCATATTGAGATTAAAAACAAACAAATGATTATGGAAAAAATTTCATTGTTATTAAGCAATTTTTTTTGTGGTATAATTCTTTTCAAAACATAAAATTTTAAATCGTAAAGTATTATAGTTTTGTGCCGATGATTTGCACCGTAGATGAGTGTAGTAGCGAAATTATTCACCGTCTTGATTGTCATCTTAAGATGATATATGGTAAGGTGTGGGCGCGTGTATTAGTATGATAGATGTTGCCTTGCTCCAAATAGTATTCCCGTACCAGCAGATATAATAGGTTATGAATTAAAATGAATAATTAAATAAATAACTTCTTTAACAAATACCTTTTAAAATAAGACTTTAAATTAAGCGTATAAATAGAACATGGTAATTTAGTATGTTCTTTAAAATGTCAAATTTATAATCACTGTAAAAGTTTGTTATAAGGTATAAGTGTCTTCAGTATTATACTACATGCCAAAACTAAATGTATACATTTCAATAACTTGTATACTCATTACGGTCTCGGTCATGTTAACTTTCTTTAAATAAATTACTTAAAATGCCATGAACATTTTAAAACTTATAAAAAGTCTCTAACCACAAAGTTATTATGTTTAAATTCTGTAGTAAAATTACCTCTTGAATGTTTCTCAGCCAGTACGACAAATGATTAAAAGATTCAAGATTGGTTATGTCGTACATAAGTATTATACCCATTGCACCTCGGTAATACGCCGTAGTGAGTGTCCTGAACCTCTCTTGACCAGCTGTATCCCATATCTGAAGCTTGATCGGCACCCCATCCAAATTTATGATTTTCTGTTTGAAATCTATTCCTGTAAATTGTTTAAAACTTATTTTATTAAAATAATACATTATTAAATCGGGTATAAGAAACGTATACATACATACATAAGCCAGTAACAATGGGCGGAGAAGTGATATTTGTTTTGTAACTGATTCTAAAGCGTTTAATGAACAATGGAACAATTTACTCGAATATTCTCGCATTTTGTAATAACTGTATACAAATGAAGAGGTAATAAACATCTATTAGTACAAGTGTCGACAGTATCACCGAAGCCATTCTAACTTTAATTTACAAAGAAAATAATTGCTTTTTTTACACACTGAAGTGACTATCTTATTAGAGTTAGAATTAGATTAAATAAGGTGTATCTATTGTCTTTTTACAACAAGACATTTTTAAAAGTAAACAATATAAATAAAGAACTACAAATTACCTATATACGGCATTTATGGGCGAATAAAATATTTTATGTCTCCACAAGAAAACTATTGGGTGTAATATTTAATGCGGAGCTTTACATCACACGCTCCATTGTTCGATACGTTATTTCCGCAGTAGGCACAGCAATACTGGATATGTTATGAACAAGAGGTAACTTGAACACAGCATCACCTAACTAACAAAGGCACATAAAACGAAAAGTTAATATTAAACTTACCTATTGTCGATATGTATATATCGTAATATCTCTCGTCGCAATATCTATGCACTATACAAGTTTTGCCTACGTTAGAATCGCCTAAAACCAACAGTTTATAAGTCGCAGAAAAATCTAAAGCCATGATTATTGTTTACTTTGTTGTTAGAACGCGGGTGGTAGCTGAAAACATCGGGCGAACTGTCAAAGTGAGAAAAATCAATGAAGGCCAGTGCGCATGTGCGGGTTCACCCTACTGTGGCAACAAGTAAGTATGTAGCTAAGTTAAAGATAAAAATAACTATCTGTAGCAGTGTCAAATATAAGAATAGGTGATCTATACAATATAAAGAATTATCTACATTTATATATAACATTTCATCTTAAAATTACCTACAGCATTCTTCACTATTTTTATAAAAATTTAAAGGTTTAGTTCTGGATAAAACAATATACTTAATTCTGTTAAAACAGAATCATATTATTTAGAGATACATATTCTATCAATTACTTCTTTTAAATTAACAATTTATGCATTAAATTTAAAATCGTATCAAAATTATTTTTAAACTTCGTCATCGTCAACTTAACAATAGTAATTCTCACACGGTAAGTGTGAAGGCAAAAGGGAAGAAACATTACTATTGTTCATTTTAGATCACTTGTCGATACTGCACCTTCCTGGTGTTGTGGGCGTTGTTTATTAAGATTTCCATTTATTCCGTTTAAATCCTTGCCCATATCTGGTCCATTCATCGCGGTGGTCCTACAGTATTCGTATGCAATGGCATGTTTTTGTATTAAAGCGCGCCGGAGAACGCACATTCTGTTATCAGCTCATTGTGCGGGTTCCCTTTTGTTTCAAACTATTTTCGCAGATCAAGGTTATGCAAACATAACCATGTTTACTCCGGACTAAGTGAATTATTCATTAAAGTATAATATAAATTTTGTGATGTTAAATTGTATTTATACCAAGATTTGCCGAATTAATAAAGTTTAATAATATGGGGTGGCAGCTGGTTTAGCGGCGATCAACCTGATTTTAATTAACAGTGGACCAATACTTGGCTTTAATTTCAAATGAGACGGTAGATGATAATTATTCTTTAATCAAGAATATTCTAACTCTTATATATCTGATTACCATCGGCAATATTGTGATAATAGTGGTAATGACAATGTAACCGTAATGTGTACCTCTCAGTAACACGATTAGCTGTTGTAGAAAGAAGTTGAAGTTTAACATACCTCTCTCGGTAGTTTTGTTTTTTCACATAGTAGTTGTTTTTCGCACACTTCGTAATATACAATCTAATCTAATAGTTTTTACAATTTCTATAAATCATAACGTCTACAGACCGCACAAAGCAAGCCAACGAACATACTGTCTCCGCTACCTCACAGGTAATTTAGAATAGAAGTACCGTTCCTTCTATTGTTCTAGGAGTAGCTAAGCGGATGTATACGATAATTTTGTCACTTTGTAACATTCCATAACGTATGCGGACTTTTTGCAATATTGTGTGAAATGGCCGGCGAATAATGAAAAGTTAATTTTTGCATGTACACCGAAAAAACATTTTCTTGGGCTTGATTATCGCGAATACGTAAAACAAATAATTAGTGTAAGCTATAATCATTTAAAGGCAAATATAGTTCAATTCAAAATAACAAACTTAAGGATTACCACAGTAAGGAACAGTCGCATTTTATTGCGGCATCAACTAGAACTTTTCTCATATAGTAAACATGTGTACTTTTACCATATACCATAAAGCAGCAGCAAGCAATCGCAGTTCGTAGAATAAAATAACAATTTTATATAGCACAAAACATTTCCGAATATTGAGTTTTGTTAGACGAACTAGACTTTCGCCTGATGGTAAGTGATACTCATGATGGTAATCCTTTATAAATTATATATATTTATTTACTGTTAACCATTGAATATTTTCAGATTCAATTTCGTACCGCTTTTAATACTTTCGAATCGTTGTAATCAGTAATGAAATAATTCTATGAACTCGGACATTTTACATGTTTAGTAATAATGTTTAAATTTGGTTCCTTCGACCTTCAATTGGAAAGTAATTTCTCTGAAGAGTATACCAATTACAGGGAAAGGCTTGACATGTTGAGATGTATAAAGAAAGGGTTAGCGCGGGTTAACCGTTGATGAACCCCGATAGAAGGTTAGAGCTCATCACGAATATTGATCCTGAATGTAACAGTTACACGGGTTTTTTATTTGAAATTTGTTAGTTATGTCAATTTTAAATTGCATTATGATGAGTTTTTTAAGTGACTCCCAGTTTTAAGTTCAGTCCCTTTACTTCAGTTATCACCATATTATAAAGTGAAAAAAGACCTATCACAGTACATATATAGATCTAACTTTCTAAATTCGCCACAGAAGTTAAACACTAAATATCACTTACCATTACAAGCAGTGAACTAAGATACTATATAAAAGTAGAAGTGAAATGTGATGATAGCATTAAAAAGAAACTAAGAAAATTTATTACTCATGTACTTCGGTTGGTAACAAATCAATTTTACAAGCAAAGCCAAATGTCAATTAATCTACACTTGGTGATAGAGAGAATGACGCATGCGCCCACGCATCTGATTGGAGAGAAAAAAAAAGAGTAGTTGAATGTAATGCAAAAGAAATTGCTTAACGCGATATTCCCTCAAATGCGTCACCGTTAGGTAACGATCAGCCGGATCTCTGCGCTCATTAAACGAAAAAAGATCATATCTCGGACAATGGAGGACTCGGCGACCGAAAGTGATAGTCCAATAGATATAAAAGTGAGATGACGCCGGCGAAAGATCCAAAAAGTGACCAGTCACTCTTTCTTACTCATACAGTACTACCTGTTCGATTCTGTAATAATTATTGCAGTATGTTTTACCGTCCATATATGATTTGGGAATTTTTAAGAGAATATACTACCTACAAAGGATACATTGCCCGTTATCATCAGGTGGGATCGTAGCCAAGCGCGAATCTATATAATTGTAAACAAAAATACTTGCAAACTTCTTTTTATAACGGAAGTAACATGAATTCCATATTCGTATAGATATTTTCTAGAATTCTCATACCTGGCTTAATCGTAACTCTTCAGTACTTCGAATTTATCCATCTATCTAGTAAAAAGTTTAAATCTAGAAATATTTAATTTAATAAATTATTGTTTCTGAATAGTAACCATAGCACATATTTGAAGATGGACACCATAATACAGAGTAAAAGTAATAGGTTGGCAATTAATAAAACTTTTGATAACCTATTTTCTCAACACGTAAGTTATCGTAAGTAAGTTTATTGGCGTTTTACTGTGAATGTGATAAACTTTAAAATAATTTTCCACACGAATTCTGCAATGATGATGTCATTACTTGACTAAAGTTAAAACAATTTACGATCATACTGGAACTATCCGCCATACTTAAATTTAGTACCACTATAACATCACCTTTCTTTATAGCAGTATTTTTTAACAGAACATTAAATTCTTGAGAAAAAAATAGAGGAAAATCTAACTTATAAAGTTGTCTAGAATTATGTTTCGGTGTTGTTTTCATTTGACGGTGCGACGAGACCAGCCGGATGTTCACCTGGTGGTAAACGATACACAAGTTAATAACAATGTGATGCTAATTAAGATGATTACACCATTTTGCGCTCGCCGCTTTAAGATTTAAGATAAGTCTTGACCACGGGGTAACGACCCCGTGCAACCGAAACAATAGTAATGTACACTACTGCTTGGCGTCCGAAATAGATGCTGGGACAATACAGGCTTAGTACTCAAATTATTTTAAACATAAGCCTCTCCATAGATCTCTCCCGCTCTAATTTAGTTATGACTTTAAATTGTCCCCGAAAATACTGTAAAGTACAGGAGATTTATACCGTCCACATTGATCGCAACCAATCTATCACCAATGTTTAAATCAACTATTTTAAATTCTTGTGAAATAGTTGATCAGCATATACAGTAGTGGCTTTACTAAGGGTATAATTAATGTAATTGTTTATTACCTTACAGTCCTCGATAAAAGAGTCATTGTTGTTAAATACTATGTTCAGCAGTCAACAGATCTCTTACTTTCCGTCGCAATGTGTAATAAATCTCTTTAAAATGGCTTTAATGAGTACCGATGAATGTTGATCTTAAAAGAATGCGATTTTTCTCGTTAAGGATCAACTATAAAAGTTCAAGAAAACATATATGTATTTTATTAAAGTTCATAGATAAACTGGAGTCTAAAAGGCGATTGTGTTTAATAATATATGTGTACTCGCCAAGTCAACGTTTTCAAGGTCCGTTCGTATAATAAATGTCATATTTTGCTCCATGTTTTTTTCGTAAAACATACAATGTTATTCAAAATTACAAATATTTTAATCAATAGCCGGGTAGGTTTTTCAACGGATAAACTAGATATATATAAATAAAAAAACACTAACTAAAAGGCTGGTCCGTTTTACTATATACAACGGCGCCTTAAATATCATACAAATGTGAGTAAAATATCCGAATAATTGATCAATATCTTACCGTCTATATATAGCGAGTGTAAAACCTATATTAGTGTTTACTTTGGTATATGTTCTTCTTCGTGATTCTATGGTGTAAGAGAAACCGTGCACAGAGCGTTTGATTTTAAATCTTTAACGTTCTACTCTGTATCGTTTAAAAATATAAAACAGATATGGCTTCTTTACTGAACAGTTTGTAGTTTTAGCTGTACCATAACAAGTTACATTAAATAATGTTTGATCAAATTTGTAATAAAGTCAATAACAATATAAGCACATACAATAAATAGACATTAATTTACATTAACATTGGACGATGTTACATGTCAGAGATTTTTATGTGTTCTGCCAAAGGATCGTTTACTTTCACACCGTCTTGTTTAATTAATACCAATTTATTTATTGTAATTCCAAGTGGCTGTTTCTTTGTACAATGGAGTGTTTGCTCGGTACCGTGGAGGTCGTGCCTGAGGTCACTACGGGTTCACACACGGGTTCCGGGAACGCGAGTGACAAGCGTCCGTATTGTTCGCAAATTGTTTCGCGCAAGGTCTCCTTGTTAAATGTCAATTCGTTCGGCGCCGGCGCCGGCGTGAACTCCACTTTAAGCTTCGATTCTTACGCGTCCACGACGGAATGCTCTAAATACATTCCTATTTTTAATCGAAATTATTCGTTTTTATACAAAAATTTACTTTTTTTTAGAATAAATGCTACAAGACACATGACAATGCTTTTAATGTCATATATATTACTTAGTATTTTATATAGTTCACGTGATTATAGATCAAAACAAAACATAATTAAAAGAAAAATTATGAATCTTCTATTTTCAATATTCATAGTAAAATCGAGCACCGTAAAAAAATGGTGCCCATTGATATCTTAAACTTTAGTAATCAATTAATATTTCAAACCAATTTTGATTGACCTTTGTATAATAAATTGCAGTAATATTACAATTATTTCATGTATACTAGTCTAATTGGTAGAATAACGTCATACGTATATGGTAATAAACTTATATGGACGTACGTAATAAATAGTGAGTGCGAGGTCAGAGCACCGCTCGAATCAAACGTTTGCGCCAGACGTCGAAAGCTAATAAAAATTTCACTATACCCTTCCATCAAAGTCAGTGCTCCACTTTACCTTTGAACTCTGTTTTTCCTGCAACGCAACTCATGCGCTGCGAATTTAAGTGGTCCATAATTTATTAGCGCATATCTTTTAAAGATCTAGCTAACATTATATCAAAGTCGGAGAGAGCGACTCAATAGGAAGTGTAATGAATGCACCGTACACATGAGTTGCATTGAGGAAGTGTTCCTGGCTCATTGAAAATCGTAATACTGGAAGACACATTCAAATTATATAACCAGACGCTTACAAAATTATTTCTTTGTACGCACGTATCTGCATTGATGTACATATATTTGCGTTTGCTTGGCTTTTGATCTTTTATTTACTTTAACCACTGTCAATCTTTTGTATAATTAATTACATTATGTATTGTGAGGAACATCGCTATTAAATAACATTTTCTAAAGACAACTTTCGCATGTAACTTTTGACATTCAATTAGTATAAGATGTATGCAAAAATGACAGACATTTTGACAAAACTCTTTTATATTTAAAAAAAGACTTTTTAACTGCCTTTAGAAGATTGTTTAGTCATTACAATTCGAAAAAAGGAATAGAAAAGGATATTTAGATTTAAAATTAAATTATATTTGTTATACTTTTATATGTTGAAAAAAAGATAGTAAGCGTTAGTGGTCATCAAACTTTGCCGGATTTCCTTCTAATTGTAGATAATAATTGATCATCGTACATAAAAAACATGTCCAGTGGACGTAAACGATTTTAATTTGGGTTTTAATCTTTATTCAAAATGTTCTCTAAACATTTACACGACTAACTACAATTGGAATAATATAAAATAACTAGCTGACCCGACAGACTTCGTTCTGTCAAAAATTGGAATATGGCCGTTTTTGTTCTTACCTATTTTATAGTCAGCCCAAAAAAATCTGAACTGAACCGTCACCCTGGATATAGGGCGGTGTGTGGGGTTCAGCTCTATATATGTTCATCTAATACCTATTATTTAAATATGAGTGGGTTCCAGAAGAGTGGCCAAAGTTATAATTATAGTACATAAATTATATTTGCTATTATTATTTTCTTAGGAACAAATAACTGTCACATTCCAAATCTTTTTGACAGAATGTAGTCTATCAAGTCCGCCAGATGGTAACGCGGCTTGTGCTCGACTGATGTAATGTCGTGAAAACGAATGCATTTTATGTCGCGTGCCGAAACTAAAACAAAAGAAATAATACCGCGAAGCCGACCAAATTCAAAATCAGTAAGAATGACCTTTAGCTCTTACATTTTGTGACTATTTATGTTATTATTTCATTCGTTTTAATTTCGGCTCGCGGCGATCTTCCGACGCGCATACGCACACCATTTTGATAGAATAATTGAATTTGAACTTTGTGCAGCTGAAATAAAGTGCAAATTGACTATTTAGCGTTACGAACGCACCTACATTGCTTAGACAGCAGTGAAAGCTTGTTATTTAATATGAACTTTTGTTTGTTTGTTTGTTTCTGGTTACTGGTTTCAGGTTTCTGGTTTCTGGTTTCTAGTTTCTAGTTTTTAGTTTCTAGTTTCTAGTTTCTAGTTTCTAGTTTCTAGTTCTAGTTTCTAGTTCTAGTTTCTAGTTTCTAGTTTCTAGTTTCTGGTTTCTGGTTTCTGTTTCTGGTTTCTGGATTACTGGTTTACTGGTTTACTGGTTTTACTGCGTTTACTGGTTTACTGGTTTACTGGTTTATGGTTTACTGGTTTACTGGTTACTGGTTTCAGGTTTCTGGTTTCTGGTTTACTGGTTTAATGGTTTACTGGTTACTGGTTTAATGGTTTACTGGTTAATGGTTTACTGGTTTACTGGTTACTGGTTTACGGTTTACTGGTTTAATGGTTTACTGGTTTACTGGTTTACTGGTTTACTGGTTTACTGGTTACTGGTTTACTGGTTACTGGTTACTGGTTTACTGGTTTATGGTTTACTGGTTTATGGTTTACTGGTTTACTGTTTACTGGTTTACTGGTTTACTGGTTTACTGGTTTACTGGTTTACTGGTTTAACTGGTTTACTGGTTTACTGTTTACTGGTTTACTGGTTTAACTGGTTTACTGGTTTACTGTTTACTGGTTTACTGGTTTACCTGGTTTACTGGTTTACTGGTTTACTGGTTTACTGGTTTACTGGTTACTGGTTTACTGGTTTACTGGTTTACTGGTTTACTGGTTTACTGTTTACTGGTTTACTTGGTTTACTGGTTTACTGGTTACTGGTTTACTGGTTTAACTGGTTTACTGGTTTAACTGGTTTACTACTGGTTTACTGGTTTACCTGGTTTACTGGTTTCTGGTTTACTGGTTTACTGGTGTACTGGTGTACTGGTTTACTGGTTACTGTTTACTGGTTTACTGGTTTACTGGTTTACTGGTTTCTGGTTTACTGGTTTAACTGGTTTACTGGTGTACTGGTGTACTGGTGTACTGGTGTACTGGTGTACTGGTTACTGGTTTACTGGTTTACTGGTGTACTGGTTGTACTGGTGTACTGGTGTACTGGTTACTGTGTACTGGTGTAACTGGTGTACTGGTTACTGGTTGTACTGGTGTACTGGTGTAACTGGTGTACTGGTTACTGGTGTACTGGTGTACTGGTTGTACTGGTGTACTGGTTGTACTGGTGTACTGGTTTTACTGTTTCTGGTTTTACTGTTTACTGGTTTAACTGGTTACTGGTTTACTGGTTTACTGGTTACTGGTTTACTGGTTTTACTGGTTACTGGTTGTACTGGTGTACTGGTTTACAGGTTTACTGGTTTACTGGTTACTGGTTTACTGGTTACTGGTTTACTGGTTACTGGTTTACAGGTTTACTGGTTTACTGGTTTTACTGTTTACTGGTTTACTTGGTTTACTGGTTTATCTGGTTTACTGGTGTACCGGTGTACCGGTGTACCGGTGTACCGGTGTACCGGTGTAACCGGTGTACCGTGTACCGGTGTACGGTGTACCGGTGTACCGTGTACCGGTGTACCGGTGTACCGGTGTACCGGTGTACCGGTGTACGGTGTACCGGTGTACCGGTGTACCGGTGTAACCGGTGTACCGGTGTACCGGTGTACCGGTTTACTGGTTTAACTGGTTTACTGGTTTTACTGTTACTGGTTTACTGGTTTACGGTTTACTGGTTTACAGGTTACTGGTTTACTGGTTTAACTGGTTTAACTGGTTTTACTGTTACTGGTTTACTGGTTTACTGGTTTAACTGGTTTACTGGTTTAACTGGTTTAACTGTTTACTGGTTTAACTGGTTTTACTGTTACTGGTTTACTGGTTTTACTGTTTACTGGTTTACTGGTTTACTGGTTACTGGTTTTACTGTTTACTGGTTACTGGTTTAACTGGTTTACTGGTTAACTGGTTTACTGGTTTACTGGTGTACTGGTTTACTGGTGTACTGGTGTAACTGGTGTACTGGTGTACTGGTGTATGGTGTACTGGTGTACTGGTGTAACTGGTGTACTGGTGTACTGGTTTAACTGGTTTACTGGTTAACTGGTTTTACTGTTTACCTGGTTTACTGGTTTTACTGTTTAACTGGTTTAACTGGTTTACTGGTTTACTGGTTTACACTGGTTTTACTGTTTACTGGTTTCTGGTTTACTGGTTACTGTTACTGGTTTACTGGTTTCTGTTTACTGGTTTACTGGTTTACGGTTTACTGGTTTATACTGGTTTACTTGTTTACTGGTTTCTGGTTTACTGGTTTAATGGTTTACTGGTTTACTGGTGTACCGGTGTACCGGGTACCGGTGTACCGGTGTACCGGTGTAACCGGTGTACCGGTGTACCGGTGTACCGGTGTACCGGTGTACGGTGTACCGGTGTACCGGTTTACTGGTTTACTGGTTTACAGGTTTACTGGTTTACTACTGGTTTAACTGGTTACTGGTTTACTGGTTTACTGGTTTACTGGTTTTACTGTTTACTGGTTACTGGTTACTGGTTTACTGGTTTATACTGGTTTACTGGTTACTGTTTACTGGTTTAACTGGTTTTACTGTTTACTGGTTTAACTGGTTTACTGGTTTATACTGGTTTACTGGTTTACTACTGGTTTAACTGGTTTACTGGTTTACGGTTTACTGGTTACTGGTTTAACTGGTTTACTTGGTTTACTGGTTAACTGGTTTAACTGGTTTTACTGTTACTGGTTACTGGTTTACGGTTTACTGGTTTACTGGATTACTGGATTACTGGTTTACTGGTTTCTAACATTCCAACATCCAACATTCCAACATTCCAACATTCCAACATTCCAACATTCAACATTCCAACATTCCACATTCCAACATTCCAACATTCCAACTTCCAACATTCCACATTCCAACATTCCAACATCCAACATTCCAACATTCCAACTTCCAACATTCCAACATTCCAACATTCCAACATCCAACATTCCAACATTCCAACATTCCAACATTCCAACATTCCAACATTCCAACATTCCAACATTCCAACATTCCAACATTCCAACATTCCAACATTCCAACATTCCAACATTCCAACATTCCAACATTCCAACATTCCAACATTCCAACATTCCAACATTCCAACATTCCAACATTCCAACATTCCAATATTCCAGTATTCCAGTATTCCAATGTTTCAATGTTCCAATATTCCAATATTCCAATAATCCATTTTCCTTTTTCCATTTTCCATTTTCCGTTTTCCGTTTTCCATGTTCCATTTTCCATTTTCCATAACTGCCTCATTCCAATCTTTTTAACGGAATGAAGTCTGTTAGGTCCGCCAGACGGTAACGCGGTTTGTGCTGCGCGCTGTAATAAATAATACCGCGAAGCCGACCTAATTGAAAATCAGCAGTAATGATCTTTAGCTCTTACATTTTGTGACTATTTATGTTATCATTTCATTCGTTTTAATTTCGGCACGCGGCGTTAGATCCTCCGACGCGCATACGCACACTTTTGAAAGAATGATCTAATTTGAACTTTGAGCAGCTGTAATAAAGTTAAAATTGACTCTTTAGCGTTACGAACGCACCTATATTGCTTAGACAGCAGTGAAAGCTTGTAATTTAATATGAACTTTATGAAATAGCAATAAAGTTCAAATTGACCCTACATTTTAGTTAGAGAACGTTTGTATAGGAAAAAGAAAAGCGCTGTTTTTAGGGGCTTCCCGGCGATTATTCGAATTTTTCTCAAATTGGCCAAATTGGTCCTGGCGTTGTAGAGTGATGCGCTTACCGACACATATTTGTATTATAGATTAATAATAAATTATATTCAATGACATTAGTTATTAATAAATAAATAATAAAGTTGCTTGAGAATATATTTATATGTAGAGGGAGTGACAAAAGGCATAATGTTTGAGAGATAAAGAATTCGTTGTCATCCCCACTCCGTGCTGTGTACTGGTGAGAGGTGACACCGGTACACACGTGGAGGGGATCACTTACCAAGTGATAATAATTGAAGTTTTTTTTTGAGTTTATAGCCACGCGATTTGATACGTGGCCATGTATAATTGATGATATCGAGCGGGACAAAAACATATTAAAATGACTATTAAAAAGCAGGAGTTGGTGATAGAAAAGTGAAAATTTAGGGTTGTATGTATTTTTTGATGGCACACAATAATAAAATAAAATAGAAAAAAAAAACCCAAAAAATAAAAAAAAATTTTTTGGTGTGGGCAACCCTGATCACTTAGAGGTTTGAAAAATAGATAGTAACCGATTCTCAGACCTACTGAATATGCATAAAAAATTTCATAAGAATCGGTAAAGCCGTTTCGGAGGAGTTAGGGAATGAACATTGTGACAAGAGAATTTTATATATTAGATATCAAACTGGATATTTGTACAGTACTGCCATTTTAACTACAAAATTAAAATACCTTTTTGATATTTTTCAAATGTACTTAATATAATGTCTACCTTTTAAAGTAAATGGAGTCATTGGTTGGATTGTTCACAACTGTTCATAGTTACGTATAAGAAAATCACTAAATACAACGTTTACTCTGTCTGGTATATAAATTAAACAATTTAAATGGCACTTGTTGAATTAAGCTAAAGTTCATATGCGTAATAAGTTATACAATCGATTAAAATAATACACAGTATAAAGTGGAAAATAAGTGAAAGTAATGCAAAAAATAAAACTTGAGAAAGAGAAATGGCCGGGCGTACGGAAATGTCAACAGTAATGTTAAACATCGTTCTCCGTTTGCGTGTTGCAATCTGCCAGCTATCGGCTGAAGACATCTTTTTAGATTATCAACAACATGGATCTGAAATCGAGTTTCCGATATGAGATAAGATTATAAAGTTTCCAACTTGTCAAGTACAAGATCAATTTACTAAAACGTAACTTAAACATTTTAAGTTTCCGACTTTGATAGCTGATTGAGTGCTTTGTTATCTTGCAAAGGTTCAAGATCAAAAATGATCGCAAAGTTCTTCGTAATACAAACGCTTTTTAAATAGTACAAATAGACGGACAGACAAATTTGTTTCGATGCTATATGTACGTACGATGGCACACATCAAAATGTAATTGACCGTATAATAGAAGTCGATACAATACTGACATTGGCAGCTGAAAAGAGGTCATAGAGAATTGACAGGAGAAGCAGCAAAAAAACTTGACCGCAAAGTTTGGACTTTAATTAAATAAAATTCTATTAATTTATACATATTATTACAAAAATTCTTTATTATATGATTTTACTATGATTTTCCATGGAAAGTTAAATAAATAAAATGTGTGATGTGATGGCTTATTACCGCATATCTTTCTTCTAAAATACTATGTTCATTTACTCAATTTAATCTTAGTATTAAAAGCTTAAAAATCTGTATCCAAACTTTAATATACGTTAAATTCACACACGACGGTGAAAAACTTTTCTATTGTATAACAGTTAAAATTATTTTAAAAAGATTTTTAGTTCCATCACACAAAGAATTTTAAGATATAACCCATCAATGATAACATAACATCGCAAAGTAAATTTTATATTTTTTTTTTCATTATCGTAAAGGAATTAATCATGTAGTGCAAATATTACCGAGTTCCGGTTTGAAGGCTGCTATAGTTGGTAAATTTATTAGGATAACGTGATAAACTGATTGATTTTCTTTATGAATCTAAAAGTAAAGGATGGAAGTTTGTTTCACAATTTGTGCCACGAGGAATGCGACGGATATAGTTAAGAAAGAACAAAGATCAGGATACACATGCATATTGTCCTGAAGTAAATAATAAAATATTCATTTATAATATCAGGTAGTAAATAACATAAATAAACTAAGCATATAATACGTCAAGCCATAAATTCGCTTTTCCATTTTTTAAGATCACCAGTTACCTTCGGCCATGAAATTTATTGTCCAATAGATGGAAAATTACGTTTGCAAATTTACAACTTATTGCCTCGCCGCTCCCCGGGGCTAATTATGTGTTATGTCCGCTGTGTGTCTGCTCTCATTGGTACTAAAATTGGATCTTTTATGAGGTTAAATTTTTTACTACTACTCAGTAAAACCAATGAGATATAGTCGTACAAAGATCAATTCAGCTCGTGCGCGTAATAAATTTAAAAAATGTTAATAACTCGAGTTGCAACAAGCCGAAATTAATATTAGCATTGGCTAATTTAAAATACTTAAAAGGTCATTACACAACCATTACTTAAGATAAACACATTATACGTCGGATCACGTAATAAAACAAACATGACTATACTCACAGCTGATTAATGGCTATAAATCTTAGTGGATTCGCAATAAGGAGACAAATGCTTTTCGCAATACTTAACGTAACACGGATAATTAGTAAATGCACGATCTATCCTACTTTCGTGGTGTCTTCTGATCGCCTTCATCGATCATACCGAGATTTCGATCTTATCCGTTTATCAATTAAGTACCAAGGATAGAGTATAATTCGAAACAATTTACATTGTGCATTATTAAGATAAATCGTTTGAAAAGTCAAAGGTACCGGTGAACGTCAATAGTTGCCAGTGCAAGTATCATTCTCTTTAAGGAATCCGTTGCAGAGCTGACGCCGGAGCTTTACAAGCACGTTGTTTGCGTTTTTGTTCGCAAAATTATGAAAAGTGTGTCGGCCGGTGTATGCGGCGATGGTTGCGGTTATGTCATCAAATATTGGCTGCCCGTCGCCACGAATCCGTTTCGAGATCCGCTACACACAAATACAATGTGTTAAATTCTTTTCAATTTTATCACTTTCTACCTGCACTTGTAGTCATAAATAAACGGCATGTTCATTCCGATCGAAGTAACGAAGGAAATGTTCAACGGTTCTATTGAGAAACATTACTAGGAAATTCTTTTAATCATTATCATAGATTTTTGGCCAATTAACGATGCTCTCTCGTCACTACATACCTCTTTAAATCGTTTTCCTCATATCTGAGGGTCGCGACCAGCTGCATTACTCTTTTTTGCTTAGTCAGTTTAGATACATTACTGCCTTCGAACTAATAAAGTGACAACTGACCCCTTATCTTTAATTTGAAGATAGCATTCAATGATGATAATGATGTATGACTTGCACCAACTAGAGTGGTCAATAAAAATAATAGTACAAGTAAAATTTAAAATAGTTAAGTAAATTGTTACTCTCATTTTCATAAGCAAAACAGTCCACACCGCCAAATTTTAGATTTCATATTTTATCAGATAATAAAGCCGTAAGTTACATCCTAACAGAACTAAACTGTATATATTTTTATTTTAGGAATAGCTCGAGATAATTTCATCATCATTACATGAACATGATTGTTAATTCTAATAAAAGAAGTTAAAAAGTGACGCTATTGCTATTTCTTATGTCTTTTTTTAAGTCATCTTATGTTAAAATCGTTTTTTCTATGTTTTAATCATAAGAAAAAAAATGTTATACCCTTTCATTTAAGCCCTCATAAAACAATTTCAGACTTCTTGCTTTAAATCCAGAAATACACGGTTTATAATATAACGAAAACCATATGGCAAGAACGCCAAAATTATATTATACATAGAATTATTTTGTTATAATGTTACATAAAAAGTGAAGAACATTAATTCTTATTCCAGTGTATCTGAGATTGCAAATAATTTGTATCAGGTATTTTAGTTAGTATTTATTATTAACTAAATAGTAGATACTGTTTTCTTCTGCATTCATCTATATATACAAGCTTTGGACTTATTATAAGATTTTGGTTTGTATATATAACAAAATATTTTAACGTCTATTAGATTTATTTTTAATTGTAAATAAATTCTCTTGTTATGTTATGAAGTAAAAACATTTACTTCTAAAATGTTTCTATATATAAATAATAATTTATATCTTTAACCAATATCTTATTATTATTTAAAATTTTATGAATGGTGTAACATGAGAGAGCATGTACAACATGAGTTATAATTTCTTTGTGGTCGATAAAGTAAGCGGCTACTGATATTAGCATTCTAACCTTACTTTTTACATAAAAAAATATAGGACTTCATTTTGATATTATTGTTATTCATTTTGCGTACCGCTACATAAATATTTAAGTGCCCCTGTATATTGCCGTTAGAGCCTTTAAAGTCGAAGAGACGAAATAAAAGTAAATTTTATTGTCATCATTTTTTTTTCCTTAAAAAAATATAATTTATTTTATATCTTTTTTAAAGATTTTATTTTCTTATGGTTACTTGTATGTGTACTTATCCAATCACCTGGCACGTAATACAGTCCTTTCTCATGATAATGAGATTCTATTTGAAATATTTACGCAGTATATTTTCTTAAAACAAACCATATTCTTTCTCGTTATCCTAATTTTTTTTTTGGTACCCTCTTAGAACCGAAACACAGTTATGTTTGGACACTACAACTTCTGCCAACAAAGACCTGGCACTAGTGCTTCCATTTGTATAGTTACTACAGTAATTGTAATTCTTAAACTATCATTACACGCGTTAAGTAAATATGTAAAATTGTGCCAAATCATTAGGTTTTTATTATCTAAGTATCATTAGACTATCTAACATTGAAATGTAGTTCAAGGATAAATGAAATCCTTAACTTGTTAAGAATGTTAAGGATATGTAACTAACGGATTAAACATTTGTTGACGGAACAAACATTTTGCGGGTAACGGTATTCAGGTCAATTTTGAGGTTATTCAATGTTGGATAATCCCATAACAAAGTGTTAATGATACTTGACTGCATGACTGGCCTAGAAATGACTCAGACATAATATATAAATAATTCGCCAACTCGATCTAATAACAATTTATGCCAAAATCTCATACCGTGCAAAAATGGACGGTGTTGTGAATGAGAGGTAACAATAAAGCTAATTCTATTTTAGATAGAAATAAGAACAGAAGGTCAAGGTCAGTCACGACTGTAGCCTATGTTCACCGCCTCTTTAACGAGTCAACAATATTAAAAGTACATGAGTATATAATAAGTATTAGAGAGTATTAAAAAAACATCCATTATTATTACTTCCATGTGCTAGCGAAATATAATTTAAACATATTTAAGAATTCAATATTGAATTTTACTGAAAATTTATATTTAAAACAATTTTTTGAGAAATATTTGATTAATACGGAGTTTGAATATTCATCTCATAAATAAATTGCAGATAGGTGAAAACATAACAAATATGAAAGTTTTATGCGGTATTATTTTTTTTCTAAAATAAGTTAAAGCATACGTTTGAACAGGTACTTGTAGCGAAAAAAAAACAAGTGGGCTGGTGTGCATGACCGCTCAAAAGGAAATCTCTAGTGGGCGTCAAAAAGCGGCTCATTCAAATGCAAAATTAACTCCAAAAGTAAACTTGAGCTCTTTGTGCGGAGTGAAATGTTCCTCTAATGTAAGCGACATTAAGTACTTACCTAAACTTTATTGTTATTAGTATTCCTTTATGATATACAAACAAAATATAATATACTCTTTCTTATAATAAATCAATCAAAAGGCTAATCATGCCCGTAGAAGCGAATTGACATTTTTAATACGTATGACAAAGATATCTGGTATATTGCATACTAGTTACTGTCAATGGCGTGCCTAAAATTAAAAAAAAAATCACATTTCATCAATGTAAATAAACAGCCCGGTTTATAGTACCACTGCTGGGACATTTCACCGCGCTGGGCATGTTCGGATTGGCAGATTTAACATATCCACAAAGCTGTTGTTCATGAAACATGTCGGTTCCGTCTTGAATTTTTCTTTCATCGGAACAGCTTGATCAATGAAAACTGAAATAAAATTCGTCAACAACTTTCCGCCGTTAGTTTTTATACGAACGAGTCAAGTGAGTTCATATTATTTACAGATAGTATAAATGTACTGATCGGTTTAAAACATGTGCCTTAAATAAACATTGAATATAACTGCTTACTTCTGTGCGTATGATAACACATCGTCATTCAAGATAACAATACCGTATACTCGAACTGTGATAATCCATGTAGGCGCCGTCTGCCCACACCGAAACACACTCGGTAATAGGATTGCCGCTTCTTATCTTATTTTTTATACATTTCATTTTAAAACTACATTAAAAGTGGAATTAGCATGAATATAAAATATATTTTGCAATACTTTAACTTATATTATTGTTGTTCCTGTTACTGCATATAAATTGGATTCAGGGTTGCCGGGTTATTATTAAGTTAATTCCATTCATCATCACACGCTTACTGACCTCATTGCTCCACTGCTTCTAATACGTTACGTCTTCAAACTGACTGATATATGTATAACATACAATATTTCCTGCTTAAGTGCCAAAATATACGTCAGAATTGAATCCACAGCATCTTTCTTCCCTCAGTACGTTTAAGGTACCGCCGCAATGACTATTCCTGTATAAATTGCTTTTATTTATCATCTTTTAAACTTAATAAGTTATAAATGTATGTTTATATCTTTATATATTATTATTGAGATAGTTTTTGGAATAAAATAAAGTTTGTTTGCACCTTCAAATATGATTTCTCAACATTCTCTGAAGTTTCGTAAAGAATATCTTTTGAAACGTTTTGGCAAAACAGTAAAATTTAAAAAAAAAGGATCAACTTAAATATATTTTAAAGAAAGTGAGCAACCCTAGCGATTACAGTTATTACAAATTTTGTAACGATGTAGTTTCCGACAAATAACATTTGTAAACAACCAAACCAACTGTTTTGTAGCGGTATAACTAGAAATACATGTTTTCTTACCGCGTCCAAAAACATTTGTGCATTAAATTGATTTTACTAAAAATACTATTTTTCTATCGCACAACTTTTAATAAAAAGTCATCAAATATTGCCACATAAAATAAATGTACACTGATAGGACATTGTCTACTGCGTTTAGATTTCTTTTAATACAGACAAAATATAACGATTTAAACAAACTATGCAAAGGATTGTCTTCTAATATTTAGAAAAAATTAAAATTAAACAGCTTTCTTAAAGTTCTCCATGTCGGGACTCACAGTCTTCTCTTACATGAAGGTAGAGTCAAATTGTTATAGAACATGAAAGTTTCTTACACGGGAAGCTCAAATTCACTGGGGATCGAACCCGTGCTTCTTTAATAAACGTAGGCCTGCCTTAAACATCTATCATAGCTTATTTTTACTGTGATCTACTCTGGTGTTTTTTTTTTGTTTGCCTATCTTTACAATGAAATGCATTATCGCTGCGGGATATCGAATGCAGCGCCAATCCTTACTACAGCTTTCTTTAAATTTATAACCAGCATTCCATTGCGGCTTACTGTACGAAGAATGTTAACCATTAAAAAAAAAAACAAATGCAATTGCATTACAAACAAAAGTGAAACATCCGTGTGGTTACGTCATACGATCGTCATCTGAATCAGACTCATCGGTATAACGGAGTACTGTCAAGGTGCAGGTTGCGCAAGAGCATCCGTCCGGTGTCATTGACATTACGGATGTGACGTCTTCGATCAAGGGTCCCGAGAGTTTCGGCGGTGAGAGTTGAATCGGTGAACTTTGGACGAGAATAAAAAGCGGAATTATTTTCGGCGTAACCCGAATTAAAATAACTCACCTGTCAACTTATTTATCTTATATACGCCTATAATCTTGTTGATATAGTGGATCAGAGTAAAGCGAGTTTAAGACTTATACCAACGTTATCATACTTCTTCTCACAAACAGGGAACAACAATTAATACTTGATATTTTTAATTCCATACAATGTAAAAAAAAACTCACTAATACTATTATATATCACTGTGATTTAAACTGTATTAAAGTTTGACAATAAATGTTCTTGTTTCCAAAATAATCCGGTATCGTAAATAATAATTATTACTTTACTAAAATAGACATAGTCCTAAAGTAAGACAGTATTCCCCGCCAGGATATTAGTTTTCATAGTTAAATATGCCTCGGGCACAATAGACTAGAATTTTGATTAGTTATTATCTACTGTTTCATTACTTGACATTACAATCAACCGTTTACTAGGACTGAGAAAGTAAGTAAGACTATAGCATCTATGTTATATATAATACGTATTTATGATTTATACAATGTAAAAACAACCGTAGAAACACGCATAAAAACATTTCTTCGAAACTTTTAAAATATCATTTCAATTCTCACCACACCTTGTGTTGACTGGGACATAATTCCGCGTCTGCCCTTTGTAACCTATATTAAAGGTACAATAAAAAAAATTAATATATAAATAAAAAATCAAAGGCCATTTTCTCGTGCAGTAGAAGTATGTATGAACTAGCTCCAAACTATAAGAAAACTAAGATACAGAATAGCGAGATGGTGGAAGATAAAAATTCGTAATAATTATGTATGAACAAAAATACAACAGCTATTTTTAGTGTATATCTATTTTATGAAAAGAAAATTTCAAAATTTATAATATATTCTTATAATATATAGCGGTTTCCACATCAACATCAATCGTAAATTGTATCGATCTTGAATGACTAAATGCGTCGGCGAGTTATGCAATAATTTTTGTACGAATTTGACTGGTTCCAGAACCTGATCTTATGATTTATGGAGTTGGCAAACGTTGTGTCGTGACGGTCTAATCATATCGAGTTAAATGGCTAATGGACACTAATGGAAATAATCAGAAGAGAGCATCAGACGAGTTGTGTCTACCAGCACTCGGGAGAAAGTGACAAGTTTCTTGTCATTATAGTTAAGGCTAAGCTTACTAAAAAAATACCAAAACATTGTTAAGATAATATTAAACTGTATCTTAAATTGTTAATCAAATACACATAAAGTTTTATCTAAAAAAATATTATTAACTTCCTAGAAACACCATACTGTCAACAAATAAAAGCCCATGGAATAAAAATCGGGTCCGACTCGTCTTGTTTATGCTATTACTTAATTTATTATTTAACTATACATAAGGCTTACATACAAATTTATTGTTAAGATTTAAATTACAAAGGTGATGGTCAAATAGCACTCGATCGTCATAGATAAATATGCACAATCAATCTCATCATGCCGTTATCAACATTCGAAGATAATGACGGAGCAACGTCATGACGTTCTTCGAAATTGTTGTATTTACATGACTTGAACAACTTCAATGCTCGGCGGAGTACATTTATCTTTGGGAAACAAGAGGTTGATGACTTTGATAAAATCAGTGAAAAGTAACCTTTTCATGTAACCTTAACTACGACCGCTCTCAACGTACCGAAGGTTATCCATTCAATATGTTTGTGGTTCGTTAAATCCTGTTCTAACATTTAATGCTTCGCAAACGCGATCCCGGACACTGACTTATAAATCTAAGCAAAACATTTCACTTCAAAGCTATTTTTAAACCCCAACACTTGATTTGTTCGACCATAATTTAAATAACAACCCCGCATTCGTGAAGTTTATTTCGAAAGATCCTAGAAATAAATGTCTCTCCCTTAATTGTAATTTAATGTGGAGATAAAACTGAGAGCACATTATATATTTTCCGTTCCACAAGTGCATGTATAATAAATTGTCAGTGTGCAGTTGTACGTTTTATTAGAATAAGGCGACACCGGTCGTCGACTAAAACTTCTTCTTTTAACAGTTCTGTTGAACTTTTCTCGATGTAAATGATAATTTAAATTTCCGATTAAACCAACGAAAATGGTAATTTTAAGTTTGTCAAACAATTTTTTTTTACATAGTTGAATAAACATATTGGACAATTGAAGTGCAGCTTAGCAAGGTAGCTTTTATACTTAACCCCAGGCTAAACTGAATGCGATTTGATTGATTAGCGCCTGATAAAAACTTACGATTGCTAAAACTTTATAATTAATGATGAAACTTTTAAATTAGATCACTTAAAGTGCTGTTTCCGACGTTAATTGACAGTTGGTTGAGTTGTTAATTAATTATTTTTAATCCCATAATCATAAAGACAAACACGCCTTAAATGTAATACGCATATCATAAACTATAATGAGATGTATTCCTTCGCAATATTCGAACTACTTTTGCTGGATGTTAAGAAAACGATCTTTTACCAGTTATGCAACGGACGGGTCACATTTCGTGATCGATGTCTTTGGGATAAGGTTTCGGTAATTAGACAATATTAACATTTTGTGTGAGGTAACTGCTAGTGGTACAGTTGGTCTTGCTGCTGACTGCGCAACGATTGCATGACTGCGTATTGATAAACAAATTAAACCGTAGTCGCAAGAATGACATTTGTAATGAAAACGACTTTCAAATTGTTTTAATACTATAACGCGATTATGTTATAGGAATTATTTAATAAAGATCTATAGCTTAAATATATCTACTTACATTAATAAGATTATGGTTCGACAGAAAGATTTATTATACACCTCTAATCCCCAGTTTTATAAGCCACGTTGCGTAGTGTTGACATGGAATAGCTTAACATAAACACCTCATCAGCGATTGATGTTGTAAAAAAAAAATCTGAACTAGACGTTTCACGGTGTCTGAGATTTTTTTAATAAACCCTTTCTAATGACAATCATGTCTGATAACATTTAATCTGAACACTTTGTTAAGTATGAGTAAACAAACGAACACAAAGGCAATGATATAAAGCAAAGCAAACACTAAATAGGTAAATAGAAAATGCTATTTGGATTAAAATCAGTATTGAAAATGTTTGATACTATTAAAGCTTTTTTTAAAGAAAACCGATGTAATTCTTGTTTGCGTTTAGAAAAGCAAGACCTAATTTCAAGCTTCTCCGAAATAATCACAGGATACAAACAGGGCATTTAGCGACTGTATATTTTAACTACTACCTACAGCTGAAATACGCTTGTATTTAAAAAAATAATAAATACTATTCATAATTACGTATAATAAAATATGTATTAAAAAAATCAGAGGAAAAGTTTCTATTTGAATTAATGACACCATCGCTGTTTTCACTATTTTCGCTTAATCGTGATGCGTTGTTATCTTTAGACGAATGATGCGAGGAGAGAGTATCTGTATACCACTTAAGGGCTCCCAGGTTCAAGTCCGATAGCCCATTAGTTTCTACAAATGAAGCTTGTTTTATTTTTCGCTTTAAACGTTTTGAATTAACGAGTGTTTTAATCAGTATTTGATTAACGTAACCCATCGCTTTTTTCAATGTTCACTCGTTTAAAATAAATACAAATGGCCTTTGACGTTGCATGTATGTAAATATATAAGATAAAACTAGTTTTCGATCTTACTTAATTAGCAAAAGTTTCACTTTACACTTTAACATTTTGGAAAATTATATTTGTAATAAATAGTTTTTTTTAATATACAACGAAGCGAAGAGATGTGCACTTCTTTCACCTGATAGTAACGATACGCTTACTCGTAAAAAAGTGTAAGTTGGGATTTTGAACACAGCATCCTTTTACACTTGACATCTGTAACATAAAATTTTAAATATCGATGTCTTAGTTATTAATCTTGTTACATTGCTTTGATTTTTGGCTTCTCAAATTGGAATACACACAACTGTTTGATATATGCGGTCCGGTATTCAGTCTTCAACCAAAGAAAACTAACATTAGTGCTGCTCAAAAAGTTATGTGGCAAAAAATACTTCAAGTGATGTCATATACTACTCAACGTCATACTTTTTTTTCCATAATGTTAAAGTACCTACCTAAGTAGAAATGCATTTAATTATGATTATCACATTAAAAAATTATGTGTCTTGCACTGTAATATGTTTTATACTAAAGTTTGGCAGTAGAAATAAATATAACGTAATAAATGTTTTTTTTTTTTTTGTCTTTCTCCTCATATTACCACCTACCATAAAATCTCACCTCACCAAAGGTTGGCTGGTGGAGAATGCCCTCAGGCATTAATCCCTCCTTTGTATACCTTATTTTGGAAGGATAATAATAAAGTAAAAGAAATAAAAAAAAAAATAACATATAGTAAACTCTTTTACACATAATTCTTAAACATTAAAGCCAGGAGATGTATTAAAACTCAATTTTATGGATTTTAACGATATAAAATCCGTAAAATTGAGTTTTAATGAATGTGTGACATTCGCGAAAATATAAGAAATCATTACGTAAGCCAGATATTATTGACAAAACTTAAACTTACTAACAAACTTAAATTTTAAGCGAGGCTTTTGCAGGGCATGTTCCTTTATAAGACATATATAGATCAGTGTCTAACTTTTACCAAAGCTAATGATTAGTTTCTAGCTTAATTTCGGAATTCTGTTCTGCTAAAATAATTAAAAAGAGAGAAAATATCAAAGTGATATACCGAGAGTGGGCTTATTACAGAGCTACAATGTTCAATAGTGATATTCTGTTTAGGTAATAGGAAACAGTAAACACCGCTTATATTGAATATGACAGATGATTGAAGCTGTATGTTAAGAACAATAGAGACACCTTGCACTTCCTTTTCGCTGAAATCTTTACGTACACGATCTTCATGCTTTGGCAGACGTTAAGACAAGATATATGATATAATAGGCCGAGAAGGAGTACATTTATAATTTGTGTAATATTCCGATGATGTGTATTATGTGATAGGTCCGATATCCGTCCAAACGTTTTGACAGGCTTCCGCCAAGCATACTGACAGTACCGTGAGTGGCGAATGTGCCATTCATTAATTGCATCTGACAGTACATTACCAGTTTTGACTTTCATTTGTTATACAAGACACTATTTGCATAATGCACGCTCTATGACATTTTTAATGAAGACGCCAATATAAAAATACACGTCTCCATCTGAGTACGGGCACGGGCGCAAGCGGCTCGCAAATGCACTTAAAATATTATTAGCTCGAATGCGTTGGCAGAAAACGAATAATTTGCTTTAAATATGAATAACGTCTGCGGTGCTCGGACCGGTTTTATTTCGAGCACTTTTGTCTCTATCCGTCTCCGCGACCACGCGCGAAGGGACCGCGGCGCGCCGGCAAAAGGGCCAAAAGTTATGTTATTGCAAAACCAAATGGCTTTATAAATTCCGAGATGTTTCGTACTTGACAACCACTTCTCGTTTCATATCCTACGTGGAGTTATGTTTTCGATTGCTCGTGCAATTCAGGAAGAATTTATTGCGGCATCCATAAATTTGATTGTTGTATATGAAAAAGTTATAAACAACTCAACGTCTACAGAATAATTAAACAAACTTGTTATTGGCGTGTGCAAATTTGATTTCTCTTACAATATTTAGATTAAATTCTTATTGTTTATAAAGTTCATCAATAGGTACAAACTCGAGAAGAAAGTAACTCATATTGCCTATAATAAATTGTCAAGGTCGACAGCATATTAAGATCATTAACTTTTGTTATTATAGACTCATGTCATGACTGCCACAGCGATAACTTAAATATATATATGCAAATTTTTCAGCTGACTTATTCTCCTTTTTTTTTTGGAGTGTAATGTACTTTACGACGGAGACTTGAATAAATTTCCTCTGACTTTTGTTCCTTGTCAGTTCTTAAAGAAGGTCGCGTTGGAATCTAATAGTAAACGATTGAGTATTGAACAAATACAATTACAAGTACAAATACAATTTAATAAAGAAATTTCGTGTACGAGTTTGATTTCACACGATCAAGTGTCCGAAGGTAAACGAAATTCTCTCATATGTAACTTGAGAAGTATAATTAAGAAACTTTTGCATTTGGGAAAGACCGTACATATGTATTTCACAATCAATCGATAAAATCTTGCTTAACACTCACGAACGGAAAAGACTTCTTAAAATAAAAACACGTGGTGGGTTAATAGCCGAGTTCACAATGAGCACGAGGCGTGACAAGATAAAATCTTGTGAATCCCGTCTGTGGGACTGGAATTGAATAAATATCACATTGAAAACGGCCTGAATAGCCTTTGGGATAGTCTCAGGCGCAATTATAGTCAAAACGCGGTCCGTATTCGCACGTAGGTGTAGGTAAATGCTCAAATAAAAGAACTGTGCGATGTACTGATTGTGTCCATGGGGGTACTTTGATAAATTACTGTAATGTATGTAATTTTGAACCCCCTTGAATGCACAATTCTCGCGTCGGTAATGAGATGCACTCTAGGCAACACTCGTTATTTCAATTCGATCCCTATTTTCTAAGATTCAAATCGAAATTGCTTCGGGTCTTAAACAATTGATGCTACGCATTTCTTATTTTATTCAATATATAACAAACAACTCCATCGCTGGGTCTTTTCTCAGATTTATACTATGTTTAAAAAATATATATAGTCAATATACTGTTTCAAATATTCCTGCCTCTATGTATAAATATTGTCTGTTAACTCCAAAAATAACCGGATCTTTTGTGAAAGATTCAAAAGTTCTTCAGCGGATGTAAAGCCGGTCCACTCCCGTATATTATTCAACCACGACTTCCTTCATCTGCCAGCATCACTTTTATACAATAATTTACAGTTATTTAATTTTGTGCTTTATGCTATGTCATCAAAATCATTATTTCAATGTGTGTTGAGATCCTTAAATATAGTCACTCGCTTTCAATGTAGCAAATAACGTGTTAAGGCTAAGCATGCGCGTTGTTTATTGTTTTTAAACTTCGCCAAAATCATTATAATAAACAAGAAAGTAATTAGTTGTCTGATTTAGACCTGAATTGATTGTTTGTTTGTTTTAATTGTCGCTCTGCTGGTAACATTGAATACGGACCTTACCTCGAAAATAACGTAAAATAAACTGCTAATACAAGGATCAATCGATATCGAGACTTATCGGGGTTTTCATTGTATTGTTATAAGTAACACTAACATTATATTTGTAATATGTTTTGGATAATTGTTATTTATGTATATACTACAAATGTTAACAAAATTATAGTTTTCTCAAAAAAAGGCCGCTGGATCATAAGTACAAAAGGACAAAAACATAATTGAAAATATAATCTGCTGCGTAGGTTAAACCAAAAAATTACTGTGTGTGTGAAAGGTAAGGTTATTATAAAAACCTACGTTCTCATTTAAAACATGCAGGCTTTTAATTTTAATTTATCCGAAAACGTCGTTAAAGATATTATACAATATTGCAAGGAAACATAAAACTTTTGAGTTTCAAGTTTCCTAAGAAAGTAAAAATGAAAGTTATTTTACAGAATTCATGTTAATCTTAATAAAAATGATCCTTAAATAAACGATAGAGCGTTAATATTTAGTAAAGATATAATTAAAAAAATGCTTTAACACTATTGATCATCATTACTTTTAATTTCCGTAGATTATGCGATGGTAACAATTACTATAGAAACATGTACGCAGAACTGGTATCCAATCTCCATTAGTTGGAGAGGCACTTTAAGAAGTAGAATAATTACTGTTTGTCTCATCAGGGACTATAAACCAAAAATAGTTATTTGTCTCCACATCAATATATGTGTTATACAGTGTAAACAGAATTGTCAGAACAAATAAAAAGCATGGTATTATATATACGATTCCTTTATACTTATGGTATGTCTCTGTTGGTGGAGGCTGTCTAGGTAGGTACCACCGGAGCTCCTGTTTCCGTCGCCAAATATAAAGTGCAAACATTACTGTGTTCCGGTTTGAAGGGCGTTGTAACTTAAGAGACTTAAGATTGTGTGCAGATGAATGTTTTGCTCGTCTCGTCACTTTGTCAAATAAAAAGAAAATGACTACTTCATCTAATGAGGAAATTTGACGAAAAATAATCAGTCAGTTACAGTAAGTTCATTTTTCATTTTCTATTACAATAATATTGTAATATTAATTACAAGTATTCCAACAAAAACCTTGCCGATGAATACGTATAAAGCGTTTTAAATTTTCATTAGATGTGACGCAGCATCTTGCAACTGACATTGAATCAAATTTGACCATTAATTCCAACGAATACAATTTACTACTTCGTTAGGTACAACGATAAAATCTGGATTCACGAAAGTTGGCAGTTGGTACATCGTTTCCTAATTGTTTTCACTTTCGTAGCTTACGAAGATTTCTCGAAAAGACAACAGGCCAAAAAGATGTTATCTTTTTAACAAATGGATTTATCTCAGTAGGCTTGTTGCATAATTTTAAACCGCCCTATTCCATCCCTTACACAGTACAAAAAATATTAAATCTATACTATTTTGTAATAAGTTAATTTAAAATAAATCTTTGGATACACAGAATTTAAAATAAATATAAATGAAAGAATAAATCCTTCATAATCGGACGTGCAAGCCATGTCAAACGTCTGAACATGGTGTGCAAAAAAACGTATCATAAATTTTTGATCTCAATTTCACGGCCTTTAACATGAAGCTATATTACATGATATACCATTAAAAACTCATCAGTTCTGTTTATGAAGCATTTCTGGTTCTGTATTCTTTCTACATAACCTCAATAATCTACCTGTTTATCTGACACTTTCATCCGGACGCTTTTAAATACCGTTGATCGTATAAAAGTATTTTAATTTCAACGAGGTTTTGGCTAATCTTGTACATAACATTTGCAAATTATTTGTTGATTTAATATGTCAGCCCAGATATGTTCGATTCTAACTTTGGATCTTCGTATAAAGACATGTAGTTTATAAACGCCCCGAACATCAATAGTTAAAAATAAGATTAAATAAACTAGTCTCGATATAAAATTACCATCATTATACCTACGTTATAACATAAAAGTGAAAACTAAACAGGAAGCTTTCAACTTTTAAAAATTCCATCAAACATTAAAATGGCGGCTAATGAAATTCTACTAAAAGCACAATTAATCTTGTTGATTGTTACCCGGAAGCCACATGTGCCTGTGGAGTCTTACGTACACTATAATTCATTAAATCGACACGATTTTTTTTCTCTGAGATCGTACATCGTTGCATCAAACTCAACTCCTGACCCACTGAAGCGAGTTATCGCCAGATTTATACTCGAGTGGTTAATCCAGTGGCCTAAAAGACTAACAGTTAAGTGATTTCAGTGCAAGGAGATTGCTTCAGTGCTTCGTTAATAAGTTTTAAAGATATATTGGAAATTTGCGTGTAGATATTCTTTAAAAAATAAATACAAATGGCCTTTGACATTACAAGTATAATAAATTTCAATTTCAAACAGTTTCTTTGGGTGTAACTAATCGATGGGTCGTGCGGAGTACGTTGAACCTGATGGTAAACTAACACATCGTCGTGTGACTCCAATAATTTGTCTAGGTACAACGCCCTTTAAACCTCAACACGATAATGGTTTACACATAACCTAGCGGCAATAATATTTGTTTTGTTTGTAAAAACCTAGACAAAAACTACCGACAAGTACAAATTTGATTTTACAAATGCTTTTTTAAATTGTGAAGGTTATCTAAAAATAATATAGTCGGATAACTTACAAAATGTTTGTATACATTATACAATTTATTACTTAATTTGCCAATATATTAAACTAGTTTTCTAGTTATCATAGGTAAAAAATTATAATAGTTGTACAAACTCGCTTTTTTATAAAGAACTAGCTGACCCGACAGACTTCGTTCTGTCAAAAAAAATTGGAATGTTCTTTGTTCCTGCCTATTTTATAGCCGGGGCAAAAAAATCTCCTGAACAGAACCGTCACCATGGTCACCATGGTCATGGGCGGTGTGTGGGGTTCAGCACTATATATATTCATCTAATAACTAATATTTAAATATTAGTGGGCTCCAAAAGAGTGGCCAAAGTTATAATTAAAGTACATAAGTTATATTAACTATAATAATTATTTAGGAACAAATAACTGCCACATTCCAAATCTTTTTGACAGAATGTAGTCTGTCAGGTCCGCCAGATGGTAACGCGGTTTGTGCTCGACTGATGTATTGACGTGAAAACGAATGCATTTTATGTCGCGCGCCGAAACTAAAACAAAAGAAATAATATCGCGAAGCCGACCAAATTGAAAATCAGTATGGTGGATCTTTAGCTCTTACATTTTGTGACTATTTATGTTATTATTTCATTCGTTTTAATTTCGGCACGCGGCGTTAGATCCTCCGACGCACATACGCACACTGTTTTGATAGAATAATTGAATTTGAACTTTGTGCAGCTGTATTAAAGTGCAAATTGACTCTTTAGCGTTACGAACGCACCTACATTGCTTAGACAGCAGTGAAAGCTTGTAATTTAATATGAACTTTTGTTTGTTTCTGGTTTCTAGTTTCTGTTTTCTGGTTACTGATTTCTGGTTTCTGGTTTCTAGTTTCTAGTTTCTGGTTTCTGGTTTCTGGTTTCTGGTTTCTAGTTTCTAGTTTCTGGTTTCTGGTTTCTGGTTTCTGGTTTCTGGTTTCTAGTTTCTGGTTTCTGGTTTCTGGTTTCTGGTTTCTGGTTTCTGGTTTCTGGTTTCTTCTGGTTTCTAGTTTCTGGTTTCTGGTTTCTAGTTTCTGGTTTCTGTTTCTGGTTTCTGGTTTCTGGTTTCTGGTTTCTGGTTTCTGGTTTCTGGTTTCTGGTTTCTGGTTCTAGTTTCTGGTTTCTGTTTCTGGTTTCTGGTTTCTGGTTTCTGGTTTCTGGTTTCTAGTTTCTAGTTTCTGGTTTCTAGTTTCTAGTTTTTGGTTTCTGGTTTCTACTTTCTGGTTTCTGGTTTCTGGTTTCTGGTTTCTGGTTTCTGGTTTCTGGTTTCTGGTTTCTGGTTTTCCATTTTCCATTTTACGGTTTACAGTTTTCAGATATCAGTTTTCAATTTCCAATTTCCAGTTTACTGTTTACAATTTTCAGATTTCAGTTAGTGTCACTATCACAAAACATCAACAAAGTAAAGTTAAGACTTGACTACTATTTTGAACCAATCTGAACTTAGGACAGCGTGTTCCTGCTAGATTTCTACAATCGCTGCACACGAACACACTAATTTACTGCATGATACACTCACATTGAAGATTCAACTGCATTATGCACAAAAAAATTTAAATTAACCGGGACAACGCGACCTTTACGCCCAGATTCCCGCTAAAGTTTGTAAAATATTATAGTTGCATCAGAAATTGTTGGTTGTCAATATCAAATGTCAAAATCAAAAATATTCTTTTAAATTGTATTTGGTGTCTAAATGACGGGACGAACTTCAAATTTTTGACGTTTTATGTATTTAAACTAAGGAGACCAGACGTTCCGCTTTTTCACAATTAATTCCGCGTCATGCGACGTTTTTCAAAAGTCCCGACTTTTACAATTAAGTTAAATTTTTTATTTATGAAAATCATTGTTTTGCGTAACATATTGCTTTTGCTACCCAGTTACATTGTATTTGTCTCTCAAATGATACACTTTGTATCCGTACTGCGTGCTAGCAAGATAATTAAACAAATAAATATTACAAATCTGTTTCTTACCATAGAAAAATAAAGTAAGTAATTTATTTAAATATTTCATAAATGCATAAATTTTCTTAAACTTAGCTTAAAATACTCGTAGTCTTCATATTTTATATTGATGACAAAACGTGTATCACCCACCTTAACCTCGAAAGAAATTTTAGAAAGTAATATACGAATAAAATTTTGCAAATATTTCAAGTAAATCAAACTAATTTATCAAATTCTTGTGAAGATTTTTACAATATTTTACAAAATTACTACAATCTACTCAAACAAATTCACTTATATAAAAAAACATTTATAAACTGTACTTATGTTAAAACTAAAATAAAATTACGATATTATTATTCCTTCAGAGTTGTCCCGCTTTGCCTATCTAAAAATCTGGTCACCTCAATGAAAAGGAGAAATTGTTGTTTTTATCATATTCCAGGCACTTTTTCCATATTTTCTCACCTTATTAACCTTCCCTGGACTTCCACGAATAATTCAAGACCACATTTAGCCAAATCGGTCCAGCCGTTCTCGAGTTTTAGCGAGACTAACGAACAGCAATTCATTTTATTATATAGATTAACAAGATTTATTATAATTTACTACACAATTATTAACCCAAAAGTTAATTACAATACCGTTTCTAAAAGTTTTAACTTCTTCAATTTATTCATAGTATGTATAATTATGAAATCTAAAATTAATTAAAAACACACAAAAGTATAAATTATGCCCAACGTATGATGATAACTGTTTCCGAATTCCTGTATCTATTTTTAAATGCCCTCAAGGTGTTTTATATTAAGATTACGGGACTTTTCGATTGACACCGAATCGCCACCGGCTTTATTCGTTATTTATTAACGTGCACCGACCAAGAAATCAATTTAAGTTATACAATGCACTTGTAAAATTGATTTTACTGTAATTTAAAATTGACGACGGCGGTTGGTATACATGTTCGCATATAATATTTTGTATAAACATTTCAGTCAGCGCCGTCGCCGGCGCCTTCCGGAGAGTGTACACGATGTATACGTTTACTTCCTGCTCACATTTTTCCACGTACTCATAGTCGCAGACAGGACTGTCTACTTTCATGCAAATATTTTTTCTCCAACATACTGTCTAATAAACATTCAATTTAACCCATAAATCCTTCTTGTATCCGTTATATATAGATTTATTTTCATAAATAAACGTGTAGACAAATCAAAGCAACTTTTCTGTTATTTATTACTTAGATCAATATTAAATATTAGAGCTGTTAGCATCTAGCATTTTTTCATTATGTTTATTAAATCATAATTGCTTTTATTTATTTATTCTTTTTATACACAGTATGAGAAATATAGTGATCTTTAATACACATACAAAGGCGAGCTTAACTCTAATAGAGATTTTATGCATAATAAACAAAAAATTAAAAAGTATACCCAAATGTAATAATGTAAATATGTTGCCGTAATACAATTTGCTGTAAATATATCGTTACTACGAAATCCGATAGTTTATTAGATATAAATTTAACTAAATGAACAAAAGAATGAACATCGGTATGCGTATGATTTACGTTACCCACTAATAGACAAGATCGTAATAAAACGTACGGTATAAAAAGCCCACGTAATATTTATGGAAATGACCGTGGATATAGTACACGAGCGATTTCGATAATATCGATACAATTGCGTAAGATTCGAGACGTCGATGCATTCAGCACTGCGGCGTCGGACGGTCGGCTCTGTGGACGCGGATAGGAGGTATTGTAACTACAACATAAAATTGATAAGTACTTAATCTCTGATTCAAAATCTTTATCGGATAATTTAACGATGCATAAATTTCGATAATTTTTGTATTACAAGATTTTTTCATAATCAAAAAAGCGACAAGACAGTTCTTTTGATAATCTCACATAATCTTATAATTTTAATAGCAACAGCGTTTTCTTTCGAAGAATTAACATAACGTTAGCGCACTGGTCCTGGGCTCCAAGAATAGCTGCTGCGGAGATATGTACGAGAATTTTCGATAAGAGAGACTTGTCGGTAAAAAACCAACAATTTTGATCTGTACTTTGAAAACAAAATATAGATGTTACAATCTATGTAGTAGATGTATATGTTGAAATATTTTAAATCTTTATATATAGTACTGCAAAATAATAGATAAAATTCGCATTAATTTTTGTAATGATTTCAACACTTTAATTATTTGAAGTTCGAGTCAAAAATGCTATCGTTTTTTACATTAATGAAACGCTAATTTAAAGTATCTGTGTGGAGATATTTGAGTGAGGCAGTTCAGCTGTGGAGATCTACCGTCCAATAATGATGACTATAAATCTAATAGTTTTAATAGTAAACCCGCCGCCCCCAGCTCCTCCACTTTCACTAGTATTGTTGTCATCACGCGTGCGTGCCGCCGCTGACACTTTCGCTGACAAACTCAACAATTTGTTATTTAATTTCGCAACACTTATACTCTCATAGCTGTTTTGTAATAACTTTTCTTAGATAGCAACATCTGAATTATTCACACGAGATATTTAATATACCACTACTAAGTGATAACCATGAAAGTTCTTTATTTTTACGATCAAAAATGGAATAACATGGGTAAGAGCAAATAGAGCAATGGTATATTTAGCGGCATAAATACTTTATGAATCCCGTTAGCAAGACTGATGATTTCGAAATAATACCACAATTTAAAAAAGAATTAACCATGACTACTGCAAAGCGGTCGAAACGACGAGATTAAATAAATATATTAAATAAACGCGCTAAAATCCGTAAAATTTAGTTTTAATAAAAAAAATTAACTAATACATATTCTATACATAAAATAAATATAGCTCCAGTTAGTAAAATACAAAACATTCTACAATACGCAAGTTTAACTCAGGTGATCGGTATATCCAATAATATAGTAACAGGAATAAGTCAAATAATTTCGGTATGCAAAAAAGTTAAGTAATTATCAACTTACATACATTTATTAAAACTCGGTTTTACGGATTTTATCGCGTTTATTATTTGATTGTTTATTCCCGACGTTTCGACCGCTTTGCAGCAGTCATGGTCACGGGAGGACTTACATACATGATAATATTCTGATAAAAAATAATAACGCATTAATTCAAAACTCCTTTCTACAACTACTGAGATGTTTCTATTGAAAATACCAATGTTTATGGCAATATTAAATACACCCACATACGAAATATTCATTGTCACATTTGAAACGCAGTAAGGCCCACGTGAAATGTCGTCATAGTTTACTAGTATGCCCAATTTTGTTAAAAAGTTTCGGTGGTTATTTTTAATATATATTATTTTTAAAATTTCTAGCAGAAAACGTTTTCACCGCACTATAAATCTCTCTAAAAACGATGTGGGAACGGATACGAGGTGAGGAATGTGAGGAATCTAGTCGCGTTGTGGATGTTAATTGACTATTACAGGCATTACCCGTCTAGACCTAGGCGCCTACTACGAAAGCCGCATAGCTGGAGGTAGCGACGTAATCGTTTTATGAGTTAAACCTTAAGGACAATTCAACTTTAAAAATAATACAAGCGAACCAGCTCTACGAGTTATACGATTTTTATCGTCGTTTACGTCCAACTAGTTTTTATAGTTTTTATTTTAAAGTTGATATAACTGTCAAGTTTATAAATTATAGCATGAAAGTAACGTTAGAATTAACAAGTTTAACGATTGAACTATATAGAAGAAGTACTTTAACATTACGTTCAATCTATTATTTTATTTTACAACTAGATCTTATAAAAGTTTGAAAAGCTAAGGATCTGTAGTTTGATAAACTGGTTAATTTTGATCACTACTGAATTTTTTACCTTTATATCAAACACTAAGGAAAGTGTTCAAAGAATCAACTATCACTAATATTTATAATTTTCAGTAATTAAGAGGAAGTGAAATGTAGATGGGTGCTGTAGTCATAACATAATCAAAGTTAAATATTATCGAACTTTATACTTATATATTGTATTTGTTCAAAATATAAATTAAAACTAAAACAAACTAAAGTACTTTATAGCATGTGTTTGTAAAAAAGATTTATTTTTCATATATTTGCGAAGTTAAAGTGTATGTTCGAGTAACGGAAATTCAGCATGAATAATAAAATATGAATTGAATACCTTCCTATATGAATTCATAGTGAGGGTCTAACTACCCTGGCTCCTGTTAATGGCGACGGGCTTGCTAATGCTTGCATAGAAACGCGGCTAAATCACAACGGTGCACAGAATCCGGTGTATTCATTTACATTATAAAGTCGTCTCGTTTATTTCTGGATTACCAGGGACGAACTTATAACTTAACGAATATTGATAATCTCTAATGAATGTCCTTGAATGTTCTAACGTTAGTTACTAGGCATTTATGGTAAGAATATGTCTTAACTTCTACTGATACCAAACGCTATCAAAACAATTTTAAAAATGTATATTAATATGAGTCATTGTATAAGTATAATTGCAACAAAAACATTTTTTACTGATGAGACGTTGTTGTTTTTCATTCGTTCATACATATCGCACTCGTAATGAAAAGAAAGCAATACTACAAGTAACCGTTACGAAATAATAATCCAGTCATCATAATATGTAAACACAGTTAACAAAATTTATTTAATCCCATCCGCATTCGATAAGCTCCGGGCTCGTTGCAAAATTTATCGCGTATTTTAAATAACCTATAAGTCACAACCAACGCAATTGAATTATTGCCCAGACGCGTGAAGTAACGGATTGTTTATACATAAAAAAGGTGAAAAGAATTTTCTATTTTTATGCAACACAACTGCAAATAGAGATTGAATATATTTTAAGAAGTAGCCATTAGATCCGGCGCTGAGTGTTCAGCTGTCCATTTCTTCGCCGTCGCCCACACGGAATCCTGTACACTGTAAGAGTGAATGGATTATACGCAAAAGGAAACAATCGATAAAAATGTTGGACCGGACCTGTAATTACAATCTAACTCGACGTTCACTCCTACACAAGCAGCAAAACAAAAGTTTAACTCTAAACGCTTATCTAAACGCCAGATCACATTTAAAACTAACATTAAACTCAGTGAAGTATTGTGCGAAATTATCTAACCACACCCAGCATTACATTACTTGTTCTTATCTGTACATGTTGATTTCCATCTTCCTTTTATTTCTTAAGTAAACTGTTTCAAATATTATGCAGAATTTGAATTGCCACAAAATATACTTTATCAATCTAACTAAATAAAAATAATATTAGTTTCAATAACATGTGGTGAATGAGATATTATCTTTCACTATTAGTTACTCTAAATTTTGAACACTCTTGTGAAACTATAAATAAACTTGAACAGTATACATGATGTATCAATCCAATAAACCTTCTGATGTGTAATAATTAGAAGGTGTTAGCGTAAATGTTAAAATAAAAAGTTAAGATAAACTTAATAAAAATGTAATGAAGCATTTTCAAATTGTCAATAATATGAAACATTTTTAAGTTATTGTGGCTAGGTTGAAAGCTACAATTGGCATTTCTTTAAGGAATACGATTCGACGGAGAATTATAGGTGTTGACATTGCTCTCAAAATCTGCAAGGTGAAATGGCAATGGACCGGTCATGTCAGTCGTGTTAGAGACGGCCGATGGAGGAGGAGTCTTGTAGCCGATTCCGCCTACACTTAGAGGTGAAGGACGACATTTCTCCAGACTCACCGACGACATCGTAAGGGCGATCGAAAGTGGGAGGATGCGAAAAGCTGAGGAACCAGCAGTGTTTTAATAAAGGTTGATGATGAACTATTAGTTACATACAAATCATTTGCTAAAACAATTTTTACATTACGCAAAATCAATAAAAATAAAATCGACAGCGAGGCAAAAATTTCAATAATCTATAAACATCACCCCGTAACGTGATTTCATAACATTAATTATAATTTTAAAGCTTGCCTCAAGTAAGTAAATTAAATTGATTAATGGTACTGATGCATCAACAGCAGGCGAAATCACTCTTTAATCTCAATCACATTACGAAGGAAGACAAATGGCCTGTCCTGCGAACTGTAAAATTTAACCACGGCTACTGTAAACTTTCACCGTCGACGTCGCCGGGGTCAAGTTTATTCGGCTTCCGATCACCTCCCATCTGACTTAACATGTGGGTCAAATCACCGCCACATGCCGCGGTAATCAGTTATATTGACAACTTCTTATAATTACCAATTTAGATATTATGATGTTTAGCTGCCGTAATGTATAAATGTGTACAAAGGATTTGATTGAATCTGACGTACTCACTAAAGAACTGATTAGATGTCCGTATGGCGTTTAACACTTTCTTTTAAGAATACATACATCTATTCGATTTATATCAGTATTTTAGTAGTAATGCTAAAACTTTATAAAATACTAAAGTTTAGTTTCAATGCCATGGGTACGCAATGCTGCAAGCAAAGTGTTACACCTGTCTTTATTGTTGCGTTGGTTAGGATGATATAGAATGCATCACATTGTCGCACCTCGAGACATAAGATATCAATTCTCATTGTCCCTGTAAATTCCTTATTTACAACCTTTAAACTGAATTACAGTAATATTTGTGCATTGCCTAAAGTCAGAATTAAGAGCTGTAATGGACCTACCTAGATGGTATACGACAACAAAGAATTACCACTATTTATGAGACCATGGATTGAATTTTAGTCTGATTTATTATACGGTTTCATGATGAAGAGCATTTAGTGCTTCGATATGTTGCCTAAGATAAGATTTGTACTTATATTCTGAATAATTTCTTTTGTTTTATCAAACTAATATCAGTTTCCAAGTCATTGCTCTTTCGGATAGATATAATGCTATCGGTCAAACTGTCTATCTGTTAAATTTGTGTTGACATTTAAATATTGTGTTTCACTCATTTAGTTTTGCAAGTTTCACCTGCTCCATTACTTGTGGTTAATTACAACTACAAATCAAACTCGATTTCAGGTTTTAATTCATTTAAATCTAATGAAAACATATTCTATTTATGACTATAACAAATTATACACTACAACCTAGTTTCGAACATTAATAAAATAAATTTGCGAAAATGACCATATATGTATTTTTAGTACTTGGTTATGTTTTTCTTAAATCAGGACAAAAATATTGTGTGATATTTTCGTGATTAAACTGGAAGAATGAAAATAAATATCCCCGTAGGAGTTAAAAAGAAAGAAAGGTATGGAAAATATTCGTGTTATATGTTGATATAAAGCATCGTGAAATATTATTATTACGCGACTCTTCTGTAAGTAGTGTTACGGCAACACAGCATTCTACCTGTTGCCATTTATGGATAGTCCGCTGGCGTCCTGCACTTGTCGCGGAACCCTTGCGCCGCTCTCGCGTCCGCCTTTTAACCTACAAATTATCATTTTCTATTTCGATCTACCTGTGACATAACATGACTTTAAAACTATTTAAACTATCACTCTGCTTCGTCATCCCGGCTTCTATATATCTTATGTAAAAATTTTAATCCTATTGCCAGCTAAGATCTGCTCTTCAAATGCCACTTATAATTTATCTATAATTATCGGTTTCCTGTTTCAAAAATCGCTTAGTAACTTAATAAATATGGAACAAATGCTGATACAGAATATATTTTCGTAACAGAGCAGATTTTTTAATTCAAGCCGCTTCCATACCGAACAAATTCCCTGCCAAATGTTGCGCGAGTGTTTAGGCACTTCAATAAATATACTTGATAACTACTGACACGAACAGTGTTATATAAATAAACATATATACTTTGGAGGGGATTTAAATATGTAATTCGAAATGTTTTTCCCTTTTTGATCGTTCGTTGGCATACGTTTTTTCGTAACCCGATGAGGCGAATGTACCACGGTGCAACGTCCCGGGCAGTGCACCGGTGAAAGACCCCTAGCGAATACCGGCCGGCCGTTCGTAATGATTAGATAAAGTTTCTTACTTAATCAGATATGAACTGTTCGCCGCTACAGAGGCGCAAACTAGTCGGAATGCTTTTGCAAATACTAGTAAAATAATTTATGAATAAAAACTGCAGTCTTCCTAACCACGATAAAAGTAATGTTAGCTAATTTTTTTTATCTTTATAAAACTTTTATATATCTAACAAACTGATGTAATGTCAATTTCTCAAATACAAAACTAAGCAACTACGCAGCAATTCAAATGTTACATAGTTTTTCTTTTCTTGTATTAAGTTTTATTAAAAAATTTCATCATTGCACACTTCTTGTGCTCTAATTTTTTTTTTCAAAATAATGTACAGATCTTTCTTGTTATTATTTTATGCATAACACATACACCGACATTACACGTCCCTTAAAGTTACCATCACAATTTTAGTACCGATACTGGTATAAATTTAATGATAATTTTTGAAATCCGTATAAATCCCAGTCCACTGCGACCAGGTTATTGGTACATTGGGGCAGTAACCGTGATGGTATGCGATACCATGCGACTGCCCATAGGTTCGGTTTACGACGGTTGCCTATTAAGCTGCGCCGGCTTTGATCTCTAGGACTAGATGTCTGGCTGTAAGTCGGACGCTCCTAGTTCAGACTCGTCACTGCCCTGACGTTTGACAAACGTACATAGTTAAGACCCGGATGACCTGTCCAATATGTTCTCATAACTAATTAAAAGCCACATACTGTGGCAATGTACTAACTGCACGCAAAGTTTTCTTAACCATATTTTTTATCAGCGAGACGAAAAGATGAAAACTTTCTTTGTGAAACTGGACGAATAAAAATAATACCTATTTATATATGTAGAGTTAGACCTCTACTGTCGCGTCTTATTAGATATCACCAAACTTATTTCTGCCCCTAAGCATTGCTGTATTCGAGCATGTTAAGTTATACCTGGCAAAATTTCAGAAGATAAGCAACTTAAACAAGCACCATACGATGCTGTGTATCTTAACTAGCACCCAAAGTTTACTATCTGACCGTCTCTAAGGTTAGTTGATTCATGGAAATAAAAAAACGGAAGTTATTGTCTAAGTTTTAATAATCAAAATTTAGTTTCAATAGTATTAAATTATTAAAAATTACTTCATATGTTATATGAAATATTTTTCAGTGTTATTAGAGATTTCTTCACAGAACCTTTGCCACTAAAATTTTGTTAGATTTATTATAAAGACGGTAAATTTCTTCAATCAATAAACGTAATTGATTTCCTACTACATACATTCTTAAATACGAGCAATTAATAACAAATGTGTTAATGAAACATCTTGTCTAAAAACATGTGAAGTTCTATTTTATGAAGACTTAGATGTCAAGGTTAATTTTCATTTCATTTATACTATCGAAGTTTTAAAAGTGTCACATCTAGCGGGTAAATCGAATGAAATATTTTCGCAGAAGACCTCAGTGTCATTTGTTATCCTCGAAATCGCATAAAACGGTAGCAGGCGTCGGTAACGGTATGCGTGGAGTCAGCGAGGTCAGTGTGGTGTATATTGTTTATATTTTGTGAGTTTATATTATTCTTGTAGCGATGTCTTGTTGACAGCGGTAGCGGGAATCAAAGTAACATTATTACTCGCCCTCTATTTTTAGTTTTCTTGTAACATATATTAAACTTAAAAAGGAATTATATTTTGTGTACTCTTATACTTATAAATATGTATTTTATTAAGTAATGTAATTGTCAAACAATGATATACTTATCTACAATGTTAAGTCAATAATTGAAAATTTATGAACTTAATATAAATACATAGATTAAAGATTAGAAAAACAGCTAGTTTAGTTTTCAATTACTAAAACAGATTAATTCTCGAAGTAAGGTTTAATAAAAATTTTGTAATTTATTGTTTGAAATTTAATAAAATACGGTAAATTATCAAGTCAATTGTGAAACGCTCTCCGTGATCTATAAATAAACAAGCGCCGTCTTCGTTGAATCAATAACTTCGCTTTCCTGGAACAGCTTACGGTCACCTGCCGCAGCAGCACTACGAGAAATATACGAACGAATAATTGTACCTACAACATTATTAAACACTTGTCATAACTGCTACAGTTAATCATGACACTTGACATTTTTTCCAGTGCTAATAGAAACACGTGGTGCGCTTAATATAAAACTGTCATTTAGTATTGCAATAGTTACGATTATTTATTACAGGAGACTAATCCGGCCTAGTCTAGAAATAAATCTCGCGATTTCGCCACAGGCATTGCAGTGAGTCACAACACTCGCTAAATTTTGTTTTTACATTGCATAACATCAAAAAATTGCCTAGAGAATATCTACGAAAGTTATTTTAAATAAAATTAAGTTGTTTTAATGTTAGAACAATTCTCCTAGAAAGATTTTTCGTGAAATTTATATATTTCTTTTTAGAAAGTAATTTGAGAATTATCTTCAAATGTAAATACACAAGATTTAACATTCAGATTGATATACAGAATGACTAAACATTTCTAAACTCACAAGAAATAATTACTTGTAATCTCAACTGTAAAAATATTCCAAGAATTTTTATTTTTTGCTTGGGATTAATTTGTTTTTGAACTGTTTATTTTGGTTAGTATTTCGTCCCTAATGGATTTTTTATTGCAAAATTATCAAAGCAGATAAAAGCTAAAAGCTAACAAAATATGCGATAACATTACAGAAGTGGCTTGTAAAAAGGGGCTTAAAAAATTATTAATTTCTGTTAACAGCTTTTGATAAGATTAATTTATGCTCTAAAACTTTTAACATTGAACGAAAAACAGTACTTATTAAGCAGCTTAATGTCAAAATTTCTACCAAATCAAGTGAAATATTGTCTTAGCCTTCATGAGTAAGTACAATTGAATATAAAACTTTCTTCATGTATAGTGGCTGCACCTAACGGTCATTATTTAGACACGTTTATAATTTGTGATAACTTATTACATTAATAACTACTGAAACAATAAACTTTTTTACGAGAGTTTAATTGGTTAATGGTATTATAAAAATGTTTATGAAGGTAAATTCAGAGGTCGTTAAAAAACTTGCGCTGCAACCGTTAAGGACGCGTAAGTTCATCGCCTTCGCCTACTCTACACAAACATCCCTTTGCAGGTAGGTTTAAAAATAAATTATTTCTAATATGTAGTAAATTATTTGCATATCCTCTTACTGGTTACCTAGTGAGCTGAGAGATTTGTTGCATTTAATTCTTACTTGCAAAATGCTATTTAATGTTGGCCCCAGGAATATACATCCTCTGTATTAGGTTTTTCAAATCATTTACAAGATAGATTATTCATAACAATGTATAATGATGAATCCATAATTCATCATTGTTAATGCTTAAGATTTCGACATAGGTGTTATAGAACTGTATATTCTCGTAAGAATAACTAAATTCTCATCACAAATTTTTGTAGTCTATACTAAATTGATAACTGAATTAAATTAAAGTGTTAACAACTAGAATAGGCATTGATTTTAATATTATTTAACGTATGCCTATTCTCGATTTCTTACGCATCGACTCATATTAATAAAAGTCGTTATCAAAATTACGAGTACATCACTGTGTTCCACGTATTGCATTATGATAATGTGCCATTTTCAATGAGCGCATCGTGCTCGTGCCCGACAGAGCGTCTTCCCTGGCGCCATCGCGGCACACGAAAACAAACGTCTTATCTAACCATTACTATCGCATAGTAATTTACTACTTACCGCCGCAACAACTAGTTTCACAATTGCGAAACTTTCATTAACGCAAAACTTCCACAACGGTGTAATAAGAGCAAACGCAAATCGAGACAATAGCCTACGTCTTATAAAGTCTAAAATAGAATATTCATAGCAACGGGGATAATATTTTGTAAAGATTCGATTACGTTATCTAATCTCCATAATACGACATGCAAGAATGTGGTATATTATTATTTCCGTAGTTTATTGCGCTATAAGCGTCAAAACTGACGGCCCAGAATGAGCAGCAACGCATTTCAGATAACAGATCGAAAATGTTTAGAATTCAATCAAAAATTCACGTGGGATTCGAATTGATTTTTGTTGTAATATTACAGCGGCGGCTGCCGTTGATTACTTTGGTAAGTAATTGAATCATACACTAAACTCCGAAGTTTGAAATCCGACTTTACTATTTCAATTTATCTTTACTAAGAAACGTATTTTGTTTGTTACTAGATACAGTTATGAAATTAACAATACTTCTGCTAATTATGATGCATAGTTTTACTTATTTAAAACGGACTGAAACGTTTTAAGTCTTAGTCATAACTAATGTGAAATTTAATAACTCTGGTTTCCATGTTCATTTTACACTTTAGTCATTGATAACACATATTTTGTTTATTTCTAAATTATACATGAGTATGTTATTATCTAATATATAAAATTCTCTTGTCACAATGTTCGTTCCCATACTCCTCCGAAACGGCTTTACCGATTCTTATGAAATTTTTTGTGCATATTCAGTAGGTCTGAGAATCGGTTACTATCTATTTTTCAAACCTCTAAGTGATCAGGGTTGCCCACACCAAAAAATTTTTTTTTATTTTTTGGGATTTTTTTTTTTCTATTTTATTTTATTATTGTGTGGCATCAAAAACTACATACAACCCTAAATTTTCACTTTTCTATCACCAACCCCTGCTTTTTAATAGACATTTTAATATTTTTGTCTCGCTCGATATCATCAATTGTACATGGCCACGTATCAAACCGCGTGGCTGTAAACTCCAAAAAAAAATATTATCACTTGGTAAGTGATCCCCTCCACGTGTGTACCGGTGTCACCTCTCACCAGTACACAGCACGGAGTGGGGATGACAACGAATTCTTTATCTCTCAAACATTATGCCTTTTGTCACTCCCTCTACATATAAATATATTCTCAAGCAACTTTATTATTTATTATTAATACTAATGTCATTGAATATAATTTATTATTAATCTATAATACAAATATGTGTCGGTAAGCGCATCACTCTACAACGCCAGGACCAATTTGGCCAATTTGAGAAAAATTCGAATAATCGCCGGGAAGGCCCTAAAAACAGCGCTTTTCTTTTTCCTATACAAACGTTCTCTAACTAAAATGTAGGGTCAATTTGAACTTTATTGCTATTTCATAAAGTTCATATTAAATTACAAGCTTTCACTGCTGTCTAAGCAATGTAGGTGTGTTCCTAACGCTAAAGAGTCAATTTTAACTTTATTACAGCTGCTCAAAGTTCAAATTAGATCATTCTTTCAAAAGTGTGCGTATGCGCGTCGGAGGATCTAACGCCGCGTGCCGAAATTAAAACGAATGAAATAATAACATAAATAGTCACAAAATGTAAGAGCTAAAGATCATTACTGCTGATTTTCAATTAGGTCGGCTTCGCGGTATTATTTATTTTGTTTTAGTTTCTTTTTCACGACATCATATCAGTCCAGCACAAAAACCCGGTACCGTAATGGCGGACCTAACAGACTTTATTCCGTCAAAAGATTTGAAATGAGGCAGTTATTGTAAAATGGAAAATGGAAAATGGAAAATGGAAAATGGAAAATGGAAAATGGAAAATGGAAAATGGAAAATGGAAAATGGAAAATGGAAAATGGAAAATGGAAAATGGAAAATGGAAAATGGAAAATGGAAAATGGAAAATGGAAAATGGAAAATGGAAAATGGAAAATGGAAAATGGAAAATGGAAAATGGAAAATGGAAAATGGAAAATGGAAAATGGAAAATGGAAAATGGAAAATGGAAAATGGAAAATGGAAAATGGAAAATGGAAAATGGAAAATGGAAAATGGAAAATGGAAAATGGAAAATGGAAAATGGAAAATGGAAAATGGAAAATGGAAAATGGAAAATGGAAAATGGAAAATGGAAAATGGAAAATGGAAAATGGAAAATGGAAAATGGAAAATGGAAAATGGAAAATGGAAAATGGAAAATGGAAAATGGAAAATGGAAAATGGAAAATGGAAAATGGAAAATGGAAAATGGAAAATGGAAAATGGAAAATGGAAAATGGAAAATGGAAAATGGAAAATGGAAAATGGAAAATGGAAAATGGAAAATGGAAAATGGAAAATGGAAAATGGAAAATGGAAAATGGAAAATGGAAAATGGAAAATGGAAAATGGAAAATGGAAAATGGAAAATGGAAAATGGAAAATGGAAAATGGAAAATGGAAAATGGAAAATGGAAAATGGAAAATGGAAAATGGAAAATGGAAAATGGAAAATGGAAAATGGAAAATGGAAAATGGAAAATGGAAAATGGAAAATGGAAAATGGAAAATGGAAAATGGAAAATGGAAAATGGAAAATGGAAAATGGAAAATGGAAAATGGAAAATGGAAAATGGAAAATGGAAAATGGAAAATGGAAAATGGAAAATGGAAAATGGAAAATGGAAAATGGAAAATGGAAAAAGGAAAATGAAAAATTGAAATCTGACATCTGAAATCTAGAAACCAGAAACCAGTAACCAGAAACCAGTAAACCAGTAAGCCAGTAAGCCAGTAAGCCAGTAAGCCAGTAAGCCAGTAAGCCAGTAAGCCAGTAAGCCAGTAAGCCAGTAAGCCAGTAAGCCAGTAAGCCAGTAAGCCAGTAAGCCAGTAAGCCAGTAAGCCAGTAAGCCAGTAAGCCAGTAAGCCAGTAAACCAGTAAACCAGTAAACCAGTAAACCAGTAAACCAGTACACCACTAAACCAGTACACCAGTAAACCAGTACACCAGTAAACCAGTAAACCATAAACCAGTAAACAGTAAACCAGTAAAACCAGAAACCAGTAACCAGTAAACCAGTAAAACCAGAAACCAGAAACCAGAAACAAACAAACTAAAGTTCATATTAAATTACAAGCTTTCACTGCTGTCTAAGCAATGTAGGTGCGTTCGTAACGCTAAAGAAGTCAATTTGCACTTTATTACAGCTGCACAAAGTTCAAATTCAATCATTCTATCAAAACAGTGTGCGTATGCGCGTCGGAGGATCTAACGCCGCGTGCCGAAATTAAAACGAATGAAATAATAACATAAATAGTCACAAAATGTAATAGCTAAAGATCATTACTGCTGATTTTCAATTTGGTCGGCTTCGCGGTATTATTTATTTTGTTTTAGTTCGGCGCGCGACATAAAATGCATTCGTTTTCACGACATTACATCAGTCGAGCACAATCCGCGTTACCATCTGGCGGACTTGATAGACTACATTCTGTCAAAAAGATTTGGAATGTGACAGTTATTTGTTCCTAATAAAATAATAATAGTAAATATAATTTATGTACTATAATTATAACTTTGGCCACTCTTCTGGAACCCACTAATATTTAAATATTAGTTATTAGATGAACATATATAGAGCTGAACCCCACACACCGCCCTATCACCAGAGTGACGGTTCAGTCCAGATTTTTTTGCGCTGGCTATAAAATAGGTAAGAACAAAAACGGCCATATTCCAATTTTGACAGAACGAAGTCTGTCGGGTCAGCTAGTCTAATATATAAAAATTCTCTTGTCACAATGTTCGTTCCCATACTCCTCCGAAACGGCTTTACCGATTCTTATGAAAATTTTGTGCATATTCGGTAGGTCTGAGAATCGGTTACTATCTATTTTCAAACCTCTAAGTGATCAGGGTTGCCCACACCAAAAATTTTATTTTAATTTTTTGGGAATTTTTTTCTATTTTATTTTATTATTGTTTGGCATCAAAAACTACATACAACCCTAAATTTTCACTTTTCTATCACCACCCCTGCTTTTTAATAGTCATTTAATATTTTTGTCTCGCTCGATATCATCATTTCGTTGTAGTTTCGGCGCGCGACATAAAATGCATTCGTTTCACGACATTACATCAGTCGAGCACAATCCGCGTTACCATCTGGCGGACTTGATAGACTACATTCTGTCAAAAAGATTTGGAATGTGACAGTTATTTGTTCCTAATAAAATAATAATAGTAAATATAATTTATGTACTTTAATTATAACTTTGGCCACTCTTCTGGAACCCACTAATATTTAAATATTAGTTATTAGATGAACATATATAGAGCTGAACCCCACACACCGCCCTATCACCAGAGTGACGGTTCAGTCCAGATTTTTTTGCGCTGGCTATAAAATAGGTAAGAACAAAAACGGCCATATTCCAATTTTGACAGAACGAAGTCTGTCGGGTCAGCTAGTCTAATATATAAAAATTCTCTTGTCACAATGTTCGTTCCCATACTCCTCCGAAACGGCTTTACCGATTCTTATGAAAATTTTGTGCATATTCGGTAGGTCTGAGAATCGGTTACTATCTATTTTCAAACCTCTAAGTGATCAGGGTTGCCCACACCAAAAATTTTATTTTAATTTTTTGGGAATTTTTTTCTATTTTATTTTATTATTGTTTGGCATCAAAAACTACATACAACCCTAAATTTTCACTTTTCTATCACCAACCCTGCTTTTTAATAGTCATTTAATATTTTTGTCTCGCTCGATATCATCATTTCGTTGTAGTTTCGGCGCGCGACATAAAATGCATTCGTTTCACGACATTACATCAGTCGAGCACAATCCGCGTTACCATCTGGCGGACTTGATAGACTACATTCCGTCAAAAAGATTTGGAATGAGGCAGTTATTGGAAAATGGAACATGGAAAACGGAAAACGGAAAATGGAAAATGGAACATGGAAAACGGAAAACGGAAAATGGAAAATGGAAAATGGAACATTGGAATTTTGGAATGTTGGAATGTTGGAATGTTGGAATGTTGGAATGTTGGAATGTTGGAATGTTGGAATGTTGGAATGTTGGAATGTTGGAATGTTGGAATGTTGGAATGTGGAATGTTGGAATGTGGAATGTTGGAATATTGAAAATGGAAAATGGAAAATGGAAAATGGAACATGGAAAACGGAAACGAGAAACGAGAAACGAGAAACGAGAAACGAGAAACGAGAAACGAGAAACGAGAAACGAGAAAACCAGAAACCAGTAAACCAGTAAACCAGTTAAACAGTAAACCAGTAAACCGTAAACCAGTAAACAGTAAACCAGTAAACCAGTAAACAGTAAACCAGTAAACCAGTAAACCAGTAAACCAGTAAACCAGTAAACCATAAACCATAAACCAGTAAACCAGTTAAACAGTAAACCAGTAAACCAGTAAACCAGTACACCAGTAAACCAGTAAACCAGTAAACCATTAAACCAGTAAACCGTAAACCAGTAAACCAGTAAACCATAAACCAGTAAACCAGTAACCAGTAACCAGTAACCAGTAAACCAGTAAACCAGTAAACCATAAACCATAAACCAGTAACCAGTAACCAGTAAACCAGTAACCAGTAAACCAGTAAACCAGTAAACCATAAACCATAAACCAGTAAACCAGTAAACCAGTAAACAGTAAACCAGTAAACCAGTAACCAGTAAACCAGTAAACCAGTAAACCAGTAAACCAGTAAACCAGAAACCAGAAACCAGAAACCAGAAACCAGAAACCAGTAAACCAGTAAACCAGTAAACCAGTGAACCAGTGAACCAGTGAACCAGTGAACCAGTGAACCAGTGAACCAGTGAACCAGTGAACCAGTGAACCAGTGAACCAGTGAACCAGTGAACCAGTGAACCAGTGAACCAGTGAACCAGTGAACCAGTGAACCAGTGAACCAGTGAACCAGTGAACCAGTGAACCAGTGAACCAGTGAACCAGTGAACCAGTGAACCAGTGAACCAGTGAACCAGTGAACCAGTGAACCAGTGAACCAGTGAACCAGTGAACCAGTGAACCAGTGAACCAGTGAACCAGTGAACCAGTGAACCAGTGAACCAGTGAACCAGTGAACCAGTGAACCAGTGAACCAGTGAACCAGTAAACCAGAAACCAGAAACCAGAAACAAACAAACAAAAGTTCATATTAAATAACAAGCTTTCACTGCTGTCTAAGCAATGTAGGTGCGTTCGTAACGCTAAAGAGTCAATTTGCACTTTATTACAGCTGCACAAAGTTCAAATTCAATTATTCTATCAAAATGTTGTGCGTATGCGCGTCGGAAGATCGCCGCGAGCCGAAATTAAAACGAATGAAATAATAACATAAATAGTCACAAAATGTAATAGCTAAAGATCATTCTTACTGATTTTTAATTGGTCGGCTGCGCGATATTATTTCTTTCGTTGTAGTTTCGGCGCGCGACATAAAATGCATTCGTTTTCACGACATTACATCAGTCGAGCACAATTCGCGTTACCATCTGGCGGACTTGATAGACTACATTCTGTCAAAAAGATTTGCATTGTGACAGTTATTTGTTCCTAATAAAATAATAATAGTAAATATAATTTATGTACTATAATTATAACTTTAGCTACTCTTCTGGAACCCACTAATATTTAAATATTAGTTATTAGATGAACATATACAGAGCTGAACCCCACACACCGCCCTATCACCAGAGTGACGGTTCAGTCCAGATTTTTTTGCGCTGGCTATAAAATAGGTAAGAACAAAAAACTGCCACATTCCAATTTTTTTGACAGAACGAAGTCTGTCGGGTCAGCTAGTATATGTGTAAAAGTAGTATAAACTCGTTACTATAAATCTCACACTTTTTCCAAAAAAATTGTCACAATTTTTATGTAAATTTATATATTATATTCTTTATATAATATATACAATGGTAGTAAATTTTATATTTAAATAGTAGATATCTGCATAAAATAAACGAGAACGAGAAACGAGAAACGAGAAACGAGAAACGAGAAACGAGAAACGAGAAACGAGAAACGAGAAACGAGAAACGAGAAACGAGAAACGAGAAACGAGAAACGAGAAACGAGAAACGAGAAACGAGAAACGAGAAACGAGAAACGAGAAACGAGAAACGAGAAACGAGAAACGAGAAACGAGAAACGAGAAACGAGAAACGAGAAACGAGAAACGAGAAACGAGAAACGAGAAACGAGAAACGAGAAACGAGAAACGAGAAACGAGAAACGAGAAACGAGAAACGAGAAACGAGAAACGAGAAACGAGAAACGAGAAACGAGAAACGAGAAACGAGAAACGAGAAACGAGAAACGAGAAACGAGAAACGAGAAACGAGAAACGAGAAACGAGAAACGAGAAACGAGAAACGAGAAACGAGAAACGAGAAACGAGAAACGAGAAACGAGAAACGAGAAACGAGAAACGAGAAACGAGAAACGAGAAACGAGAAACGAGAAACGAGAAACGAGAAACGAGAAACGAGAAACGAGAAACGAGAAACGAGAAACGAGAAACGAGAAACGAGAAACGAGAAACGAGAAACGAGAAACGAGAAACGAGAAACGAGAAACGAGAAACGAGAAACGAGAAACGAGAAACGAGAAACGAGAAACGAGAAACGAGAAACGAGAAACGAGAAACGAGAAACGAGAAACGAGAAACGAGAAACGAGAAACGAGAAACGAGAAACGAGAAACGAGAAACGAGAAACGAGAAACGAGAAACGAGAAACGAGAAACGAGAAACGAGAAACGAGAAACGAGAAACGAGAAACGAGAAACGAGAAACGAGAAACGAGAAACGAGAAACGAGAAACGAGAAACGAGAAACGAGAAACGAGAAACGAGAAACGAGAAACGAGAAACGAGAAACGAGAAACGAGAAACGAGAAACGAGAAACGAGAAACGAGAACGAGAAACGAGAAACGAGAAACGAGAAACGAGAAACGAGAAACGAGAAACGAGAAACGAGAAACGAGAAACGAGAAACGAGAAACGAGAAACGAGAAACGAGAAACGAGAAACGAGAAACGAGAAACGAGAAACGAGAAACGAGAAACGAGAAACGAGAAACGAGAAACGAGAAACGAGAAACGAGAAACGAGAAACGAGAAACGAGAAACGAGAAACGAGAAACGAGAAACGAGAAACGAGAAACGAGAAACGAGAAACGAGAAACGAGAAACGAGAAACGAGAAACGAGAAACGAGAAACGAGAAACGAGAAACGAGAAACGAGAAACGAGAAACGAGAAACGAGAAACGAGAAACGAGAAACGAGAAACGAGAAACGAGAAACGAGAAACGAGAAACGAGAAACGAGAAACGAGAAACGAGAAACGAGAAACGAGAAACCAGAAACCAGAAACCAGAAACCAGTAAACCAGTAACCAGAAACCAGTAAACCAGTAAACCAGAAACCAGTAAACCATTAAACCAGTAAACCATAAACCAGTAAACCAGTAAACCAGTAAACCAGTAAACAGTAAACCAGTAAACAGTAAACCAGTAAACAGTAAACCAGTAAACCATAAACCAGTAAACCATAAACCAGTAAACAGTAAACCAGTAAACCATAAACCAGTAAACAGTAAACCAGTAACCAGTAAACCATAAACCAGTAAACCAGTAAACCAGTAAACCATAAACCAGTAAACCATAAACCAGTAAACAGTAAACCAGTAAACCAGTAACCAGTAAACCAGTAAACAGTAAACCAGTAACCAGTAAACCAGTAAACAGTAAACCAGTAACCAGTAAACCATAAACCAGTAAACCAGTAAACCATAAACCAGTAAACCAGTAAACAGTAAACCAGTAAACCATAAACCAGTAAACAGTAAACCAGTAAACCATAAACCAGTAAACAGTAAACCAGTAACCAGTAAACCAGTAAACCAGTAACCAGTAAACCAGTAAACAGTAAACCAGTAAACCATAAACCAGTAAACCATAAACCAGTAAACAGTAAACCAGTAACCAGTAAACCATAAACCAGTAAACCATAAACCAGTAAACAGTAAACCAGTAAACAGTAAACCAGTAAACCAGTAAACCAGTAACCAGTAAACCAGTAAACAGTAAACCAGTAAACAGTAAACCAGTAAACCAGTAAACCAGTAAACCATAAACCAGTAAACCAGTAACCAGTAAACCAGTAAACAGTAAACCAGTAAACAGTAAACCAGTAAACCAGTAAACCATAAACCAGTAAACCATAAACCAGTAAACCATAAACCAGTAAACCAGTAAACCAGTAACCAGTAAACCAGTAAACCATAAACCAGTAAACCAGTAAACCAGTAAACCATAAACCAGTAAACAGTAAACCAGTAAACCAGTAAACCAGTAAACAGTAAACCAGTAACCAGTAAACCAGTAACCAGTAAACCAGTAAACAGTAAACCAGTAAACCATAAACCAGTAAACAGTAAACCAGTAAACAGTAAACCAGTAAACCAGTAACCAGTAAACCATAAACCAGTAAACCAGTAACCAGTAAACCAGTAAACCAGTAAACCAGTAAACCAGTAAACCATAAACCAGTAAACCAGTAACCAGTAAACCAGTAACCAGTAAACCATAAACCAGTAAACCAGTAAACCATAAACCAGTAAACCATAAACCAGTAAACCAGTAAACAGTAAACCAGTAACCAGTAAACCAGTAAACCATAAACCAGTAAACAGTAAACCAGTAACCAGTAAACCAGTAACCAGTAAACCATAAACCAGTAAACAGTAAACCAGTAAACAGTAAACCAGTAAACCATAAACCAGTAAACCAGAAATCTCACACTTTTTCCAAAAAAATTGTCACAATTTTTATGTAAATTTATATATTATATTCTTTATATAATATATACAATGGTAGTAAATTTTATATTTAATTAGTAGATATCTGCATAAATATAAAAGCTCAAATGCAAAGCTTTGCTATTTTAGAGTTGTTTTGAAACAAGGTCAAGTTTGGAGAGAATTATTTATATGTTCTTTTTACACACTTGCTATTTTGGCATATGACAAAACAAGTAATGCTTCTAGGAAATACATTTCCCCCGTCATCTCCTCGGATTCTTTGTAATGCTTTAGTAACAGGCGGTTTAGTGACATTTATAACCTTGACACAAAACTATGTCATAAGTTACTATTAACGGTAACTCAAGGATTTTCGTTATTAAAAGAACAATGTTTATTATTCTGTGTTTTGCTAATAAATTGTGGCTGTTTGTATTTTTGCGTCACAGATATCTAATAAATCTAGATAAAAAAGCAACTATTTTTATTTGACATTTTGCATATGTATGAAAATTTTATTTTATATATATATATTAGTAAATTATCAGCAGTTCTATAGGTGACAAGACATTTCCTTATATTGAAGCAGTTTAATTGGTTTTGGCTGACGGATGATTAGATCCATTTTACACGGTCCTTATCACAGGTTCGTTATACAGCGTCTTCTCCTGACATGGTCTGAAAGGGGAGGCATTTATCACCTCTGCGATCGCAATGATGTAGGCAGGACGTTGAATGAATGCGGTGTAATTTAAATCTCTCTCGTTGAAATCTCGTGGGTGGTTTACCATCAATCCGGTGCAAAGGATAGACAAGCTTGAGCAACAAAGTGCTAATTATGTAACATTTATCCTCGCACTGACTTTAATGCTGATTTCCACTTTGTTCGTGAGCCTTACTTAAGTACAACTTAACAAAATTTATTATAATATTACGAAATCTGTAGTCTATGATCTAAGTCGATGTATATTATAAAAGATAATTTATTTTTATTTCTGAAACTAAATACCCCAGCTTTCGATAGAGAGTCCACCGCTGTTTTAGCATATCTTGCAGAATCAGGAAGAAGATATGAAAACATTTGCATCTTTTAAGAATCAGTTTATGTTTATTTAGCGAGAATATCATAAAGATCACAATAATAGCAACACGTCAAAAGAGTTTGGTTTTTATAACTTTGAAAGTTCTCTTAGTTTGAGTCATTTGTAATTAACCGATTATGAATATGCGGTCTCTTGCCCTTCGAGGACATGGTACTTCTCCCCACAAATCGAAGAGTCACGCTCATATTATTTATTAATTTTTTTATCAGAACAGTTTATCTGTTGCCTTTATTAGTCTTCAGCTCCAAGTATGTTATTTTGTACTTCTTCGCGCTGGCGTACTTCCCGCACTCTTCACCAGATCTTCGGTCCACCGTGTGGAGAGTCTGCACTACGTACACAGGTATGCTCAATATTTTATTAACAAGAAAAATAATCTACAATATCTTGGTTAAAAAAAAAATGAAGTATTTGTGAATCATTACGTAGTGATGCATTATACAAGTGCCGATTTTTACCTTTTTTCCAATTAAATTTAATTTTAATATGTTCAAGACCTTAGAATACTAACACGGACATGTATTCACTTCGGTATTAGAATTTAATTGGATATATCAGTAGCTTGTTAATTCGTTAGCTAACAGCAGTGGGTGTTACCGCAGACCACACAAATCAGAAATGGATGGGTGGAGGAGTCGTTGCTTCAGCAATTTCTTTGGTAACATCGAAAGTGATTTTAATTTGTCGACGCAATAAACACGGGTTTCGCTATCTTTAGCATACAAGTATCTAGTAATAGCTGATAGAAAAGTGGATCTTTATTGACTGGTGAAAGGAGTCGATTTACACGCACTTACCTCTAAATCAGTCGCCGCAGCAAAGCTAGAAACGTTCGTTTGAAATTTATGCCTACTAAGGCGAGGCGGCTTTGGCTCTTTTCGCACTGACACTCAAAGTTGTAGATGTCTGCTTGTCTATAAAACATAGGAATAGTAACCGCTAATTAGCGTCTACGGTATTGTGAGTACGTATCCTGTTTCTCATTTCATTCGCAACAACTTTGCAGGTTTATGTTTTCTCCATTTTGTTCACATGCGAAATGCATTACATATGTGGACAGCGTCGAGTTTGAGTGAACCATTATAACTTTGAATCGCATTTCCCTTATTTAACTGTTCGAAATATTATCTTGCCTTCGCATGTCTTTCGAAATATAATGAACACGTCATTTACGATTTATTTATATGGCACTTGATCTTTTTTTTTTAACAAAATGTAAAGATTAGTAAAAATCAACTTTAAAATACAATTATGTCTTCAATTCTGAATAACCCGCTTCTATCAAAAATAATAAAAAACGTTTAAACAATATAAAAGGTTTGTCTGTTTTCTATAGATATTTTTTATGTAAAAAGCTAATAAGTTAAGATTTACGCCAGATATTTTACAGACTTCTCGAAACCTTAACATATGAAATGTACATGTACAGGTTCATAATAAAAAGTACATGAGGGATCTCTTCCATATAAAAACTATTAAGACATTGATCGTCCTTAATTGTAAAAGTATTCTGAACTTCTAACAATATATGGGACCATACATAAACTTTATTTGAATATGTATAAGTTTTGGTTTAGGTATTAATTTATTAAGGTTTAAACTATTATATGTTAAATTTACAACCCGGAAACCTTTAGCTGAACTGTATAATGTCGTGATTTTATTTATATTGCATACTTCTTCCTCTCCATTTCCCAAGATGCTGCCAGTTTCTGAAGCTAGTTTATTTAAAATATCGGCTGTTTTTTGTGCATTTTTATACATATGAAAGTCTATAATAAATCTCCAGATGGTACGTCACTCTCGCCAGTAATCAGTAGCCTATTTCTGACGCCAATTATAGGCAAAGTACTATCTGCCGGTTTGAAGGGCGATGTTACTAGTGAAACTACTGGGGTAAAGAGGCTTAACATCATAATGCCTCAAGGCGACGACCCTAATGTGGCTCAGTGGTATATTATCACATCTAACGACGTATTTTTAAGTCGACTATCACTAGCCATCATGTAAAGTTCTGCCTCGTCTTCACGCTTCATTTAATAAAAAAAAAACAAATATTTTTTCACAAAATTATAATATTACTGTTTGTAGTACATTAAAAACAATCGTATTTTAATAGAGGATATAGTAAATACCATTTAACAACCAAACAGTATTAGAAGTCAACAACATCAGAACTCACAGTGGTCCTCCATTTGTTTACACTGGAACTACTTTATTAAATGTTATAACTTTATTACAATAAAAGCATTATCTTAAAATTTATTTACGTCACTAATATAAAAGTAATGACTGAACCATGTCAAGGTGGGATAAAATTAAGGATTAAGTAATATTAAAATATAACTTGGAGATGTAGCTTATACACAAAACTTTTATTTGTAGCGAATGTTATATAAACAGTTACAATGGATTATTTTAAGTAAAGATGAGAAGAGAAAAATCTGGTATTTATGTTATACACAAATTAGTTTACATCGGAATGAACATTTTTATATATACCGTCCGTAATTTTTTTAAAAACAAGGTAAAAAGTGAAGTAATAAAACTGTATACTTGTTTATAGTTTCTGCAAACGAATCTTTTGGTATATGTATAAATAATATTGAATAACTTTTTATCTACAATGGGCTAATATATATAAACACTTGATTTCAACTTTGTATTACTTTAACTGAGTGGATGGATAAACGTGTTTGCCTAGAATACTGCAGCTTTTCTATGACTGCCGGAAAACAACAATGCTGTTATTGCGGCAAATTTACAATATGAAGGTGGTAGCTAGTCGGACTGGCTCGTGAACTCCACAACATGTGATCCCGAAATCGGAACAAGGACTGCTGTGTTACAAAGCAAGTGCTTAACCACTGCGCCACGGAGGCAATAAAAATTACTTTCATTTACATAGTGAAAGGATAGCACAGATAGGACGAAAATACTTTGAAACTGGATTTTTGTGAACTATTCATCTGTCGCTATCAATAGTAATATACTCACAAGAACATTAAAAATGTGTGTATATTATTAGAAATAAAATTTCCGAAAAGAAAGAACCTTAAAATATCAGTCTAATATAATTGTAACAAAGTATTAAATCAGTTACAAAGAAATTTCTACAATATACATAAACTCGATGTTTCCGATTGTCCGTCAAACTGTTGTTGGTTCAATAGTAATTCGCTAACATATTTATTTATTAACAAAACAATAACAATATATTCGTAATCGAAACACGGGGATAGAAGTTTATACAATACAACAATATGCCATTAGTAAAGGGCTCCGTTCAGAGATTTCATCTTACGTCATTTCCGTACACCCGAGCTTGGCCAGCTCACTATCAGGCAAAGTTTTCTGCATTCGGCAGAAAGAAAAGAAACTCCTATCGTGGAGTTAATAACAAGAACCAGAAGAAGACCGTCATCAAGCAGATCATATGCTGAGGGATGGTCGTTTCTTTCTTACACTTTTGTTGCTCAAGCCCAGAATCGTACCAATTACCTGAGTGAAACAAAGGAAAATGTTAATAAATTTTAACTTATTTGGATTAAAAATTTCACGTAATATAAAACTACAATAGCTAAAATAAACAAAATTTACTGTCGGCTAATAAATAAACTTATAACTTATTTACGTACTGGTGGAATGACACTTAGCATCTCATGTCCAATAACGATGAACGCAATGTATTATATATAGCACTTCATGATTCCGTTATTTACCATCAGGTGTTTACTCAACCCGTCTTGTATCTTCTTCCAATAACAAAGAATCGATTGCTGACAGACTAGCCGAGGTGTAAAATTTCTGATCTTGATTCGTTTTTTCATTGTCATATATACTGTGCTTACGTTAATTTGGTAGTCTGTGTCAACATGAAAATTTTTAATAATTTACGTAACAATATTGAGAAAGGTGGATACCGTCTCGACCGAATTCCGCAAGATCTTAATCTAACTCGAAACTATTTATAAAAAAAATACCTTGGAGACGGAGTAAGCAGCAAGTTTTCGACGTGGCGCTGGTAGCAAAAGTGCAAGAGCCCGGGCCTCCCGGAGCAACGCGTGGAATGCAAGCGCTGCGCCCGCGCAAGACTCAGCCGCTGATACCTCGTAGAACTGACAACCGAAACGCAGTGACAGCTCCTGACCTTCCTCGGCCTTGACCACCCTATTTATAACAAAAAATAATTAAAATAAAGCTATGCGCAATCATGTAACTAAAATTTACTTTTTATATATTGCTTCAGATAATATATTATATGTAAATTTGATACACTACACATTTTATGAGCACGTGTACAAGCAGATTAAAATTATTTACTTTTATTGTTTTCTTCCTAATAAATATATACAAAAAAATATCAGCGATAATTGGTGATTGCATATCACCTTCATCTATTTAAAGATGTAATCTGAAAAATGTTTGTTCCCAGAACATAAGACACATTATATAGATTATGAAATCTGACTAACCTAGCATGTTCTAGATCTCTTTTATTCCCTAGCAGCGTAACAGCGGAGCATCCAGGTAGCCTCGTCCGTTCCAATAGCGCCAGCAGCTCCGCCGCCGCTAAGAACGAGCGTCGATCACAAACAGAGTAAACCACTGCGAAGGCATCACCCCAACGGAGATGCTCCGCTAGACACCCCCTTTTCTATAAAAGAAATATTCTAATTAGCTACTGTGCTGTACTATAATACAAAGGACATAAAATTTTTATTAAAATGTTTTTTTTACCGCACAACCGCATGTATCCAAAACTTCTACTTCTGAAGTGGCTCCATCAAATGCAACTCGGTGTTGATAAAGAAAATCTGGAAAAAACGCATCCTATTTATTTATTGTAGTTAATGTATATTGTTCATAATTTACCACTTCTTATAATTACAAATATAACGAAATATATTAGACATAAATTAATAATTTATTTTCGTTAAACTCTGGAAGCTGCCTTTGAGCTTGTTTCAAAACACACATAAAAATGATTTTTTAATGTAATTTTGTTTAAAATGTTAACAGTAACTTTGTTATTTGCAAAGAAGGTAGTATATTTACATTATATTTTATATGATTGATTATTAAAAATTATGAGTTTTGAATCATATCAACAATTTGCACAATTAGCTATATGCTTATTTTGTGTTTTCAATCAAAACTTTTATGTAAAGTCAACGGCCGTATGATATCGGGCGCCGGCGTCGTTCAGCCTTGGCGTGGCACTCCCGCCCATACCGTTGCCAATATTCGCAAATAAACTCGTGCATTGGCATCCAGAGCTTGGCATTAGAAACAACAACCCTCCGTGGGGCCCATCGTCGAACCTATTAATATCTGTCTGTCGCATATTGCTAATAATTATGCCCATACAATCTAGAACGCGTGTATATAATACTGAATGCCAAACACAAGGGCGTTGCTAGGAGCCGTACTCACCTCCAGTGGAACTATATTCGCCTATGTACCGCTTCGTCAAGTATCGCACCACGACAGCTGTAACAAAGAAAACAGGTATAAACATAAAAAAGTTAAGTTAACAGATACGTGTATATATTGCAAAGAATTATAAATTCTTAAAAAAACGATCGACATTCCGTTGGTGTTTATAAATGTGAAATGCAATTTCCGTCCGCACCCTCCGTTCTTTGTGTAAAAAAGGTCTACGAGTCTAGACGGTGCGGTATCTATATTAATAACAACATGTTTCAATCATATAGAAAGCGAGACGACTTTATTTTATATCTGTTGATAAAAAGCATCATAGCTAATGAAATTCACGTTGGTACGCACAGGGAAAGTAGCAATTAGCAACAGAACGGCAAAATGTTTTACAAAAGTAGTATTTCAGAATCTATTTATAACTACAAGCCACAATTAGAGGGAAAGCAGACAAAGGGCTTACAATTAACACTAATAGTTAAATTGCAACTGATTCTTAATTAAATACTAAATATTTATGCACAAATTGATTGCCCTTGGTTGCTATGCTAAATGTTACTGCATATTGAAAATTTATTATACTAATTTATTTATTACATTTAGAAAATAAATAAATGCATTTCATTCAATATTATCACTAAAAACTGTTATAATCGTATCATTGCTGAATTTTCTATTAGATGTAACCATCAGTAAATATTTCTCTTGACTTGTATACATCTTTATAGTTTTACTTAATGTTATATCAAACATTTTATAACACTGCACGATATTTAAGATATCATAAAAAAAATGAGAAAAGAGGTAATAACTTGCAAACAACTCAATTTTTTTTTTGTGAGCGATCCAGTTTAATGAAACCGAAACTGGAACAAAATTTGTCTATTTGTTTGGGAGTTATGATGACACAGACAGACAAACAGAAGCGTTAAAGTAATACGCGCAAAAAAAATATTTTTGATTCTAGTTAACCATAAACAATTTCTAACGTTACGAGTATTTTCATTATCACTTTAACTAAACTTCTTGCTTGTGTTATTATAATTTTTTTAATATGTATAGGTAGAGTAAGCTCTATTAAAAAATGTGTGTAAAGACTGTAACTATCGAGATGGCTCTGTATAAAATTGCAGAGCTGAAAATCTATGCAACAACCATCTAGTTAGGAACATAACGCCTTACTAGTAGAAAATAAATATAAGTTATACAAACCCCAACAAATAGAATAGAAGAAAAAACCTAGACCTTAATACATGTTAATTCAGTATGAGGCAGAAAATTTTGCAGTAGATGATATCGAAACACATCAATAACATTACGGCTGACCATAAACCCATATTACTTCGCAGTATGGTTGGATCAATGATATCTTTATGTAGTATCTCATCAGATGGTTCATTTTATTGAGTTTATCCTGGACTCCAGTCTGAAATATACTCTGTGACGGACCAATAAACATATCAACTCATCTAATTTACAACCCATGCTCCTGTTTACGATGCACCTAGTCTATTATATAGTTATGTGTGTACTATTTGCATTCGACGTAAAACAGACAGATATCTAAAACATCTAACTAAACTGTAAATTCGATAGTTTGGTTTAACCGCGACAGAATTTAATTTAATCCAACCAGCTGAATGTTAAGTCAATAATTGAAAAAAAAATTAAGCAAGGTACTATTTCTGAAAACGATCATTCAATAATTGTTTAAGTTTAAATAATGACTTGGCGTGTTGGTTATGAAGAAGGACGATAGTAACTTTTGCTGGAATTTGACCTACTGCTAACCCCTGCCGCTGACTCACGCACGGAGCCACCAGTAAAGGTACATAAGTGCACATAAGAATTGAATCCATTCAACTTTTAAATTGGAAACAATCGATGTGTGTTAATTGCGAGTTCTCAGTTATCTTTTGAGGCTGTCGAACTTTCCTTTTACGTTCGTACTTGTTAAATTAAATTCGCCATACAATTCTCGATACATATTTGACGTAATAAAAGGTCGCACAATTTTTAATCAGATAATCGTTATTACGAACATTCATCATGCTCAATTCTACGACTATGAAAAAGATGAATTGTTAGTATATCTAAACGATTTAATACGCTGTCAAGTATGAATTATTCCATGTCTATGAAATTTTACAGCGTTTTAGTTAATATATGAGAACATAATAAAATACTTTTTAAAAAATATTAAATAAAACTACAATACAGATATAAGCAGAGAAAGTCGTGGGTCTCTTATAGCCAATCATATTTTTTATGAACTTATGAACGATCATAGTCATATATTATTTAAAGTTATACTGATTACTGTTAAAATTATTACTCCAACCGGAATTGAAATTATAAATAAACTTCAAGTGAAAACTTTTTTAAGTTAATTTGTATAATTACATAACATTGTCAAATTACGTCATATTACAAGTATGTATATATTGAAGCCGTATTAATATTTAATTCAGTACAAAAGTGATTGAATTGGAGCCCAGTCTTATGCTTATCACAAGAACTTAAATGAGTGTTCAATTTTTTACGAATACACCAATTATACTAACAAGTACTTTCACCGACGATAAGCTCCAATTCAAGGTGATCCGCGCGAACATTATTCTTTCAATGACATATACACCAATCGATAAATCTGGGTTGATGAATGTTGTAACCGCGGCCGAAGGAGTTTTACTACACGAACCGGACTATATATCCTTACTTACAACTGGTTGTATAACCCGTCCTAAATTCAAATAAGATGCAGATATATAAACGGACCACGGCACGCGACCTTTTGTATGTCGGTGTCGAAAACTGAACGCTTCTTCTTTTTAATGTACGCCGTAAATAACCACTAAACAAGCAATTCGCTAACAGAAATTAAAGTAACTATGACGTTATATTCTTAAAATTTGTAACCTGAAAATTTCGGTAATAACTTGTTATTTATGTCTTCGATGACCTATTGAGAGCGAATCTCATTTAAAAGTTTGCTTATACTTTTTTTTTTGGTTAAGTAAAGTAATAAGAAGCGCGAGTTAATGTTCACGGCATTTCTTTCCAAAGAGGTTAACGATATTCGCGTGTTAAGGTAACGGAATCCGCGATGACAATGTGACGGAATGAAAACGGTAGCACAAGGTAAACTTTTAATTAAACGTATCACTATATCTGATCACAATTCACGTCGCGGTTGCCGCTTCGTCCGTGGTAATTGGAAGAGAAGCTGCTAAAAAATCACTTATATCCACAAATCTCGTTGAATTAAAGTTTCGCGTGTACAGTCGGTAATCGTTACAATTTTATTGAATGTTTAAAAAACATGTTTAAGGACAAAAAAGCTTTCTCTCTATGAAGTACTAGCTCCGGGTCAGTCCACGTGGCTTAACGAATCTCTCTGAACGACCCTCAACTTTCGACAGGTGTGTGAAGTTAAACAATGTTTATTTAAGCATGACCCAAAAGTCTAGAAAATTCACGTTGTCGAATATCGGTCACGTCAATACCGATGACGTTTCCGAGCTTTATAATTGCAAAATAATTACAACCTCCGGCTTTCTAATCAATCATCGTCAACTAATGAAATTTTATGTCTACACCGTCTATTGTTCGCGGCGTATTGTTTACTGCGAACTCTGTTTGACATCAATTTATGTGTATTATGTAGGCGAATGGTGTGTGCGTGCGGCGGGTGTCCCGGCAGACGTGTGACCGGCTGACTCACTCGCGCAGCCGTCCGCCGGCATGCGGCTGAAACCCTCTATAAATACAACTGCAGTTGGCATTTAACCGAACTCACGATCTATGATCCCGAAACGCGTTCACCAAGAGTTACAAGCCAATCTAGGATTTACACGCACGAGGGAGTCTTAAGGAGCAAATACCTCCATTAGGCTTGCAGTATTTCTGTCAGACAACCTTGGTAGTATAACCTATTATCTAATATGTTTACTGCTGCTAGTCGTTTGATTGATGCGTCTTATCGGATACTGAGCTCGTGGACCCGGAGTCCACAGCCTAATTGGTAGTATAAGTAATTATGAATTAACGTATTAAAAATAATAAATACATATTCAATCCCAAAGGTGAAAAATCTGACAAAGAAGGTATGATTATGGGCACAAATACAATTCTTCCAAAAATATTGCAAATACTATGTTGAAGAGTTTTTTTAACTCACTCGATTATTAATCACCATTGTTTTGTAGTTCTACCACCACAAATGCGTTACTGTAGTCCGGTTGTCAACGTTTAATAGTCTGAGTATTTTGGGTGAGCACATATTACCATCTTCGACCTCATCGTTACTCAACATCATACGGAATTCAGGTCGTGTGAGCGCATTGTATAAAAAATAAATAAAACATTCATAGTTTAACATTAGCCATTTGTCAATGTCAAAGGCGGACCGTCAAAAAGATATCTACGTTGGTTAGGATCACTAAGTATACATTAGGCGTTATGATTTGCACCGTCCCCTTCTAAACTCGTAAAGTAGCCGAGCGGACAATGTTGTGTCGGCTGCATTACCTCAGAGGGGTAATGGACGTTGACACTAGAAATTATATTCAGTTATTACGCTGAATGTTTATCCAAAAGCCTCTCGGTGCCGGCGGCGCGCGTGGGCCGGGCCCCTACCTCAAAGATAACTGCTTAATCACATAATCAAGATGCAGGCGCTCGTGATTGATTGTTTGCTTGCGCAACTGTACAACGATACTTATTCCAATAGATCTTTGTTTCTACAAAAGCTATAAACAATAGATTTTTTATTTTGATTGTGGATTTTGTAATTGTAGAGAAAATGTATTCATTTAAAGCATCAAATTGAAATTACAATACCGTAACACTTTACTAACCAAACCGATACTTTATTTACTAGATTAAACAATTAAATTTTTACTTTAACTTAAACTGCTATTGGTTGATGATGATTTTTTTAATAAAAACTAAACAGCATTCTTATAAAACATCAACGCTTCAATAAAGTAATAAAAACAATATAAATATAATTTTACATCACTCAGATGTATACACTCTTGTTTAAATTGTTAAGTTAAATGTAATTTATCGTGAGTATTAAATGTATATATATTAAATTATTATTATAATCACCCATCACTAATAACAAATTATATCACCGATAAGTCCATAACGTCCTCCGCTCATCTTACCTAATATATCTTAATTGTTATGTTAATAAGCTCGAGTGTTTCCCAAAAACGACACCGGACCGCCGTCTGCGTCGCAATAAATCAATTTCACCCGCGTTTAGCTTTCGCCAACTTATTGTTTATACTTTCTATTGCCAGGCAACGCAATTTATAACGAATGGTAGCATTTCATGAGCTATTAAGCAATAATATTTATTGGATAGAGTTTTGTTCGAATTACTTGGTATGCCAGTGTGCGAAACATCGAGACTGTCCGTCTGCGCGAATGCGAACGAACTCGATCACGTAGCTGACCGAATTCGGTTGCTAATGTATCGTTTGTATTCCTTACATCACTTTAAATACTTATGCAAGTTTCCTACTGTTTGGTATTACGAGGTAGGTACAATATTTTTTTTTTGCCTTGTACTAAAAACGAATTGAACGCGTTGCCTTCAAATTGTTAAGTTTCTTTTTAAAACGGTTTCATTACAAAACTTTGCAGTGGTAATATGTAACAACAATAAAAAGGGCCCTGTACATGAATCTACGTTTGGTTTTTTTTTTGACAAATAATTTAGTATCGTTTTCATTGGTGTTACTAAGTTATCCGAATGTTTTATTGTCATCAACATCATTGAAATTACTAATTACTACAACTTTTGATATTAATTGCGAATTTTTTTAACTAAAGTTGTAACAATTCTTGTCACGTTTACGGAAACAGCTTAACTATTTGAAACGGAAAGCCAATACGGTAGTATATAATAGAAATAGTTCGGTCTTAGAATTTAAAAAATCTTAGAGGTGACCTTGATGAAAAAACCAAACCAATTGCTTAGGTTTGTGACTTTCCAGACCAAAAATAACATTCAGATCTAAAAGAGTCATAAATGTTTGTCACAGTTTTAAATCGGTACTACCTCTGTCATTTATAAATAGCTACGCTGCCGTGTTTACATATCGATCTTTAAACCCACGTGTGAACACAGACATTTTTGCAGGAACTTGCCTTTAAAATCTAACTCCGATGCATATCGCTAACATACTAAATTTTTTAAACAAGATACTGTTCGATTTTGGGAACCATCTACCACCTCGTATTTTCCATCTACCTCTCTTACTGGATTGCTGTTTTACACTAGAATATCCTGGGCGACACGGTTTACCGTCTTCGACCTTATTGTTAGGTAACATCGCCATGTTAAAGCAAACCGTGAGACCATCACAGAAAAGAAAATATATTTAAATTTCATATAGAATAAATGAAAAAAAAATTATTCCAATAATCCAAAGTAGTTTTCTCTGTATATATTGTTACAGATTAACATTTAGAATAAACTATAAGAAACTGTAACTTGAATTACTTAATTATTTTGTATTTTTTTGTGTTAGTAATAGCTACCGTCTGCATGTACGCATTGTAAATGCACATTGTAATATTCTCATACAAGTGAATAACTGTAATTCTTTTGAGAATAAATATCTTAAACCCCAATTATAAACATGATACATCTTCCAATAATGTATCTATCACAATTAAATAGCGGCGGTCGCGAAAGGTACTTCCGACTCTGTTATATAACAACGTACAAAACAACTTTCCATCAATGTTATCATATCGATACTTAGAATTAGCACCTACTTTCCTTTTCGAATAATCAAATAGGGTGTGGATTGGCCGATGTATACGTATTTGCTAACCTCATTTTTATATCTTCAACTTGGTTATACGGTTACTGTATTATGTCATGATAATGATAAAATATACACATATGATTATCGCAACCTCAAAATATTATATACAATAAATACTTATATGTACTGTTTCAATAAGTACTTAACCTGTATTGACCTTCTTTACAAGGAAATAAAGTTTATAAGAATTTTTTTATGTTCATTGAAAGATTCATCAAAGGCAAATGTTTCTAACAACAAGATAATAATTAAACTAGATCTCTAAAGTTACAAAGAAATTGCAAATTTTCAATTGCTACGAGTCAATGGTAAACGGATTTTGTAATAAAACCACTTTTCACTAACCGATTCTATATCAACATAGAAATGTACGTAAGAGGAAAAAAACTTATAACATGACACTTCAGACAGATCACCAATTCCGGTACAATACGTCCCGTAGTTTTTTCACAACGCTTTATTTTTGTATCTAGACATGAGTTATTAAAATATTAGCATGCTGAGTCAACGCTCTACGTTCGGTGTAACAAACGGCGGCCTTACTAGTTCGCAGTATAGATATAGATAGAGTGTGACGAGTGTACACCGCATTCCTTGTGATTCGCGGAATAATTTTATGCCTTGACTAATGTCCACTCCCGCCCACGGACAACGAAGCCCAGCAACTGAGTAAGACGATCCCCATCCGGCTTAGGATGCCCTTAGCGTTACAGGGCTTTGGTTTACCGTAAAACAAAAAGACCTCGATAGAGTTTAGTTCGTTTTAGTCATGTAAGTAAAACGAACGGCGCAAATCACTTCTTTTTGTTTTTATATAACACAACAACAAAGTTCTTCTACATAATTCAAATGACGACGAACTTTATCCGATATATTCACCTTAACAAGTAATTCAATTACATACTAAAAATCATTAATTTTATATTTAATGTCTTCACATTTTTACATCTACTTCTCTTTCTCAATTTAAAGACTGTATTATAACATTGTTCAAGGCAACAGTCATTTACTTTTTTCTTCTACATAATTCTTAAGTAAATCTAAAGAATTCAATGTTCAACGCGTTCACATTTGCACTAAAACAATAATTAAATGTTTTATAAAAGAGGAAGAGGAGTAAGCAGAATTTTCTTCGAATACTAGTTTTTTTTAAATAGATATCTGTGATGAATTTATTATCCAATTTCGTCCGTTATGAAATATTTTAAGGAAACATATCTCATTTGTAAACACAAACGTCTAGTTAAAGTGGAGGCACATAGTCTGCCTCCACATCTTTTATGTCGGCCATTTATAAATCCCACAAATTACTCCTGTTTGTGTTGAGATGCCTGCTCTGCTCTGCATCTTGTTTCTGGGAACTATTTTCGTATTCGATTGCTGCAATTTGGGGTCGGCTCTATCTACCCTATGTTTTCTCTATATTTCACTTATGTTCATGCACAAACGTGATTATTTACTATAGATTTTAACAAAAACAAGTCCTTTTATAAAATTGTTAATGAATTTGAGTGCAATAACGTTTTATTGAAAGTCCGATCTTATGCGTTGACCTTCGCACATATGACATAGCGATAGATATTCTAGAAAGAAAAGTGTGTGCGCGAAGCAACATCGTAAGCATAATTTTTAGATTATTCTAGACTATTAGTATTTTATAAATAATTTTATAGTCTAATCTAAAAAAAAATATATTTTTTTAAAGACAAATTAAAAGGTGAAAGCAGTAGAAAGGTTGTTATTGTTCCTAAAATCATACGATGTTTTAATTAGGTGGATATTATGTTATTATAATCATGACCTCTTAACTTATAATATAATATTAGCTTTTTGAATTATATCAAAGCAGATAAATCAATCGATAAATTCGATCAGTGATAAGCATAACAAATTTTGTTTTACTTTTCCCTAAAACTAAAATTTGTTACAGTGCCTGTTAGTTTCAATACAACAAATAAAAATGCAATTTGGAAAATTTTACAATAGAGTAGTTTGTAATAAAATTAAGTTTATTATGAAAATAATGAAGGAATTCTCCGCGCAAGTTATTACGCAGTTATGCATCGGAATGCATTCGCAAACAATGACATAGCAGCGCGACAAAACAATCCAGCATACATCAGATATCTTATTGATATTAGCTCTGTAGGATAGACCGACAGCCTATTGACACAGTACCACTTATCAAGCGGCAAGTATCCTAGACAGGTGATAAGAAACATTACCCGGCCGATCTAAACCTCGGGGCACCGCAACAAAGAGCATTTCTCTTATTGCGGGCAGGTGCAGTAAACAACGGGAAGTGTTGCGTTTGAAAATCTCTAGCCCTAACCCAATTACCATATCCCGCAATACGTTCACTGCTTAAAGCCATTGCCGATATCCGACCTGATCCACTCCCTCGGGGTTTCTACTGACGCGAGATAAACTGCGCAGTTGCAAATTGTAATAAGCACTCCAATGTATTCATTAATAAGTATACACAGAGAAAGTCAAAATACATAGCAAAATCAAAAACATCAACATATATAACATGTTTAAAGAAAGTCTACATACAACAAGATATAAAGAAACACCGACGGCTTGTATTGCAAAATACACAAGCGATAACATTGGTGTTTATCGTATCTCGATCAATTCTTAATTAAAATCGATTTTAAAACATCGTATGTGCATGTTATAAATGTATTTTGATATGACAAATCGACAAACATTAACACAATATCATAATTGACTATATTATCGGAATAAAGGGAATTTAACTTTCATCATTATTACTTTATCATATTACAGAAATGTATTACAGTTTAATAAACTATATTGTAATATATTGTAAAGAAATTAAATGAGCTCCCGCAGAGTAAGGATCTTATTAAATAATATTTTCTCATGGATTGTGACTAAGAAACCGTGGATGATGAAGTTGCTCTCTAAGAATACTCTGCTTCTCATGAGACGTATGTCAATAGCCGAAGCTCGAAAATACTTTTATGACAGTCTGCCACCGATCAAACTTCACAACAACGGACTTTGGAATTCAACCAGGGACCTCCGCGTTCCAAGGCACTAGGCCACTGAACCACGAAAGCATTGCAAGTTTTCTCTAAGAATATAAAATTTGGGTATAAGTACCATAATTATATTAATTGTACTTAATTTTTAACAAATAAAATCGTTTAAAATAATACCAATTAACAGCTGCTATCTTTCAATAATGAAAGTAAAGAAAACCACAGCAATAGTTTTAAACATAAAAATAAAAAAGAAGTAACGAATCTATTACCAAATAGTGTTGTTAACCGATAACTCGTATTGATTTCTTTGGGAAAGGCAAACGGCTGGCCTTTACCTTTCCTGTTAAGAAAATAACAAAATATGTATTTCTTATTATTACCAGGCCGTAAACTTTTTTAAGATATATATATATTTCTTAAAAATCTATTAAAGTGAAATATTTGTTCTGATATCAAAATAAATTATAAAGGTTAAACTTTAATTCAGACACTATGTATTAATTTTGAAACGATTCAATAAAACATTTAATAATTTTTGTATCGAAAAGATAAAATGAAGATATAAATAACAAGAATCTAATTAAATTAACTAAAAAAAATCCTGTAATTACACGGTTATGAAATTGAATTATTAAAGGATCTTTCAAATAAATCAATCCCTTTTCGTATGCCCATTAAAGATAATTGATTTCGGCGTCTTAAGAAAGGATAAATATAGGGTATTAAACAAAAAGAATAAAGTTTGCTTCGAGCTATATTATATTATAGCTGAAGTCATCGTTGTAAATCGTGTGGGGCTAAAAGTAAAAATGTATTTAAATAATAAAATATTCATACTACGTTTAATGCATATTCAAATTGAAAACTTACCGGATTTACCGCAACGTGCGCTACCGAGCACCACAACTCTTATTCGATTAACCGTCATCTTCATTACTACTGTTTCACAAAACACTTTATAAAAGAACGCAATGGATCATTAATTAATTAATTTTGTTTATTTTTTCTTGAGAATATTATTCGTAAATATAAAATTGTTGGCGCCAAAACTAGCTCTTGCAAGATGGCGGACACGCGCGCACTACGCACGTGCTAGTGAGCGACTGCAGTGTCAAACTAAATTGGCGCAAGCCACTCAACCCAACTAATGGAGTGAGAAGTATTTGAATTTCCAACTCGTCTAGATTTTTATTAAAATTATATTATGCATGAATGCAACGTCTATATCGAAACGAGAAATGACACTGAACGATTTTTTTTAAACCGTGGCCAAACCGGCGAAAAAGTAATTACACTTGCCCAAAGAGAGGGTAGGTATGAGAGCTGATTGACGACTTTCCTACATTTGCTACTTTGTAAGAATTTTGAAGTTGATGCGACCGTACAGTTATTACTTTGGAAACTTTTAAATGTGTACATACATTGCTAAAGTAATACATGGTGATATAAATAAACTTTACAATGACAATCCCGATCAAAAACTATTATGTGCTAACTATAAAATATATCGGTTACGATTTAGCCTAACGTAATAAGGAATTTTACTATATAGTATTTTTGTATTTAAAACATTGCAATACGTATACCAACTTTAAATATCTAATTTAAAGTCAGCTAGAAACAACGTCGACTTGTCTTTTTTGGATACACTAATCTGACAGTAACATAATTTATATGTCTTAGCAATAAAACTATCAAATGTTTTTGTTACTATTTTGTCAACAAAAAAAAATGTTACAAATGTAACTTAACCAATTAAGAAAGGTTTTTGAACGGAAATTGTTAACATCATTATTATTGACCGATATGTCCTAAGTGGTACAATTGGTTATTCCTAATATGAATTAAGATTAGAAAAGAAAGTTGCTTGGTTGATTAATAATCAGCAATTACTTTTTTTATAGAATGTTACAATAAACTAACTAAAATTTTTTATTATTTTATGATTGACAAGTTTCATTAACCATGACCCGTGTAGTATAAAATGGGTTAGAATATCCTCTACGCCACTTTAATCTTATCTTTTCATACAAAGCGACTAAAAAGCCAACAACTCCAGGAAACGCAAAACAGCTTTCGCTATAACTTTTTCGAACATAAAGCTTGCCAATGCCAAGAGTGATTAGTATGGCAAACCCATCCTTGTTAGAGTCGACTACGTTCAGCGATGAACATTGGTACGTTAATAAAATGAGACGATGATAAAAATAAACGGTATTCTCGGTGCTTGAAAACCTGATATATACTTTGGTATTTTACAGAATAATTGACAAGTTCTATATTTAAAACCTGTCATCAGTTGTAGACTTGAATTGTGAGCCAACAACGATGAACACTCTTACAAATAGGCTATAGTAAATATACTTTGAAGCGTGAATGGCGGTGCCGTCGACGTTTTTCTTTATTTTTAACATCATGATTCTGTACGTATTGGAGATTGTTTATTTATTAATATGTTTCTTAATATAGATTAACTGGAAGTTTAATTAAAATTTCACATTGTCTGTACCAGTGTACCGGTTGAAGCAGAAATCGAACGAAAGTTTTATTTTTCTAAAATAAAACTCCTAGAGGACTAAAAAGAACAGCTTTTGTTTTCTTTTAATGAGACGAATACACTAACGGTCCACTATAATATCCATTCAAGAATTTTAACAAGCTCTTTGTTAAGTTTCTAATCGTGTGTCGCTGATCCGACATCGAATCGTCGGATAAAAACTACTGTTAATAAAAAACAATGAACAGAATAAGGAACAGTAAAAAAATAAGACGTAACAACACGGCGAACGTTATTATTAACCTACAGTTTGACATAAAAATCCAAAGAACTAAAACTCCTGTAAATAAAAGCTAAAAAATCTAAAGATTTTGACTGTAAAAATTTAACTGTTCTAATTTTTCAATCTTATTAGTAAATTTACAATTTTTGTTTAAATACGACCATCTTTTAAATCAAAATTTAAAGTCAAATTTGGTCCACATATAAAAAGAGAACAGAAAATAAAAAATATCGATCTTTTTAAGAACCCTTCTCCTTGATGTTGGTTGTAAAGGTAAATAAGTTACATTGTATATTAAAAGATTGAATATTTAACCTTTTAAAGATGGCGATGTGCACATCTGAGGTTCGTTGAAAAAAGTTTTGAAACGCATCGAAATAAAAATGAAAGTACAGATACGATGCAGACGACACCTGCGGAGATTGTAGGTCTTCTTTGCGGTCGTAATACCCCTCCTCTCGTTGTTCCCTCCCACCCTCATCCGATACCTCTGCGCCCTATACTATGTTTCATGAGAATGGGTCGTAAAATAATTTTTAAAAATAAATGCACTTCCATAACAATACGCCACTTTTTTATGAAAGCATATTTATTTTTCAAAGTCTCCAACGTCAATTAAGCAGTATATTACTTTGGAAACATGTGATTTTTAAATAAATAAACTTAAAACTTTTATGTTGTGTTTAAAAGCTCTTCATTGGCACTTTATTCACCGTTACAAATGTTTTTCTGCTTTAAAATCCGCTGACCGTTTTACTTATGTTATTGACCCTACTTAAAACTATAACAAAAAAAAATTGTAACTGATTTTAAAAGTTGACACAGGATTAATATAAAAAAGAGTGAATGCGATCGTTTAGATACCGTTAGTGCTTTTAAGTTTGATTGAAACTATGTAGGAAATGTAAATACATTCAGAAGCAATTTCGTTAAGTTTTTTCCTCCAAAATAACTACTAATGTCAGTGCAAATTTTATTTACAATAATTTCTTTTAATATTATAAATTTTAAACACAATTCTTAAGACATATCATTTATATAAGTTTAGATCTCTCCGTAGCGAAACTGTTACTGTGCCCATCACCTTTTTTCTTATTGTAATTATATAGAGATTTTTTTATAGATCAAGTATAAAAGACAAGTACTTTAAATGATAAAATTTTATAAGGTATTTAAATATAAACCAATCGCACGTTCCAATGAACTATAGTAGCACTATGTTAAGCGGGTAAAGCCAATAAAACCTTAGCGACGGGCGTGACTGAGGAATCTGCCGCAGCTCCAGTTACAAGACCTACAAGGAATATTATTCGGTAGCCAACCGATCCGATAAGTAAAAAAGAATTCACCGCAAAGTAACGCTCCGGAGCTAAATTCTGACTGACGGGTAATTTAAAGACGGGATCTCGTGGAATGAAAAAGTATGTTAAGTCCACTCTCGTAATTTTATCATTTCAAACTTGCAATTTGTGTTTTGCGATCCCTCCGCGTGATTTTGGAACTGGATTAATTTTTTTTTATATCCACATGATGAAATTGCTCGTAATAACACTTCATATCTGTTGATGTACTTCTGTTGGTAAATAATATTGTAATAAAACTTGTTTTAGCTATACGAATGATTTGTCGCTTTGCATGAAGCGAAGGTTTTCGGATGAAAAGTTCCAAACATTGTGTGAAAACTGACATATTCCAAAAACAACAAACTTTCGTGGACATGTGACATCCACCATCCGCACTTGGCCAGCGTGGTGGATGGCCGCCCTTGACTCCCTTCTTGAGACTGAAGGCCCAGGTCACAGTAGTTTTATATTGTTATATGACATATTTTTATTATTAAGGTGTAAAATACTAATGAACAATTTCACTCTCATTAACACATTACTTTGTTAATAAATATTATTTGTAATAAAACATTTTCTTTTCGCAGAAATGCAATAGAACGGTATGATTCTATGTCACAATTAATAAAATTCTGCAATTTAATTAAAAGTTTGCGTATTAGGTTAGTAGATAAAGAAGCATTTAAAAAATAATAAATACCATATTCATTCATTATAACAAATTAACGATTAATTAAGAGTTTAATTTAGATAACATATGCTGTTCCACACTATCCACGGAATGCATTTAGTGGCGGAAACTTTCACATATCTCTTTCCTTAATTACTTTCCGTCTGCAAATTAAGGCCTACCACCAAATGTGCAAAAAAAGAACGATTTTTTTTATTTGTAAAGTAGTCCTTTGTGACCGACTTGCCCCAATTTTACTGTCGTGTTTTTTTGCGATGTGGTCATCGCAGACGCATTTATCTCCATCAGTCCATCGTGAGCTAAATTATACATAAAAAGAGTACGTGTCAGAGCGTTGTCTACACGGTGAGTGTTCCGCAAAAAGTATTCGAGATCCGTCGACGAAATTATTCCTTATACTATACGATATAACGTACATTAACGTATTACTCATTAGTATTCAAATATTATCCAGATACACAACCTTTTATAATTTACGAGCCAAATGAATTTGTATTTTTTTTCAACTTAAATTATTTATAACTTGTTGAAATCAACTTCCGTGGACTTCCTCGTGTGTACTTCCTTATATGCATTTGACACCACCTTTCAAGGAGACTTCGCGGTCATGCGGAGTTTCAAAAATAACTTATTCGTTACGCTATAATCACTGTGCTCAAATGAATCACAAAATATGTTTGTTTCCAAGGAAAAGCTCTTTTTTAATGTTACCTACACAAATTCTCGAAACATTAATATTTAATGAAATGTACTCATGTTTTACAGTCCTTAAAGATATCAAAAAGAAACTGCATTTACTGAACGTTTCAACTAAAGATTATTGTAAATCAGCAGTATTTCCTGAGTATAAATGTCTAGATCTTTTTTCGGAGTAAGGATACACTCCGCTTTTGCCAGGAAGGTAAGGTAATAGGGGGTTTGAAAAAAAATTAGCTGGTGGTCGACTTCTGAGCATATTGAGGGAGATTCCTTACGGAATGCAGCGGCGTATATTTTATATATTTCCATAAGTACATTTTAGTGTTAATATAAAAATACGATATTGTCTCTCAAAAATATATTTAATAGTCACCAAGTGTAATTGTACTGGTCAGCATCCACTAAATAAAACAGAAATGTTTTAATCCCTTATTATTATAAGAGCTTATAAGGAGATACATAATTTTAACTAATGATTATACATTTTAACATACCAAACATGCATTTTCCTACACTTCTGTATAATATAGCATAGTCTCTATAAATTTGGAACTTGGATACTTCTCTCACAAGGAGAGAGTCAAGTCAGCTTTAATAATGGAAGAACTTACTAACTTCGTAATCCTCTTCTACAGTATATTCGATTAGAAAACAACTGATACCATTTTTTTTTTATTGTTTGCACCGCCGATATTTTTTAAGAATATAACGAACAGATTTCAATTTAAAGTTTATAATAAATCAAAAACTATAAGTAAACTTTAAGAAATCTATATTAACAAATATCGGAAAAGGAACCCTAATAAAACATTACCGACACTTGCAATCAAACTGTAATTAAAATAACGGTGTTTAAACTTTTATATCTCAATCACTTAGCAATTAGTGACACTAGTCAAATAAAACGATTGCTTATGGCCAATCTAATAATTTTACATTAACTTACCATTATTCTACCGTTTATATATAAGTAAATATAATTATTCGAAAATACTAACATGAAGTATTTTATGTCTTATGTTTTTATGTTCTCGTCAAACATTATTTCATTTGTATTATTTTATTTTATATATAATTTGTGTGTAAATATAATAATATTATATATATGATATATATTTTATATAAAGTATTGTCTTGTTGGATATATGTACCATTTTATTATGATTTATATACATTTTGATTACCACATTGCCCCAAACTTTTCTCATCACGAGCGTTAAGCACAAAATGTTACATTACATAAAATTTCTCTAAATTGATGTATTTAAAACATAAAAATGGCATTAAAATTTACTGTACTACATTGATAAATTAATTAGTATTCATAAACGTCTAACCCCTTACGATACTTTTTGTTTTGCTCGCTGATAAAAAGTCTGGCTCAAGTCAGAAGCAGTTTAAATAATGAAAATGTGTATTACATAAGTTACTTAAAATTATTAGTAATACCAAACAAAATTAAATCAACCATAGTATGCATATAAACATTATTAGTTAAGTAATAAGCAATTTGTAATTCCGCCAATACATGCGTCATTCGCTCGATGACCAGTGCGCAGCTGTTACAATAAACAGAATTTCGCGTAACTAGGTCTTATCGTTAATAAGTTCAAGACAATAGGTCAAGTATAAGCCGGATGTTTATTTAATCAAGGGAAATGTTATTGTTTTTTATAATGCACACATACTCACTTCCACGTACACACGAATAGTGTAATGACGTTTGACAATGTGTCACCTTCATTATGATAAAACCTAACTATGCTTTTACGTCATAGATTCTGATGGACAAACTGTTTTTTTATGTTAATAATTTTCTTCTATATATATAAGTTTATATTCAAAAGACATTCTTCATCGACATATTTTTTTTGTATTTGTTTTAACAATTCATAATCAAGTAAAAGGACAGTCATACGGAAATTCAAATGAAGATGGATGAGTAGTTCTTCACAAGGTGAGGACGAATGGGAGGTTATGTATTAGTATACATACGACAAGAAGAAACAGCGGAAAAAATGTTATTCCTCAAAAAACTGAGCACATTTTACTGAGAATCTTTAAAAAGAAACATTACAGATTATTGGAAGATATTTAAACGACCACAAACTACTGTCAAACGGATGTTGATAAATTGTAACTAGACTGTGTTTTGTAATACAATTTAACTCGCACAGCATTCATTTATATGAATATAGACTTTATTGTTATTTCTAGATATGAAATAATACCCGTGCATACATATTTCTTTTTACATTTTACAATTACGAGTATAAAATACAAAACTTATGGGAAGAGTTTGATTTTCATTAAGTCATAGATAGAAAAATTATATAGAAAGTTAGTTTCCTAATAGAAGTATTGTCAGTGAATAAATCTATTTAAAATATAAATCTATTTATTCACTGATAATATTTTCAGTAAAAAAAATACTTATTTTTGTATATGTAAATACGAGACAAGATTGCGGGCCGTCCCTATGAGCGCATAAACTCCAGAGCCTCGGCAAACAGCCTTGTAAGGATGCCACGACCAATGTTTTCGTACAGATAAACGTATCGGAAATAGTGATGTTATGTCGCAATATGCAGACGTTTTATTTGCTCTGTGTACAGACAGACATTGCGCGCATACAACCATATATTTCGATGGGGATCAAAGCGAAATGTCGCTACGTTGTTACTTCGCAGTCGCACTTCGTTGATACGACGAGAATAATTTATAAGTTAGATAAAATACCGAAATAAACCGAGAATACGATGCTATAGCTATGATGTCCCCATTGGTGATAAAGATTGGTGAAATTTGTGATAACACAATTCAAAATCTGTTTACATCTTTTTTTATTACTGTATAAATCTGCTTTGAAATAAGACGGTATTCCTTAAGTTTAACAGCACCTGCGATTCGAGTGATGGTAAATATTTATTGATTACAGCTATCAAGTTATAAAATGAATAATCTTAGCAGAGTTTAATGAATAAAAATACTTTATAAACACTTATTTACTTTCTCATTACCATCATCTCAACTGATAGACATCTATTACAGGACAGATCTTATCCTAATGGATTATTATAAATAGGCAATAAAAAAGGTTACTATAATCAGTTTATTTTAAAAAAAATTCACTGACACGTAAATATTTGGGTCCTGATAGCTCAGTTTGTATGACCTACGCGCGACTCGACGAGGCGCAGGTTCGATTTCCAGTACTTCGACTGATGATTATAAATATAATGTATTACCAAATAACAGTACGCAAATAATACTGTTTTCGGGTTTGAGGCGGGGGCTAATAGTTAATGTAATTATATAAGTAAAGAGACTTGCCGTTATTGATCTTGCGTCAACAAATGAATGTGCTGTGCTACTCAAGATTTCGTTATACAAAAAATGTAAATAGAAATACTGTTAGATTTATTAACACTGTTATTTCGAGTCTATTGATTTTATGTTCCAATAAATAGTTCACTAAACGATTAGTTAACCGAGATTTAATAACAGGTCATCTGTCTGAAATGTATTACTACTATTGACCCAAAAACCACCATCGGCAATCTGTCAGAGTGAGTAAGTCAACGACCAACATAAATAGCATTTAAAGCTACATTAAAATAAATTATAATTTTCTTCAATTCCGTTTATTTGCATAATAATAATAAACCAAATTGTACTGTTACAACATTGTTCTTAGTGGAAACACAACGTTTCAGTTATTATATCGACGGATATAGTTTACGCAGAAGAACATGAAAACATTAAAGTTTTGCAAAATTACATATCTCTATATCTCAAAAAGAAATCATAAAGAATTTATAGTAAACCATTTTTTACGACTATTGTCATTAATTTTACCATTTGTTAAAGGACAATGAAGCTAAGAATGTTGATGCTTTCTTATTTAGACTGTCTAACATGTCGACATCCGGAACACAGGGCTGATGTTATGGGGCAAATTCACAATTTAATGGTGGTACTTTGCGACAAGGCTCATAAAAACGTTACCAATTAAACTGTACATGTAGCTGGGGATTCAAACAAGAGACATCCATGTTACTGCCAATCGGTTAACTATTGCGGGGGTAATCAAACGCACTTTATCACGTGATCTCTTGCTTTAGCAACTGTGACAAATGTGTCAGTGCTACACTCAATAAAGATTTATTTTCTGTGAGGTGGTTACTCAATAGTCTAAACTAATACAAAGTGTGACTGCGAGACTATGACACGAAGAGTTCCTGGAAACATTCAATGTGAATATTTCTTCACTAAGCTCCGCCGTTTAACAACAGGCGTGTGACAAATGCAATAGACATGGACAGCATTCGGCGAGGCATACAGCAGGTTTAATTATACACGATTTTAAATAAATTGTTAACAGAAAATTCAATTCACATCTGTAAAGAAGTTAACAGTAAATATTTGAGAAATAACGATATAGATTTTTTATGAATCTACTAGCTGACCCAGCAAACTTCGTTTCGCCTCAAAATCAATAAATAAAAAAGCTTATTGATAATTCCAGGCTGTTTCAACTTTAGTAAATAATGTAGTGAAAACTTAACCAGAAAAAAATAATTCGTAATCAAAAGAAATGCCGTTATTAATTTGGTTTTTCTATTATATTTAAATGCACATGTTGATTGACTTCGACGACCTAAGTCAGGACGTCTTCTCCTTGGCGTTGTGAACTGTAGATTATCAAAGAAAGGAAAGTTCTCGCGCACTCAGCGGTAAATAGAGTCACTATCACAAAAGATCAACAAAGTAAAGTTAAGAATTAACTACAATTTTGAACCAATCTGAACTCAGGACAGTGGTGTTCCCGGTTGGATTCTATAATCGCTGCACACGAACACACTTATTTACTGCATGATAACGAATCATCTATCAATTCAACCGCATTATGCACAAAAAAAAAATGAACCAAGACAATTCCACCTTAAGCCCAGATTCCCGCTAAAGTAAAATATTCTTCTTCTTCCTAATTGATGGCATGAGCACGGTTTCTGCGTGAGCCAGTGTCATGTGTACACGTACAAAACAAAAAAATAAAAATACTTAAAAAATTGTCTACGTGGTCAATTCCTCCGCCATGTACATGTACTCCCTTTTCTCCTAAAATATTATGTTGCTTCAGAAATTGTTGGTTGTTAATGTCAATGTCTAAATCAAAAATATTCTTTTAAATTGTATTTGGTTTCTAAATGACGGGACGAACTTCAAATGTTTGACGTTTTATGTATTTAAACTAAGGAGACCAGACGTTCCGCTTTTTCACAATTAATTCCGCGTCATGCGACGTTTTTCAAAAGTCCCGACTTTTACAATTAAGTTAAATTTTTTATTTATGAAAATCATTGTTTTGCGTAACATATTGCTTTTGCTACCCAGTTACATTGTATTTGTCTCCCAGATGATACACTTCGTGTTCGTACTACGTGCTAGCACCCTAATTAAACAAATAAATATTACAAATCTGCTTCTTACCATATAAAATTAACGTAAGTAATTTATTTGTATATTTCATAAATACATAAATTTTCTTAAACTAAGCTTAAAGTACTCGTAGTCTTAATATTTTATATTAATGACAAAAAGTATGTCACCGACCTTAACCCTAAAAGAAATTTAGATAGAAATATGTCAAGGAATAAAGTATTATACATTTTTATATTTATAAATTGTACTTAAGTTGGAACTAAAAAAAATGTTACGTTATTATTACTCCTTCAAAGTTGTCCCGCTTTGCCTATCTAAAAATCTGGTCACCTTAATGGAAAAGAGAAATTGTTGTTTTTACCATATTCCGGGCACTTTTTCCTTATTTTCTCACCTTTTACACCTTCCCTGGACTTCCACGAATAATTCAAGACCACATTTAGCCAAATCGGTCCAGCCGTTCTCGAGTTTTAGCGAGACTAACGAACAGCAATTCATTTTTATTATATAGATTGTTTCCATGAGCTTGAAATTGGTGTTTTACGAACATCGATTTAAATAACAACAAAACTTCTTATCACGGAAATTATTTAGGCTTTTTTAAATAATTTTTAAAATTAACAAGCAACATAAGCTGTCTGTTATAGGTAAATGGAGTTGTAAAGATAGCAATTAATTTTGATTTCCGGTAAAAACATTAATCATACGTGTCTTGATGTTTTTAAACCTCAATATAAATGACATTTCTTTATTTTACACACATACAACAGATCTTGATTAACATCAGGAAAAAAAATTAACTGCTTTCTTTTCGTAGAATGTAAATAATATTCATAGTTATCATTATTTATCTAGACTAAATCAACGAGATATTAACAAATCATCTTTTAAACTTTTGCTTTTCTCTTTGCGAATGTAGATCGGAATTAAGACTGGTGCTAATTATTACTAATTTTTTTTAATCGCATGTTCACAGTCGTAGTACGGTTTATAAATAAACGTTAATCGTTTACAACAGAGAAACATATAACGTTTAGAGAAGAACGGAGAGAAATAAAATTTCGCAACCCAGCGAAATAGATCCGCCGAGTGTCGTGACCGAGTTCGTATAACGAGTGCATTCCGTATCGCGGCGCGTCGTATTTAATTATCAAAACATTAAACAACAGGGACTATCTCGTGCCTCTTATACATCATAACCATCATTTATAAAACACATTCAATTTTCAAATTTAGCAGAAAAACATCAAATTATTTTTATTTTACAGTCTCTTACCCTGGTCAAAGTAAATAACGTATTCGTAAGAACCTTTTTAAACGTTGCCAACATTTTTACATTGCTCTACATTCAGTTTTTATGGCGCACAGACGTAAGATATCTTTGTAATCTGAATGCCATATTAAGAAGTACTTAAATTACAACATCTTGAAGTAACAAGGAGCCGTTATGTCGATTTAAGGTATATTGTAAAGTACTCACTTATTGATATAATAGAAGGTCATTATTGTACTGATCCCTTGCGTCTTCTCGTAAAAGGTCAAATTATTATATTTGCAAATGTACACATGTTGTTGACGTACATTTCCTTAAATGTATATTATTTTAATATTGTATACAAAGCAGAAATTTAGGGAAAAAAGTGAAAGGAAAATATGTTGAATATAAATGTTAAATGAAGAAAATCACCGCACAATGTCACAACTCCACACTGATGTCAACCCTGATTGACAGGATTCAGTAAATAACATATAACTCAAACACTAATATGAAAAATCTGTTCATCAGCAAACTTAAACACTAATTTCGACGGGGAATGATTAACAAGTTATTTACGGCACTTGTACACAAGATTAACATCTTTTGTATACATAATATAATATTTTTACCGCTTAAATATAACATCTTTGATTTTTCCAAACTTTCTATACTGTAAATTAAAACTTCTTTACTACCCACTTTGAGTACGATTATAATGATCAACATTCTAGTCTACTGATATCCATTGCTGAAAATATACCTTCTCCATAAAAAACCGTAAGTTTTTCGGTTGAAAACTTTTTATTTGCAATTCAAGTTATAATTATTAAGCCACGATTTGTGATAAGTTCTCGCTGGACTTACCACCTGTTGTGATTTGACACACTTTAAATGGTTTTAGGTATCATAACTCTATTCATTGCATTGGTTATTTAAAACTTACATAGTGTTTTTTTTATTTATTTGAATTCATTTTCAACAGAATTAGGAGAGATATTAACAATACAATCTTTATAGATAGGACGAGCAGTAAATGATGAAAAGGGAATTAAACGTTTTTAAATTTAACGAAAAAGGAGTCTAATTTGAAATATTTGTTACGACCTTTGAATAAAATCATTTTGTCAATAAAACAGATTATTCTTTACAACTTGATGCATCTCGATCTATGTACTGGCGTCTAGTGCGGATAAAGTTTATCAGCGGTAACATTACGCGTGCGCGTGCGCCGCATAGCGCCATAAATACACAGGCGCCAGCGCAGTCGGACCGGACACTATCGCCAGACACACCCTCAGCTGCATCTGTTACAGTCAACGGCTTCTACAATGATTGATGTAGCCGAAGCTAAAATAATGTAGCTCTATATTCACTACTCACTAGGTGTTTAGTGATCACAATTTCAATTATTCGCATGTTACAGCACTTTAAAGATTTAGACTTCTCTACATTCAGAATAGACATATATTGATTCATTGGTTCTACATAAAATATCAATTTTAATCGTACAGAAATAATAACTTATTACAACTTCGAAGGTCAGTATGAAGTACCGTTAACCCCTTTACAGTTGTATAACAAAACCTACTACGCTCGTAAACATTGCACAGTGAGTCAAACAATTAATTCCCTTTACTTAATACCGTTTTGAAGAGAAACACAAAGGGATAAAATAATGTAAGTAGCTGACGGCGCTGTAAGTCATGCTACAATATCGTGCACTGAGTTCTAAGAAAGCAACGCGCCGGTGATGTATTTATTAATCGTATCAGTTTTCTCGGAGAAAAATATTAAGCACATCTCTTATAGAACACTTCGCAGAAAATAACAGAGCTCGCAATGCAATCGCATTCATAAAATTGACTTACATACAAACGAGTTGAAAACATGAGCCTCACCGTCACAACCACCCGCATTTTTGTTACAAAACATCGTGCTTGGATAATTTTCGTAATTACTATGTTTAAAGCTCTGCGTGCTGTTAATGGCTAAATAAGAGGTAGACCTAATGATGAACCAGCTAATCAAAGCTTAGGATAATAAATTTTCTTAAAATTTATGTTCGTCGAAAGCTCCTCTCTTCAAAGAATGCAAAACAATTCAACGTTCATTTTTTTGGGCTTAATTTGGTATCTAACTAAATTTGTTAGCGTTTTTACAAAAAATAGTAAAATATATTATATTAGGCAACACTACGGTGGCGCAGGTCTCTTACATTCAAACCGCCGCGCCGACTACTGCTAAAATATTCTTTTTTGAAGGCTATTTAATGTAAAGTGTAACTTTAATCTTTGTGTTCTCCGGTCCAAGTTAAAATATTGAATACATTTTTTTGTTATGATCCTACCTGGTGTTAATTGATGTTGTTTACGATCGTAAAGCGCACCAGCCTTGTAATGTAGCTCACTATTTTCTTGATGGCATCCACATCGTATGTAGATGGGAATACTAACGCCGACTAGTTGTTTCATTCCTTTGCTTTTCTTATCAAGAACAAATGATTTAACTTCTTTAATATGCTATAACTATATTACAATTTTTTTTTTATTTTTTTTTGACTTGACTTTAATTCAATACTTATATTTTGATTACATTTTGTCTATTTAAAATACCACTAATACTATACAATTTTTTTTTGTGTATTGTTAACATCAGTAGAATAGTTTTGTTTTTTATAACTGGTTACCTATAAAAAAATAAGCTTAACGTAGTCGTCAATGAAATATTGTAAAAAAGATAATACACGGTTATTGTTTCATTAAATACCATCTACAGTACTATTGTGCAACATAATAAAAATAATTTTAATTATTTATATGTACGGTTATGCAATAAATTTAGATGGATCAGTAAAGGTGGATATGTAATAAGGCCGGGGGTGGGTTCGCGTATCGCGGCTGTATCTCCCCGCCGAGAAATGCAACCGAGAAATTATCTGATCCTTTCCATAACTTACTCTAAAATACTAAAATTGCATTCGTGAAATCTTTTAGTGAGATCTTCACGCTCAGCGTGCTTATTATATTACGATAGTAGTAAGAGTTGAATATTAACGTTTATTTCAGCGCGTTTTATCTATTTCAATCGCAGCGAAGCCGTCGGTCATTTTTTGTAATACAACAATGCATTTGTAGTTTATCTTGATACCCTCGAGTGCTAAGTAAATTATGTAACTTTCATTTCATCACAATTTATAAGTATACTATCAAAGTCAATATTGTTTTGCACAATGACAACAATGCAATATTGATTTTTGTTAAATAAATGGAACAATGAAACTGTAGACTCCTGGAATCAGTTACACAAATTATATTTTTTTCGTCGTCCGCTCATTAATCATTTAAAAAATATATAACTAGAAATTAGTCTTGAATTGAAAAAGATATTTTTTCTTATTTATCTTCAATAACGAGACACAGCAACGAGGTTACCGAGAATAGACTGATTATTTTTGCGTTTACCTTTCTAAGAACACTGTTGTTTTAATTTCAACGAACAGCGCCAATTTACGTGTGAAGTGTTATATGGATATTGTCTACTCAGAGCTTTATTACTGATAGCTATTTGGTCTTATCAAAAATTTATATTTTTTTCACAGGCTATCGCCCACAAGTACAGAGAGAAGTAACCGTAATGTAAATATTGCAACGCTGATTAAAATGTTCTATTGCCCTAAAAACGTTTATTGGGGAGTACTATTATAAATCTTATTGTAAAGTTTTAGTTACATCAGTCCATGGTTTTAAGTTTTATCCAAGATTGTCCAATACATATTTAATTTTATAGATCTTTGTTATAAGAAGTGTTCCGCTTTCATGAATTACTAACATACGATATTAAATTTAGACGAGAAAATATCCAATGCCATAGAAATCGGTTTATAAGATCTTCGAAATTTTTCACGCGCATAAACAAGCTATTCTTGGGTGTACGGGTAAATAATATTGTCACGTCGTGAGTACGGAGCTCGGAATCTCAAATACCACCAGTCATCATCTATTATTACTTATTCGCGGACCGAGCCGAGGTAATGGATCAACTTACGTTTGCTGTGTCATTTAAAATGACTTAGTGTCCTATCATGGCATAATGCCTGGCAATAAGCACAGCAACAAGAGAACTCGCCCAGCTATCGGATATTAGCCCGGCTTGTTATTGTCCTATGAATCTTGGATACGTCAGTTTGTTGGTTGTTGTTACACAATGACTTAATAATCGACAACAACGAAATGCACTTACTATCGGCGTACTGGCAACATTAAAAACTTTCATAATTTTTTTTTAACTAATGTACTAAGTTAACAAAAATAATTACATCTATAAAAGGTATATGCGCTACAAATTTGTTTTTTATTCCTCTACAGCTACCAAGTAATATTTATGCAAATAATTTATACAAAAAATTGGGACACAGCAGCGAAAACAATTTAGTAATTCAGTAATAAAAATTTCGACAATATTAAAAAACAAATAAATGCAAAATGTTATAGTTTTTAAAGCAATAAATTATCATAAATATGGTCTCGATTTCCTATCAGATCGTTTCAACACAGACCAGGTATTGGCTCACGAATGCTGCGATAGAGAACACGAGAACGGTTTTACTTAAACGATCGTTTGCAATGTTCCCGTGAGCTCATGAAAAGTCACTTTCTGATCGACTTTTAAATTTGTTTTACACAAATTGTAGTTCACAGATAAAATGAACTCTTTATTTGGTCTAATCAGATATATTCTAAACACACAAACGTTTAGTAAAACAATCGATAAACATGTCAGCTCTTCATACTTTTAAAACTTATGGACAAAATATTATTGAAAGTTTATAAAAGGAGAATATCGGTACATCTAGCCTTAAATTTCGGAGATACTATTGTTATGAATGATAATATCATCGGCCAGTAGCAGGCCACTGCTGAAAATTAGCCTCTCCCAAGCAACTCTCACTGCGCGATCGTCGGCATGTAACCAATGAAATAATTCAATTCCCTTTCCAACACTAAAATTAAACACGTAAATTAAATAACCGTTAATCCCTGTATCGTATTAAACTGTTATTCCAATAAATTAATCCCCTGACGCTACTAAATTTCTACAAAGTCACTCCTAGTACGCGTTGAAGATTGTCGATGTTAGCGGCGAAGTACAAAGAGCTCGTGCACCATAAATAAGTGTGACCTCTGGTGGTTTAGCACGGCCGGTGCTTCCTCCACCTCACGCTACCCACCGGTACAAATATAAACGTATTGAAATTCAACTATTAATCAACTGGAGTTGCAGGGTAATGTATGTGTAATTGCAGCTTTATATCAGAGCTTTCCGCTTGCTTAATATGTTGTGCAGCAGTCAAGAGCATAGAATACTGTATAATCATATACATAATTTTTTAAAATACGCCTATATTAATTGCCTATATATTCGTAATTTACATTATACCAAAGTTAGACCAAATTTATATAGTGAAAAACTATTAAAGGCAACATAACAAATACCAATTCGTTATCTTTATTCAGGATGAACGCTAAAATGAAAAAGATCTTTGATTCATTACGTACTGCATGTCTTATAAGTAAAAGAGAAAAATACGAACTTAATTAGTTTGATCAATATGCATTAAGATTAAAAGTGAACCATCAATGAAAGAAATTAACTGTTAAGAAAAGTACTTATGTTTTCAATCAATGTAGGTCATTGTTTCACCACGACACCAGCTGAAGTAAAATCGAAGCGTATTGCATGATGATAAAAGCAAAAAAGGTACAGTCTTAATATAAACGCACATGAGAGTATAACTAATATTATAAATGTTTATCTTATAATAGTTTAAAGAGCCAAGAACATATCTGCTACTATTTATCGGCTGACGATGTCGATACGTAAGTGATATTCGTATCCATTACATTCTCCGTAGAAGAGACAGATGTAAAAAAATGAATGTAATTTAGAGCCTATTAAAATTCAATATGTACTTTATATTTAACGGCTAGCTGCTGTCGATTTGTAAAAACAAACACAGTAGCTGTTTAAGTGTAATCATACTTTTACTATAGCCGTGTGAGAAGCACTTTCCTCGATTGCAATCTAAAATAGCGTTTAGTGTTTAATAAGTATGACAAGCGCTTTCGTTTATATCAATTTCTTTTTGTACTCATTTCTTTTAGAAACAAATGTTACTGTTTAAGAATTTCACGTATTCATAATTATTTTACATTTAACATACAAGACATTTAAGTCTTCATGTAACTGAGGTACTGTTTCGAAAACAAATAATAGTTTTTGTATTGAGAAGCAATAAACCGGACCTTAACAACGAAGCGTTAATAAGGATTTTTAAATAGTGCCAGTCTTAAATTCCCTCTCTGTAATTTCATTAGCTACTGAGACCATGAAACAGAAACTTAGTAATGTTACACACAGCTCAAGAGATATCTAATATATAAAATTCTCTTGTCACAATGTTCGTTCCCTAACTCCTCCGAAACGGCTTTACCGATTCTTATGAAATTTTTTATGCACATTCAGTAGGTCTGAGAATCGGTTATTATCTATTTTTCAAACCCCTAAGTGATCAGGGTTGCCCACACCAAAAAAATTTTTTTTATTTTTTGGGATTTTTTTTTCGATTTTATTTTATTATTGTGATTTTATATATTGGCATCAAAAAATACGTATTTTGATGCCACACAATAATAATATTGGTTGTATAACCCTAAATTTTCACTTTTCTATCACCAACCCCTGCTTTTTAATAGTCATTTTAATATTTTTGTCTCGCTCGATATCATCAATTATACATGGCCACGTATCAAACCGCGTGGCTGCAACTCCAAAAAAAAAATATTATCACTTGGTAAGTGATCCCCTCCACGTGTGTACCGGTGTCACCTCTCACCAGTACACAGCACGGAGTGGGGATGACAACGAATTCTATTTCTCTCAAACATTATATTATGCCTTCTGTCACTCCCTCTACATATAAATATATTCTCAAGCAACTTTATTATTTATTCATTAATAACTAATGTCATTGAATATAATTTATTATTAATCTATAATACAAATATGTGTCGGTAAGCGCATCACTCTACAACGCCAGGACCAATTTGGCCAATTTGAGAAAAATTCGAATAATCGCCGGGAAGCCCCTAAAAACAGCGCTTTTCTTTTTCCTATACAAACGTTCTCTAACTAAAATGTAGGGTCAATTTGAACTTTATTGCTATTTCATAAAGTTCATATTAAATTACAAGCTTTCACTGCTGTCTAAGCAATGTACGTGCGTTCGTAACGCTAAAGAGTCAATTTGCACTTTATTACAGCTAAGTTCAAATTCAATTATTCTATCAAAACAGTGTGCGTATGCGCGTCGGAGGATCTAACGCCTAAAACGAATGAAATAATAACATAAATAGTCACAAAATGTAAGAGCTAAAGATCATTCCTGCTGATTTTCAATTAGGTCGGCTTCGCGGTATTATTTATTTTGTTTTAGTTTCTTTTTCACGACATCACATCAGTCCAGCACAAACCGCGTTACCGTCTGGCGAACCTAACAGACTTCATTCCGTCAAAAAGATTTGGAATGAGGCAGTTATTGGAAAATGGAACATGGAAAACGGAAAACGGAAAATGGAAAATGGAAAATGGAAAATGGAAAATGGAAAATGGAAAATGGAAAATGGAAAATGGAAAATGGAAAATGGAAAATGGAAAATGGAAAATGGAAAAAGGAAAAAGGAAAATGGATTATTGGAATATTGGAATATTGGAACATTGAAACATTGGAATACTGGAATATTGGAATATTGGAATATTGGAATGTTGGAATGTTGGAATGTTGGAATGTTGGAATGTTGGAATGTTGGAATGTTGGAATGTTGGAATGTTGGAATGTTGGAATGTTGGAATGTTGGAATGTTGGAATGTTGGAATGTTGGAATGTTGGAATGTTGGAATGTTGGAATGTTGGAATGTTGGAATGTTGGAATGTTGGAATGTTGGAATGTTGGAATGTTGGAATGTTGGAATGTTGGAATGTTGGAATGTTGGAATGTTGAAAATGGAAAATGGAAAATGGAAAAGGAAAATGGAAAAGGAAAATGGAAAATGGAAAATGGAAAAGGAAAATGGAAAATGGAAAAGGAAAATGGAAAATGGAAAATGGAAAATGGAAAATGGAAAAATGGAAAATGGAAAATGGAAAATGGAAAATGGAAAATGGAAAATGAAAATGGAAAATGGAAAATGGAAAATGGAAAATGGAAAATGGAAAATGGAAAATGGAAAATGGAAAATGGAAAATGGAAAATGGAAAATGAAAATGGAAAATGGAAAATGGAAAATTGAAATCTGACATCTGAAATCTAGAAACCAGAAACCAGAAACCAGTAACCAGAAACAAGAAACCAGAAACCAGAAACCAGAAACCAGAAACCAGAAACCAGAAACCAGAAACCAGAAACCAGAAACCAGAAACCAGTAAACCAGTAAACCAGTAAACAAGTAAACAGTAAACCAGTAACAGTAAACCAGTAAACCAGTAACCAGTAACCAGAAACCAGTAAACCAGTAAACCGTAAACCAGTAAACCAGGAAACCAGTAAACCAGTTAAACCAGTAAACCAGTAACCAGTAACCAGTAAACCAGTAAAACCAGTAAACCAGTAAACCAGTAACCAGTAAACCAGTAAACCAGTAAACCAGTAAACCAGTAAACCAGTAAACCAGGTAAACCTGTAAACCAGTAAACCATTAAACCAGTAAACCAGTAAACCAGTAAACAGTAAACCAGTAAACCAGGAAACCAGTAAACCAGTAAACAGTAAACCAGTAAACCAGTAAACCAGTTAAACCAGTAAACCAGAAACCAGAAACCAGAAACCAGAACCAGAAACCAGAAACCAGTAACCAGAAACAAACAAACAAAGTTCATATTAAATAACAAGCTTTCACTGCTGTCTAAACAATGTAGGTGCGTTCGTAACGCTAAAGAGTCAATTTGCACTTTATTACAGCTAAGTTCAAATTCAATTATTCTATCAAAACAGTGTGCGTATGCGCGTCGGAGGATCTAACGCCTAAAACGAATGAAATAATAACATAAATAGTCACAAAATGTAAGAGCTAAAGATCATTCCTGCTGATTTTCAATTAGGTCGGCTTCGCGGTATTATTTATTTTGTTTTAGTTTCTTTTTCACGACATCACATCAGTCGAGCACAATCCGCGTTACCATCTGGCGGACTTGATAGACTACATTCTGTCAAAAAGATTTGGAATGAGGCAGTTATTGGAAAATGGAAAATGGAAAATGGAAAATGGAAAATGGAAAAGGAAAATGGAAAATGGAAAATGGAAAATGGAAAAGGAAAAAGGAAAATGGAAAATGGAAAATGGAAAATGGAAAATGGAAAATGAAAATGGAAAAGGAAAATGGAAAAGGAAAATGGAAAATGGAAAATGGAAAATGGAAAATGGAAAATGGAACATGGAAAATGGAAAAGGAAAATGGATTATTGGAATATTGGAATATTGGAATGTTGGAATGTTGGAATGTTGGAATGTTGGAATGTGGAATGTTGGAATGTTGGAATGTTGGAATGTTGGAATGTTGGAATGTTGGAATGTTGGAATGTGGAATGTTGGAATGTTGGAATGTTGGAATGTTGGAATGTTGGAATGTTGGATGTTGGAATGTTGGAATGTTGAATGTTGGAATGTTGGAATGTTGGAATGTTGGATGTTGGAATGTTGGAATGTTGAAAATGGAAAATGGAAAATGGAAAAGGAAAATGGAAAAGGAAAATGGAAAATGGAAAATGGAAAAGGAAAATGGAAAATGGAAAAGGAAAATGGAAAATGGAAAATGGAAAATGGAAAATGGAAAAATGGAAAATGGAAAATGGAAAATGGAAAATGGAAAATGGAAAATGAAAATGGAAAATGGAAAATGGAAAATGGAAAATGGAAAATGGAAAATGGAAAATGGAAAATGGAAAATGGAAAATGGAAAATGGAAAATGAAAATGGAAAATGGAAAATGGAAAATTGAAATCTGACATCTGAAATCTAGAAACCAGAAACCAGAAACCAGAAACCAGAAACCAGAACCAGAAACCAGAACCAGAAACCAGAAACCAGAAACCAGAAACCAGAAACCAGTAAACCAGAAACCAGAAACCAGTAAACCAGTAAACCAGTTAAACCAGTAAACCAGTTAAACCAGTAAACCAGTAAACCAGTTAAACCAGTAAACCAGTAAAACCAGGAAACCAGTAAACCAGTTAAACCAGTAAACAGTAAACCAGTAACCAGTAAACCAGTAAACAGTAAACCAGTAAACCAGTAAACCAGTTAAACCAGTAAACCAGTAACCAGTAAACCAGTAAACCAGTAAACCAGTAAACCAGTAAACCAGTAAACCAGTAAACCAGTAAACCAGTAAACCAGTAAACCAGTAACCAGTAAAACCAGGAAACCAGTAAACAGTAAACCAGTAAAACCAGGAAACCAGTAAAACCAGGAAACCAGTAAACCAGTAAACCAGTTAAACCAGTAAAACCAGGAAACCAGTAAACCAGTAAACCAGTAAACCAGTAAACCAGTAAACCAGAAACCAGAAACCAGAAACCAGAAACCAGTAAACCAGAAACCAGTAACCAGTAAACCAGGAAACCAGTAAAACCAGGAAACCAGTAAAACCAGGAAACCAGTAAACCAGTAAACCAGTAAACCGTAAACCAGTAAACCAGAAACCAGAACCAGAAACCAGTAACCAGAAACAAACAAACAAAGTTCATATTAAATAACAAGCTTTCACTGCTGTCTAAACAATGTAGGTGCGTTCGTAACGCTAAAGAGTCAATTTGCACTTTATTACAGCTGCACAAAGTTCAAATTCAATTATTCTATCAAAATGGTGTGCGTATGCGCGTCGGAAGATCGCCGCGAGCCGAAATTAAAACGAATGAAATAATAACATAAATAGTCACAAAATGTAAAAGCAAAAGATCATTCTTACTGATTTTCAATTTGGTCGGCTTCGCGGTATTATTTCTTTTGTTTTAGTTTCGGCACGCGACATAAAATGCATTCGTTTTCACGACATCACATCAGTCGAGCACAATCCGCGTTACCATCTGGCGGACTTGATAGACTACATTCTGTCAAAAAGATTTGGAATGTGACAGTTATTTGTTCCTAATAAAATAATAATAGTAAATATAATTTATGTACTATAATTATAACTTTGGCCACTCTTCTGGAACCCACTAATATTTAAATATTAGTTATTAGATGAACATATATAGAGCTGAACCCCACACACCGCCCTATCACCAGAGTGACGGTTCAGTCCAGATTTTTTTGCGCCGGCTATAAAATAGGTAAGAACAAAAAACTGCCACATTCCAATTTTTTTGACAGAACGAAGTCTGTCGGGTCAGCTAGTAAGTATATAAATCTATAAGGTCTTCATGAAGAAAGAGTTACTAATAAATGTGCATAGTAATTATTGTTTTTATAAAACAGTTCTGATGACGCGCACAGAACGCTGTTCACCGTTTACCTAAATAAGAGTTTATACTTTTATAGTCATGCTGTCGTCATGTTTGCCATCAAACAGTAACAACGAAAGCACTTTAAACCAGTTCAATACAACGTACGTTCACTAACTTTAATGTAAACAATGTGTTTACTACTGGCGCATTTAATACTGAATAAATTTAATCATATACGGACATATTTAGCTTTTGTGCGTTTGACACAAATGTCCCCAAAGCCATCTCCTTTATTGCAATATACTTGCTATGCATGCAACTTTGTTAGCGTACAATTGATTTATTTCAGAAATTAGATGAATTTTTATATTCTTAACATCAAAAGTTTAGTTATAGTACAAACTTTATATATATTAAAACTTCATTTTAATTTGGATTTAAAAAAAAGTAACACGTCATTCGTTAAAACTCCATTTAGGTGCCAAAAATTATTTATAACAGTGCAACTGTCAAATTGTGAGATTCCAACTAAATTGGAACATATGAAAGTTCTTCTTCTAAATACTACTCATTAAATAATTAATTTATAAATTATAAGGTATATACAAATTATTCTTAAGTATTAGTCTAGAACTTAAGAACAACAATATCTATCCACGCTTTAAACATCTTACGAGTATTACTATGACCGCCTGAAGCAGCCTTAACGGTTGTCCGACAAACGAGACGTTCAAAAATGGGTCGATCAATAATGCGAACATACTCTCTATGCAAAATTTAATAGTTATTCGATTTGTCCTTTATATTTATATGCAATGCTGGTAAATAAAATGTTAACATTAGACGTTAAACCAACTTCCACATACAAATTTACATTATATATATGATAATAATATTGACAGGATGACCTACAAGAGTTTTCCCACGCTCATATTGACCTTTTTATATGCACAATACATATTCACGTGTTAATAGTAAGAATGCTGAAGCAGCGAGATAATGACTTAAAACATTAGGTGGATATAAAGCTGTAATAACTTTGGTTATTAGTAACACCAATCATTAGCTGTTAGCGAGCTGTAGAAAGCATAAATAAACTTAAGTTAGTTAACTCATTTAAACGTATACTATATACATATTTATAAGTACATTTTCTCATTTGTAACATCAACCATTTTTTATACATCAAATGTGTTGAATTATGTAAATGATGATCAGTAAAACTTAACTTAGTCAACTGTTAAAATATTAATTTGGTTTTCTTCATATAAATGTTAAAAGATAATCAATTATATATAGTCAATATAAGTATATATGTCATATGTGCAATGTCTCTGATAATGCAAGTAAGGAACAAATTCCCCGTAACACAGGCCTTTCGCCGTAAAGAGGTCTCGCCTAATTTCATTACAACACGTGCTCACAAAATGATGAAATCTTTTATACCATCATTTCAAATACTGGTATTTAATGTTTAAAGAGATCAATAATTTCACAAAATGTTACACATTCATACAAACCCGTAACAAAGTTTCGTTACGTCCGTAAGACTGTATGGTTAGTAATAAATATCGATGACGTCGCGACTTGCAAAATGAGAAAATGTCAGCTAATTACACATCTGGATATTTTTATCTTGACCTTTACAACATCGGTTTTTTTGCGTGTCAACAACCTGGCCTGGGTGTGTTGCCGGGTGACGTAACGGAAATACTATGTCACTGTACCTCGAGATATATCTCGTTTACATCATAAAGGCGAGTACCATTGATAAGGAAAAGTGTTTAAAATATTGTTATATGCCATGCGTGAATAAATCAATTTTAACACTAATTACGATGTTGTAGAATTGAATTTTTCTGCCGAATGATACATTCAAGCACAGTAGAATATACGTGGAATAATTCTTATGAGAAATGTCGGTCTTAGTTATAAGTTCATTAACACTTCAACTTCTTTACAAATAGTAGATATTACATTACTATTACAAAATATTATAGACAATACAATGCGCAGTTATTAATAAACTATCAACAACGATATCATAACAGAAAATTGGTAAACTAGTTTGATTAGCAAAATTCTTATTGTATTATATATGAAACAATCATAAAACTTTTGTACTTTTTGTAGGATATTGTACCTCTTTATAACTTGAAGTAATATAAAATTAATTGGCAAAAGATTTTAACTTTTGCTACTTTATTTTTCTTTATTATTAACTGGACAAAAATTTTTGCAACTATCAAATATGGTTATCTAAAGATAACCTTAAATTATTTCCCTGTCGAAAAATGACAAGGAATGACAAATTAACGTAATTCTTTCGCTTACCTTCAAACTGAAACAAGTCTTGTTGAAACGTGGACGCGGTTTTTTAAGTGTACAGCTGTCTATTCTTTTTTTAGCTCACATTATAAAACAATCAATAACTATGAACCCCGGCCGCATATTATCTACTCAAGTGCAAGTCATTTTTCCACACATCCGCGCCGTATAAAATTTATTGCCGGCACGTGAAACTCATCCATACTTGTCCGACACTGGCCTTAACTCGGAGCAAGTTACTATTACAATAATACCGAGATTACGGCTCTGTACCGGCATGGTTATTAATAAATAGTAATGCCTCCCCCCTGTCCACACAGCGACCGTCGGCATTAAATCACAATGTAATTACCATTCTACGATAGGCTTTCTTCCAAACGATCAAGATTGAGAAACGTATACCGAAAACGAATTATAATGAGTCTTCTATCACTATGCAAAGTAGCGCTTGAAAAATTATCATTTCGCTCCTATTAAATATTATTTTCTTAATTAACCTTGCACTTTACATTTTTACATGTATTAAACGTTTCAAAAAATATTTAATTATAACTGAAACGTTTTAAATTAACGTAATATATGGAATATAATGTAAGATAGATTGGTAGAGAATGCGAATGAGTATGTTACTAAATATCGATTTTAATTTAATAAGTTGTTTGATATATGAAAATGCTGTTGATATATATGCTATATGCCTGCAATACATTTGACGCGGCACTTTCGTCCTGACACGGAGCGCTTTTAGATATGTGATGTTTAACAACCTATTCATCGGCTTCAATGCAAAGGCAAAACGAAAAGTGAAACCGATGATGGATACTGGTATCAAACAGACGGACGATTTTCTCATCCTAAATAATACATAGTATTTTTGATAGATAAAAAATAAAGAAAATGAAAAGTTCCGACAAAATTTCGTACGCAAATTATCTTTGCATCGGCCAATAACCAGTATTTTTAAAAATAGCTTTGAAAGAACTGTAAAAGTCTGATAGAACAATTATCTAAATTATACAACACATTTCGAAACAATTAAGCTTTTAACGTCTGCCTAATTCACGGGATCTCAGAGTATTTTCACTGGTTTTTTTTTCTCAGTCTCGAAATAATTTTGAACAAGTCCGCGAACGGTTTTGTAACAACCGTAGACGGCCGTAGTGTTCCACAGTTTCTAATCTTGCTGTTCCACGTTAAAATTTCAATAGCCGCAGCTTTCGAAAGCCATTTCGCTTTTATTTATGAATCGTCATCGCATCAAGTTTACGAGAACTTTTATTTGTTGTTTTCTATTATTTAATTTTATTTTATATCGTTTTAATTTGCGTTTAGTTTTTGTGAACATAGATCAACAAGTCTATAAAGCGTCTAAACGAACTCAACACAGTAGTACTATTAAATATTAATTTATAGCTTTGGGCTTTATCTATAGTGTCTTAGTCGCGAATTACTATAGTAACGGGATCGAACATCTCTTCTCTCAAGGTGACGAGTCCTATATTAAAATGTTTACTAACACCACATTGTTTTAAGCAGACGTATTATTAACCTTCAGATAAAGATCATCCTGCTAGTCTGACTTCGCTGTATAAAAAAGAATGACAACTTTTGGCTGCAAACCAGGTATTTAGGCCATGAATGAAATCGGCGAGGAGATGGTATCTATCCAGTTGTTATGTGTTATATAACATTACGCCGTGGAGAAGAAAAGTGAAGACCCATTTTAGTACGAGTATATTGATTGACGAAATTGTATGTATGTTATATGTAATTGAAACTTGCTAATAATCCCTCTTTACACATAACACTGTTATTATTTAACTACCTTTTTCTTATGACATTTTTAATCTGTCGTAAAATATTGATAAATAAGATTCAGATGTTAATTTAAAAAGACGCCCGTGTGCACAAACTGCAAGGACGAAGGGACGAGCAACATGACAGCACCATCCAACTTCATCCCCGCCCTGGCACTGACAAAGTGACGCGCCATCAATGCCAATGTCGAACATCTGACCTCAAAGAGATGCAGCCCACATGACTAATGCTTTATACATTGCACGCGTTCAATGTATCGCAGTCGTGCATTACGCGCTACATTTGCAAGCGACATGAGATTTGAATCTACAATATGTATACATTGAAAAATTTTCATTAATTTTTAACACGACCCAAAAAAAGATTTGATATAGATCTTTTTGTGACGATGATTGAGAGTCAGTTTACCTAATTCATAACATTAAATCGACCGTTTGTATATTATAAACCCTCTTCTAGTTACTACTGTATGTAGTAGAATACACTAACACTTAATTTCATATTATATTAAGTGACAATGTGACTGAAATATGAAGCGTACTAACCAAGACTTCATGACTTCATATTTGACAACCACTACACAATGATGCAGTTAAAGCAGATTTACAATGTGAAGGAAGTAACTAAGATGGGCGGGTTCCGAAAAACTCTGTACCTAAACAAACACTTCAACTGACATGTTATTATGTGGCCCTCGATAATCGCTTTAAAATGCGGTGTCCTCTGTGCGGAATGCGGAAATGAAGGCGAATATACATGACGAAATACAAAACAAAATAACCAAGGTAAAAAAGTAAAGGAAAAAGTTAGTTAAGTTTATAAATCACAGTAGAAACATTATTGCGATATGACAAAAAATATGTTCTTTCTTTTTGAATCTTGCACATAATTAAAAAATCGCTATGGGTTACCATAATGCTTAATTTACTACATTCGCATAAAAAATAATATTAAAACCTTTACTTTATAAACAGATAAAGAAAACGGGTATTATTTCTAAGTTACAATTTACAACAATATTTCATTATATATATACACCATCGTTTCCCAACTTAGTTTTGGAAATACCAACTTCCTGCTGATCTTTAATTTAATTACTTACGTAACATTACTTTGGTTTACTTTAATCAATAGTTATGTGGCCTTATCTACCTCTCCAATTATTACGAAATACACCCTCTGTAACTGTACTTTCGCTAATGGGAACAATAGCCAACCAGCTATACACGCTTTTAAATTGCTAACAAGATGTTAATTAGCGAAAACAACGGCTAAAAGTAGCGACTAAATGCCACCAACGGGCCACGAATGGAAATTAGGGACAAATTACGTCTCCGCTCTTACTTTCATTTGTGTCGATGGTTATGTAAAATGCATAATAATTAATCTACCGATCTACTTATTGTTATTTATTTTGTAACTTGTGCCTATTTAAACATATAAGGTAGACCGTCGCCCCAAAAATATACCCATGTGTCCGATTAAACAATCTAAAATTTCTTAATTCGTATCATTTAAAAAAATAAGGGTGCAAATTCAAAGCGAGTCAATTATGCAACGAATAAAATATTGCAAATCATAAGTAACGAGCGTACGGAGTAAGCCAAGATGGGACTGCAGATAGAGTTAATCTAATAAGTCAGATCTGAAGCCAAACGTCGACCGAAGTAATAACTCAAGAGTTGAGATGCCAGAGGTTAATTAAAAATAGCAACTTCAATCTTACGTGTCAGAGATGGGGTTAGATTGGGAATCATCCTTGTTATGCAACTGAGTACATCGCGAGCCTATTCGATATTTGGGTGGTAATATATTTGACAGGCTAAAATTTACTACTTTAATAAATTGATTACATTATTTAGTTAACTGAGGCAAACTCAGTGTGGGACGACCGCTTGCAAGGGAGACTTAAACTGACGAAGATCGTTTAATGCAAGTGGCATAAGACTATTGAAAATATGTTAAGACATTGAATAGGACGTTGGAAATCGATTGCGAAGATCTTCGTTTAGCAATGAACAGCGATAGGTTGAAACATTATGATGATTGTGATATAATACTAATATTGAAGCAAATGAGAAACTGTTTTAAGCCATCAAATAAACGTTAGTCTTCAACGAGCGTATAGTCTTTTTATGAGAAAACAGCTTCAAAAACAATCATCTATTCAAGATACCGTCCGATCTTAAACTTTAAGAATTAATTATTATAAAGTACTTTAGTATTTTATTAAAGAAAAGCGACCAGTAGGTGTGACGGATTTGTGAGGCTTATACGTTCATAATGGCCTTACTTCCACATGTACTCGTACTACCACGAGTGAAACGAACAACCAGAAAAAAACAGCCTTTTTATAATAATACAAATACCTCTATCACTATGATTTTATTACATATCAACTTAAATTAAATTAACTACAAAATATAGTTTGTAAAGATTATTAAGAATAGTACATAATTTATTTTTAAATAAGTTGATCAATGACGATAAAACGGCAAAAATGAAAATCATTGTATGCACATATTATAAACAGTTAATATATGTCATTACAAATTATCCTTTACTAGTATTAGTTATGTATTTGTAAATAACTACAACGGAAACTGCTTAAGTTGGTAATAGACTTTTAACACAGTATTATTGTTGAGTCGAAAATATTTGATAGATTGATGAAGGTAGCACAACCCGTGAATTGAGTGTTGAAGTTTAACAGAGTATACATATATATCTTATTGTCTTATTAACATTGAACGATATTGTAAATATGAGATATTGTTTTTAAAAGAGCCCGTGAGTTTCATCTAAGACTAAAATAAAAACCTTTAAAACTCTCATTAATTAAGGTTTTCTTTCTATTATATAAAACTGATTCAACAATCGAAATGTTATGAAAAACTACAGATATAAATTGAGAAAAGAACCTCCAGTTCTAATACAAGCAACTTTAAAAGTGTGCAAAGACTTCGATAAATTGAACGTGAGAGATCTCACGCATGTCAATGTTCTTGTCTATATGTATGATGCAATTTTATGTTTGAGAAATTTAAGATATCATACTCGGTGTTCTTAATCGCACCTGACGACCAGTCATCGGCCTAATCAATCCGACACGGCGCATGCTCGCCGTAATCCCCGTAACCGCACATTTGCAATGACCGATTTCTCGACAGGATTTCTGTCAATACTTCTATATCGTTATGTATGAAAATTTATATTTTACTCTAAAGGAATCGCTTTTATTCTCTTTTTTATTATTTGCCTTATAGCAGATGTTAATTATAACACAATCAGCATCATCGCCATCCCCATCGCCTTCGCCATCGTCATCGTCATCATCCTTATCATTATGCTTCTTATCATTCATCATCAGCATGCAGCGGCTCGCTGTTGGATTTAGAGCCAGTGACACGCCTGCCTTAAATGCTGATAAACAAATCACCAAATGCTCGTCGCCTTAAGATAGAATATATCAAATGTCATTAATCCCTATAATTTCACTTACGCCGACAATAATCCAACAACAACATTAAAAATTGTCAGGATATTGATATTTTTTTTATACAATAATCATTTCTTTCATCCTCTTTTTTGTAACTTGTTACCAGAGGGAGTGGCAACACAATATTTAACATAGCACAACATTCAAATCGAAAAATACTAGCCAATTCTATTTTAGATTCACTAATAAGACTACTACGGGGTGTGTAAATGCATACCGTTGAGGGGTTCTTCTGATGAATGATGATACATAGATTAATTTGTTTTTAAAGATTGTTGCCAAAAACAGGGTAATTAAAACACATTTTACCAATTTTATAATTATACCACTTTTTTCAGAAAGTTTTGGTAGTGTTAAATTATTTATTTAACTGTAATTTGCAGAAGTGTAGTATTTTTTTCCTGCATAATTAATTGCAAAGTAGAACAACTCGGACGGGCTGAGAGACGACTATTAAAACTCTTTTTTTATTTTTGAACGCATGACGTGCGGAGATAATTTAAAAATAAAACGACGTTGAAGATATGCAATAGTAATTGAGCTGGTACCTGTCAATCAGCTGACATGCAACCTCAAACCCGGTCAAAAGGTAAACGTTCAACTAAAATCATCAGTCCGTTAAAATCGTAACAAATAACAGTCCACTGATATGTTTGTTTATGTCAATCACGACTTGTTTAATATAATACGTTGTGACGCAATGAAATAACAAATTGTGTTTATTTTAGATTCTTAGGATGGCTTGCTAACTCGGCAAGAAACTTATAATATGCCATAGTATAATACTATTTACTTATTGATTCCATTGCTGGTACTCAGGGTCTTCTCTCACAAAGATAGTCAAGACAAATTTGTCATCATGCCAGTCAATTGAGAATTATAGTCGACAAATTTTTATTATTGAATCATGTAGATTCTTTTTTGATGTTTTCCTTTTTTTTATACTACTATGCGACGAGATGAGCAAGACGTTCACCTGATGGTAAGTGATACGCTTGCCCATGACAACGTGGTGCTAGTTAAGATGGTACACGCTGCAGCACACTGCCCTCGTCACCCCAGTAATTACACTGGCTACAGCGCCCTTCAAACCGGAACACAGTAATGTTTGCATACTACAATTTGGCGGTTGAAATAGGAGCTGCGGTGGTACCCATCCAGACGGTCTCCGATAACAGAGACCTACCACCTGGTAAGTTCCTGGTAGGTTCCTTTACTGAAACTAAAACTATTATTAGACATTTCAGTAAAAAGTTTAATTAATTTAATACAACAGAAAGGAATGGATCTGGTACGGTACGTTTGTGATTTCATCCAGCCGTCGCACTAAGTGGGTCGAGATTGTTTCATCGAAAATAGTTTCACCTCGTTAAACAGTCGTGTCAACTGTTAGTTCCTCAGAGGTGAAGGACCGAATCGCGTGTGAAGCTTGCGTACATAATCAATGCGTTTCCAATTCCGGCATTTACTTACCAAGGTGCCCAATCAATTTCGGTGCATATTCGTACTCGGCGGAGCTTTCCCCGAGAGCACGAACTGATCTGATAAACTTCGTACGGACAACCATTAATATAAAATTTCAAGCGCGTCTATTGAAAACCGATAGTGGGTCAGGCGTTCCACTTGAATAATTATACTAGACTCGTATCAGATGCGGGGAATAATATCCATAGTTTAAGCACGGGCCCGTGTGGTTTATACGATAATTTATCTGACAAATGGCCGTGTCCAAATACTTTGTCACACTAGTGGTAAAGGCCCATGCCGGAGACCGTCTAGGCCGAAAATTGCGAAGTGTGCTTGCCCGAAATATTCGAACTCATTTAACGCAAAACTAGGATACCTACAACATAGTTGTGTCTTTAGAACCTTTGGAAACAGACTGAAAACTAAAACCAGTGATGTTTATCTTTATTACTACCAGATGACAAATTGCGAAGGATAAAAGGTTTATAAGAAAAAGGTGTAAGTGTTTAAGCGCCCGATGATAGTTCACAGTGGTTGAAAACTGTAAGTAGATAAAATATTTTAAAAATAAATGACCCTAATCAGAGTAGGGGTAATATTGAATAAGGATGGGATTGTGGTGATGATGGCAGAACAGATTTACGTTTAGATTTTTTTATAATCATGTACAAACAATTGTTAATATGTCGAAGATAATGATACTAATAACTGATAATCTTCCCACTGCTGGGACTCGCAGCCTTCCTTTACAAGGAGAATCAAGATCATTTATCCACCACACTGGCTAAGTGCTGGTTAGTTGACTGTCAAAGATAATAAATTTGTCCACGGTCTTGATGTATACGCCTTAATAAATTTATATCACTTCCCATTTTACCATAGGCAATGGTTACAAATGTGGTAATTTAAAAGCGTCTTAAACAGAAAATAAAAATGTTATAAACTGGGATTATTAACATAAAAACGGGGGTTACACAAGTTATCCCGACAATAGGCTATAAAATAAAAGAAAGCGTGAAGTTCGTAAAAGAAGAGCGATCAAAACAACAATTTTGCTGTCCACTGCATTAAATTTATCGCTTCTCGAATCATTGTAGGGGCGTGCATAATCGAACTACTATTTTATCTACCTTGCATAGTTCCTGCTTAAAATAGTTTTATACGATAATTTATATACTAACTTAAAAGGTTACATTCATCATTACTCTGTTATGGCAGCCACGTTCATTTTAGTCAGTCTGACTTCTGTATAGCAAGCCCTAAATTCATTTCTCTCCCGACCGATATAAATTTCAGGTCACGATGTAACACAAACATATTTTAATTTTCTAGATATTTCATTTTAAAATAAACTTGTAAAAATCGGAGGTCCATTTAAACAAAATATAACATTAGTAAAATCGCCTGCGGCCTTATAGTTGCAGTTGATTATAACAGTAATCGCGAATACGTGTAATTTTATGACTTAACCTATATGAATGATATGTATGAAATGCGGTTCTGTCATTAAGTCATAATAATTATAGTCCGAAAGACGCCAGAATTCGAAGTTTTAAACACTTCACGCATTTTGTAAAACGTGAATATTGTTCATTTATAATTGCCGCATACTTGGAAGTTATTAAAGTGTTATGCGGTTCATATGCGACATGCTTTACAGACTTGATATACAGTAGCTGGAAAGACATTCAGTATGCAATAATAGTAAAGTATATTCGTATATTGGAGATTGACGCAGCGGGGCGCCGTCCGGGATGAATTGCAAGCAGCGTACGCTTTGAAATAACGCCTACTGTTGTGAACCTTTAAATCGATTTATTTTTATATGTATGTGTACGTCCAAATTAAATATTAGCAAAATAAATTTCTATAACAATTTGTATATCAACTGCATAACTACAGATATATAATAACATTGACTTAAATCTTGCGGTGAATAATTATCGATTAGAAAAAAGGGAGGGAAAATAAGTCATCACAAACATTACGGCGTAAATAAAGGAAATGGATATTGCAGCTTTAAATTTAATTAAGTGCTGCAATCACAACTAACTTAATTTACAAGTAATTTAAAACGTGCGGAAAACAAATAATCTTTAAATTTCTCGTTCATCGAAGTTCTATATGTTTTATTTTCTGTATTCGTATACGAACATAACACAATAAATCCGTGTAAGGAAAGTTGTTCGGGTCCCACATACATTAACTAACAAGAGCAGAGAAATGATAATATTGAACTCGCATCCTTTTTAAGTTCGACGAGTTCTCTTTTGGTCAGACAACACCTTACTTTGTGGATACAATGATGGAATTGTTTTCAATTTTTTAATCTGCGATTTAGTTCATATTTACTATATAAAAAATTACAATACTCTTGATAATTGAACAATGAAATTATATATTTGTTATATTATCATAATAAAATTAAATGTATTGCTAACTACCGTTCACAAATATTGCGCTTAGCAACTCAATTCTGTCTTTAGTGAGAACAATGACTATTGACTACGATCATTTGGTCTTAGAACTACGGAAAGCTTCAACGCAAATATTTAATCAAAGTCTAAAGTAATAGCAGTTTTTTTAACGTTACCCTAACAAATTAGTACCATTAATCTGCGTTGGAATCTACCTTCAGCGGGTAGGTAGCTCCATGGTTTATTTTGAAAGAAACGGTTAGAACTTTTGTAGATAATCATGATCTTTTAATAAAGATAATAACAACGGAGTAACTATATAATTATTGTACATGAATTGTATAACACGAAATACATTGTGTTCTTATAAAATGACCACAATAAATAATGAACCACATGATTCTCAACACGATTGCCAACGATAATTACATTCAGGCGACATTATTAGTCTTATAACCTGAGGCGTGGTAAAATTAAAATAAAATGAGATATATGGTTGAAGCGGTTTTGGTGGTGTATTTAGTGGGTTTTTGGCGTACTCCTTACTTATATGGCGGCACTATATAATGAGACGACATTGAATCCAGGCTCCGTAAAAGACAACTTGTAGAATGCCAGAAGCCCATCGTACAACACAATATTGCAAGGCGTGTCACTAACCTCGCTTAGGTTTGAGACGGTGGAATCTACAGTATTATTAAATGTATGTAACTCTTATATCTTTCAACCTTAAGCTTTTAGGGTTTTATTTTTTTAATTGTATGTGAAATTATATTAAGTTAAATGTGTGTCTTTAAATCAGAGAAGGAACTGCCTTCTACAACACAGCTTATGCTAAAGCAGAAGAAAAAGGTTAATCTATCCCTGATGAGATTTATTATTGTTAGTTATTACTAGAAGACAGGGTTAATACTGCTAGGGAATAGAACCTTTAAAATTACAAATGTTTACATATATATTTGATCTAAATTATTAGTAGTTCAACAGAACTGTTTCGTGCGATAAATAAAAGTGGCATACTTTTTTAATAAATTAAGGGAAGATCCATATACGTAAACAGAAAGTTGAAGATATCACCTCAGTTTCAGTGCTTTTCGTACGATCCTAGATATCCTTAAATGGATAATTTTCAATTTGTAACTGGAGTAGGAATTAACACGGCACGTAAGATATATGATCGATTAATATTTATATAAGTATACTAGCTGACCGACAGACTTCGTTCTGTCAAAAAAATTGGAATGTGGCAGTTTTTTGTTCTTACTTATTTTATAGCCAGCGCAAAATAATCTGGACTGAACAGTCACCCTGGTGATAGGGCGGTGTGTGGGGTTCAGCGCTATATATGTTCGTCTAATGACTAATATTTAAATATGAGTGGGTTCCATAAGAGTGGCCAAAGTTATAATTATAGTACATAAGTTATATTTACTATTATTATTTTTTCAGGAACCAATAACTGCCACATTACAAATCTTGTTGACAGAATGAAGTCTGTCAGGTCTGCCAGACGGTAACGCAGTTTGTGCTCGACTGATGTAATGTCGTGAAAACGAAACTAAAACAAAAGAAATAATACCGCGAAGCCGTCCTAGTTGAAAATCAGTAGTAATGATCTTTGGCTCTTATATTTCGTGACTATTTATGTTATTATTTCATTCGTTTTAATTTCGGCACGCGGCGTTAGATCCTCCGACGCGCATACGCACACTGTTTTGATAGAATGATTGAATTTGAACTTTGTGCAGCTTTAATAAAGTGCAAATTGACTCTTTAGCGTTAGGAACGCACATTGCTTAGACAGCAGTGAAAGCTTGTAATTTAATATGAACTTTATTGAATAGCAAAAAAGTTCAAATTGACTCTACATTTTAGTTAGAGAACGTTTGTATAGGCAAAAGAAAAGCGCTGTTTTTAGGGGCTTCCCGGCGATTATTCGAATTTTTCTCGCCGTAAAAACCATCCTTGGACTTCAACGAACGTTTAAAAAAAGAATTGGCCAAATTGGTCCAGGCGTTGTTGAGTGATGCGCTTACCGACACATATTTATATGTAGAGGGAGTGACAGAAGACATAATATTTGAGAGATACAGAATTCGTTGTCATCCCCACTCCGTGCTGTGTACTGGTGAGAGGTGACAACGGTACACACGTGGAGGGGATCACTTACCAAGTGATAATAATTGAAGTTATTTTTTTTGGAGTTTATAGCCACGCGATTTGATACGTGGCCATGTATAATTGATGATATCGAGCGGGACAAAAACATATTAAAATGACTGTTAAAAAGCAGGGGTTGGTGATAGAAAAGTGAAAATTTAGGGGTGTATGTATTTTTTGATGCCACACAATAAAAAAAACAAAATAGAAAAAAAATAGCCAAAAAATAAAAAAAATAAATTTGGTGTGGGCAACCCTGATCACTTAGGGGTTTGAAAAATAGATAGTAGCCGATTCTCAGATCTACTGAATATGCACAAAAAATTTCATAAGAATCGGTCAAGCCGTTTCGGAGGAGTATGGGAACGAACATTGTGACAAGAGAATTTTATATATTAGATTTTGTTTACGAAATTATTACATATGTAATACAAATACGTTTTAAGTATTTTATCGCATTTATTTAATTATATACTACCTGGAGTTCCGAGTACTTTATAGCCATGGTCACGGAAGGACTTAGGTGACAGATATCCGGATATCACAGTTCTACTCTTATTGAATACAAATTATATATTTAAAAAAAAATATATAAAAACGTTTAATATACCAATACATATTTTTTCCACTTACTTAAAAGATTGTATAACAGTAAAAGCAGTATAATATAAAGATCCTATTACAGAACATGCCCTTAAGTACGTAAATAAGCATACGATGAAATAAACATACACAACTTACGAGTAAGGTGACATGTATGGAACAAAGCCTTCTCTAATTATACTTATTTTTGAATTAGATTTACACCATTTTCACATGTCACAGATTTTTCAATGTATGTATTAATGTATTTTTAAATGTAATTTGAAATGCTACCTACAAGACCGTTTAAAACAGTTCTCTTGAACAGTAAGTCGCAGGAGTTCCAGCATAATAGATAGTTATATCTAAATCCTCTCCTCTTCCTATTCCATCCAACGCCCAGAGAATTGCTAATTAAATCAGGTGATGATTTATCCGCGAGGATGTTGGAGACTGTAAAGAACAGCTTCCGGGATAAGCTATGATGCTAGCATAGAAAAAGCGAGCTATAGTGCACCGAATGGAAATCCCGTAATCACAGAAGGGTTTAAGTTGATAAAAATCTCCATATACTTCTCATTCTCTCCCTGCAGCTATTTTGTTGAAGATTTCCTCTGCGAAATAGAACAGTTAGGTAATTGCAATAATTATACAATTGGACTCCATTTATACCAGTAAGTTAAACGGCCATTTTTTAAGTTACTATTACGAAATCGCATAACCAAACCATTTCTATAATGTTATCCATTTACGATTATTAAGAAATCAAGTCGTTAATAAATATGGGTTCTCAATATTTACAAAAGAATCAGAGATTACGAAAAATGCCATCGAAAGTATATTTTTAAGTTTTGAAATAAGTGATGTAACAGGGAATTCCTCGCGCCGATAAACCAACGAGCCAAACGACGCGCGGCGCCACGACCATCCCGCCCTGCGAAATGTCAAGAATAAGCGTTACGTAAAAAAAACCATTTAACTCTCACAAAAAGATTGGCAAAGCCTTTGAAAATAACTGTTGAAACCTTAATTCAAATCGGAGCTTATAATTTTAAAAGTTGACCGATCATTTGTCAATGTACATGATTAATTTATCTCATAATCGTTATTACCTTACCCCTACTTGTCTTTATATTTTTTATACGTGAATATTTTAAATCTCAATTTGTCTTTATTAACGTTACTTCATACTTACGATCTTCCAATTACTTTAACAAATAACGTGATAAAGTGGGCTTATTATATAATAAAAAATTGATTTTACTTTATAAAAAACGTGGTAACTGCAGTTTTAAGCATACTGCGTAACAATTACAAAGGATTAGTTTTTATGAAACTGACCTCGGAAAACTAACCTTGTTTATGACGATTCTTTATATTGATAACCAAGAATGAAAATAAATACAAAAATAAAGCAGTACACTGCCATGCACACATGTTAAATCAGAATTTAATTTTGTAACAAAAGAACGACTGATACAAAAACTCTTAAACCTGCTTACGATATAACACAGTGTTTTGCATACATCCGTTTCCTGCTACAGTTTGTTCATGTTTCGTAGTAAATATACCTTTCTCATATTAATCAAGTATTTAAAAGTTAAAATAGTAATGCTTTCGTCATCAATTCGACTCGATAAATACCAAACAATGATTATCAGCGGATGGACGTCCTGTGCTGGATATAGGATAAACACCAGATAATAAACCAATAAAAGAAAATAAAACAGGTTTAATTTTGTGTCATATAGACACAGTATGTATAAATCAAAAAATAAAAGTTCAGAATGCCAAAATTGAAAAACTTAAGCTGGATTGTTTGTTACTAATATCTCAGTTTGTTCATTCTTAATCAATCGAAACGTCACCGTGACTAAATACTAACGATAATCTATGCAATAAGCAGCTATCACCACCGCAGACAGCCTGCCCCGTTTGGGACGGTCGTTGTGTTTAAACAAAATAAATACCCAAATTGCGAACCGGTCGTTGTAAGTCAACTGGAGCGTAAGAACATTACCGTGCGGGGCCTTATCGAGTTTGCACCACTTACGCAATGTTGATGCCGTGTGGGCGGCCAATACGACACCTGTCTACAAGAATTAGCGTCCGTATGTACGTCAGCTCGTCCCATATGTGTTGAGACGTCGCTAATTAATTCTAGGATTTGCATTCGGAGCTGTTGTAACACAGTCCGACGACTAATCCGCATTAATCCTAGACAGGGTTACGATACTAACAAATCGCCTATAACAAATCTGCTTACGAAATTTCAACAACAATTCATATGAGGGTGGTATAAGAAATAAATATGTCTCAAAACATATCATTACTAACAGAAGAAAAAAAAGAAGAAAATAGAGCACAGCATCACAGAACTATCCGATTTCAACATAGGTTACATACAGAAAAATTAAGTAAATGTTACATCATAAAAAATGAAATTAAAAGACTATGGAACAGACACGTCTTTATAATTCCCATTTGTGGTAGTTAAGAGATACTGTGGTGTCCTTGACGCACAAATAAATATTAATATTTCACAGAAGCAGACATTCATAGACAATACTTAACTAAGCTTTCGAAGAAAAATATATTAATATAAAAATGTTACCCCATTAAAAAAAAAAATGTATTTTATATTATTAGCTACAATGTTATATTTGAAGGCTATTTAACCTAAAGCCTAAGTTTAATCTTTGTTCTCCGGTCCAAGTTAACATAATACTAATACGTTTGGAGTGGAAGCGTTTGTCCAGCAGTTAGCATCTATAGGTTGATGATGAAGATAATATTAATAACGAATAAAATTCTAGACCAACCGTTTAGGAGGGTATAAATAGTGTATGTACTTATTTATAAATAAATAAATAAATAATAATTTTGCGTAATGTCCTTCTTATTCCAAAATTTGAGAACTAATGTGTACTATAATACGACACATCGATAAAAAGGTGGCAAGCTATACATTTACATTACGAAGTTGGTAGTAAAAGAAAAAGAAAAAAATTGTTTTTTATCTGTGTGATTAGAAACAACATCTTTTTATTTATTTATCATCATCACCTCTTTTTCAATCCATTGTTATTCACTGTTGAACCATAAGCCTTTTTTATTATTTAATGTTTTACCACCTGTATATGGGTAGCACAAACATTCTATTACCTCACATCTAAAATTTGCATTTTATAAACATGGTAATGTTTCTTGTAGGTTAAGAAGGTAGTTAATTAACTGAAACAGTACACTGGGAAACATAAAGTTCAATACTTAACAAGGTTAAAGAGCAGCGAAAGTGCAACTAAATGTTGACTAAAATTCGAAACAGTATCAGAGATTTTCTTGCACATCGCTTGAATTTCTTAGGCCATTTTTAAAAGAGTAGCGTTAAATTTAAATAAAATACGCTCTGGTTTTAATATATGTCACTAGATATAACTTTATAAAAAATACCCTATTAAATGATGTCTCTGATATCGGAGACCGTCTAGGTAGAGGACCCCACAGTTTATGAGGAGAGGTATCCACACATTTTCTGTTGTCAACCAGTAATATGGAAACACTATTGTGTTCCTTATTGCCGTTGCAGCTAGTAACTTTACTAGGGTAAAGATATTTAACATCATATGTATCAAAGCGTCTGGTAAATTGTGGTGCTGTTTATTTAATCCTAACTTGCACCGTTATCATCAAATGAACTTCGTCAAAAGAACTTGTAGAGGTTTTTCGGTTTCAATAGTTATGTATTTATAAATCAGTCTAATAAAAATGATAATAAAATTGATTGCACTTCTCTTCGTAATTTTCTGTACAAATTTCAATAAGTATATACATATTACACACAGTTAGTCTATTTTAAATGTTCATCCCGTGCCGCTAAAACCATTACTATAATAATAGTTTGTAATAACAATTAACAAAATACTTAATGAAAATTTCATTATAAACAATTTCACGTAGACGTTTCAATCAGTAAATAGGAGGGGTGGAGGCAATATACCATGCCATGATAACTAGAACACTAAATCACACGTTAATAACTAGCAACTGTGATAAGATCACTGCTTTCAACTACAACAGCACTGCCCGGTACCCTTTCTAAGAAAGCTCTTTGCTTAGTTCTTTACCGGTCCGATGACTGGTTGCTTACTTACCGTCGTTTTGTAATTATCGACTGTAACGACAATTATCTTATCTACCGAGCCATTGTTGTAACAAATTGAATCATCTAGTTCGAGCATACAACTTTCAATAAGGCCGGGATTAAATTTCTTAATCCGATCACGATGCTATCTGGTACTGTCACCTCCTTTGATACAAGGACCGGTACAATTGCTGTTATTTGTGTGCAAATTTTTCATATGACTTGATGATTCTCCGGTATAGTCATTATTGTTGTTATTAATTGTAACAAGCTGCTTTATATCACTCTCTATTTTAAGTACATATCAGAAAATTGATCTGATGAAATCTTAAACTTTCACTATTGTTCATAAACACTGGTAGGTCCCTGTCGCCGGAGACCGTCTAAAAAGGCACCACCGTAGCGGTTACTTCAGTCCGCAAACGTTACGATATTCCGATTTCATCGCTAGTGAAATTACTAGAATCTAGTGAAATAAATAAAATTCTTTCTTTATTCTATATATATTTTAGTAATTTTATGACCGAAACACTCGTTATATTTAATACAAGTTATAACAAAGTGTACATTCTCAGAGTTGAATTTTTTTTAAAAAATCTGATCAAATTTGTAATACATATTGTTTTCAGTAAAATCCTGCAGAAATACAGAGTGAAAAATAATCATCAATATTTTATTATTCCGCTATATACAATCTAAGTAGAATAGAGAGTTCTTCGTATCGTCGGTTAATCACAATGATTCATCTGCGAGCGCTTCTGTAACACAAATGAACCCGCGAAACATTTCGCTATTATAATTTACGACTCTCATGTTTATTTTCTGTTTAATAAATTGAATGTTACGAAAAAGAATGTTTGCGCCAATTTTAACTGGAACCATAGACAACGTTGCATAATCATATTTCGCCATTTACCGCGGCATGCAACAAAATGGGGTCACTGTCGCATGAATACTCTTTTTTTTACAATAAGATTAATATTGGTGAGGAAAAAGGGACAAAGATAATCGTTTGATTCTAGTATTTTATTACGTAGATCATCATCAGCCTAAGGTGCCATCTTCAAAGGGAAGTTTGAGGGTCAGATGGAGAATTGATGGTATTTATATAATATTTGTTTAATATAATGCCAACTGCAAAACACATAATATAATAGAATGCTATACGTTAATATTATACAAAATCACCATATTAATCAATGATTTCAATCAATTACAAAATATTTTATAGATATCATTGGCATATACTATGTAGACCAGATCCTACAGATACTATAAACTGTATTACTGTTCAGTAAAATGGAAGAGTATCGACTGATGATTATAATGATTTATCTATAATAATCACTTTTGCATGTTTACTATATACCTATAATATGTGAGGTATAAACCAAGAATGATGTGTAAATACGTATATTAGTGTGTTGCAATAAATTGTCTTATTTGCTATTGACAACCTACCCAGACATCAAAACGGACTATAATTAACGCATTATGCAGTTCATATATTAGAATGCACTTTCTTTTAAAAGGGCTTCATAAATGCGGCGCACATTATTGTAAATGATGGGACGCCATGAAAATGAACGCCGTGGATCACACGTCAAGAGAAAGCACGATTAATCTTCTTTTGTTATTAGATGTAATATGTTTTAAACAAACAGACGTACGCAAGAGGCTTTTTTTTTATTCTTCTCTATAACATCGATCAAGACGCCGTAACACAAAGGAACGGTTGGCCTGATGTTCATTCACCGACGGATACTTTAAGTACGCGTATTTAAACCTTGGTCTAAGCTACTGAGAATACAATTGTTCTTACACAATTAATGCCAGAATATAAAACAAAAGTGCAGTTGGAACAAAACATCCATCATAACGAGACTCATGACAAAAGTCGAACCTCACTAAAGCAATGATGTGAACTAAAATAAAAAATAATAATAAACAGCCCTGGTAACCATATCCTCACCGCATAAACAAATATTAATAAATCATTATTGGAATAGTGTCTTTGAGACGCCGACGATGATAAATGGTAAAAAAATCACATATACATACATAATGATTGTGTATATACGTTTCAGTTTGCCCTATAGGCACCCGGTGTCGCAACGGCTTGCCGCTTGCATTATAATAGGGAGATCCGGTTCGATTCCGGGTAGTTAATTTTGTTGATTTGGTTTATTTTGTATGGTGTTGTTTTTCAAATCTCTAGCTAGCTACCACTGCCGTAATGTAAATCCGTCGCGGGACCACCTTTTATATGTTCTAACTGTTAACATATGCATGCGAGTCAGAGTATTCCGGCATATATACATTATATAAAATACAGGTTTTTGAAAAGACTTGAACAGAACTCTATTAGAGTTAAGCACGATTTTTACACATGGATTTTAATTATTACCATGTTTTTGGAACTGCGTTTACAAAAATACCAAATACATATATTTCTGAACAATTTTTATAAATAGTTTAAAAAGAATAAGTTGTTATTATTAATCGATACGTTATAGATGATGAAATAAATAACATAAGTTACGTATTTCGGACGTCTCATTTTAATAACAAACTCAAATAACTATGACTCCGTTCTGTGTTCTGTTTCAATATGACAAAACATTTCATTTATTGTTTGTTTAATCTTTTTTTGCGACCTACTTCCTCAAAGGGAAACACATGGTAACTATCAATCGATTTATCAATAGTATTACAGTGCTGGTTCTATTATCTGATATCGGAGGTGACTACACAACACGGTAACACTAAAGAGTAATGAACCTTTACTGATAATATATTGCTCTCGATAATGTCTCCGCAAGTTACCACAGACAACTTAATTTCCTTTATTTATATAATATCATTGACTTCCGTGTTCAGTACCGGATGGCTAATCTATTAAGTTGTTTACTTAAAAACACATAGTTTGCTAAAAGTAAATATAAAATGTACAATCTTATTACCACACAATTAAAAGACAAAATTTAAATTGAACCTGAAGTAGAATAAGGATTTACTTTAATAAAACTATTATGTTGAATAAATTATACCACATAATATGTTCTGTTGCTTCTGTGGAGTCTAAGTTTGATTAATTTTATGCGTATATTTCATAGAATGCCTTAGAAAGCAGCGGTCGTCTTGATATCAATCTGACAAACTGCTTTGTGTGACTAAACACTAATTTAGACCTCTAACGGTCCATTAGCTGAGCACCATCTTACAAGATTACATTATAAGAAGATCAATCTTGTCCAGATTATCAGATAACTTTAAACTACATTTGGCAGTACTTCGGTTAAGTAACGTACTCGTATTAATTGAAACCATTAGTAAGTAGGCAAGTAATACAGAACCACAATGCTGCTAATTATTACTAAAAGCAGATAAAGCTTGTATGCCTAAGCTAATGGAGCTGATATCCGAATAAAAGACTTTAAATTCAAAAGAATCTTGGATACATTATACATTTAAAAGGCATTTGATGATTCATAATCGTCGTGATTCTTCTGTTATTCAAATAAAAAATCAGCAAAAGATTAAAGAAACGATTGGCCCATTAAGATTTTCGTAAAATATCTGTCGACAATGTTAATGTTTTTAACTAACAAAATGTAACTTTTAACCTTTAACTCATGCGTGTATATTAGTAACATTTGAAAAATGTTATGTTCATAAAAGCTTTAAGGCTAACTTCGCCGAAATCATGAATAAAGTACTAATGGATATTAAATGGCGGTTCGGTATTTTTTTTTTGACTTATAGACGATGAATTTCCTGTTGTATTTTATATTGACAGGCTTTTGATTAGATTATAATAAAATTTACTTAAACACTTTATTCTTCCCTCGGGTATATTGTTGTGTGCATATTTCCGTTATGTCGACTTTAAGAGGAACAATGTGATAGAATGCAGCTTCGCAATGGTTTGGAAAAGATTAAATACACAATCAAAATGATACTACAACATACCTTATAATTTATAAAATGCAATGATAATCCTTTTGCGATGTGATCCGGTGGTCATACGGGAGCCGATGCATTCTTGAACTTCATGATGTTTTTCTTTTATACGGCGAAGCCACGAGCCGAGCAAGACAATCACATGATGGTAAGCGTATACCACATTGTGCTCAACGCTTTGAGACTTTAGATGTTAAGTTTTTGTTTGTTGAAGACCTTGTGTGTTTTAAACAAAGAACTTTGTTTTTCTTTGCAAGTCTTAACCTTATGATGATGTTAATTACTGTGTCTCTAAAACGTCCTGTTTATAATTTATAAAATATAAATTTATCTCGTAATGATATTGTTTCCACTCGTTATCAAATCGATTACTTTGACCTTTGAATACCGGGCCCACGGTCACACCGTGAGATAACTATATCTCCGAAACTGCATTACCATCTGGAAATTGAAGTGTCTCATTTATCTCGGCTTACGTAATTTAGATACCGCTGTAACACATCCATGACTAATTATACCACCTGTTTCACACCTCACCATCAGCTGAAGACTGATTGATGCAATTACAGAATCAAAAAGACGATAATACGAAGGTACTTTATTGGTCTGTAACGATTATCATTTCGTTTACAACACTCCGACGGGAGGTTTTAATGGAGGCCGTTTCAATTATTACCTATCTAAAATCAAAGTCAATTTGAATCCTCTGAATGGTCGAATCGTAAAACTTTATTAAGTTATTGTATTTTATTATTTAACTTTCGAGTAATTGCCGCTTTCTTAAATACCCGTGATTATTAAATGCATAATATCTACGAGAGAATCTTAAGAGTGCATGCTGGATAATGACAGATTTCTTTTGCTTCGTGAATCTCTGAGTTGTTAAGTGAAACAACTTTCCCTGGGTCTCAAACGCTTGCTCGTGCTATACCGCCCTTAGATCGCCGTGGATCCTGCGCCCCGTCATTAGCTTACTTTCACTAAGGAAATGTAATTTTCTAGAAAACGGTAGCGTGAAGACCAATAAGGTTTCTCTTTTTATCCGTCCGTGTTCGCCTCCGGCATTGTTACAGCACTGAGGGCCCTTAACTATAACTAGGCCCTGAGAAACGACCTACTTTGTCTATACCGCAAATCTTACTTAAGTGCGCTCACGCTTTTACCGCAAATTTAGTATTTAATCAATAATTGAATGTAGTGGTAACATTTTGTCTAGTAATTACGTTCTTAAACGTTTATAAGTGGCTAGAGCTCCTGGCATGTTATTCCTAAGTCTGAATTCATTCGTATATTTGCTGTTTTATTTGGAAAAAAAACTTAGTACTTTATTTTTATTTTTTACTGACAGAAAGATTACACATGACCTTAATTTCATGAGATCTTTAGTGGAAATGAATTCCAAGATAGTAAATCGTGCGTTACTATGAATAATGCCGTTGTAGAAAGTTGAAAAGCACGGTGTCCCAATGTTTAAACTTTATTATGTATATGTAATCTATTATGTTATTCAATAGCTAATATTAATGTTAACGTTAATTTAAATAATTTATAGCGTTTTAAAAGCTTCACATCTTTTATAAAAACGCAATATTTATTCTCATAACACCTGTATAATAAACCGATATTTCTGTCAACAAAGTGAAATATGCAATTTGACACATTCCTTATTCCCAAGGCGTCCTTCACATTTCTTTAAAGGAAAGGAACCCGACCCCTGGCATCTCAAACAATGAAGTAACCTATCTCTCACTTACAACACTTTCCGTATATACAGCACACGTTTTGTCACTGCTTTTTAACATTCTCTTATCTGCGATCCCTCGTGAAATACTGCTCGCGGACTAGTTCCCCTGCGTATAATTTCATCACTTATTGCGATGCCAAAGGTTATCAAAACACAAAACAGTTAGTCCCAAATTTGAAAACCTATATGAATGAAAGGCATGCAATTCGAATGCGAAGTTGACCACTTTACTTTAAAAATTAAGCTTAATATTTAACATTTAGTGTTTTATAAGACCGCAAAGTGTGGAACGAAGTATTAAACATAAAACTTAGTGAGACTGTGTTATAAACTTTCATAACAATTACTTCTCAAGTTAATTCTTTCTATTATTATTTTACTCACCTTCAACGCCGAAAACCAAATGGTATCTATATCATGAAATTTTTGACGTCTCTAATATTGACCTCTATAACAAATGTCAGCTTACATGAGATCACCGCGCAGGTCATTAAAGCTAAATAAGTATCGCTTTAATAACAAATAAATGTTATTCACAACTATAAACAGATATCCAGTTTCCAACATTTCCTTAATCAGTTAACATAATAACTTACAGCATTAACGTGTTGATATGTCTCTTTAAAGACAAAGAAAGCGCCTTGAAATGAGTAGTAAAATACAAAACAAGGATGTTGATTAAAGGTGAAAAGTGAAAAGCTTTTAGTATTTTCAGAAATTAAACGATATATATGTTACATAAATTATCAGTTACAAAATTATAAGTATGCAATATAGATTAAAGAGATCATATCATACATTGCCTGTTAAATGTGTAATCATTTTAAAGGTACGCGTTTTTTTAATTATCTTTGTTGTTTATGTTAAAATAACAAATTAAAGTTTTATTTTTAATGATTATTTTATTTGTTTTTAGTTATAATTGCTATTGATTTTGATAATAATTCGTAGAGGCATACAAAAGAAAGTCGAATGGCTGCTAGAAATAAATCCTTACCACCCGTTATAAACAATTTGAGATCACCGAAACGTTCATATTAATTGTTGACATCGTAGAAATCATAAAATTAACATATTGCCCGAAATTTACACAGAAGTCGGTTTCACAAAATAAACGTTTAAAAAAAACAAACACCTTTCATCGTTAATGCAGATATTAAAATAGATCGTGTTAGCCCTGTTGCAACTTTTAGCAATAATTACTTAACGCCTAACCATCTTTTTGAAAGAGTCGCATCACATAATCTTTTTATATTTAAACTAGCTGACCCGACAGACTTCGTTCTGTCAAAAAAATTGGAATGTGGCAGTTTTTTGTTCTTACCTATTTTATAGCCAGCGCAAAAAAATCTGGACTGAACCGTCACTCTGGTGATAGGGCGGTGTGTGGGGGTTCAGCTCTATATATGTTCATCTAATAACTAATATTTAAATATTAGTGGGTTCCAGAAGAGTGGCCAAAGTTATAATTATAGTACATAAATTATATTTACTATTATTATTTTATTAGGAACAAATAACTGTCACATTCCAAATCTTTTTGACAGAATGTAGTCTATCAAGTCCGCCAGATGGTAACGCGGATTGTGCTCGACTGATGTAATGTCGTGAAAACGAATGCATTTTATGTCGCGTGCCGAAACTAAAACAAAAGAAATAATACCGCGAAGCCGACCAAATTGAAAATCAGTAAGAATGATCTTTAGCTATTACATTTTGTGACTATTTATGTTATTATTTCATTCGTTTTAATTTCGGCTCGCGGCGATCTTCCGACGCGCATACGCACACCATTTTGATAGAATAATTGAATTTGAACTTTGTGCAGCTGTAATAAAGTGCAAATTGACTCTTTAGCGTTACGAACGCACCTACATTGCTTAGACAGCTGTGAAAGCTTGTTATTTAATATGAACTTTTGTTTTGTTTGTTTCTGGTTACTGGTTTCTGGTTTCTGGTTTCTGGTTTCTAGTTTCTAGTTTACTGGTTTACTACTGGTTTTACTGTTTAACTGGTTTACTGGTTTTACTGTTTTACTGTTTACTGGTTTACTGGTTTACTGGTTTACCTGGTTTACTGGTTCACTGGTTCACTGGTCACTGGTTCACTGGTCACTGGTTCACTGGTTCACTGGTTCACTGGTTCACTGTTCACTGGTTCACTGGTTTTACTGTTTAACTGGTTTACTGGTTTCCTGGTTTACTGGTTTACTACTGGTTTACTGGTTCACTGGTTCACTGGTTCACTGGTTCACTGGTTCATGGTTCACTGGTTCACTGGTTCACTGGTTCACTGGTTCACTGGTTCACTGTTCACTGGTTCACTGGTTTACTGGTTTACTGGTTTACTGGTTTACTGGTTACTGGTTTACTGGTTACTGGTTTACTTGGTTTACTGGTTTACTACTGGTTTACTGGTTTAACTGGTTTACTGGTTTACTGGTTTAACTGGTTTTACTGTTTACTGGTTTTACTGTTTACTGGTTTTACTGTTTACTGGTTTACTGGTTTAACTGGTTTACTGGTTTACGGTTTACTGGTTTACTGGTTTACTGGTTACTGTTTACTGGTGTACTGGTTTACTGGTTTACTGGTTTACCTGGTTTACTGGTTTTACTGTTTACTGGTTTACTTGTTTACTGGTTTACTGGTTGACTGGTTTACTGGTTTACTGTTTACTGGTTTACTGGTTTAACTGGTTTACTGGTTACTGGTTTACTGGTTACTGGTTACTGGTTTTACTGTTTACTGGTTACTGGTTACTGTTTACTGGTTTCCTGGTTTACTGGTGTAACTGGTGTACTGGTGTACTGGTGTACTGGTTTACTGGTACTGGTTTACTGGTGTACTGTGTACTGGTGTACTGGTGTAACTGGTGTACTGGTGTAACTGGTGTACTGTGTACTGGTGTACTGGTGTAACTGGTGTACTGGTGTACTGGTGTACTGTTGTACTGGTGTACTGTTTACTGGTTTACCTGGTTTACTGGTGTAGCTGGTGTACTGGTTTACTGGTGTACTGGTTTTACTGTTTAACTGGTTTACTGGTGTACTGGTGTACTGGTGTACTGGTGTCTGGTTTACTGGTGTAACTGGTGTACTGGTGTACTGGTGTCTGGTGTACTGTTGTACTGGTGTACTGGTGTCTGGTGTACTGGTTTCTGGTTTACTGGTGTACTGGTGTACGGTGTACTGGTTACTGGTTTACTACTGGTTTACTGGTTACTGGTTTCTGGTTACTGGTTACGGTTTACTGGTTTACTGGTTTACCTGGTTTACTGGTTTACTGGTTACTGGTTTACTGGTTTACTGGTTTACTGGTTACTGGTTAATGGTTTACTGTTTAACTGGTTTACTGGTTACTGGTTTTACTGTTTACTGGTTTACTGGTTTACTGGTTTACTGGTTCACTGGTTCACTGGTTCACTGGTTTACTGGTTTACTGGTTACTGGTTTACCTGGTTTACTGGTTTACTGGTTTACTGGTTTACCTGGTTTACTGGTTTACTGGTTTCCTGGTTTACTGGTTTACTACTGGTTTACTGGTTTACTGGTTTAACTGTTTACTGGTTTCTGGTTTACTGGTACTGGTTTCTGGTTTCAGATTTCAATTTTTCATTTTCCATTTTCCATTTTCCATTTTCCATTTTCCATTTTCCATTTTCCATTTTCCATTTTCCATTTTCCATTTTCCATTTTCCATTTTCCATTTTCCATTTTCCATTTTCCATTTTCCATTTTCCATTTTCCATTTTCCATTTTCCATTTTCCATTTTCCATTTTCATTTTCCATTTTCATTTTCCATTTTCCATTTTCCATTTTCATTTTCCATTTTCCATTTTCCATTTTCCATTTTCAATATTCAATATTCAATATTCAATATTCCAATATTCCAATATTCCAATATTCCAATATTCCAATATTCCAATATTCCAATATTCCAATATTCCAATATTCCAATATTCCAATATTCCAATATTCCAATATTCCAATATTCCAATATTCCAATATTCCAATATTCCAATATTCCAATATTCCAATATTCCAATATTCCAATATTCCAATATTCCAATATTCCAATATTCCAATATTCCAATATTCCAATATTCCAATATTCCAATATTCCAATATTCCAATATTCCAATATTCCAATATTCCAATATTCCAATATTCCAATATTCCAATATTCCAATATTCCAGTATTCCAATGTTTCAATGTTCCAATATTCCAATATTCCAATATTCCAATAATCCATTTTCCTTTTCCATTTTCCATTTTCCATTTTCCATTTTCCATTTTCCATTTTCCATTTTCCATTTTCCATTTTCCATTTTCCATTTTCCATTTTCCATTTTCCATTTTCCATTTTCAATATTCAATATTCAATATTCAATATTCCAATATTCCAATATTCCAATATTCCAATATTCCAATATTCCAATATTCCAATATTCCAATATTCCAATATTCCAATATTCCAATATTCCAATATTCCAATATTCCAATATTCCAATATTCCAATATTCCAATATTCCAATATTCCAATAATCCATTTTCCTTTTCCATTTTCCATTTTCCATTACCCATTTTCCATTTTCCATTTTCCATTTTCCATTTTCCATTTTCCATTTTCCATTTTCCATTTTCCATTTTCCATTTTCCATTTTCCATTTTCCATTTTCCATTTTCCATTTTCCATTTTCCATTTTCCATTTTCCATTTTCCATTTTCCATTTTCCATTTTCCATTTTCCATTTTCCATTTTCCATTTTCCATTTTCCATTTTCCATTTTCCATTTTCCATTTTCCATTTTCCATTTTCCATTTTCCATTTTCCATTTTCCATTTTCCATTTTCCATTTTCCATTTTCCATTTTCCATTTTCCATTTTCCATTTTCCATTTTCCATTTTCCATTTTCCATTTTCCATTTTCCATTTTCCATTTTCCATTTTCCATTTTCAATATTCAATATTCAATATTCAATATTCAATATTCAATATTCAATATTCAATATTCAATATTCAATATTCAATATTCAATATTCAATATTCAATATTCAATATTCAATATTCAATATTCAATATTCAATATTCAATATCCAATATCCAATATTCCAATATTCCAATATTTCAATATTCCAATATTCCAATATTCCAATATTCCAACATTCCAACATTCCAACATTCCAACATTCCAACATTCCAATATTCCAATATTCCAATATTCCAATATTCCAATATTCCAATATTCCAATATTCCAATATTCCAATATTCCAATATTCCAATATTCCAATATTCCAATATTCCAATATTCCAATATTCCAATATTCCAATATTCCAATATTCCAATATTCCAATATTCCAATATTCCAATATTCCAATATTCCAATATTCCAATATTCCAATATTCCAATATTCCAATATTCCAATATTCCAATATTCCAATATTCCAATATTCCAATATTCCAATATTCCAATATTCCAATATTCCAATATTCCAATATTCCAATATTCCAATATTCCAATATTCCAATATTCCAATATTCCAATATTCCAATATTCCAATATTCCAATATTCCAATATTCCAATATTCCAATATTCCAATATTCCAATATTCCAATATTCCAATATTCCAATATTCCAATATTCCAATATTCCAATATTCCAATATTCCAATATTCCAATATTCCAATATTCCAATATTCCAATATTCCAATATTCCAATATTCCAATATTCCAATATTCCAATATTCCAATATTCCAATATTCCAATATTCCAATATTCCAATATTCCAATATTCCAATATTCCAATATTCCAATATTCCAATATTCCAATATTCCAATATTCCAATATTCCAATATTCCAATATTCCAATATTCCAATATTCCAATATTCCAATATTCCAATATTCCAATATTCCAATATTCCAATATTCCAATATTCCAATATTCCAATATTCCAATATTCCAATATTCCAATATTCCAATATTCCAATATTCCAATATTCCAATATTCCAATATTCCAATATTCCAATATTCCAATATTCCAATATTCCAATATTCCAATATTCCAATATTCCAATATTCCAATATTCCAATATTCCAATATTCCAATATTCCAATATTCCAATATTCCAATATTCCAATATTCCAATATTCCAATATTCCAATATTCCAATATTCCAATATTCCAATATTCCAATATTCCAATATTCCAATATTCCAATATTCCAATATTCCAATATTCCAATATTCCAATATTCCAATATTCCAATATTCCAATATTCCAATATTCCAATATTCCAATATTCCAATATTCCAATATTCCTTGTGATATATATTATAGTGTAGAGGGAAGTGACAAAAGGCATAATGTTTGAGAGATATAGAATTCGTTGTCATCCCCACTCCGTGCTGTGTACTGGTGAGAGGTGACACCGGTACACACGTGGAGGGGATCACTTACCAAGGTATAATATTTTTTTTTTTTGGAGTTTACAGCCACGCGGTTTGATACGTGGCCATGTACAATTGATGATATCGAGCGAGATAAAAATATTAAAATGTCTATTAAAAAGCAGGGGTTGGTGATAGAAAAAATTTAGGGTTGTATGTAGTTTTTGATGCCACACAATAATAAAATAAAATAGAAAAAAAAATCCCAAAAAATAAAAAAAAATTTTTTGGTGTGGGCAACCCTGATCACTTAGAGGTTTGAAAAATAGATAGTAACCGATTCTCAGACCTACTGAATATGCACAAAAAATTTCATAAGAATCGGTAAAGCCGTTTCGGAGGAGTATGGGAACGAACATTGTGACAAGAGAATTTTATATATTAGATATCGGTCTACTTTTGAACTATAAATTTTCATCGATATTATTTTTTCGCTAGTATTACGCAACTTGTGTAGTCGCGGAACACTCTGTGAATAATTTCACCGCGAGCTTTATAAACAAGACGCAATTTGTACATCTAAACAACCGCGAACATAAAATATGGCTATTAAACTAAACAATACGGACATAAAGGGCCTTTGTCTGCCCATACATTGTATTGCTTCCAAGGGTCGCTTCAAAAACGCCCATAGATTTTCCGAATAGTAACGAACTGGTATAAACTGAGTGCCGAAGACCGCCACGCCGTCACCCAGCGGGGAGTCCCCGAACAAAACCGAGTGAAATCAATAACGTAATGAGAAAATTGCGCAACGGCACAACACCATTCAGCGATTGACGTCCGTTGATTTCGGACGCATTAAAACAATGATGAAATTGCAAATGGTCGTGTTAACCTATGCAGGTTGTGATGGTGAGAACTATTAACTTCGTAGTCGAGCTTCACGACGGCGTTAATATAATGAGCCAGCTTATTTTGACTTATGGTCACCCATCAGTCAAAACGTTGTCTGAGATATTACTTTAGACGTTTAGCTAACTCATTGCACCGGATGGCTTAATGATCTATCGTAGATTTAATCCAATAAATGATGAACACGCAACACGGGCTTTTACTGGGGTAATGATTAAATGATTTTAAGGTTATCTTTCTACTAACTTCAGTTGAGATCCTTATTTGATACTTCTAAATGAAATGAATATACCAAAATTAAAATAAATCTGTTGACATAGTTACGTAAAATTTTGTCATGGTCAAAGAGATGTTTGATTACTAATGACATTTAATTATAAATCGACTTAGAAAGAATCTATAGATTAAAAACAATGCTGGAATGGGCACAAGGTTGAAATTGTAATAAAGAGAACATATTGCAACGCGATGTCTCATCGATGTCTTATCGCAAATTGTACCCATGTGTTAACATGTATTAAATGCGTACAAGCTTTGCTCATGTCTCTCCACGTAAGATCTTTAAATGTAAATTGATTCAATTTAAGCGTTTGATAATAAGCCAAGCCAACAAACAATTTCATAGGTATAACCAATCCACGAAATTGTTTTACAATTTATAATGAACGTATAAAAACCCGCATAAGGCGTTTGAACGGTATTGATTTGATCGTTACCTAAATACTTTACTTAAAAAAAACGCAAAATGTCTTTATAAAAATAATATACCCAAGACACTTACACAGAGTTACTTACACAAACGGACAGATAAATTTTGTTTTGTTTTTGTTTGTATTGTATTGCACAGAGATAGTAAGTACAAATCATATGTACTCTCTATCACCTTGAGGCCTCATGGACCGATTGCAACGTTCAGCTTGTCGTCATGTACATAAACAATGTTTTGTTTCTAAAGCAAAACATTCATTTTTAAATGTTAAGGTCTGATCTTATCTACGAGTTTCGACACGCCGATAGACAGCGTCTTTTCAAAGCGAGAATCATATTCTTTTTGTTTCATTAAACAGATACGTTTAATTCGTGATTAACCAATATTTATCATTGCAACACAGAGCCTATGACTTTGAATATCAATTATTCTTTAAACACGCTTCATCCATTGGCGCCATTCAGTATTTACACCAAGAATCGATGACAAATATTTTTCTTAAAAAAATATACTGTTTATTATAAATTCTTATCTTAAATCATATACTTACAGAGAATACAAGAATAGAATCGAACAAACAAAAAATAACAATGAATGTTTACGTTATAACAGACAATGAAATCCTATCCGTAAACGATACATACTCGTCAAATATAATATTTAAAAGAATAAGAAAAGAAACAATGGTAGATATCGAATGACCGCTACGGGATCGTTATCAATTGATCGTATCCCGGATTTATGGTCTATCCCGGGGCTACCGTTACCGGAACCATGAACTCCCTGCTCCACGAGTCAAGTATATCGGAACACCTGTTCAAGATCGCTGAACTAAAAAGAAATGTTAAAGGTGCAATTATTTATCCAATTGATGGTGTAAACGACGACCATGTTGATATTAATATTAAAAAACGTTTTTTTATTTGTGATTGTCTCATTAGTGTAAAAAACTTTCACATCGGGCAATTCATTGAAGCTAAATCTGCTAACCCACATAACATTATGATATTAACACATTTTTTTAAAGTTTACACGAACATTACATATTTAATGAAAGTAAATTTTACGGATTTTATCGCGTTTGTCTTTTAGTATTCATTACCTTCCGTTCGTTATTATCTATAATTTAGGTCAGCAAACAAAACCAATTTAATGAAATCTGTCCGTTTATTAATTTTTTTTTTCAATTTATGAAACTACTGCAGTGAAAAACTTCTTGTATTGTGTTAAATTGTGTTTATATTAAAATTTGTAAAACCGGTATAACTTAATGTTCATTTGCGATGTAAATTTGGCCCTCCATGTTCTGAATAAAAGGTTTTTTAGCAATGCAGAATACACTAAAAACTTGGAGCTCACATGTAAGTTACTGCAATTTTTTGATTCATTTTGCAATTTGATCGAATATGTTTTTGTACGTGTTTTAAGATTGTATTATTCATTGAACTTCTTGGCAAAATTTGTAGATTCTAAAAAAAAACCTTCTTGTTTTAAACTAAACGTAAAAAATAGATTTTAGTTCTAATTTTAAGGATCATACTATAGGCCGAAGTGCATATTTAAATGGAATCTTAATTATCCATACGTTTGGGTTGGCTCTGCATATACGAGTGTACGGCGACATCATAAATCTAGCTCTAATTACCCACAGACTAACTGTGATATCTTTATTGCATCTACATTGAGCTTAATAGCCCAACATCGTTCATAGTGAGACGTTAGAATATTAATTATCAAGCGAAACATTCACCTTTTACGCTAGGTAACTCCGCCAGCTTCCAGTCTGCACATTTGTAATTATTCTTCTAAAAATAGACCGCTTTTCCCTTGTTAATGTTGCAGTACATGATCGAGAGTTTCACTATAGAAAAGTGGATTTCCTTGAGATATTTCTTCATGAATGACATTTTCTAGGCAGAACTATGTCAATTTATCCATTTGAGTGGCATGGAGCTTAGCTTCGTCCAAATATAAATTTATCAACAAGCCCTCGTTGTCGGGCATGCCTCATTCTGTGCTCGAAAGTACCACAACGGCTCTATATTTTTTTTTTTACTGTTGTTCTAGAACAAAAAATAGTAAGTAATACGAGAACTAAAAGAAATAATGAGCTATTGTAAACACAGAAGGTAGACTTTGCAAGTCTGATATAAAACGGGCATTTACTTCTTAGTCTAAACAGGCTCTAAGATATTATATATAATAGAACTTGGCGCCAGCCATAAATGGGTACTTGATAAAATCACTGTGTAAGGCGTCAACACAGCCATTCCAGATAAAATTACGTTGAATAATCTATTTTTGATTAAAGGAAGCTGTCGGAATGTTCAATTACTTTACTGATGGTATATATTTTTTATGTGTGTACGTTGAGTTTTTTTCTATTCATTAAATTATCTCTAGCTATTAATTCCTTCGAAGTGCTCGTACAGGACATTATCTGTAACCTCTTCCTGTTTACACACAACGTAGATTTATCTAGTCTCTTCTTAACCTTGACTATTCTTCTTAACAATTGTGTTTTGGGAAGTTATTGCATTTTTTTTTCACAAAAAATATTTTTTATAACTCATCGAAACTTTATATAGTTATTATAAAATATCAATAAAAAGAACTATAACGATTATTCGTCCAGTTCATTTTAATGAATTTGACTACTTAGTGTCAACTCACTTAACTTATATTAACCAAACAATTTTTCAAGAACAGTTTTTAAATTGCACTGAAACGAAACGAACCACAGTTATTTATTTAATTACATTGCGATATATTTTTGCCTTTGATAAATCCAATAACACAATTCCGTTAAACGATTTACACGAAAATAACAAAGGCATTAACGTCAACTGACATCAGTTACATTTGAGAGTACCTCAGTATACAATGCGATATTTTAAAGCCAAGAACACGGGGGAAGTAGCGCTTTAGCTTGGATTACTTTCATTCCCAAGGTGATATATACAATGTTATCCAGGCAAATGAGTAATCAACCCTTTGTTTGTCCGGCTGTCTGCCGCCGCACTCACTCCATCAACAGAGCGCAAGGACGAGCGGTGACTATAAAAATAAGCTAACAATGGAGAAATACGATTCTTAAAAATACCGCGTTGAAAAATATTTACCATTTTTTATACAGTCAACATATCGCTTTGTTGTGGACCTCATAAAATATTTAAAGCTTTTACGAACTTAAACAAAGAAACTTTATATTGTACAATATCTCCTATACTTTACCGCTACTAGCCTTATTGAATCGTTATAAATACACATCATTTGAATACAATCATCTCTAATATCGTGACACTGTTGATCATCCTTGGCCACCATCATCTAGTTCATACCAATTATACTAAATAAATTCTAATCTAGAACATACATAAATATTAGACCATTGCGAACAGATTTAAAAAGTGCTTTGTGAATACTTACTACATTCGCAACGTACAACGTATTAAACAAAGTATTTGTGTGTGCACATGATTTATAGTTTCCTCTGGCTAATGAACTATTCAAGCGCATAATGAACTAATAGCTGCGCACATAAACTACATGTTTAAAGCGGTTTAATTTTTTTAACATGTAACATTTACAGTCGTTACTATTCTTGGTCGCATATAAAGCCTTTATTTCTTATAAATCAACAGAGAACTTTTTACGTATATTTTATATTAGTCACTATGGTATACCTAAAAAACTAACATATGCTTAAGTCTTTTAGATGCTTTGAAAGCTCTTTTAATATCATCAGGTATCTGGCTAGATGTTTTAAAAAAGCTTAGCCCTCACAGTGTAGGAAAACCCAAATAAAGTGTATTATATTGTAAGCATTTTGTACTAACAATTATCCGCATTGTTATGGGTCGGCGAATTACTTATCATAAAATAAATAAATTTTCTCAATTATCAGCAACTGTGTTGATACGTAGAAGATAGTAACCACTCACTATCGTGTAAGCTACTTGCAAAATTGTTTGTCTTTAAAAAAAGATTTAGGGTGTGAAACATGTATATAAATCCACATTACCTTAGCATGTGATTATAACTAGTGAATATAAATCGTAATATTAAATTCAGACATAATTTTAAACTATAATACAAAAGTCAAATTCAACCAACGTGTCAGCTCTAACCAATTTTAGTTAAATTTCTTTTTTTCAGTTAAAATATGAAAATACTTTATAAAAATATACACATCGAATTTCAAATATATTGCATTAATATTGTAATGAACAGCTGACAATTAGAGTATATTACTGGTGACTCTACATACGGTAACATGTGATTGTCGGTTCGTAAGTCAAAAACTTATTACAACGTTCATGTCGAGCTACCGAAATGCGCACAGTAGTCGCTCCAGTGGTCAGCAAAGAAACGCAACACGACATGATTTACGTAAGTCATACCTTACAATTACAAATTAGCCATTTAGTGTTATCTGCGCTTCGATTTAACTGATGGACATACAATATATTATTAATTAAAGACTTATGATTACATATTACATCTAGAAATGGCTTTAAAAAAAACTTGTCAAATATTTCATATTAATTAATGTTTCACTACTACATTTGATTACACAATATTTATCTAAGTTTTGTTTGTTATATTTATTAACCTTTAGAATATATCATGTATACATACAAAGTTAACGAAAATTTGGTCAAAAAAACCTCAATTACTAACAACAAAAAGTATTTGTAATCATTAATATAATATCACTGTTAAAGTTACATGTTTGTTTTAAGATTTTAACAAGACGCATCTAGATAACTTAACTCGACGATAACTTTCTCCGATGAGACTGGAGTCCCCTACGGTGACTTCTCATTCGTCAAAAATTAGACAGGTGACTAACTGATTATCTATATTAGACTCCATTAGAGTTTAACTCGATACCATTTGCCCCACCGGTTCCGTTACACAATTGGATTGTATCACATTTATTTGCTTCTTATGAAACTTAAGGATCCAAATGAATTCGTCACTGTCAATTTCGTAGTCAGTGGAACTGGTTAATTGATCATCATGCGGCAAGATGTTCACAAAGGTAGGGTAAGTGACACGTTGTGTACATAACATAAACTGGGAGTCCGCGGCCAAAACTTACAAGAAAGAACTAGATAGGCCATTAATCCATCACACTGGCTCAGTATGTGTTCTCGAAATCTGTTGTGTATGAAACAAATTTCCTCGCTATATTTTCCTTCACCGGAATCTCGAGCTGAGTTGGGTCGACTTATTACTCTACGACTCGCACAGAGTGTTGTTAAAAACTGTACTCTCACCGCTTCAAAACATACAATACTTAAGAGAGATAAACATTTATTGCCTCAAATAAGCTGCGGTCAGAATTTCTAGCCGTTTACGCTTACCGTATACTTAAAAAACTGAATAGGTGTTAATTGAAATCTTTTCATCGTGCTCATGAACTAAGCTCATCGAAAGCGGATGTGTAAATATTAAAAAGCGGTAAATTTAATTTCACTATTTGTTCAATGTCGTAACATATTAGCGGAGTGAGCATTAGATAACGATTGGGAGCGTTGTCATATTTGTTCCCAGTCAAGCTCGAGTGCGACCACGCGGCACAAGGCGAACGATTAGACGACACAAGTAATCGTTTAATCTTACTTGAGAGATGAAAGTGACTGATAATGGAGTTATCTGTCGCATCGATAGATTCTTAGCACGAACTTCATGACGCAGACATGGGGTCTCCGCACGCCAAACTAAACAAGGTTACTGCAGGTCAAAACAGGACATGAACCCTCATTTTTTTATTTCGTATTGTAGATATTTGTACGTTTGATAGACGGCTCATAGTTTACTAGCTAATTAACATGTGTATTAAAACTTCTATGTGTTATTTTATGTTTTGCTTCAACTAAGGCTTATTTCTCTTATATTATAAAGGCATTATTAATTTTATAATATTGTACAATAATTTACTTATTTAACTAGTGCTTGTTAAATATATAGTATACATCATCATCATAATGAGCTGCCTTCTTCAAACCAAAGTTTGGCGGTTAGATTGAGAAAGTTTTATGGTTAACAAAATTAGCTCAATTTACATATTACAATAGAGTTCTATGGTTAGTAAGTCTCGACGAAATCGATTCAATACTTATTGAGATTAGCTGAAATAAACAAACAGACATCTGTGATAGTCACAATTTTTTTTAAGGTTTTTGTTTTGAAAGAATTATGTATTGTCCTTTATCGGATTGCTTAAAAACCAATTTTTTTATCCTAATATGTCTTAGGGTCGATGACCCAGCCGAGATTAGAAATAAATAAAAAAAGTTATTAAAAAACCATGCAGCGTCGTGATGAACCCCATATGATTACGTCCACTTGCTTTCACTGAGCAATCAATGAATCACTAATTTGTATATCACATTCAATAATTGACGCTAAATTTTCGGATGACAATACAGGTCATGTGTTCTTAACCTTTATTCATTGAATAAATTGCACTTTATGAAAGTTAGTAACTGTTCGCCGTATTATTAATCAATAGAATTTTTTTATATGCAATAACCAGTTTTTTTCTTTAACAATTTTAATTAATGAAACAAGAAATATCTAACTTTATAAAGAACGCTCTATGAATACTCTTAGTGAAGAGTGAGAACAAAAGCTGATACTATTCAGGTAGAAGGTCAAACTGATTTGGAATTGTTACTAACAAAGCTTGATTATAATATAATTTATTATAACGTTATTATATTGTCAAAGTGCCAAAATTATTAATTCTAAAACACTTTTTCTATCACTAATTTTTTAATATCAAGTGCTGTTGCGCTTTTTAAATCTACAAGGTATCTATATTTTATAAAAATGTATAACTTTAAATATCACAACATAATATGTAAAGTACGCGAGTTGTAACGTTTAAGATAATTTATGGGGCATGTTAAATAGCTATAAGTTACTGAATAGCCTTTCTTCCACAACATCGCATGCGCCGACCAGCGGAATGTTGGCGCCGCTAACGCCTTCTGGAAACTCGATTTATTGGTTACATCTCGGGATCAGGTGAGATGCCTGGAGTTATAAATGTCAACGTAATGCTCGTAACTAGAGGTAGCATAACACGAAAATCAACTTATCACCGGTAACAATTTTGTTTGTTACAAATTTCAGTTCATTCGCACGTAAAAAAGAAATTGACAGGTTTCTTCTTACATGTCCTTCCTAGAAATCCATGAAGCATCAAATGAAGTAAAATTTGATTGATTGTCATTGCTATGTTCTGACTGTCAAGATGAGAATCAGATTATTCTAGGCGAGCACGCTTCATCTGCGACCTCATTGCCACTTGATATCATATAAAACTAAAGTCAATTGTTAAATCATTTGTAAAAAAAAGGTACTTATTTACTCGCACAAGAAAAGCGCGAAGCAATACGTTAAACTAGAAAAAAAAACATCTTACAGTACATGCTTATTCTATTCAAATAAATCGGTATATACCTCGATATATCGAGAGGAAGAAGATAGGCAGAACATATTGGTCGGGTGGACTACAATAATAAATAACCCACTTTAGATTGGATTCCTTGACACGCGCAGGAAATGAAGACCACCCAAAAGGTGAAAAGATTTTTCTGACGAGCTGATGGAGGATAAATGCAGAAAGCAAAAGACTATCAAACGTAGAGAAACAGAGATAATGATAGATTCTAAGCTCACAATATTGTACTTACTATATTGTCTTTAATAGCCCAATGTAAATCAAATAACTACTTTTTGTCGGTGTCCGATTTAATATAAATCGCGGAACAAGCGAAGGAGGTTTTATTGGTTTACGTAAGCGCGTCTCGCCAATTACTTATCGCGCCCGCACGCGCCCATTCATTTCTAAGCCGCCTACCAAATAACTTAACAGCGGAGCTTATTCACTATTGACGTGCTCTTGAACTTGTTGCCGCTTTTAGCATGTTATCGGTAGTTCAACATCGTTTCCGCTTCGGCAATTTCGGATTCGTAAGTTTCTCCGAGTTACTCTTTTAATTCTCACCTAATGCCAGCTTTCACGAGTAAATCTCAAAGATCACACTTACCGATGGTGATGTTTGTAGACAGGTAGACAACGGACGCGCAACGAAATTCAGAATATTTCTTTTTTATATACGTTAAAACCAGCAGAACATTGACCTCATATAACAATGAAGTCCAAGTTAGGATGTTTACACAGCACATGATTGGCCACAAGCCTCGTTAATTTTACTACCTACACCGTCTTACAAACCGGAACACACTTGGCGGCAGAAGTAATTACTGCGGTGTTACTTACCTTAACAATCCTACGCCGAGAGAACTAGCACCAGAAATTTTCAAGACTGAAGATTTCGTCTCTATATAACGTCTTATCTATAATAATAATATTAACCACTTCAACATGTGAAGTTTATTTCAGTGTCGATTTAACTTGTCGCTCATAACCTAGGCGTTAGGCGATATAAATTCCGCTTTATTGTGTACGAATCTATCAAAACAAGAGAGTTAAATTTACGATGCAATTCACTGAGTTATAATGTTCTTCTAACGGTTAACGTAATGAAATTATTTTATTGCTTCCCCACAATATACTCTTTTGATAACCCGCTGATATATTCCCCGCTATTAAATGTACGTGGAAAATCAATGAGAGCTTTTGTTTGACGTTTAAGTAATAATCGTAAAACAAATAAGCTTTAACGAGGCCCCTGCATTGAACCTTTTCACACTTGGAAAATGTCTGTTTTAATTTATTTTATTTGCTTTTGTAGTGGACAATAATTATAGCTCTAAACCAAGCGTGTGTAGAATCAGTATAATACACAATAGGATAAACTTGGTAAAGTGATTATTAAATTCAACTACTTGACATGAGATATAATTTTATGCTCTAATCCTTTGAGATATATAAACTGATACTATTATAGTATATTTTACACGTTAAAGAGTATTATTAAAAAGTTTTAAGATAATTGTGAAATTCTCTGTCATAAAATATTAAAAACGTTTGTTTCCAAATAATTATATTAAATTTTTTCTGAAAAAAAAACTGCATTAAATAGAAACTGGATACTTTAAACACAAATTAAAAAAACCGTCACAAACGGTACACATACACCCTGGGAAGTAAGGGACTTACTTCGCGGAGCATATATACGCTTTCATAGCATCAAAATCGGATCACTCTTTAAAAAGTTATGAGCGGTCATAAATAATAAGAACAACTAAAAAGATACGCTACGAACTGAGGACTTCCAAAAGCGAAAACAAAAAGCCAACCCATTCATATTGCTTCCGTATATGAAAATGGTTTTTGTCGATACGCTCATAAACGAAGTTGATCGTTCTCTTCGCGTATACATGCTACCACGTTTAACAACTGCGTCGTCGTTTATCTTTTCGTTTGTTTTTCAAACAGAACTATTACAGCAATTCTTGTTACTAAGCCTATGGAATGTTAGAATATATAGTAAAATGATAATATCTCTTTTAACTAACGACGTAAAGTAGGTTCGTAATTCACGCAAATAAAATTTAATAGTGGCAGGGTTGTTTTGAATTTACCGTCACTAGCTACCAACTTCATATTGTCAATCAGCAACGTAACGGGTTTATCGTTTTCCAGACAGAGTATTCTATGCGAGCACATTTCACCATCTTCAGTTACAAAGTCACTAAACATAATGCAAAATTAAGGTCAAGTGATAGTTCAATGTGAATAAAAAATAACAGCCTCTATAAATATCTACGATGAATGTTCGGGATGAGTACAAGTAAAACTAACAGAGCTTAAAATTTTCAAATAAAACTGCAAATCCAGTATAATACACAAATGTATTTTAATAAGCAGACATCATTTTGCATTTATTTTCATATTTCTGATGACAGTACATTATTCACATCAATAACTTTATTATGAAACTTAAATTATAACTTAATAATTACAAGGCACTTAAATCTTAATTTAATATTTACAAGTATTGCTTTTCATCTGCAGCTCTCAATATACAACTAATGCGAGGTGTTATCTAAAATGTAAAATAAACATTTTATAATATTCTTGATAATTGTTTAAAATCTTGTGCGGTAAAACACGTCCAGTCATGATGTCTTGTTGATGACGAAGGAAATGAACCAAGAAACCGGTCAACGAAACCAAACTATACCGGATATAACTCTCCACTTGATTACTTTTTCTGCCGATCAAATCTTCTGGATCAAAAATTTCTTTTCGTCCCATCGTGATTGAAAAAAACTAACACGTTTTATACACTATTGTAAACACTTATATTTAAAAAATATGTATTACATAATATTTGCGGCTGTAATACAAACCTTAATATGTATTATTTATTGTCATTAAATTTGTAAGAGATCACGTGTATTTAAAATCCTAGTTCATATTGTTAAAATAAAATAAAAATTACTTTAGAATAAACCAATCCAAAGAACAATACATTACCAGTTTTTCAAATTACCGAATATAATGTCTATATATAGATAAAGTTAAGACAGATGCTAAAAAATGTTTAAACATTTTAAACGATGTCGTGAGTCCTGATATACTACAAAAATTCTAGGTACCTTAAGGTCTGAATTTCAATGAAACTTTGATGGAGCAAATCATCAAAGTTTCTTTCAAAAACCGTTTGCATTTAACCATAATAATGTATTATTATGCGAGAAGAAAACAAATTGGAAAAAAATTACTTTAAATTTCATTTCATCCAATTACTGTTTTTCTCTTACATCGTTATATGGGTAAAGCAGTCAATTATCTCGTAATAAACTTAATTAATAATAAATTACTTGTTTTAAATACTAAGCGACGGTCGTTTCTTTCGCACGCTTTTGCTGTTTTTCCCGAATATCGTGCCGATGACCTGTTGGTAACAAAAACATTGTACATATTATTGAGTGAAATACGGCTTCAGAGCGTGAAGGAATCCTGCTCGAGAAAGTCTTGTGTTGGCTACTCGTGACTGCAGACTAATTGAATGTACCCTTAATGCGTTTCACATCATCCATATTTTACTCCAACACCTCACATTTTAAAGGTGCTTATTAATGTTCATTGTTCTCAATGTTATTTATCAAAATGAAAGTACAAAAAGTCAGCTAATATGTGATGCTGTTTCGATACTTATACCTACATACAAACAAATTATAGTAAATATTACGTACTTTGGATACGGAGTAAGCGGCGAGCTTACGCCGAGGAGCGGGCAACAGAAGCGCAAGCGCGCGCGCCTCCCGCAACAGCGCGTGGAAAGCGAGCGAAGCGCCCGCGCACGACTCCGCCGCCGACACCTCGTAGAACTGACAACCGAATCGCAGCGACAGCTCTTGACCCTCTTCTGCGTGGACCTCCCTATATACCATAAAAAGATTAACAATATTCCAATGCCGCTTACCAAATGAACAGCCATAGCGCCTCATTGCTCGATTAATTAAAACCTAACAATGAAGTACTTAGAATTTTTAAAAAGATCATGCACTAATCAGTTTGAAGCACAAAATGTATCGTCACATTAATATATTGTAACTACTTCTACTCGTAAGTTACAGAAAACTACTACCGGTCACTAACTAGACGATATTTGACAAAAGCCGATCTCGCCATAAACTCAAAATGTATAAGAATGTAAAATTATTTACCTTGCGTGTTCGAGGTCTCGTTTGTTCCCTAAGAGGGTAATAGCTGCGCAGCCCGGTAGCCGGCTCCTCACGAGCAGCGAGAGGATCTCCGCGGCTGCTATGAAGGAGCGCCTCTCGCAGACAGAGTAAACAACCGCGAATGCGTCACCCCATCGCACATGCTCGCCTATACATCCACGGATCTAATAGACAAAATAATAAGCTATATTCAACATTTTATAATCATAGTCAACACTTCTTTGACAGTTGTTATTGTTAACAAAGATCTATGTACATTGACGCTCACAGATGAATACGAAATTTACAATAGTTCAAGTTGATATGCAAGAGGACAGCAGTAAGTTTAAACATGTGTCGTTACAAATACAATTTGAATAAAATATTCGTTGTTTATAATGTTGCAATATGTCATTGTCAAATACTGACTGTCAACGGGGAATTTATGGCTGAATTTCGGCCATCGATAGATTATCTAGCAATAAATATCAAAATTCAATTCCATTCCAAATTATTGTATATCAATCGAATGTTTAGAGTTATTCTAACTTAAACGCTCCAAATTGCTTTATTTTTTATATAACATTATAAACTCCGGTTCACTATTTTATAATCAAATAATATGTCAGATAAACTAAATAGCTTATTTGACTCTAGGCCAAGGGACTAACCGCTTGCCTAATTAAGGGATTAACCCGGTTGGATTCCGAATTAACATGTTGTGGAATTTGGACAGCAGTGGGTTTTTTTCTAACCTGCTTCATTAGCTACCGCCCTCATATATATACCAGAATATAAACATTACTGTATTCCGACTGACAGTATATGGGTGTAATCTGCACTAGCCTGCTTCTGTTCTTCTGCTTCGTTGTCACTTAACAATATGTAAAACGGAGTTCAAGTTTCCATTGTTGATAAATAAACGTAACAGACTTAACAAATATCCTAAAACGTCCGTTTGGTTAATGTTATAATACAAAGTTGAATAAACGATATCATAAATCAATTGTCTGCACAGAACTAAACACCGAAGGGTTTAATAAAATAAGCTGTCTTCTAGAAGAAAACAAAGCGAGCAGCAATAACAATGACTAAGTATTTCATTTCTGAAGCAATTTTGATATTACGCAACGCCCAACCGTTCGTGGAGATTAATGCGCATTTCATTGTAAACTCCCGATGTGCTTTGATGATACCATCTCCATAGTACTCAGTTCGAATTTCTTTTATAATTAAATTGTTAAGCGTCCACTATCAACTGCCAAGCGGGCGATCGGGGATTGGTATCTGTATTGTTTCAACTTTAACTAACATTTGTACTGTCATTTCATAACTTGTTACGAGAAGAAAATTCGTAGAAAATGTGCTCAGGAACAGGAAAAATAATGTTTCGAATGTGTTATCCATGTTATTGTAATAAGTAAATATAAACAAAGCAATAAATAACTTGTGAATAAAAACCGTAATAATAAAAAGAGACTACAAAATAATGAGCCTATACACAAAATCGGTTCAGTTATTTAAGAGCTACAGACAACACATTTATTCAAAGATATACAACACAAACAGCTCCAGTAAAGGTGACCAGACAAAAAAGAGAATCTACTACCTTACAGATATATGAGAGATTTCCTATCGTTTTGAATATGTGGTATAAAGTAAATATATCTTACCGCGCAATTTGATGTATCAAGTATTTCTACTTCCGACACCGCACCATCAAAGGCTACTCTATGCTGATAGTAGAAATCTGAAACAATGTAATACTTAGTAATTAAAAAGGTTCAACGTAAACGTTTGAAGTAATACAGATAACATCACCAAAATTTAAACGTCTTTCGCGTGTCCTTAATGTTCTTTTACGTATTACTTTCGAATCCTCGCTAAAAAGTACATTCTCTATAGTTTAATGACCATGACTCTCTAAAAAGTATATTCCCCATATATTTTTCTAAATGTATAACAAATAGTTTAAAAATTACATTAACTGTAACTACGGTTTTCTTCGCAGTATATACAACTATCGTGTCGATTCCAATTGTTACACAATCTGATATTAAAGTGCGGTCTAAAAACTGCCTTTTATCACCTTTCTCAAAATATTTTATGTTACAAAATTGAGCTCACAACTATCCTATAATTACGCGAAGATCGTAAAATTTTAATACAAAACAATCGTAAATGTTGTAACGATATACTCTGTAGAATTTTTTTTAATTAACCACAATGCTATAAACTGTGACGCAAAACACGACTCTTAAGGTCGGAAGGAAGGGGACAATTTAATTACACCGGCATATATTCAAAACCTATCGTATAAGGTCAAATGGGCATTAATGGCAGATATTAAGTCCATTTTTTCTCTGAACTCCGATAATTGAAAGAAGTTTTCGTCGTGTACATATTTTTTACGAGAATTAAAAACATGATTAGTACTTCCATCGAAACAATAATGTCCGGTCCCATAAATATAATAAAAGATAAGCAATAATAATGAAATGAGCGTACACTTTACCTTATGGGTATTGCGTATTTATAGAATATTATTAAATTATTTAAGGTCATTCAAGGTGAAGAATACCGATTAATAAATTATTACGACGATGATAATGATCTTATAGTACCACTTTAACCACAGTAACATCTTTCCAAAGATAGTTATATCAGGTGAAGGCCAAAGAGCGTGTGAGTTACATTAAACATATTATTTTGGTTTTAATAAATTTTAATTTAACTTAAGGAAGCATGCAACGAGCGTTGAAGTTGTTCGGTTACAAACGACGTAGCATAAAAATCAAAACTTATGAAGTTATAAATAAAAATTGTACAAACAAATGTATTTGTTTAACAATTTTAAAAACCGTTGGTCCGAATGCAAATAACGCGCGGTAATCACGCGAATTCTTTAACACGAACATTGTTCGCATGAAACAATTTGCGTGTACGAATCGTTTTAGTCTCGTGTTACATTTTTTAACTCACCCCCTGTTGAGCTGTACTCGCCGATGTACCGTTTCGTTAGATAACGCACAACCACCGCTGCAACAAACAAAACAATACATTAATACTTATTACATTAACTGCATCCACGGCGCAGCGGCTAAACGCTTGCCTTGTAACCTTCTAGACCCTGGTGCGATTACGCGTCCTAACATTTACTTCGGTTGGTGATAGGCCTATGTCAAATCCACCTCACTAACTAAAACCTTCATATTACAAATCTACCGCCATAAGCATTTCTTTCAACATCTATAAGCCAGGGTATTAGGCGTGATACCGCTTCACTATCCACGGCGACATTGTCATTTAACAATGTGTAAAATCAAGATAAAGTGTTACACCGTTAAAGAGAAAAAAAATCAATGGATGATAGAATGTGAACAAATGTGTAAATAAATTATAACATATCGCTCTAATGTAAGGTATAACAATTCCCTAACATCCAATTTCAATTATTTTAAAAGTCATCTAAGGAAAAGAATACCCTTTTTCTCACATAACTCTGACTTTATGGGATTGATGTGTGTTTAATCTACAAAAAAGTCATAAATAAAAAAACAACAGCTACTTCAAGAATAACGAAGAATTACAAAAGAATATTATAATATAAACAGACCTAATAACGAAACTGCGGATGAAATGAGTGAAACACCGAGTCATACATTTATTTCATTCTCCAAAAATTTTACAATTCTAAAATCACAAAAATATCTTGTTACATTAAATATGTGTTTACCGTTGCCAATGGTGCTTGTTAAAAAAAAATAGCGGATTTGCAATTTAGTAATTTTCATTTAAAAAACTGTTTTAAAGAGAACCATCACACGTATTCTGAACACCTATCATTTGTAACGTTACTCATGCCTCCACGCACCTTCAACTTCAGCATATGAATTATCAATTTAAAGACCATTGCACTCGACTTTCTACATGCTTTATACAATCTTTGATTATCTTTTCAAGATGCTTGTACTTACTCCTGGAATTTTCATCTCGAAGTACAAATAGTTATCAACATCAATGACAGAGCAAGTTGCTTGAATAGCATCAGGCTACCGACGAAATGAAGTGTGGAGAATCCTGGCAGCCCATCAAAGGGGGCTGCGTATTCAAAAAGCTGATTACCTCTCAGATGCCGCTACGAACGCGCCAGAGGAATTATGTGAGTACTCCTTTGATGGATAGCTATTGGAGTTAGAAACGCTTCGATAAAAACCTCTGCACCTTGATTACACCCACATTCTTCTTCTATTATTAACGTACGTTTAATCATTTCTATGTCTTAGATCACATTAATAGATTAGTATATACTTATGTACTTTATTCTCTGCATATTACATCTCTAGCTTTTATCACTTTTTAACTTCTTATGCACTATGTGCATTTATGTAACTTGAACACAATGCAATAAATCTTTACCATTTTCTACCAAAATTACAGAATACCTTTTTATAAATAAAATATAGCTTAGTGTAAAGTGTAATTATCATAACTCAATGACTGTTCTCTAGAAATCACCTGATTTATGTAGTTTAATTTTGATTCGTCTAATTTAGAAGTTTTGTATCTATATGTACACTTAGTATTACACGTATGTACGAGGACAAAACAAACGTATATTGAAATTACCATATGGCAATGTACTCTCGCGAAATTCAAAAGTTACCAATAAATTTATATGAAGATCATGTCCGTAAAAGTATACCCGAATGTCCGCTCCAATTTCGGTCTGATATGTTAACGAGTCCCGAGGAAGTCGATCGTTGTTACCCTTTCGGACGAATACCTGACCCAAAATGGTTGCACAACTGCACACTGCCCGCCACAACTTACGCAAGGCGTCTTAGTGTCGCATGACAATGGACTTGAAATGAATTCCTTTAAACTTTCTAGTATAGTCGATGGATTTAAATTAAACGACTTCCCGGTTTCCTTATAAATCAACAAGTAAACGTAATATCAACAGTAAATTTCCGTATTTTTTTTTACCTAAATATATTATGATATTAAACATCAAAATTGTCCCGCGAGATTGAAGCTTTTATCTTCCAATATTAAGATTAAAAAATAATTGTCGTCAAAAACAAGAAACATAACAATTAAAAGCCATTCAAAAAGGAGCTTGTTTAACATAAGATTGAAACACTAGTCGCGTGTACAATTTTTTTATTAAAAAGCATCATATCGTAAAAAACTTCTTGACACGATTTAGACTTGAATTTTATATTTAAAGTTTGTAAGAATTGTGGAGGTTTAAAATCATTAACGATTAGCAATCCGGTGTTGAGTTGATCAATGACAATTTTAATATCATTCATTGTAAAAAATCGGTTATCACAATTTCAACTTCCATCATAAGGAAAAAAACAACATGACTTGTGCGTCGTCATGGTCGCGTATAAAATGCGCTTACTTTATCATTACAAAATTGATTTCCAACACATACATACACTTTCCCCGTTGCGGATATCGATCCTTGAAACGACCGCGTTCAATTAATATAAACCGGCGTATAACCGAAAAGCAAATTATTAACTATAACTTGTTCGAAAGTCATCTCAACAATCAGTTAAAACGAACAAGAGTCACCCGTTAACAGGATAATAAAAATCAAACTACAGTTAAATAGTCTGGCATAAAATATTAAAATTTAATAACCTTTAATAAAAGTCTTCGACGTAAGATTACAATGCAGTTAACGGTGTTTATACAATTGCCGCAAACAACACTCTCATTTTCGCTTTGATTTTAAGAGTTTAATGGTCAACAAGAATTTTACTTTCTCCACGATCGATCCGATTACGTACAGAATGTATGTGATAAAATTTCAACAGTCAATTTAAATCGGGAAACGGCGGATTCCAATAAAACAATTAAAAACTTTCGTAACTTTATAAGTCACTCTCGTTAATATAAATGAGTCCTAAATTTAAAATTTAATATGTATTAATGAACTCTATCAATAATTTTAGATCAGTTATTTTTTACATTGTGAACTGAATGAACAAAATAACTGATCTAAAATTATTGAAAATTGTAAGACAAAAAAGATCAAAGAGCCAATGACAAATTATGATAGCGGCATAACATGGCACCATGTAGGTTGATAGATTGTACACCATCACAAGAAACAATGGGTGTTATATAGATGGGAATCTATGGGTAATTAATAGAATGCCGCCACAATCCATCACTTGTCGAAGCAAGAAAAATGACGTCGACACGTGACACGGCCAAATGGTAAAGATGTTTTGGTCACTCAGCACACTGTCCCGCCTGCGTTGCGGTGGAATTGAGAATCAATCATTTTCAAAGTCGACAATGCTTGGAGAATCAATTTAAAATAAAAAAAAAACTACCAAACCTAATTACATGTTGCTAGACTAAAACCTCCCGATAGTTTTACAATCCTCACTAAATTAATACCAATTCTTAGCTCATGTATAAATGTTTAGTATACTTTGTTTAGTATTCGCACTGAGATGGGAAATGAACATACGTTTAACCTGAAGGCAAGCAGTTATAACCTATCACGAATAATGTATAAGAGATATACGTTAAGCAAAAAGACAATATTTGACACTAAATTAATAGTTTAAACTAAATATATACATCACGCTAGGTAAGTCGCGGAGTTCGGTTTTATGAAAATGTATAAAGTTAATTAGCAATAAGAGATATTCAAAATTAAATGTCTATGGGAAATTAATTAATACAAAATCTATCGATGGTGGCGGTTATAAATTTCAATAAACTAATGCAAACAAATGCATTTCACATAAATTTCACGAGAAAGTAACCCAAGCTCTTTGATACTTTAAAATAATGAATTTATTTTCTCTTAAATCGAATGTCATTTGTCAAGGTGGCCGTTGTATCAACATATTTAATATCCAGTGAATTATCATCTGTAAGTGTTACCTTTTATAATACGATTTATATTCAACGATTAACCACAGGGTACATGAGATGCGTGTCATATTTCGTAAACGAAGCTGTAACATGACCTATAAAACGTACGCCCAGATAAATTTCCACGGCGGTTTAGTGCCTGCAGTTTACATGAACAGGCTTTACATGTAACGGATGCATTGTATCCACGGAGAACTGAATGCGCACGGCGAAGATAAGTGCCTGAACGATGTTAGTCGGCCAGAGATCCGTGATAGACGCGCCACTCCCACCAGATGCGCTGGGCAGGATCTACTTAGAAAACAATTAAGCGTGTCCGATCTGTGTTCGCGGGTGGATTGCAAAGGTATTGCGACTTGTCAGCCGTCGGACGTCAGAGCTCCGACAATTAGGGCGGTGCAATTACGAGCAGTCGTCGGCCGAGTCGGCCGGTGGGTCAGCGAAGCGATTTCCCGACGGCACCGACGGCTCCGACGACTGGCGCCAACGCTCCACGTTGTGTAACTCTTAAACGACCACGCATTAACACGGCAGTAGCCGAGGTCGTTGCTCTACACACGGACACGTAGATAACTCTGCAAAATAGTTGTCGCTATCGGTAAAAGTGATACACGATTCGTTTCTTGGCGACATCTCACATTCCGTTATTCGTCTTTCGTAATCCGTGAATCGTTGTGTGTTTGTATAGGTGGGTGTCGCTAAAATATATGCATTTGTCTTACACACGAATTTTTTATACCTTCTGATTCATACAACATGTCAAAATCGGAACTGAAAGAGATTACTTTTCGACAAAGTAAGAGTTGTGAAATATGTTATTTTAGAAAATAAAAATTATTTACACTCAATTGTTATTACACTCATGCACTAGTTCTAAAGAATAACTACAGCTTTATATCCTCCTTTATTTTCAAAGAATTCAATGATAAAGCTTGGAATTAAGTTCTACATATGTTTTAGACAAAATGTTGTCTAAAACTGTAAAGCGTGTGCGCCCAGAAACAGAACTACAATCAGTGCAACGTCACAGAAAAAGGAGTACATGATGAAGGATCGATTAAAGTAAAAACGAAGAAGATTTATTAATCTTCTTATTAGTAAATAATACATTAATTCCACCAATAATTTTGCGTCGTTGAAATTTTAAGTATATCAATTAAGAATCAAAATACTTGTCATTAACTTTTGCTTGAACTGACTCCTTATAAAACACCTATGATAATTTGTACCATATACAGAGTTTTAGCGTTCTTCTAAATTCGTCCACCAGTTTATTATATTACTAACTCCACCACCATAATAGAAATTACGACAACTAAACTTATTAACACTAAACGTTAAAATACATACAACTAAAGTGTAACACTAATATTACGAGTTACAATTACAGTAAATACTAGAAACATCACAACACTTAAGCACAAACCGTTTAGGAATAGGTATACAGTTGTTACAAATAATAATTATTTAATATTACTTAAACGCTGCTTTCATAGAAAACCATGAATGGAAAAGTGAAACGTTGAAACAGAGTATTTATTTTCCGGTTTTCTTTTTTACTTATTTGGTTCATTTCATTTGTACTTCACAAAACATGTCTGTACGTATGGCTATTGTAATACAGCATAAAAAAGCGAAAACTTGCTCAGTAAAAAAAACAGAAATTTTTAATATGACAGACTTTGCTTGAAAACGAGGCTAACACTTCTGTTAATCAAATTTCATAATGCTACATTTTCTCAATAAAGGAAATAAAATATTACTAATTTCAATACAACAATTTTTAACTTATTCTATCTAAACACTCCTAAATATTTTAAATTGTTGCGTTGTTTAAACATCGCAATCAATTTCCTTGTCACAAAATAATGAGACATTATTATATACCCATTCTTACAACTTATTATGTTAAATAGTTATATGATGTTATTCTCTTTGTTACAACGACTTTAAATATATGTAAACATAGCAATCAATCAAACGATGAAACGATTGAACTGGCAAATGATTCTTATAAACACTAGACTTAATACACGCACTAACTCCATTAACAACGCATTTTAGTTATCTAACGTGGAAATTATGCCTATAATGAAAACAATAATGGCCGATGACCTTTGAAGTAGTAATCCATAAAGTTGGATCGTTATTATAGCGTATTAATATCATACATTACTCATTTCCACGCAATCGAAACTGGCAATGATGGAGTGTCCAAAGAAGAAATGATCACGCTGTTAAACACTCGCGTTAAACATACACTCAGCCTTCTCATAGTTTCTTTGATGATTAAGATTTTTATTGTGGTGGATTTTTATGGTTCTTTGAAGTCAATCTTCAACCGTCATAGAGATTACACACGTATAGAAATATGAAGTGTGTTCGTAAATAGTTACTGATTACTGTTTTATAAAACAACCAACCAATTATATTAAATCTGTTTAGATTACGAAGACTTGCTGTTTTTTCATAAGGAAATTTAATATATGTTTTATTTGATCGTCTCATTTTATAATTGTTTTATTACACTAAACAAAAAGAGCAGTTCGTTCAATTGATACTAAGTATAACTCCCATGACAATGTAGCGCTAGTTAGTTTGTTTACAGTGCACCACATTGCGCTCCTCCACTTGAGGCGGAAGATTATAAATTTAGTTACCTCAGGAATTTCACTACCTACAGCAGACTAGCTACTTACACCGACTCAGTAAAGAAATCCATCACCAGTATACTGCAATAAAGTTAAGGTCCTATACAATTATTAAAGAGAATTTCCGTATATGATATATTTGATTAAAAAAGAAAATATTTGTTAGTTTCAACAAAACGCGTGGCAACTCCTGTACATACATTTTTCTTGTGAAGGTGAACTAACATATTTAATATATTTTAAAATTCATGATTTTTGTAAAATCATGTTATTTGTCAAGCCTTATTGAAGAATTATGCACAAAAATATTAAATTATTAAAAAAAAAGTCTAGATTAAATTTTATCGCATTTTTGTATAATTTTGAAGACCATAAATTATCATAGAAAAATAGGTCAGGTAACTCATCTTTTCATTGCGAAAGAAATAAATAAATTAAGAGAAATATACATAGTATTTCACACGCCATCACAAATTAACGAGAGCGAGCATACTTCCAGGATTTAATTCATATACCTCACATGCACTACAAAGAGAGTAAAGAATGTTTACATCTAAACGGAATGCGATGATAAGACATGTTTAAATTACGCTAAATGTCGGTGACGTTAATACGTTCTTAACTCTTACAATCACCTTAAATTGCATTTACTAAATTATAGTAAACCTTGTCATAAAAAAAAACCTAAAAGCATCGTGATATAATAATTACAGCCTTACATAAAATTTAGGTCCGCAACCTCTTTACCATGAAATACGCTAGACCTTGACCTCGTTCACTTGCAAATTATTCTACTTACAAACAGACAAAAGTTCCTTTACGGTTAATAGCGATAATCTATGTATGACTAACATAAAATTTCCTTTAACAATAGTTCATTGAGAAAACTGAAAATTAGATATTTTTACTTTTTTAATTTAAAGAGCAAAAATATTTTAAACTATTTGAATTTAAATTTTAATCGTTTAATCTAGCCCATAATAAAAAATAAACATCATTATTGATTTAATTCTTAATACCTCTTATTTGTTATATATTGTTTATTTTAATACCTATACGCTGAATGTATTTTAGAGATAAGTATCATTGAATCTGTATTTACCTAATTTGCTCCTTAGATAAGAACGAAAGAGTGGATATTCTATAGATATATTGACAATTCGAATTTTTCAGGCGGACTGCAGACAGTCTTATCTTTAGTCTCATTACAGAGCACTGACACAATTCCTTATCGTACACAACTAAAGTAATAACACAAGTTCAAGAAATCAAAAACGAACATTCTACCACTTTGTAAAGCTTCGATCGTAGTAGATAAATAGAAAACGCACAAGTAGAAAGAAATAATTACAGTAACTACAACGTTGGATACTAACCCGATTTCCCGCTCCGCGGGCTTCCGAGCACCACTACCCTTATACGATTTACAGTCATCTTCATTTGGAAAGTTTAGTTTTTCATAAGCAATCAAAGTCTCGATCAACCGGTCATATTAATCGTATTGTGAGATCACATTAGTTCAGATTTTCACTTTAATCACGGTACACAATGATGCGGTTATCGTAAACGATTTCGAGAATTTGTGCGGCGGCGGTGTGAGCGTCGCGCGGCGTGGCATGTGGGCTCGTCTATGTGCCGCAGCGTTTGCCGTACGACTGCCGGCGCATGCGCGGCCGCCCTGCGCCGCTCGCCTCATACTTATTCGCATTATACAGCCTCCGTTCTAGTTTTTCGTATGGGCATACACACAATGAGGAATGCATCACCGTTTCATTTAAATCCGCAACAGCCACACATTCTTACCAAACTGACTCAAATTTTATTAAACTTTGACGTTCACGTGAAGTCCCTTTCTAATCTAATTTAAGTAACATAATAATCACGACGTTCAAAACTGAAAAAAACTCGGCCCGACATTCACACATTTTTTTTTATACTAATATGCGACGAGACGAGCAAGACGTTCACCTGATGGTAAGTGATAAGCCCATGACAATGTGGTACTAGTTAAGATGGTACACACTGCACCACATTGCGCTCGTCGCCTTGAGACATAAGGTGTTGAGTCTCGTTACCCCAGTAATTAAACTAGCTACAGCGCCCTTCAAACCGGAACACAGTAATGTTTGCAAACTACTATTTGTCCACTGTACTACCACTTGGTGACGTAAACAAAATACCTTAAGAGTTCTTAAAGAGACTATACATATGTTAGTCCGTTAAGGATTTGTGCGATGTGTCGGAAAGTCTGTCCATCATGTGGATTGAGTGTGTCTACGACATGTCAAGGTGAGAGCGACTCGGAGGCGCCTGTTGCAATAAATTATTTCACACTAAGGCGTAATTGGTTCTGATCCGCCTACGCCCGCTAACCTGCGCTCACGCCCTGAGCTCAGTCTAAGATTAGCTGCGGCACGCGGGACCCACTACAGTGGCAATTTGTAATTGTACTAGTCTTAGAAGATCATGCAACGCTTATCGATATAATTTACTTCGTGGTTTATGTTGTTGTTGATTGTTAGGTTCTAAAACCGTTGGAACATAAAAACTAGCATAAATTTCCAATAGTCTAGTTATACAAAACACTGGTCAAAAGGTTCCATTTAGTCACAAGGCGCAAAAGTTTAGCGAAGGCTTTCATAATTCTAATTTCTAAGTAACACGGCAAAGTTAAAGATCATCAAAAACGTACTCGTCGTCGTAATGGCGATCGACGTTATAGCAAATAGTTTTATTGTGTATTAGATCCATCATCGTGATCGACTTACTTAAAAACTATATGTAATTGCCATAACCTTATTGTATCCAGCACCTCGAGAATGATACTAGTAAGCTCTAAAACATAAAGTCTCTTTTATACCCTATTAATTAGTATTTTACTTAAGTTACAACGAGGTTGAAAAAAATAAAGCATACTCGTCTAAAATAAATATAAAAAACCGAAACGTAAACAATGCTGTTATCATCATCATTTCAACCGATGGACGTCCACTGCTGGACATAGGTCTCTTGTAATGTATTCCACAAAATACGGTCTTGTACTGTTTGAATGTTTGGATTCAAACAATGCTGTACTAGCGACAAATTTACAAAGAAAAGTGTAGTACCATTTAAACTCAAAGTCAAACCCAGGACTTCCGTATGATACAGAAGCCACTTAGTTGCGAAGTCAATTAAAAAATATTACGAATATTTTCCAGTAAAAAATTAAAAGAGTTTTTGACAATTTAACTTAAACTAAAATTAAAGACTTCGTAGTCCTTTGAATGTGAAAAAAAACTTGTAATTGTTACAATAAAACATATTAACAATTTAAGGTTGTTATAAAAGCTTTTAAATAATTTTATCTCACTACACCGATTAATGCTGTTTTAAACCGTCGTTAAATAATTTTATGTTTACAAAGTAATTAAGATCGATTCATTAAACGCGCATTGAATCGGACAATCTAAGCTTTCCGATACAGGAAATAACTGTAAAAGGAAGTATCACTTCGTCTATCTCTTCAACTCACTATCGCTAAGTGCCGGCTGGCTTTCGGTAAGATTTTCACTGACTGTCCTTTAAGTTAAATCTTCGTCGTTGTCGTCTTTTAAATCTTATTTCAAGACTAATACTAATGCATTTTAGTTATGTAATATATCCATATAGATAAAATAAATAGATAGTTTACAAAAACATTAACATTTTTGTTTGTGTAGATCGTTATTACATTTTTTTTTCAATTTAGATGTTAAACCGCATCAAAAAAACTATAGTCACACTAGCGGTATCGCATACGTGGTACCATATCTACAGAACCTTTTAATACCCTCTTTATAAAACTCTGAATTGCATCTTCTGTGCAAAACCTCAGCAGGTAACTTTTCTCGTAAAAAAACGTCTCGCGAACCTTCCGAGATCTTTATGATTCGAGAGTGTGAAGATGAATCCCCCGTCGAAGACGACTTAATATCCACTCTTGCCACCAGATGGCGCATAGCGTTTAAATTTCCAAATCATTAAAATGATCCTATTTGTCATCTCTTTTATGGAATGTAATAAATACACAAATGTAAAAATATCATCACACATACTTTAAATGAAATTTGTTGCAGTACATCGTCATCGCATAGTATATCAATCATAAAGGAAAATAACTTGAGATTACGTACGAACTCTTAAAAAGGCGTTTATAGATAAAACGTAATGAACAGCAGAACTTTTATGACTGAGACAAAACAATAAATATAACAAAATTATTGCATACTACGCTTAAAAAGCAAATCCTTTTATTACTTAATTGTGTCATACTTTAAGAACGTGAAAGGTTTTTATTGTTTTGATATTGACTTTGTTTCGTTTCTGTACAGTTTGGTAATACAATCTGAAAAAGTGATAAATTCGCATTTTATAACGCGGATCGTGTAAAATATTTAAGAGAATTTATTTCCTTTGTTAATGTGCACTTGGTAACGTTTCGTAAGTTCGTCTCGCGGCTCGGAGCTTGATTTAAACAGGGCTGTCAAATCAGATTGTAGTTAATACCGAAGGCTTGAGATAAGCTGAAGAGTTTATTAACTTACAATGAGTAGGAAGCTGATTTACAAATAGAAACAAACGTAGAGAATTAATAGGAAAAATTAATCATTTGTTAGATAAAATGTATAAACGATGATACTATAAATCAATCGATGAAACATCTCATAGTGCACTAAAAAAAAAGCATTTGAAAGAGCTAATTTAATTTCGAAAATTCTAACCCAATTTTTATGCAAATAATTTTCTAGTACAAATTTACTAGTCATTCTTTACAGCAAAGATTACAATGTTTATAATTAGATTAGTTAAAACACTTAATTTTCATATACTGCAACTACCTAGTCATAAGTCCACGGTTTATATTTATTAGTCCAATTAAAGCAAATAGCTTTAAATGGATCTGATATCAAAACTAAAGCTACGATCTGTGGCGTGAGCGTCAAACAGGACTGACGTTAAATCACCTGGCAACCCTTTCAACAAACACCGGTAAACACGCATGTAAATCATATTTGATTAATTCGTTGCAACATCATTGTCGCAGGGCCTTGTTATTTCCAATATTCAATTAAAGCCGTTCTAATTAAATTACTTATCAGCTGCTTGGGCAACAATGTCAATAAGAGCCTATTTATTTGGTCGTGAGTCCGGCGTTTCGCAAAGCTATCGTGTCAAAACTCGTTTATAAGACTTAACAATGGCAACCGTGTTCACACTTGCCTATGAAACAATTGATATCTATTCATCTTTAACCTTTTAAGGTTGTTTTGTTAAGTATTGCACGAGAAATTTATCTACGTTTGTGTAAGTGAAAACATATACCTATATATCTAAAGGCGCGGCAGCGTTGCGCTGAACGATACACAAAATAATTATGATGTACTTCTGTTTTCAAATCTCTTTAAGAGCTACTGTACTTAGTATTTTAACTAAGAATGACTTATTTTATATTTGATAAAAATCATAGCAATATACTGACGTTTGTTATTACGGTTGTTAAAAAGTAAACTTAAAAACACCAACATCGTTATTGCAATCATGACTGAAAAAAACAGCGAGCACTGAACACAATTTATCAACAACTTACGAGGATAGTTTAAAAGTTATTGCAAGCAAATAGTAAACAGCAGAATAGTTAAAAAAATAAACCGTTTAAATAGTAATGATATAAGCAGACTCGTTCCCTAATGATCGCTAGTCTTTTACAACGCAAGCGCTAATTTGCGATTAGTACATTACGTTCAACATCAAGTTCTTTTTATTTAAATAAGAGACGATGACTTTAAGTACACTTAAAAAAAGCATAAACCAAAGCCTTTCCTTACCAGACCTATTACGAAGTAAAAACTCTGTAAAGTTGCTATCTATATTATGTTGCGAATGTACACATCTGTGATCATTATCAAAAGTATACCGTTACAAAGATATCGAATCTTTATTGAATAATCGGTTACTTCATATTACCTACTTTCTCCCAAATCAAACTTTTTTGCCAATAATTATTCTGTTATATTCCCTTCTTGTTTAATAAGAACGTGAGAATAAAAACTCGAAACGAAACATAAAGTTAACAATGTCGAAATAATATTTGAGTTCTGTTATCCGGGATTGAATCTGCAGCTTGATTTATGCAATTACCGCTGCTAGACTTTCTTCCTGTATCCACTCCCAGCACAGTTCTAGTTACGTTCATCCAGCAAAACAAACATTAATTAACTTAATTCTTCGTGTAGCCATGTGCGATTATATTTTAAATCTATGAGCACAAAATAATTTATTTACAGGATAGACTCCATTGAATAATTTTTAAGAACAAAATTTGACGAACGCGTAATCTTACACAGGTACAGAATGTTAGAATTCAAAATCAGCGCGTTATAGATATTACCTTAACAAATCCAAAACTGAATTAGTTTTTAAACTGAACCTAAACCGTCGTGTTAAATTTTTAATAAAATTAATGCAACTTGCATCTGCGTCATATGATTAATGCAAAGTTCAAAGGGTCGCTGAGGCGGAGTGCTGAGTTGTTTTTATAAAAAGCATCCGCGAATTCCGAGATGAGGTCACCCGATTATAGCACGGATTATTTATTACACCGATCCTCCCCTTTCCAAACGCCTAAACCAACATTTCAAAGTCTGCTAAATCATGCCACTTTCATTCTTAACACCGCTGACCCAGTGGCTTACGGAAATCGAGAGCGCAAATTCACGCTTCTCATTATTCACAAAGAAGGTTTAATTTTTGTGACATGGGTTTACCGTGATATTTGTACAATGGGGGACATGATTATAATGTCTCGTTACAACAAATAGCTTCATCGAAGCTAAACTCATGTTCGACAGGCTATCGCTCAATCTTATATAAGAATATATCAAGTCATAATCGCAATCAAGAGCCTTGGTCGTGGACAAGTCACTTAAAATAAATAGCATTAATAAAATCACCGTTGTCATTCAGTGATTGAAGACTATAAAGGCATAAAATGAAAAGTAAAACGGTACGGTTATTTTTAACGATGACCTTCGTCATTAAGCAAGAGACCCAGACGGCGCTCATCACTTTAGATCGATATGTAAACAATGCACAAGTAGTTTATCTTTAAAGAAACCAATGTTTTAAAAATGCCCGTAATGTTTATTTAAGATTAAAGATATCTACATGAAGTCTAAGCAAACTTCTTGTATATATTACGTTACATATTTTGTGTTTTTAAATTCATTCGTTAAACAAAACACAGAGCAAATTGTTTTTATACAAAAGATATATGTTTATGTAGCTGTAAATAACAAAAACATGATTCTGTTTTGCAACAACAAAAGCGAAATTATAATAACAATTATTGTTTTATTACCGAATATAAAATTATATTACAATAACATTGACTTGTAATAATTGCGGATTATAAAAACATTGTTGTTGTTGCGAAATATTAACGAAAGTGTACTAAAACTAATCTTAAATATGTCAACTAAATCTTTAACTTGTATCTTTAATTTATTTTTTTAGTGTTAATGTTTTTATAATAGTAAATCTAAGTTATTGAATACAATCTCATGGATATTATATTTTTCGTTACCTTTAAACTGCAGCAAAAAGTTTATTACATATATACATATCTCAGTCATGAAATTCACATTATCAATTTTTTTATAGTTATACGAAACCAATGACATTCATGCTGTCAATAAATGATAAAGTCTTCGAAACGAAGGCAGTAATTATAATTTTTCCTTTTTAAAATTGGCATCACCGAGTTAACGACGCCGGCCGACCGAATTCGCCAAAACACATCGATTTACTTGCGTAACATTTTGAGATAAAATATGAAAACTTTTCGTGTGGTCGTTCCTTTTATTGTCTTTTTCGCCGCTTGATAAAGACGTAATTTTATTTCAACTCCGCTGTCTGGCACGCATGCGCTGCATATGGACCCATTTTCAACACACCGCTATCGTCTTGACCAGCAACTCGCGTATATATATAACTTTATGTCACTGCTTTGTCATTCGGCGATAAAACAGAAGACGTCGTTATATCACTTGTAACAACACAGCATTGCGTGTCACTGGGAAAAATTTTGTACAGTAAACACAATCAGTTTGGTATTTCTTATACAAACATTAATATTGTTTTTCTACATCAATCATAAATTTTAGAGTGCATCACTTTTCACTTACCCTTTACTTTACATTACAGCTAAATCTTGAATAAGTAATTCATTGCTATCGTTTCCACTATTGATAACGTAAACGTCATATTGTTTATTATATTTAAATTATTAGTTATCCATTTCGATGAAACCGTTTTTAATTAAAAATTGTATTTTTTTAAAGTACACTAGTAAATAGGAATATATAGTGTATGAAACATTACAGGTACATACATAACATTTCATTATTTCCGTAAACTATCGTCTAGCAAAGCATACTTTTAACGTTAGTCATCATATCACTCATCGTCTTTATCGTGAGATGCCTTCTTCAAACCAAAGTCAGGCAGGTACAACCATACATGAATAAATTAAACTAAGTAATATTTTTATCTTTAAAGGAAAACGTTACTACTAAAAATTAAGACAAGTACATTTACAAAACGATGTAAGAAAGACTTAGCTTTTTTAAAAAAAAACAGCGCATCTTGTTGTAATATTGAAATTATGTCTGTAACGATATTCTGGCTCTGATTGTATTGTAGACTATATTTATTTTATTAATTAAAAAAAAATTATATCATTTAACCAATTTTGCCTACCAATAAATATTAAAAAAAATTTGACTATTAGCTAGACAAGACAACTTCAGCGACTATAAGCTAGCAATATCATAAAAACTTAATTTCTGCACAATTTAATGGTTTGATAAATATATACTTACAGACAATATGTTTCAGTTCCATAAAGCCGTATCATCAATCTCAATAAATAAGTAATATTATACGAGTTTTCTCCACATAATCCCCGTTCGTAATGCCATCAATTCATAATGATGAAGTAGGTATCGCAACCCTGTTAAACATTAACCATATATTTCAGAGTTTCGAAAAGGTGCGAATAAGAACTTTTCAATAATAAAACGTTATTTAATACGTGATAAATCGCAACTACTTCAAAACGCTCCAGACGAAACGGAACCCCGGTAACAGTATTGTTGAGTTATTTTATATCTGTCTCTTGTTACGAAAAGGGATATCTCACAATGTATCTGTTAACAAAATAAATACCTTTGACCCAAAAGCGTCAAAGCGAGCGCGAAACCGTTTTGTAAAGCGATGGCCCTGGGAGCAGCCGGTACCGGCGTCGTTTCATTTTCCTCGCCGAATGATCAGTAGAAACATTCTCAAGTTTATTTTCCCCGTGGACCTCAAGGCGATATAACTGTTACTCGCTGTACCTACATGGATAGACAACTGGATCTCTTCCTTGTAAGCTCTACGAGTATTGAGCAAATACAGTTGTCAGTCGACATTTTTCTTTGAACTGCTACGTCGAAGAAAGGTAACATCGAAAGCCACGGATAAAAAGTTTCTATTTTTATTTTACTCGACAAAAAACAAACATTTACAACATTATTTCAGATGTACCATTTTGTATGCAAAGGTATAATTTTCGGTTATGTCTATCTAATAAAACTGTCTCTAAACAATGGTTTTTGTATTTTTGATACAGTGTGTGACCTTTAAAAGCTGTCTTAACAATATGTTACCCGTTACATGTAAAATTAATATAAACAAATACACACGTCTGCATATGATTAAAAAATGAAAATCTGTAAAATATTTATGTGAATAAATGATTTGACATGATTATTTGTATACTTTTGAATAGAATATGATATAACTGCTCAAAGACCAGAAATTTATAAATTATAGACCTAAATTATTACTTAGTGGCGATTGTAACAACGTAATGACTCTGTCACGGATAATATTTTATTTCGATGTTAAGTGGTGTCAGCTTTCTTCGGAATTTGACCGTGGAAATTTATTGTGGATAAACAATGAGTCGTGACCGGACACACCCCCCGCCCGATAGCGGGCCCTGCAAAGTGCATCCAATTTACGACCTAACTGTTGGCATATTTACAAAATATGCAAACATACATACCTCTATTTAAAATTTTAAAAAAATCCTGATGCTTCGATGCAGTTATAATGGAATAAAATCTATAACTCGACAAAAGTCTTAATAATATATATATAAAATAGCAATATGAAAGCTGTAAAGCTTTTCCAGCAACACATTCTTCGTATTTTACTAAAAGTTAGTGCTTGACCGCGATCCCATTAGGTGTTAAGTGGTGATGTGATCTGCGGTGGTAAAGCGCACTAACCTAATAACATTCCCTCATTTCTTGAACAAAACCAAGGCATATTTGGTCGGCAACACCGGTATGTTGTTTCATACTTTGCTGTTCTTATTAAGAACGAAAACGTTAAATCTCTTTGATCGCAAACCTTAGACTTTAACAACATTAGGTTAGTGATTCGCTGGTGGAGAAAAGATTTAAGCAAAACAAACGTGACCAAAACATTTCAAGTCGGACTCGAATTTCAGTTATGAAGACAACGATTTGGATGATGACTTTAACAGCAATTTCTTTGTTTACAATGGAGTAACGCTTGGTCTCAATATTCCAGCACACATGAATACCAGAACACCAATCCCCATATATATTACATAACACAAACCCCATCAACATCCAAATATCAACGGTACTGATATTTAAGCGAGAGTTATTTAATTAAAGCGCCAATGACAGTAATATACCCGTTAAAAAGTAACAATAATATACACACTTCAATCATTAGTGACATTCTTAAGTAACTGAAGTTAAACTTTAAATATTAAAATACTGTTAAAGAACCCAATAAAGAATATTATTCTAGACTTAAAAAATATACCAACAACCTGCGAGCAAAACGACCCGATCACCTGCTATGATTTATACCTCAGTGCCGCTATTGTCCTGTCACAGCAACCAGACCAAAGTAAACTTATGAACTATCTAACCTCAAGTTACATTTGAGATAAACAAATCACTACTTCGATTCTTACAAGCGCAGCCAATCATGTGCGCCGGCGAAAGGTACTTAGGTAACAAATGCAACTGCTATCACATTACTTCTTAAATCCAACTTCTACAATTGGCTAATAATTAATAGTATCTAAAAGTTTATACTGCAGCGATTACCTGAAATTGTCCTGAATTACTATTACATAAATTAATACATTTTCACGTGATGCGCTGCTACTCCTTTGTAATACGGATACTCTTCAATAGCATGCACAGATAAACTAACAAAGTAATGAGAAGAATATAAATACAAGTCTGATAGTAATATTAAATGAATATTTTTTTCTACGTTTCCTTTAATGCCACTTTAAAGTAAATAAGCCTAGGTGAATAATCTGAATGTTATAAATACTGACAACATTACTGAGGTATCTGTAGAAATTGGAATGAAAGTTGAAGACCTTATTACCTGCAGTATTCATCAAACCGTAGATGGTTAAAAACCTACCAGGAAATGGATACTTAAAACAAAGAGCCTGAAAGGTATTGAAATCGGACCACTAATTAGTATGGATTTAAAGACAACATGAATGGAAAATCTTTTCACTACGAATAATAAAAAAAATAGGTATTATCTACTTACAATATTAAATTACTCTAATTCATATTAATTACCAAAGACAACTATTCATCGTTTATCGGATTGATGCAAAGTTTTTCAAAAAGTAAATATAGGTAATATTCGGCTCGTCTATTAGGAGTACATAGCCAAGAGTCGAATGTTTAAAGTATTAGTTCATAAGTGCTATTGAAATCAATTAATACACAACCATACAAGATTCCATAACAAACATGAAGTACAGCCAGAACAATATTATTTAAAATTAGTTTTATCATAATAAAGCCATCTTTTGATATGGAAAAATAACAACAATAACTACTTAAGAGCATTGTAATCAAGACATTATACGTTATTGTCTCGACGATGATAAACTTGCATTGCAACTCCGTTTATATTACTTACGGAAATTGATGGATGATTAAGAGTAACAATTAAATTTAATATGCGGGCATTACCTTATTTAGATTTACGATAGCATGATAACAGTAATTTACAGTTGGCGCAATGTAGATTTAAATACTTCTACAAGATCAATCAAATTCTTCTTGTTATTCAAATTACAAATGAAATGATATAGCATTGTACGGTTTATAACTCAAAAAAGTAAGTTTCGGATTTGGTAACACACAAAGTCTGCATTGAATATTTTTTCAAACAACGGGTAGTTCGGAATTTCTAGTACTCTTGTTATAGGTCTCTGATGCCGAAAATAGTACAGGTGCCACTACAGCGCCTATCTTTGCCGTGAAACAGTAATGTGTAAACATTGCTAAGTAACAGGTTCTAGGGCCTTGTGTTAGGGAAATGACTAGGGTATCAAAAGTTCTCATCCTATGCCTTAAGGCGGCGAACACAATGGGGTGCCTTGTATATCATCCCAACTACCTCCACATTGTTATAGGTAGATTTATCAGTTACCATTAGGTGAATTCTACCCGTGTCGTCGCTTCGTCAAAAAAGAAATTATTATGTATTTAAATTGTAAGTTTGTAAGTATATTTGTCTATCATGTTGTAATAAACAGCCCTCTTACAAAAAAACACGATTTTCTTTCTTATTAAGTGTGAAACTATTTCCCGGCGTAAATTTTAATCTAAAAATACTTATACTGAATGTTTTATGTGATTTAAATTTCTCATTTCGCATTAACTACATACATAGTTTCCTTTACTCTCAGCCCGCGTTTCGCAATTTCCGTTATTAGAATGTAAAAAATTCAACAGAAACTATTGGAATAAATTTGTACCAAAGACAGAAAATCGCTGTCAACACAAGTGGAATATTAAAACTGGCAATCGTTCGTACAATTAATTTAAAAATTTAGAATATTAATTATAATAAAAATTCTAAATTAATTAAATAAAACAATTTAGAAGTCATTATTAACACATCTGAGATAACCATTTATCAAAGAAAGCAGTTTTTTAACGTGGATAGCAACAGAATCAAAGATGGCGTACGTATGCACAAAAGGAGAAATGCAAATTATTTTTAATTGCCTTCCGGTAGAAAGTGGGTGAACCTGAACACGGAACGGGCTGGACGATCCGTTTTGATTCTTGTTGAAGTAACGACAAAGCACCGAAGCTTGACATCGAATTCACACTTAGCTGATAGCTGATACTATTGAGGCCGAATACTCAATGTCACGCCTGTTTTCACCGACGCCTCCCGAGAATGATTCACGAGGAATGTTAATGCAACGCAAATAACATTTGTAAATATCCTACACGTAGTAATTAAATATAGAAAGTACTTAAACAAATAATATATCTGTCATCATTTAGGCAAACTTGTTTAAGACATTTCTACATTTGTGATTGAATTATTTTACCATCATCCCTAACCATCTTTTTGTTTAGTTTTAATACATAACTATATAAAGTACTCTGCATGTACACTTCAATTAATACTTTTTTTAATTATGAACAATCAAATTAATGCAATTATTTAACAAGTAAATTCAACAGTACATAAACTACTACCGAATTAAATGTAACTTATTTCTAATATGCTATTTATCTGTATGAAATATAGATTGAAACAAATAATATTACCCTTATCTCGTCCTAATCTTTGCAAGGAAATAAAATTACCGGTTACGTTTGATACATAATATTATTATAATCCATGCATGTTTACACGATAGCTCTTTCAAACAGCAATTCATTATTTTTATCTATTCAGCTGTATGTACCTGTTACTATCTAACCCGACAGAACTGATTGCTATTGAACTTCAATAGCAAATGGCCGATATTATTTGTAGAAATACTACAAATAATATCGTAGTCCTTTAAAACCTATAAGATCGGAAACGTAATTGGATTCATACTGTCCATTTTTGTATGGATTTATAGAAAACATTTTATACTTCTTTGGGAAACAAACAATATAAATACTTGCTAGCGACTATCAAGTCCAGCTAGCCAAGGAATCACTAAGTATTAGTGACTAATTTATAGGAGCATACCTTTAAAATTATACTTTTGAAAGATTCTTTAGACTGTTTGTTAGTATAGAATTAAATAATCTTAACAATAAGGTAGACGGTATTGAATTCGATCTGTACGAGCAACCGTAACACACATACATACATTTGAGTAGGTACTAATACGTTTCTCCAAAAGTGTTGTATAAAAAATAAAAATACATAATACCGGAAACTTAATAAGAAGTAACTATTCACAATCAATGATCTCCATGTTCCTATAATCAGCAATTGTTTGATATATTTAATATGTAGGTTGGCGGCAATGGACCCATTTGTTTTACTTATGTTAAGCTATAATGCTATTACGTGATAGGCATCATCTTACGTCGGATCTGTAATCCGAAGTTATGGTGGACCTTTTCGGAAGCTTGGTCGGACCGGATCAAGACCTAATATGATCATGTGAGATGAAGCTTGAATATTGCTTTTTCAAATATATCTTAACCAGCAACAAGTACAAAACGATCTTACAGTCTTGTGATATCTGTATAAAACACACAAATTATTTTGTTCAGGTTAGAAAAAAAAATCAGTGTGTCTTAAAGGTAGCTTATGAGGGAATACTTTCAGAGATACGACATCACCTTTCCTTGAGACAGTTATCAGCCATAAAGCGAACACGCATGCAAAGTGCAGCCAATACCTTTTTTCAGCAATGGCCATAAACCATTTGAAATATGATGATAGGTTGGTGTATTTTTTACACAAATGCTCATTTAGCTATATGTCTAAGAAATTGTTTAGAGACTTTAACTATCAATATTTATCATACAGCTAAGTGTTCTTTCTGTTATGCTACTTCAGCTTAAAAAATACTATTTAATTTGACCTAAGGTCCAAACACTTTTTTCCTTTCATCAAATAAAAAAAACTTGTGGAACAATAAATAAAACCAGACATTCTTGAAAATATTTATTTTACACAAGTGCAGTTACATGCAAACTGAGTAACTCAAAGCAAAACTGTATTTTGTGGTCATATGCCCCATAGTGGATGTCCATCTGTTGAGATGAAATGTACAATGTCTACTAATAGACATTCATAAAAATAAAAATATTGATAACATAAAATATAGTGTAATTTATTTTTTAATAACAGATTAATTATTCTCAGATAATACACAAAAAGACCACATATCAGGTTTAACAGTCCAAGTTTTAAAAAATGAATCCCGTACTTTGTACCATTTTTCGTAATACTGGTTAGATTTTTTTTTCATAATATTGTATGGAATGGTTTTAAAATCACCACCTTCCGCCAATCTTTCTCTCAAAGTTATGTCTTTTTCTAACAAATCAATAAATCTTTGATATATTTTATATTTTGAAATGCATAAAGAGCTGCTCTTCAAATGTGCATTTTTCTTTGTAACACCTAACCGCTTACCTTGAACTCCAACCTCAATCATTCTGAAAAGTAGTATTTAGTCAATTAGAGTCATAGACTATTACAATTAAGAATATAACAAGAAGGTAGTTTTTAAATAGGTTTTTATTCCTTTTAAGACTCCTTTTTGTTTTTTTTTTTATGAAGTTCCAATTAATATTTGTATTTATGGTGCCATGTTTATTTGGTGTTTTCCAAAGTTTTCGGCCTCATAAAAATAAAGAAAAAGTAACTTCTAGTATGAATACAGAATAATTGGTTTTCACCACAATTGGTTTAGCTTCTTTTTATCTTGTATGAATTTTTGTTAATGTATAATTTTCACTCTCCATATGATGGCAAAAATTAATGCAGTAAACATATATAGTGCAATACCTCTGGCAAAAATAAATCTAAATTTATAAAACCTCTGTTCCTTACATAAATTAATTCTCACTATTAAATAAAGAAATTGGTATATGGTAAAACTTTGTCACACATTGTAAAAAATTATTAAAAATACATAAAACATAATTAATCTTGTCACTATTTATATTTAAAAAAACTAAATCTACAGAAACAAAACAGCAGAGGCTAGAAAACATTATTATATTGTAAACAAAAAAAAATATTGAGAATTTACTTGTTTCCTTTCTTTACTTACTAAAAACTTACCCACTGTTAACCATCACAATACTTCCAGGTGCTGGCCGTGATCTACTTTCAGTCTTAATGAGGTGGAAAATTGATGTACTGTGATAAATATTTGGAATATGTGGAAGATTTTGTTCTTGAATGCCACCTATACTTCGATTATACAAAGCTCTTACAAGTGATTCTTTTGAATATGGAACACCTGAACCAAAAATAAAATGTTTAATGTAAATTGGTTCAGCAAGCAGCAAATCTAATAAAGCACCTTGTATTCCTATATGGATCCATCTTGCCATTTTGTCACTACAAGAAACTGAAAGAGTTCTATCACCTCTACCAGGTTTCGTACGAACCTTTCCAAGTAAGTGATAGTTTAAACCAGGTTCCATAGGATCTTGTTCACTATGAGGTAGACATTTTGCACCAGTCCTATGAATGTCTTCATCGGTTTTAAATATTTTACTACTGATTATGTCATAAATCTTTTCTTCACCATCACGTTTTCGGGAAGATATGATAACACCATTATCTAACTCATTACATTTAGGCATAATTGAAGCGTCACCACAGGGCATCTGCGATGAATAAAAAATAAACTCTATATTATCTCGCATTTTATAAAGACCTCTTTGTTTTTCAATAATAGTATTTTCGTTTGATTTTCCTACTATTGCTTTTTCTATATTGTCATATATATACAACATGAACCCTCTTCTTGCAAACACTTCAGCGTGACTGTCATTGACTGTATCACCTTCTGGTGACATCCTCGTAGCTCCTATACATTTTGAACCAGTGCCCAACGACACAATTTTATATAGTTTTGTAACAGTATCTAACTGTATTATACACGAAAGCACCGTCCATTCTCCGTCAACAGCTTTTCCAAATTTTGGTAACGTATTGTACAACTGTATACAGTCAAGCGCAATTTTATCAACAAATTCGGGCGAAAACTCAGCCATAATAAGCTTTAACTTTTTTTAATAGTGTTACATAAAAAGCATAATAAATAAGTCAAAATCATTGACAACAAGCAATATTTACAATTATGTTTTATTTACATGTTTACATTATACGACTATTTTTTTGTATATGTTTTTACGGCTCTGGATACGAGTCCCTTTGAGCCTGATTAAACGACACTTGCCTTAGTGTTGCAACATTTTGTAATTTAGTAACGCGGTATATTATCGAATTGAACATTTAGGCATGTTAAGAGGAATGCATATAAAAGTGTTTATGTAAAAAATGTTGCATGTGTTAATATGAATTATTCGATATTTCCAAGATGGTAATATATTTAATCAAAACATTTTTAATATTACGAAAAGGCCGACATACCCTTAAATCTATACTCAGTGTTGCCTTCACGAGCTATTCGAACTGCTTTCAGTATGCTACATATACCGATAAATATGTTATTTAATAAAATCTTAGACCTTGTCACAACTTGGTGTCAGACAAATTTTGATATACTAATGTTTAGAGCTACATTTTAGTAGACGACAATAACTTTTCGAGTGTTGAAATCTTTTTCGTTTATTTGCAGTAAATACTAGTACTTACCACGATAAATGAAATAGTTAAGACCTAACTTTTTTAAACTAAACTGAATTTTAAAATTTTCGTCTTGTGATATAACTCGTTGTTTGTAGCCAAGACGCAATATTTATTTAAATTATTTATTTATTTATATTTAAATCTTCCGCATTAATTATGTCATTGTTTTACTTTATTAAACTAAGAAAATAGCATAACCGTCGTGCGATTATGTAAATATAATGACGTCACCTGTAAAAAATCAATTAAAACTAATAGGAATTATGGTAATTAACTGGCTATGACTAAGAATTGTATATGCAATAATATTACTAAGAGCCATTGCTATTAAAAAAAAGACATTTTACGTAACCGTACTTTGATAAAGATTTTCCTTTACATATTCGATAAATAAAATTTTTGTTTAAAAGTATATGAATGACTATGCAGTATACTGTCATTATCCCCAGGGTCAGTCCCCTGGACCCATTATAACTACGATATGTGGGCGATGATAAAGCAGGGTAGTTTCTCATTTCACGCCTCATTATATTTGGACGTGACATGCTCAATCCCTATTACAATTTAATTTGATATCTAAGGCTAGCAATTTTTATGATCTAACAAAGCTTTTACTAGATTTCACAGAATTTTTGTTAGATTACATTACATTGTAATTAATAACATTATGATATTAGAAAGAAACCGAAAAAAGAACTGCTTTCGTATCATTTATTAGCTACGCTATATTAAACAAATACTGAGTTTTCGTAGTTATTTAACTATTTAGTTTAAAATCGTGTTATTTATGATTACGAGTATTTATGAACTATATTATAAATCAAGATGAAAGAAAAATCAATGATTTTTTTAGTAACTTTAATAATATCGAAAGATTAGAACTAATTTGTTATTACTGGAAGTAAGCCTGCTGTAAAAACAACTCTTTAACGTCTAACGTCCTTCAAATAATAAAAACAAACCGAAAAGTAAAATCAATTCAAAAATGTTCTAATCTTTGATCACAATGTTTTCAACACAACATGAATAATTCAGTTTCCCAAAATTATGCAATCATACAAATTGAATTCATTTCAGAGTAGTTGTATTAAACAACACCCCCTGTGGTGTGAGATAGCTAGAGAATATACATAACAAAAGACTCAATGTCATCGATCGGAATCGGTAAATTGGCTGGTGATATTTCATGTTAAAAAGCTTTACAAATCACTTTGTGTTTGAAGGTTAATATGAAACACTTTCATTGAAGCATTAAACTACGTATTACTTGAACAAATTTACTTTCCGCGTACAGAAATGTATGTCTTACATATTAGATGAATGAATAACATGTACAAATGTTAGGCAAGAAATCATTTTTATGTACCCGTAATTTGCTGTATATCTGAGAAATAGTAAAAAATGAAATCTTTAAGTATTCCCCAGATTGAACTAAAAGCGAAATAAAAGTTTATAATACTAATGGGGTAATAATTTTAGAAAATACGGTATTCTTAATAACAAAGTGCCACCTAATTAATTGATGCACCGAATGTTGATTTTATAACTATGTATCACTAAGTGGCAATAAATTCATGAATGCTGTTAAAAACCATGATTAACAATTTTATGTTTTGTTATAAAGTATAATAATTCAATAACAAAGTCCTCAACTAACGCGCCTGTTTATTACTGATAGTTTAACGTTTACATACATAAAAGCTTAATTTTTTTTGTATTACTCAAGCCGATTGGGATTTGTTATTGGATTTAGAAATTATCTTATTACTTACGTTTAAGATTTTTCTACAGTTTAACAGTAAATTATAAAATATGTCAAATAAGAGAATAACCCTTAACTCTTATAAAAATTGTTAATTATACGAACGTTTTAATGGGAATGAATCTGAAACTAATAAGTGTTATACATTTTTCATGTACTACTGTATTAATAAATGGAGAGCAATAAAAACAACAAAAATGTACAAGTTTCAATGACGGCGATAACAAATCGGAATCGTGACGAGCTCGCATTAGCACGCGGCACGTTCCGAAGCGCACGGGATCAGATAGCCGCATGAGTTAACCACACGAAGAGCAGGTCCCGCGACCCCTCGCTATAAACAAAAGTGGAATTTAATAATAAACATCTCTCTTAATGTACCAGTTGCTAAGACCCAAGACCTCGCACAAGGACGAAGTCAAGGGCACTAGTCAATTTCATTGGTAAATAATAAGTAGTTGACAAGTTCCAAAAGTTGTATTTCATAACAAGTCAGTTTTTCATAATTTTAACCCTTTACCTAATAATAAAATGTATGTGATTTTCAAAATATATTAATTTAATACATCACTAAGAGGAAGAAAAGCTCTGTTTTCCATTTTAAGCACATCGTGTATAGCCGCATTTCACACGACGAAGAACAGAAAATTAGAAATAAAAATATTGCAATACATGTATCAAATAAAATATTGAATGTTTGTATTCCGATTTATAAATTTTAAGCTCCGATTTTCAATAAGTCAACCACAGTAATGATCATTAGCTAAAATGGTACGGTAAACAGAGAACAACGAAATACATAGTATCCCTACGCATGATAGTTTACCATAGTTACACTTTTAAAGCACTTATAAAACATTTTATGCAGCATACACCTATAAAAATAATATAAAAAGGAACAAATATCTAACAATAAACATTTATAAAACAAAGTTTTAATAAAGAAAAGTTAGCGTGGTAACCCTGTAACTAGGTAATGTACTAGCAGTAATGCGCTACCCGATATACTACTTTATGCAATTACAGTTGTTGAGTTTCTGCCGCGTAGACAGCTAATATCGTTCCCTATGATCTCAGCCTCCACCGCTTGCTACCTCCTATCCGATATAAACCGCATATTTCATGAAACAACAATTGCGTGAGGCGGAAACATAAGGCATTTAAATAAAAGTGCTTTAATTTAGAACAGCTATAACAAAAAGTACCCTTGTTAAGCCCATTTTCTACGTAATATTTAGCAATAGAAAAGATATGAATTTAACTAAATAATCACCGAATCGATATAATAGTCATTCGAAATGATAGATTAAAGCACTGAGTTAAATTTAAAGTCAATTGAAATTAAACATGTTAGCATCTTTTTCGAAATTTATCGAAGCTGTAAAACAAAACATCCACAGACATTGATTAATATTCACTCATTTTCGTTTATGAGATTGCTGAGATCTTCGATACAGTTATAAAGAAATATAAAATTACAGTTTTAGTTCATTGACTGATAATATCTGGATAAAAGCAATGTTCAGCTGTGAATAAAAATTTTTAAAAATATATACGACCAATATCTATTTCAGGTACATCTTATTGATGTAAAATATATTTATTTAAAAGGTGTAATTTGTTACACCTATTTGCGTTATTTATTTAAACAATAACGTTTGTCGCTAATACTGACTTCTTTTTACACTACAACATAAAACTCTGCACTATAAAGGCTTAAAAACTATTTTCCAAGCTAAGTAAAATACATAAAATATCATATTCAGACAATTAACTAGAAACTTAAGTCGAGGAATATGCTTAAGCTGATTATGTTGTCCGTAATGATAAATTAACGAGGAACTATTTAACTAGACAATTTACGGGCGCACCTTACATACCCTTTCATATAACAGGGTTTGTACAATTAACGATTATGTTTTGGGGTTTAAAAAAGTAAATAAAACGACGTGAAAGAAATTCACATAGCAAATAATTTTTTTAAACACAAAATTGCGCGTAGTATTCACCGCCTATCATCTAACCTCTAAAGAATAAACGGAGCTTATGAAAGTTTAATACAAACACTATACGGCAATTTAGTAATCATATATACGCAGAATACGACAAAAATTTCAGAAAGTTTTTGTGCGAATTTGAATTTTGGTTCTAATTGCTGTACTTTGTATTCTTATAAACTTAATAATTACTTCTTTATCAAATACATTCTTGCATCTTCTTTAGAATGCGCTCTCTGTTGAAATCACACAACACACAGTGACAATTTGTTAAGAGTAAAAGCGTGAGATGTTATTTATTTAAAACAATTTTTAAGTACGTTGTATTGTACTAAATTAAATTATATAAACGTTTATTTTAGGCCGAGTGGCCTATACAGTGAAGTGGAAAAAACAATTACAAAAGTTCCTTAAATAATATTCTTCTAAAAATTACAAAATGAAAATTAAATGTAAAAATAAACTAGAGAAGAAATTATTTCAGAAAATACGAGTAAACTTTCTTGGTGGTTATTAGAAGAAGAAAAATTCGCAACATACATGCAAGGAAGGCAAGTACAGCATTTTCATTTCGTTGCGTTTAGTATTTTGTGTAGAAATTTTGTTCTGGGAAAATATTACAACGGAGGAATTATAAATTTAAATAAACTTTCGTGAAAACTTGCTTAAGTATATTCAAATAGATTTTCCAAGAAATATTTACGGCAACCCTGTACGAAATACTAAAGCCGATAAGGTAACCAGTGATTAATTAATTCCACACTTAGAAGGACATCTTTATACCCGTCGCTAACGGTTCGCTGCTTTAAGTACCTAGTCACATTGGTCATCTGTCAACAAGTATTAACGGTCTTGGCCTTAAGACGTAGCTTAATTTACAAAAAATAACCCTAAATGATTACTACTCTTTATAGACTCCTGCTTTTAAATGTAACAACTTCTGGATTTATAATAAAATATAAATGCTACTTTACGTTTAGCGTAACATAAAGCAAAACAATTTTCTTTATGATACCTATACATTAAACGTGATTGTTTTAAATGATTTATCACTTTTTACACAGCTATCCAACTTTGATATTCTTCTCCTTATTAGAAGATATATACCTTTTTAAAAATAAATTTCATGTGACTGTGGGGGAAATAAACATTATTTATTTTCACCTACTAATTATAATTCAGACTTGGTAGTTCTTACTAGGGTCATCAAAACTACACATGTTCACAATATCTGGTAACATGTATAAAAAAAAAATTTAAATCCGTGGAACTTAACGATCATCATCATTGGGTGCCTTCTTCAAACTGAAGTAACCGTACACAATATATAACAATCAAATAATTATACCTCCTTATTAATATATATACTTTTAAATATCTTATTAATTAATGTATTATAGGCATGGAAGTAATAAGTACTACGTACTGTTGTACGTGGTACATATTACTTCTATAGGCGGTAAAAACGTATTATGCGACCGCAAATGATGACGAGCCTTCGGTAACATTAATAAATGAATATAAATTAAAAAACTAAAAAACACGCTTTAATAGCACATCTAACTAATAAATTAAAAAAAAATATTGATATAGGTAAAATAAAAAGAATGAATGACATATGTTACATTTATATTATTGTGAAAAAAGTATGTGGTGCCCGATATATCCACATATAAAAAGATAGCACAAGCTATAAGAAACAATACGAACCTGTGGCATTGATATATATAAATAATTATATATAAGAAGAGAATATTCATTCAACAAAAATACTGGCAAAAAGTATAGGACTACAGACAAGATTTAAAAAAGTATATTAACAGCTGATTTTATTGTCAAAATATTCTTATTGTTCCGATTAAAAGTCAATCATTATTTTGTAAAAAAATATTTGCCATTAAGCATAAAAAAGAAGAAAAAGTATTTAAGAATATAATTGAATAGCATAAAACTCAAACAGTTTTTCTAAAAGTATGGGTAACTGGAAATTAGAAGCCGGACGTATGGCAATGTATACATCCTTCCCTGTTGCACTATTCTTTATATTTAACCAACCTAAATACTTTGAAGAATGGGTAACTAATACGAAACGACAAATATTTCCTCCAGAAAATATGAAAGACAGGGAAGCAATACAACATCTAATACAAGATATGAGAAAAAAGCAAATACAATCTTTGGAAGGAGAGCAATGATTGTGTATAAGTCTTCATATATTTGTAAAGAAATATAGTTATTATAGGTGAAACATATTTGCTATTTTTTTTATTTGAACAGACAAGACATGCAAAATGTGCACCTGTTGGTAAGTGAATTCTCTATCCATAACAATATGCTAGTTGTATGGGGTGTATACTACGCCCTGGACCTCTAAAGAATGCACTGGTGCCTCACAGCCCTGTGCCAAGGAGAGGGATAACCCACAACACCCACGGTTTGCTACAACAAATATGAGACCACCTTATAGTTGTCATCCACCATGGCTTTGCTTACTTGGTAATGAAGGCCCCCCTACCTTCAAACCCTAAAACTTTTTAGTTCTCTTCTGTGACAAGCAGGGCTTACCTGAATCCTGTTCTCAATAGCCTGACACTATAGGGCATTCACACATTTTGGACCTACCTAGATGGTTTCCAGCAAGAGACCTACCATTAGTGAATAACCATTTTCTTTGACAATGAAAACTTTTATTCTTTTAAAAGTATTGAATTAATGTCCCTAAATAAAACTATGTGTGGGTCAGTCAAGAAAATGAAAGAATAAACATGTGAATATATTTATTTTAACATTTTGATATATGATCTAATCCAATTCTTTGAGTCTAATCAACTTTACTTTTCTTCTTGTACTGATAACTCAATGCAATTCCAAGCAGTGTGGGAAATAAGGATGCATATAAACCATATGATACTCCAAAATATTGTCCTATAAATCCAGCCACCATGGGAGCTGTTACTCCTGATAAAGAAGTCACACTATTAGTAGCACCAATAAGAGTACCTCTGTGTTGGCCATGACTTCTTGTTAAAACCATTTCTAATGAGACAAGTCTACCTACTGCACTCCCAACCGCTAATGGAACTAAACAAGCAACATAAACATACACATTACTAGCTAAAATCATCCCAGTTAATGAAATTCCTACTAATATAAACATATGTAAATTTCTTACAGTGTAATCATTATCATAGGAATAAATTTTGTTAATATAACCTATAAAGAAACTGGATACAGAAGCTATTATACCTTGGAATGATATGACATATCCTATATATTTTGGAGACAGTTCATATGTTGTTTTTAAATATAATGAATAATTAGAAAAATACACGGCCATTGCAAAACTTATTAACGCTTTTAGCAAAAATACATCCCAATATTCAGCCCATGGTATCTTTGACAACTCAACAACAGATTGTTTACTGCTTGTTATTATTTTATGTAAGACACTTTGAGAAACTTTTCCTTTATTTTTTTCTTCTTTCATAGATGATTTGATATTGGTATTGGGTAGAAAATATACAGCACCTAAAAATGGAATAAAATGTTATTGTTTTTTTTATCTTTTTATGATGATTATACTAGGTACTGAAATATTGTAAATTAAATGTTTTGTTAATAAGGGGTTTACAAGATTACACATTCTTAATCTCAGACATTTAATAATGCATTTATCATTGATAATAATGCAGTAGTAATAAGGCAAGCCATTCCAGTTTACACAAAACCTTTTTCTCACCCGTTTTAAATTAATTACAGACTAAATGGATTAATATTAAATGAAGTTTTTATACCTGCATTGGCTAAGAAACAAATGCCAACAATAGTTGTAATGTACATAAAACCATATTCAGGATGATCTTCTGCTATATGTCCTCCGATTACTGGACCTAAAGTAATACCAACCCCAGATATGGCAGCCATTTTACCATATATTCCAGATTGCTTTAATTGATTACTCTCATAGTCCGGTACTAAAGCTTTTGTTAACATTTGTGTTTGTTTAAATAAACCTGAAAATATTTAAGAATAAGATTTTTCTTTTTTTGAAAAATCTTCATATATATTTTAAAGGGAATAGTTGCTACTGACAGTTATAACTCTTTCATTTCATTTTTCAGTTTATTTTATTTAAACAATTTTAAGTTTGTTACCCAATATTGCCCTTAAAATTAAAATGACAGCAATTGAATTAGTCACTCCTAAAAGTGTATATGCTACAGCACACATCAACAGTGTCAACATCAATATTGTTCTGCATCCTTTTATATCACTTAGACTCCCCTAAAACAATTTCAAATACTATTACATGAATAATGGTACTATTAAACTCTGGTAAATCATAATTGTTTTTTAAAAAAGCTTTAATAAAACAGCAAGTGGAAAAAGGTCTGTACAAATGATATTCTTAAACATCATCTAAATGCAAAGAATTTAACTACAATGTATTACAGCTTCAGAAAAACAATGAGTACTTTTATAACATAAAATGAAATGAGAAGTAAATTATTACAAAGATTGTTTTTCTATGCAACCCTTGGTTAATAGTATCAAAAGAGACAATGACTAGTATTTTTTTTTTATATCTACATTAATGTACAATAAGAAATATTATAAAAATAACTTGATATTCCTTTATCATGAAAAATTTTAGGAATTAGCTAGAGTCAATATGATATTATTTTTAAATGCATTATATATTTTAACTTTTTGTGTTTGACTAGAAAAATGTCACAACTGAAGTTAAGTTAAAGGACATTGTTTAATTGGCATATGCCATACATTCACTATAAACACTTTGACCTTTGAATAAAAAAGTAATTACTTAGGTCTGATACTTACTATGAGGGGACCAGATCCTAATTGAAACCCTGAATATATTGACCCCAGCAGGCCAACGTAAATGTGATTTCCACCCATTTGTCGTACATGATTTGGTATTAAGGGCACAATTAAACCCACTGCCAATAAATCCTATAATATGGAAAGTTTAAACTTCAATTAAAAGGCAAAATTTTATTAGAAATGTTAAATAATTCCAAAAACTAACCAGAAATGCTACAAATTGTAAAAGATATACAGAGAGAGCCATTTTCTGTAATATTGGTAACTGGAAAGTAACTTGACTGAATTGTAAAAAAGAAAAATAAAGTAACAAGTCTACATATTCAGACAACCAAGGTTAAAATAATTACGAAAAATCGAAAAAATTTACTTATTATTAATCAACTTTCATTGCTGACTTTTGAGCTTCGGCAGTCAGTTGTCAATGTCATTTGCTGACGTTATGCTGCAAGAACTCAGAATATTGTATAAACAAATCAAGACAATTACTTGTGTTATGTTTTTATGAAATATAATGTCTCTTCATTACAGTTATTAAATGATCAGTGTTGAAAGATTTTCTTTAAGGTCTCAATAAAAGTATTTAATTTTCGGCTGTATAAACTTTAGACTTTCGTCTATTTTATTAAAGAAAAAACTCTGGTTTATGTCAATGTGACGGCCTTTTTTAATTATGTTATAATTGAAATTGGAAATTTTGGATTGTAAAGATAAGAATAACTATGAATAATCTTAGAATTATGGTAGTACTTTTTAGTTTTGGTAAAATGTATACTAATATACGTACACACGGTACACCCGTGAACTGTAAAATCGGTATATGCGTTCTTTGTTATTTTTATGAATTAAATGGCTAATTTTGTTATTATAGGTATTACAAAGTTTTAAAAAATTAAATCGCACTAGGATGAGAGTATTCGACGGAGATGAAAAAGCATTAGTTGCCGCTAGATTAAAAATTAATGAAGAATATAAAAAAAATAAACATGTTACTGATAGTGATTCAATAAGAGCAGTAAGTAATCTTGTAATACTAGTTAACATATATACCCGTTAGAACAGCTTTAAAAATGCAAAATTTTAAAATAGAAAGTATCATAAAGTAACAAATATCTAAAGAACTTATGTTATATAAAAAAATCCTAAAGATGGAAATAAATTCATAACCCTTTGTTTATTGTGTAATCATGAGAGATATATTACATGTTGTATTAATGCAATAAATAGACCAAAGAGTAAAAACACTTAATGAAGAATTTATTTAACAAACAAATGATGCATTTAATTGTTATAAATAAATAATTTTAGCAGTTATTCCTATAAAGTGATTGTTAATTTATTTATAGAAAATCAATAGTGCTTATAGAATTCAGCTTGTTGGACCAAAACTTATCAAAAGAGATCTCAATATTATTTCACTTAGCAATAAGTCAGTAATGAACATAAATTTATATTTTTAACATATTACAGATGATGATTTCTTATATTTCCATGAATGTCACACATTTATTAAAACTCAATTTTACGGATTTTATTGCGTTTATTGTTTAATTTTATTTATTCCCGACATCTCAGTCCTCCCGTGACCATGACTGCTGCAAAGCAGTCAAAACATTGGGAATAAATAAAATTAAACAATAAACACGATAAAATCCGTAAAATTGAGTTTTAATAAATATTACAGATGATTAAATTTGGTGAAGATGTGGAAACTGAATTAAGGACACAAGTAATTCAAGCAAGAGAAGTAAAACCTGGTGTATTTGGTAAAAAAAGTCTATATATTTTATATAAGTATAGGCAATTTGTTTAAATTAGTAATTAATTCTGGAAGAAATAAGTAGTTAATACTGTAATAACAATAAAAACTTTGACTCTATATAGAGTTGATAACAAAGAATAATTAAAATAGTTGTATATACTCCATGACAACTATGACATATGTTACCTCAGTTGCCGCTGACCAAAACTGCTGCAAGGCAATCAGAATAATTAAACATGATAAAATCTGTAGAGTTTAGTTTAATTAAATATTGATGTTACCATATTACTTGCATGTACATGGAATGTCTTAAACTGTCCATAACATTTACACCATATTACCATGTTCATTAAAGAATATTATCCCTGCAAACTCATAGTTGTGGAGGAGCTCATTAGCATTGACCAAGTCACATATGGTGAAGCAAAATACAAAAAAAGATTATATGACCCGCCTGTGATAAAAGGCTGCTAAGATAGCCACTTCAGGTGGACTCAGTACATTCTCTTCACAGTTAATCTAAAATAACTTTTTGATCGTATTTCAGAGGCAAGGATTACCAAAGATACTCTTAAACTAGACAATATACCATACAATGACAATGCAATCACAAATGAGCTGGCAGATGGTACCAAATCTTGTTGCCAAGATCAAGCAAGAAGCAAATAAATATTTTAATTTTTTTTTAAAGTAGATAATATTTATAGATGTTGTTTTTCTAAGTATATTGTTTAGATAGTAGCAGTAAGTGATATATTTATTGAATTATTAAAATGTTAATAAACCCTTATATAAAATGTCTTTTAATTAAAATTTATTGATTTATAAATTTTATTGGGAAAGTAGAACTATTTAAGTCCTTAGACAAGTATTTCAAAAAACGAAACCAAATAACTGATGTAGGCACTTTAAAAAACACACTTCTGATTTTAGGCAACCACCATTATTTACATGGACTTTCGCTTGTATATATTGTAGAAGCAAATTCCTCAATCCACCAATTTATATAGTAAACGATGCTTTACTTTAGTTCTCTGCTCAATCCAGAAGTACACAGGGAAAGGTTTTTTTGTTGAAATTTGAAATAGGACTTCTGGAAAAGAAGACATGATTTACGCATATCTTTTATAACAAAAATAATCTTAGTTTCTTTAATAAAAAATTAAATATTTTTAAGTTTAAAGTAACGATCTTGTCCCTTGATATGATATTTACGAATAAATAATTCACTTTTGTGATATGATCAGATAAGCAAAATATTTACAAAGAAAATGATAAACTTAAAAATATTAAAATTTCTTATGTTAAATTTTTACTACAAATTTAAACGAATTCTAGAATTTCAGTTCCAATAAATTTTATTGTATTCTGTTTTTTGTACTTCTAACAAAATTTACTTTATCAACTGTTTCTTAGTGTCAGTGTCATTAATAGTTGACATTTTCGTCAAATTGATCTGGAATTTAAATATAATTTATTAACGTTTTGAAATTATTTCAATAGTAATCTGTTCAAATACACCCAACATGCTAGCCCGAACCTTAATTTCAAGAGCCCTTTTATTGAGAACCTCTAAAACTGCTGCCGACAATTTACATCAAGTTAAGAGGAACTCAGGACATGGGTAATCGTACTTGTTATGTCACATCATAAAAACACTAAGCTAAAAGTATTTAAAAGCTATAAATAAATTAAGACTTTATGTTTACTTAATCTTATAGTATGGGTATCGCGTGTTATGAATGTAGATCAGTTGTGTTATTACAACATTGTCTACCTAAACAACTCAATTTTCCTAATGCAGGAACTGAGGTCACTAGGCTAGTGCACTAAGCAAGTCACTAGGCTGCTGTCCACCATATTTGAAACATATTTGGCGAATGTTGTATTTTGTCAATTAAAACATTGTCTTAGTGAAAATTAATAAATATCATATTGTGTTGAAAAAAACGTAATTTCACAACTTTTACAACTTAGCTATCACTATATTACTGAGCTTTACCTACTTTTGTATTATTACAAATTTGGTTTTAAAAAAATTGATTTTCTGTTATATGGGAAAGCACTCTTTAATATTTTGTTTTATAAGTATTTAGATTGGTGTATTAAATGAAATAAAATTTGGAAAGTTTATCTTTGTGTTACTATATGGCAAATCATAAGATCTCGAAAAATCCCATGTTGATTTAAAAATTAAGTATTTTTCAGGTCCTGGACTTACCGTGTTCCTCCACCCTTACCCTCTAAGAGAGCAATCTTGATAGCTGAAGTTCTAGGGGGATTATGTTGGTATTGGATTCTTTATCATATTGCGACAGAACCAGAACACATCTATGTATGACATATTTGGTTATTTTTACATTACTCTAGACAATATCAATTACTAAAGACTGCTTGTATAATCTAAATGTAACTAAAAAAAGCTATTTGCCCTTTTGAAAAATCCATTTTCTTAACTGCAAAAAAAAGTTTATTCTGCTAATTAGAGAAGTATAGATGTAAAATTTATTTTATATCCTTAACCTATTCAAAATTAGTTGATGTGTTTAGTTTTCAAATGGTGTCTTATAGTTGCATGTTGTATTAGCTCTTATAAACACATGTACTAATTTAATTTACAGGGTGAATGGCCTTATGTTGAACCCAAGACATGGTGTGACATAGAATTGGGAATACCTTCCGACTCTGAAGGATCATTAAAGAAGTAAAAAGAAATAATAAAAAATTGTTGAAAAATGTAATTACCAGAGGATAGTAGACAGTCATTAAATATGTTAATTTTATTTAATAAAGTTTTTTAAAACTCCCAAGTTTTATGAAAAAAAATTGGTGGGTTAGGTAAATAGGTCCACCGTTCAATCTATCATTGGTAACAGTTAATGATCGGCGTTGGCTCCCCAGACAACACCCACATTCACGGGTTTTGTTTCCACTACTTCTGGGCAATGGATTCCAGTTAAAAATAAGAAACCGAATCTGTATACGTAGTAGAAGAGCGCATGTGTCTGAAAAGTTAGATTAGTTAGCTTGGAAATAGAACCACACTTTTTTTTTTTATTTAGGATAGGCTAGTGCTTGACTACGATCCCACCTGATGGTAAGCGGCGATGTAATCTAGGTGGTAAAGCGCACTAGTCTAGAAGAAACCTGTTCACTCTTTTTTTGAAGACCCCCACAACATACCTGGACGGAAACACTGATGCCGGCAGACTGTTCCACTCTCGCTGTACGCATTATTAAGGACGAAGCGAAACGCTTTGTCCTAATGCGCGGGAGATCGACAACGAAGGGATGGATGCCTGCGGTGTGTCTGTACGTCCGATGATAAAAGGGCGAAGGCGGTATTACATCATGCAGTTCTTGAGCACACTCTCCAAAGTGCATTCGATAGAACACCGAGAGACTAGCTACTCTACGACGGTGAACCAAGCTATCGAGTTTTGCATCCAGAAGCTCTTGGTCACCGACTATTCTCATAGCACGCCTCTCCACCGAGTCCAGGACTGCCGGTTGGTAATTGGCAGCACCTGCCCAGATATGGCAGCAGTACTCCACACGATCGGACCTGGGCTTTATACAGAGTCAGAAGCTGTCCCGGTGTAAAGTACCGCCGCACTCTGGCAAGGATTCCGAGTTTCCTTGTGGCTATTTTCGCTTTGGACTCGATGAATCGCCCGAAGTTGAGGTTCGTTGATATTTCGATTCCTAACAACTGAAGACGGTCGGTGCACTCCAAAACTCTCTGTGCGTTGTGTGATTAAAGTCGTGCCAATTTTGCTGAGGAGCGCAAAGGCGATTCCTCAGTTTGTAACCAAAAGTATAGAGGCGCGACGCAGTCTATTACTATAATTTTAACATTATTCTATAAAGAATACAGTTGTATTAATATCATATGCAGTTTAATAAATAATACAGATTTTTGAATGTAGTTGATCGATCAGAAAATGTTTCATCGGCCATGCGTGTGCGCTGGACAGGTGAATGTTGCGGGAAATCGCTGGATGCAGGCTGTTTTGGACAGATTGATGTAGAGATCTTTGGACCATTATTTTTTATTTTACGAGACGAGCAAGACGTTCACTCAATAGTAAGTGATACGCTTGCCCAAAACAACGATGCTTACAGCGCCCTTCAAATCGGAACATAGTAATGTTTGCACACTACTACTTGGCGGCTGAAATAGGAGCTGCGGTAGTCCTACCTAGACGGTCTCCGGCGACAGAGACTTACCACAGGATGTCTGTTTCCAGCATTGGGCACCTATTGGCTATGATGATGATCCACTGCAAATTTATTCATTCTACTAGATTATGAAATACAACAATTCATATTATTTTAATATTATATTAAACAAATTTTAATATTTGTATCCCTTATCAACGAAATATTAAAGTAAGTTCAAACATATAGACAGTTAAGCTATTAAGTTTTGAGGAAGTAATTTTACTTTTATCAATTATTTTTTATGGACTGTTTCGTAAGAATCACAGAGACTCATAGATTAATTTTTAATCTATAACAAATAGCCTTGTTTAAGCTGTGATCTGCTTTCTATAATATTTTTATAATATCTGTAAGACCAGTGACTTACTTTGATTTGACGTGAACGGAAAATAATTTTCGATGTGATCGCCCCCATTGAATTATTTTCATAATTTATATGAATATATCGTAACAAACTGACAGATTTTTGTAAAACTGTTGTGATGATGTGAGGTGTAAATAAAATTATTAAAATGGAGTCAAACATAAATCAGAAAGGTGAGTAATCGTCATCAATTTTAAGTTAAGTCCAACTCTTGTTTGTGTATGAATAACTGTACCTTGCGACATTATTTAGGTTGACGTATGGCACCTGCCCTAAAATGTATTTATACTGTAATAACAATGTTGTTGAAGAAATCCCTAAAGGGAAAATTATCCTTTGCAATACACACATTAACCTGTCGACATGTTTTTAATATTTTTAACGTTGTCAGTCTGTTTATCGAGATGTAGTTTTATAAATATTGATATGCTTTCTATAAGTGTAGGTAAGTATATGACTCATTTTCTTGGCATTGTGATGTCATGTGCATGTTAAAAATGTTAATAACTAATTCTTGTCTGTCCATTGTTAGAGTTGTAGGTTTTTATATGTATAAACAATTTATGTTAAATATTAGTCAATGTGTTTAACAATTTGAAACTATTCAGTTATGATCCTTATTTATAACTTAGTCAGCAATCATAAAAAGCACATTTTTGTGTTTAAAATCACAACAAGAGACTTGACTTAAATTATTTATAAATATGTATGAATATTTAACAAAATGGAATATACAGTTACATGTAAATTATAACACTTAATTTATACCACAATAGTGCTAACCACCTTCTCTACTTTTTGCATTCATTGCCTCAAGTATTAACATTGGTAATGTAGTAGCAGTATAGTTATTATTTAATTATTATTTTTTAGACCAAACACTTTCATATCATTTATTGTTACACCACATATGTATTCCATGATTGTAATTTCTGCCACATGTACCCTTTCTTCATATTTTTTTTTTCTATTTAACAATAAGGTCAATGCATACATAATAACAGGTTATATCATGTCTTGTAAACTTTCCCTTAAGCACAAATATTGTTTATGTATTGTATGTGATCCCTGAGATTCAGAGTGAATTGCTTCACATTTATCTTTTTCCTTTATTCCTTTTAGTTTATGTCATTATTTTTTACCATAGACATGATATAAAATTATGTATTAATCAAAATTACTATTGTGAAAATAACTTTAAAATTTTTGTTATTCTTAGTAACATGTACAGCAAATTACGCTTATGATGCATCAGAGCCTGACGAGTTGACAATCAGGCCTGGAGACATACTGAGAGATGTGGAGCGTTTGCCTGGTGGTTGGTGGAGAGGAGAACTCCGTGGCAGAAGAGGAATGTTCCCTGATAATTTTGTGTCAATAAACACAGAACATAACAGCAACACAAGGTTTGTTAATTACATCCATTATTTAACATTGTTTTTTTTTATAAGGAGTATGCATTAAAGATAGTCTTGTAATAATTAAAGAGAAGTATAATGAAGAAATAGTAATACACCTAAGGTGATGATTTTATACTTGTTAAAACCAAAAACCTAACAACCTTGTTTAGCTACATTAATTATATTTTACATATAAAGCAAAAGGCATACTCTAAATTTGTATAGAAAAATGTTTTTATTTATTTACATTTAGATACAAGCAATAAACATGAATATAGTAAAAATTAGCTCTGAGTCAGAGTTGTTTCACACTTTATAGCTGCTTTTTAAGATAAGATTATCACATTTTATAAATACTCATCATTTTGGTCCCAATTTTAATAAATAGAATTGATAAATTTTTTTGATCAGTACATACTGCTAATTACTTCTAAGATTGACACAAAAAAAATTATTTGCTTTGTGCATTATAACATTGTTGCGAAACGGACAGTTACTATCATAAAGCATCATGTTTTGCCTATTTTTCCTACAAAAATAATCTAAAGCTCTAGCTAAATGTACATTATAATATCTATAAAGCCTTATAAATGGTCTATAAATAAGTGAGAAGTGTACTGTTTGTTTGATTGTCAAGAGTAATATTTGTTAAATAAAATCCATAAGGAATACACACATTTTTCTCATACAGATACATGCATGCCTTTGTTATTTAACTGGATATTAATATTTTTGAATGATTGGTGGATAATAATGAGTGTTAATAATCTAATCAAAGTTGATAAGATCGTGATACATCGTTAGCGGCGTCAGTTTGAATTTGTTAGTCGGAGCCTTGATGATAAATTTTTGTCAACTAAACGAATAATTGTAATTTTTAACATACTTCTATGTTAAAAGTGTTAACTGTTATGAACAAATAATATATGCTAGCGGCTTTTTATGCTATGTTTTCTGATAATATTAGAACAACTCTTTATTTATTATTCAGTGCTTAATATTCTAAGTGTATATGTATATTTCTCTCACTGGTGCTGTTCATTGTGAGCAGGCCAGGGGACGTGCAGGGACGGTGCCGGGCAGTTTTCAGCTACCAACCCGCTAACCCCGACGAGCTGCCTCTTTGTGTCGGAGACGTCCTCGAAGTTCTCGGGGAGGTAATTTCGCATCTGCTTCCCAAAAAAATAATATTTTCTACACTTATTTATTTTAGATGTTTTATTTACTTCATCAAACTTAATTTCAGATAATTACGTAGTGACATTGAAATGTTACTCCAAACATCGCAAATGTTCTTAAAAAAAAATTGTTTCTAAAATTTGTAATATATAGTATCCGTTGATATCGTAGACAGTTATTCAGTAAATGTATTTCGTGTTTTCCGCTTAATACATAAGTCGGGAAGGATACACGAAAAAAAATTTAATACATCCTTTAAACTCAACGCAAGTATCGAATATTTAATGAATCCAAAAAGATGCTGGTAGTGTTACGCGCTTTTTCAGAATTTTAATGAAAAATAAAAGTCATCATTGCAATCTTTGTTGCAGTGGTCATAAGTTAAAATGTTTTAAATAAACCTCTCGTCAAGTTTTAATGATATCGATCAATAAAAGTGATCGATTTAACTTTCTAACTATCCTCTCGATATCCGTTACTTGGCGTAACAACACTAGTCGAGCGTAACGACTCGGTAAACCTGAGTTGGAGCCATGCAATTTACTATACCCGTAAGAAAAACGAAAGTAGGCTTTCTTAATGCAGCTGAAACTATCCTTTCTCACTACCACTGCCTATAGAAAATGAGAGTTCATTTATTTTATAGTTTATATAAATCTATTGGATTAATAATAAGAGAAAAGTCTATTTAGAAGCTATTTACTTTATCAAGTTAGCCGAAAGGCTAATATTAAAAGCTATAGTTTGTTCCGAGTAATCTCCGAAAGGAATGTCTTTAACTAATATGACATATATTTAAATGTTTATACGAAAATTGTCTTTATTAATGATAATATATTTGCTGTAAATTCTAATAAAACAATTACTATCGTCTTATTTAGAGTATTTTTACATAGGTTTTAAAAGAGATTTTTTATGAAAGAAACAGGTCAAGTGTTTAAAATAACTAAAAGAAAATATTTTTTGTAAGAACTACTTTCAACAAATTTTAAAACTATCAACATCATTTAATTTAAACTTAATCGAGAATTGTCTTTGTAGGTCGAGGAAGGTTGGTGGCAGGGGCGACGTCAGGGTCGAGTTGGCGTATTCCCTTCAAACTTTGTAGTTATGCTGGAACCTCCCCAGCCTGCGCCGCCTTACGAGCCAGCACCTGCGTTACCACCAAAACCTGGTAAGGGGATTCAAATAGTTTTTATGTATGGATTCATATAATGAATATTGCAAGAATTTTGGGTTACATTTTATACAATTATAAGAAACTTACTTAGATGGATTGTCTAAATAGTCATTGCTTACTGCCAGAACACTACAGGCAGTATTTTTCTACTATATTAGTGGCCACAACCACGTCTTTAGCTTATTTTGGTTTGGAAGTTTTATAACTTATTAGGTTGGCTGAACCCTCGTGGCAAAAATTATTATATGTAATAAGCACCGGCCCACCATTTCTTCTCTTTTTACCGCCAAGCAGTAGTGTGCAAACATTACTGTGCTCCAATATGAAGTGCGCTGTAGCTTAGTCGCTAGTTTATAATCTTCATTACCGCCGCAATGGATAGGTTGGAAGTATGACTTACGATCTGGTAAATGCCCCGCTTGCGTCGTCACTTCTTGTAATGAAATAAACGTTATTAGTCACTTATATGTGTCACTAAAACGTCCAATTAATTATGAATTATTTACGTTAGGAGAGATTCCTACTAATCAGTTGGTAATAAGAAATAATTCAGTCGTATAGTAATTGGAGCAAGAACGACGGTACAATTTATTTTGTTATAAAGATAAATTAGGTTTTTTACTAACATCTTAGATAATTACATTAACTGTTTTTTAAATTTATTAAACGGAGTTAACTTTTCATATATCTTCCCGGTTTAGAAGGCTACGCTCGCTTACATAAAAGCGTCAGCTTTGCTTGGACTTTATGCACTGCATTAAATTATTTGAAAGGAATTTCGTAATGGATAATCATAATCATTATACTTTTAAATACATGTCTGAGTGTTGACTGCAGAAATAGGCGCCTCTATAGTACCTACCTATACGGCAGCAGAAACCTTCTATCATACTAATAGCTGATTACATCATTCGATTGATGAACAATTTTTAAACTTACAGTCTTGCGATGAAAATTACGTTTACTCTGATCTGTTCTTGTTTTACTTACATATTTTTTTACAAAAACTGTACGTGAATTATTTTATGAGACAATTTAAATTCATGGTTACGTTCGACCATGGAAAGTCTGTTGATAACAGTTTTCGTGACGGTTAGTGCAAACATTAACCAGTATTTGAATACCTTTATCTTTTTAACTTTGTTTTCATAAATAAACGTATAGATTTTAAAATACATGCTTTTGGTAATTTTATAAAGATATTTTTTACAAAAAATATTTTAGATTTTTGTTAATCTGCTGACATCACTTTCTACTCATATCTCAAAATGCTTTAAGGCCCTTTTTTGTGGTTTTCCTCGCTCTGTGTCAGACATAGTGATCATTTACGCATGTTTGACACTACATTATTCCACTTTGTTTTGAATCTGCTCGGTATTCGGGCAGACCCAAGACCTGGGTGAGAAAACTGCAGAGCTAAATTGCCAACCTAGTCAGGTGGCCTCCTTTTTACGAGACTGCCAGCGCAGTCTACTTTCCTGCACCTTGTCTCCAACAAGGCGCACATCGTACCGGTACAGGGCATATATTTCTAGATTAATTAAAATTTTTAATAGTCTAGCACACATCGCTGTATGTCTTTGATAAAGTAGTAAGTACTTAAGCATACGTAACAATAAGTATTATGTCCTACAGTTAAGGAGCTATGCCGCGTGTTGTTCCCGTACTCTGCGGTAAACGAGGATGAACTAACACTGGCGGAGGGCGACGTGGTGACGATTATCTCGAAGGATGCGCCCGACCGGGGCTGGTGGCGAGGGGAATTGCACGGCCGTGTCGGTCTCTTCCCTGATAACTTTGTCCAGCTGCTACCACCCGGTGAGTAGGCTATACTTTTTTACGGTATTTTCTTATCCTAATATTAAAAAATGGGGATCTGTAAGTTTAACTCGTCTATGTGTTGGCCTGTGGCACCGGTGTTTCCAAACCGTCCCATTGATCTTGGTTTCAAGCTCAACAACGTTTGATACTTTCTGTACTTCAAGCGTCAATTACGGTAACTACTTCCCATAAACCTGAGCGTATGTTTATTTGCAATATAAGTGGTTTCTTGCTTGTAAGAGGACATGTTCGAGTTTTCTTAACTGTATCTAATATTTGTTTACTACTTTTTACTTTATATCTTATGATCTAAAAGTAATAGATAATAATTGTTTGAAAGGCGTAGTAGTAAAAAAATATTTACTCGTGAGCATATATTAGTATCATTGATTGTTATATACTGTAGTGACCTTACGATGTTTGTACGCACCACGTGTGTCATCGAAGCTGATGTAATGTTTTTAATCACAAGTTAATAGTTGCATCTAGTGGAAGGTCGTTGCAACGTACAATTCATTTAAGTGTTAATTTTTTAATAGTTTTTTGTAACGACAATGTTCCCAAAACGGTATGTTACTTTTGTTTAGTTATTCATAAATTTATTTGTCTGAACAAAACATATTTATATAAAATATCGAAATTTACTTGGTAACCTGAGATGCGGGCTGTGCTTAATGCAGGAATATGGAGATTACCGTGTTGTTATAATATTGCGGAGTAATTAAAAAAATAATAATAAATAGGAGTAAAATAAAATTATTGTCGAAGTTTTTGTAACATGATATAACATATGTGTGAATTGGTTCGGTATATTTTCACCGTATGCCTGGATAAGCCAATTCCTATAACGCAAAGATTATTGTTGTAAGAACTATATTGTACATTACAATATTTATCAATTTTGTTCGTCTTACATATATTTTGATGGCAGGTTTGTTTTGCCGGATACGGAAAATGCTGCCCCATATATAGTAATGTGTAAAAAATACTTCTATTATGATAGGCCCTGTACTGGATATACAATAGTAAAATTACTAGAGTAACCGCACTTGCTATATAAAGTTTCAAGGATTGAAATGAAAGAAAGTGATTCCGTGTAAACAACCCAAGTGAAAGCTAGCTATTCTTGTACCGAGTGATACGTCTTTGTTAAAATATAGGAAAGTAGGAAAAAAATATTTCAATTCTCGAGGTGTTTGTTTGCTTAGGTAAACTGTTAGCAGCTTAACATCGATTAATAATTTTTGTTGAAATAGTGTAGTTTAATTTTTCAGTTTCTTTTCATCGTTGGTTAACTTTTTCATTCAAAAATCCTTTTTCCTCTATAGAACTCAATTTTGCGATATAGGTTTCCGTTACAGAGGGCTTGTTCGTCGAAGCGTTACAGCTACCGTTTGTGTAGTAAACATTGGTTAACTGAAAAACTTTAAAAGGGAACGCAGTTTTTATAGTATTGCCTTCATACAGTTTTTACAACTTCGAACGGTTTTCCAGAAACAGAATAATCATTATAAACTTCAGTGTAAAGAAAGGGGTGTTGAAATTTTATAACTGTGACTTTTTGTAACTATCATTGAGACGCGGGTCCGATTCTCACTAAGCTTGAGCTTCCGGTAAAGGAAACATATAGGGGAAACTGATATATTAGATTGTATATTACAGTATGCTTACAATACTAAGTCACTGATACATAAATAGACTCACCTTTGACCATTTTTCTATCTGCTGAACACGTATAAACTTATTTTATTTACACTTTTCGCATACCTTGAGTGTTAATTATTTATTCACGACTTAAATCATCAGCACAAGGCTTATATACATTATGTACAAGAGAGCTACAGTTATAATGCAATAATGTGTTTAAAAAGGTGACCTTGAATTTTTCGAATAATCCGTTTTTAGATGATGATGTATGAAATCGTATCCAGACTTATTTTGAAAGAATGAACAGAGATTACGTAAATAAAAAAATCTACATCGGTATTGAAAAAAATTTAATTATTATATACCCAAGTTTTATATTTTGTTTAAAAACTAGACAAACTGTTTAACTTTTCAATGTTCTAAATAATTAAATGTAACAGTAAATATATTAAAACATAATTATTATCATTAATGCACGTCAATTAAAAGTAGCTGTTACCATCAGATCTTATCATTCTTCATTAAAGAATATCAATACTGATTCTCCTAAAATTTAAGCTTTTAATTTTGTCTAAATATTGGATATTAAAAACCTCTTGGTTTTACTCATAATATTAATGTCTAACTTTAACTGTAAAAGTGCTCACTGAAGAATAATAAAAGTGAAGGAAATTTCCGAATCGCCGATCGACCGATGCTATCGATTGATGATCATCGGATCTATTGTAAAGTGGATCATACCTATCCCTCTGCTCTTACGTAATAGTAAGAGCAACAAGGACGCATTGATAATGAACCACACATTCTCTTCTGAATTCTTCTAAGTCGTATTTCCTCATGACTGAGGGTCGTGGTCATTATGTTTTTATTGAAACACACGACGACTCTCTTGGCAGTTATAATGGAGTGGTTTGCCATTGCCTTCTCCATTTCACATACTAGTGCGACCACGGATGGTCATGGCATAGATATGCAGGTTTTCTCACGATGTTTTCCTTCACCGTCAAAGCACGTGATATTAGTTGGTGTTTTATGTTAACTGCACATAAATTGAAAAATTCATTGGTGCAGGCCGGATTCGAACCCGGTACCTTCGCATTGGAAGGCCGGCGTTCAAACCACTAGGCTATCACGGCACGGCTCTTCTGAATACGTTTATGCTATACAGGCATCACAGGCATCTACCTTCGATCGATGATTGTGGTAACGTTCCACCTATTACTACCTGTCGATCAGGCAAATGCAGCAAATGAAATGATCGGTCATAACGATTCATCGATGTAGCAATATAGTTAATTTAGAGGAACCTGATCTGCATAATGCGAATTATAACTAGAAATTATCTATTAAATCATCAATATGAAAATGACTTTAAAAATACTTTTGTCGCTATACATTGTCTCGATAGGTTTATCAATGCACTTAAACCAGTGGTGCTCACCCTTTTTTTACACTGGGGACCACAAACATGTTTTAGTCGCGGTGTCTCGGGCTTCAAAAAGAAATAAAAAATTGGGTAATATTTTCTTAGGTTTTCGCAATTGTTTAAAATTTTAAACAACTATGTTCGCATTCATAGCATATATATATAACATAAAAATTTATAATGGGCTCAATTTTTCTAATGATTTAAAATAAAGTAACACCAGATGCGTCAACCACAAATGCCCGCGGGCAAAGCCGCAGGTTGACTAGTATAGCTGGCTTAAATACTATATTATCACTAGTATTCTCTTTTCACATTGACATTCGTAGCCGTTCATATATTTTGTATTGTATACGTATATTTGTATTAGTATATATTTTATATTTTCATAAAACGGGTCCTATATGGTCATTGACATGAAACATATAATTGACAAAAATTTAATGTTTATTTTTGTTCATTGGCTTGTGTTGATATAGAGTAATAATTACTTGATTATTTAACAACAAGTTTTACTGTTTTTAATAATTTTTAAACTGAAAAAATCTTGGAATAGTCCGTTATAGGTTATCAGCATGATTCCAATAACGCCCCTGAATAACGGGAAATTACACAGTTTATCACAAACATACATCCTATGCGAATGTAATGAAAAAATTCGGACCTTGCTATTTTAGTGTTTAGCAACATAGCATTAGTAATAATTGTTATGATAAATTAGCATTTGGTTAATGTTTTAATGGAATTAATTAAGAACAGTCAAATAATTGTTTCTTATAACGTTTTGTACAATAAGACATCATGAATTATTATGATAGTGAACTACCTGCCCGCGATGGTACGTTCGACGTCGCTATTGACATTTGTCTCGAAGGTTGTGAGTTGAGTCGTGATTTTGCGTAACTTACCTCATCGCCGGTATTAGTAGTGTTTTTATAGTTGACTGGTTTGTGCCAATGCTGAGTTGTGAAACGGCCGATGAAGATTTGTCTTGTTTTTGTTGTGTTGTTTCCGAAAAATGGGTGTTGAAAGTGAGTGCGCTGCAAAGTTTTGTATTTAATTTTGTTGATTTAAATGATTCGTGGTAAGATCTTGTAATTTATCAATTTACAGCCTCGACATTCTGTTTGTATAAATATTCACAGATTTTACAGTACAGATTATAATTAAATTAAACTTTAATGTAAAACTAAAGTGTTATACACAAATAAAAACCATAGTTATATTATACTACAAACAGCTAAATTTAACACCTACTGTTAATTTAAATATTCACTGTATCTATCTCATTTGTAAAAGTCGATTACCTTGTAATGTATTAAACAATTGTTGGTGATAATTGATTGCTTATCAATTTAGTATTAAAATTTTTACAGTACACTTTTTAGTTACAGTGTTTTTTTTTACTTAAAATAGACAAAGTTTGTTAAATTGCCTTTAAAAATATTTATAACAGATTAATTGTTTAATTTAACTAATTCCGGAGAGCGGGACCTAGTTAGTATATGTACATTGCTCAACATAGTACTCGTCGCCGTCTGACAAGATGTTAAGTCTAGTTCCCGAGTTATTTCATTTTCATAATATTTGCACACTCTCTTAGTCTGTTATCATAAGAATATTAACACAGACATGCAGACAGTTTTTTAAATACTTTTATTGGTAAGAAATGAAAAATGCCTAAACTGCATAGACATTGAAATTCAGCAAATATACCTGGAGGAAAGATTATTGTATCTTTTCACAAGATGTATCTGTTGGTTAATTAAATAATAAAAAAACTCAATTAAAATATATACATGTGGACAATTGATTGTGCAGCTATACATTTTTATATACAAATATAAGCACAAACAATAAACAATAAGAGTTTCTACATTTCCGTATTGAAATACCGGTTTACTGTTTTAGGTGCTGCTTTTCTGTCATTTACTTTCGTGTGAACGGTGTCCTTGACTATTAATCTTTTTTGTTTATTTAATACTCGTATTATTTATTGCTAATTTTTATTCGATTTTTGTTTTCAGTAACGCACGATGTCGATGAAAAAAAACCTGACAGGCCACCGACCAAGACTAGTAATGCCATTTATCCTGTACTCAATAAGTATTCAGAGAAAACCGCATCCGTTAAGGAGCTTACGACGTCTAAAATAAGGTTAGTAAAACCCATTCAATATTGTATATAACACAAAGAGTCCTTTTATTTAATTTTCCAAACGTTATAAGCTAATCGAAATCAAATATTTCTGGACATATTTTTATATTTCAAATTTGTTATTTCCGACAAGAGTATCTAGGTAGATACAACCGCAATTAGTATTTCCGCTGCCAAATAGTAGTGTAAAATCATCATTGTTTTTCCGAATTTAAGGCGTTGTAGCTAGTAAAATTAATTAGGAAACAAGACAAGATGTTATGTCCCGAAACGACGAGCACAAGTTATAGTATAAATCAACCTAACTAGTGCTACCATTGTTACACTGGACAATTTCCGGGTGATGGATGTAAGACTTAGTTTATCTTCAACTCTTCAAAGTCAAAATATGTTTTTTAGGGTATATACTCTACAAAGCATAAAAAGCTAAAAGCAATAGTGTATAGTTTTTAACCCTCTTAGCCACCAGGGAGTTGATTTGAATAGGTTATAAAAAGTTGTTTACTTACAGCCTTCACAAAGAGAATACTACAAGCAAAGAGAGTAGCACGGCGAGTACCGTCACACAAACAAACAAAAGCGAGTCAGAAAAGCTGATACACATTGAAAGCGTCAACGATGGAACCCTGGATGGACAAGTTTGTATTCATTTTTAAATATTTTTTCTTTTTGTTGAAAGCGGTTGGATTTGAACAATTTAAGACCGTGTCTTATCAAATACATTACTAGAAACTATGTCCAGCTGTGAACTAGAACATTGAATAATGGTGGCAAAGAATCTGGACTCTGCGGGCTGAATTTGTAATGACATGATGGTGATGATGACTTTTATACTAAATGTGATGGTTACTGAAACGTAAAGAATGTGCAATTTGCAACCATATGATAGTCACTAATATCTAACTGAACGTTTATGTGTAGTCTTTTTGACACAACACACAACACTTGACCTTAATTTCAAATAGTCATAAGTGTATAAAGGCATATGTACAATATGAGTGTGGTACGTATCCAGAAAGGTTTGAATAAACCATATCACAATTAAAATACATTTGGTGGTTATAACCATCAAAAGCTGGTTAGTTTATGATTTTGATTTAATAAAGCCAATTAACAGAATGTCGCGATTCATTGTTAATTTATTAACATTTATCGTTTTTTTAACTATATCTTATTACCGAAAATCTCTGCGAGTAGTTTCTGCTTAACATGAAATTTGTTTAACCTCTTGATATCTTTCCTCTAGGTTAAAAAGCCTCCGGTACCACTAAAAAAGAGTCCAACGCCGTCTTCTGGCGTTGGCGGCCTTTTCAGTGGCCTCAAGAACAAAATGTTATCGTCCTCGTCTGAAAAGTAAGTAGAACAAGTATAGGGTAAAAAAACACGAATAGCCTCTTTAAAAGTTGCTACTACGAGCATTCAGCCAGGAGAAATCGTCATTCAAAAGACCAGGACAAGTTGTCCTATCAGTTGGCGAAAGTTACTCTTTTTGCTCAGTTGCTTCTGGAAAGGTATTAACTAATTTTATGCTGGAAATATTTATCACGACTTTTCTCTTTACTGAAAACTCATGCTGGAAAAGCGTTTTTTCATTTAATTATGTGACTTTTTTTTATTTGAAAACGTAAATATGTTTACACATATTTGCGACGAAATTAGTACGACTTTCACTTGGTAGGAAGCGATGCACCTGCTACAATAAACCACCACTAAAATAAACTTGTTGCGATTTTCAAGTTTTATGTATTCGGCTAAGAACTAAAATATTTTCGAAATGTTTTAATAGGAAAATCATAATAAGCTCTGTTCATATATAATAAAGATTTTTTCTTCTCTACCAACTTTTAATCTCTTAATCACAAAATTTTCAGAGAGAAATCTTCGACGGTATCAAGTGGCAGCAGCAGTGGTGGGGAGTGGGATCGAACTGATGGTGGTGTTTCCAGCAAGGCCACTTCGAATTCCACCAGTAGCACTATTATGACTAACAATGTTACTACTTCCACCAATGCCAACACATTCGATCACGTCGAAAGAAACTCTATATTGAATGATCCACGAGCCGGCAGGTTAGTTCTATAATTCGTATGTTAAGGTAATGGGCACAATTTGATGCGGTATATACCAGCCTAACTAGCGCCACATTGTGCAAGAATAACAGCTTTCGTGGACGCGTGACATCAGCTAATTAGATGCAAGAAATGAGATCTTATGAGAGAAGGTGCAGAGTCCCAGTAGAAAAAACATTAAGAGCTGTTGTGCTGCTGTGCAGCTGATATAGTATTGTTGTTTTGACTCTAGTATTTTCATTGTCTTATATTATCAGTACTATTCTTTATGGACATGCGGGTCACGCTTATCGTTAGTGAACGTCTTGTTCGTAACGTCGGTTCGTTGAACATTTAAAAGTAAAACGATGTGAGAGCATGTTTAAAATTTAATTGATTTGGTAGTTATATCGTTTCAGAGTGAAAGCGCCAAGGCGACGTCCTCCAAGCCAAGCGCTTCGCGATGACACGCCTCAACAAATTGGACTCAGCAACGGACATGAAGGTTAGAAACGTTTTTTTTTAATAATTACTCTATGTACACAATCATCACATTGTCTGATTTACGACACTATCTTTGAAATTTAAATGTGTTAAATAAATGTTTAAATCGAAAAGTATTACTGCCTCTATGAAATAGCGACTAACCATTAGCTTTGTAACATGGAGGTTCGATTCCGTCACTAGTAACTGACGAAATTATTGGGGTAACGAGACTAAGTATATTGTGTCTTAAAGCGATGAGATTCCGACTGGCTCCAAATAGGTTGATTTATCCTTGGACCACTATGATTGGCTCTGTATTGGTTTTAACTTATAGCAAAGCATAGAATAAAATCCTTTGCGTTGTTATGTTTGAATGCTTACATGCTATCTGGTATTATTGTTGATTTATGTATAACCCAAGGCAGGCAATATTGTAATAGCACATTTTAAAAATTCCAGTTCCCACAGAGAAGTTAACAGCAGAGAAACTAGAGGAAATAAAACCCCGCGCGCGCGAGTGGGAGAAACATAGAGCACCTTGGATGGAAGAGCTGAAACTTAATCAGGCCAAGAAAACAAGTTTCGGTGAAACCAAGTCAAGGTCTGTTTCTTCGTCATCGGACACTGGAGTTGCCAGCAAGGCTGGCAGTGGCAGCACTGACAGGTAAGTTTACTTTTCGGAGAATTTAAATAATGCACAAGGCTCAAATAACGTGCTAGTATATTGCTTTAAATTTTTCGTTGGGTGTGCATGACAACAGACATACATGTAGGGGCATCTTGATTTATGTGATGTTTTGGGCAGTGATGAGTTGGTTGTAAATATGTAGGATGGAGATTCTTATCGTCCTCATAGCGACCCTGAAGTAAATTAGAGAAAGACTATTGTTTTTGTTAGAGAAAATCCAACAAGGGTTTGGGGTTGAGAGGAAAAATCGCTAAAAGGCTGTAGCCTTTTAACTGAAGTGCAGAATGAATGTCGTCATCAAGTAGAATAAGGAATATGTTCAATAAATTTTTAGCTCTTTATTTTGCAGTGTAATAGTTTCACATTGTTATGGGCGGGTATATTACTAGCCATGAGGTGGAAGTTATGTGTTTTAATAAAAATTAATGTGGATATTTGATAAATTTCAGAATTCTTGATTGTGGTATAGATGAAAAGAAAACGTCGACACACTCTATGGAGATGTCAAAGAGCACCTCGTCCATTAGCAGTAGAATATCAGTATTAGAAAGCTTTGAAGAGGTAAGCGCTAACAGCGACACAGATTCATTTTTTTAAATTGGTGTTAATTTTTTTTGATAACATTTAGAATGTTGTTTTGCAAAAAACATTTAGTACATTTTTTATTGATATTTATTTCCTACCACTTGTAGACGAAAACACGACACTCCCTGGAGTCGAAAAAGGATTCGAACTCTGGTACGCGAGAAGCAGAACCAGTCAATCTTTCTAACAAAAATTTACCCACCCTTCCGTCGCCTACCGCCGCAGGTACGTTCAAGTTCGTAAAAATAGGAATAATCTTAACAAATTATGTAATTGAGGCAAATGATGTAATGATAAATTGAATGATCTGGTTAAAGTCGTGGGTATAAGATTTTTGCACGTCGAAGGACCGATCGGTGTGTATAATTTTTTTTATTATGATAGGACGGACGTTAATAGCGATGTTGGAGGAGATGAAGAAACCGTTGCTTACGCCACCGCAAACGACGGCACGCTCCAGTAACGAACTGTCCACCGACAGATCGCCCAACGCCAAATACGAAAAAACGGTCACAAGCACCGAGAAGCTGAGTGAAGTGAATACCATCACGAAGTCTTCGGCAATTGTAGAGAAGGCTGTGGAGAAGTCGGAGAAGATTGACGAGAAAATCGAGAAGCCAGTTCCATTGCCGACCGAAAAGGTCAACTCATCCACTCTGGAAAGGCGACTCCATTCATCTGTTAAACCGGAGAGTAAAATAGAGTGTACTGATGCGTTGATCGCTCAGCTTAATTGCAGAGTAAGTTTTTTGTTTTCTATTAAGACATAAACTAACCTAACACTTAATATTGCTTTATGTTCAGTAATAATGAGACTAGAAGTCAAAATTGCTCACACAGAATTCTCTGGCTCTCATATGTTATAAGTGGAAACAGAGCACAGTAGTTATGGCAGAAGTTTTATAATATGAGGGGGCTGATAACCGAACTTAGGACTTTCGCGTTACAGGGTAAGCAGTAATCCAATGTGTCATGGAGGTAGTTACAACTTAATAAGTCTTGACACTCTTGCCCACAAAGTTCATTATAAAAAAATATTAAACTGGATTTTAATAACAGAAGTCAGTGTGAATTCTTTAGTCTCTGTGCCACTTTTGATTGTTTCAACCTCTTGATGTACACGGCTGAGCTTGGGCCGCTCTTAACACGCGGGTAGGTGACCACAATATGTAGGAAAAATCACATGAAAACTCCTCCGATTTTTCTGAGATAATGATGCAATATATTTGTTTCAATGCAATTGTTACGGGCGAGAGTATTGCTTACAATCACGTTAACGTTCTGCTCTTTTGGTTGCTTGTTTCAATAAATCTTTTTCTGATTTTTTATTTAACCAACAGATAACAAATTTGGAGAAGCTATTAGAAGTACAAAACGCCAAATTCAACGCCGCCATTGAGGAGTTGACGTGTAAATTGGCAATGGAGACAGATAAGCGGAAGGCGCTGCAGGCTGAGCTTGAAAAATTAGCACAGTGCGTTACACAAGTCTAGCTGTTATTGATAGTCAGAGTCGACCCTATCTGCAGTGTACGCTGTAGCTAGTATGGATAGTAAAGTGAAATTTAATATAGTGAGTTGTGTTCAATGGTGAGTGTTGAGACCGTAGTCACCCATTTAGACTGTCGAGTAAACAATTTGTACTGCTATTTACTAGTTAATGAACTAGTGTCTAATAATGTACCACTGATCCCGGATTTAGCGTTAATTAATTAATTTTTAATAAAGCGGCCATATGGCTACGCCGCTGCTTTTTCACTATAATGTAATGCGTACGAAATGTTATAATTAATATTTTTTACTAGTTTTTAAGTGTTGTTATCTAAATAGCAGGGTTTATTCACTGTTCTATCTCGAGTACTTAATTGCAACTTTATAGATAAAAAATTAACGCAATACAATATAGCCTCACAGATTATAAATAGCTCTATACGAAGTTAAATAGTTTCACAATTAATTTTCTTTTATACAAGCTATTGTCTATATTATCAGCGATTTTATTTGTTACACGCAGTTGTAAACTTATTTTTTGTCCTGTTCGAGTTTTACGCTTTTTTATCAAATAGCCAATTTTTACAAGAAATGCTACTTATGTATTTTTTTTAATTTTCATTTCCCTTTTATAAATTTTTTGTTGTATGATAACAACTTGACATATGCAGCCTAATTTTATATATAGCGATTAAATGTAATTTGTATGTAAGTTTCAATGCGTAAATTATGATTACAAAATTTGTGCCATTTAGATTGAACAGTGCGTAAATTGTGGTCTGATATATTTGTATATATATTTCAACATGTCCCTGTTGTTTAAAGTTTAAAATACCGTCATTCCTATTTGTAATTAAAACATTCCATGCATACATTTTACTTATATATACGTATGTTTGTTCATTGGTCAGAGAGAGAGATATTTAGCCAAAGTTTATTTTCCAACAATACACATAATGGTATACAGTATATACATCGAGAGCCATATTTTACCTGTAGTTAATATATTTTTGTATATGTACAGAGATTGATTATAATGGTTTTACAACGTAACGTATGTACCTTTTTGTGAGACATATCTTGTAACTTTTTTTTACTTATAATTCATGTATCAATTACTCGATGTATGTTTATTCCACCTCTTTTATTATAAGTGTTAAATGTGACCGAACGGACGGTTATTACAAGGTTGTGGTTCACCATCCTACCTTTTAATTCTTATTAAACATTTTCCCGGAAAATGTAGAAGTTTAAGAAAATCATGGAGTATTTGCTTCATAAAGTTTAAAAAAAGACTAAAGATGGCTGCACGAAATTTATCATAAAACGAAATATTGGGTATGGTCGTATATACATAATGTCTCATCTGATATGAAATCTATTTGTTTATCGATACGCGATTCAACAGAGTACGTAGCCGTATATAGTCGATTATAATTGATATCGTAAATATATATAGAGTAAACAAACAAAATGGAGTTTAGTTGATAGTTTGTATTGTGATAGACATTGCTTAAACACAATGTATATGCTAAAGTTAATAAAAAAGGCTTTAATCGTGCACAAACGTGGTCACACGACAATATGTCTGACGTACAATATTGACGTGTGTAAAAACAATAAGTTCCGGTCTAATAAGTTTTATATCAGCTGTTATAGCGAAATAATCGTATTTAAAGTGCATCGAAATTAATGTCCTTGAAAAAAGTATTTTCATTTAGAACAAGAGAAAAAGACCCACACAGGTAGTAATACCTTGATTTTTAGTGGGGTCTAAACTATAGGAGTTCTTATCTATGACGTCATAATTGTTTATTTGGAACAAGTAAAAAACGTTAAGTTTTCAAAGTATTTTCTTACGTTTTCTTGTTCTTGGCATCTATATAAATTATGAAATTGTATTCGGGCACTAGCCAATAGGTTGCCGAATTCCGTACCAAAAACAAGTATGTATTTTTTCATCAATGTTTAAATTACTAAATTATTAATTGAATATTATCAACGAACATATTTTTGTAACTTAAATATGGCTGCTGAAACTAAAAAGAAAATGAATTTATTTTAAGAAATATGCTCAGATTTTTTAAAGAGCAAAGGTTTATTTGATAGATTGAAAACAAAAACGTATGAGGCGTACACTGTTATGGCAACACTGAAATGTACACTGCACACCGACCCAAATTATTTATGACTTGTTCCTCCAATAAATAACTTAACGAGTGATTGTGTATGTTCCATTATTTTTAGCTGAAATTTTTTAATTATACACTACGGTAGCTCAAAAATTATAAAGTTATTTATATCCGAGAGAATAGTGAAGAACTTAGTGTGAATCGTTGTAGATATCCGAACACTAGGTAATACCTATTTCGTGTAAGGCTCGTTCGTACCTGACTTTATGTATTGATAAAGTAGCCGATTCTAAATATATTAAAATAACTTGAATTAAAGACGGACATTAACTTATATGTAGCGCTGTCCAAGTATCACATTTTGTTGAAATGATTGTCGAGACGTAGTTTAATTTTGTTCCATAAAATGGCTGGACAACTACATTGTATTATTTTTATTGATTTCACAAGATCTGATAACCACATTGTTTAGATCATGCTCCTTCCATGTTCGATATTTGATATTCTTCAGGAGTCGACCTTCTGTTTAATCAGTTGGAAGTGAACGAAATTGTGCAGCCAATAGATGCATTTATTATAATTCCCGATGTACATAAGTAAGAATTCGTAGATAATAAAAATGTACATAAAACACAACGCTTGGTGGAAAGTACACGTCGAGATGGGAATATGTGGTTTATATGATAAACCGGAATTATCATTTGTGTTATATAATGAAATTTTGATGTAATTTTTTTAGTACTTAATTTATTTTTATGTACGCTGTTCTCACTCCATGCATTCCCGAATTCTAAACGGTTCAATATATTCATCTTATGAATAATAAAATAAATTTATGTAATATCCTGTTTTTCATTTAATAATACTGTAACACAAGTGAGTTACTGTACTGATCGATTCAAAATTAACCATATATGCAATAGCCGTGATAGCCTAGTTGTTTGAACGCCGTCCTTCCACTGCGAAGGTACCGGGTTTGAATCCGGCCTGCACCAATGAATTTTTCAATTTATGTGCAGTTAGTATAACATCTAATATCACGCGCTTTGATGATGATGGAAAACATCGTGAGGCAACCTGCATATCTATGTCATGAGCATCCGTGCTCGCATTAGTATGTGAAATGGAGAAGGCAATGGCAAACCACTCAATTATAATTGCCAAGTAAGTAGTCGTGTGTTTCATCACACAATGATGACCACAACCCTCAGTCATGAGGCAATACGACTTAGAAGAGAAGATTCCAAATGTGATCTTATGTGTTGTTGTTAGTACAATGACGCTTCTATTGATTCATACGCTTGTGCCTGTCTATTTGGAAAGTGGTTTGTATTTATGATAAAAGCTTCGGAGTTCAGTGCAATTTTGTTGTGGTTTTGTCTCTCTTTAATGTCAGCTCTGTTATTGGTGTAGTCGTTTTGTTGTAAGTATCAAGCGACAAGGTTTAAGTTCTTAAAGTTCAAAATCACAAATCAACCCGACTATTTAATTTGTACGTTGATGAATTCGTAGACTCCATTAATTTTTGCTCGAGTTAAGTGTATTTAGATTGGCAATGAAGATCCATTTCAATTTATTTCGCGCTAGAATCGAAACTACTTTTATTGAAATAGCAACTGGAACGAGTTTGGGCAATGAAATATTAAAAAGTTTTTTAAATCTGCAACATTAACATCGTTTGTACAATAATAGTCTGTTACGTTTAGTACGTAACAGAGTATTACCAATATTCTACTGTTGTATTTCTTGATTTATTTTAACCAATTTACTAAATCTTTTAACGGTTACATCACGCGTCCATCTTAATCAAATAGTAAAATAAAGAAAACTTGGTATAATAGTGCGACGCAACTATTATCCTTATCTAAATTACTGATCTCCGGTAATGCAGTCTTTACAACAAACATTACTAGGAAAGATTACTATACGAGTGCACTCCATTTACATAGCTAGACCTAATTAAGATATAGGAGCAGTACGTCTACCGGCTTTAACCAATAGACATATTATTTGGTACGAACTTTTAAGTTTTTATAACACACTTGTACATATTTCAATGTACCTACTAATGAAAACCTAATTAAAACTGAAAATATTTATTATGCAAAGTTTGCATGGATGGTTCCTCCAACTTTTGCTCAAATCTCTTTGGCTATTTAATATTTGAACTCGGTTTGTTAATTTTGTCTCATGAATGTGTACTTAAACCAATTTATTAACTCAGAGTATAAATTTGAAGTTAGTATGCACAAAGTCATTTTAAATGCAGGACTAATCACTACAATTACTAGGTCAACGTTTATTTCACGATTTACTATTTTGTCTTTACTTTGCCACAAGGAAACAAGATGTACCTATTCGTTAAATTATGTTAAACAATTATGACGCGACTATTTGCTCACTACTATTAGTGAGCAAATATTACTGTGCAATTACTATTTATTAAAATGAAATTACTTAGGAAACGATACTTAACACCTCAAGTCGGCGAACACAACTTGGTATAGTATATACTATTTATATTAGCGCCATACTGTTATGCATAGATGTTTATAACAGTACAGTAATCAGACTTCACTTTGTTAAATAAAAAAAAGATAGATTTAGATAAAATTCGTTTAAAATATAACCTTCGTAGCCCTGATTTATTGTTGGGATTTTAATTAAATAATACTAGAATCCGGCACACATACAGTATTTATTACGTTTATTATCAAATTGCTTAAGTAAAAATAAAACCAGATTTCATGTATTAATAATTTTTAATGTATTAATATTTTTACATAATAGTTAACAAGTATAAAATATTTATATATACATAGTATAACCACATACTGAGATGTGATCACAACAAAAACAAGGTAACTTCCTAAAACTTTGACCTTACGCAATTGAAAAATGTAAATTTTACGGCGATGTAAATATATTATGTTTTTTTCCAAAAAAAGACCGGAACAGGCATTATAACAGGAGTCGCTAACCTTTTTGAGTCGAGGCATCAAATCAAACGAATTAATTTAATACTCATTTAAAGAGACATTAAGGGTACAGTAATTTTACTGATAATATTTTTATTACATTATAATAATTTTTGGAACTTAAGTTGGGTAATTAGAAATTGTCAAATGGGATACTAAGACTCAGAGACTGGCGATCCCTGCGTTATATATATACATAGTGTTCAAGTAACAATAATTACCTAGTTCCCTCGTACCTTGATAATCGTTAACCGGACAAAAATAGTTTTAATACGAAGAAATTTGTGTGATTATACATAAAAAAGGTATCGAGAGCCTCTCTCTATCGATTAAAAATGTATGCACAAGATTCTTTAAAGATCGCTGTTGACAATGAACCTATTTCCTTCTGAATGTTTGCCAGTGTACTTGTATCGACACTTGCCGTAGGCGCCTGTAAAAGAAAAAAATAATTGAATAAGAGAGAAAATAGAGGTCAAAAGGGGTTTAAATTCAAATATCACACTTTTGAATCCTGTAAGAAAATATCGCTGCAATAGTCAGTTCCGTATAATAAATACAAAATGCAGAAATAATTCTGGTATTTCTTATCTCGTTTCACAAATGTACACAAATTTCACAATTCAATGTAGTCATTATAAAACACAAAGGCTAGTCCACCTTAATCATAAGTTTTTTTATTAAAATTAAATTCCTGGACATTTGCATACGTGTCGGAGATCTTGGCAAGTGGCGCGAGGTTATCCGGTCAGTATGATAAATTACGGTGACATCGAAACAGATTTTCGTCTGGTATTACTGTATTAATTCAATAACGAAAATTATATTAAAGTTATAAAGAGACGTAATTTATAAAATACAATCATAAGTAAAATAATGTAAAATCAATATATTTGTAATGGCAAAAAAGTTATTTAAATATGAACATCGATTGTATTGAACGAAACTTGAGTTTCAGTGCACGCTGTATGCCTGTCCGTCGACTATAAAATGTCGGTGGCGGGATTGAAGTACTCTTCGAGTCTGTTGATGGACAATTTAATACGTTTCACGTTTTGGGCTCCTCTTCGCATCCTCTGTCATACCAACGGAACATTCTATATTTTCTGGACATTACGTTTAACTTTAATCCGAGACAGTCCAAAGTTTTTTGCTTCAACTATTATATAGGGACAATCCTCCAACCTCCCATGGCCCCACTAACCCAAAGGTCATACGGGCCGAATCGCGGGAGAGCATAAGCAGTCTAGCCTCAGTTCGGCTCCACGTACACCTTCTTGACTCCCTACAAGTTATTTTATTCTCTCTCCTTGACTCTATGTGTCCACTCTCCTCTCTTCTGGGACGTAACAAGCACACTGTCGAGTCCGGTCGTCACGTTACTTCTCCGTGCGTGCCTCTCGTGAGCAAACTCTAAACTGCTTCAACTATTAGAGTGCCGCAAAACTTTTTGATGGTGATAATATATATACTGCTTTATCGTTAAAAAATTATATATTTTATAACCAGAGCCAAAAAAACTGTAACCGAGATTATTACTTCCAGAGTTTAGTTTTCCTTCTGTTACATCTTACCAAATATTATCTTATTTTTTTGTAAGAAAGGCAACTTGATCCCCGACTTTTGTTTTAAATTCATTTAGAAATTAATTTGAAAAGCACGGTGTATCTGTTCGCTATCTTCGAGATTATATCTCATTTCTTCAGTTGTTTTCTAAGAAATATTATTTCACCTTGCCAGATTCGACCTCGGAGATATAACGATGTTTTGATTATCTAAATGCAGTATATATCATTTATATATTAACTACTCTTATTTTTGTAACATAAACATTATTTTATTACAGATAACACGTATTTAAATTATCTCGAGTTTAAAACAATAATTCACAACTATTATCAGCCAGAATGCTTCAATAATAAATTTAAGATCCATTTTCATCAGCGAAATAATATAAGGCGTTAAAAAATCTTTACTCCTTGACACTTTAGTGGTTGACGACTGCGAATTAATTGGGCCTGGGACTATTCCATTACCCCAGCTCCCGCACCGTTTGCAGCTAAATTTAGTATTTCGCTTAAGGTTCAGGTGTCGTTCTAAGGTCACAGTTACGACAAAATTTATATAAATAAGGTATTTATTTTAAATTATAATATTGTACATCAGTAACCGTTTCGAATAAAACCCACATGAGTTGGAATCCTTTAGACCATTGGCTTCTGTAGATGTTTCATATCAGCAACGTTATAATAGTTCTTATAAAGGTGTATCGAACGATAAACCCTATATTTTTTTTATTCCGCAAAGTGGAGACGTCCAGGACGGTCACCTATTGATGAGTGATAGGCCTGATGATTTAAAATTTAAGATGTTAAGTGTGGGTTACCTTTGTAATTTCACTAAATACAGCGCCATTCATACCGTAACAGCAGCTATTGCATACGTTCGGTGGCAGAAATAGGCGCTGAAGTGATACCAACATCGACGACCACTATACGATTGTCCATAACAATATCGTACCTGCATGTTTCGCAAGGGGGGTTTTTCGCAAGGGTGTAAATATAGGTATCGCTATATTTATAAGTCTTGGTTTCGCGACATGGTGGGATGGACAAGTACCACCACCGTGTACAGTTTCATTAATTGTTCACGCAAGGTTTTAGTGATAAATATATTTGTATATATATAGTTTCGCATTGGAGAATATAATTTGGTTTTGCAGTGTGGTGAGAAGGGCGGGTTTCCGCTATTGGATACGGTTACCGCCTCCTCACTACATGCTGTTGGGTTGTTTTCGCATAGCTTTTAGTTGAGTCGCTGTCGGGTAGATGTTAAATGACGTTGGCTCGCAAGGTGGATGCCGTCGGGCATGTCTCTACGACCTGAATCCCTTAGTCGCTTTTTACGACACCCACGGGACGAGAGGGGGAGGTACTATTCTTTCACCACCACAAGGTGTCACACGGTGGCGTACCTGTATGTTTGCCAAGCGATGAAAGATCAACTGGCATCGGTCGCAGTACGGAGAGGTCTGGCGGTGCGTGGGAGTGGGCGAGGGGCGGGGCGTCGGGCGGGCGGCGCACGCGCATGAACTCGCCGCGCGTGCCCGCCTCCGCGTGCTCCTGCGCTGTCACGCGCCGCGAGTCCAGGAAACGCAGTGTACGCAGTTTGTAAATAACGAAGTATCTAAAACAAACAACGAGATACATATAAAAAAAACACTGGGTAGTAACGATCACAGCGTGACAACGATTATAAGCTAACAGGTTTCAATTAACATTTATTTCAATTTAAATTCATTTTCGTAATGCAAGTTAAATCTTAATTTTTCGAACGTACAATTATAATTCTCGCTACACTAACACACACTATTACATACAGCGTAAGCCACGCCCACTCACACGGTTATGCGACATTTTCTGCATTTTGACATCCCGGCGCTCAGTCGCTCGGCTCCCAACACAAACCGTTTTAATAGACGTTGTCTCGTCAAAAGTAATATGTAGATATCTTGTATGAGCTTAAAAACGGTTTGAAATTTACCACCGGCCCATAATATTTTTTACGTTTGAGTTTTTAGTTACGTGGGGATGTTCGGCAACATTTTTTTAGTTTTAACAAGTAACAGAGGATGATAATGAGTCCGAGAAGCAGTAGGTAACCGTTTGATTAGTACACAGAGATCCACGGTTTGATTACGAAACCCTTTTGTTTTTGTTACTTCTGTATAATGTCTGAAGTTGTACAAATTTTGTCGATACTTGAAATGTCGAAATAGCCGATGGTCCTACAGAGTAATTAAGAACATATTCATAAAAAAATATTAAATATGTACAAAAAGGTTAAAAAAGTTTGGAAATTGGTAATATTTTATATCACTCTTTGTTGTAATCACCATTTGATATATTTTATACATCCATTTATATTTATGCTAAAATAGATAGACATCAATAGGGTATCGCCTTCGGAGTACCAGCTAGTCTCATTAAATAATTTGAACAAATTTACAATGCGAAAAGGGCGATCTTATTGCCTTAAGGCAATTTCTTCCAATCAATATTTAATTGGAGTCCATCTGAACGAAAGAAGCGTCTAGGTCGTCCTTAACTAACATTGCAATGTAAAATTTATTACATAACATTTACTTACTGACGAATATTAAATACATTAACTATACTGTTGTACGTAATCCATTAATATTTTCTTATTTTTTAACGCAGCTAGGACACGAGCAGGAAGTTTATCTGATTGTAAACGACACACCTGCCCATAACATTGTGGCGCTGGTTAGGATGATATACACTACACTACATTGTGCTCCTGTTCAAATATAAGAGGTGAAGTCCTGCTACCGCAGTAATATCACTAGCTGCAGCGCAGTTCAAACCGGAACACAGGAGTATTTGCACACTACTGTTGGACGCCAAGACAGGCGCTGCCGCATCTCTAGGTCTAGGTACATTTTTATGATCAATAAATATTAATCACAAAATCAATCATTTCACAAACAAACTGATCGGTAACGATATAAGGAACAAATAGCGTTTTGTAATGTGAAAATATATTAATATGTTTTATCCAATTAAGACTCAACGTATTTACTTAATATTTAATATCCGGCACCGCTTATATCGGTTGACCGCCTTTCCTATTTATAAGTTTACTAAAATCAAATTACACCAACTGAAGACTGAATTTATTTACTCTAATGAAAAAAAATGTACGGATCTAAAGTAAAATTGTGGTTTTAATAAATTTTGTTATGACTTGTTTTTCGTACAAAACTTACCGGTATCTGTGGTAGTCCGAGTCGTCTTTGTCGCTGTCCGAAAGCTGGTTGGGGCAAGCTTTGTTGCTCAGTATACTAAGGTACGTCAGCGCCGGTAGATGCTCATTGATCTTTTGAATCAACCCTTCTAAATCTGTAAGCTTCGGAATAAAAACAAAAAATCCCTTGTGAATAGATAAAAGAAATGAATTTATTACTCGCTTATACTTGACGGAACAAACACTTTTAGTTTTTGGACCCCCGGGCCGAAAGCTTTCTCTTTAAAGGTTTAGGTAAAAGGATAGATTTATATATGTTTTAAGTAGAAACATTTTATGTAGTACTCACATTGCCTAAAAGATTGGAAACATAAGTGAGAAATGAGTAGGGCTTTTGTATCAAAGCACTGACGGCTGTTCAGTACCGCTCGGATACAGGTGGTCGTAATCCTGCAAGACTACCACAAGGAGAACCGACGATCTGGCGAAGATCGCAGGAGCGATCGATGTGGAAATATGTGGGCTCATGACCAGCAGTAGTCATCTATTGGTTTTTTGAATTAACTTGCGCTGTATCTAAATTACTACTCTGATATATCCTTGGCAGAGTTTTATTCAAATGTAATGACGTTACATTTATAACTCTTCTTTACTAACACCTTTAAGTAATTGTAAAAGGCAAAATTTAAATTTAATTTTCTGCGATTGAATGCAACGATGAATTGTTTTAACATTTAGCACAGAGTGTTCTTAATTGCATTGAAACTATCGCAGTGAGCGAGAAATGTCGGGAAATCGACACAGTAATGCTTCCTTTGTCAATGGAGTACTCTTTAACCACATTCAATTACCAAGAATTTATACTAATGCGTCAGTTGAATTCTCTGTAATACAATTGCTGTACAGTTGTAAATGTTATATACCATTTCATTTAGTTTTGAGCACAAAAAAATTAAAGTAAACTTTTACAACCACAGTTTAAGAGTCGCACTATTCTCTAAAACTTTATAGCACTTATTTCTTAATTCGAGACGGAATGGGCCATCACAGTGCAAAATGGTGGCAGTTGGAATGTTTATACACCACTGCATTGTGCTTCTCCTCTTGATATATCATACGCCGTACTGATGGTAGGTCTTTGTTGCCGGAGACCGTCTAGGTAGGTATCACCTCAGCTCATTACAGTAGTGTAGCAGACATTACTGTGTTTTGGTTCGAAGGCCACTGTAAGCTAGTGTTATCACTGGGGTAACGTGACTTAACACCTTATGTCTCAAGGCGACGAGTGCAATGTGGTGCAGTGTATACCATCTCTACTAGCACCACGTTGTTATGGGCAAGCGTATCACTTACCACCAGGAGAACGTCTCGCTCGTCTCATCGTAGAATAAAAAATAACGTATACTTTACCACCGGCTATTTCATTAGCTACGTCACCAAGCTTTAAAAAAGCTGGGGAAAGTTGAGAAGAATCAATAATACCTTATTGTTATTCAACGAAAGCGTCCTTAAATGCGGTAGGCAAGGAAATCTAACGTTGTCTTCCAATTTGTTGTTGTCCAATATTAATTCTTGTAGCTTGGTAAAGTTTTCTAAACCTTTCAGCGTTTCGATATTATTGTAACTGGAAAAAAATCTTCATTATAAAATAGTATCAATAAACGTAGTAAGGCAGACGGTGTTGAAACACAAACGTAGTTTATTTAAACGTTCGTGAATCATAATTTCAATTTCTTATAATTAATTTCATTTACCTTTACTACTTAAAATTTAGTTTCATTAAGTGCGTAAATATAAGAAATCGTTAATAATAAAACTGCTTGCATGAAAAACTTAATGAACAGAGTACGTTTATTCATTTTGAATGTATTAATTAAAACCAGTACCCAAAAAAAAAAGTTCTTTAGACACAGTTTTAGATAGTCTGACAACAAAACGCTGGACAGGAAATTGCTGATCCGTTACATATATAAATCGCTGTTAAAAGCCTTTATTGATTGTTTGCGAACTTCAGAGTAAGTTAAAAGCTTTTCATTAACATGGATCCCGATAACAAAAAGAGCGGTCCGAACAAAAGTTGATGCAGAACAAAATTGTTAAGGTCAATGTTAATAAACATAACCTAATCTATAACTATTATTTTTTTTGTTAAAAAAAATTATTCATGAGATATAATTAGACGTGTTTGTACCTCAGTGGCTAAGCGTTTGGCTTGTAACACAGAGGTTCCTGATTAAATTCAGTAGCCACAGTGCCTGGGTATAATAATATTTTTAACTTCTTACTTGGCCCTGTTCCTGTCCATAACTTTTTGATAACAAATTGAAATTGTCATTTAACACAACAACACATTCACATATATAAAGAGATTTAAATAGTTTGTATAAATTGAATTAATGCAGATATGAAAGGATTCTTAAAAAACCACCTCATATTTTAGATCAATAATTGAAAAACGAGTTCTTTGAAAAAAGATAATACAAAAAGCAAAGTTTTCTTTTTGTTAAATATTTAATAGGTAATTTAAAGTGAACGAAAAGTGATGTTTTCTGTAGATTTTCAAACCTTTGAAGTACACGTCAAAGGATCGTTTGCAACATCGTCTCCTCTAGTCTTTTGAATTAAATTCTTTTAAAAAGTTTCAAAGTGGTTCCTTACCTTAAATCCAAATATTGTACTTTAGACCCATACATGTTCCACAGAGCGGAGGGAATCCTTTGACAATCTTGCCCGCAATAACTCAACTGAAACAAAGAAATAATTAATGTCACTGCAAACGATCAATCACTCTTCCTTGTTGTAAAAATAAAACGTTTCAATACTCGTAACATGTTTTGTAAGTATCTTTATTTATTGCTAAATATAGCTTAATGTACAACTTGTTAGAATATCCCCACCGACCCACTTTTTTTTGCACGTTGTAAAAGACGACTAAGAAGAGAACGATTACAGGCAAAAGGCTTTCCAAGAGACATAATGGGTTGCTTAGGTTGTGTGTTAATGTATACACTTCATTAAAAACAAAATCATGCATGTTTGTTATATAATCGAAATCTTTGAGAAACTTAATATAGCTACGGAATCTCTTTTCCACAAGACCGACGCAGATCGATTAATTAAACACAAACAAAGATTTTTCGTTTCATCGTATAACTTGATTTTAATTATCGTACATTTGGAACGTTACCTCTTATTTTAATTAATTTTCCAATTGCATTTATTACGCTTCGTACATTTTGTAAATGTACTTTGTGTATGAGAATTGATTTGTTGTTAACAATATATTACATTATTATACTGGTGGGTGGATCTTTGCTGTCGGAGACCGACGAGGTAGGCCCTTCACCCGCCTATTTCTGTCACCAAACAGTAGTTGAAAACTTTGTGTAGATTTACAGGGCATTGTAGCTAGTAAAATTACTCCCGGATACGATCACGTTATGGTGTAGTGTATATGATCCTAACAAATGGCACATGGTTGTGGGTAGATCGCACTTCACCATCAGGTCAATATTCTAGTTGCTTAGCATCTCCATCGAACAAAAAATTACAGTGATGGTTGTGTGTTGTTTTTATTAAGAGTTTACTAGATTAGGAAGGTACTCCGAGATTACCTTAAACTATAAAACGTATGTCGAATTTTTAACACCTCACGCGAATAAATAAATGTAAGACTTTCTAACTTTCAGTATTTTTTTTTATATCTTCATTCTTATAGTGCTATTATAATATTGTGACAGAGGAAACTGCTTTGTAATACAAGCTTATCGTTTTTGCGGGTCACCTTATCTACCGACGTAATGTATACGATCTTATGATTGGAGTTCATATTATATTTTTACGGATTTCCATTGATCCTCTTAAAAATGTTTTAAATTCAATATGAAAGATTCAGTGCTAAGATTTTTATTTTTATTAAAAGTATGTTAATTAAAGTTAATAACAACAGTTATGCGGACGACATGATGCTGTGACAATAGGCAGGTTGCAGAAGTTCATGTCAACCAGCAAGACAATAGTCAGATGCTAGTTTTTCAGTGTAAAATGTGTGTCTTAACGGTCTCTCTTTCCACAAGCTCTTTGAACCAGTGACCTGTGTGATGATGATGTTCCCTTTTATTTAATCCCTTTATGCGTGACCTATTCACCTTGTGCCTTTAAAGCTCTCCGCATTCAATATAATAATATGTTTACATATTCACAATGTTGTTGGAGCCACCAAGGCACTATAGTGCATTGGGAATGTTTGTGGAGGCCCGGACAGGTGTATCTCACTATGTCATGGGCAAAACTGCCTTCCAGGATGTTCTGTGATAGCTCTAGCGGCATTTTTATGATGATAAATTCCGGACCCCATTGCCCTTTCAAGAATCGTTGAGAACATGTTCATTAAAGAAAACCATAATGTGAAATAATTCACGAATATTTATTTGAAATAAAGAATTTTCAATTTCTCTGTTATTATTAACATAGTACATAAACAGTATACTGCTACTAACTCTTACCAACCTAACATTGACCCTTGTTCTGAAATAAAGTTTTATTAAAAAGATTTAAACTAGGCAAAATTTGTTCTGTCTGGGTATAGATGTGTGACATACATTATTAATATTATCAGCACCAAAAGAAATTAAATGCTTTATAAATATCTTCAGTTTTAATTTTTTTTTATCTAAAATTTGTCTTATAATTAAAAGTAACACAAACAAAAGACACATATAAACATTACATATTATATTTCGAGCCAGTGAAGCTCTAAAACGGTCCAGCCAGTTTTGAGATTAACTAGTAGAAACAAAAAAAACAATAACATTAAAATGTATTTTTTACTTATAAGTAATGAAAGAATACTGGTAAATGTTTATATTAATTTAGCATAAAACCTAATAATAAAAACAAACACTTCAATTGCATTAGGCTGTGTAGTTTTTATTTATATAGTATACCTTTAATTGCAGTTGTAAGTTGTGATCTTCCTCCATAACGACACTAAGGTTAGAAACTTGTTGGACTTTTCTGTTTACTGTCACTAGTTCTAAATTGTAGTAATAATGGGGCTTTGAAATTTCATTTACTTCAGTTATGATTTTAGTTTTTATATGCTCCTTCACTCCCACATACTTCATCACTTCTATAATCCATTTAATAAAGGAAAATAGTAAAAAATGTAGTTCAAAAATACTGCCCAGGATTATACTAATCTTCAAAAGTAAGATAAAACAATCCACTAACATTTTTTTTAAATAAATTGCTCTTACATACTGAGTATAAATGAACAATCACATTGTGATTCTGAATTAATGAAGATACCTAATTAAATTATGAGGAGCATAATTAAATAAAGTACTGTGCTAATGGAGCAGTGTGTCTAATGTTAAATCTACTTTAACTGTAACGGTTACAAATGACATTTTAATATACATTCTCATAAGTAAATTTAACAACAAATGATACTTTGCAGCACATTGACTTGGGCTAAATTCTATAAAAACCATAAACTGAAAGTTAAACCGTTATAATTAGTTATCAATAATTATAAAATATATATTAAAATAAATGACCATAAGCGGAAGGATAATGATATTATTGTATGAAGTTTGTATATATTATAACATGTTGATAATAATGCAAAAACAAAACTATTTTCGTAGACAGACTGGAATTAAAGTTTTAAATGAAAGTCCCTTATAAAATTTTAAAAAGAACTATTACGGGCATTATCAGTAACAAAAATTATATTTAAAACAAATAACACTTCATGTAGTATACTTACGCGATTATTTTCAAAAGATAATGCGAAGTTATTTAAATGTCGTTCCTCCATTTCAAAACTGTAACACTTATTATAAACAAAACCACATAGCTTCTTAACTTTCTGTCGCGAAGTAAATTATGACAACAGGAATGTTATTAAAAAATATTACGAACAAACTTCGATGCCCTAACTACACTTCACACTTACTTCTGTTGACGTACGTCATATATTGTGTTGTGTATAAAATGTAGTGATAGTGAGAAGCGAGCATTGTAATAGTACTGTTTAATTATTTTAATATAACTAGATTTAATCTTACACTTTTCTACATCAAAAATTAGATGAATATTTGATATGTTTTTTGAACATAATTCAAACATAATATTGTTCCAGAATATATTTTTAAGAAGATATTTTTATTAATTTTTTGAATAGTGTTGTATCGTTACCGGTAATAAATGCAAATAACATAATAGGTATCTAGATTATTTAGACAACGTCATGTACAGGTACATGTGCGTTCCACTTGAGAAGTGTTTTACACCACGAAGAATTATTAACGATAGTACTTTTAATTGCTAAACTAAACTCGGAGAGTGTGTCATTTAATTTGAAATGACATTAATTCTTTACATTATTGCTTTACCGTACCTAAATAGCCGTCGATTTTCTAACTGAAACTGGTTTTTTAATATTAAACAGTATTATATGTCAATACGCGATATATACATTAAAACTTTAAGTTGTCATAACTTTTTTATCCTTAAGAACATATCTTACCTATTTTGTATCTTCTACGAAAAATTTTAAGACAATATAAAAACGGACATTTCATGCTTATGGTGTTGTAAAAAAATTTATATTTCCAATATACGACATAGGTAACAAAATGTCCAGTTCTAGTTCTACGCTAAAATTGTACTTTTCTTTTATATCTCATAATACGTTTATATTTGTGTAAAATAAGTTAGTATAAAAAAAGTAACTATTATTCACTAAAAATAATATAAAAGAGTGACACGTAAGTATTCCGTGTCCAGGCCTACATATATGCATTGTTATCCATCGAGTAAGATAAGTTTATTTATTTAAAGCTTTATTTGCACACATGACAAAAAAAAATCACAAAAAGGCGGCCTTACACCATAGGGCATTCTTTCTATAAATTGAAATAGAAAAGCGAATCTCCCTTTGCAAAATAGTTATTATTATTTCTTATGTTGCAACATTATGGGTTGAGATGATAAAACATCTCTTTTTAGTTTTGATTAAATGTAAAAATAGACGAAGATTTTAAATATTTGTGCCTATTAGAGGGCGCCTAATATCAAAATTTGGGTCTACGATTTCTTACGTTGGAGACGGATATTGAAAATATTCTAATATAAACTCAATGATTTGTTGCAAGTTGTCGCAAGTTGTGACACAAACAAAAGCTTTTTTTAACCATCTGCCCTAAACAAATACTAGAATTTCTTCAACAGTGTAAAAACTACTGTTATTAAAAAGATTGATGATAAGCAATAATAAAAAATAAAACACTGAGATAAAGGATGCGGGGGCCTTGATATTGGACCGATTTAGTCGAATAGGCTTCATACGGTCATTTTGTACATTGCGAAGACTACAAAGAGTTCGTGCAATATCATTAGAATAAGGTTATCGCAAAGTAACACGCCCCTGACCTTTAAGGAAATTTATCAAAGAGAATATTGCCTCGTAAGATTAAAAAAAAAGAGAATGATTTTGCTAATTTGAACTACACTACACTAGCATAGAACCGGACTAGTGATAGTTCAGTTCGTAAGTAGGTTCGAATACGATATATGTACAATACAAAGAAACGCGTTTGATCACCTTGATCCATTGACCTTGAGGTTTAGATGAAACCATCTTAACAGTTTTATGAACATTTGATATCCGTTAAGGTGCACTTAGCTAGCGTGGTTGATGGCCTTTACTATCCCCTCGTGAGAGAAGACTCCAAGTCCCAGCTACAGGAATATTGAGTAGGCTGTTAATAATTAGTTAATATGCAAATAATAGTCATCGCTTCGTTTTTTATTAGGAATAGGTGCTGTATTCCATTAAACCAAAAAAAATTGTAAAGGTTAATTTGCTAACGATGTTTACAGGGATTTTTTTGCATTCCGTATAAAAAACATGTCTATAATCAATTATGATGTAATCATAATACATTGTGCAATATTTCACAGTTCGAAGACACGTTACTAGAATATAAAAAATATAACTGATTTTGATTATTTGATAATAACAGTCATGACAAAAAAAATATTAACGTTATTTTTGGTAATTTTAATAGTTTCAATATGCAAGCAAGACATTGAAATATTCCCATGTATAGCTGCAAAGATAACAGCTATATTACAGAGAATATATTGATAAGTTTTCTCACTAGTTAGTATCCTTTTATTTACAACTTTTACTCAGATATAAATAAACTAGGTTAAGTAAAATATTACTAATGAATGAAACTGTTCACGTAAGTACTTACGAGTAAATATACAACTACATATACAAGTTTTAATCTTGATAAAGCGTGATACGTCAAGGATATAAACTTGTTTTTAAGTTAATACACAATAACAAAATTCTAAATGTGATATATCATCATGGTTACTATTTTTACTTAGTATATGCTTTGTATGTTATTGAAGAGTAATTAGTTTTATATAATTTTTGTTTATTAAAATCTGTCTGTGTGTAATGCGAATATTATAAAATTTTTAACACGTCTATGAATATTTTTCTATTACTTTAATATTCTTTAGGGGTTAGTTGATATAATTAAAAGATTCTATTTTTTTTTTATTTTGGAAAGATATTGCTTTGCTAGTAATAATATTCACTGATAGTACATGTATTTATATAAGAGAATTTTACAATTTAACTTATAATCTCAAGTTTACGATTTTGTAATGAAATAATTCGGGGACAAAGTCGCGGTTCATCAGTTGTACAATCTAATTGCTACTTCTGTACATCAGCGTGACTTTGAGAAATATATCTTAGATAATACTTCGTATGCAAAACGTGACTCTTTGATTGTGTTAAACATTTGATTCGTGTTTTTCAAACTGTACAGTACTTTGTGATGGCACCGCAAATTAAATATACCAAGGTACATTTATTTTTTATTTTTATTTCATTACAAATACGGAATAATAAGTGTTATAAAATAAGTGGTTACTTGATGTATTTTTGCCTAGAGAAATAAAAAAACTTTGTGCAAAATTTTTTTCGTCCGAATTTAAAAGAAACTTTTATTTTCAAGGAGAAAATTTGTTTGGTGTTTAATTTTTCACATTGTTACATACTTCTCAATTTTCATTTATTTAACATTCTTTAATATTTACGTTAGAAATATTTAATTAAATCAACTTAAAAAAAATGTATGTAAGTATTTTCTTTTATTAACACTTATAATTAATATAATTGTGATATAATAAGTGCCAAAGGAAATTGTTACTGTTTGTCCCAAAAAAAATTTTACCCGTACAACTGAATGATTAAATTTTAATTTGTTTATAATTTCATGAGTAGCTAGTTCTTGTGTGAAACCCTAATTCTTATATAAATGTATGTATTTATGCTTATATTTTCAACTATGTAATAGTGCAATTCCTGTTAAAACCGGTTAACCTGCTTTGATGAATAAGAAGCCGGAATAGAAAGATAATCGAACAAGCTATACCGACTCTCTGCAATGTACTGAGGATGACCACCGAAAGGGTTTTTATAGGGTGAAATGCCACATAATTTTGTCTTCATCCCACAAGCAGGGTAACTTTAAAGATTTCTTACCGACATAAAAAAGGTCTTTTGTAGATCCGGTTCATTTATACATACATAGATTATCAGTTTTTTTAATAATTTGTTATATTATCATCTTGGCAGCTCTTCATCGATAACAAGTGGGTGGATGCAGCGAGTGGTAAAACGTTTGATACATACAATCCACATGATGGATCTGTCATCGCGAAGGTGGCCGAGGGAGACGAGGTACTAAAAAATCACTTAAATAAATTTATATAATTTAGTTACTCCTTAATTTTGCGTGAACGCTTTTGTGCGAACTTTAACTATTGCGTTTTGGTTTGAAGTACTCGGTAGCTAGTAAAATTATTGGGGTAACGAGACTTAATATTGTAAAAGTTGTTGTTTTTGGAACACGTCTTGTTGGGAACTTAGAATAAAATACTATATAAATGCCTGGTTTTCGGAAATGTATAAATAATTTGCAAAGTTTTCGACGTGTTATTTATTTTGATGATTAATTAACATCAAAACAAGTAATAAGAGAAATAATAGAAGAAATTTTTATTGAACTTTTGTCGTTTCTGTTATATTGTCATGAACAAAACTTTCTGTTTTATATGCCTTTGGCTTATTTACTCGCAATAACTCACAATCCAATGTTGCATCACTGTTTTGTCTGCCATAGGGTGCTCCATACGTTTTACCGTTACCGTACCTTACCGTGCAAAAATCTGCGTTTGGTTTTTTGACTCTTGAACTGGTGAATTTTATATTCAACATACTCTGTTCTCATAGACAATATATTCCGTGACAGGCTGATATAAACTTAGCAGTGGAGGCAGCAAAGCGTGCCTTCCATCGTAACTCCAAGTGGCGGCTGATGGATGCAGCTCAGCGCAGGGCGCTTCTGACAAAGTTTGCTGATCTTGTTGAGCGCGATGTAGACTATTTGGCTGAATTAGAATCCTTTAACAACGGAATGGTGCTTAGCAGTTCTCGTCAATTTCTAGCAATGGGAATCGATTGTGTACGCTATTTAGCTTCTTTGGCTGACAAAATTCAAGGCGACACTCTTCCTTTAAGTAAGTATTTAGTATTACTCTATTTTAATTACGTTCACTTGTTTAATGGTACGTCTGCTTGTAACGTAAAGTAGCTAGTAAAGATGTTTACACTGCACTGTGCGGGGTTCGCAGCTTGGAAAAATGTAACATTAACTTTGTAACCTGAAGTCAGAAGAAATTGATCAACAACTCATCCAACCAGAATGTTTCCAAATTTGTGGGAATTTAGTTATAATTTTTATTATTTTGTAAATTTTATATGTCAGTCCAACTTTTAATCAGACTTAACAATATTGCACTAAATAGTTGCATAATCATGTCAAGACGTCTTTGGCACCAAAAATATTGCCTATAAATTTTGCGTAATTGAAATATGGCACAATTCCCAGAACTTTCGAATTATTCCTAATGGCTAATAAATACTGCAACAAAACTAAATCAAATATCTTAGATAGTTGTTTAAAGAGTCTTATAATAATTATACATATTTGTGAAAGTTTACACCAGGATCTTCTATTTCAGGCGGCGATGTATTTTCTTACACATTAAAGCAGCCCGTAGGAGTTTGCGGTTTAATCCTGCCTTGGAACGGTCCAATTTTGATGTTTTTCAACAAAGTTGTCACTGCTCTTGCTGCAGGTAACTTTCTTTTGTACTATTTTAATTTACGGTAACTACGTGTGTACTTATTTTATTAAAAATATAATTTATACACGAAAATCTAACAAAGGATTAAAACTTGTACATCTGTTCCAGTCATATATTTGACCGTATAAATTGGTTTTAATAATTTGTAATAAATGGTAAAATTGAAATGTGCTTAATAATAATATACTAAGGCATAGTTAATCCAAAAAATATTATATATTAGGATGCACTGTTGTGGTAAAGCCAGCGGAACAAACACCATTAACAGCTTTGGCTTTGGCCGCGCTGCTGCAAGAAGCTGGCGTACCAGCTGGTGTTGTTAATGTTGTCAACGGGTTTGGAGTTGGTGCTGGTACTACGCTTACTCACCATCCCGACGTAGCGAAAATATCATTTACTGGATCACTTGAAGTAAGTTTTGCATGTATGAAACCGTCACACAATCACATACCACATCGCCGCCAAACAATAATGTGCAAATATTACTGTGGTCAAGTTTGATGGACTTTAGAGCTAGTTATATTACTAGGGCATTGGTGATTGACATCTTGTTCCTCAAGGAGTTGTTAAGAGAAAAACCAGTTCGGAGAATCTTGTACATAAGTACAAATACGAACAATATTGTAGTGAAAATACAGCAAAAATATTTGCAGTTCCTATTTTAATAATGTACAATATTTTTTTTCTAGGTGGGAAAACTTATCCAACAAGCCGCTGGTGTAAACAATCTGAAACGAGTAACCCTTGAACTTGGTGGAAAGAGTCCCCTTGTAATAATGAACGATGCAGATTGTAAGACATCTTTTCAAATATTTTACAATAGTTTTCGGCTCTAATTTTTGAAGTGTTTAATACTCACTTTGTAAAATGGCCGACAGCGTTGTATGTATCGTTGACGCGCGGGTTCAATCCCCACTAGGCTTTGTTTTCCAGTGAAGGAAAATATCACGATCAAAACAACAAGCAAAATAAAATTGTTTCAAGAACAACAACTTTCGTGGCCAAAGTGCGGGGTTGCATATCCTCCAACGTGCACTTTACATTTAAAAAGCCTTGACTCTTTCCTTGTTAGAGAAGGGTCCAAGTCTCAACCGTGGAATGAACTATTCAATACTAAATTACAGAGACACCGAAATTAATTATCTTTGCAGTGAATCTAGCAGTAACATATGCCGCGCATGGTGTTTTCATGCATCAGGGTCAAATTTGCGTCGCCGCTTCACGTTTATATGTGCAGTCGGGAATTTACGATAAGTTTATCCAAGGAGCAGTTGAATTCGCCAAAAGGAGGATAGTAGGAAATCCCACAGATCCAGCTACAGAGCAAGGACCGCAAGTAAGATATTAAGTCGTTTGTAGACTATAAATGTAAACACAACAAAACATAATTTACTGTCACAAAACAATTTACTATTTAAAATAGCGAAAAAAACATTAAAAAGCAAAGCTAAGCTTGCTTTTCAACATGGTCCCTGATTCGATTCCGGAGTCACAAGTTAAAGGAGTTTGTTTGGTAGGATTTTTTCATACCCGCCTAACTAACAAACAGTACATTGTGAATCTGCTGAAAAAACAGAATTGCGAAATTCCGATTGTAAATATGTGAAAAGCATAGTTTTCTGGCCGTACATGCTTCAACACCCGCGGCCTTATATTACTTAACATGATGTGAAATTAATGTCTGGTAGCCCATTGTAGATATAAAAATTTAACATTATTATAGCAAAACTATATAGCCCTGTCACGCTTAAATTAGATTCGAGGCACGGGGAAAGACGGCGTTGAGTAAGTAAGATTTATACATTGTCTGTTATTTCATCATGTAAAGACTGTGATACACTAACAAATAAAAAGAATTACTTTAAATATTGTTCTTTACTAGTAAAATTATTTCCTTTATTCTTTGTTGTAATGGATTTAACAAAACACAAAAATAGGTAATATTACATTCGCAAGCTTAATATGAGAGAGCCATGAAATTAAAGAGCAGGTAGATTTTGTGTATACAATATCAGACACAATATTTGAAATGAAATGACGAGCAAATAACATTTTAGAAAATAATAAATTTCACCCAATATACTATAATAGTACAAGTACTCAAATATTTTTTTTTGGTAAATATGTGGTACTAAAAGTACACAAATACAGCTAATAATAAATAAATTTAAATAAACGAGTACACATTAAATGTACTTATAGTTCATTAATTTTTACTCAATGATCTAAAAATTTATAGCATGTTTATGCCTTGGTAGTAACTTCCAAACGGCTGAACTGTTATTGTATATTTTTTGTTTAAAAGACGACTTACAGAGTTTTTAGCCATTAAATGATTTTCAGATATATTTTATTTAAAAATGTTTTACGTTTTTAATATTATTGTTTATTTAACTATATCATGGCAATACAATATCACCATACATATTATTTATTTATTTATTATTTCTTTATTAACTTGACTAAAATATGTAATCACATTTAACCATCTTTCAAATGTCTAACCGGAAACATGCCTTCCTCTCTTCTCCCAAAAGTAAAGAATAAAACTTAGAGGGTTTCTTATATTTTGTAATCGTGCATTTTACAGATTGATAACGAAATGATGAACAAAGTATTGGGTTATATAGAGAAGGGCAAAAAGGAAGGTGCCAAATTACTTTACGGTGGTAAGCGAATTGGTAACTCCGGCTTCTACATTGAACCAACGATTTTTGTTGACGTACAGGATGACATGACTATTGCGAAAGAGGAGGTAAGAAATTGTTTTCTCTTAGTATCACCGGAAGCGAAGTGAAAAATCACAATTATTGTGATTATTTCTCATAATATTCTAAAATTGCGGTAAACTGTTGCTTATCTCCATTTAAATAAGATAACGACAGGCTTGTTCAATTTTAAAGACTGTTTATCATTGTTTCAAGGAAGATTACTTATCACTTGACTTCGTAGTGCAGTGTCTAAGCACTTACCTTGTAACACGGAAGTCTTCGGTTCGATTACGAGGCAACATGTCGGGAAGTTTAGTTAGTGGTACAGGGGTTTCTCTCACATTGCAAACCTGCCACCATAACAGCATTGTTGGGTTCTGTTAACATTTGATAGACGGAGTATTCTTGGCCTGCATGCCATTCGCGGTGTCATTGTGATTTAACACTAACGAAATTAAGGTCATGTGTTAGCCCATTGTAGGTAAAGAAGTCCAGTGGAATCGTTTAAGGGTAAATTTTTCATGATTTTACAATTTTGCACAATGTTTGAAATGGAAGAAAGCATTACTCAAACATATCTTTAATAATATATTTCGTTTTGGTAAATTGATTACTCAGCAAGTTTGATGTAAGTTATCGCGTGGGTGTTAAGCAGGCCTGACTTGGAGCTGTTTATGAATTTAATAGTTACGTTATGATATTATGTTAATTGGTGTATTTTGTACAAAACAAAATTAAAGTTGCTTAATATTTAGTAATAATAGAAAAACAACAACATTTTTCTGTAATTCAGAACAGCGACTTAAAGTTTTTCTCTTAGGACTTCTTTCCAATTTAATATTTCTGTTTTATGTAGATTTTTGGACCAGTGCAAAGCATTCTTAAATTTGATACACTCGAAGAGGTCATCGACCGAGCCAACTCGACGAACTACGGCCTTTCAGCGGGTATCTTTACAACTAACCTTAACAACGCACTTCAGTTTAGCAAGCACGTTGAAGCGGGCACTGTTTGGTAAGTCAAATAAAATACAGTTGTGGCCATGAGTCGTCAGTTTTTTTAACCTTTGGGAGCACTACTGGCAGTAGATCTCAGTTCCCGGCGACTGGATAGTTACACAATGTCTATTTATGCTACCAAATAGTAGTGTACAATCATTAGTGTATTCTATTTTGAACGGCACTGTAAACTAATGAATATAATGGGGGTAATAAAACTAAACACTTCGTGACCCAAAGGAAGCAGGTAGGTTTTCACCGAAAAAATACGGAATAATTTACTTTAGCGCATCGCACAGTGACGTAGAACCTGTGTAAGATTTAGGCACATTTTTACTTGATTGGAAAGTTCTTTGGAATGATTTTCACCAGTTGCTAAATATTACGCTTGCCCATAAAATTAAGATGCCAGTAGGACTACAACCACATTGCCCTTTTTTATCTGCTCGTCACTTAGTTGTTCTTGACACTTAATTAATTACTGCACTATAAGCGTACTTTAAAACTCTGCAGCAAAAATCACAGTCGCCAGGTTTTTATCTCTTACTTGTAGGAAGGAATGTACGCTTTACATGGTGATGTAGTATTTTTGATAGATACATCTGTTCTAGTGATAGGCAGGCATATCACTTGCTAGCAAGTCCTTAACTTGTTTTGTATACAAAAGTCTAATTAGTTACTCTATTACATTAGATTCTAACTTACGAAAGGATTAAGTTTTTCGAAATTGTGTTGGTAATAAGAAATGGTGTAAATAGTTACTTGTTTTTGTAAACATAATGTAGAAGTGTATTTAATCTACAATTAAAATTTCCAGGGTGAATACGTATTTAGCTTCAGGCGTGCAGGCTCCATTCGGTGGTTTTAAAGACTCGGGTCTTGGCAGGGAAAAGTAAGTAAATGCTATCTAATAATCAAAAGTATATTTGACTGAATGTTGGCTAATATAATAATTTTCTTACAGCGGTCTTAACTGCGTGGATGCTTATCTGGAAGTGAAGACTGTGACCATAAATCTACCAAAGAAGTTTTAAGAAAAAAGGAGTCTATTCATTATGTAACAAACAAACACAGCTTGGACTTAATACATATTTCAATTGAAGTTTTTTGTAAATTTTCAGTTAATAAAATGTTCTCATTATTTTTAGATTGGGATCTTTTTATTCCACGAAGCCGTATTTTAAAGAAAAAACTATAAGTTTCTGCTTAATGGAAACTAAATATTTTGGGTTATTAAAATAAATAAGCATGTATACAAATTCAGTTCTTAATGATACACATATTATTTTAAAGAAAACTGCTGTACTGTAGTATTTTTCTGTTATTTTATGATTAGTGGTAGAAATTAAACGTTCCCAAAGTACATCGACACAACACGTTCCATGCGAGCCATAAAAAATACTAATAAACTATCTACTGTTTACCCGTCGTTAAATAGAGTACTTTACGACCTTCCCGGAAGAGGAACTTGGCCACTTTTTAATTATCACGATGATTTTTCTTATACTAAGTAGATAACAGGATGAATAGAATGTTGACCTGATAATACATAACACGCTCGTAATTATGAGGGGAAAAAGTTAATAGCAGTCTATAAAAGTTTAGTTACAAAAAAGACGGCTTATTATTTGAACAAACCTCTGCATTATTTAAGACAATGAAAATGTAAATTTGGAAAATAAATTTTATAATAAAAAATTTAAATTTCATAATGTTAGATATTGAGAAAAATAATTGTGATTACCGACAATGTTTCTAATATCAGAAGTGGGATAAATAGCGCCTACATAAGTATTTATTCTGAAGGCTTCATGATGTAATGCTATCTGGAAGAGGGACACGGTACCATGTTCTGAGGTACGAGGGGTTTGTTGCAGATGCTTATAAATTTAGCTGGAAGTCGGAAGTGACGCTTGAGTAGCGAAACTTGCGATGCAGCTTTACGATGTAATGCTATCTTGAAGACGAACACGTTACTATGTTCTAAGGTACGAGGGGTTCTTTGCAGATGCTTACGAGTTTAGCTGGAAGACGTAAAAGTTTGAGGACAAACTTGATGTCAGAATGGCCGAATGTGAGATATTGAGAAAAATAATTGTGATTACCGACAATGTTTCTAATATCAGAAGTGGGATAAATAGCGCCTACATAAGTATTTATTCTGAAGGCTTCATGATGTAATGCTATCTGGAAGAGGGACACGGTACCATGTTCTAGGGTACGAGGGGTTCGTTGCAGATGCTTATAAATTTAGCTGGAAATCGAAAGTGACGCTTGAGTAGCGAAACTTGCGATGCAGCTTTACGATGTAATGCTATCTGGAAGACGAACACGGTACTATGTTCTGGGGTACGAGGGGTTCGTTGCAGATGCTTATAAATTTAGCTGGAAGTCGAAAGTGACGCTTGGGTAGCGAAACTTGCGATGCAGCTTTACGATGTAATGCTATCTGGAAGACGAACACGTTACTATGTTCTAAGGTACGAGGGGTTCTTTGCAGATGCTTACGAGTTTAGCTGGAAGACGTAAAAGTTTGAGGACAAACTTGATGTCAGAATGGCCGAATGTGAGATATTGAGAAAAATAATTGTGATTACCGACAATGTTTCTAATATCAGAAGTGGGATAAATAGCGCCTACATAAGTATTTATTCTGAAGGCTTCATGATGTAATGCTATCTGGAAGAGGGACACGGTACCATGTTCTGAGGTACGAGGGGTTTGTTGCAGATGCTTATAAATTTAGCTGGAAGTCGGAAGTGACGCTTGAGTAGCGAAACTTGCGATGCAGCTTTACGATGTAATGCTATCTTGAAGACGAACACGTTACTATGTTCTAAGGTACGAGGGGTTCGTTGCAGATGCTTATAAATTTAGCTGGAAGTCGGAAGTGACGCTTGAGTAGCGAAACTTGCGATGCAGCTTTACGATGTAATGCTATCTTGAAGACGAACACGTTACTATGTTCTAAGGTACGAGGGGTTCTTTGCAGATGCTTACGAGTTTAGCTGGAAGACGTAAAAGTTTGAGGACAAACTTGATGTCAGAATGGCCGAATGTGAGATATTGAGAAAATAATTGTGATTACCGACAATGTTTCTAATAATAATATCCGCGGCATGAAAATGCAATAAAGAGCCGATAATCTATTATGATTTAAAAAAATCTAGTAAAAAAAAACAGGCTCAAATGACGTTTTTACGTTTGGACGGCACGATACCATAAATATGAATACTCGTGTTAAACTTATTACGCTCTTTTTGTGTGGGGGGGTTTTCATATTATAACAAAAATAAAAAGTTTCGTTACTGAATTTATTTATCTGTTTATGATTGTATTTGTGTGTCAATTTTGATCTTGTTATATACACACATAGTTATACGCGAATACTCGCATCTAATTTAATATTCCCATTTGCAGTAAATTATATAAAAAATGTTTTGTTATTTAAATTGATAATTTAAAAAAAAAACAACTATTTGCATTTAAATAATAGTTACAACTAAATGATTTGTTTCAAAATATTAAATGTTAAAATTATATACAAATCTCTTGGGCAACTAAGTAAACGGAAAAAAGTTGTTATTAATACAAACGTTAACTGTTTTACTCAATGTAATTATCTTAATATATTTCAAAATGTGTTACATTCTTAATAATAGTATGTACATTTAAATAATAAATCAAAATGGACGGTTGTAAACCCACGATCGAAATGTGAGAATCGTTATTCGAATTCGCAAATGTTAATGAAGATTTATGCCGCCAGCACGTAGCTAAAATTGTTATATGTGGTAAAAGTCTGTTCTATATATGTATCTTGTAAGATTATTTATTAATCCCCGACACGAAGGAGATTCAAATTTCTATTTTTTTATGTTAATATAATACAGATAAAGTAGTTATATAAATTCTGAAACTAATTTGGTTTATAATGGTTACTACGTCTTAAACTACAACTTTATAACGAGTTATAAAGTTGTAGTTTAAGAAGAAATATATTTTGCACATGCAGTGAATACGTAATTTTATCCTGATTGCAAAAAGGCTGAAAGATAATGTTTACGGCAGTTTAAGCGCAGTTTTCTGCCACCAAGCATTAATGTAGTGTTTGGATTGTTTAAGAAATCCTGTAGATTCTCTTTAATGATCTATTTGGTATTTGTATTTTCAGTGTTCCTCAATGTAGGTTCTACCGCAGCGTCTATTAGGAACACGAAATAAATATGAAGCACATAAATATTAGCGTTCTGGTTTGAAGATGGCTTTAGCTAACGTAGTAATTAGTAACTAAGTAGCCTGGGCCTAACAAGTGTGATTTCCCCTCGAATAAAAAAAGTAACTTAAAGTACGTTTCTTAATTGTTATAATATTAATATTAATATTAGCTAATATTAAAATACTGAAGAATCAAGACTTATTACGAGCTAAATCTAATAGAAAATGTTTATTTTAATAAATATTAAATATTCTAAGCAAAACTACACTTTGTTGTAGAAAGGTTTATGAGCAATAAGTTCACGAAACTTCGCAGAAATGAAATAAATTATTAATTATCAAACAATGTAGAATTAGAAATATTTCATACAAAATTCTTACAAAATGTTTTGATTACAAACTTTAACTTTTTATACATTGATAATTAGTTAGATTACTAATCTATACACACATATATTCTTACTGATACAGTTAAGCTCGGTAACTATTTCAACGATCACCATAAAGTTGACTCATATATGTATCTTTTAGTTGAGATTTTTTTATATTATACACTTTGTTGGAACTCGCCATTGTATGTCATTTATCAACTTCCAGCCCATTCTTCTCATATCCACGAAAATTAGCGTGAGTTGACAATAGAATAGCGTCATTTACTAAGACATAATTTGTCACCATACGACGCTGCATCAAACATACAACTAAATTTATTATTTTTTTTCAATAGTTAGTGATCTGCGCTAACTATCAAATTTTTATTAATGTGTATATAATTTTATTAATGTGCATTAGCTGGACAAAATTCAAATAATATTATTACGTTAATACAAAACTACACAAGTGGGCCAGCGTATCACCTACCATCAGGGGAACGCCTCGCACATCTCGACGTTTTGCGAATAAAAAAAATAAAGCTTCTAAAGAAAATCGAACTAACGCTAAAAGAACTATGCTAAGCTTTACTTTGATATATACTTCACAAATTAAAAAAATACAAAATATTCCGTGTTGTCTGAGGTAACATATTTCAAATTTACACAGACTTACTGCTACTTATTAATAACGGTAAAAGAAATAATAGTCATGACAACGTAATTATAGTTATTTGTGGTATTATTAATAATATGAGTAAACTAGACATTGAAATATTCCCATGTAAAGCTGCATAGATAACAGCTGTAGTGCAGAGAATATATTGATAAATTTTCTCACTAATTAGTAACTATTTTTCTATTTTTTTCATTTAAGTTATTCACTAATGTTAACTGCACGAAATATGGAAACCTGGTGACCTGTAAAACGGATTTATTACCTATCACAGGCATCGGCGATCTACAACTACATGTCTAATAATAACTTAAGATTTTTATCTGTATTTTGTATTGGTCTGTGGCGACAAAAAAATCTATTTTATTTCATTTTAGTTATTTTTATAACTTTTAAGCAGATAAGTATAAATCAACTAGGATTACTAAAGTAATTGAGTGAAACTGGTTTACCGACGACTTGATTCATGTGAATAAGAATGCACGCAGTTCGTTCGTGTAATGAATTTAAGTACTGATATGTATGAAAATGAAAGGGGTAACATAAGTACCTAGATATACAGCCATATCTACATATATACAGCTCTTAATCTTGATAAAGTGTGTTACGTCAATGATATAAACTTATTTTCAAGATGATAAATAATGATAAAATTCTAAATGCAAAATATCATCGTGGCCACTACTTCAACGTGACTTGTATATATGTATGCTATGTAATGTTTGTCATTAAAGAGTAATTTAGTTTTTATCAGACTCTTATATGAAAAACTGTCTGTTTGTATTGCTATCAAATTTTTACCAGGTAATCGAATGATTTTTTAATAAGTTTAATGTTATATATGTTGGAAAATCTCAAACGTGTTTTTTTATTATTAAAAAGATATTGCTTTAACTAGTAATATTGTTTACTGTTAGCATATGCATTTATGTTTACTGATAATTTATGTAAGCGAATAATACAATTTGACTTATAACCCCAAGTTTACGTTTTTGTAATGAAATAACGCGAACGGAGTCGCGGTTCATCAGTTGTACAATCTAAGTACCTACTACTTCCGTACATCAGCGTGACATTGTGAAATTTATCTTAGATAATACTTCATATACAAAACGCGACTCTTTGATTGTGTTAAGCATTAGAGTCGTGTTCTTCAAGTTGTGCAGTAGTTCGAAATGGCACCACAAATTAAATATACCAAGGTACAGATATGTTTATTTATTTTTATTTAATCACAAACATGGTGTTAGCTAGATATAACTACGTGTTATGAGACTCCGGCGCGAAGTTATTTTCGTTAGAATTGAGATTAAACTTTTATATTCAAGGAGAATAAATAAAAAATAATTTAATCCCATAAAAATCCATGAGAATTCCTGTCTTTCCTTAGGTATTTTTTTACAAAGATTAAACATTATAAATATGAGACAGGAACCCACTCAGGTAATCTTATAGCCTATAAATACTTCCGCCCTGATTTTCAGGAAAGATTTATGTTTGAACCTTTTTTTTTCATATTGTTATAGACTTCAAAATTTTACATATATTCAACACTATTTCATATTTACGTATAAACAATATTTTAACACTTCAATATTTTAAACGTATGCTTTTTTTAATAACACTTATAATTAACATTATTGGTGCCAAAGAAATTTATACTGTTTGTCACAAATTCAAATTATTACTCGATCAATTTTTTTCTGAAACCTTAGTTCTTTTATAAAAATCGAAAAAGCCTCTGCCATGCTCTTAGTATTCATCATCATCATCATCATTCATATCCTGGGTCGTCTAGACTTTTTTTATATTTTGCATTGTTTGTGTTACCACCAGTCAACTTTGTAATAAATATCTATAGTAAAAGAATAAACGGAATATGATTACTAGCAAAGATATGATAGAAGACGAAACATGAAAACAAAATTGTGTATGTATTTATTTATCATCATTGACACACTAAAATATTGAGGGCATTGTGATAAAATACGATTTTTAATAAGAAAACACGTAGCTCATGGCAACAAAACAAGTAATAAAAGAAAGAAACTTATAAAGCACGACGAGAAGAGTTTTTATTTGTGAATTGAAACAATATTAAGACTGTGGATACCTTTCTTTCAACATCTTTAAAAAACGTGGAAGTTGATGATTTACATGATACCGACTGTTAAAAAATAATTAATCACACCGCAGTCACTATGTACATTATCAAAAAATAAGCTTAATAAAAACATTGATTATTAGATTTTTAGTATTTTTTTGTATTTTTTTTCTTGGACAGCTCTTTATCGACAACAAATGGGTGGATGCAGCGAGCGGTAAAACGTTTGATACATACAATCCACATGATGGATCTGTCATCGCAAAGGTGGCCGAGGGAGACGAGGTACTAAAAAAAATCACTTTATCAATATTACAGAATTAGTTATTCCCGAATTTCGCGTTATCGTTATTGTGCGAACACTACAGCTTTTCGGTTTGAAGGACGCGATAGCTAGTAAAGTTATTGGGGTAACGAGACTTAATATCTTATCGATTTTCTCTCACAAGAAGGCTTCAACCACGCTTGACAAATGACTCTGAAAGTTGTTGTCTTCGGAGTACGTCTCGGAAATTCATGGTCAGTAGTAAAAGAGTGATCGAACCCATTGATCAGTATCTATTTATTTTTAATTAAAATCTTTATTAATATACATAAAATTTGGTTACAAAAGGCTGACTTAATGCCTATGGGCATTTTCTGTTAGTCAACCTAGAAAGCAAAGAGATACTGTGGTAGGCGAACAGAAAAAATTTACATTAATACACAAATTTATAGTATACTTTTAGTATCGGAATAAAATACTATCTAATTTCCGGGAATGTATAATATTTGTAAAGTTTCCTACATGTTACTTCTTTTGAAAATTGATTAATATCAAAACAAAAATAACGGAAAAAGAAGAATTTTTTATTGAACTTTTGTCATTCCTGTTTTCATACAAATAAAACTTTTTGTTCTAAGCGGAGATGCCTTTGGCTTATTAACGCACAAAATAGATGGCCTGATTGATCCGACGGGCATAGGGAGAAAGGAACAAATACGCTGTTATGTGCTCACCATGTATAAATCTGTGTTTGGCTTCTTGTCTCTTGAACTGATGAATTATATATTCCATATACTCTGTTCTCATAGACAATATATTCCGTGACAGGCTGATATTAACTTAGCGGTGGAGGCAGCAAAGCGTGCCTTCCATCGCAACTCCGAGTGGCGGCTGCTGGATGCAGCTCAACGCAGGGCGCTTCTGACAAAGTTTGCTGATCTTGTTGAGCGCGATGTAGACTATCTGGCTGAATTGGAATCCTTTAATAACGGAATGGTACTTAGCAGTGCACGTCGGTTTACAGCAATGGGAGTCGATGGCATACGCTATTTAGCCTCTTTGGCTGACAAGATTCAGGGCGACACTGTACCTTTAAGTAAGTATCTTTATTTTACGTAAATCATAAGTTATGTTGATAAGTGATATGTCTGTCTGTTACATAGAGATGCTAGTTACGAAGTTAACACTATAACACGTAGGGCTCGTCGCTCTGAAAAATTAAACGTTAACTTCGTTACCTGCGGTCACAAGAATATGATTGATTACTTTTCAAACTAGAATACAACTACGGAGATATCACAACAAACGAGAGGTCCTCAATAGTCTTTAGATGTTTCTATTAACGGTTATATATATACGAAAGTTTAGACCAAGATTTTCTTTGTTACAGGCGGCGACGTATTTTCTTACACATTGAAGCAGCCCGTAGGAGTTTGCGGTTTAATTCTGCCTTGGAATGTTCCGATTTTGATGTATATCAACAAAGTTGTCACTGCTCTTGCTGCGGGTAACTTTCTCTTGTACTATTTTAATTTACGGTAACTACGTGTATACTTATTTTATGAAAAATATAACTTATACGCGAAAATATAACAAAGGATTAAAACTTGTACATTTGTTTCAGTCATATATTTGACCGAATAAATTGGTTTTAATAATTTGTAATAATGAAATGTGATTAAGAATAATATATTAAGGCATAGGTAATCCAAAAATAATCATATTTTAGGGTGCACTGTTGTGGTAAAGCCAGCGGAGCAAACACCATTAACAGCTTTGGCTTTGGCCGCGCTGCTGCAAGAAGCTGGCGTACCAGCTGGTGTTGTTAATGTTGTCAACGGGTTTGGAGTTGGTGCTGGTACTACGCTTACTCACCATCCCGACGTAGCGAAAATATCATTTACTGGATCACTTGAAGTAAGTTTTTTTCAAGTATGAAACCATTACACAGGCTACTATATCATGTAAGTCAAACAGTAATGGGAAAACATTACTACGATCTAGGTTGAAAGGCGTTGTAGCTAGTTTAATTACTAGGGCATCGAGGCTTAACATTTCCATCTTAAAGCGACGATCTTAATGAGTTGTTAATAGTATATTAAATAGTAATTACTTGTTCACATTATTATGGGCAGGTGTACTTGCTCGTCAGGGTAGCTTAGTTGTATAAAAACATTTTGGGGAATCTTGTAAATATGGACATCGGCGAACAATGTTGTAGTGAATAATCCTGTGCCATTTTTTTTTGTAGGTGGGCAAACTTATCCAACAAGCCGCTGGTGTAAACAATCTGAAACGAGTAACCCTTGAACTTGGTGGAAAGAGTCCCCTTATAATAATGAACGATGCAGATTGTAAGATATCTTTTAAAATATTTAACACTAGTTTTCAGCCCTGGTTTTTGTAATGTTAAATGCTCACTTTGTAAAATAACTGAGCGCTCTAAATATTGTATTATAATAATATATTGTAGTGGCGGTTCGATCCCATCTAGGCTTTAGTTTTCAGGTCAATTGGATTAGTATGAGCAAGTATGACACAACCCAACATCTTTTGTTTTCCGAAGTGCAGGATCACGTATATCCTCCAATGTGCACTTGGCCAACGTGACGTATAAATAGCCTTGACTGTCTACTTGTTAGAGAAGGCCCTGACTCTTAACCGTGGGACTATTTATTACCAATACGTAATTTTTATAATTAATGTCTGTAATGATTTATCTATAATTAATTATTTTTGCAGTAAACCTAGCAATAGCTTATGCCGCGCATGGTGTTTTCACGCATCAGGGTCAGATTTGTATCGCCGCTTCGCGTTTATATGTGCAGTCGGGAATATACGATAAGTTCATACAAGGAGCAGTGGAATTCGCTAAAAGGAGGATAGTTGGAAATCCAACAGATCCAGCCACAGAGCAAGGACCGCAAGTAAGATATTAAATCGTTAGTAGACTAATTTTAAATACATCAAAATTATTTTTTTTATCACAAAACGATTCACTATTTAGAATAGTTAAAAAAATCCTAGAAAAGCCAAACTGGCGCTTGCTTATTAACATAATCCCTGGTTCAATGTCAGAACCATATCCTGTGAACTTTGGCTGCAAGACGTATATTGTAATTCTGCCACCAAACAGCGTTGATGTAGTTCGATTGTAAATATGCAACGACCAGAAATTTCTCAACGTCCATCATTCACCACTCGCGGCCTCATAGTGACCTAACATCATGTGAAATTGAGGTCGTAGTTACTCATTGTAGGCAAAAAAAATATAACAATATCATAGCAAAATAATAAATCCCTGTCATGCTAAAATTAGACTCGCGGCACAGGGAATAAAAGTGTTAAGTAAGATTTATATATTGTCTGTTACACTAACAACAAAAAGGAATTACTTTAAACATTATGTTCTTTCCTAGTAATATTGTGCCTTTATTCTTTGTTGTACACAGATAAGTATAACAAAACTAAAAATAGGTAAAAATAAAGAGCAAGGTTAATATGAGAAAGTTATAACAGTTAAAAGCAGGTAGGATTTGTCTATACAACAATGTACATTATGAAATGGAAAGATGTACAATAAAATTATAAAAAAAAAATTTATATATGTGAAACGTAAAGAAATATTCAAATGAAAGTTCAATGAAAGGTTTTGATTAAAATAATGGATAAAATTATACAAATACAGTTAATAATAAATTAATTTAAGTAAACGAGCACACATTAAAACTTCTTATTCATATTATTCTTAATAAATTAAAAAAAAAATAGAAAATTTGTCGCATGTTTAGGTATTGGTAGTAACTTCCAAACGCCTGAACCGTTACTGGTTTTTTGTTTGAAAGTTGTTTGTGAGCGTTCAAAAAACGACTAGTTATTTGATCATTATCATGAGTATTTAATTTAAAAATTTAACTGTATCGTTGCAATACCATTCAACCATACATATTGATAATATAAAATTACTCGTAATGTGTAGTGTATAAAAGGTTCTTCAAAAAAACCTTTCAATTAAGATAGTTACTAAAAAATGACGAAGATCTAAAAATACGCCTGTATTTCATAAATAGGTATTTCTTTATTAACTTAAATTTGAAGTAACATTTAACCATTAACCTTAACATATGTCCAACCTGCAACATGCCTTCCACTCTTCTCTCAAGAGTAAAGAAGAAAACTTTTAAGATATGTTATATTTTGTAACCGTGGTTACATTGAGAGGAAATGAAAATGTCTGTAATAGTATATATTTTCGTATTTTGCAGATTGATAACGAAATGATGAACAAAGTGTTGGGTTATATAGAGAAGGGCAAAAAGGAAGGTGCCAAATTACTCTATGGTGGCAAGCGAATTGGTAACTCCGGCTTCTACATTGAACCAACGGTGTTTGTTGACGTACAGGATGATATGACTATTGCGAAAGAGGAGGTAAGAAATTGTTTTCTCTTAGCATCACCGGAAGCGGAGTGAAAAATCACAATTATTATGATAATTTCTCATAATATTCTAAAATTGTGGTAAACTGTTGCTTATCTCCATTTAAATAGGATAACGACAGGCTTGTCCAATTTTAAAGACTGTTTATCATTGTTTCAAGGAAGATGACTTATCACTTGACTTCGTAGTGCAGTGTCTAAGCACTTACTTTGTAACACGGAAGTCCTCGGTTCGATTACGAGGCAACATGTCGGGAAGTTTAGTTAGTGGTACAGGGGTTTCTCTCACATTGTAAACCTGACACTATAACAGCATTGTTGGGTTCTGTTAACATTTGAAAGACGGAGCATTCTCGGCATGCATGCCATTCGCGGTCTCATTTATGACTTAACACCAATGAAATTAAAGTCATGTGTTGGCCCATTGTAGGTAAAGAAGTCCAGTGGAATCGTTTAAGGGTAAACGTTTCACAATTTCTACAATTATTTACAATGTCTGTAATGGAAGAACGCATTAATCAGACATGTCTTAATAATACATTTTGTTTTATTAAATTGATTACTCAGCAAGTTTGTTGTAAGTTTTCTCGTGGGTGTTCAGGCTTAGCTTGAAGCTGTTTATGATTTTAGTAGTTACGTTAATTTGTTATGTTAATTGGTTTATTTTGCTAACAAAGGCAAGTTTACCTACATTATTTGCATGTAAAAGTTTCAACAGTAGTATACATAAGATTATTTACAGACATGTTTGTATAGGATAAATAAGGTGTACAGAACAAGAGAAATTGAAACAATTTATTATTTAGTAAAATAGGTAAACTTAATTTTTTTTCTGTAATTGAGAAGGAGAGCCTAAAGGTTACCTCTTAGGACTTCTTTCATATTTAATATTTCCGTTTCATGTAGATTTTTGGACCAGTGCAAAGCATTCTTAAATTTGATACACTCGAAGAAGTCATCGACCGAGCTAACTCGACGAACTACGGCCTTTCAGCGGGTATCTTTACGACTAACCTTAACAACGCACTTCAGTTCAGCAAGCACGTTGAAGCGGGCACTGTTTGGTAAGACAAATAAAATACAGTTGTGGACATGAGTTGTAAGTTTTATGAATGTTTGGGAGCTACTACTGGTGTAGGTCTCTATTTGCCGAGATCGTCTAGGTAGTTACAATGTCTATTTCTACCGCCAAATTGTGGTGTAGAAGCATTACTGTGTTCCCGCTTGAAGAGCTCTGTAGCTAGTGAATACAACAAAGGTAATGGAACTTAACATATTGTGTCTCGTGATGGCGAGCACAGTGTGAAGCCGTTTTAATAATCCTTATTACTATAAAAAACGTTTTTTTTAATAAAGAGGGATGAATTTACTAATGTATAAAAACAGCGCAGGACACTAAAGCCCAAGTGAGTTCCTTTTAAGAGTTTCATTTCATTTTATATAACAGACTCGACGGGCATGGTGTTCACTAGTTGCCAAATATTACGTCTGCCCATAAAGTTGTGATGCCAGTTGCCCTTTTTGTTTGTGACGTAATTTTGTTGCTTTTGACAAATAATTACTTCACTATACAATACTCTATAAGCTACAGCGCACTTTAAAACTCTGCAGCAAAAATGACTATCGCAAGATTTTAAGCTGTTGCTTGTATGAATATACGTTGTATTATTGTTAATACATACGTCTGTTCTAGGGATAGGCAGGCGTATCACTTACTATCAAGTGTTCGTCCTTACCTTGTTTTGTTATACAAAAATGTAATTGGTTAATCTATTGAATTCGATTCTAACTTACGAATTATTTAAGTTCTTCGAAACTATGTTCATAATAAGAAACAGATTAAATAGATGTTTTTTTGGTATCTATAATATACACGTATAGTAGAAGTGTATTTAATCTACAATAAAAATTTCCAGGGTGAATACATATTTAGCTACAGGTGTGCAGGCTTCATTCGGTGGTTTTAAAGACTCGGGTCTTGGCAGAGAAAAGTAAGTAAATGCTAATCTAATAATCAAAAGTATATTTGACTGAATGTTGGCTAATATAATAATTTTCTTACAGTGGTCTTAACTGCGTGGATGCTTATCTGGAAGTGAAGACTGTGACCATAAATCTACCAAAGAAGTTTTAGGAAAAAAGAAGACTATTCATTATGTAACAGACAAACACATCTTGGACGTAATACATATTTCGATTGAAGTTTGTTGTATAATTTGGTCAATAAAATGTTTTTGTTACTTTTAAATTGAGACTTTTTTATTTAAAGAACCCATATTTTTAAAAGTTTAAAAATACTTTAGATCATAATGTTATACAAGCGTATAAACAAATTCAGTTTTTATTAAAAATTATAGTTTAAAAGTAAACTGTTGTATACTACAGTACACAAAAATGTATTTTTTTTATTAAAGCTAAGTATTTTTCTGCTATTTTATGACTTACTGATAGAAATTAAGCGTTCCCAAAGTACATCGACACAACACGTTCCATGCCAGCCATCAAAGATACTAATAAACTATCTACTATTTACCCGTCGTAGAATTGAGTATTTTACGACCGTACCGGAAAAGGAACTTGCCCATTTTTTAATTATCACGATGATTTTTCTTACACTCACTATAAACAGGATGAGTACAAAAGATGACCCGATAATAGACGCTCTAACAATAAAGGGACTACTTAGTAGTAGTCTAGTAGTAGTAGTAGTATTTAAGCTTCATCAGAGGAAGCACGGCTTATTGTTTGAACTAAATAATCTCTGTTTTATTTGAGGCATCATTTTAAAATACAAAAGATTATAATCGAATGAACTAGGAATATCTCTAGATATAACTCCTATAGGCAAGAAGAATTTATGAACTACAAATACTTAGTTTATTTTGAAATAAGTTTTATATAAAATAATGATTTTTCATGATATCCGAGGCATGAAACTAGGACAAAGATCTGAAAATCGAATTTCATTATCGTCGAACGGCGGAACAGACATTTGTCAATGATTTCAACAAAAAATTAGCCACGGCTAAAGGCTTTGACATTGGTACAGAGGCCTCAGAGTCCCAGTAGCGGGAAAATTAAGTGGGCTTTTGCTTTAATATTTGCAGTCGCAGTAAATTATATAAAAAATGTTTTGTTGTTTAAACTGATAATTATTAACGATACTGTGAACGTTAAATAGTTCTGAATGTTTCCCTGTTTTAATAATAGTACAGTTCAATAGCAGTTTCCAAGATGGTCGGTTGTAAAGACGCGATTAAATTGTGAGAATCGCTATTCAAATACGTAAATATAAATGAATCCTTACGCCGCTAGCACATTAGTATAGGAAAATATAATTCTGTTTGTCTTAAAATTTTGCTTCTAAGATTATTTATAAACACCCACACGATGGAGTTGAAGATTAAATTTTCTATTATTTATCGTTAATGTTAACGATGAAGAAATAAAATAAAATCTGAAATAAAAAAATATAACTTAACTCGTTAAAAAGTTAAAAAACTCTGGGCATGCGCTGTAGAATTCATAGAGACGCTTCATACGTCCCTTCGCCGCAGGCTGGTTAGCAGGCCGGAGTTTATCGCTTCTAAGTAATAAAGTGTTCATAACTTACGAAATAAATAGTGTTTATTACGTAAATACATATATATATATACATAAAATTAAAAAAAGTCAGCAGCGGAAGCATTAATTATTGTTAAACACTTTAATAACGTTTTTATTAAGTTGTTTGTAAATTTAATGTTATACTTGTGAGAAAAATGTTTTTTTTTTGTAGCATACTGTAACAAGTAACTAAATTTTGTTTTGTACAAGGGTATTGGAGTTAACATTATATTTTTATGTGTAAGGTAAGTTAATTTTTTATGTAACAAGATTTGCGAGTAATCGTTTTTTTTTAGAATTTTGCCGCATAACCCATCGTACTTTAAATATTCGTAACTAACAAAAAGTTTAAATATCAAAAATCAAGTACTATTATCATCATACGAGAATTCTTTTTAAAAAGGCAATAGTTTAAAATATTCAGTAACCTAAGTGAATAGTGATTACGCTTTAGTATATAATTGACTTGCATCCTTTTATAAAAAAATCCTTGAAGATAATGGTTTTTACAGTAATACATTCACGAATTTTTATTCAATACTTTTATAATTTAGTAAATCGTTTTGATTGGGACATAATAAGAAAATAATTTTAATGTATTCAAACTATATTAGTACTGTATATTAATTCTATCACTTTTGAATTTTCTTTATACAACGAAAAAACTAGACGGGCACGACGATCAGGTGGTTTGGCACTTTGAGACATAATATCTTGAGCTTCTTAATCCTAATAATTTCACTAATTACGGGGCCCTTCAAATCATAACGTTGTTTTGCTTAGTAGCAGAAATAGATACTGCCGTGGTATCTACCCAAACGTCCTAAACCTGTTAAATTGTTTTATTGCAGTAGTCAAAAATATTCTATACAAGCTATATTTTAAATATATTAAGTAAACAAAAAATAACCGTACTCATAAATAAATATTTTGTTTGTTTTAAATTGCTATTTAGTTTAAACAACATTTTGTAGATTTTTATATTATACGAATTATACAGAAACAATATTTTGTCATAAAAATAAGTGCAAAATGATAGAGGAATTTGAAACATTGAAAAAAAAAAAGAATTTGCCTCTAACAGATTTTGTTTATTACCGTAATTTTTCATTTCGTTGTAGTTGAGAAAAAAATTATTTACTGTATTAGATTAAAATTTTATATTAAATCGACCAGAAAGCTTCAAGCATATACAAAGACATTCCGACTCTCAACTTTATTTCCTCTACTTGTAATGAGATCTTTTCAATTTCAGTTCAGATTGCTTTGTTACTTAGTAGACAGTTCCAATGGAATTTTTCCAACGTAATATTTTTTTGATAACTGCTTAGTATTATTTGGTCACCATATTAGCAGATAAAACCACTTATATTAAAAGTTATTTCTATTTTACATGATATATTTTATATATTATTACCATAGCTATTCTTTGTTCCGTAGTGTTTATGCATTGTCTTTGTTCCGCAGTATATATACGTTACAGGTTTAAATAGCCAATTTTTTTACACCATTACATAAATTTATCGGTTTAATTTACAAAGTGACTCCGTAATGTCCGTACTCCGTAATTTGTTGTATAATAAATTAAAGCGGATACAGGTCGAATTATGATTTAGCTTTTAATTTTATTTGTTTTAAAGTAAAGAATGGAAGGGCAGACTTCAATGTTAAAGAGGATAAGTTGTTTTAAATTTGTTTTTGTTGTTTTAAAGAAGAATATCTCCTTGTACTGCAGTGTGGTAGATATTACTGAAACCCCTTTAGGTGTCTATCAACAAAATTGGAATTAATTGGGTTTATTATAGCCGATGATATTACTGGGATGATGAAACTAAAAAAAAACTCTTCTACCTTAAAGCTACGTGCATTTCGTAACGCGTCATCTTACCTAGCAAAACATTCTTATGGGCAAGCGTAAAATATAAGTATATAGTGATAAACAACATTAGTGGTTTGAAAAGTACATACGTAAATTTTAACTCTCAACATGCACTGAGAATTACATGGCCGTATTTCGTTTAAATAATTTGCTCACTGGTACGTATCCAATTCATTAATGCTTCAAATTACTGAATTCAAAATTGGTTAATACATTTCGCATCGGCTAGACTGCGACTTTATAAAACAACAATGAGAGCAATAAAAGCTTTGATTTGCTACTATTGTATTTTGTAATAAATTAAGTCGTAATTATTATTTATGGAGGTAGTAAAATAAAGGTTTTTTCCTCTTTTCATAGCTACTTTTTACGCGCCGAAGTTTATCGTGTGTCGTCGAGAAATACATCGTCGACTATGTGTGATGTTATTTTTGATTATGATAAAACGTATTATTATGGTAGCACATTAGTTTTTATTGATTTATATATGAAAGGTGGTTCTACTAGCAGTTACATTGTGGTGCAAGCACAGATTGTAAGGAATATAATACGTGATTCACTTTGACTGAAGATTCTTAAATGAAAAGGTGCATCGTTCTTTATCTTAAGTAGGCTAGCTACACGTGGTGTGTCGGGGTACTAATTATATATTCATTATTCAGAAGGTTCTGTTACAACTTAATATCGAAAATCAATTCATCTCTTAATTTTCACATTTTCAATTTTCACCAGGTGGTAGGTCTCTGTTGCCGGAGACCGTCTGGGTGGGTACCACCGCAGTGACTATTTCAACCGCCAAATAGTAGTGTGCAAACATTACTGTGTTCCGGTTTGAAGGGCGCTGTAGCTAGTGTAATTACTGGGGTAACGAGACTTAACTCCTTATGTCTCAAGGCGACGAGCGCAATGTGGTGCAGTGTGTACCATCTTAACTAGCACCACGTTGTCATGGGCGAGCGTATCACTTACCATCAGGTGAACGTCTTGCTCGTCCCGTCGCATAGTAGTATTAAAAAAAAAAAAAAAAAATTAAATAATACAGTACAACCATAATATAGTACAAAAAGTAGTTAGATGTGTGTAGCATTCGACTAGCTAAAATATGGAAAAAGGTTAAGATTTATGATAAGAAAAAGTAAATATTCACATTCTTTTTACTATGAAGTAAATAAATATGTATGTATAAGTATAATAATAGTATAAGTATAGTAATGTAGTGACAAAGAAATTTGCGGCAGCTTGACAATACGAGGATAGCATCAAAAATTTTTAGAAAACTTTTCCGGTATTAAAATTTAAATATAAATAATTGTTACTTGCTTATGTAAATTATAACAGAAATGACTAAGGAGAGAACGCGTTGAAACTATATTAAATTTCCTTTGCAAATATCAGGCCAAATAGTAATTTCATAAACTCAAATAAAAATGTGAAAATATTTTTATCTGAAATCTTCACAGGTATAAAAATTATATAAGTATTAAATATTTGATTGCAAATTTCTGTGAACTGAATTGTGAATTTCAGTGAATATTTTGATAATTGGTAGTTGTTACGTTTTACAGTACAACCGACATAATCATAAATTTTTATTACAGAAAGTTAAGATTAGACTGGTATATGTTATTTTTTTACTCTTGTTGTGTGTAAAAATACTTCTCTAATTATTAATATTTATACTGTTAAATTTTTAAAATGCTACTTGGGGGCTTATCTAATGTGAAATCTCATCAATAAAGTTAAAATAAGTAACTATCATATTTATGTAATAGATAAAATAGTACTCAATCACTTAAGTTTGATGAACAAGCGTCAGATGATTAGTGTTGTCGCTAGTCTTGTTTGACGTGTTAATGGAATTACAATTTCAAATATTTTCAGAAGGCTTCAGTACCTCTACGCATTTCCTTCTTTTAGACATTGATATATCTGTTGTGTGAGTAATTTTACGTAATAAATATAAGCACAATTCATGAGCAAATATCTTTGTATTGATTATAGTTATAACACGTGACGTTAAGATTTTTTATAAAAAGAAGTGAGGAAGCTCCACAGTGTGCTGCTGTGTGTGTCATCCTTACCAGCGCTACATTGTTATGGACGGGCTTACACTTGCCATCGAGTGATCGTTCCGCTCGCCTCGTCGCTTCGTCGTATAAAATAAATAAGAAAAAGACCACAAATAGTTAATATCATTGAATACATAAATCGCGCTCCCAAAAACAATAAAAATCACCGAAGCTATATTCAAATTCATAAAATTAAATGTTCACAGATTGATAAAGAAATCAAATCGCAAAATGCCTATTTTATGAGTTTTTAAAGGACAAGAAAAAAAAATATTGATTAAAATATTACATTTACATTTCTTAAGGTTACGTAATGTTTATAATAAAAGATAAGTTCGTAATAAAACAGGAATGCGCTGTTCATACCATTCAAACTTTAACTAAATTAGCTAATAGGTAAAAAATATATAAAAACACCTTTCATTTTGTTCGATCTGTATATGCTAAAAATATTCACTACAAAATAAATTTTTGTTTCAGACGTCGTCATGAAAGATTAAGATGAAATGTAATATAAGATGTCTCAACCAGTTACTTCCACAACTCAAAGCTTTACACAAAAACATTTCGGAAGCGAGTATGAACATGCACTGGAAAATATTAGTACCTCGTATAATTTTACGATGTTTGAAAATGCAATGGTTTGCATATCCGAAGAGTCGTCTGAAGATTTTCTCACATCTGTGACTTTCCAAACCATCGTCTACGTCATGTACAGCGCTGTTTTCGTTATTGCTCTCATGGGCAATGGATTGGTTTGCTTCGTAGTCTATACGTCGCTGAGAATGAAATCAGTGACCAATTACTTTATACTGAATCTAGCAGTTGGTGACATTTTGATGACTTTGTTCTGTGTGCCGTTTTCATTTGTGCCCGTATTAGTGCTACGCTACTGGCCCTTTGGTGATGTTATGTGCCGTGTGGTTAATTATTCCCAAGCTGTGTCGGTTCTAGTCAGTGCATACACTTTATTGGCAATATCAATAGACAGATATGTAGCAATTTTGCAGCCTTTGAAGCCGCGATTGGGAAGAGTTGCAGCGAAAGTTGTCATTGTTGCAGTGTGGGGCGGCGCGTTGGCCACCGCCTCACCTATACCAATTGTGTCTCAATTACAAAAACCTTCTTTGTGGCATTTGGCATGTGAAGTGTAAGTTATTTTAATGGTTATGGTTAATAAACTTTGTTTTAATCAAAATAAATAACTACTCTTTTTTTGCTGTAGGGTTGTATTAAAAGTCGTCAGTCTCATTTAATTTATTTAAATGTAATGATTTTTATTATAGTATTAACTTTCCACTATTTGGTAGATTATAATAAAGGAAGAAGCTAGACCATTAGCTAGGAGCACTGGATTTTACTGCAGGCAAAAATGATACTGTTATTGAAGTAAATGTTTTCATAAATGATATTTGTAAAAAATTGTTTCAGTCATATTTGTGGCGAAAAATGGGCTAATACAAAACAAAGCGAACAATACACATTGGCTTTGTTGACCTTGCAATTTGCTTTACCACTAGCTGCACTTGTTGGAACTTACGCCAGAATAGCATACGTCGTCTGGGCCGTCAAACCACCGGGAGAAGCTCAGTCAGATCGAGACTCTCGCATGCAGCACTCTAAACGCAAAGTAAGTTATATATTAAGCAAGGAGTTTTTATGAAATTTATATAAAATCCAAATATTTTTCTTATAACTGGTTTGCACTTAAACTATGTGAATTGGTTAAAGTTGTTTAAAGTACGCTGCAGTTTTGACTTACGTCTATATTTTTTTTTTACGAATTTTTGCAACACTTTTTTCTTTTTGATTTCTGCTTCCTAATTTGATCTAAATTTTGTGGGAATCACGAAAGCATATAAATATTTTTTTAAAAAACTTACACTTGACAGTTATAAAAAATAGGAGACTGTAGAAATTACTATTATTTTAAAAGTAACAGTTATATTTATAATTTGGAATAATTGTGAGAGGTATTTTCCAGAAAATTATGTTTTTCGGTATTTAATGATTGGTTATTAAAATATATTAAATTTTGCAGATGATTAAGATGATGGTTACCGTTGTTGCGGTTTTCATCATTTGCTGGTTACCGCTTAATATTTTTATTGTAAGTACTAACTGTTTTATAATTACTATATAATAAGTCGATGTACATGTAAATCTTTGTAGCTAAATAGTAACAACATCAATTTTTTTTTATACTACTATGCGACGAGGAGAGTAAGACGTTCACCTGATGGTAAGTGATACGCTCGCCCATGACAACGTGGTGCTAGTTAAGATGGTACACACTGCACCACAATGAGCTCATCGCCTTGAGACATAAGGTGTTAAGTCTTGTTACCCCAGTAATGGCACTAGCTACAGCGCCCTTCAAACCGGAACACAGTAATGTTTGCACACTACTATTTGGCGGTTGAAATAGGAGCTGCGGTGGTACCCACCCAGACGGTCTCCGGCAACAGAGACCTACCACCAGTAAAAGTTTTAAATTAAGAGATAGTAGTAATTATTAATATTACCTCTTAATTTGAACTGAAGTAATTTTTATTTTGTACTTGGGTTTAGGTGCTTTGGACAATTTACGGTACAGACGAAGAGTGGAGTGCGTGGCCTGGACTGCCATACGTGTGGTTCGCATGTCACTGGCTCGCAATGTCTCACTCCTGCTACAATCCTTTCATCTATGGCTACATGAATAACAAATACAGGCATGGATTCAAACAGGTAATAAAACTCACTTATCATTAAAAATCCCTTTTAAAAAATCGTTACATAAAACATATAGGTGAAACAAGTTTGTAAAGGTATCGTTTCTTTTTGATACATGTAAAATTATTTGGACAGGTTTTCGACAAACTACGAGTAAATTGCTTCAAAGTGAATTCATCGGGGCGCACTTGTCAACGCTCGAGCTTTTGCGAGGGAGTTCCTATGTCGGGTGAGATTCTTTACTACACTCTAAAAGAGGTTGCTTAATGTACCCATATACGTACAAAAAGTATATATTCATCAAAAAAATTAAGAAAGCACACTGTTTAAGTACGTAAGTGTATCTAATACCAGAACATATCTTGCTTATGTCTGTATGCATATTTAAATACCAGTAAAATATTCTGTTTATTCTCCTCTTCCAGTATCGCACATATTGAATTTTCTTTACTCGTTTATGAAGCATGAAAATATTATATCGACGGGGAAAAATTTAAAATTTTGTTTCTACAAATTTTTTACGTGACTTTTTAATAACATTTGATCACGGAATTACTCTTATTTCGCATGTTTCCATATTAAATGAAATAAACCTGGACATCTTAAAAGATTATGTATTTTCTCTTTTCTTAATTTAAACTGTCTTCGTCTGTGCAATTTGTCTACGTCTCTTTATATAGCTACAAAACCGAACCGAATATTCGTGTAATAAGGCTAGTTATTGCGCTACGGAGATAAATAATAAAAGAATTTAAATAGACATATATGAGTACATGAGTTTTTAAATGGTTAGTAACAAGAACTTGTGATTTTGAATGGCTGCATACAATGCATCTCATACTATACACATAGTCATATAATACATTTATTTTATATGTAATTAGATTAAAGAAAAATGTTTGGTGTTCACATAGATTATTTAGAATAAATAGTAAAGACATAGGCTCAGGGGCGGCTATAAAGTTAAACATTTACTTTTTCGGGTATTATAGTCTTAATGAGCCCACTTTTGGCCCTTTCTAAATGTAAGTGATATACGATTTCACAGAATTGGTGGGCGTAAATGGAACACAAGGCCAGCGGCTCGCACGGGACAGTAAAAGTCGTTTCTCACGGGCCAGCGACAACGAATGTGAATGTTCTAAATGTATACGAAACCAAAAGAGTAATAAGTCTAGTGGCATGCGCGGAATCACGCAGCAGCTAGGCCAGCTGTAGACATAAGAAGCATTAACAAATTCATGAGAAATCTGTATAAGTGTTTATTAATAAGGTCGATTCAATAAAATCAATAAACTTTATCAGTGTATGGTTTCTAGTTTTATTTAATCTATGGATATATAAAAATTATCTCTGTCAAAACATTACCTATGAAATTGCCAATTTGTACGGAATAAATACGTAGTATATATTTTCCATATTCTTTTTTCTGTTAATCAAAGTAAACAGCTATGCACTACACATTAATATGCAATGTATACATAAATATTACTCTATGAAAAGAATTACTTTTATAACATGTAACGTACGTACGAATACGTGGCCAATGTTATATGGTCATCGATCAATTGGTATTGGACATTGCGATTGAGAGTAACGACAAATAAAAGCTATTCCTATTTTAAGTTACATACTTTAAAATATACCTGTAGAATTAGTCACTTATAAGACAAAGATTTACAATATACAAGTACTATTTCTGTTCAGGTTTAAAAATGAATTAAAAACTTTTTCTTCTTTTTTTCGCTTATTTACGAACTTAACAACTTAAAAGAAATAAATGCTTTTATAAAATTCATTACTAGTCGTAATTGGGAACAGAGTAAGCAGAAGCTTGATAGATAAATTCGGAGAAACAATCTCAAATCGCTGCGATAAAATTAAAGAAGCGACCTTATTTTATCACCGGCTATATCAAACTTTAGCTTTCGCTAGCTTTAGCTTTAACAAATGGCTACATCTAAAGTTAAAGATAACTGTAGCAATAGGTAATTTGTTAGCGAATTAAAACATTCCCGATTAGCGAATTAAGACACCTAATCCGCAATTGGCCAGCGTGATGGTTAATTAGCCTAGATTCTCTCCAAATGAGGGAAGTCTGTTTACTTTTGGTACTGCTTCAGACAATTTGTGATCAATTACGATACAGGTACTGTGCAAACTGTGTAAATCTTTTTATAACTCACGGAGTAACGAAAAGAGTAGAACGATTATCTGGCGACAAGCGATACGTTAACTGATAACTAAGAAGTTTTATTTTGTTTTGCGTTCGTTCGTCTTCAGATATAAGGTTTTCTGTGTCATTATCCTGGTAATTCGATTTGCTATAACGCTCCTCAAACCGTAATGTTCGCGTATTACTTCTTGGCGGAAGATATATCCGCTGTGTTTATATTTCCGTAGACGGGAGATCTACCACCAGTTTTATGAGTACCTCATATCATTTACCATACTTCTAAGGACGCATTGGTAATTTATGTTGAAAAATACTATCGATTTTCTTTATTTGTATATTATATGATTGATTACCGACAAACCTTTGAATATTGCATAAAGAGAGGTGCACAACAAATTTGACTCTAATAAATAAATAATATACTTTTACGAAGGCGAATTTCAAAAGAAAATTTAATGATGCAAATTTTATTTGTTGTTATAATTTTTTTAATATGTACATATACACACACTATAATTTTTATTTATTTAAGTTATTATTATATAATTTAAATCATATACTAAACATTATTTAAATATTTATATATATGCATTATAATACGCCATTTTTACTATTGAAGTTAATACTAACAAAAATGAATAAAGGTACAAGTAATTAAATCACCATAAGAAATGTTCGTAAATTTTTCACTATTTGATTTTTGGCCCTTTCCGGACCCATATTATAGGGAAACTGGAAAAAATGGAGAACATAGAGATCTCTCATCGTTGATTAAAGCTTTGTTTTTTTTATTAATTTATTATGTTATAAGAAACAAGGAAACGTGCCTAGACGAATCTAGCTCCTGCTGATAGAATGAAATTCCAAATTATTATTTGTGTATGCAGTAGTATTTCCTTAAGCTTCTCTCTTCTTCAAATCATGTCTTCTCTTATAGTATACACCTACCTGCTTTATACTTTTCATTGATTTCCTTTCTTCACAGGTCTGCTGGAAGAAAACTCTTTTAGGGTTAAGCTCACCTATGTACTTTTATCTTATCTATGTACTTATATTTTGTCTCTTTGTGTGTACAATAAATAAATAAATAAACATTATGAGAAGCTAAGAATAATGCTTTACATTACTTTTATAAATGGATACCGGATGGAACATTAGCATTTAAAGAGACTTTTACTTATTCATTTCCGTGAGAGTCGAATACCTAATAGATTAATCTCGTGATATTTCATTACTGTTTAATTAGTTTTCAACGTTTATCATACTTTGATAGTAATAAGGAGTAATGAAAAAAATTATCTATAATACTGTCTCTCATTCCAACAAAAACGTAATCATAAAAATCGGACCATTATTCAAAAATGTTTTGCGTGGGTATATATTATATAAGAGGCACTAAAAAAGATACACGTTCAATTGATAACTAGCTTCTTATCATTGGTTAATAAGATTACTTCTCTTATTATAAATAACAAACTATTTGAGAAAATTATTGTTAGGCTTGAGCAACAAAATAATTTTAAAAAAATTACGCATTACCAAAGGCTTTGAACTGTCCCATCACACATCAAGTGCAACAAAGTAACCTTAAACTGAATAATTGTATTAAATATTAAGTTAATTCAATGTCCAGGTATCACATAAAACAAAACAAAAATGAACAAGTTGCTAAGCCAGCAAAAGAAAACAATAACTTATTATGCAATGTTCATAAAATTCTGCTCGTAAAATTAGTCCACGATACATTTAACATGTCCATGAAAGATTACTGAAAGAATTTCCAGTCTAAAAGGAGACTGGAAATACTTTTATGTCTCTTTTCCATTATTTTATTTTCTTAAACTGTTTGTGTTTTGTAAAATACTTTAGGCACATAAATCAAACATTTGTGTTCTTAGATATACGTTCAGATATTGGGTTTACTTTGTAGACTTTGAGAGAGTTTTTATCCTATTTTATAAAGCTTACAGAGCTTTTTCAGTCTGTTTTAATATTTGCAACTAGACGGTAACGAATATGTATGATTACGTTCAGTAAATAAACGTAGTTGGTTCCCGATTTAACGAAGACTAAACGACTAGAGATTTCTAAAGTTTACTTTAAGATTACTCCAAAAAAAAAATTATTTTAAATATTTGTGGTCACAACTTTAAAATGTTTAGGTATTAAACATTTATTTATGTTCGAAAAAAATGTCACACTCGATTTTGTAAATTAAAAACAGTATCATTTTGAGAAAGCGTTCCCTAATTGCCAACATGATTCATTAAACGTTAACAAATAAACAAGATGATGTTTATAGAAATAAATTGATAATTAAATTTATACAAAAGACCGATTTTCGTTTGTCATAGAAAACTCTGAAAATTTAACAGTTAATAAACAGACATTGAAGCAACTTAAACATGAAGCTAGTAGGACTGGACGGTATGCAGTTAGATGAACAATGAGAATAAATAGAACGTTGAAATTTGGTTTCTAGTAGTATTAATGTTAAGAGCATAAAGCTTTGTTGGATCTGCTCTAGTAATGTTTGACCTTCTGTGACTTTTGTTTTATTTATAACTCGTTGCACATACATGATTTACTGGATCAAATATGCGATCGTCTGAAATACGGTTTCCAAGTCGGGCTCATTGATTTTAAAGCCTTTAAACTTTTGGAGATGCCACAAGTTAATTTTTTAAACTGAAAAAAAAAATTATTTTAAATATTTGTGGTCACAACTTTAAAATGTTTAGGTATTAAACATTTATTTATGTTCGAAAAAAATGTCACACTCGATTTTGTAAATTAAAAACAGTATCATTTTGAGAAAGCGTTCCCTAATTGCCAACATGATTCATTAAACGTTAACAAATAAACAAGATGATGTTTATAGAAATAAATTGATAATTAAATTTATACAAAAGACCGATTTTCGTTTGTCATAGAAAACTCTGAAAATTTAACAGTTAATAAACAGACATTGAAGCAACTTAAACATGAAGCTAGTAGGACTGGACGGTATGCAGTTAGATGAACAATGAGAATAAATAGAACGTTGAAATTTGGTTTCTAGTAGTATTAATGTTAAGAGCATAAAGCTTTGTTGGATCTGCTCTAGTAATGTTTGACCTTCTGTGACTTTTGTTTTATTTATAACTCGTTGCACATACATGATTTACTGGATCAAATATGCGATCGTCTGAAATACGGTTTCCAAGTCGGGCTCATTGATTTTAAAGCCTTTAAACTTTTGGAGATGCCACAAGTTAATTTTTTAAACTGAAAAAAAAAAAAGTTATTTTATACATATTTTATTGTCATTGTTCTATTCCTTAATTCCATATTATTTATCGTATTAATACTATAGATTTTTAATGGAATGTAATATAACGTGGTATTTTAAAAACATTAAAATAAAAACAGATTCCAACTTTAAACTAAAGATCAATCTTTATGTGTCTGTAACGGAGAGTTGATATTTTAATAACTTTGCCGATACAATCCAAATTGATTTACTAAACTCCTTTGATTCAAAGTAGTATATAACTAATTATTTGTCACCTTGTCTAGTCAATTTTGATGTTACGCAAAAATTTTAAGCAATTCTTGACAGTTTCCAATCGAAATATAAAAGAAAGTCAAATAAATGGACTGCGTGAAAACATCAAGGACACAAATTGTTAGGCGAATATAATTTGGTAATGTAATGTGTATGTTGGGTAAGAAAAGAAATCAGTGGAGACTTAAAGCGTTGCGGCGGTCTACGGGCGACGGTAATTACATACCATTGCGTCGGTTACTTGCTCGTTTACCTACCCTGTATAAAAGTGTATATTAAATATAATATCACCCATCACTTATTCAAATATTTGTTTTATTTATTCATTATAACTTTGACAAAATTTACATTATTAAGCAATAGTTACCAAAAGGCCTTAAAATAAAAATAAGTATACCAACAGTTAACATTAATTAATGTTCATAATTCTAAACAAGCTATGACTTCATCTAAGCCTTGCTTTATTAATTAAAAATAACGATAACTGCTAAATATTGATTTTTAGCGGAACCAAGAAATAATTTCCCTTAACAAAGCACATTGTTATAAGACTACCTAACGAGTATTACAACCTTGGAAAATGTTGAGAAAATTATACATCCCGTATTTACAGACAGAAAATGTATATGTCCTCCGTTTCACGGGTGCTTCTTGAACGCATTTTAAAAATGTATAGCTATGTATATCGCTATAAATACCTACTATACCCCTTTGAATATCGCCGGTTGGATGTATAGTTTAATCTTCATAACTTTTAAGATCGATTACCGCGTTTTTTCGTTACATAAAACAACAGTTGTCGTTTCACTGCCCCAGTTTGTTACATAGTACGTCAAAATAGATTAACTTAATGCCAAACACATGCGGTATATGTGGCTTTTAGAGGTAAAATTTTGTTTAAAATACCCCTGGATATATTAAATTACTTGTTATGCATAGCGTGTCACAGACAAATGTATGAATTTTTAGCGTGAACATGTTGGGTGCTGATGCCGCTGCGCCATTTAGTGTTAGATTTTTTTTTTAATTTATTGGATTTACCAACGTTTGTATACATGAATACTTTGACAAAATACTTGCAAAAACAATAATCATAATGTAATAAAACAGTTAAAGGTAAATACAACATGCATCTATAAACTATTATACTAGCAATTAAAACATATGTGAAATGAAAACATACCTTGTAACAATTAAAATTTAAGCTGTGTAAAGCATATTACGACTAACAATTGTTCAAGAAAATATCCCTGACTATTTGACGGAGCTTGCTGGGTGAATCACCGTGAATGTCCAGGAAATCGCTATACTCGTTGAGTAACTTGGAAAGTCTTCCAACCGGGGAGTTTGATCCAAAAACTGTTCTACGATAGGGTGGTTGGGACGGAGTTATTTTGAATCTAGGATATCTAACTGACACACGTAACTGAAAAGTTTTTAATAATTCAGAACATTCTAATTTATTATTAAAAAATTTTGAAGAAGTCACGTATTTAGTAGTTTTACTCTATAGGTGAATCTTTGGCGTTAGTTTCTTGGACAAGACCTTCGATTTTAATAGATAATATATTTGATGTTAATCGGTCCTCAGCACAACAGAAATGTCGATTACATAAACCAAGTGGATTTCTGATAGATTTCATTTTATTCCTAGATCAACTATACAAACTGTGCAACCATTAAACTATTTACTATAATACATAAATCGGTATTGCTGTGTAAATTAATTTACAGAAATATAAGTTCTTTACAATATAAAGTTACATTACAGTTCGAAATGTATCAACTCAAACAAGGGAGCTTTGTGCGAACAAACACTCGTACCTTGAAGCATATCCTATTTCACTACATATATTCTCAATTTGGCTTACGTAGTATTTTGTCAACTATATTGACGACTATTCTTTCCACACTGGTCTATATTTCCTTTTAACTAAAACTATTTAAAATATCATGACTATAACAAACACGAGACCAAATTTTTAAAGAAGAAATCACTATTTTTGCTATTATTCTTCTAACCATTATGTGCCTTTGATATTTTTGTATGAAATAGTTGTAATAAAAACAAAGAACAACTTCGTTTTCATTCATTGCCCCAAGAGTGACGTTACAAAGGCTAAAAACCTTTTATATAGAACTTACAATATTCCAGACACTGTTTCTGATATCCATGTATTTTGTATTTTCTTTAACGATGTTATTTTACTTTGAAATGACAGCTGCTTATGTGAAAGAATATTTTAGATGTTAAATTTTATACACTTTACTGATGTGAAATAAAACACAATTCTTTTAATATCAAACTAAAAACAATGCTGATGGCTTAACAAAATAAAATAATATAACTTCAGACACAAGATATTAAATGTTTTTAGAACATAAAATGAAATAGGACGTAACAAATAGCTAAGTAAATATTATAAATACCGTAATTTACTAGAAAAGCTACTTTATTAAAAATAAAACATATCGTAACTTCCTTTGAAAAGCATACACTATTTTCAAAGTAAACAGGCGGTATAAGTATTTAAGCATCTGACTAATCTCGAAAAGTCCAGCAGCTATAGGCTTCCGGCTAGCCGATTTTACAGAGCTAAAGTCATGGATAAAGTTTACAGCCTGCAGAGAATGATGTTAATCGTATCAGACGAGAGTTCGAATGATGTCGTAAAAGGTGGTTATTGTTTAAGCTCGGTTTCAACCGGTAGATATTATGGTGGCGATAGTTGTGGGAATTTACTCGCTTTTCTGCCAAAATGCCATCGTGCTCTTGGATGCGGGAGAGATGCTAAAGTCGGGCTCAAGCAGCTGTTTATATAGTTATTTAAAAAATACAATGTCTAATGTAACGTATTTACAGCCAATTGTTCTCCGGGATCGTTAGAGATAGCTAAAAAGTTATCTATAATGAGCCCGCTTTCAGAAATAAGCCTCCCCTTCATCATTTAATGTCTATCAAACTCTTGCCAACAATATATCTTACATTCATCTGTGCATATTTTATTTATTTAATAATGGGGGCTTTTACACATTACACGAGACGGATTTAAGCTAAGCACAGTCTTCGATGTTCGCTTACACTGTACAATACCTTCCTATATTTTGCATGTTTACAGCAATGCATATAAAACTTATCTTTTTTTACTACTCTTATTCTTCTAAATGTTGTCGGTAGCAACGGAAAACGGGTTATCTTTTGTTATTATTCGACGAAGTGACGCGGCAATCCATACATTGACGTGACGGTAAGGGATACGCCTGCCCATAATAACCTGGCTCAAGTTAGAGTGACATAGACAACACCACATTGTCCTCGCCTTGAAACGTAAGATATTACGTCTCGTTACCCCAGTAATTTCACTAGCTTACGGTGCTAAAAATGTTGCGCTAATGTTTGCACACTTGTTTGGCGACTGAAATAGGAGCAGCAGTGGTACCTGTCTAGACAGTCTTCGGCTACAGTCAGACATCGTTGTTAAACTAAGAAAAGGGTCTGCATATGTCTGGATTAAAAAAAAACAACATTTTTATTGCGATGGTGTAAACAGAAATGTGGATTTATCTTTTCATCATATATGTATGTCTAATTTCAAAATTATCTAATAGCTGTAGGTAAACTGCACCACCATCATTGTTTAAAGCTTAAAAGATGTAATATCATTCATCATCCTTTAATTTTCTTAGCGAATCCTTTTAGTTTTCATAAAAATGCTAATTAAACTTAAAGAGAGTACCTCCATCTTTCGTTAAAGCAAGACAGTTTCTTTTATAATTCCATATATTTTCAACATTTTTAATTACATGATTATTTGATAAAACTTTGTAACGTTTTCATTTCATAAACTTTTATTTCAATATTTCCATCTTTTATGTTTATTTATTTTTTTACACCATTCACATTTTAGCTCTGGAAATTTTAATTGAATATAGATTGCTTTAATACACTCCAATTACTCTATTGAAATTGCTGCTTAATATCTATAGCTATGTGTACGTAAATGAGAATGTTCGTTTTTGGTTTTCCAAAAACGCCATCGCACAATTTTCATACTTGAAAGGAGTCGAAAAATTCGCTCGTATTTTATGAATTGGTAGCCGGCTGGATTGATCATAAACCACTTTTCACCGATGATACATATATAGACCATAAAATTTTGATATTAGCCATCTCCTTTTAATAATAATACATAAATAATTTATCAAATTCGTAAGTATAACCAATTTTCTGTAATAGTATAAAGTTTTAACGGACTATGCAACACAAAGAGACATATATACAGTAACCTTAATAACGGCTAGATTATTTTTGGTAGTCTTTTACAAGCAGGTAGCTGAATGTGTAAGAAAAAACCTAGAATTTTATCAAACTTAAGGAATTACAGTTCTCCGCACAAGAAAAGTAAATCGCGTCAACTTACGAACAAATTCCTGTTGTTTTATCAGTTTTCATAGTATTAGAATTTGCGACAAATACTTTAAGTTGCCTTTAGCATCTACAGTATTGGTGTCTGGTGTAATTAGTAACGGCACGTCTACAAAAGTATTTTGGTGAGCATCGAAGACATGTAAAATCGTATGTCCCTTTTGCTTACTTAACAAATCGTTTTAATTGTAATGCGATTTAATTTTTTTTTAGCGCAAATTTTGAAAATTCAGTACTAGAGCTAACAATAACATACTTTTACACAAAGATTATTTTTGTTCATTTCACGAAATATAAATTTATTTTCCGGCTAAACTGGCGTATTCCAATTTCGACAAAAAGCCTTGAAAATGTTATTTGATGTGCGTCCATTCATCAAGTAACATTTATCAGGCGTGAATTACAGTTTAGATATGGCTATTTATATCAGATATTTTACTCGTAGGCCCTATTAGGTTTATGGTGTTGTAGTCACTTACATGAAATTGCCATTCGTCTATTGTCATGAAGTATTTTCTTAGTATATTTGAACAGTTAATTCTACGAGTAGTAACTCTAGCGGATATTTGGATAATAAGTTTTACCAAAGTTTACTATAAAATAACAAAGTTTCGTTATCATAGCGAGACTGTTATGAAATCTATTAATTTAACGTCAACCAAGATTTGAGTAATAAAAAAATACTTAAGCCTTATTAATAAGCAAGTTCAATTACTCTTCGGAGAGCAGAGACTAAGGAAAAGGGACTTCATTAACAAAGAAATTGTTATACAATAAAAATTTAATATTTTCTTTTGTTTCATTATTTCTGGTAATCCGAGATGTTTCGAATTGAATAAAAACTTTTCCAATATTTTTTAATTAAATATTCGATATATTATATAACTGATGGTGATGGGCAATGTAATGTTTGGTGGTCAAGCACACTGGTCTAGAAGTAACCTACTCGCTTTTGTCTTAAAGATTCTCACATCATACTAACGCCGACCAATTCTTTTCTTTCGCTTTATGAAGGACAAAGCTGAACGCTTTGTTAAAACCTTCAGTAATGGTAAGACACTTTACGAAGAATAAGGGATGATTGCCTGCCGTATGTTCATAAGTCCGATGACAAAATTACCATCAAACGTATTCCAAAAAAGCTTTCATTTGACATCATGTAAAATTGAGGTCAAATAATCACTGAGAATAAAGTATATTACACGTACCTTTTTCTTTCCCAACAACTCAACAATGTGATGTTTTATGTGTTTTAATAATAAACGACTTTTTGACATAAACAGAAAGTACAATGTCATAAATTGTATTTAAAAATAATTATTTCCGTCGTACTTTTTAATATTAATCATTTATTATACATTTATATAAATAATAGTGTTATATGGAACTATATAATATTTGTATAATTGACACTTTTTGTGTATTTTTTTTTTATTTCGTTAGATTAAAAATAACATATCCCTTCAAATTTTGTTTTCGTGGAGATATTATGATCATTAAAATTATTCTTTTGATCGGAAACGGCTAAAACAACATTTAGGTTATAAAAATACAATCTTAAAATATGTTATTGGTCATATGACTTAATGTCGATTACTGAAAGAATTTTATGGAAAAAAATTACTTCGTTTATTATAATTATTTACTGCCGGTGCCATAAAAGAACCTCTACTGAGAAAAACATGCATGAACCTTAAGAGCACTCTTTGAATAATAGTGTTATTCAAAGAGTACCTGTGCAGTGCCTGATATGAATTAGTATTCATCACGATAGTTCGTGAAACGTTTAAAGTAACAAAATTCATACTCACATCAGTCTTTTTGTAAACTCAAAATTCATTTAATTAAATGTAAATTTACATAGTTCCTTTTTTATAGGCATTCGATGAAGTTATTTAACAATATATTCACAAGCATATTTTAAAGTTTTTGACATATGACATACAAACTACATTCGCAAAATAGTTTGAATTGATCACTTTAGCGAAATGTGGCAAACTTTGAAACAATCTGGCGATAGTTTAAGAACAAATACATTTTGCACATGCTGTGAACACGTAATTTTATCCTTATTGTAAAAAGACTGAGGCTTAATATTTACGTAGTTTAAGCGCAGCTTTCTGCTACTAAGTACTAGTAGAGTGCTTGAATTGTTAGAAAAAAAAATGTTAGAGAAATAATTAAAATTTTCATTTCATTAATGAAAATCTTAATAATTTCTCTAACATTTTTTTTGTTGAAAAATAAAGACTATGTAAACAAATAATTTTCAATAAAAGTTTAAGCTAACAGTATCTAATACTTAAATACTTACGATTCAAGACTTTTACTACAAGTTAAATCTAATAGAAACTGTTTACATTAATCTATATTGAATATTCTAAACAAAACTACACTTTGTTTATTTTAAATAGGTTTATAGGCAATAAACTGACGAAACTTCGCAGAAATGAAGTAAATTATTAATTACCAAACAATCTAGAATTAGGAATTAATAATTCAAACTACTTATAAAATGTTTTAATTACTATTACAAAATTAAACTTTTTATTTTGTATATTGTATATATATTAAACATAGTTAGATTACTTATCTATACATACGTATATTCTGACTGATATATATAGTTAGCTCGGTCTTGATAGAATCGCTACATTTACTAAGGTATAATTTATCACCAAATAACGCTGCTTTAAATAAAACTAAATCTTTTCTTTTTTTTTTTTGGAATGTGTATTATCTGCTTTAACTTTTTGTCGACGTTTTATATGTTCAAATAATATTATTATCATAATATAACGCTACAAACTAAAACTGCCAACTGTGAATACATGATACAATATATAAACGATACGACGATACGAGACACAAAAGATAAACGAACCAACGCACAAATTCTAATATCTCTTTTGATGTTAGTGAGCAACGTATACCTATCTTATTACTGACACCACATAATTTATTTCAGACAGCTTCAAGAAATTACGAAGCTACTATTTTATAGTCACGTGCTCAAAGCCGTATCTGATTTCTACATACTGATATAGTTTCTATCGAAAACACAGTCTCATTAAAGTTCTATGAGATCAACTACTCTAAGAAACAGAGAAACGGAAATTCTGTTTATTGCAATGCTGGTCTGCAGTTCGATTGTGGTTCCGTTAGGGCTCTACACAACAAATTCAATACTGCTTCGGAAATTCGCAGCAAATAATTAAATATTCAGTGTACCTTTGGCGACAAAACCAGAACTTGTAAATGCTTTACAGTCTAAAAAGAATTAAACAAACATGTAATATTAATGCTGTTTTTGAAGATCATTATACGTTGTTGCACTTTTTATGTCTGTTATATGCTATATACTTTAGTTAAATGTAAATAAACTATATTAAAAATTGCTGAGAATTTTCTTAAAAAATGCGCAGAAACTTTTCCCCAACCTACTATTAACCAATAAATTGTGTCTAAACTTTTGCAATGTTTTCTTTTATAACATGAATACAAACCTGACCCAAACTTTGAAACAAATTAAGAATGTTAAACTTCTATATATTGTTTGTTCTTTTCTTGTCTACACTTATGTTACATCAGTGGTACATAAAACACATATTTTATAATATTTTACACATTACAAAATCTGGTCACGCGAAAATATTTTTTTATGATCACGTCATCAGGTTCACAAGGAAATAGCCATATCACGATGAAAACTTATATATAGTTCTGATTTGAGGCAGGTTTTTGCAGATAAGCCAATAGTAAGAAAAATAAAATATTTTTTATTTGTATTTGACAAGGCGACGAGCGGGAAATCCACCTGACGGTAAGTGATACACCAGTCTATGAGAATATGGCGCTAGTTAGTATGTTATACACAGCACTACATTGTGCTTATTGCCACGAAACAAGATGTCAAGTCTCGTTTTCCCAGTAATTTTACTATATATAACGCCCTTCAAACCTGAACATAGTAATGTTTGCACACTAATATTTGGCAGCATAAATAGGAGCTGTGGTGCTACCTACCTAGGCAGTCTCTAGTAATAGAGGACCAGTAAAACAGATTAGCATTTTCATTAATATAGATTAGCAGAAACGAACATTAAAATACAGTTTTACGAAGCATTCTTTATTTCAAAATTTAATTTCTTACATGAATTGGAAACATGCAACAAAATTTTACTTACAATTAAGTAAATAATGAAAACGCACTTTGATGAAATCTGTATTTTTGACGAAGGTATCAATATAACATTTAATCTACATATCTCTCACACCGTATTATTTAACATTCAGTTGAAATGAGTTCGTAGAGAAGCAGCTCGCACCGGCGGCGCGAGCGCGCGCGACCTCGCAGAGCTCCGCATCAAACGCCTGGTACCGCTCGAGTTGCGTGAGAACGGACCAAGATCACTTCCCACATTTATTTGCCCTCGTCTAGAAGCGCACGAGGAACATGTAGCTGCCCTATGTAAATGACTAATGCAGCTACTGGTCGTACCTCTTCGTAACATTCCATTGGCGCATACCAAATCTAAAAATAGTAGTAAATGGTCAACATACATGGCAGTAAATGGTGGTAAACGCAAAATCCGGGTCAACAATTTCGTTGTTATAAGTATATATATAACACCGAAAAAAAGATTCATAACTAAAACAAAATAGCTCTATATGTTGTTATGGGCCGAGTTAAACTTAAATCATATTATGTCTACTTAGTTATTTACCTGATAAAGGCATTCCTTCGCAGTTACTTGAACGATGACAAGTACGCGAAGAAGGGTCTCTTTTATAACATTGAAGACAGGTTAAAGCCTAAACAATAAGAAAAACCTTTGAACATTAATTGTAAGTATTTGCCTAACTTATAAAATTTCTTTCTTTGATGTATATTGGTAAAAAAAATCTGGACGTAATTATTCCATAAATGATTTTTTCGTTGTTATTAATATTCACTTTCTGTCAAATTTAACGCTTCCCATAATCAGAAGGTTAATAAAAACCGTTTCTACTCTTTTAATTACATGCATTGTAATACTTTTTCAAAAAAACTATTGATCTCTTTGAATAAACATATCATTCACACTGGATGTTAAATGTGAAAGCTTGTCATATACACTATAACCAATAATATACTGATAATTCTTCATGTATTGTTTGTAAAAATTTCCTAATAGTTTCCTAATAGTGAATATGCCTTTAGTTAAAACAGGTCAAGGTTTTTGAATAAACCTATTCGATTCCCGTGTAATCACAGGTTGTTTTTGCTTTATCTGTGTAAGAAGTCGTGAAATAAAGGTAAAAATTACAACTTTTGGATATTATTCTGAAATAATAAAAGAGTTTAAAAATAGTTTTGTAAAGGAATTGTTTTTTTAAGCAACGATAATGTATCATTAAAGTCTATGTTAAACAAGTAACGTTAAAATGATGGAATTATTCACATCATTTGATATTTAACTTTTTTTTTAATTAACTGCTTTATATATACATATACATATTTCGATAAACAATTCAACGATATACTTACCAAAAATAATATACATTCCCAAAAGACATTACAACCCACCTGTTTATATCCACGTTTGTATCTAGCATTCATGTAACAATATATGATGGGGTTATAGCATGAGTGCGACATCGCTAGCCAATGACTAGCGAACCAAACGTACGGCATACCCGGCCAGGTAGCCCACTTCTCGTCTTTTTCGTGGATTGTCCACAACACCTGAAAACAAAATCAAATTTTATACAACAATGATCACAAGGGTATAAGTAGTATCCGTCTAAGTAGGCACCATCGGAACAAACAACATTATTGTGCAAACGTTAATGTGTTCCAGTTTGAATTGCTTTATCAACTTATAAAACATTACGTTTTTACATCAAATAAAAAAAACTAACGTGTCTTCAAACATAAATAGTTAAAATTGTTTGAATTCGTCTATCTTCAAAACCAATAAACCGAAACTATAGTAGTAGGGTTCCTAAAAAATGTGCAAAGGTACTCGTAAAATTAATATATTATACATTCCGGGACAACAGCTTCTGCAGAGTACCAGCTTGTCAGACAAGATTATATTCCTGTCATTCAACTGCTAACTTCTTCGAATGAGATATGTCTTTAAGTAACGAGTTTCAACGCCATGGAATAATCTCTTGGGATTATAACCTGTCAATTTCTGAACATATAGTTATACTTGCAATAAATACGTTGAGAGGAAGCCAGCAGATAGTGAATACGGCTATAACCATCACCATCATCTTGACCATCTGAAAAATTAACATTTATTTTAATAATACCATAGTATGTAATATAAAAACATTCTATATTAAATACGCATGGATCTAATATAGCTCTTAATAAATATTTTCTTTCGCCCTTTATTTATTCGCTCCACGTAAATGTGTTAGAAGATATTTAAAATAAATATCATTTATATCTAGCACTTCATTATTATGGGAAAGCGTATAATTTATCGTGAAATAATCTCAGTGTCGTCATTTTTATATATAAATAAAAACTTGTTCAAACGATTCAAGGACATAAATATCAGTCAATAAATCAAAACTAGCTAGGAAAACTTTCAGATTTAACTTATAAATAGTAAACTGTACTGTTGTATTATTACTGTTTTCCATTTAACGGAAGTCTTGGATCTAATTAAAACATGTAATGCAATGCGCCTTGAACTTTCGTTTCTAATGAACGGGTAAGATAATAATATTGAATATCAATTTTGTAATACAGATACATTTTTCAATAAAATCTTAGCCTTTCTTTAACTATGTTAAAGAAATTGATCCGGTATCCGGTTAAATTATTATTACCCAAAATTATGTGGGATTTAGGCGTCGTGATCTAAACCAGCAATCCACGCAATCACCACAACGCTTTTCTATATCATCCCCTTTCCGTTGTCACTCTGAATTTGTTCTTTGGCCTTCAGCCTTAAACTTTCTCTTTCTTCGTCATACTGAGCTATGGTTTCCCTCTGTAGTAAATTTATTATCTGTACATCCTCTTTACACTACATCTTCGTGCCTGTCAATAGCTGAAAAGATGACGTACCGATACCTCGTTGATAGGTGCTATTGATTGCTCTCTGTACGCGTCTAACGTGCTTATACCATGTAGATTGGTCCGCTATGTTATGCACAGTTTTGTTAGCATGGGAATCATGATGCGATGGACCCTCTCTACCTGGCCGTTACCTCTTGGTAATCCAGTAGTTATTGTTAAATGCTGGATCCCCTCTTCCTCGCAATACTTCTCAAAAACGCCGATCGTAAATGCTGTGCCTCTGTCTGTTATTATTCGAATGGGATTACCAAACGTTTGCTGCTGCAATTGAAGCTTACTGATCACCTCAGCGCTAGACGTCGACTTCGTAGGATAAAGCCACACAAACTTTGTGAAAGCGTCCACTACGGTAAGAATGTGATTATAAAGCTTTCGGGTCTCCGTCAGTGGACCAATGTGGTCTAGATGTAAAGTATGCAAAGGTGTGCATTCTTTTCCAATAGGGTAACATAGTTAAAGAAAGGTTTTTACAAGGGATACCGGCTAAGTCAGCGTTTATTACTGCCGCTAAAAAGTGGGCAAAAATTAATGTATTTCTTTTTTTATGACCTGATCTACTGAATAAGATCTGCATCAACGTACCTAGTCGAATTCCACGTTACCCTTGTCCATTGTCGAAGGTACCCCGAAGTAGGACCAACTTAAGTAAACAATCACCGATAGTCTGAATAGCGAATGAGTACAATGATCTTACAGCCGTCTTACCAGAAATTGATATCTTTAATATTTCTTTATTAAAATTCAAGTGTCTTATTATAAAAAAAAATATCTAGTTTTTAATGTTGCATAGTATATCCGATTTTTTTTTTTTATTTTATTATATTCTCTCTGTATAGAGAATGTTTTGTTATATTATGCAATTTATAATAATTTAATTAATTTAATTATAATTTAATTTTTATTATTTTTTTTGATTTGTCACTGATTTGATATATGCTGTTTATTAATTAATAGTTTTTTTTATGTGCCTATATATAAGTAATGCAAGCTGTGTCTTAAACTTAAGATGCACAATGTTTTCTATAATGACTTGTTTTATTTTATGTAAGTTGTAATTTATGTATTGTGTAATCTTTTTGGAGACCTTATAAATAAATAAATAATGCTACTAAAGCATATGAAATTCCAAATCATATCCTACTTTTTGCACCAATGGTTAAAAAGACTTTTCAGGAGTACTAAAAGTTTAAAACCTTTCTCTTCGACCGTTGCATTCGTGTATCGCGTTCAGAAAGCGCCTCGCCAGGCGGTCTCCCGCCCCACACCACGTGCGCTATTCGGCCATATGTGCACACAAGCGCAGTTAATGGCAGCAAGAACTGCAATACCATTAACGCACAAGTATAGTGGTGACTCTGATCGGGACTACTCCAATTTTCAAGGCATATATCCCTGCAAAAGTAAAAAAGGCATCACGAGAACTGACAAAGTTAATTAACTCCTCGAGAAGGACTAACAATTTGTCTTTTAACAATCTTCGTAACTAAATTTAACTTACGAAGTCTTTGAGAGTAATTAATTTACCGTTAACTCAAGTTGTTCCTTTTCTTACAAGATAATTGATAATAATTATTATTTACTTTTTATGTACTTACGCTTTACATATTTGATGCCATTTAGTGGGTCTTTGGATTTCCGATACAATAGCAATTGGTCCCGCTGTGGCCATAGCGCCGCACCATACTCCTATCACAACTAACTTAGCATTCGTCTTCCCGAGTCGGGGCCGCAGTGGTCTAATTATTGCCATATACCTATCGAACGATATAGCCAGCAACGTGTATGCACTAACAAAAACTGACACTGCTTGGGAATAGTTAACAATTTTACACATAACAGACCCAAAGGGCCAGTAACGAAGTATCAACATTGACACAAATGAAAATGGAACACAAAATAAAGTCATCAAGATGTCCCCAACTGCCAAGTTCACAATAAAATAATTAGTAACCGTCTTCATTCTAGGCGAACTACGAACAACGAAACACACTAGCCCATTCCCGAGGAGCGCCACAACGAACACTGTGCTATACATAACATAAATACATATTTGAAATATAGTTGATGATAAAAAATCTTCTGATGATGCATTCGGAGAACATATTGAGCTGATATCATCCCATTGTGTTTTAAAATTTGTTCCATTTTCAATTTGCTTATTCGTCGTATTTATTAGAAACTCTGTGGATGGATCCTCATTATTTCCAAGTGTGATGTTAGTAGACTCAATCATAATTACTTCAGAAAACCCATGACTAGCTAGCTCTTGGCATCTGAAAAAAAAATCAAATTATAATGTGGTTATATTCTAAAGTTCCGCTGTAATATTATAATTTCATAAAACAAAACATTAATAACAGACAAATATTTCAAGATCCAATAGTCGTAGTTCTGTGAAAGAAAGAAGTTTATTTTTTTTTACTTACTAACTAACGTTTTTAACAATGCATTAAATAATGCAAATGAATGAAAGAATGTTATATTATTTTATTTGAATTCATTATCCTTTCAAAGCTATTTCAACTATTACAACAAAAATTTTCAAATTCTTGTTACGGTTCCATTACGGGTGATATGTAATTAAACGAGAGAACATGAAACCATAACAATTTACTTAGTTACGCTTTTATCAAAGTAATAAAAAGAAATCAATCCTCAAACAAAAAGTCGTGCTATTTTTTAAAGAGTTCTTTTAAATATGGTGTGTTTATTTAAAATGTTTTCAATTCTAATTAATAAAAAGTAAATAAAATATTCGTTATCGTCATACAAACTCTGGACCAAATAAAATCCCATCCTGACCTAGTTTGTACTTGAAAAAATTATTGACTCTATCGTCACTAGTGAAGTGCGGTCACTCGATAACTTCATTCATCAATTGGCATTAACCATCTGCCACTTTTCAACGCAAAGTAAAAGTCGAACAGAAGTCGTTATTCTTGTTTATAAAACACATAAATAGCATATTTTATGACACCTCTACTCCTGGCACCATCTCTTACAAGGATGTATTCTAGACCATAATCAATAGAGTAGGAGGGTGAGTTAGAAATCACGCTGTATGTTCCAATGGAACTTGTGGGAACAGGAAAACGTAGGTCCTTTAACCTGAGAAGAGCCCGCTTTGTTTAAACCTGCAATCCCGCCAGAAACCGATAAAGGTTAAACGTGGTAAGGATTGTGTAGTCAGTACAAATCCGACAAAATCTGCTTGCTCCTTAAAACCCGATAAGCTAAAGTAATTCAAGTGCTGTGTATCTCTTAAAAAGATTTTTAAAATATACTTTTTTATTAATTTCATCGACACATAAATCGTTGAAGAGAAATTAATTTTGCACTATTTATAAAACACTTAATAATATACTTAGTCTAATATTCGTACAGTGTATAATATACAAAATTAATGTCATCAAACGTATTTGATAAAAATATTTTTCGGCGAATTTATTTAAGGAAATAGTCAAAATGTGATATAAATGATTTGTATCTTACAAAGGATCGCATATACGAAGTGGTTAGGATAATCACTAAACTATGTATTATATATTCATAATATACGCGTTAACGATTATTGTAATAAGAGCACAGTAAACTAACAATGTCTTTGATCCACAATTTGGATACCATTTCGAGAAACTCGACGCGGTGCACTTTACAAGTAAACCTTTATATATATTTAACCGTCAAGAGCTATGTACATATCCTTATAGAGAAACGCAAAAAACTGTATTAAAACAAAATGTCATTAATATTTACGGCACTTAAGTATATTAATTTAATTTTTGCTTTTCAATTGCAAACATCGAAATACAAACTACCAATTGCAAGACAAGCAAATCAATATAAATAATATTTTGGTTCTTAACTGCGATTTAATAAATACTTATAAAAGTTATAATGTGTGCTACAATCAATATTTTGGCTTTTTATACGATTCGTTCAACTCTTGCTCGTCCAGCGTTTTCAGGTCTTTAAATTAGCTCCAAGCTTCGTCAATTCAATTTTTGTGATATCAAGCAAATAGGCTTGTCAGTGGAATTTAGAAAGAATAAAACCTGTCACAGGTTGGTATGAAAATCACTTTCAACCGATTGCAGACTTTGTCAAGTGTTTCTGTTTATTATATATAACCTCCCTTGGAGTGAACATGAGCAAGACAAAGATTCTAATTCTCATGTTCCGCGCCACCCACTCACGGTTTAGAGTTCAAAATTCAAAATTGTTGGCGAATATCTAAGCCAGAGGTTCCAATTAGATTGATCAAATTTCGAGAAGGAGATAAATCTCCGGATCCAATTCGGATGGGCAATACTGCCCCACTGTTCTAACAGTGTATGTTGTCAGTGATGACCTATGGCTGCGAAACTTGATCGTTAACTATGGGCTTCATAAGAAAGTCCAAAGTCACACAGCTTGGAGGATCTCTGCGTTATAAAAGAAATGAGAGGATCCGCTAAAGAACCAGAGTTACCGAAATAGCTCGATCAAGCCCGAGGCTGAATTAGCAATGGGAAGGGCACATAGTTCGTAGAAGCGATAGACTTTGAGTGATTAAAGTGAATGGCGACACCCCTCTGAAAATCGAAAAAGTAGAATCGACTAAGTAGACAGACGACATTAAAAATAGCTGTGAACTAGACTCTAACACTTTAAGTTCGTTTTTGTTGAATACGTTGCAATAGACCTATATTCAGACGCCCACCGTGCATGATAATAACAACAGGCAAAATTAAACTCCTGCGTTTATCTTTGTCCATAAACGTATAAGCTTGTGTATGGAAGACAAGCAAAACAACAGTAATGAAACAAGTTATGAACAGAGTTATGAATATTATTGGCAATAATACAAGGATGTTTCCGGGTTGCTTTTACGTAAGATATGTACGGAAAATACATTTTTATTGTATATTACGTAGAAGATAAATTTTGTTTAAATGAAACTTTATGGTGGTTTTTCACTGTCATATTCTGTGTGTCGATACTTGGCGGAAGAAAAGCGTTTACGAAACATTTTTTAAATTTAAAAATTCTCTGTGGCATAAACTTTTTGTACAAAACATACATAGCAATTTTTTTTAATCTACGGAGTAGGACGTTCACCTGATGGTAAGTAATAGGCCCATAAAAATTTTCAGTAGCCAGTTTTACATAAATGACATAAACCACAAATATAACCTAACATGCAATTATTAGTTAAGATAAACTTTATACATAATTTTTAATTAAATCCTGTCAATTTCAATATAATCAATATTAAGAAATCGGGGTCAAGAGATTCTGTGCTTAATATTGGTTTGTGGCGACAAATTAGAATAAATTATTAAATATCTTTTAGGCTATACATACTTTTAAATAAAAAAATTAAAGTGTCAATGAACATTTATGTACAACCACCGCAATTTAAGTATCATTTAAAGTGTTAAAGTATTTGTTTTTAATTCCAAAATACAATTTTTTTTATAATATGACAACCACGATAGCTTTTCATTGATATTTTCAACGTGGCTCAAATCAATTTAAAATAGTAGAAGCTGTCCAGAAAAAAATATTAGTACAACTATATTGTTGTACAGATATTTTTAAGATTGAGGCCAAATTAAAATTAATGTGTCAACAATATGTGCACAAATTCAAACACCAATGGAAGTAATCAAGCTAAATAAACTTTTGTTTAGTATTAATCTATATATGTTTGCTACTTATTCTGGTTTCGGAGGTCACCCTGACCAAAGAAATACACAAATAAATGTTGTGTTTTTGTGAAAGTAACTAGTCGCTCTAATGAGTTAATTAAAAGTTCTATTTAATTTTTTTTTATTCGGCGAAACGAAAAGGCGTTTACCTGTTCTTAAGTGATATGCTTGCTCATAACAACGAGACCCTAGATTAGATGGTATACATTACACCACATTGCGCTCGTCGCCTTGAGACATGAGATGTTAAGTAACTTTAGTAATTTCATTAGCTTACAGCACATTTCAAATCGGGACACAGTAATGTTTGCACACTACTGTTTGGCGGCAGGGATAGAGGCTGCAATGGTACCTTCCGAGACGGTCTCCAGGAACCGAGACCTACCACCAGCAGATAAATGTTACAGATTATTACACATAAACACTTTTATCTATTTAAATCTGTACGTTTAATATAATAAAATGTTCTTGGCTTTTAAAGTTAACATATTTACCTCTTTAGTACTAGCCTACGTAGCCAGTTCACAAGTTAGACACAAAAAAGATTACCCATACATAAGAAGTAAATAACGTTTTAGCGCTTTTCACTCACAAGCCGTTTATTGCCTGAATTCCACCCAAGAAAATCCTCTGGTACGTCGAGAATTTAATAAAAACTTTCCTTTATTCCACGAAATTATCTAATATGTCGTAAAATCAATAACAATAAATAATACATAAACATTAGAAATGCTATTGAATTATTTATATCGACATGATGTGCAATCTGTGGACTTAATTGAAGTAGTCTAAAAAAATTTTGTTTTTCGCGTTGTGTATGAATTTGGACTCAATGTGATGGGAATAACAGAGTAATTAACTAAACACAAAAGTACTACTACGTAACGAATCATATAAAATCACAAAATAACCTCTACTCGTAATAATTTAACATACACCTTGTGTTGACGCCGGAAGTCAGCGAGGAATGAGTGGCCGCAATAGTCGTCGTTCATTCGGCGGTCGTTCACGAGCGGAGGGGGTGCGGACGACCAGAAGAACAAGGCATTCGCATTCGCGCAGCGCAACTGTACAGACCACTACTTCTAATATACGTTATTTAAGGCGAACTGTTCATTTTCCAACATCTGGTCCTACGAGCCGGATAACACCCATCATATGGTCCTTCGAAGCCAAATTTTGAACCGTTTTGCAACGTATTACGCGCAATCTACAAGAAGAAGAAACGAAAACAATTTCAAGAGGAAATACCAATCTACCGTCGGAGTTGCCGCCATTTCTTGGACAGCGGAGGGTGCCGAATCGAAGAGGAACAAAGCGCAAGATTGATTTGGTTCATGCGAGTTACCCGTTTGATTGTAATCAGCTGAGTAAATACCGTTTTGCTAGTAATTTCCAGCCCACGCGTACAATTTCAAACGTAAGTACTAAACCTTTCATTAGTTACCAAAATGGGGTCATCCGACAATTTACAAAGCGCAGGTAGATCACGCGAGAAATCTCCTAATAAAGGCGATTCTAATGCTACTTTAATTCGCGAATGCATTAGAAAACGGTCTATTATCAAGGGTAGATTAACAAAATTTTCAAATTATTTAAATTCAATTACGTGTGACGAACTCTTAAGTGGTCAAAAACACGTTGACTTAAAGTTGCGTATCCAAGGTGCTACAAATTTATTCTCCGAATTTAATATTATTCAAACAAAATTGGAAGAGGGTATATCTGAATCTGATCTAGATGAACAGTTAACGCAACGCGAGGCATTTGAAGATAGTTATTATAACTTGTTAGCGCAGGCAGAATATTTATATAGCAAAAATATTACCGTTAATCAATTACCCGGCAACGATCAAATATACGCGTCGGTAAAATTGCCCACTATCGATATGCCCACCTTTGACGGTAGTTATGAGCACTGGCTTGAGTTTCGCGACACGTACATTTCTTTGGTTCATAATTCGAAACATTTAAACGATATACAAAAGTATCATTATTTAAAATCGTCGCTTAAAGGAGGCGCATCACTAGTTATAAATTCATTACAATTTTCGAGTCAAAACTATAATGTTGCGTGGGAACTTTTATTAAACAGGTACGACAATAATAGGTTATTAATTCAAAATCACGTAAAATCGCTGTTTAATATGCATCCGCTAAGTAAAGAGTCGTCTATATCATTAAGAACGCTCATTGATAACGTGCTCAAAAATCTACGCGCGCTGAACACTCTCGGTGAGCCAACGGAGCATTGGCATACCCTCGTTATTTACATTATAGTTTCAAAGCTAGACCAAGTTACGGAGCGTGAGTGGGAGCAACACAAAGGTACGTTGTACACTAGCACTAACGACTACAAGCTCAAGGTCGAAGACGTCCTTATGTTTTTGAAGAACAAAGCGGATATGTTAGAAGCATTGCAATTATCGCACAGTAAATCGAATATTAATAAATATAACGCGCAATAAGCAAAATACACTGCCATGCTTCTAGCACTACGTCACAGTCTAGACCTACCCACTACTACAAAAAATTATGTTTGGTTTGTAGGTCGAATCATCCCTTGTACTCATGCAAAAGGTTTCTCGAATGGGATATAAATTCACGGATGTCATTCATCGAAAATAACAAGCTGTGCATTAATTGTTTGCGCGCGGGGCACGCCGTAGACAAATGTAGATTTGGCCCGGTAAGTTTTGTGCGACAAAACATAATTCACTCCTACACAGCAGCGAGCCCGATCAACCCCTCTCTCTTCCGACTAAGCACCGCGTTGCATCGCGCTCTCTCTCTCACGCACACAGCACGACCGAGCCGCGTCTTCTGTCCACGTTCACAATGCACACATAGACAATCAACGTGCGCATGCACTTAACTTTAAACCGGTTTTGTTATCTTACGCGCTAATAGACATAGCAGATTCGTGTAACAACTATCACTCAGCGTACGCGCTGCTGGACAGCGGCAGCCAGCGATCGTTTATAACGAAATCATTATGCGATAAACTTAATTTACCGATATTACAGTCCACCCACGAAATAAGAGGTGTTGGAGATTCAGTCACACATACAACAAGTTCATGTGAAGTCGGAATCAAATCGCGCGTCCACCCATACACTACGCGTTTACAAGGTCTCGTTCTACCGCGCATCACACAAACGTCGCCGGCGTCGCCGATACAAAGCGCGCGGGTAGTCATACCTGACGGCATTCAGCTCGCCGATCCGCTATTTTATAAGTCTCATAATATTGACATATTATTAGGCGCAGATATATTTTGGGATTTGTTAAAAACGGATAGAATTAGGTTAACAAGCGGAACCTTTCTTCAAGATACGCTATTAGGATGGATTATATCCGGTCCGATTAATTCTATTATTTCAAATAATAATTCCATCAACTGTAACTTTTCACAGCAAATTGATACACAGCGGCGTAAGCGTTGGAAGCTAGAAGAACTACCAAATGTATACAATAATATACGCACACACGAAAGGCGTGCGTGCGCAGCCAGTTTCGTCAACACTACGATACGAGGTGATGATAGAAGATATTGCGTACGTATTCCATTCAAATCATCTCCTAATAAGTTGGCATAACCTTAGTCATCAATTTCATTTCAATTCGCAATTTATAAATACATAAAAATATTACTAAATGTCACATTACGTCTATTATTTCGCAGAATTTTCATCCGTTGGGATTACTTAGTCCGGTAAGCGTTACTGGCACGGTAATGCTTCAAACATTGTGGTCGTTGAAACCGAACTGGAACGATGAGATACCTAGCAATATCGCACGGGCTTGGTATCTTCATTCGCTAATACGCTACTCTTACTCAACACCTTGACAATACTGCGGCACGTTATTGGTAATAACCCCTACTAAATAAAACTGCACATATTTACAGATGCATCATAAGCGGCATACGACGCCTGCATTTATGTGCGGACGGTTAACGCTGATGCGACAGTCGCGACTAAGTTGCTTGTTCGAAAAGTAAAGTAGCCAGTGAGTATACCGAGACTCGAACTATGTGGCGCGTTACTCGGAGCCAGACTTTACGATAAGGTGCGTGAATCAATAAAACTTTCTTTCCGCGACATAGTGTTCGGGTGCGATTCGACAATTGTTCTATGTTGGTTACACATGGCTCCTATTCGATTAGAAACGTTCGTGCAAAACAGAGTGACCGAGATACGTGAATTAACTAACGGTCATTCTTGGCGCCATGTGAGTAGCGGATAATATCCCGCCGACTTAGTTTCGCGTGAAGTTCGGCTAGAAGATCTTTTTCTACGATCTGGTGGCAGGGGCCGTCGTATCTTCACCACTATAACTTCAACGCGAACGTGTTCGATTTGAGTTCAGGTATACGAATAACGGATGAATCAAATTTACCGGAAATTAAATCAAAGGCAATTATTTCTATGACTACCAATGCATCATCAACGAAGTCTTTATTCCCGTTCGAAAGGTTTTCGCAATACAATCGGTTAAGACGTACTGGTGCCTACGTACTGCGTTTCATTCATAACATACATAACAAAAATAGCCGTATACGTGGACCGCTGTCTGTAGACGAAGTTAAAAACTCAGAACTAATGCTTATGCGATTTATGCAATTAGAGTCATTCGCGGAGCAATACAATCTAATTGCAAGTAACAAACAATTAAAAAAACAAACACAAGTTGTCCAACTTAAATTTATTCATTGACAACTATAAAGTCTTGCGCGTTGGCGGTCGTTTTGAATACTCGAATGAGTTCGCGTACGACAAAAAACATCCTGTTTTAATTTGTTCCAAACATTGGTTTTCAGTGCTTCTATTTCGGCATGAGCACAATCAGTTACAGCACGCGGGTCCGCAGGCGCTGCTGTACAGCGTACGTGAGCTGTACTGGCCAGTAGCAGGCAGGAACCTCGCCAGGCGAGTGGTACATGAATGCGTCACCTGCCGCAGGTTACGAGGTAATACGCTTAATCCCATAATGGGTAACTTACCACAAGAAAGAATCACTCCTAGCTTTCCGTTTCTACGTTGTGGTGTCGATTACACTGGGCCACTGCTCATCCTAAATCGCAAAGGTAGGGGATCTAAATTGGTTAAAGGTTATGTTTGTTTATTCATTTGCTTCGTTACGCGTGCTGTCCACCTCGAACTAGTCAGTGATCTCTCTAAAGACGCTTATCTATTAGCTCTTAAAAGATTCATCTCACGACGCGGTAAACCTTCAGATATATTTTCGGATAACGGAAGGAATTTCGTAGGGCTCATGTCCGAATTCGCCCGACTTCTTTCAACTTGTTCCGAGCAAATCATTGAATACGCAACTAGTCAAAACATTAACTTTAAATTCATTCCGCCATATTCACCCCATTTCGGTGGCCTATGGGAGGCCGGGGTAAAATCTTGTAAGCATCATTATTGCGATCAGTGGGTAACGCGCATCTTACCTTCGAGGAACTAAGCACAACATTCGCGCAAATTGAGGCCATTCTCAACTCACGTCCTCTTAGTCCAATGTCCGCAGATCCAAACGACTACCAGCCCCTAAGCCCTGGGCACTTCCTAATCGGGCGACCATTAACAGCGCCTGCAAGCGCTGATCACGCTGACGTCTCCATGGTGAGGCTCAACCGGTACCAGAGAGTGGAACAAGTTCGCCAACACTTCTGGTCGCGATGGGCCAAGGAATATATCTCAGAAATGCAAACGAGAAGCAAGTGGAAGGAGAATAAAGAAGATCTAAAGCCTAACACGCTAGTTGTCATCAAGGATGACAATTTGACGCCACTCAAATGGAACTTGGGTCGCATCATAACCACAGTTCCGGGCAGAGATGGTGTCAGCCGGGTTGCAGACATCAGGACAGCTTCGGGGTCATACGAAGATCTTTCTCAAAAATTTGTCCACTTTCAGCTTCAGAGGAGTTACCATTGGAAGACGGAGTTTCCAAGGCCGGGGGCATGTTGACGCCGGAAGTCAGCGAGGAATGAGTGGCCGCAATAGTCGTCGTTCATTCGGCGGTCGTTCACGAGCGGAGGGGGTGCGGACGACCAGAAGAACAAGGCATTCGCATTCGCGCAGCGCAACTGTACAGACCACTACTTCTAATATACGTTATTTAAGGCGAACTGTTCATTTTCCAACATCTGGTCCTACGAGCCGGATAACACCCAACACCTTGCATTTAAATCGATTACAAGTTTTTGCTTATTAAGTTTTATAATAAACAACAAATATACGGTTTCAGCGGCAGTGGGCATCAATTGGCTGATGATTGATTGATCTGGTTTTAGCTGACTCCCTTTCGTGGTAGCTAACTGCTTGCCTAGTATCAAAGTTTACTTGTTTAATTCGAGAGTTAAAAGTGAGGTTGGTGGTAGAGTTTTTTCTAACCTGCCTGGCTAGCACCATTGCAATCCGTTCTGTATACAACATTACTCCCGTATTCCCGCTAGTACGTGAATTTAAGGTCAAGTATAAAACTGTTTTAAAAAAAACTGTTGTGAAAAAAGTGCACTTGTAATAAATATAAATAGCTTGCTTGTAGACTGTTCGTCGAAATATAATTTTCTAAATATTTGAATTATCATTGAATAGGGGCTGATTGCCAGTAATTAATACGTGTGTACGTATTAACAAAAATGTGTTCAAAGACTTTTAATTATGCCTACAGAATCAATTTACATATAGATCGTATTACGGAGTCAAATTAATGACTATATTTATTTGGGAATGTATTTCAAATCAGTTTCCAGATTCAACTAGTTTAAAATAAAACGAGACTGTTAAAATAGGACTATTCGATAAACATTAATTTAATATCACAAACTAAAAGAAAACTACGAGATGAAATCGCAAACAGCTAGGGATAATATTAATGAAATAGTAAAACAACATTCTAATATTATAATTTTTTCAACTTTATAACTTCAAAATTACATCTCTTCTCTTTTATTTGTACGAGAATTCATTATTCATAAGCCTCCAATACGCAAAGCGTCGCTTTTGTTAATCCAAAGATGACGCAAAAAAACATGTAAACAAAAACCGGCCCAAACGAGGATTTTTGTTAGTGTAAGACGATATAAAGGTTTGTTGTGATGTCATAGTCTTCTTCTTCTTCTTCTTCTTTATGCTTAATGGCCTCTCTTAAAAGAATTTTGCCAACATCAAGTCAGTCATGAGAGGGACAGTAGATTTTTACAATTTTAAATATTAATTTTTTCTTAAAAAAGGAAGAAAATTCTTGAGTGATATGAGATATCCAGCACCTAAAGCAAGACAAAACAAACAGATGTCATAGTCTATGCTGTGATTTTACATGTCAGGTTAAACTACTCGTGTCAATAGGCTATATCGGGAATTGGATTTAATTTGTTAAAACCCAATTCTAATTAAGTCAATGCGGAGTGAAGACTCCGCGTTGCCATGACTCTAGTTGTTAATGAGATCTCTAATTTTCGTAAATGTTAATTATTGTATTTTGTGAAGTACACCTAAGTACATCCTTCACAAGCCCTAATACTATAATAAATCCCAAACTAAAATAAAAGCTAAAGGCTTACAAAAGTTACAGCCATTACTAACATTGTTAAAAAACACTTGGTCTTCCGATATTATAATTTTATTTAAAAATGTATAATTACAGATTAAAATTTTTTAGAGTAAAAAGCATTTGTTACTGATTACTTAACACACTTGTCGAAATATGTATATTTATATGGTATTTAAAATCCTTATTCAATAATTTATCGTCTCTTTTAGTCTGTTGCCAATTAGTAATAATTTATTTGAGAGAATGTTTTATCCGCAAATAAAACTCCGAATTGTTAAGTACTTTTCAGAGGTACTCTTTTATCTACAAAAATGGGAAAGTTGTAAACATCCTCACAATTTTCTTAGTATTTTTTTGTTCTAAATCTTACCACGATAATGATTGGACTATTACATAAACAATAATTCACTTCTTGTAATATACAGATATAACTTTACGAATCTGTAATTGAAACTGAAGGATATTGGTGTTAAAAATTAATATTGCATTGTCGTTACTTAATTTTCTCCTTTAAAGTATTAAAATATATAATTTTACAGGTATTGCTTTAATTGTTTTCTCAATTAGTATAAAGTTGCAGAGTTTAAAGCCAGTGTCCAAAGAGCTTATGAACTTTTTGTGTTTTACTAAGACTTCGCAAACTTTTTTGTCAATGACCAATAACAAATTAAAAATAGCTAAATTAGCAGTTAATCTCGAAATTATTATAAATAATTTTTGCTGTCCTATACTATTATTACCCTCGCACAGCAACCCAAAGTGAGTCTCGACCTCCGACTCACACTACTGCCTCTTGCCAGTCCATCGCTTAAAGGCCCTGCTCTTCGGCATCCTTCCAGCAAGACCTTGGCCTGCCGATGGGTCAGCGGCCAATAGCGATTTCGAGGTACGCTTCATTGACGCTACGATTGTCTCCCATCCACAGCAATTGGCCTAATCACCGGAGTTTGCTGGCTATGGGTTTTGCCATCATGTCCTGTACTATTATACTATAAGTAATGGTAGGTGTCTGTTACCAGAGATCATCAAAGTAGGTACCATCGCAGCGCCAAGTTCCGACATCAATTATCAGGTCACTTACCATCAGGTGAACATACTTGTTTCATCGAATGAACAAAACACCAGGTGGTAGGCCAGGTTTACCAGGTGGTAGGTCTCTGTTGCCGGAGACCGTGTGGGTGGGTACCACCGCAGCTCCTATTTCAACCGGCAAATAGTAATGTGCAAACATTACTGTGTTCCGGTTTGAAGAGCGCTGTAGCTAGTGTAATTACTGGGGTAACGAGACTTAACACCTTATGTCTCCATGCGACGAGCGCAATGTGGTGCAGTGTGTACCATCTTAACTAGCACCACGTTGTCATGGGCAAGCGTATCACTTACCATCAGGTGAATGTCTTGCTCGTCTCGTCACAAAGTAGTATAAAAAAAAACAAGTTTCTTATGACTCTGAGTTAACTATTACAATTAATAAAAAGTTTCATACATTTATTTTGATAGTCTCTAATAGCTATTTTGTTTTCATTACTAACATAACAGGGCCAGTCTGAAGGTAAAATAGATAAATCGCTAAAATATTTCAACAACTATAAGGTTTCAACATAAATTCTCTTTCTCTAACGAATTTTTATATTTAGTTTAAGTTATCAGAAGACACTTTTTTTTAATTTTTATTTAATAAAACTAAGATTTAAAAGAATGATATTAATCGAACTATAAATTTTTTTATAGAGTTTTTTTTTTATTTCAGTTCGTAAACCAATTTAATATAAGTGTGAGCAAACAAAAACACTACAATACTGCCTTTTTTGACCGCCTACACCTTCTTATTTAATTTAAAATGGAAAGTTCCGAACAAAATTGAATCAACGGAATTAAAATCCCGTTGAATATTTCGGAATCGTTACGAATAAAAATTAGGCGAGATTACAAATATGTATTAAAATGGCTTTGTTAAATTTTAGTTGTGAATTTAGATGAATATAAATAATCAAAATCATATGTTCCTTGTCGATTTTACACAAAAATGTTTGCATATATAATTGAATTACTCTTTAGATAAATATAAATGAGTATTTCGAGATTTGGTACTCTCATCAAATAATAAAGATATTGAGGATTTTATCATTATATCTTCATCAACATATGAAATATCAAAATTTTTATAATTTATCCACTTTGAAGAATTAACCAGAGCTACTGACAGCTGTTAACAAAGGAAAAAATCCAGTTTTTCAATTTGTAGCCAATTCCAACAATAATTCAGGATATAAACCGTGTAATTTTTTTAATATATGTAAACATTAAAGCGACAGGCATACTAGCGGTATAATTCTTTAACATCTTAAACATGTTCCACAAAAATCAGTTGTAAAGGAATAAATGAATAACTATCAATATATTCCGTTTGTGTAAGAAAGACATTGATAAATTTCACTAAAGTTAGACCGATCCTTTCTGGAGTAATAGAATCTATTCAATATGAAATAATTTTCTGTTGCGTTAGAAATATGTCTATTATTACACTGATAAAATACCAAAACTAAATTTTATTACTACGAGTTAGTACTCGTAGCAACAGTTATTACTCTACCGATATTTCTTTATCGAGACAATGAAGCTATCTGTGGTCTGACGATTCACGGTGAAGTGGAGAGGACAGAAAACTACGTATCCTTTTCCTCTTGCCACTAAGCAGTGAGAAAAGCGACGATTTCCTTTCATGAGAAAAGTGTATGAGAAAGTTCCAGATAGGATTGTAGTTGGAGCCCGTCCTTGTAATTGCGAACGCAAGTATACGTAGTCCTATTGTGTTTGTTGTTGAACTCAAGTTATAATAAAAAAAAACAGTTAAAAAAAGGACTGCAGAACTTTTAAATATAGTCTTTGTTCAAAGCATATTTAGCTTTATTACCTATATACGTAGAATCTCTCATAACTAACTTATGTGATATGATATTGACATTAAAAGCCGTGCTTCACAAACTTTATGTGTGATCGTACCATAAAAATCGAAATTTACAGCGTTACCAGTGACGCAACCGCACTGCTGGTTGCTGTCCGAAATTTTATTCTTCTAATTTTTGTGATTAACCTGAAACGCCGAAATGTAGGCTACGTGATAATAAACTATACATTGTGTATACTGTTTTAAGTTGTTAAGAATATTGTTTATAATTAAATTGCTTTAATTTTTTCTCTTCACAAAGTTTAACATAAAAATATCACTTCATAAATAATGCATTTTAAAATGAAAAGATAAACTAGATTATATTTTCCATTGCCAAACCTAGCAGCATTTTAAAATACAAGACACGAAGTATTGATCCTAATTAATTTAAATTTTCTTTAACAATTTTTCAAACTATTGAACAATACGCTAACAAGGTCCATATGTTAATAAAAAGAAAGGTTAATTTTATAATCATATCCTTAATATTTACGAACATCTATTGGAGACCTTGATAAGTGCAAGGTAAATAATATTACAAATTTACTCTGGCAACCACGAAATGAACTTAAAGTCAACTCCCTTAACTAATCAACATAACCAACTTGAAGTTCTTCAGGGTTAACATGATAAATAACTTATATAAACGAATGAATTAATTATTAATACGCATTCATTAAACTTTAAACAAATAATCTGAAATAAAAAAAAAATTACGAAATTAATTGTAATCATTATTATAGTTTAGTAAAATACATTAATTGATAAAACGACTATTTGAATTTTAAACGGAATTTATCCTTTATCACCATTTAAATAAAACATATTAAATTCTTTATTGATAACGTTTTACAAAGGATTGTGACTATATTTGTTATCATTAGATGAATGTTTGTAAAATCTTAACCATTTAGCATTCAACGAAAGAGTTGAGATCTTTTTAAAAAAACAAATAACAGTCAGAGTGCGTAATCAAGGCAAGGTAACTTCATGTTCAAATATCAATCTTCGTTGTTGGGGCAAGAGTTTTCAAAGAGTTTTTGTGAGAACGCTAAACCCTATTTTTACATTCAAACAGATTAGATCAGCAGCGCCTATAAATAGTAACGGTGTAATTTATCACTACAATTGCCTTTTATTTTTTTATAACAGCGTCGGCTAATTTTTATTACAAACAGAAAAAAAACCGTTGATATTGTTACTATTATAAATTTATAAGATATCAAAATTTTTATTTCACTATTACTACTAAACTATTTATACTTCAGTGTAATTTATTCCGTTTCTTAAACAGAAATTGGAAAAAAAAAACAACAGGAATCTTTATACGTGCATAATTAATCTGTTCTAATTAGCTGTAGATAATTAATTACTAAAAAGAAGTATTTCTTATGTAATGTGTCAATGTAAATACTACTTATCTTGTATAGCATGGGAAAATCTAAGCTCTGTACACAATAGATGCACACTTTCAATGTGAACTTCAGTATTTTACTGTACCCGCCTTTGTTGCCATTCTTAAAAAAATACTTTGAAAAAATTTGTTCCATATCCGAGAATCTTATAGATCTTTTCAATGCTTTGAATGCGCATCGAATCGGAAAATTTGGTGTCACCATTCTGCCCCCATAATGCAATGTAAGTTCTTGAAGGTCCGTCCTCCCTCTTACCTTGATATCATAAAAATTCCGCGCAAAAAAAAACTACAGAAAATTAATAATAGTTAATATACCTTCTCTGTACAACATTTGCCATTTTTAACTAGTTTTATATAAATACAATATGTAAATATAACTGTATAAGAAACTTATATTTGAATGCATTGTATAAAATAAGCATCTTTGAATCGTGCACCAACACTTTCTTGTACTGAACACTATTGACAAGAACAAAGAAAGGATTACGTTGCAAGAATATATAGAAACGAGTGATTACTAACACATTTTATACAACCACAACACCTGTATGTACGAAAAATAATGATAAAAAGCTTCAGATCGTACAATTGCAACGACGCAATGGAAGAAAAGATTTATAACATATCGAATATCGATTTCAATTTGAATACCGTAAGGAATGTATTCAGAGATGTGGAAAATTTGTTCATTTATCTTAATCTGCACTAATGACTTCATATGTAAAAAGAGACAAGTTGTATTGTTGATACTCATACGTCTTGTTCTTTTATAGTTATTATGATGTATCTTAGTTTCTTCTTAAAATAATATTGCTCATATTTTTTAATTGTTATAAAATTGCAACAACAAATTATAAAAAAAATCCCACGTAGAGTAAAACGCATTTAAGATTTTTTAACTGCCATATTATTGTATTATCTGTAATATATATCTGATCTCCGTTACATAGGTCAAACAAAGAAATCCCTAAAAAAACTCTCGTAAAGGAACATATATCTAGCTTACTAGAAATATCAACTCTCTAGGGAGTCTGCAATCTTTAACTACGTTTTGGATCATCCCAACCACTACATCAGGTTTGGAAAATCACAAAACCTTAAAAAAGAACAGCGATTCCTACCAAGGGTGGTTCGCGAAGCTGTTGAAATTAAAATAAATCCTGATTTAAACAAAGAAGATGGTTGGGTATTACCACCGGCTTGAGATCCCATTATTTATAAAATTAAACAAAATACCAAAGCATACGGTGCAAGACACAGTCAGCTCATTCTGTGTAGATCGCATTGTAAACAATACATGAAAGCTGTAAGTACTCATTGATCACTATGACATCGGGACATCTGTCACCTCAGGTCTTATGACCACGACTTCTGCAAAGTGGTATTTAACGTGTAATATTCGATTAAATATAAGAAGTTATTATATAATATATAATCGAACTAAGAATTCATAGAATTAAAAAATATTATTTCACTTTATGTAAAAAATATACCGCCATTACCTTACCGTTTAAATCGCCAAAGTTTGTTTTTCGTGTTCTTTTAAATGAACTCCTCTCTTCGTAAACACTTACATTTTTATTAATTTACACACAATATTAGAATTGTATTGCTGTTTAATTATTTTAACTGTGAATAATATTATTAAGTCAGTTAGTATTTAGATATATTCAACATTTGTACGTAATTTTCTTCGCTCGTCTTAAAGCGACGCCACTGGTACGCGCGACCGACGCGCGCTGTGTCACAATCTGACCGGATCACTCTAAACACAAAGCCAGAGTAAAATGAGAGTGCGCAATAAAGGGCGGTAAAAAAATATAGCGTCGTTGTACTTACTACCCATAAATTATTTGCTTTTTTTATTAGGTTTTATCCCCATTGATACGGATCAGTGTTTTCATTCATACAAATATTAAAAAATAAAAAAATATATTTGACTTAAATGCCACATATATTATAACTAATGTTAGATAAATGGTGTATAATTTTATTTAAATATCATATTATGAAAAGTGGCTAACAATTATTTATGTACAGTATTTAGGTAAAGATAGTGTTGATATTTTATAAGTTTCGCAGATATACTTTCTACAGTTTCAATGGGAGTAGCAGATTACCGGATTTGTACGTGAAAGCTTTTAAGAAACAATATTGCGATTTATTTTTTTTAGAATTTACGACGATTTTTGAATATTACTACGAAACATAACATGAAAAGTGTTTTAGACGAATCGTTTGTGATATATTGATTTTTATTGCTACACAAAGGTTTGGACTTTTACAAAGGGACCATATTTAGTATGTGATATCATCTAACATTAGATTAATGTGATACATGAATTATTAAAATGCGTTTTTTATGCGGTATTTCCGTCTGATAAATTAAAACTAATCAATGAAGCGCTTCAAACCTTGAAAGGATATTGAGTGACGAAGATTTAAAACAAGATATTTAAAGTATATCTACGTACAATCTTATAAATACTTATTGTAAAATATTTTTAACGTTTTTTTAAGTATACGCTTTTTAAATATTATTTATGAATCATTTGCATTCCTCACCGTACACACTGATAGAAACAAGATTTACAATTGAATATTTTCCTTCTGTACCGGTAAATGTCATTTTATTTTTAGATAAATCAGAAATGTAATAGTATGAATAACATGATATGTTCGAGTGAAAGTGTATAAATAATTTCAATTCAATACATCGAAAACACAACGCGAATAGGAAATGTTTTTACGCTACGCCGACACCAAATAACGAGGAAATACGTGAACAAAGTAAATAATTTTTCTTATATTCTAAAATGAATGACACCGTCTGTTGTTACTATAATTAAATTTTACTGAAATATTATTATGTTGATATTAATATTATTCAACACATATTCATACCCGTTTTTAAGATTTTTTTTACCCACCTAGCTAGCCAGCTATCACCCAATGTTGTAAATAGTCATAACCAAATTTTTGTGTACCGGTTGTTCGTTAGTTCCAGCTGACACATATGAGAGTCAAAGTATTCTGGCCGAACAGCCTTCACCATCTACTGCCTCGTTGTAACTTAACTCCATATGAAATTGAGATCGAGTATTAAATCATTTATCCGTTTCAAAGCTTAACCAAAACCAAAACGCTAGGAAAAAATCTTGCATTTCTGTAAAAATCGCAAGTATCGTGTAATATTTCTACAGTATCAAGTAAAAATGTCATATTTGGATATCGACTCTGTAATTTCATGTTTTAAAAATAATAAAAAATAAGTGGTTTTTCAATAAACCGTCAATAAATTCACTTTTGTCTGTATTTATTTAATTCACACTCATTATGCGAATATAAACAAAAATAATATCAATAATATACAACTCGATCTCATGTTGACGTACCGTCATGAGTAAGATTAATGGTATTCAGCAGTATTCATATTGCCAAGTCATTTAAAATTACCACCTTAAGTAAGATTTTTAATGTACTTTTTTATAACATAGGATCATTATGCTTCACACGTTGCACTTTTTATACTTTCCTCAATATTATATTTAGCTTTTAATGTATAATGAATAAGACTAGCGTTTAACCTCAATTTTACAAAAAGTTTACTTACTAACGGAGCCCAGGACAATTAAACTTATTCCAAAACACACCGACTCTCTTACATATCTCTACCAAAACACGGCAATGCTTTTAGAGCAGTACATAGACAAAATGACGATGATAAATAACTGGATGGTTTGAAAAAACCTGCTACTGTCCCAGGCTTTGGTTCGATTCCGGGGGCCATTTGTCGTATGGATTCAAGTCTAAAGATTTAAAACATAAGATACAAAATATTCTGTGCGAGCACGAGTCACCGTCTTCGGTCTTACTGTTACTTAACAGAAACTGAAACAGGGAGCAAGTGTAAGTTCAGTGTCGGTTAAAAAATTTACAAGTTACAAGCCACTGAGCCACGTTCGTTCTGTTTATTAAGGCAACATAAAAAAGGAACTTTTTCATTATCCGGGTGTAAACACGTGTTACTTTGATGTTAATGCCAATTAACTACATCCCGAACAATAGGAGGTTATTAATTAAACATTCTTAAGCAAAGAATGTGTGGTTAACATCATATATTATAATCATTCCCGCAACACGACATTGAATGTAAACTGATCTAAGAAATGTAATTTTTGTCTTAATTACGATAATGTATTTGCTCCGTCGAATTGCTAAAACCTTTCACGATATCTTGATTCGATTTTGTTTATATTTCATGTTTTTAATAACCAAATTGTTACTTTTGACACTTAATTCAATATTCCCTCTGACACTAATTTAGCTATCTCTGTCTGGAACATATAGCTAAATGTATTAAATTTTTTAAAAACAAATTAAATAACATAATAGTACACTACGGAAATTCACTTTCACAGCATCTGTACTATTAATTCATTATCGTCGCCGTAGCGGTGAATCACCAAGATAGATTTTAGTAGGTTTACCATACGTCAGGCATTCATTATTTATGATAAAGCGTTTTGTTTCGACGTCGTGTTTCCGTCCGTCTTCCAAATAAGACGCAGGAATATTAAAAAGTAGGGCTAAAAAAAGACTTTCAAGAGTAGACTAATGCGCTATGATATCAAAGACTACAGCCACTTGCCGTCAAGTGTGATTGTAGTCAAATGCTTGTCTAAATTAATAAAAAAAGTTATCAACGGCAGGATTTTTTTTGCGTTTACGAAAATGCGGCTCCTAATATTAAGTCAGTACTCATTGTGAGAATCCATTTCGAATGTAAGAAACATTTCACACCTTCGTCACAAATGAAGTTGTATATGTGTTCGCCGTTGATATCAATCACGGGTGTCAAAACGGGTCCTTTTTATGAAGAACGGACGAGGTAGTTATTACAAAGTTATTGTTAAGCCCTAATGTATTTTCAGTGGGCGAAGTGAGTTATACTTAGATTATAAGAGATTTACTAAAAATGTTTTGAACTCATTTTTATCGAAACTAGATGCTTTAGCTAATGTACGTCCTGGAAAAGGAAGAAGGTGTCTTGTCAATGAATATAAGTTTTTAAAAAAAAAAAAGAAGTAACGGTTTTAGTTAGTTAACTCATTAGCTGACTTTCATTCACCTTTTCTTGATAATTCCAATAAATTAAAACCAAGTTATGTATAGCAGACATAATCAACATTCTTTCACGAAAATAGTAACACCCATCTTCTAACCTAGCTTATGTTTAAGATGTTAGCCGGTGAATTATAAATTACCTGTAAACCTATACAAATCGTACCGAGCTTTCTATTTCCGGTTCACGGGAACTCCGGAAATAATATCACTCAGATTGATTTATCGCCCGTCATGAACGATTACCTTTTCCTTTCTGCTTATAGGCAAGGACGTACTTATACGAAATTTGGTTAAACATCAAAAGTTGCCTCAGCGTGCACACTCTTACGCGTCCACAACTAAAAGAAAATTGTCTTGATAAGAGACATTATTGCAAAGCAGTACAAGTATCATTTGTGACAGGCCTCTCTTTGTATATATTACTGCGACAAGCTGCTGTAGATGATTGTCATTATCTTAGAAGACACTTAAGATATTTACGGGAAACAACGTTATAAGGAATTGTTTAATTTCGAATTCCTGATCAAACGATTTGACTTTTATCAGAATCTAAAAATAATGTAAATTTTTGCAACTAAATATATTTATTCCATGCGTTTTTTAACGATGCACTATTTCCTCTGATACGATTCAGAGTTTTTATTTACACATAAATTACAGCAGTGACAATTTCTAATGCTTATTTAAATATCTACAATCACATTAAGAGTTCTGTATAACTTTCTTTTGCTTTAAACTAAAATAATATGAAGCAGTAACAATATTGTGCTGTTTATTTTTAATACATAATATGCACATAACTCCATTTTACTGTATATGCTAACCAAATGCTGCCGCGGATAAAAACTGATAAAATGTAGAGAGATAATTTAATATTCTCTTGTTACGACGATAAATGTCACGCCAACTCGTGTAACATTTTGAATTGTTACATGAACATCTGTTGTTGTGAACATACGTAGACGAAAATCCTGAAATGGAGCACTTTATATACATACTGATACAAAACTCTGCTACCAGGATTTATATGAAAAACTCTTTTATTATTTGTTGACGCATCGTTGGAACCGAACACAGTACATAAATGTGCAAATAACTTTTAAAGACTTTCTTTTTAATTTCTTATAAACCTTTGAAATTTATTTCGGACAAAGGATGTTGGACTTATTAAAATAACACGCATGACCTCGCTTTGATATGTTAATCCTGCCACGAATTTCCTTTGTAGTAAAAGGTACATTGCTTTTCGTACCGATTTTACTGATATAAAAACAAAATTACTTTAACAGAAATAAATCATATCTTCTACACGCAAGCAGAGCAACAAAATGTGTTTCAAACGGCACTACATTATTAACAGTAGGCGTAACACTTATCATCATTACAATGGTAACAAATAAGCCTTAGAACGCCAAAATTTAAAGTCTACTGTTTGGCGATACAAAAATCTTAATAGCTGCAAATACTTTGGTGGTCTTTAAGTTACAAGTGCTACAGGGAATACTATACCTTATATTATATATTTTACTTTCATTGATAATATTTTTTATAGAAACTCACAAAACAAAAATGATTTCACATTACGATCGTAATCTTCTTATCTATTTGAAAATGAATAAAATAAAAACATGAATAATATGAAACAAAACGCGTAAATCACGGAACTGGAATGTTAATACACAAAGTAGGTTTTAGCATAGAATGGAGAGCCGCTACTACGTTTCAAAAGGATTTATTGTATGCTTTTATTTCTTGTAACGTTCTTTTTAATACTATATGTATATATATATGTGTATAAAAAGATATACCGTATACTTTTCTCATAACACAATTTATTTCTACATCATTTAAAACAAAATACACGTTCAATTAAAGTCAATGAACAATTTAGTAAAACTATAAAATTTTAGGTATAAACTATAATATTTATAATATATATTGAATGACAAGAACGAATAACAAGAAATCTGTTCTCTGATTTAGCCAATTCTTAAATTTATAGTTGTCTTCAAAGAAAAGGGTAAAGTAATTTTTTATTATTATACTAAGCTACGAAAAACAGGTCGTTCACATAATAGTAAATGATACGGTTGCACATAAAAAGTTGGCGCTTGATAAAGAGCTAGTACTTAGAGAGGATTAACATGTTAAATTTTAAGGCGACGAACACAATGTGGTGCGGAATATATCATCTTGACTACCGGTACATATCATAACGAGACTTATGTTTCATGGCGATAAGCTGAACATGGTTATCCTAACTAGAGCTACATTTTTATGGGAAAGCCGTATCACTTACTATGAGGTAAACTTTCCGCTCCTGTTGAGACTTCGGCAGATAAAAGAAGAACATTCCCGGGCCAAGGATCAAGCAGAAAAAAGATATTCAGGTACTTATGCACATAATGTCAAACCTAAGTGTATTTCAAGACTTAGACAGTCTACGATATAGCAATCGTAGCAGTCTACGAGGTCTACATACACAACAGTTTAACCAACGTTTGTCGTGCTCTTATAAAATAATGTTAAATGCTTGGTTACGCGTTTCATCTGTCTGTTGGAGTCGAAAGGTTTTTTTTATATTGTGAGTATTATTGTGAGGTTCAAAGAAAGAATCTTCTCTCTCTCTCAGTAAAATGTAATGAAAACAAAATTCTTCTTTGTCTGTAAAGAGTAGTTAGATTTTAAGAATTACAATTATTAATATTTAATATTATATGAAAGTTAACAATAATCATTTGATCAAGATGTTTTTAAGTATTTATTTATACAAAAGCCTGTTTCGATCCTCTTTCTTCGCTTATTCGGCAGGCGAATTACAAACCAGATTTTTTATGAACAAAATAATACCTAAGTCCTCTGCTATTAAAATTATTAATCCAATAACCAATTTACAATCTGGGCGTGACAGAAGGGAATTTACTTTACTAGTCTCTGTAGGGCCATTCGTAATGAGTTGCTTAGAATAAGGGCGTTATCAAAACAATATCCTGTCAAAAACATTCGTCTTACACATTTATAGTAAATGACATTTTTTGAACTGGAACCAACAATAATGTGATAATAGACTAAATATTTTTTTTTTATTAGCAAAATTAAAAGTAAATTTGACGATATTCTTGTGTGATAAATAAAATTAAATGTATGAATCCGAATGGCGTTAAATATATTCCATTTAAGCAAATAAAGCTCGTTCAGCCAGACTGCGTGGGAAACTTGATAAATTAGATTTGTTATCCTTTATTCGATGTGATAGTGTTCGAAAAGAGACTACCATATTTTTTGTCCGAAAACTTTCATACAAACAAATGTTTAACAATTTTTCAAGTTCCACAAGAAACCGCCTCCGATGTATTACAATAAAGAAAATTTCGGAAAGAATTTTCTTAATATTTTGTTAAACTTTCAGAAAAGTACAAATTATTTTTGACAAACACTTGTTAAACGTTGATTTAATTATTTTAAATACATGCTTTACGGCAGAGATGTTATTTTTTGAACAAATAATCCTAGAAATTAAAGTGTTTTACAGTATGCAAGTACATCGTAACAAGAGGCGAGAATACAAATTTTTTAATTCGGCTATTATAAGACGATCAAAAATGTATTTGATATTAACTTCATAACTGATAAAAGTGCTAAGTCTCATTAGTAATTTTACTATTTACGCGATCTTAAATTCGGCGTACTGTAATATTTGCACACTATTCAGCGTCAGAATTCAGCATTGCATTAATCTGCCTAAACAGTTTCCAGTTACCACCAGTAAAAGTTATAAATCCTTAACAATAAAATGACGATTTAGTTGAATTAGCATCAAAATATTAACTATAATCATTTAGCCATTCCTTTTCGTTTATTCTAATTCAAAATACTAAGATATATGAAGAGGGTAGAGTATAATAATAATGATATATAAAGAGCAATAGATATAACTTTTAGTTTAATATCAAAACAACTACTTAGAATTTTGTCGAAATACTTTTTTTTTTTTTTTTTTTTTTTATTTATTATATAATATTGCTTGACTACGATCCCGCCTGATGGTAAGCGGCGATGTAATATAGGTGGTAAAGCGCACTAGTCTAGAAGAAGCCTGTTCACTCTTTCTTGAAGACCCCCACATCATACCTGGACGGAAACACTGACGCCGGCAGACTATTCCACTCCCTCGCTGTACGCATTATGAAGGACGAAGCGAAACGCTTAGTCCTAATGCGCGGGAGATCGACAACGAAGGGATGGATGCCTGCGGTGTGTCTGTACGTCCGGTGATAAAAGGGCGAGGGCGGTATCAGATCATGCAGTTCTTGAGCACACTCTCCAAAGTGCATTCGATAGAACACCGAGAGACTAGCTACTCTACGACGGTGACCCAAGCTATCGAGTTTTGCATCCAGAAGCTCTTGGTCACCGACTATTCTCATAGCACGCCTCTCCACCGAGTCCAGGACTGCCAGTTGGCAATTGGCAGCACCTGCCCAGATATGGCAGCAGTACTCCACACACGATCGGACCTGGGCTTTATACAGAGTCAGAAGCTGTCCCGGTGTAAAGTACCGCCGCACTTTGGCAAGGATTCCGAGTTCCTCGCGGCTATTTTCGCTTTGGACTCGATGAACCGCCCGAAGTTGAGGTTCGTTGATATTTCGATGCCTAACAACTGAAGACGGTCGGATGTGACATGTTTTGCACTCCAAAACTGCTCCTCGGAAAGTGGGAGCCAAGGTGAATGGGCTCCTCTTCGCAGTGAACAGACATGCCTGCGTTTTGGTGGGGTTGAAAGCTACGAGATTGGCATTTCCCCAATTGGAGACTGCCTCTAATGCGTGGTCCAACCGCTCAACCATAGTCTCTCTTAAGTCTGTACTTGATCTCGACTGGTCTGTGCAGTGGTCAGATATCTCTCCACAACTGTGCTGTCGTCAGCATACCCAAGGATACCGGGGACCAAGAGGTCATTGACATGCAACAGAAATAAGGTTGCAGAGAGAACAGAACCCTGAGGAACACCAGCATTAGTAGTCATTGGGTCTGATGAACAACCTTCGACTACAACACGGAAAGACCGTTCTCTCAGAAAGTCCTTAATCCAAGCAATCAGATCAGGAGATAAGCCGTAGGCTGGAAGCTTGTTGATCAAGCACGCATGCCATACCCTGTCAAAGGCCTTTGAGACATCTAGGGAGACAGCCATTGCTTCCCCATTCTTCTCCAAGGCCTCGGCCCATAAGTGGGTGGCGTACACTAGGAGATCCCCAGTAGACCGGTTTGGCGAAATCCGTACTGTCGGTCACTGAGGAGGTCATTATGCTCTAGGTGTGCCATGAGCCTTTTGTTGATTATTTTCTCCATAATCTTACAAAGTACGGAGGTAATCGAAATAGGTCGATAATTGGCAGGGTCGGCACAGCTGCCTTTCTTAGGAACGGGCTGCACGTTCGCAAGCTTCCATGATTTCGGAACTATTCCAGTCTTTAAAGAGAGGCGGTACAGGCGCGTCAATACGGGAGACAACTCGGGTGCACAGGTTTTTAGCACAATACCCGGTAATCCATCTGGTCCACTGGCTTTATCCACATCCAGACTACGCATGGTTTTTAACACCTCTTTCTGCAAAATGCGGATTTCCGGCATAGAAATACCGCAGAGAGGCAATTGAGGCGGTGTAGCGTTTACATCATCAAGACGTGAATTTTTGGCAAAATGAAAGGCAAGTAAATCAGCCTTCTCTTTTGCCGAGTTTGCCAGTGAACCATCGGGCTTAATCAGCGGAGGCAGCGAAGGCCGGCAAAAGTTCGTCTCGACCGACTTGGCTAGAGACCAGAAAGCTCGGCTGCCACACGGCTGGGCAGAGAGCTTCGCGCCAATGCGTTTTATTCGGTCGTGTCGAGCTCGCCGTAATTGCTTTTTGAAGGACTTGGCGGCACGGTTAAAGGCTTTCTTCTTGGTGGTAACATCCGGAGTTTTGCGGGTTTTAGCACTGACCCAGGCCAGAAAAGCATAGTGTTTTCGCTTTTCCGCCTTAGCGCATTCGGCATTGAACCAGGGTCGCGCTTGGGGACCAGTAGATACATCCGTATACGGTATGAAGTATTCCATACCTTGGCGTACCACGTCGGTTACGGCATCCGCGCATCTCGACGGATCGTCAGAAGAAAAGCAGACTTGCCGCCAAGGATAAGATGCGAAGAAATGCCGCATTTCATCCCAATCTGCCAACTTGTAGCGCCATAATCGTCTGACCCCATGTGTGTCGAGGTCAGGAGGAGAATAGGTCGCTACAGATTTCACCACACAGTGATCGGAAGTCCCTAACGGGGACGAAACTTCCACTCTGTATCTGATAGGATCTGTTGTCAGCAGAAGGTCTAAGCAATTCGCAGTGTGGCCCTCCACATCGGGTACCCTGGTTGCTTCTTTAACCAGTTGGGAGAGGTTGTGCGATATAGCAAACTTTCTTGCTTCTCTCCCTGCACAGTCGGTTTTTTGGTAGGGAAATAGCCAATGTTCGTGGCAAGCGTTAAAGTCACCTAGAAAGACCAACTGTGCCGATGGGTACCGCTGCTGAGCCTCATCCGCTGTCTCACTGAGGTGTTCAAATAGCCGAGTCGTTTCCTTATCACCGCTGTGCGAACGGTAGACGCAAGAATAGATGATTTTTTCCATGCCTGTGTCCACCATCGTCCAAAGTGTAGAAAGGTGGGGTCTTCAAGATGATGGAGACGCTGACAACAAATGTCTTGGCGGACGTACATGCAGACTCCGGCACGCGGTTGGAAGTGGTGCTCCAAAGAGTATCCTGGGTAATCCAGGTACGCCGCATCAAGAGGGTCGCGTATTTGCGTCTCCGTCAGAAAAAATAAGTGTGGCTTGGCAGTTTCGAGATGGTGGTGGACTGCATCGAGATTTGAGTGCAGGCCTCTGATGTTTGTGAGGTGCACTTGTAGTGAGAGGACGTGCAACCGCTGTTGAGACTTATTTTTCTTTTTTACCATTTCATGTGTTAGAGTGAATAGGAAGAGGGAGGAAGTTGAACGAGGCACTGCAATGAAATCCCAACGACGCAGTTGGCGGTGCAACGCTAGAGGGAGCCTGGTCTGGAGACTGCGGGGACGCCCGAACCCCCCCAGAGATCGCCATCGGGTCCTCTCGCCCGGTCGCCAACCGGCACGATGGGGCCACTCTGGGATTTTTCACAGTTGGCGGGGCAGCCTTTCGCAAGTGGCTTACTCGCTACTTGGGCCCCCTACTATCTGCGGTCGGCCAGCGGAGAACCGTGCTTCGGATCCCGCTACCCTCCTCGAACAGGCACCCAGCGCCACAACCTTCAATGCGCCATACCCGGATTTTAAAATACAGTGCAACTGTACGGACCCAACCCCCTTGTGGCTTCATCAGGCATCATGTCGGAACACGACAAGTCGTTTGGCGGCATGGCTTTGCCGATGGGTGGTACCAGGAGCCAGCGGCCGAAGCCTACCACCGGAATTTGCTGCTCGTTTAGCACTACCCAGGGGGCACGTGTAGGGTGTCATATTTCAAGTATTTCCTACGGACGCGAGCAGCTTCGCCCCCCAAAACTGGGGGGTGGGGGGTACTAACTTAATTGACCTTTAAACTAAACTAAACTAAAGCTGATATATCTCTCAATACGACAGACAACGTATACTCTAGATTGTTTGGCGACCTACTAAAATTGCCAAATCAGAGGTTGGTAAATGATGAAAGAGCTAAAAGTCAATGCCTAAATATAAATGAAAATATGTGAGAAGGTAATGACCGCTGTTTTATTATTTTATTGATTAAAATTGAGGGTTAAATCAAATGTATATGAGTGTAAGAAGTATAAAAAAGTATATCATTATATTACTTTTTTATCCCTCTTCAGTTATTTATTTATAACAGTATCATAATTTATGTGATCACTCAGTTGAAATTCCATCTTGAATTCCTCTTTGATATTGACAAATCGCGGCAATATTATTAAGGGGTCTGATGTTTAATATATTTGTAATACAAATTAATATTTAGAAATTTACAATTACTACCTACAACTTTGTTATATTGTAAATATATAATTAACAATTTTTTGCAAAAGTTTTGTATCAAATACACATTACAGCAGGTTTCTGAAGCAAGCCAGCAAAGATTGTTTGTAATAATGAAAAAAACTCTATGTCAAAGCAAAATTTTCGTATGTGTGCCATGAATATGCACTACAAAATAATCTACATTTAATTTTCACCATTAATATTCATAAGCAAAGTTAGAACTCATAATGTTTTGATTAAATTTAGTTACAATAACGAAGCCATGTTGACGGTTATGACATAATGTAACGCTTAACAATTAGGCCGCAGGACACGCGAACTTTCCATAGTTTATGATTCATCGACCTCTACCAGTCTTCCTTAAATTGACAATGACAACAAAGAGTTTTTTAAGACAACAAAATGACTTGAGAGAATAGGAGGACGGATGGTCTAGTACCAAGTGGCTGGAGACAGTAAAGTTTGTACACCATTGTTTTGGTTACAAAAGTAGTCGCTGTTGCGGTATCTACATAGATAGTCTCCAGTAACAAAATGAACAGATTCAGTTACGTGAAATTTTACTTGCTCATAACAAGAAAGAAGACATTTATGCTGCACCACATTGCATAGCTTTGAATTTAAAAAGTTAAGTAGCTAGCTACAGTGCCATTCAAAGTTTACGTACAACATTTGCACATTCTTTGGCGGCATATAGAGACGGGGAACGGTCTCCGACAACATAGACCTGTTACTATTCTGCCACAAGTTTTATTTATTATGAACAAAATGATGATAATTAAAGACAAAATCGTGGAAAATAAGTTTTACATTTTTTAATAGTATGTTGTTTTAAAATTATTAATTATCATGGTAAAATAAAAAAGTAGAAAACAAACAGAGGGCAATGATTAAGAAAGTATAAACAGTTATTTCGATATTTTTAAAAGAAATTGGATATAAAACAGTGCATGATTTACACTTCATCAAAATATGTATTAGACTTGAAACTTTTTAAAACCAAACCTAGTAATAGAAGCAATTTAAAACAATATAAAAACGTTTAAAACAATTACATACTGAAAACTTACAATATTAACAATTGAAGAAGAACAATAACAATCTTTTATAATTACGTCATTATAAAACGTTTTTAAATCATCTACAATTTCATCAACAAATCTGTTTTTATTTAAAACTTGAATTTCACCCTTATTAAGAACATCATCTATTTTACTTTGTCCTTTCATCTTATCATTACTGGTCTCTAAGATTTTACTGTCTTCATACTGTATATTAATAACCACTTTATCAACTTTAGAGGGCTTAGGTTTATTTTTATAATCATCTACATCAATTTTATGTTTGTCATTGTCTTCATAATCTACATCATCATAATGATAATAATAATTTTGATCAATATCCTCTTCATTGATTGTTTCACCGTTATTGCTGTCATAATACAGATGATGCTCGTAAGGTCTTTTCGCCTTCCGTCGTTTTGATTTTTTAGGGGACACTTCGGTTATTACCAAAGGATAATAAAAAGTAAAAGGCGTATTGGTGTAAAAATATGGTTCATGAACAATATCGGATGGAATAATAGTTTGAAAAATAGGACTAGTTTTTACAGATCGGGAACAAACATGCTTAGTGTTACTTTGTAACGTTTCAAATTCTTTTTTACTTTTAGTACCCGTACACCGATGGTTACATCTTGTCTTTGTATTTACATTCATACATGTGCATAATTTCATGGTATCGTGATAAACCAATGTTGCCTCGTCAGATTTTATATCAGATAAGCTACGAAGTCCAAGAACTTTATTCTTTGAATTATGGGAACAAAATTCAGGAGTCTTTGTACTTGATTGTATACTTATTTTATTATTACTTTCGTTATGATTTTTACATTCAACAAAAGTCAGGGATTCATTTAATGCTTTCGACATAAAATTCATAACTGACCATCTCTGTTTTATTTCTAGAGTCGGCGTTGGAGCATTGTTTCCAGAAGTAACATATGCAGGTAAAGTATGGGTCATATCTTTTTTATACAAATTCCTTTGTATGGTCAATATTTCGTCAGATAAAATTTTATCAAAAATGTTTGATTTCAAATTATAAATTTTATTATCGCCATTGAATCGTAAATTTTGCTGTGTCATAGCAGTTTTATTCACTTTATTAAATTTGTCATCTGTAAAACGATTAGGTAATTCAAAATAATGAACAATAAACACAATACAGAGTCAATTTTAGAAATAAATCTAAATGGTACGAATATATAATAACACTTACAGGTTATTAATGTAATTAATGCAATTATTATAATAATACATTCATAATTACCACTTTTTCCTTCATCTGACTGATTCACTGATTTATAAATGTTATTACGCCAATATGAAGAATTGTTTTCTTTAAATACTACACTTTGTATATTTGCTAAACATGAGCCCATTGCAACTAGAATATAAAAAATTGAAACCATAACCAAAGTAAATAAAACAATCCATAACAGCTGACACTAATTCAACTCTCCCCGCATAATCAAATTTGATTAGTCTCCGAGTCCTCTTGAATTTCATAACGTTGTAATGCGTCAAACAATTTTGTTTTGTATGTGTTTTACTATGACAAAAGTCAAATTACTTGTTATTTTATTTTATGTGAATTCTGCGTATGTCTCCTCTAACAAACATTGTGAAATCTGTTCTAATCACACTCTCTGCAAATATCCAGTACATGTCAATAATACTTTCGTTTTAATGTGTATATGATATGTGTTTGTGCTCTTGTTTATTACAAAGTTACTCTTTAATAAATTGCAGACAGCTGGTCCAAGTATTACGTGTGTGAACTATGATAGAAGTAGTAGATTAAATTCGAATGACATTAACACCCTTCTAGACAGAATTAACTTTAGAAGAAATTTCATCGCTTCACACCAATCAAAATACATTCCAGGTGCTGCAAACATGAAAAAAATTGTAAGACATTAAAAATACATTTTAAATGATTAACTAACAAATTATCGTTTGTAGTTCTAGTTATAAAGTTTTATTTTTTAATAATGTTTAAAGGTGTGGTCAAATGATTTAGCAAATTCTGCTCAGAGGTGGGTTGATCAATGTGATTCTTCAATACGCCCGGATAAGGAAGACGATTGTCGCAACTTAGGTTCGTACTTAATCGTTAATCCCACAGTGGTTACATCTAACATAACTATATAAAAATATTCAGTAGTTATATTAGAAATTACCTTATCAGTTAAAGGAGTAGTCTTACACGCTAATGTAATTTTTCTGATACGTTGCACCTATACTTCACTTAAAACGATCAATCTTCACTTAAAACGATGGTTATAGGAAGTTGTGAATATAAAAGATCTTAAGTATAGCAATAAGGTGTAAACTTTTCATTTATGATTAAGAAATCCCCACACTTGTAATAATAGCAAACACCATAAAAAATTATCATTGGATATGTGGCTTATATTAATAGGAACAATAAATTAGCTGTTTCTACTCAGTGTTTTACGGTTGATTCTAACTTATTTAAAATATTTTATTTATTACAGAGACAAATGCTGTAGGACAAAATATCGCTACCATAACTAACGTGTCCACAAATTTTAACATAGAAAGCTTTGTTGAAGTATGGTATATGCAATCACTGGATTACACAGGAAGCGTGTCATACTACAATCTGTACGTAGTTCTAATAATTCGTTATCCATTAATAAAATGTTCCAACAAATTTAACAGATTGAATTTTATCAAAAAAAAAATGTGTGAAAACAAATATGTTAGTGTTTGAAGAATTGTATATAAAAATCGCCAAAATTGGTAATATGGTTTAAAAGTATGTCGCAGTTCTTCAATTATTTTTTTTTATATAACATAAATTGCGATATTTTATTCAAAGTTGATTGAAATTTCTTAAAAATATAAGAAAAGTCTTACAATAAAAAGGTATGTTTCTTTATATTTGAATTAAATTTTTTTTTCAGATCGGATTACAATACGAGATATTTTACTCAATTAATATGGGCCGACACCGACCGCGTAGGGTGCGGGCAAGCGAGTTTCTATGTTAATATCTTTCTTTGGGCAACATTGTCATATATTAACACTTATAACGTTAAAACTACACAGATTTTATTTGTTTAGGTTGAAAATTTACAGAAGACGCTGAGAAGACTCGTATGCAATTTTGCACCAAAAGGTAATATGCATGGAAAACCTGTATATCTAATAGGATACGCAGCGACGCAGTGTCCACAAAATATGATACCTGACATAAATTTTAAAGGAATTTGTACACTTGATCTGCAACATAAAGGTAACGCGTAAAAGACAATACAGAAACATTAAATATGTTTTTCATTGCAACACACACGAAGGTGTTTATATATTAACTGCTTAATATTTTCAGCATCAAAATCTACTTCACGAATTACACCAGTTAGCAGTTTACTGAGAATCATTAATTTTTTCAATAACTCGTTCAGCAAAAACGTTTCTAAAATTCAAGCACAAAACTTGAGAACGACATCAACTCTTCTCAATAACACACATGGTAATATATTTACATTAAGTAATATTTTAATAAATTAAACTGGTAACCTTTTTAGTCTACATAAATGATATTTTTTTAATTATCGTATGTAATTCTCTCACAAAATGAAAACCTGTGTTATTCATCTACCACACTCACCATGTGCAGCTTGGCGGATTTCGCATGATTATTAAATCAATTGCTTTCATTCACCTAATGCTCTGTGAAGATCGAATCCGCTTCTTTTCGAGATATTTACAAACGTAGCTGCTCTTCGGTTCTTACTGAGGTTACACTGCTTCCGACGCAAACGACAATTAATTTTACTTAATAAAATGATCCGTCACAGTTTCTAATTAAAATTTCAGCTGCCGTGAAACGATTTCCACAACATAACTTTTGGGAAAAATCAAGAAATTATTCAAGACGTGGTGAGCCTTATATATATGAACAACAAGATCCTATACAAATTTATCAAAGACTAAATTCACAAACCAATTTACATCCAATTAATAAGATTAACGAGCATCTCTATGAAAATTATAATGCTATACCGCCGTCAAATGCATACCAAAACGTGCATTATCGAAAACATGCAATAAGTGCATCTTGCACAAGAAAGATCGCCGCGCCTCAATACGAAACAAAACATAACGAGTACATTGCGTCTAAATGTACAAGAGAAGAAAAAAATGAATGCAATCAATCGGATCCACCTAATAACCAATACACAAGATTACCTTTTGTCAATCATAACACAAAGAATATTATGTGTTCGTGTAGTCATTACACAACGTCTACACCAAGCACTGAAGATTGGATGAATAAAATGAACTGTCAATGCCTCAATAAAATAAAACCTAAACAAATTTGTTCAAAATCACAGAGAAGACAAGATGAAAGTTATAAAGGCGATAGTCGCAAATCTAGTACGTTTTATTACTACGATTTATTACCAAACTTACATTTACGGGAAGGCGATGGATTTATAACGAAAAACTTTTACGATAAAATTTCAACACACGCTTTAGTGCAGCCGAACTATGGTTTTGTTAATACATACAGAAGAAAAGGAAATAACCCATTCTATAGGCAGGTAATAAAATTAAATTCTAATTATGTGAAAGTATTTTTAAAATCTTCATTTATGTATGTAATTTTAGGCAGAAGCGGAGCGATAAAATATACACAACATTGATGCCTTTTTGGCAAGTGGATGATACAGTAAACAAAAAGACACCTCATCTTAAAGCTATTAGATATACAACGTTACCAAACAAGAAATTAATGTACACTAAACAAATATCACTTACAAGAAGCATTGAACCTATTTCTATAAGGCCAGCAACAACGAGCATGAAACAATCTCATTTGACTGAAAAATATCTATCTTTTGACGAGCTAATGCAGCTTCGGAAAATGAACATGGCAGGAGAATATGATGCAAGACGTCAGGGTAGTACAAATAAAGCAACAACGGCTACAACTAAGGAAATAACAGCTAACACACCATTTGTGCGAATGAAACATTGTACCCGCAAACTTACTTGCACTTGGACAGTTACAAAAATGACTGATTGTAATGGTAGTGTTATAGTACAAACAGACGGAAGTAACAGAGGTTCTCGCACACCGCCGGGATATGTCGACGGTTGCACTCGTACTTCAACATGCACTCGAGATTACATGAATAGGAACAAATTAGCTTCCACTGCAGAAGATAGTTCCGAAGATAGCTCTACGGAAACTATGGAAACAGACGATGACGATTATTGTGAACGGCGATCCCTTCAAATACATCGCAGGAATCTTCAAGAAGATACATCTTCTAAAGATTACGATATACCAAAAACAGATTCGTTCGTTAGTTTACCTACCAAAGACACTTTAATAACTATTCTGCTACGTCAAAACAAAACAAAAGATATAGGTAGTACTGATTGCTTGTGCGACGATTTAAGCAAAAAAATTAAAAGAAATGCTGTAAAGTCAAATCACCTTCAAAACAACCTCAATACCGCTAAAAAGAAAAAGAGGAATGAGAGGAATGGCTATAAGAGCTTGCTTTATGGAGAACTTTACTACATGGTTTTGAGAAAAGTTACAGAAGCTTGGGAAAAAAACAATAAAAGAAAACACCTTGGAAAATGTTTTTGTAACGGAAACGTAATGTACAAAAATAATTTATTACTGTTTTTTATAATCTTGTATTGGTGTTATTAAAACAACGCATAAGTTATTTATAAAAATATAACAATTTTGTATCGAAATATTTCTTTAGCTGTTTATGATAATTCCATGTAAGATCGCCAAAGAATCATAAATAAAAATTACATACCTTTAAAGGACGGAATTTGTTTTTACATAATACTCTTGGTAGATAATGGCCATCTTTAAAATATAGCACGTTTTCATCATCCGTCAAATATGGTGGAACAGCAATGGGGTACTGCACAAAAAGCAGTGGAACCTCATTGATATGTGAAGCCATATCCCTTACCATCAAGTCAACGTCTTTCCCATAGATAGACATTTAACTGTACATAATAATAACATCAATGCCATTTATCATCTGATGAGTAAATACAGAATGATTTTAGGAAAACTCACCTTGCTTAGAATATCATGCAAAAACTTGTATAATTATATAATAATATAATTAAGAAATGGTTAAGGTAACAAAGAAGTTGTGCTAATTATAGTAAATCAAACAAATGTAAGTAGTAAAAGCCAAATAAAATGGAACAAAACTTGGTTGGTATTTGAAGAGTTGGAAAATGTTCCAGTGCAATGAAATCGATTGTTTAATTTTAGGTTATCCAATTCTAACGCAATTTTTTTCAATAAATCTTGATAATCTATCAGATGAACAGAAAGATCACTATTTTTTATCATGAAGCTTGAACGTTTTTTAATTCTGTCAGTTGTTTCTAAATTTAGTTTCGTATTCAATTCGTGATCTGACCGTTTGCTTCTCGATATAGGCTTCGTCAAGAAAGGAATTTCAGGATTATTCAAAAATACTTTATCGCTACCTGCAGTTAATATAATTCTCTTTTTCACATAAATAATTAACAAGACAATTTATTACACTAAAAATTCTTCATATTTATTTACCATTTTTATTCGAATTTAATATTGTTGGCAAAGGAAAATTGGGACCGGTCGTATTTTCCGCCTCAACATCAGATTCAAGTATTTCATCCAAAAAATCTTTAGTCCCCCTATTCCGTTTTAATTCCTGTATTTCTAGAACAATATCAGAAACCGGTACGCTAGATATATCGTAATATGCATCTGTTGTTTCTTTTATACCTTGCTGTTCATTATCGTCTTCAGGAAAGAAATAATGACCGGTAGAGTATAAATTGATCTGAATTTCACTGAGTTCAGGTTTAATTCTAATAGCACTCACGTCCGATACAAAATTAGTAGTCTGTTCTCCTTTATCTATTATTGATGATTTATCTAAAAATATATACCATATTATTACAAAAATAACAGCATATTGAAACTTTTAATAAAAAAAAATTAACGATGTTTAGTTAAGGACATTATTCCTTACCGTTGTTTTTAAAAATAACTGCTTCAACCAAATTGACAAGTAACGTTGAATTTAAATAATCAGGTTCTGAAGACTTGGTAGTAGTTGGAACCTCTTTCGTACTATAAATATGACTCATTAATTCCGCCACAGTGGCATCAGTGTAACTACTTTCGGAATTGTCCTTATTTTCTGATATTTTAGAGGCAAGTAAAAATTGTTTTAACACTTGGTCTTTAATTAATCGTTTCTTAAATATGTTTATAAAATCTTCCACAGGCATAATGTCTTTGCAAGTGTTTAAATCACTAGTAACTTTTTCAGTATTAATTGTTGAACTAAATAGGTGCGCCAAATAATCAAAAGTTGTCGCATTTTCTTCACCAGGTTCCATAAGCATTTCAGAAGCAGTGTTAATTAAATATTTATCACTACTAGGTTTGCCTGCTTTGTTTTCATTAAAATTTGTCACCTGCATGTTAATCGAGAAATTGTGATAATTATTATTAAACTTTAATCCGTATTCTTTTATTTTTTTTTTATCCTTTGCCGTAGGTTCAGAATCTGTTAGTAAAAACAAATAAAAACTTTTTAGTTGTTTATAAGAATTACATCAATAATTTATTACTACTAAAGAGAGAAAATTTGTAAAGAAAGGTGGGCTTTTCGTTATCATCATTTCATCCTTCTGATGTTAAAATTATAATGAGACGACTCTTTTTATCATGGTAATTTGGAACAAAATCAATAAGTATTAATAAAATCCTTATTGATTATTGTAATTTTATGTAAAATATTGAAAAAAGATACTGACTGCACAAGGATAGATATTTTAAATCACACATTCCTCCGTTTAGGCATCGTGAGCACGGTAAACCTTCATTGTACACTCTTTCCTCAATTTTGTTACCTCCAGGTGTGAAGTTACAAACAAGTCTATTTATCGTTCTGTTTTGCCTTGTATCAGTTAGATACTTGAAAAAATTACATACGTTGTAAAATATCAACAACAATTTTCATATTAGTCAAAATTATCTATTTATTTTAAAAAACAGTAGGGGATCAAAGGTGCCCAACACATCCGTGGCCCTACCAGTGTAAGCGGCAAAGTTTAGTGCAACCCGAAATGTACATTGCGAATCGTCGTCTCATCCTTTTTTTGAACAACTGACTCCTTTCCCTAATCTATTACCAAGAAGCAACAGGCGTCAAAAAACTAAGAACAAGATTACCAAACCCTGTCAACATATGATGTGTTGACCGAACAATGTTCGGGCGAAACTGATTACAGACAATTTTCTTCCGTTTCGTCTTTACTTTAGCAGCGTAAAAGATATAAACATCTATTTTTGGGGAAAAATTATATTTTAAGTCTCACTTTAAATCTTACACCGCCGCAACCTACTAGACTAGAATCTGCCCAAGCAAGTTGCGTAAAATAATCATAATGACGCAATCTTTTTAGATTCGATCTGAAATAATAAATACAGATAACCTTTAACATATTATCACTTCTAGATATAGTTATTAGATACATGAAACTAAGTCTTGTCAACAAATTAACTTCGTCCAGCGGTGATGCAATTCTGGTTGTAATTTCTTATGTAACTAACAGGCATATTGGGTAGATTAGTCGTTACAGTTTTTTTGACACATAAAAATCTATTACGTCTACTAATCCAAATAGCCGTTAAGACAATGATTTATTTGGAAGCCGATAAATATAAAAGAGCTTAAAGTGAAACCAAATTTTCCATGACAATAACCAATTTTTTCCCCTACTTATTCTTTTATGCGCCTTCATTACTGAATGTCTTGCTAGATTCAAAATTGATTTACTAACGTCTCAACAAAACTGCCACCGTGCTGCTCTGTATAAGGCAACAATTTTTTACTTACGGACGATATCGCGAAATTAAGGATGTGTTAACATTTAAAAGTTCCATATAAAACACATCGACTAAGGTTGCTGGTGCTAGCCCCGGTAAATCTCCAATGATTGTTGCAATATTTTGACCAATATCAGCTTTTTCTAAAAATAAAATGTACTCCTTTATTCTGTAACTTATTAATGCATAAGAGTTTATACTTTGAGCAATCATTTATTAATATGCGCCTCAAATAGTGCTATGTAAAGAATTTATTGGTAGGTTGTAAAGTGTTGTATTTTATTTAATAAATATGTCATTTAAGTAAAGATTGTTGTTATTACTATTCAAGTAAGTGAATTACCTAATTCCGTGCAAATATCTATGGAATCTGACTCACTATAAGGTACACACTGATTTGCCCACCATTGAGCGGAAATTTCTAATTCATCGCTCCATTCCTAAACATAAATATTAGTTAAAAGTGAGCGGTAATAAACGTAGTAGTTATGAAGCTGTAATTTAATAAATTAAGATTCGTACCATTTTTAACATGTTTTCAGCTGATGGTAATGAACGAATATCGCCCGATGCGATTTTGTCTCGGCGACTATTTATTTTATCCAATATGTCTTGTTTGTCTTTTTTCGATTTAATAATTTTTTCATACCCGTCGCAATGACTCTCAGGACTACTTGACTAAAATAATTCAATATTAAATAAAATTATTCTTAAAAAAGTTATTGGTGCATATCTGTCATAACTAACAATTTATGTAATGTAATAAAAATATATATATCAAAATAACAAAGCTTTACCGGCTCAAATTTACAGAAAGCACGTGTGGTTTCATCGCAAATACGAGAGCTACAAAATTCAGCTTGGCAGAGATTATTAACAAAAAACGTCGTAACAAATGTGCGCACCAAAAACAGAATATTTTTATTAAACATTTAAAACTATTGAAAATATTATGGTGTCTTTAAATGACATTATGGCGACAAAACAGTGTTAAACTAGATGGTTAAGTAAAATTTTTGATATTAAGATATATTTCGTTAACATAGACAGTAATTAAATATCCGTCGATCTAATTTAAAAAAGGTATTTCAATGACTAAAACATTTTGAAGTAAAGACCTATCTTTTAACAGATGTTTATTATAGATGCCTTTTAAGTTATAGTATATAAAAGTAATATTAATTTTTGGTATAAAAACTCTTCTGTTATATTAACGATTGTCAATTTTAAGCAGAAAGACTTGTACCCGTTGCGTTTCTACATAAAAAAAATTGTTTGTGTGCGTGAGTAAATAAACATAACCTCTAAAATTATTTAGATTATACCGTTAACCTTCATTTAACCTTAATAAATACGTTTATTGTTAGAATTAGAGACAATCGATAATCATGAGCCGTTCATTAAAAGCACTTATCGGGCCGTCAATTCTTAATTCCGACTTATCCAAATTATTTGAAGAATCTCAAAAACTTCTAGATAATGGTGCGGATTATTTACATTTAGATGTCATGGATGGACACTTTGTTCCCAATTTAACATTTGGGCATCCAATAGTTAAATGTTTGCGAAATCATGTAAAGGATGCATTTTTTGAAACTCATATGATGGTATCAAAGCCTGAACAGGTAATTTAAATATTTTTGTTTTGAATTTCTAAACAAAAAAAATTGCCTGTTGATTTCATATTAAGATATTATATAAAGTAGCAACGTTAAGTCATGTATACCTTTAATATTAAAAAAAAAAATTCGCATGGTATGAATTGCAGTGGATAGCGCCTATGGCGGATGCAGGTGTAAACCAGTACACATTCCACATTGAACCTATTACAGAAGTCGAAGACGTTTGTCGAAAAATAAAGGAACATGGCATGAAGGTAAAAAAAATAAAAAGCACATTGTTTAGTCATTTTCTACATATCACTATTAAAATACAGACCCGTTCATATTTTTAAAATAACCTCGACAATAATTTCATATCATTAATAGATCTTTGTCAGTTTCTTATTTTTTTTTAATTGTTATAAAAAAGTTTACTTATTCTAGGACTGGTTTGTTATAATTATATTCTAGGCAGGAATTGCTATTAAACCTGGGACTCCGGTAGAAGAGGTAGAAAAGTATATTTCCATGGCTGATATGGTACTGATCATGACTGTAGAACCTGGATTTGGTGGTCAAAAATTCATGGAAGATCAAATGGCTAAGGTTCATTATCTTCGAAAACAATATCCTCTGTTAAATATTGAAGTAGATGGAGGAGTTGGGCCTTCAACAATAGATTGTTGTGCTAATGTGAGTAGTTCTTTTTAATTAAATCTGGAGTTCAATCCATTCAATATTTATACAGACATGCAATGCGATAAAATAACACAATTACTATATAAATTATACTAGCTAACTACATTGTGCCTTCCACTTTTATATACATAGATGCCATGCTACGTGACAATTTAGGACTAAACACATTTTAAAATGTAACACTTAAGATGCTAAACCAAGAAACATTTATTAATGCAATGTAATTATTTAATTAACTCAATATGAACTTTAGGCGACCTACTGGGTAACCATCCTCATTAATTTTGTCCTACATTGATAAACGCAATTAGAAACAACAGCTTTTACACATTTAGAAATCTATTAATAAATGTCTTTTTTTTATAAATGCTAAATGCAAAAAATTATGGGTACATTGAAATTGAGTCACTGGACTCAAACCGCACAAGACCATATTTTGTGGAACAAATTGCAAGAGACCTATGTCCAGCAGTGGATGTCCATCGGTTGAAATGATGATGATGATGACATTGAAATACTTTAAATGGAAACTGTGGGATTCCTTCGACACAGCTTGCTTCTTTTAAAATAGTTTTTTTTTTTATAAATTTATTGGAAATCTTTCACACAAATGTACAAATACATAGTAATATAAAGTACATTACATTACATTCCTCTATTTTTTCAGGCGGGAGCAAATATGATTGTCTCAGGGACAGCTGTTATTGGGTCACAAGATCAAGCTGCTACAATTAAGTTATTGAGAAATACTGTACAAAATGCCATTGATAAATATAAAACAATTCAATGAACCGTGGGCCATGTAAAAAAATGTGATAAGGTGACAGATAAAAAAAATATATTTTGTACTTATGTATAAGTAACAAAGCATTTTATATTTTTTGGATAAAAAACTTGGTATTGGTGATCTTGCATTCCTATTGTTCCAAATATATTATAATAATAAAGCAGTTCATTTTAATGGGCATTTTTCAATCAAATCTGCTTAAATCTATATTATTTTCAGTGCCAGAGGTATCCGACATTTCCAGTTTTTGGTTAGGGAATGTTGAACTTGTAGCTATACCAGTGTCTTTGAAAATCATTGCTTCATTCTCAGCTTTTAATTTATTTCTTAAACTTGATAATGCCACAAGTACCGCCTCTTCTGTTCTAATTGTTCTCGAGCCCTGATTTGGTAAAACATTGATGTAATGGTTAAACAGCAAACTAGCTTCATCTATATGTAATTGTTCATCACTCTCTAAAGCAGTTTCAATTCCATGCAATCCTCCAAATACTATCAAGGCATGGTTATATTTGATTCCTTTATCTGGCAGACTATCAACAGCAACTCCTCTATCTGAAGTTCCAATAGTTAAATCATACCTGTAAATAATGATAAATTTTAGTACAAAATGAGGTAACCAGATATCTATCGTTCTTCCAATGGTCGTAACAGATTATTATACAAAGTAAATAATTTCATAAAGGCTGCATTTAATACAATATGTGCAATACAAATACAATATTAATAAATATTATATTCATGATCAATCATATTTTGTATATGTTATAGTTGGTACTGATGAAATCATTTCAAAGTAAAAAACATTTATTCTTACCCATTTTTGTATGGGCACTGTGTAAACACTTGACTCAGGTTTGTAGCAATTCTGACAGTATAACCCCAGTAGACACCAGTTTCAGCTCTTGGGGTTGCAAGGCTGACAACCTTTCCTTTTAATTTTTTACTTCCTTCTGCAACTGGCAGCAACTTCACTGTAACTCTAATACCAGCATTTAATAGTTTGTCAGTAGATACATCTTGCAATAAGCCAACATTAACTTGTGAACCTCTTCCTGGTTTTACTTTCTTGTTCAAAGTTATTCCTTCCCTGAAATACATTTTCAAAAATAAATATTTGTTTTTTTTTAATACTTCTTGGCTAGGTAGCTAGTAAATGATAAAATTTATTCCCTTATATTGAAACAGGAATAGTCTATATGGAATTTCCATTGCATAATATAACACACCTATTGTTTAATCATTTACTATTTAAATGAGTATTACTGTTTACAAAAATTTTTCATTACATGAGTACAACAACTATTATGTATGAAATTTCCAGTAGTCAAAAATCACCAAGCCCAGGTAACAATTAGTAATGATTATTGTCACATGTTCTAAATATTCATTAGAATTACAAGGGTTTAGAAATAGTTGTTTGTGTATTTTATGCCTTTGTTATAAATTTTATTTGCTCACCTGAATTTAAAGTCATTAGACATCCTCAAGTGATGTGGTGCATCTAAAGGATTTAATAGACCAGCAAATTCTAAATCTTTGTGCAAAGGAAAAAAATGCTTTCTTAGATATTGGGGACACTCTAAGTACTGTAGAATACGAGCTAATTGTACACAACTTTTGCGGGCTACTTTAATTCCGTCAATATCTTCCAATTTTGATTTTTTAGTGTTGAGTTTATCACCAATGTCGTCGTAAACAACTACTTCATCGACACAAAATATACAAGCCGCTCTGGCAATTTGACCTGCTAAGTAGGTACGCAATTCAGCAGACTGTGCATTTTCTAATATAGATCCCGGAACAGCAATACTGATTGTAGAAATATCAGAGTTTTTCTTTTCGATTTCGGCCTCTTCTTTAGCTTTTTGTTCTATATCCTTGTCAAGAGCTAACTTTTTTTCACGTTTTATAATTTTTTCTTCGTTTCTTTGTCGCTTCAAGGCTTTCCGTTCTTGATTAACTTCTCGCCAACTTTTACCTGGTGGCTTTGAAGAAACCAATGGAAGGGACATTTTATTTTGTCAATTAAAACAGTCCCATGCGACTAGATAAACAAAACGGTTATATTACCACTATTCGATAGTTCGATTTATGTTTAAAAATCTTATAGTAAAATTAAACATCAATCCTATGAATAAATGTCACTAAAATAAGAGCAATTACAATCTTAAACTCTGAATTAAGGTTAAAAATCGACTTCTTCGCATTGCTTTTTATTAAAGTACTAATTTCAACCATCGATAATCGATATGACATGTGTCACTTTTATAACCAAAAAAAATTTACATTCTTTCGCTTCGAGTTGACATTTGGCAGTTTTAAAGAATTTATGCTATTAATTGACTTTATTTGAAACTTTGCCAATCTTCCATAACAAAAGAAAAAACTTTTTTACAACAGCGTAAAATTAAATTTGAATAACTAGATTAAGATACTAAAACAATTTTAAATAATTATGGAATGTGACGAAATGGAATGTGTGGAATGTGACGCCTTTAAGCTTACATTTTTGAAGATTCAATATTATTAATTAAAGGTTTTTATGTTATGTAACTATTCCGCGTGTATAAAACATTTAAAAACAAATTATTTAAATAAAAAATAATTCAAATACTGATAAGTTTTGTTCGCAAGGCCTAAGAGAAATATATGCCATAAATATGTGGTCTATAAAATCTATGCTTATATTATTTATTTACTATTAAAATTTTTACTAGTTTTGTATTTGTTGTGTTAAAATAGTAAGACTCACATTACTCCTATTAAAAATACCAACAACAATACGGTAGATATCAATAAATACATTAGTCAGATACATCAGTCAATACTGAAACTAAATAAATGTTTTCTTATGTCTATCTAAACCTAACCTGTATTTGTGCATGAGGCTATTACCATTGAATTTAATGAGATTTATTACAATAATTTCTTTTCATTCCTCTTATCTTTGATTTGGTGTTTATAAAACCCTCTTTATTTAAGTTTCCTTATGTTCTCGATCGTCAAAAACTAAATGTGTCTAATTGCAGTTGCATGTTAATTGCGAAATTGTTTTTCAATGTCTTCCGTCGGGTTCCCCGATAATAGTTAAAAGGCATGTCATTTATTAACTGTGTTTAATTTTTCTACTATCTTATACATCTTAGAGTTATCTTACGCCGGAGCGATCGAATATGAATGGCAAAGGTGTAATAACACATTTTTTTTGTTTAACGTTTAAATCATATGTAATAAAAGGTCATGTTTCTATTGTAATAATTACAAAGATGTCATTATTAAAGTTTTGTTTTTTATTTAATATAAACTCGACGAAAATATTTACAAAATTGATTAAAGTTTAGTATTTTGTTTATTAGATAAATTCTCGAAGTAATGAAATAAATCGTTTGCATCATATCACCATTTGTTACAGGGTTGTCATTTCTGTAATTAAAAATGTAAGCATCAGTTTAATTTCGTTATTACGAAACTGGATGTATTACCGTTAAATAAAAATAGTATAGCGTAAATTTTAAAAAATTAAATAGAAACAGTTAAGGCTTGATAACCTTCAATTACCTCAACATTGTTGAGGTCCATATCATTGTTCGTTTAGTTGTTAGGGAGCTTCAATTTCTCAGCTATGCACTAAACAGCTGAACGTAAAAGAAACATGTAAAAGTTATTTTAAATACCAAAAGTTATCACTGTAGCAACTGCTTTAACACTTCAATTTTTTCTTTCAAAACGTGGAGTTAAAAGCACATATAGATAATATGACAAAATTGTAATCAAATATTTCGATAGTAAACCTCTCTTTGCATTGTTGGTCATTTATGGCATTAAAGAACTTTTTAGATTTACTTATTTTAATTTGTAATGTTTCACATTGATCCTTTGGCAACCATAAAAATAATGTATAAACAAAATTATTTGTTATCAGGACCCCTGTTGGAGAGGTCAAGTAACTCGCAGTTAGTGGTTCATTTATCAGTACAATAATAAAGATTGAAAAGTCAAGACATGGCAGCAAATGGCAAGTTAGGTATGTTATAATTTTTTTAAATATTATAATTAGTCACTCAATGATTTATTTCTTAACTAATCACTGGACTAATAGCCTACAAAGCTCTCCATAATTCTTTTAGAAACAAAATTTCTAGCTGTCTATTGGGGTTTTAGGCATTATTATTAATTTTGTAAGCAAGTGTAATTACTGGGGCAACGAGACTTGGCGCCTTATGTGTTAAGGCGACGAGCGCAATCTAGTGCAGTGTGTACTACCTTAACCAGCACCACGTCATTATGGACAAGCGTAACATCGAGAGAATGTCTGGATTGTCTCGTAAAATAGAAAAAAATTCTGGTGAGGTCTCTGTTGTAGGAGTCCAGCTATACTCCCGGACATATCTATCGGCCCACCACCCAGTGTTTAAAGTTTCGACGGTGTCTAGCTAAAAATAAATGTTAGGTGGAGCAATAAGTTTTAATGCAGTTTTGAAGATGATTTATTGGTCAACCCTTATGTTTTTTTTTTGTAATTTCGAATTTATTTGGCCGGCAGAAGTGCTACAGCTTGGGCTACAAATTCAGGCCGAGTATCCATATTTTTTGGTCAAAACTGGCTCAAAGTTAAGATTTGCCTTTTCATGGAACCAATAATCGGAAACATCAAAAAAAAAACAACTTGTGCGAAATAAAAAAAGTTTTCTCCATTCCTGGGTTGTGGAAAACAATAAACAGACTCGAATTTTCGTTTTTTTTTCATAATACTGAATTCAAAATTAAAAAAAAAACATACATAGAGGCTGTCCAAAAAATCAGCTTTGAAACTGCATTTAAACTTGTTGCTCCACCTAACATTTATTTTTAGCTAGGCACCGTTAAAACTTTAAACACTAGGTGGGCCGATAGATGTGTCCGGGAGTGTATGTAAGTAATACTACATTACATACGGCCAAACAGTAGTGTAACTACCCAAACTGAAAACTAAACACACGATTGTTTAAAAAATATTGTTTTTTGGAATAAGCTACACTCTTATTAGTCCTTCGTGTTGAGACTTTGAAGTGCGTGTCATCAGTGATGGAATACCAAGACGCTTACAGGGGGCCCTCATAAGAAGCAATGGACAAAGAGCTCAGTTCGTTGTTTTCCTGAGCGATGAAATTATGGGATTCGTATACTTAGTAGTCTATAATCAGGGTACACTACATACAGAAATTATTAACGTACGTTGCGAAATAACATTGATATTAATTAATCTATTTTTAGCTCTACTCAGCGTATCCGATAAGACAGGACTGTTGCCACTGGCAAAATACTTATCGGACATTGGCCTGGGGTTAGTTGGCAGCGGCGGGACCGCGGCGGCCTTACGAAATGCAGGTCTCAAAGTGCTCGACGTATCTGATGTAACTGGTGCTCCGGAGATGCTCGGCGGAAGGGTCAAGTCTTTACATCCAGCTGTTCATGCTGGAATTTTGTCTAGGTATACACATTTAAACAGGATATTTGTTTTTTTTTACTATGTGGTTATCTTGTAATGAAATAAGTACATTTTTTATGGGCTGACACTGGATCACACGAAGGTTTCTAGTTTGTTTTCGAGGTCATACGTTAGGGAACCTTTCTGGTTAGCTATCATCCTAACGGTGAAAATCTACAGCTATAATAGTGTTGGGCAGTCAATATTGGAGAGTCATAGTATTCTGGGCAAGCATCCTTTGCCATCTACGGCCGTATTGTCATTTAACAACATTTGAAATTGAGGTCAATCGCAATGCAGATAAAAAAAATACTCATATTTTTATTAATACAAATTTATGATAAACTTGTAATCGTTACAGGCTAACGGATTCTGATCAGGCAGACATGAAGAGGCAAAAGTATGATATGATCAGCGTGGTCGTATGTAACCTGTATCCATTCGTAGCGACCGTTTCAAAGCCTGACGTCACCGTTGCCGATGCTGTAGAGAATATTGATATAGGAGGAGTCACTTTACTTCGAGCGGCTGCTAAAAACCACGATAGAGTCACTGTCATATGCGATCCAGCTGATTATGAATCTGTTATTGATGAACTTCAGAAGAATAAAGATCATCAGACTTCATTAAAAACAAGGTTTGTGTGTATATTTGAACATAGATGGTAAAAATTACTTATCGGGTAAAAAAGAAAAAATGCTGCAGCGACTTCTAGAGACAAATTACAACAAACCCAATTATATGGAAATATAATCCATAAAAGAAAATATTTTAGTCGTGGTTATTACTTTCGAAGTTAAACGGCTTGTAATCAAGCATTTTTTAAATATAATACAATGTTTTTAAAAGTTACGTCTACCCGTCAGTGATCTTTTGGATATATATACACAAATAAATTATGCCAAAACACAAATTTGTTTGTGTGTGCCGAGGAATATTTAAAGTCGCCATAAATACATTGTGTGTTCCATTTAATCATGTCTGTTAACTGGTTGTTTGGAGAAAATAGTTTTAGGCATTGAGACCGGTATTTACTGCACTTTTTTATGTTTCTTGTGTGGTGTGAAAAAAAAAATCAAATTTCAGACAAAAACTGGCTCTGAAAGCTTTCACTCACACTTCAGAATATGACCTTGCTATCTCGGATTACTTCCGTAAACAGTATTCGGCCGGCCAGTCACAATTGACCCTGCGATACGGTGAGTTGTTTTTTTATTTCACGAATTATAAGAAGAACATGTTCAACTCATGGTAAATAATACGCCTGCTCTATGTGGGGTTAGTTACGATAGTCTTACACCATGTTGCTGCAGTAATTTCACTGGAAAATATTAAAGTGAGTGTTGTTATTTTATTTCAGGCATGAATCCGCACCAGAAACCTGCGCAGGTGTTCACAACTAAAGATGTGCTACCACTGACAACTTTAAATGGTTCTCCCGGTTTTATTAATCTTTGTGATGCATTGAATGCCTGGCAACTCGTTTTGGAGTTGAAGGAAGCGCTTGGCCTCCCTGCGGCTACCAGTTTCAAACACGTGTCACCCGCTGGCGCTGCTGTAGGAATACCTTTAACTGAAGAAGAGGTAACTAAAACAAGGTTTAACTATTTTGCTGGCGCATTGACATCGGCTCATCATTATAAATCTGCTCCATAACAACTTTGCCGTTCAATTCACCATCCACGGCCTAATTGTCATATAATACCATAAGAAATTAAGGTTAACAGGGAACCCGTCATAGATAAAAAAAAATCATTTATGTATTTATAATTCCTGCTTATTGTTTCTTAATTAGCACCAATTGTTTTTAAGTAGATATATTTGTATGTAGTTTAAGTTGTTACGTAAGTTACACTATTTTTTTACCAGTAATGGCGTTCATTCAACAGGCATCTGTTTGCATGGTGAGCGACCTGTTGCCGAAGTTGACGCCGTTGGCGTGTGCGTATGCACGCGCTCGCGGTGCGGACCGGATGAGCTCATTCGGTGACTTCGTCGCACTCTCCGACGTTTGTGATGAAATAACGGCGAGAATCATATCTCGCGAAGTCTCCGACGGCATAGTAGCGCCGGGATTTACCACTGAGGCACTTGAAATACTTAAGAAGAAGAAAGGTGGAAATTATTGTGTTTTGCAGGTAAACTCTATTACCGCTATTAAAGAATAGAGAATTTAATTACTTATTATCTTTTCTACTTTATATTTCGGCGAAGAACTGCTTATATTGATATTGCTCAAGTTATGATTGCTGCTATACATCCTCGTCTCCCTGACTTGTTCTTACTTTATCCTGGATAGGCATCACATGTCTTCTTTCCTCATATTATAATGAAAAAGGTATTATTGGTAAAATTTTGTCTTTTAGCATACTGCTATTGTAGGAAGGGTTAGAAAATGCAGCCTACCTGGAATATGTCATTAAGTAAGGTCACTGATTGTGCAACATATTCCTGACCACGTGGATGCTGAAGCATAATCGTCCAGAATAATCTGGCTCTCATTCGTTGATATCCTAAAACAGCGAAAATATTATGGCGGCACATGTACGTCACGAAGGTAGTCAGCCAGGCCGTTTCGAAAAAATGCTTCCTCCAATAACCTAATTGTCATAAGCACAGTCAGTTTGTGTTAAAAAAAGAAAACATTAAAATTTGTTACATTAGAGTAACTCTTGCAGATGGACCCAGCTTACGTTCCATCACTGATGGAAAATAAGACCATATTCGGTCTAACACTAGAGCAGAGACGCAACGATGCAAAAATTACCAGTGATCTGTTCAAACACATCGTTACGAATAACAAGGAAATGCCCGCCAGCGCGGTCAGGGACTTGATTGTTGCGACTATTGCTTTGAAGTATACTCAAAGTAACTCGGTGTGCTATGCGAGGGATGGACAGGTTATATCCCTTTTTTTTTTATTTACATTAAATTTTTATAAACAGCCCTCTTAATTTTCCTACTACGGACACTTGGTATTTCTTTTACAAAAAGAAAGTTATCACAGTTTAAGCAACACCTCTGGATTGGGGGACGCCATATGTCCACAAAAACTATTTATGGAACATTCTAGTCTCCTTACATTGTTTTCCATTACCAGACGCCTAACCTCCGCCAAATTTTGCTATTAAGCTGTCATAGTCAACTTTAATACATGAATATAAATATATATTTTTAAGGTTTCTTCAGATTATATGATTAGGAAAATTATTGAATTAATTTCACATTTTACCATCCTAACAAAAGTACTGGGGTAACAAGACTTAACACCTTGTGTCTTAAAACGAGCACAGTGTGATGACTTTGTTATTATAATAACAAGCGTCACTTTATTACTTACTATCAGGTGAAGTTCACTTCATGCTCGTTACTTCGTTTTGTTGGATAACAGAATTTGTAACTTGGGTATTATTTTTTCATAATGATTGCTTACATTTTAAGTTATTATTCAAAAGTTCTATTATGGGCGTGTGTGTGCATGGGTAAGCGTATGAAGGGGTCTCTAAATATTTAACTTATGTCAATATTGTTTTAACCGTATTTCTTTTAATGTCAGGTGATCGGAATCGGCGCGGGCCAGCAGTCGCGTATCCACTGCACGCGGCTCGCGGGCGGCAAAGCAGCACTGTGGTGGGCGAGGCGTCACGGGCGCGTGCGCGGCATGCGCTTCCGAGCGGGAGTTACGCGCGCGGTTCAAGCGAACGCGATCGACAACTACGTTAACGGCACCGTCGGTACGTGGAACTTTTAACCGAAAACTTAATGATATTTTCCCAACGCCTTGGTTTAAATCGACCAATCTAACACTTGATGGTAAGTGGGTATGACATTGATACATTGTTAATTTAAAAAGTCAATTAACTGGTGAATTTTAGTACCGTAGATCGTCTAAATAAGTAACGCCCTGATTCTCATATATTGACAATACGAATCCAGCAATGTTGTTATGGGACCATGTATACAAAACGAGAGTAGTACTCTCGGGATGGCCTCTGTGTTGGTAGTCAAGAGATTAATTTTTAATAGATGATGCTTGACTAGTGCAATTTGTTGGAAATGTGTTTTTTTTTATAGGGTCGGATCTTCCGCTAGAACAGTGGAACACGTTATTCGAAGGTGAAGCCCCCGCTCTTCTAACGGATGCCGAGCGCGAAGACTGGCTCAAGCAATTGGACAAGGTCGCACTAGCCTCCGACGCTTTCTTTCCCTTCAGGGACAACATTGACAGGGCTGTCCAGGTACATTTTAATTTTTTGTTTATCTAACAGGCACTGATTTAAGCATCAATAAAAAAAAGATATACGTGTAAAGTAAATTTAAGTATACTTAAGTCGATAAAGTGGAGCTAGGGTTATTCCTGACAGCTGTTCAACTTTATTGGATCTTTTATGTCAAGTTACGTTTTAATAAACCAAAATTATTTTTTTAACATTGCGTAAGCTTTAACACCTTATTGATGTTAGTCCATAGTTTAAAAACACAGTTTTAGTATATTGTGATGTTTATATAACATGTTAATTCTTTTCAGTGTGGTGTTGAATATATTGGCAGCCCGTCGGGTTCCAACAACGATCAGGAGGTCATCATGGCATGCAATGAACATAACATAATCTTAAGTCACACTAATCTCAGATTGTTCCACCACTAAAATCTCTGCAGTATATTGGTCATTATGTGGACAGATTTTTGTTTCTTTTTTTTAAATAAATTTCATATAACTGTCGCAATAGTAGCCAATCAGTCTTCCAGTGAATTTTCTATGTTATTAAGCATTAAAAATGTTTATCATTAAGAATCTCCATATTTTTAATTCAGAACATTATTCAGATATTATAAAGAATTTGTTGAAATGTTGTTTTTGATAAAATTTTCTTGTTCCAATGAAAGCTATGCTAGTTATTAATACTTTTAACAGTGTACTTTTAGGGTTTTCATATTATTCTTTTTTTTACCGATTTTTGTACATGGAATGAAATTGTATTAAATTCTCTTGAAAGTGATGCAATTCTGGTGAGTGCAAATGTGTGAAAAAAATATGTATTTTTTTTATCTACGACTTGCCTTACATACATACATTCCCTTGTTAACTATAAGTAATAAGTGCCTTGATATTTTGTCATGTATCTTATAAATGATATACAATAAAGGATGAAAACAATTGTTGTTTGCTATAATCATGTATCAAAATAAACCATATGCTCCAAGAATATGGTGCAAATTATATCACAATGTTCTGATGGTTAAAAAAATTAAATATTAACATTATTTTCATGCTGGCTATAGGTTCTATTATAATGTATTAATCAATTTTTTTAAACAATGACACAAAATAAATGTGACGTCACATGATACTAGAGAGGATGTTTATACAGCATCATATTGTGCATGACGCCTTGAGACAAGATGATAAATCACCAATACACCACACGACCACGGCCAAGGTAAATAATGATGAAAGTGTCGAGGACAAAGGGTATTGTATAAAACAAAACATTAATCAGTTTTTTACAGGAATTTCAAAATTATTTCCACAAGCATTTGAAATATTTTTTTTTAATAACAAGACCTTGTAAAACTACGACGTTGTTTTAAGTGTTAGTTACAATAATTATGGAAGACAAGTACTACGGACTACGATCACCCAAATAATAAAATAAATAAAAATATCTATACTTTTGAACATATGTTTCTTACAATCAAAATGTGGTAGCCTCCTTTTAGGTAAGAGAATTGTTAGGAGACTACGATCTTCCATAGCTGAGTACAAAAAGATATACCTACTGATTATGCAGTGCTTGTACACACGTGGGAGTTATGTATGGCGCGTGCATGATATGTGGGCGTGTACATATGCATGTATTCTATATATATAGTAATAACTTGAGATTTATGTACATTATACTCAAGAAATATTTATTATGGTCTCGGTTTCCTTATAATTTAATCTCTTTAGCCATATGGTTAAATCACATTTATATTCACGGTAAGCTTTAGTATATAAGTTAATAAGACACAAATTGAAGAGGTTTAGTAAAATCATGGGGTACCTACCGTCCCATGTGAGATTTATTTAGTACTAAAAATAAACAATAGATGACCCTAGCATGAACATTTGTAAATTATGAAATGTGAATACGCCGAATTAAGTAGAAATATTGAGATTAAAATAAAGATTAGCATATTTTATAAACACAAAATCACATCTACCTTAATTCAACTCCTTAATTTGAAGATATGGAACACCATAAACAATTAATTGAGAATACGAAAGTATACGCTACATGTCACATTTATGTAGCTTTCGTAGTGTTTTGCAATTGTGACGCTAGATGGCAGAAAATCAGTATTCGTTTGCTCCGCGCTCGATCTAGTGATGCATATTAAAAAAACATCGATGTTTTTTTCGCTTGAATGCATCGGAGTGTTGCATCGATGTATCAAAAAATACATCGATGTTTTTTACATCGATTGTTTTTCAATAAGTTTAATTTGTATGTGCTTTAGAAATAAAAGCAAGCACCTATTAAAATAACTTTATTACCTTTACATTTATTTTTAAAAAATGTCCCAATAATTTTTATCTATACTTTGTAAAAACAAAATTTATCCGATCTTTTAGCCTTTAATCCATTCTTTTGTTGAGTTATTGCCTGCGCCGCTTGCGAAAATAGTCTCTCTAATGGCACTGATGTGCGCACCATTGATAGATATTTAAAGATAATTTTATGCAATATTGGAAACTGTATTTTGTAATCTTTCCAAATTTCTAGAGGATTGTCGTTAAGTTTTCCAACAATACTTATCGGATAAACTGAAAGTTCATTCAACAAGCTATCTTTAGATTTATTACTGTTTCAATTGCGATGTACCAGTTTGTAATGATCACTCCATAATGAAAATGTTTTTTCACCTTTATCAGATTTATCCGAGACTGACTCGATATCTCCAATTTGACGCAAATGAATCTTAATAAAAATTTTATTTTATTATTAATTATATTTTAGATTATAATATTAAAGCTGAGCAGGTAATTAATTAATACAAAATTTTAAATAATATTTTTGATGCCAGAGACTACAACTAATGGTAAGTAAGAGAGAAACGGCGGGTCAATTCAGTCGGCCATTTGCGTTTATATTTTTATAGGTTGGTTGCAATGAACTCTATAATATTGGCTGCCTTTTCAACTAGTGATACCACTTTTTGACGAAACACGTTGCGAGTGCTGAATAATGTAATTGAAAAAGACAAAAAAGTAGTTATTAACCATAGAGATCGACCGTAGACGCATCGAAAAAAAACATCGTTGTACACTCGATGTTTAAAACTTAACAATACATCGGTTTGATTCGATGCATCGTTACTATATACCGAGTATTTTTAAAACATCGATGTATATCGTCCACTCCTAGCTTGATCAGATGGCCATTCGCTTTGGCGTTTGAATTCGTTTGTTGCGAGCGAAATTTCGTTTGTTGAATTCGCTACGCTTTTACAATTTTGAAGTTTTTTTACTTGTTCGGACTACACGGACTTGAAAGGCATTCTGACATCAGTAAATATATAACTGAAACACTGCCAGGACATCATTAGGATCTGTATACGACGTACTAAGAACTTATTATTGTTTACATGTATGTAGACTTGGCTGGTAGAAACTGAGGTCAGTTTTGGTTCAGGTGAACAACATAAATGGCTCCGAATAAATGTGCATATTTTAGATGTAATAACACATCAGAACAAAAACCTATGTTCCGGTTCCCTACAGGAGATCCCAAACGACTACATGTTTGGTTGTATAATTGTGGTGAGTTGCATCGACTTATTATAATCGTCATCATCATCATCATCCTATAGTAGAAAGTAATACAGAAATAGTTAATGAGCCCCACGTTTTTATTATTTATTAATTGTTTTTTTTATTTATTTATTTTGTAGTTTTCTGTGCACATAAAGAAAACCGTTTAACTTAAAAGTTTTTTTACCGATTTTTATTTATTGTATAGCTCTAGTTCAAAATGCTAAGAATATTGACTGGACAAAAATTATTCAAATTGAGGATCAAATGGTAAAATGTATATTTTAACTTAAGGCCTTAAGGGAATATATTTATTTTGTAGTAGAATTGGCACTTTATGAAAAAAAAAATATTACTGAAATCTTTGAGATCTTATATAGTAAATTTAGTACATGAAGGCCACCCTGGAATCTGCAAATCAATTAAAAAAGCTAGACAGTTATTGTTCTGGCCAAAAATGTCAAACGAAATACACAATTATGTCTTACAATGTTGTACATGTGAAAAACTTCGCTCCCAGCCAATCCACATGAAATGGTAATGTGTCACAAAATACCAATGCTGAGATTTGCTGAAATGGGAACTGACGTACTGGAATTTTCTGGAAAATATTTTCTTGTAATTGTAGTTAATTTTTTTCATTGGTTGGAAATTACACCATTACAGGATAAGACATCAAAATCTGTTAAAGATGCATTTTAAGAAGTTTTTACTCTACATTTCCAGAAAACGTTATTGGCGATAATAACCCATTTAATTCTTTTGAGTGTCATCAGTACTATAAGATGAATGATATTATGTTATTAACAAGTAGTCCACATTATCTCAGAAGCAATGGAATGACTAAAAAAGCAGTTCACATATGAAAAAATTTGTTGAAGAAAGCATATGAGGACAGGGTGGACTATAAAGACTATTTGTGAAGTTACAATAATACTCCATTATCAGGCCCAGAAGTTTTCCTCTCCCCCAAATCTTAAATAATAGAAGAGTTTGCACACCCATTCCAACAAAATCAGACTTATTACAACCAAAACTTTAAACTAACATTTATCAATAGTTATTGTTAAAACAATCTTTAATTTTAAATAAAAATGTAAGAAAAAAGGATTATGACATAGGTAATAAGATTGTATGCAAAACACAAGGAAACATGTTGGAAAAAGGGAAATAAAGTTCCTAAGTGTAATGAGCCTAAATCAATTTGGATTAGGAAGGAACGAGAAAATAGAATTGTTTGTCGAAACTTTTAACATTAGAAAAAGTCGTATAGTGATAATAAAAAATGTTACCAAAAGAAGTTATGTTGATGAGGAGTTAGATTGTCTAAGTGTTAGTACACCGCTATCTCAACCACAAGATAAATCTCGAGACTTTTTCGGAAATTGTAAATAAAACTATAGTTACTTGCAATGGAAGAGTGGTAAAACCAAGAGTTGTGCTAGACCTATAAGCGGATAATATTTTAAACTCTTTAAAATATGTTTTCTTCTTTCTTTAAAGTCTTATTATTATGTGTTGGTGGTGTGACCCAAGGTACAGATTTGTAATATGCAACTGTTTCAAGGGAAAGATGATTTATAAATAAAAATAAGTTTTATTTGTCTATGGTTTTGTCTTTTCTATGACCAGTGTGTCATTGTTAGTAATAAATGTGCAGTCTCATTTAATGTGTTATTTTATTTAACATAAAACACATAGTATGTTATTTGACATTCTTTGATGCCTACCTTTAACAGGGTAATGCCATTACGATTTTCACGATGTCTTCCCGGGTGCCGCCATCATTTTGCGATAGGCTCACCGGTTGAGTCGTCACACTGCGTTTATTAGATATGATTAGAATTTTAATTTTTCGTATTTGTGTCATTGTTAGCGACGCAAAGGGCCAATGAAAGATATGTCGAAACCATGACCATAAAACAGCATTTGCGCTGGGATGTCATTGTTTCGACACGCCGTCTACCAAAGTCAAAGTCAAAATTTTTATTCAACATGGGAACAATAGTTTACTTATTCAACGTCAAAATCTACCACCCATTCGCAAAACAAATGCCACGGACCTGAGAAGAATGGGCAAGAAACTCAGCGGGCTATATATATATATACATACATGTTTTTTTTGTCTTTAATTTTTAAATGTCTTACACGTACTGACACACTGCTTGAGAATCAGCGCCATTTATTTCCACACATCTTTATCATTTAAATAATCGTTAACACTATAATATGATTTACTTATCAAAACATTTTTAATTTTATTTTTTAATTTATGAACCTACCTACCTATACTTATCGACGGATGTAATTTACAAAATATGTTTCTCACGCCATTTTTTCTGTTACGCATTTGCAGATAATAGCCGACTTGTAACATTATACTGGCATTAAAGCGCAGATGTGCAGCTTGACAATAGCGGCTCAGGAAGGTTTCCAATAATTAGGTTAATTGCGGCTAATAAAATATTTATTTAATGCCCGTCGATAATCGCTGGAGTTCCTAGGCGGCCGAAACTATAACAGCCCAGCTGCTGTTTATTGTCATTGTTTCGACCTTAAAATATTTTAAGTAAAGAAAATAATAAAAGACTAAAGTAGGTGGTACATACCGGTTTCCAACTTCGTATAATTCGCTTAAGTAATTCATAATCGCATAATTCGGAAGCTATGGTACAAAATAATTGTTTTTATTTCCTTCCACTCATTACCCAATACCCGTAACCCGTAAACGTTGCTTTGCCATATAAATTATTTCTAGTGGATATTTTTGATGAAAAATAACTATTGTAAGTGTGTGGGGATTTGTTCTATGAATGCAACAGGTATGGAAACTATAACGGCATACAAAGATAAAACGCCTGCCACTATTTTTTTAATTCAGTTTATTAACATTGGCGGGAGTGCTATTGATTTATATAAGGTACAAAAAGAACGAGAACTGATCGATTGATAATCTAAAATAGAAGATTTTTTTTTTTGTTGATGTACACATAATTTTATGTTTTAGGTAACATGACCATTACACATTTAGGCCTCAATGAAATTCGTAATAGATATCTGTGCCTGGATCATTTCGATGATCGATTTGTTCAGAATAAAAGTGGAAGACGAACACGGATTACTAGAAAAGCATTACCTATGCATTATAAAGGAGAGGAAGATATGACTATCTCACCACATTCCCCAATTCCCTCTACATCAAAAGGTAAAGTATGTGTAGATTCCCATCAAGTGCATGGTGTAAAAATAATCTCTTAGTCGAGCCAGGGCAATTTTAACTTGCAAAATATAATTTAAAAATTATTTAGGGATCTTGATGTCTATTTATGGAATATGATGTGAATTCTATTCACAAAATGCTTAATAATAATAATGGTTAGCTGAACCAAAAGAGTAGTTTTTTCTCCGTTCTTTGATAGTTGTAGCTGCGTGCTAGCTACCGATGTTGTACGTACGTAAGCTACCTATAATACATATTTATCGCCGTAGCTACGTTTTAACCAACGTAACGTTTTGAGTGGAAACAAGAGACGTTTATCAACATCAGCAATGCCCAGGAATATCTTCTCAATACTTTGCAACACTCGCTGCACCATCTACATTATATATATATATATATTATATATATATATATAATATATTATATTAGATCGGACCATTAATAATAATTAAAAAGTTGTGGGTACCATGTGATAGCTGTGACATTTAGACGTCTGTCATTTTCGTCCTCCCGTGACCATGACTGCTGCAAAGCGGTCGAAACGTCGGGAATAAACAAACGAAATAAAAACGCGATAAAATCCGTAAAATTTAGTTTTAATAAATGCGTAACATTCGCGGAAATATAAGAAATCATTATTTATTACTCTTATTAACAAAGAGCTTTTAATTATATATTATCTACTTTGTGGCAAAATAATTATTACAAAATGTTTTTGAACATCATACAAGTTTTATACTTAAACGCCATCTGATGTTGAGTTACAATAAGAGGCGTATTATAGCAAAACGTTTTTTTTTTTTTTTGGAAATTGCACCTTTTTTACCAATTTTTATATTCATCAGTCAAAAGGTTTCAATGATAATGGAACACTTTATCTATTTATTTTTATATTTAATAGATTATTCTTATGTAAATGGCAAAACTAACAAAATGCGCAACAAGCAAAGCAAGTTACACCTTGATACATCAGCTAAATCCAGTGAGAGTCCCTGTGAAATAAGTCCTGCCAATTTGGACATTATCCAAAACGAACAGAGAAACCGTCAAGAAGATATTCAAATAGGTAAGCATTCATAGTAAAAATCTGTCATTGTGATGTGACTGAAACAAATTTTGTTGATTTACACAGAAAAATTGGAAAATAAAAAAAACCTTAGTTACTGTCAAAAAACAAAAATCAATGCGTTTGGTCAATAATATCAATTCACAATCTTTTTATTGTCATTCAGTAAGGGGATTTTTATGACTCACTACAATCTTGTGTAGTCAGTTCTTCCCCGCATTGCGTCATAATATCGAATTAGTATACCAACTACAAATTAATAATTTTACCAATTTTTTGGGAAAGACTCGCAGAGAAGGCGTTAAAGTAAAATGTATGTATTAAACTACACATTTTAATAGATAATTAAATCAGTAACTATCAATACATAAAAAATCTTAACTCACTCCTATTTCGACAATGTCATATACTATATTACGGCTTTGCTCAATATCAGAGATGACGCCAATTATTATGATATAAGAAAAAGTTATATACATTGAATTATTTTATACATTCAATCAATTTAAATGGTATTGCCTAAATAATTCTCAATTTAATAAAATCTGTTGCAACACCGCATTTACCTTGAGACTGTTTGTCTCTTAATCAGTGGCATAAACCATCACTGCAGACTTGCGAGCTCTGAATACAATACAAATATAATAACAGATATAGTGTATCACTGCATAGGATTGAAGATGTTTGGGCATACAAACAAAAAAATAATTCTTTACCATTTTTGTTTTATACTTATTATTTTGTGTTGTTTACACAAGATTGGCTCGATGCTATAAGACAGAGGCTTAACAGGAAACTGTTTTTGACATCATGTCTTTTTAATTTCAAGAAAAAGAAGAAACGGCGAACAATTACTTTCTGAATAATGGGGTTTGTAAACCCCCAGAGGCGATAAAGCCGCAGACATAACTTATTGCCACGTCATTAATATCAGATTAATGCAAAGATTAAGCGGCTTCAATATAAGCCAGTAACTTTTCATATAATTAAAGAAGTGGAGGAGCACAAAAAATAAATAAAAACCATTGATATAACTAATAAGAATTTCAGCTTGCATGCATTTGCGTTGTTGGTGGCTACTCTTAAAAGAATAAGTCAATACAACTATGTTGGTCGAATTTGTCTTACTACATGTAGTATAAATTGTTCATACTATTTTGTTTCAATAAAATTGGGAAGTGAGAATATGTTATGGCAACTCTGAAACTATGTTTTTTTTTCGCAAGACGTGTGCAGTAAACAACAAGTTTCAAGCAGTGTAAAGTTATAGTGGTTTCAAGTGCACTATAATAGAAATATTTTTAAAAATACTATTTTTACTTTATGCAATAGGTTATAGACGTGTTAACAATTTTACAACAAGAATTAAAATAGTTATATAATTTATTGTAGAAACGATAAGGTCTGGTGACAAGAATAACTTAAGTGAGGACTATTGTTGCGAAATGTCTGCTAGTGACCCTGATATAAGCGAATGTTCCAGCCAGGAATCGCCTTTTTCTCAATCAGAGTCGCCCTATAGTTCGCCGTCTCATCAAGTGCCTCAATTAGCTAATTTTTTAACGGTACTGACGTGTGGTGATAAATCATCACATAACAATAGCGGTAAGTTTTTATCATTAAGGAAATGCATAATAATTATTCATTACTTTAACCACAATAGTTCACTTTTGAATATTGATTTTTCCATCACAGATTCTAGTGTACATGTGACATCTTTTACTATTTCTTATGTTTTTTTTTTCTGACTTTTCCTGCAGTTTTCTTTATAAAGTGGCTGGATAAAACCTCTTTTTTGTCTCAGCACATCGATTTCGCCGAAACATTTGTGCTTATACTATTTTTGATATCTGCAAATTGTGGTTCATTTTACCCAACACTGCGGTGCAGATGAGTGATAAGTGCATATTTTTAGTCTACTTGATTAGTGTATTTCATTATTAGAATACTGTCTCTAGCTTCAATGCATTACACATTGCATTGGTATTATAAATTGCATTGTTTGTTTTTTTTTAAATCTTAGATTTTTTTCATATTGCTCACTAATCATTATCCTAGACTTTCACTGCTGGTTGTAAAACCAAAGGAAGGTGGAAGGTATATGGAGGCTTAAGTCTCTTTCCGAGTTCCAAATTAAATAACCAATGGTTTAACTCACGTTTGTTTCTACAGTTTCTAGAAATTACTTAAAAAAAAATAGTTTTCTTAGAAAAAACTTAAGATACATTTATCTGGCTTACTCTGGGTATATATCTGGATTGCCAATAAAGAAATTTTAGTATTTCATTATAAATAATTTTTTTTTCTTTAAAAAAATCTTTACTTCAATGTCTTCTATTCGCTTCAGTGATCATTTACCATCTCTCTACTATAATGGTAATTTCATTAATCTAATCTCATAAAACTTTTGGCACTTGTCAGCAAAACACTCAACACCTATAGTACAAATTGCTGTTATAGATATTACTGAAATTTTTACCTTTTGAGAACTTCTGTGAACTGTGGAGGAATAACTGACAATATAAAGGTGTAAACTAATGTATGTGTATTTGCCAATATTGGTTTCTATTACGGCATGCTTTTCTACTACTTCGAGGTAGTGTACAAAAACTACTGTTTACATTAAAGTGCAGTGTAATTATGGTGTTGTTTAAATATCACTTCAATTCAATTATCAATTCACCAGAAACATCTTATTGGTCTTCACTCTGACATATAAAACATTTTGTTTCTCGTTTGCAGGAGAAAAGCCCTATCTCCGAATTATTGAACAACCACAAAATCATTTTAGATTCCGATATAGGAGTGAAATGCTTGGTACTCATGGCTGTTTGCTGGGCAAAAATTCTGCTAATAATAAAACAAAGACTCATCCTACAGTTGAGGTAAGTTTTACAATATTATAATGAAATTCTTTACATTAAATTTTTTCAATGTCTTTTAGAAATAAGTAATAGAAACCAGTTACCAAGTTCTAAAATAGAGGAAGTGTTACAGTTTCATAGAGGCATGTTAAGTTTCTTGAATAGAGTAAATTTTATTCTGCACATGGGTCTTTTTATTATATAGAAAATTATAATTAAAAATAGTTATGATATGTTCCTATAATAAGCTAATATTTGACATAAATTTTACAAAATGACTTATTACTTACTACTAAGATAATATTGTTGAGTTTGCTATTCACAAAATAAGTTTTAGTGAAATGGTTACATTTTTAAAAGTTACTTTAAATGTTTCGTAATTTAGGAATATAATGTAGCGAATTAAAAATATTTAAATGTTGTACATGTTCACTACAATGAAAACATCAAAGTATATTATGCTATACAAAAGGTAATTATAAAAGCTTGTTATAAAACTAATTGATAAAAAAGCGTAGTCTGTATTATTTATATTATATTTTTGATTCTATTAGGTATGATTTCAAGAATCTTACTTTGCACATTAGTTTAACTAACTTCCTTTGTAACTTGACTACACAGATAAACGAACACACCTTGTATTTATTCATGTTACTGACATGTGATGACATTTGAATAGTCTTTATATGAAAGATTTTATTAAGGCATTGATACTGATAAACTTAAACTATTGCACAAGATTTTTTGTCTTCATAGAATTAAAACATGGCTTACAATTACATATGGTGTAAAGATAATAAAGCTGTGGATGGTTTTGCATGTTTACCCAGATTGCTCTGGCTTTGATTACTATGTAAATAGCTTGAACAAAGCAATGTTACCAGTAGATTTAGATTATGAGGGTGGTAGCCAGCCAGGCATATTGAAAGAAACTCTACCACCAAACAAGTTCCTCAAACTATGGCATCTGAATTGAACCAAGGTCCTGTGTGTTACAAATCATGTGCTTATCTGTTCTGTCACTGTAGCTATATTTTTAATAAATAAATACTATCAGATACTCCTTTGAAATACTTGTTAGGCATTGTTGTAAATATTTATTGCTGGAGACCGTCCAGGATCACTGCAGCGCTTTTTTTGTTTCCAAGCAGAAGTGGTAAAATATAATGAAACTTAAATGTATTTGTATGGCAGTGAGCAATATGGTTTTGTAAATATGTCTCCTAACACTTTTTGTTATGGGCTATATATTCTGTTTACAAGAGTCATTCATTCAATTATTAACACTATATGAGGTAATAAATTCTAGCTAATGAATTATACGGGACAAGCTCGTATAAGATGTCGCTTAGCACAGCATAATAATCCCGATGAGCATCCCCACAAACTACTGGAAGATGAACAAGATAGGGATGTTAGCACTAAGGTCCCTGAATACGATAGTTATAAAGTCGGGTAAGATATATTTTCATACGTATAGACAATCCTTTTGTTTTACGTCAGCCGTCTTCTTTCGGTTTTAATTTTAAATCCTATCGCACTCTTGGAATAAAACCTTGCTCAAATGTTGCTATTTACGAAAACATGCAAGAAGCGGTGACATTCGAAGAGTTGTGGGTTCGATGTCCAATGATCTTGATCTTCTGGTGAAAGAAAACATCGTGAGCGGCGCCTGCTCGCAAATGACCGGTGCGGTGGGGATAACCTTGACTCTCTTCTTATGAGAAGTTGCAAGTCTCAGCTGTGGGATTTTTGTTTAATATTTATTATGCAAGTCTGGAAATGTAAAGTGGCGAGTTAACTTAAATTCAAATTTAATTTAACTGCATGTTTTTATGGAAACTGTTTATAATTCCAGTCACCAATAAAACTTCATGCATTCTTCAGCATGTTTTACAGGAATAGAACCAGGGACCTCCGTGTTACTAGACGTGCCGTTAGCTACTAGACGTGCAACGGAAGCTGCTATATTAGACATGTTATACTGATCTATTTTCCTGTGTTATTTTTCAAGTATTTTGAAATATTGTTGTGGTTATTTTAGATTTCCTGGTATGGGTATAATACATACAGCGAAGAAAGATGTACCACAACTATTATACAAAAAGTATGAAAGTAGATTGAAAAACTCATCATTCAATGAAAGAGAGGTAAGATTACTACCATCTATACATTTTTATATATTTAAACATTGCACAGGTACAAATTTTTAGTCTGCCTTTTATAAATATAGCTTGATAACAGAAACTTGATAATCGGAATGATTTCTTTGAGTCGGTACATATTATCACGTTTACAGCAGATTAGTAATCGCGTACGGCCTTATTTGATACAAATACTCAGAGCAAAAGGATTTTTTTATGCACGAAATTGTTTGCAGCTATTTCTCAGGGATAGACTTCACCTAATAAAACTACTATACCAAGGCAGAAAACAGTGGTACAGTGTGTGAGAACATTAACCGTTCGGAAAACATTGGACTGATAACCATATACAATTGATATTGGTGTATTTAATACACAAATAAACAGTCCAATTAATGTTCCCCATACTGGGCGTCGAAGCCTCTCATGAGGAGACTCAGAGCAATATTTATCCACCACACTGACTAAGAGGCGGGTTATGTCACATGTTTACGAAGGCCGTTGTTTTGCGGACGTCGGTATTTCCACATTGTTCCCTTCACCAGAGGCTCGTAGCATAGCGCGTACATTCGCCTTACAAACAGACTTAGCATATCTTTTTTATATATAAATAAATTACAGTGGTAAATGGACCTAGCCTTTAGCGTATTTATTGTTTAATCAATCAGAATGATGTTTATAATATTTTATTTACATATTTATTGATCTTCTGGTGAAAGAAAACATCGTGAGCGGCGCCTGCTCGCAATTGACCGGTGCGGTGGGGATAACCTTGACTCTCTTCTTATGAGAAGTTGCAAGTCTCAGCTGTGGGATTTTTGTTTAATATTTATTATGCAAGTCTGGAAATGTAAAGTGGCGAGTTAACTTAAATTCAAATTTAATTTAACTGCATGTTTTTATGGAAACTGTTTATAATTCCAGTCACCAATAAAACTTCATGCATTCTTCAGCATGTTTTACAGGAATAGAACCAGGGACCTCCGTGTTACTAGACGTGCCGTTAGCTACTAGACGTGCAACGGAAGCTGCTATATTAGACATGTTATACTGATCTATTTTCCTGTGTTATTTTTCAAGTATTTTGAAATATTGTTGTGGTTATTTTAGATTTCCTGGTATGGGTATAATACATACAGCGAAGAAAGATGTACCACAACTATTATACAAAAAGTATGAAAGTAGATTGAAAAACTCATCATTCAATGAAAGAGAGGTAAGATTACTACCATCTATACATTTTTATATATTTAAACATTGCACAGGTACAAATTTTTAGTCTGCCTTTTATAAATATAGCTTGATAACAGAAACTTGATAATCGGAATGATTTCTTTGAGTCGGTACATATTATCACGTTTACAGCAGATTAGTAATCGCGTACGGCCTTATTTGATACAAATACTCAGAGCAAAAGGATTTTTTTATGCACGAAATTGTTTGCAGCTATTTCTCAGGGATAGACTTCACCTAATAAAACTACTATACCAAGGCAGAAAACAGTGGTACAGTGTGTGAGAACGTTAACCGTTCGGAAAACATTGGACTGATAACCATATACAATTGATATTGGTGTATTTAATACACAAATAAACAGTCCAATTAATGTTCCCCATACTGGGCGTCGAAGCCTCTCATGAGGAGACTCAGAGCAATATTTATCCACCACACTGACTAAGAGGCGGGTTATGTCACATGTTTACGAAGGCCGTTGTTTTGGGACGTCGGTATTTCCACATTGTTCCCTTCACCAGAGGCTCGTAGCATAGCGCGTACATTCGCCTTACAAACAGACTTAGCATATATTTTTTATATATAAATAAATTACAGTGGTAAATGGACCTAGCCTTTAGCGTATTTATTGTTTAATCAATCAGAATGATGTTTATAATATTTTATTTACATATTTATTTGATCTTTATGGTACACCTCACGGTGTATGTTTAAAGGTACAGAGGGCCAACTAAATCCGTTGAGGCATTTTCTGCAAGTCATTACAGAATATTTAGATACATTTTTACTGTCAGTAGGCCTCTGTTACCGGAGATTGTCTAGGTAGGTACGATCGCAGCTCCTATGTCAGCCGATAAATTTTAATGTGCAAACATTTTTGTGCGTCGGTGTCTATAGCGTTGTTAGTAAGATTACTGAGGTAACGAGACAACATATTATGTCTGAAGGTGACGAGCACAATGAGGTGTTATGTATTTCATGCTAACTAGCGACGTGATGTTTTGGACAATCGTATTTCTTACTACCAGGTGAATGTCTCACTCGCTGCTAAAGAAAAAAAACGAAAAATAATCTTTGGTTTGCCTTTCTGAAGATATATGAAAGAATAACTATACCATGTGCGCTGTAGCATGGTGCGGGTGACAGGTGTCAGTAACAGTAACCACGCATTATTACATCCGCGACAACGGAGTCTCTTCATAAATACCAATTAAATAATAAGTTTAGTTAGTCTAGTTTTTATAACAACATTAAAGAGAATTAGATTTAGATAAAAATGAATTGTTTAACTTCGCATCCCTAGTCATGTGGTGTAAACGTCGTACAAGCAACTGTCACCCCATCACCCGCACCATGTTACAGCGCACGTACTATAAGTAAATCAAATTTTGTTGCATGATTACAAATATCGTATCGTCGCTTCGTCGCATAAAAAAGACTATAAAAATTAACATGACAACGGGTCGGTACAGCAATCGTGTTCCCGCGCTTATCCATTTACACAACGCGCAACGACGATAAAAATAACTTGTATGTTTGTATCAATACAGTCGGAAGTAATAATCAGCAAAGTCGTGGTTTTATCAATGGAATAAATAAATGGTTTGTTTCATCATGGTTTACTTTGTTTCATTAGTCAGTAAATGCATATTGTTTGCTATAACCGGACCGAAGTATAAAAGAAATGCTTTAAATCTTGTTCTTCATCTCTAATTTAAACTACATTCTCTTTCTTTTTTTAACATGTAAAATTTTTTAAAAATGCGTTGTATTGATGAAAAGTAAGCGATAATGGCAAGCGCGATGAAACAAAGAATTCATTACGTCATCTTTACACAAACACAAACAGTATGATGAAATGAATCTTTTGTTCGTGAGTACCAGAGTTCGTACGTAGAGAGATTTCAGGAAATTTATAACTAAGACCTTTGAGTACATCATGTGTTCTACAAAAGGTTGTCTGGAGAGGTAAATTATTTGGAGGTAATTAGAAGGTAGACGTGCTTATGTAAGAGCACCTACCGCATAGATGGAAACTGCTTATATGTGGTCACGATCTTCAGCTCTGCGGAAACGATGAAGAAGACGATAATAAAGATCACATTATCATATGCTATATAATGAGTTGCTTTTAGGTGGTTTAATCAAGAAGTGTTTTATATTTTTTTATTCGGAAACATTTTCATATAATGTAATGTACCTACAAACAAAGTCATCAAATTTCAACCTAATATTTAATGCTTTTGTAAAAGAAGACCTACTTTTGTTCTTACATTTATTTTTTGATAAGCGGCTATCTATCTGTATAATGAAACACAAACACTTAAATTTAAAAAAGGTGTGAACACATGGTAAAGAAGATTTAGTTAAATTCTGTCAAATGTTTGTTAAGTCTGGGAATATAACATGCGATGAAATGTTCTTTTCTATGTTTACAGTTCTCTATTTTCAATTAGCCCTGGATCACTTGTTTTCTTTTAATTAATATGAAATTTAATACTCTCGATGTAGGTAAATTTATGTAACTACTGTATGTACACGTACATCGACCATATTTATAATCTAAATCGTTCAAGCCGACCGTTGCAGAGGTCGGTTTGTATTTGTCAGCTTTAAGTTCTGGGTATAGGCAGTGACGCGAGAGCGTTTGTAACAATCGCACTAGGTACCGGAAATTACAAACTCTGGGATTATATTTTTCTAACAATCTGTACTTGTGCAATGTTTTTCTGTGAGAGCTGTGGTAAGTTGTTAACTGTTTATTACATTCATAATTTAAGCTTCGCTCGCGCTGTGAAAACATTGCCAGGAATATCAATCTTAATATAGTTCGACTAAGATTCAGTGCACACGATGTTTTCACCAACAAGGAGATTTGCGAACCCGTTTTTTCCGAACCGATTCACAACATGAGTGAGTACAGTTTATTTTATGCATTATTATATAGTAGTTACATTGATCGTTTTGAAATGATGACCTCGGATCCATAAATATTGTACAATCATCAAAATCAGTAACGTTAACATTTGTACTAATGGTAGGTCTACGTTGCCGAAGACCATCGTATCGCTTATTTCTGTCACCGAACCTATGCCTTATCCTATGTCATCTATATATGTCAGGATTTATCATCCTACCTCATTTACCATCAGGTGAAAAAACTGCCCATGTCGTCGCTACGTGGAATGATATAAAATAATAATATTAAATAGATTCATTAGAAATCACTATTAATTATTTCTATATTTATACCAGGTGGTAGGTCTCTGTTGCCGGAGACCGTCTGGGTGGGTACCACCGCAGCTCCTATTTCAACCGTCAAATAGTAATGTGCAAACATTACTATGTTCCGGTTTGAAGGGCGCTGTAGCTAGTGTAATTACTGGGGTAACGAGACTTAACACCTTATGTCTCAATGCGACGAGCGCAATGTGGTGCAGTGTATACCATCTTAACTAGCACCGCGTTGTCATGGGCAAGCGTATCACTTACCATCAGGTGAACGTCTTGCTCGTCTCGTTGCATAGTAGTATTAAAAAAAAAAATATATTGTAACGTTGTTTTAAATTATCACATCGTATTTGTTAGTAAAATTTAACTTTACGTTTTGTTCTTCAGAAAGCGCTGCGACTAACGACCTCAAGATATGCCGCATCAGCAGATGCCTTGGTCGCCCTAGGGGAGGCGACGATGTATTTATACTCGTTGAAAAAGTTAACAAAAGTTTGTATATTTTTTTGTTAAACCATTAATATTCGTTAAACATTATATTATATCATCATCATATTCATTTAGGCCTTCTCTATCGATTTGCAGCGTTGTCAATCCGATGCCAATTGCGTTCAACGATTCCTTATGGTATATCATCATCAAGCACTTGACAGTCCGATGTAAACCCTACCTAATAATCATGTGGTGCTGTCTATACATCCTATCTAACGTTTCACTTGTATGGGCAGTCATATAATATTACTTAAACGTTTTATTCCTCTTGTGTCATTGTAACAATCGAAATTTTAGAAACGGTATGCTGTGTCTATCTATAATATGATATATAAATATGAATTAATTTCTCTTTTCCAAGTTGGTGTACAAATTCAGTTATAAGATTTAACTTAGATAAAAGATCATCATGTTATCAGTGACTAAGGAGTACCTTGATCCGCCAATATTTAGTCCGTGTGTAGTATATCCCGATATGTGAATTTATTATTTATTTCATTCTCATGTCAGGATATGAATGCTTAATGATTTTGAACAACCGTATGGAACGCCATAACGATGAGGCTAAGAGACTATTTAGTAAATGAATCTATCTTATTTTAGGGTGCATAAATTATTTTTTTTGGTTCATGAAAATAAATCCGTTTTTACAAAAAATAAAATAGAATTCGAAAACATGAAATTATAATCTTCCTGTGTACTCATCTTTTTTTTTACATACTCTAAATTGTAATTACCTTTGCGTCGAAGATCCTAAGAGTTTGCCTTGTAACATAGATGTCTTCGGTTTCTTTCCGAGACCACATGTTGTGAAGGTTTGGTGGTGGTATTTTTTGGCTGCAAGACTATACTCATATATATATGTAAATCGGCTATAATAGTGTTGCTGTCTTCCGACTGTTGTCAAAGAACCAAAGTATTCCTGGCAAATACTCTACACCACATCGCCTTCATTAATTATTATAACGTAAATTTAAAGTGAAATATTACCCTACGAAAAAGATTTTTTTTTAATATTTTTCGACAGAAATATGTTGTTAAATTCTATAAGTTTATCGTTGACAATGTTATTGTTTTGATTGTTTATAGTTTACGATCACTTACGATATAAATTTTTAATTGTAAACAACGTGCGTTGCTTGTTTCCTTATATAAAATAACTCTTAACTTGGTGTACTACGCAGAATCCTTAAGTGGATAAACTATCGATATTTCTGAAGTGGTTTCGATTGTTTGAACTTAAGGGCACCATTTGTTTTACATTTTTTTCATTCGGAAATGGACTCTTAAAAAATCGAAAATAGTATCTATATGTCGTACGTACGTTAAGTAGTTTTTTTAGTTAACTTAAGAATGTACTCAGGTTAAGTTCAGTGTGATTTTTTTTTTCAGAAAATATTACAATTCGTTTTTATGAACTGAATGAAAACGGGGACGAATCCTGGTCTGCGGAAGGTCATTTTATACAAAGTGATGTACATCATCAGTACGCTATTGTGTTCCGGTATTTATTATATTCACTGTATTCCTTGTATTATAAACTCTTGTTATGTATGTAAATCTAAAATAATAAAATCTGGTTAATTCGCAGTCATACTTACGACCATGAAGTATATTACGTAATATAGCAGTGGTGCATGTTTTGCTAAGAATGAAGTCACCCTATTATAATTTGTTCAAAACATGCAGTTTCAGTAAAGTATATAACGACGCCAAAAGAACTGCCCTTTTAATTTGTGAAAGAAGTTTGAGGCTTTCTCTCACAAGGAAAATGTCAAGGTTATTTGTCCATTTACCACGCTGGCCAAGTGTGGGTTGGTGATGTCACGTGCTCGAGAAAGTTTTTTGGAGCATGCCGGTTTCCATGCAAAATTTTCCGGTGATATTCAAACACAGCGGGGATCAAACCTACGCTAACGACTGATTTAAAAGCTGAGCTATCACAGCATCAAACACAAGATGATTACATTTATATCCTTTTGTCTGCAGAACACCACCATACAAAGATCCAAATATTTCATCCGATGTGAAAGTGTTGATAGAGCTCGTACGTCCGTCGGACGGACGTACTAGCGAGCCGAAGGAGTTCACGTACAAAGCCGAGTACATTCACTCGATGAGAAAAAAACGGAAGGCCAATAGCTCCTATTCTTCTATTGGGAGTAGTTCTGGAGGTTCGTGTTTTTTTTTTAATTTCATAGGTTTTACATCAAAATCAAATTCATTTAAAAACTTATTTCTTTATGAATCTCCTTTAATATAGATTATATATTGTTTGGTGGTAAATCGTATTGGCGTAGTAATATATTAGTAGTATAATAAATCTTTAAATTCTACTTTATCATCATCAGCAGAGAATCATTTCCGTGACCACATAAGCTACCATTATAGGCTACTACCCTCACATTTTCCAATCTAACGATATAGTTTTACTGCTGTAGTCTGGTAAAGATGTGACCCATTGTATTCACTGTCTTCGGCTTTGTTATCAATAACATCGTGTGAAATTGAGGTCTAGTATAAATTTAAAACCACAGAATAGCCTTTTATGTAAAAGTTTTAACAGAGTTATTATTATTTTAGGAGGTTCCATTAATAGCATAAGTGAATTACCAGTACCCATACAAAATATGCATGTAAGTGTTTATATTATATTTTTTTATTGCTTAATTGTTTAAAACAATTTTTTTTAAAACATAAACGAAGAAAACTTGCCTGGCTTTAACTTTTTTCACGATAAGTATAGTACCTTTATATACACATATTATATAGTACCTTTGACTCAAACTTTTCAGAAAAACAATGAACTTATATCAGAAGATGAACATATGCGGGATTTACCCACCTTTAATATACCTGTAAGTAATTATTAATATTTAATTTTTTTAACATATATTTCTTTATCTGTATATAGTATAGTTAAAACTTTTACTATTTTACCGGTAATTATTTTACAACACTATACTGTTAAAATGGTATCTTAAGCGTAAGGTTTCTGTTATAATAGTCCGTCTAGGTAACTACGTCTGTAGCAATTATTTCTGCTTCCAAAACTAAGATGTAGGGTGTGAGTACAAACATCACTGTATTCCGGTTTGAAGGGCGCGTTATCTAGTGCAGCACATCATCAGCTGATCGTCACACCTCTGTTACGGATTAAAAAGAAATTTCACGTCTAAATCGAAGTATTCTACATTAGGCCATGATAACCTTTGAAACGGTGTTCAGACATTTATCTTTTCATAGGTTGCTTAAGCTTGGCGGAGATCGAACCCACTACTCTTCACAAATCATACAGCGAGCACACAATACACATGCTAACTGAGCTATAACCGCTTAGCACACGTATTTTCTTTTTGTTATTACCAGATACCTCAGCCACAAGTGCCGGCGTCTAATGATTTACTAATGGCAGATGCATTATTTTATGATCTTTCGTCGTGTACGCCTAACACGGGTGTTACCCCGCAGTTCAACATCAGCCCGATGCTGGGACAGCCGAACATACCCGAGCCCCCAGTGCTACAATTGAATTCGTCAGAAATAGAACGATTACTCAAACATAATTCCAATATTCCGATAGAGGAGAAGAAACAATTCTGTGAGGTTGATTGGACAGGTAATTGTCATTATTTTTTTTATGATGGGCTTCACAACAACTTATTCTTTTACTAGTACATTTTCACACTTGATCTCAATTTAACATGATGTTAAGTTAATGACACCGATGTTTGGTGAAGCGCAGAATGTACGACTTTATGTGATGACCGCGGAAACGCGGGAATGCTGTTATGCCAGCATAGAATGAGAGTGGTAGCAAGCCAGCGGGTTTTAAGAACCCTTCCACTAATAAAAAGAGGTATCATCACTTTAGTGAAAAACCCGCCAACGTCTGCTAGTCGGAGAGGCAGCATCTCAAGAAAAGAGAAGCAAGGAGAAAAAAGTAGTAAAAATTTTTCAATATGATGTCTTGATGACTTATGTTCATTTATTTATTTCAGAATACTTCAAATCGTACGGCGACAGCGTAACTGATGGGGTAACTGTTAGAACTATTTTTTTAAAGCCTATCAAAAACTTACATACACATATAATTAAAACTTAGATCAGACTTTTTCCTCTGTATTTAAATGTGTATGTAAAAATAAAAAAAAAGATCTGGCTGAGTGTATTAAAAACTTCTAATTGCTTTAAACATTTCTAGATGTCCGGTATGGAGTACATAAGATTGGTACCTGACTCTGCGCGAGCGAATGTAAGTTTTTTTATATATGTCAATAGATATTTCCTATATTGTTATTAACGAGCATATCTGTTATAATCTAGTGCACGTTTCTTCGTCTAATCAATAGAAATAAGAAAAATGGGAAATATAGTATATAACATTTCCATACAATCTACAGGTAAAACTCGACTCGAACCCTCCTAAGATCATCCGTAAGTCAGATGAAGAAGAAAATCATACCAAAGCGAAGATTACAAATAAAAAAAGCAATGAATATACAGCCTTCTACACGGCCGACCATGGCGTCGAAGTTAAAAAGGTTTGTTAAATTATGTAATCTTTTTTTTTTCCTGCTTTTTAATATCAAGAAAGTGTATCATTGTAAAACGATTAAAATCGGCTTAATGTTCGTATGGCTGGGAGCCTTGTCTTGTAAGGAGAGAGTCCAGGCCATTATTTCTTTACATTGACAAAGTGGAGACTGGTCTGACATCACATGTTCAAAAGCGTTGTCGTTTCTGGAAAATTTGGATTTCTTCACGATGTTTTCCTTTGTCAGAAGCCGAAGTTCAGTGGAGGATCGAACCGTCGTCTCTTTGAAACGTATATATCATGCGCACGATTGCCTTACAAACTAAGGCTTTACAAAAAATAACATTGCACAAAAGATTTTAAAAAATAAGAGTTAAAGAAAATTTTGTTCTTAATCTATTCAAATTATTTTTTACAGCTCGTAAAAGAGTTATGTGATATGATCAAAACAAAGGCTGTCCACAAAAAGCAAGAAGTAAGAAGTAAGCTCGAGCGGCTCTTCGAAATGCGGCTTTCCAACGGAGACACGTAAGTTGTTTTTTTTTAACTGCATGAACTCATTTTCACTTAGAAGTTAAGTGACTATAAAGCCGTTGGACGAGAAAATTGCTCAGAAAACTTTGGCTGTTATTTGTTGACAACAAGATCTCAGCGATTCTGTTACGACCGTAGGTTTACAATATGGGGTGGACTGGTTTTTTCTGGGTAGGCACGTTTCACTATGTACGGCCACATTGCCACTTAAAAACATTTCAAATTGAGGTTAAGTATTAGCCCGTTAATAAATTTTTATTAAACAGAACCGTTTTCCATAGATTCCTGCATATGATGTTAGCCAGTAACCAGCCGAGTCTGGAGTACTTAGTGAAACTGATACACAGCGTGAAACTAACGCACCTCTTAAACAAGACGAACAACCAGATGCAATCGATACTCCACATGGCCGTCGTTTACGATCTTCCTAAGCTCGTTGCCTGCCTCTTATCTTACGGTATTTAATGTTTCTTTCTGTTTTGTATGGGAGCCTTTTGGGAAGTCATCGTTATGTGGAAATTTTTTGGAATATTTGCAGTACGCTTGTCCTTTACACATGTAATGCTATTTATTCAACTTCATAAATTATTATTATATGTATCATGACATTGGAGGTTCATATTTAAATTTTTGGATATTTTTACTAGGATGCGATCCAATGATTGAAGACAACGAAGGCAATAATGCGATCCATTATGCAGTCATCTGTCAGACGTGCTTGGTGCCGTTACTGGAAGCAATAAAGTCGTCGAAGATTAATTTCAACATCAACGCCTACAACAATGGTTTGTTTATAAAATAATTATTTTAATAACACCTTCGAGAGACTTTTTTCACATTTTTTATACATTCATATGTTGAAAACGGAGATATGCCTGTACCCAACATTACCTTGCCATCAATCAAATTTTATAACACGCGGCCCTGAAATAGAACCAGGGACCAACATACTATTAGGCAAATGGTTATTCACTAAGGCAGATAACAATAAATGCGTGTATTATTTATGTTAAAAGAGACACAAACAGCATTGCACTTGGCCGCGATTTATGGATCGCAGGAGAGCTGCCGTACGCTGCTGTCGCATGGTGCGTCGCTTCGCGCTAAAGACAGCGAGGGCCGCACCGCATTTCATGTCGCCGTATACGACGACAGCCTGGCGGTAGTGCGAGCCATCATTGACAGCGCGCGACTCGTGAGTATCCAAAGATTTGAGAAATGTAACTGCTATGTAATACTGGCTGCAGTAGAACAATACTTTGAAATTGACATTTTAAAAGAGTTTTTTTTATTTAATATAAAACCACTGGTACATTGAAAATTCGTAAATTATATTAAAGTTAATAATTGTTTAATAGGATGATATTGAAGCAGTGGATGGCTGTGGCAACACTGCTTTACAGATAGTGTGCAGCGGCGCATTGAGAAACAATTCCATTGAAATTGTCAAATTGCTTTTAGAGAAAAAGGTAAGTTTATTCATAAACAATTTTCCTTTTATCTATGATAACGTGTTGTTGTCGGTTTTGGGGCAGTATCGGCTTCTCATATGGCTTTAGTTTAAAAATTATATTGTTATTACAAGGCTAATCCCAACAAGCACGAGGACAACAACCAACCAGCTTGGAGGATGGCGCGAGACAAGCCAGAGCTCTTCCAGTTATTTAAAAATTACATGCCGTCGCAAATTATAACCGAAGACGAAATTAAATCGGAGCCAGAAGATGAATACGAATCAGCCGACGACGGCGTGAGTAGTAGTCAAAAATATTCATTAATTACATAAATCACACATGAGGTACTAGTTTAAAAGTGTACAATTTTTAACGGGAGAGATATAGTAGTGAAATTACTGGGGTAACGATAATTAATATCTTGTCTTCAAGGTACAAGTACAGTGTATTGCAAAATCATTATTAGCGTCCTATTATTATAGGATAACATATCAGTAATCATCAGGTGAACACTCGCCGCGGTTATCTCGTCGCTTCATCGAATAAAAAAGAGTGGTGGGCTCCGAATACGACAATCACGCATAAATTGTTGTCATATTTTGTTAATAATATATTCTCGTAGAAACGATGTGGCTTGAAGTTAACTCCACAAAAAAATCCTACTATTTTATTTTGAACCTTCAGTAAATCAATAATGATGGTTTTGGCAAATTTTTAATAATTTTTTTTTGTTTTACAGGATGCAAATGAGACACCTTTAGAGGATTTGAGTTTATATGTGGAAGAGGTGTCAAGGGTTTTAGACCAAACGGGAGCGTGGCGCCAGCTGGCAGAACGTTTGCACCGCGACTCTTTGCTCTCCTACTACTCAACATCTAAGAGCCCATCGCATGCGCTCCTGACTAACTTAAAAGTAAGGAAGATTCTCTGTCAACTTATACATAAGCACAAACACAACATGGTGGCACTAGCTGCAACTGTTTGCCTACTTTTGTCGCTTAATAACGTATGATAATACATCTCGCGGCAACACTACAATGTATTTCATCTTTTCAATTTTAAAATACGCATATTGGAATTAAAACTAATAATTTTTCAGGAATGTGATGATGACATTACATCAAAATCATTGGCACTCCTTCTTGAAGACATGGGACAACAGGAGGCTGCTATTATAATTAGAAGCTACATCAGCAGTTGATGTGCTTGCGGATTTAGGACTTACAGATCATATATATATATATATCAAAGTTTTTGAATTAAAATTTTTATTGTTATGTGCGTTGAAGTACTTGGAGGATGACAATTTATGTGACAGTGTTAGTTTTTAGTTTAAAATGCTCATATTGTTATTGAATAAGTACATTTTTTTATGTTGTGACATGTGTAATTTTTTATTGATTTTTAATTATGTAAATTAATTCGTCCGCTTCGTTACGGCGCCCATCGGCCACGAAACTTTGCTGGCTTTGGGCAAACTCGCCATCCGCGCGCTTCCTCGTGCATCGACAGTGAATCTGTCTTGCTCTTTTTCAGACTTCTGTGGCGACGAAAGCTTTGAAGCATTGAAAGTTTGTTTAATATTACAAGCGGACGTTACTTGTAATGTAGATCAGAAGAGTGTATGTTTTTATTACGATATTACTTAATGTTGTCTATTTTCATTTTCTTTTGAACACACAATACATCTTTGGCAGCGCATATGGTAAGAGTAATTTTGAGTAATGAATAATTTTATTGCGGAATTCCAATTATTATTTATACATCTTGACTTTGACCATACTCTACTTACTTTTCCAATATTGTCAGTAATTTAAATTAAAACGAACGGTTATACAAGGAGTTTGTTAACTATTATAACACCTCTTCTCAATGGATTTTCCCTTTTTGTTTTATCTCTATTGTACAACGCGGGAAAAGGCCTTTCCTTGAAACGCGTAAGATGTGCTGACGGAGTTCCGGAGATGTATTCCCGCGATTCCGAGAATTTCTTTAAATCTGTTAATAACCGACAGACATTGATATTTTTTTCGTATTAAAATTATAAAAACGATGACATTCCAGCGCAGATGCTGTTATACGGTCACTGTTTTGACACATCTTTTATTAGGCCTTTACGTTGCTGTCTGTCTAGGCAAGTCATCGGTTTCTGATTTTGCAAAAAATTTTGACTCTCAGATTAATGTGACTGGCGTTACAGTGGGGGTGGCGCATAGGTAAACGAAGGTTTTTCTAATTACTAATTGGCCGAGGTACAAGTGTCTTTTTGCTCCTCTGTCATGTATGAAGCTGGGTGGCAACAAACTTTAGGCCGGTCGTGCTTTCGAAAAATTTCTGCCTGCTCGGCCGTCACCCGAGCATGCATCTCCACAGTTGCAAGTAATTCATTCGACACGTTTTTGTAATCAAGCCGTAAAAATTGTTCCGAACAATAACTGTGGGACTCACCTCAAATCCTGACCAACGATGGTATTTTTTCTTTAGATAAAGCGAGTGTAGCCTCGTAGAGGGGACGGCACTGCTGCTGAATAAATATACATACAGTACCATCCTAATACGCAATAATTTGAAGTACCTAACGGATTAGGTGAGAGTACACAGTACAATTGCAGAGATAAGGTAAAAGTTCTTGGCTGTCGACTGTAGTCGACGCACATACCGAAGTGGTTAAAATCATTTAGTTAACACATAATATGGTTTAAATTACTATTGACTTTCATTATTTTATTTAGTCGCCAAATGTCAACATAATGATTTCTAATTATATTTGCATTTATTAAATCGATATTTTAAGGAATGTATAGCTTTTATTTAATTATTTATCACGGACATTTCAAAAGCTTTACAGCGAACGTGGTCAAGTGTTTGCACTAGAAACAACAAAAGTCACTTGTAGACATTCAACATTCTATAAATTATTTCTTGATAAAAAACTGCTTTTATAATCTATCGATATATTTGTGACGTTATTTTGTACATAACTTGCACGATGTTCTCTAATTACGATTAAACGCATTTATATTTGCAAGTAATAGTATTCATGTATATGAATATTCCTTTAAAAACGAATTTCGAATGAATTTACATTAAGCAATAATTGTATTCTGCCTTGCTCTATTGAATGCATATATACATAATTTTTTATGTATGTTGTGCCTTTGTGAAATGGTGTCGTCTTTTTATACCAAATATTTAAAATTATGTAAGTTTGTTAAGGTTAGGTTAAGTTACTTATTTTGCAGTTATAAAAGGCAATAAAAGTGTTCTATTCAAAAATAAAGTCCTATTGAATGTATTTAACATTAACCTTAATTTTTTTATATTATAATACGTTCTTTTTTTTATTTAGGATGGACTAGTGCTTGACTACGATTCATCCAGTTTTAATTATTATAAATTGTTGGATAGAGTAAATGTGTACGTTGAAGTCAGACTCCTGTTGCATCTAACTAATACGTTATTATTTACTTTTAAGTCCTAGTTTTGGCGAAACGTTGTTTTTTTTGTAATAGACAAAAGGAATCAAAAATAAAAAGCTAAAAACTATTGTCAATAAATAAAAAGAGACTAAAAATGTTTACTGTTTACGTTAATGAGCTAATATTGTTTAAATAAAATATATAGAAATATTACAGTTTTCCTTTTAAATTTTGTCTAATGTTAATAAACGTAATGGTTTAAATAGGAACCCAAAATTATTAAGTGTAAGACCAATCGGTAGTAAAACATTTATTAGCATCATAAGTACGTATTAAATTGGACAGAAATATTTTTTTACATCAAACGTATAAAACTATTGCTTTGACTTACAAACCTCCCTTTTCACGCACATCTGCAGAACGCGCGGTAGACATTATTTATACAAAAAGTGATTTATTTGGTCAACGGTACACGGACATTTTTAATCGACAAACTGACACTTGAATTGAAGTAAAATGAAACTTCACATGCTCCAATATTTTTGTTGGTTGGTTTCATTTCAGCAAAAACCGCGCACAATCAGGGTACTAAATAAACTCGCGCGGCACTGGCTGAAATCGGGGCCGGGATATTTATGTTACTAGATAAGTAATTATTAACAGAAAAAATGTATATTTTATAAATACCCATTTCTTTTACGGTCGCTAGCATAAATTTTAATTAAACTAATTTCATTCCACAGATTGTCTTTTTCCTATGTCAATATTAAAAAACCTCAAAGGCATGTGTTTCATAGTCATATAATCCCTACATACCCTATCTCCCTAAATCTATCTAAATAATATAAATTACTAACTGAAACCCAGAAACTAAATTTAATTTAAATGCATTAATATTTTTTAAATATCCATTTAAATTTAATAAGTCTAACATACTCTTTTAAATATAATGCGGCAGTAGGTAAGTTGATTAAGATATTTTCCATTTAAAAGTTTTAAAATAATATTTTAAACCTTTCTAATATTCATTTAATTTCTTATTAAAAATAAATAATGTTATTTCTTCCTTTTTCCTATAGCGGCTTTTTTATAAAGTTTTTTGGCCTGGTACCTCTAGCGACTTTACACTTCTTACACTTTGGTATACACGCATGGATAAAATTTAAGTTAAGCAAATTCAGATTTTTAAAATGCTCTAAAACATAATAAGCTGTATAATGGCATCTACAACAATTGACTAGTGTTTTCTTTTGTCTTTATATCAACGAATCGTGCCTATGTGCTAAAACGAAAGAGAATAATAAAGTGCAGTGCGCCTTTGTACGGCAACGCAACATGTAAAAAATGGCCGAAATTAGTTTCCAACGGATAATTTTTGTGCCTTTGTTCAATATCGTTTAATCATTGTGATATTTTTTGTTAATAAATATGTAAAAGCTATTAGTACGTGACACCTCGGAAACTACGGCTACATTTTCTTTTGACTATCATTATTAAATTCACAAATTTATCGATGAGGTCGCACAGTTTGATGTTTTATCTACTTTCATATTTGGCGGCCCTTCAGGCTAGTTATTACTTTTTGATAATGTTTTTATTTATTTGTAATGAGTTTTCCGAATGTATTTATTTTTAAATAAACAAATATGATAAAATGATAATTCAAACCATTCATTCTGTGCCCTAAGTATGTGAATCTTTTTGGCACGGTTTTGTATCGATATGTTAGGTTTCTTTCCCTTTGTACGTCTGTGGTTCAAACAGATTGCTCTTTTAGGCTGAATAAAACACATCACTGCTTAAACAGAGGTTGACACTTGACATAAATGGATGTCAATGTCAACTACAAGATATGAAATACCTTTTTTAATAAGGTATTTTGATTGTGTCTATTAAGCATTTTCGGGATTATTTATTTTAATAAACCACTTAAACATTATAAACTGGTCTATGTACTCACCTAAAATAAAAATTTTATGTTCATTTGTTCACACAACAATAAAGAATAATCTTTCAAAGCTATAAAATTGATATAATTCTAGGTCTTTTACGCAATAATCCTTATATTTAAGAATCAAAAATATAGTTGTAAAGATACCCCACACCACTACACACTAATTATGTAACGTCAAGGTTAGAATCTGAGGTTCTATAAAAAATATCAATGCTCCTTGGAACTGCAAGATTGTTTAATATATATGAGAGAACTGTAGTACAAATAGTACATTTTTCTTCAAAACCGACATCATCTGAAGTGCTTACTGCTTATCTTAAGCATTGTAAAGAACCACCATGGACTTCTTACTTTGTTAAGGTAATATTTCAATTGTGTTAACTATTAAAGTGATTATAACAGTCACACTAATAACATAACATATATATATATAAATAACATAAGTACTAATGAGACGATTTAAATTTTTGCAATTAATACATTATATTTTCTTTTCAGTATAGTAGTGTAAAAGATGACCAATTTGGAATGTCTAATTTTAATTGGAGAGTAGGTCAGTCTAATTATCAAATTTTGCGAACAGGATGTTATCCATACATAAAGTATCATTGTTCTAGAAAACAGGCAGAGGACTTAAAATCATCTAATAATTTGATGAGGATCATTAAAGTAGCAAACCTTGGTAATAATTAAATAATATTTATTTCAGACAAATGTCTATTACTAATATTACCTTTTAATAATTTTGTTTAATATTTAATTGTAGACAATATACTAGATTCAAAAGTAAAGTTGTGTGTGTTCATTCAATTAGTGTATTGTTAATTTTTATCAATTTTGATAATCTCTGCTCAGGAAAAATTATTGTATTATAAAGAAAACAAATTTTCTTATTTTACTGGTTTACATACCTTTTATTACTTAACTTTTAGGCCTAAACTACAGTGTAATTAATATGTGTATATATTTATCTTTATATATTATATTAGATCTTTTTCAGGTATACCATGTTTGTTGTATGGTATGGCAGCAAAGATGTTAATTCGTCATTCAGAAGTAGTGCAAACTAGCAAAGGTCCTGTCACAATATATTTTTTGCTACCTGAACATAAAGGTTCTCACCATTGATAGAATATGTAATTGTGTATAGATGTTATATTAAATAATATCCAATAATATTAATTTATGCAATATCATTTTACGTTCAGAGATTTCATCAGAAGCATTTAACTGGGAAGCTTGTGATAATAGAAATGTACATTATTTTTACAATGAGATATCCAGATTTTTTTATAGAAGGTAATGAAGGAACTTCAAATATATTTTGAAGAAAAAGATTTCTAGAAATAGTGATATAAACTTTTTATTGTTACATACATAATTGTTTTAATTATAAGTTAAGCTATATTAGAATTATATCACAAGATTCTCCAACTACCAAAGTAAGCATTTGGTGAATTTGTAAAGGATTAAGAACGTATGATCATGTTCTAATATTAATTGTATCTTGGCAACATATTATGCTATTGAAATCCTGTTATTCATACTGCCGCAAGATATTAAAATAAGAATATGATGTACTCATTATCTGAAAAAAAAAAAAATTATTGAGGTACATTCTTTAAAGCATATTTAATAAAAATAAATGTGAACTTTCTCCATCAATACAACTAGATGAAGTAATGAAAAGTTGTAAACTTAACACATTTTATTGTTGTGTTTTTTAGCTATTTTCTTTTATTAAATATGGTTATGTTTTTGATGGAAAGCGCAAACATCAAGGGTGCGAAAATAAGTAAGATTGGTTTGTAACTTGTTTTCTGTTTTTTTTTTAATACTCTGCTGTTATAAATTTTCTCTTCGTATGTATTTTTTTTTACCGAAGAAAAAGTTTCCAGCTCCAATTTAGGAAGCCCTGTAAATTTAATGTTGACTGGTTGTTGTGCTCTTAAAATCATTATAATAATATCAGGGCGTAACAGTTGTCCTAAAGCTTTTTCTTGCCATCCGCAATTCCAACAAGCTTCTCCAATGGCAAAACCCTAAAAATGTAAAGCATATTCCTAATACATTTACTACAATAATATTAAATTTAATCGGTAACAAATATCAGGTGATTACCTGATTCCTTAATAATGTTCCTAAATAACACGGTATCCAAAGTTGTATGCAGGTAGCAAGGCATAATAATATAAAAAGGAAATGAATTTTACCTCGATCCAAATACTGAAAATATATTAAAGGATTTTTATGCGTTAACTTGAGGCATAACTTGCATATCTAATCATTATTTAATACGTGGGTCTTACAAAATATTTGCATTAAGGTCTTTCACAAAATTCATTCGGTCAATTTTTTATCTTTACAGTATGGCAACACAAAAATTGATATACGCTCAAAAGGACTCATATCCAGAGCCGTAAAAACATTTACAAAAAAAATTAAATAAATTGAGATACACCAACAATTCTGGAATAAAATGCTGTCCAGATTTAATATTCCTGAAGCTGTTTTTTTTTTTTTAACTGGATATAGACTAACGCTTGACTACAATCCCACCTGATGGTAAGTGGCGATGTAGTCTTTGATGGTAAAGCGCGCTAGCCTAGTAGAAACCTATTCACTCTTCTCTTAAAGACACCCACATCGTAACTGGACGGAAACACTGACGCCGGCAGACTATTCCAGTCCCTCGCTGTTCGCACTAAGAAGGACGAAGCAAAACGCTTCGTCCTATTGCGCGGGATATCGACAACGAAGGGATGAATGTCTGCGGTGTGTCTAAACGTCCGATGGTAAAAGTCTGTCTATTTAAAAAGAAAATTTTCTCTTTTATACTGTTATATGTCTGAAAAAACTAGTTGGAACACTATTTAATAATCTTAACAATAAGTACTATAATAATTGTAGTAAATATTGGTAAGTGCAAGTGTAATTTTTATTTGGACGATAAATGAAAACAAATATTTTCATTTTATATGATTACTTTACAGGTTCATCAGATCCGGAGATCTTATTTTATACTTACATCTGCAATTTGATAGGCTATCAAACAAATGGCGACTGAGCTTACTGATACTTGAAATACTAGTGGTGGTCCATATACTGATGAAATAATTTTGACGGACCTGAAAAAGATTTAAAGAGTTTCGTTGTAATGGTTATTGCTAAAAATAAACCGAAAACGGCGCCACTTTACGTGTTTTCGGTTTATCGTCTCCTTTCTCCAATGATAATCATAGATTCCAGAAAATTGCTGCAAAGCAGTTCGGTACATGTGGTACGGATTTTTAATATCGCTAAGCAAGTAATAAAACCTAAGAACAGCATAAAACTCCAAAATAAAACGAAATCTATGGAGTTCTACTATTAAGTAGTAAGGTTATTTTTCTTATATGTAAAATAATACACACCGATCGCCGATCACACCCGTTCTGTTGCTAAGCAGATATGTGTATTCTGGTAATAAAGCGCCCTATTCTAGACGAAGCCACTTTTTTAAGGATTCGCAACATATTTGGTCTGACGCCAGTAAACTGTTCCAACCCTTCGCAATTTAAAGAAGTTCATACAAATGTATAAAAGTGGCTTTTTTAATACAATTATTGTGCTCATCTGGAGTAAACAAGAATCTAGTTGATTTTTCTACCAAAAAACATTGCACTAAAGTCGTTGACGATATGCCGTAAAAAAGATTATATCATAAGGATACATTACAAAATTATATAGGTAACGTAGCCCGTCTACCTAAAAACTGAAATATGCCAGTTAACGATCCTTTTCATTCTTCTATTGAGTGCGAGTTGTACTGCGATGCGACGAGGATGTCGGTGTGAGAGCTTAATCACCGTTTCGTCCAATCCATTGAATATAACTTCGAAGTCCAAGAATATCATGCTCATTAAATAGTAATAATGTAATAATGTGTGAAACATAACGTATACGTAAACTGTAAAGAAAAAATATGAAAGTCGATAGCACCAGGCTTCGTTTTCTTGCAATCGGTATTTGGTTTTTAAGAACTTCGTCTACACAGGTCCTGAAAGATTTATGACCTTCCTAGACAGCGAGAGCCAATTCTGCTCGGTACCCTCCCTGATCTATGCTAAGAACGCAAACAATCCTTATTCAATCGTCCCTGAGCTTTTTTGGTGTTCCAGTGCCCGCGAATCTGGAGTACCAACTAGTTGCGTTTTAAAACAGATGACTTCCTAGACCTATTCTTAATAGTCCAAGGCTTTAAGGCCGTACACCTAGATGGGCGTATACCATACAGATTGTTATAAGAGTAAGTAAATTTTATCTTTTGCTCCATTTTTTAATAACACACATCGTGCGCTGCTTTTCCTGTGAAAAAATGTAAAAAACCAAAAACATAACTTGGCCTTAATCAAAAGTTAAATTTATCTTGTAAATCAAAATCTCGTTTTTATTAATTGTTAAAACGAGTTCTATTGAAACAGTTAGTCAAGGTACATGCTTTGGTAAAAAATAATAGATTTTTATGTTTTATAAAAGCTTTCGCACATACGTATAAACAACAGTAATAAAAGTTGAAAAAGGCTAGAAATTTTAATTCACCGATGCTTCAATTTGCCTGCCAAATAAACAAAGTCTGAGTTTGAGCGGATTCCAAGTTTTTATTAGTAGAGTAACGTTTTCGAATAAAATTTTGCTCAAAATACATGGTAACAATTACTTCCATTTCTTTTGTAAGACGTGTCTTAAACTATGTATTTGTTAATGGGATAAAAGTATTTATGTAACGATATTGATATTTACATCCCGAGTAAAGGAAAGTTACGACGGATATTCGACAAAAAAAAAATATTTCAATGTTCCATGTAGGCACATACGTTTTAGCAAACATCCCCATTGCTGCTATACCCCCTACTTAGGCAAGGTAAACTTTCCCTTCGTCAAACTTAGCAAGGCGTTCCAGGAAACGCAGGGAGCAAGGCTTTTGATAACGCCGATGATGTCTTTAACATAAAACTTTTTTGCTTACCTTTTTAGTGATTGTTTGTTACTTACCGCAAAAAGTCTGAATAAAGTTAAAACAAACTATAATCTCCAATATCAAAAATATCTCATAGTTAGGCGTCCTGTAAGGGTCATCGTTCGGGAGCCACATTGGAAACGGGAGCGGTCGTACTGTATTCTCGTCTTGGGTAACAAATAAACTCTGATACATGAGGGCGACTAGGCAAGTCATAATGAACATGCCTGCGACAGAGCATGTAAATATGAACCATGCATAGCATAGCTGCCAAATCAACAACTGACCTTGCATAAAGGGAGTTCTGAAAAAAATTTGTTATAAACCGAGAGCCAATTTGTTAAAATAATTTAAAGTTATAGATGATCCTGCATATAGAAGCCTTGTGCAGCTCAAGTAAGAGGAAATGTATTTGTAAAAATGTAAGAGAAAACGTTAACTTACTTGTATCTGTCGTTCAGGCTACATATGTAAACAAAGTCTTTGTTCATGTGTTCCAAAAGATTTATCAGTTTTTGCTTGTTCATCAAAACGCTTATATTTACGATTGGTATTGAGCTGATTATTATGAAATAACAAAATGATTCGGTTGCAAATGCGTAGTCTTTTGTAACTATGCCGTGCTGCATAAAAATTATTTCGAATGTCAATGCCATAATTGTGAGGGAGTTGTAAATAAATGGCCATACGAATCTGGAAATTAAATACGCTTCAGCTATAAATTACAATACATACAAACTCAATAAGATCTAATGTGTTAAAAGTAAAATAACCTGAGTTTTGACTCTGCGTTATTAAAAAAGATACCGTTAGAAGCAAGCAAAATCCTTAATTGTGGATGAAATACATGAAGATTTAAATGTGGATTGTTAAAATCAAAGTCGTGTCTAGTAAAGAAATCTTTCAATGTTCGTAATGGCCACATTTTACATAAGAAGGTAAGGTAGACAAAAAATTTATTTCAATCCTTTAAAAATCATATATTAATATTGAATTTGTTGATTTACTTATTTTTACTAATTTGAATTTTATATAAGCCAATAAATATTTAGTGTGCGTAGTTTTCATCACTTTCTGTTTTTGACTGAACCTTCAAGAGTTCGAATGTGCAATGAATATAACACGAATACATCCGTATTAACCGTGAGACTTTTAAGTTAAGAAGGATTGGTTAAAAAAATTACTATTCATTATAATAATTGCTAACAATTGCTTTAAATGTATTACGGATATATAATGATGAGGATAATAAACGGTTTTAGAATTGTTAATCGTATCAATTATTCTCAACAACTGAGCCGATATAATAACTTAATTAAGAGTTGGAACGTCGATAAAAATATAAGGTGATATATACATCCGTACTTTTTTCTAAACGGCTTTTTTTTCTAGACAAAGATAATGCTTTATGTTTAGGAATGAATAATCCTATATTTTAAGTTATATTTTTATAACTTAAGAAAGGGTAACGACACCAAACATTATAAGAGAATGGATTATAACTACCTAGATATTACAACTATGTTTAATACCGATGTTACGACTCGGTTTAAGTGTAATTATTCATATTTAATGTATTTACATATATGATGAAAGCACGCAATATAAAAGAATATTGGCATAATTATGTAGTCTTACGCTTATTGCTTCAGTAATCATTCAGGCAAAGTGTAAAGTTCATCTCAGGTTCACTAAGTTCTCTTATCATAAATGTGTTTCTAGTATTAACAGCAGTTATCATTTCTTTACTCAAAATGTTTTTAAAAAACTTATGTTATACCATAAATGCGGAAATTCAAAAGTATTTCTGCTACATTAAATATTAAAATCAAACTGTGACGAACATTTTCTGAAATAAATTTTTTTTGCTGTGAATGCATATATTATACCACGTTTTGAAGAAAACATTATGTTTGGCCAGATATTACAATATGAAACTGGGCTAGTGATGGGTTCAAAAATACCCGACTACCATGAAAACTTCACTGCATCACAATCGAACCTGTGTTACAAGTGTATTAGTATGTAGTGCAATACCGGTAAACACCTCATAATTATTTCTTATATTTACACGAATATTGCATATTTAATTAAACTAAATCTTGCTGATTTCGATATATGATGATGATTTTTGATATAACACCGGGAAATCTGTCACCTTAAACCCCCCGTGACCATGGCTGCTGTAAAACGGACTACACGTCGGGATAATAAAATGTTTAATTAAATAAACGCGACAAAAACCGTAATATTAAGTTTTAGCATACGTCATTTTCTCTGGTAAAACCAGAAGCGTTCTTTCACAAGGAATCAATAAACCATTACCAAATGGTCTCGTAATTATGAACGCTTTAAGGTATAAAATAGTTAGACAAAAATTTTATATTGAATTAATATTTAGTTACAAATCTTGTGTATTAATTTGAGTATTAAAAATTAACACAGTCACGCGACGAGATTCGTGTGTTATTACATTATATCAAAACAACAAATGATAGCAATGCCGCTACGTCAGTTAATAATATCATCTTATTACTCCGGACTACATAATCATTATTTAGTTTGTAGAAAACAGTTCGCTGTGATACACATCAAAATGATCGGAGTGATCATTTCAATTATAATAATTACGCTTGCTATTATTCGGGTATACAAAAATGCTTTCAAAAGACCTGATAACTTTCCACCAGGTAAGATTAATTGTGTAATACAATATTATTTGTTGGTTTTAGATATTCTAGGTAGGTATTACCGCAGTTGTTGTATTTGCCATCAAACAGTGGGGAACAAACACCGTGTTTCTTCACGAAGGGCTCTTTAACTAGTGAAATTATTCTTGCAATGATATAACATATTATACAAGAGTGTGATGAATGCAATTTGATTCCATGCAATTAACCTGTCGGTTATCATCAGACAAAAATCGAGCTTTTACAGAAAACAATATAACCTTTACGTGGAAATATAAATGATAAATTAATTCAAACCTTAAAAATTATAATAAATATATTCTTAAACGAAAATACACGCAAAACTTTTATCTATATAATAAAAATGAATTGCTGTTCGTTAGTCTCGCTAAAACTCGAGAACGGCTGGACCGATTTGGCTAAATGTGGTCTTGAATTATTCGTGGAAGTCAGGGAAGGTTAATAAGGTGAGAAAATATGGAAAAAGTGCCTGGAATATGGTAAAAACAAACAATTTCTCTTTTCATTGAGGTGACCAGATTTTTAGATAGGCAAAGCGGGACAACTCTGAAGGAATAATAATATCGTAATTTTTTTTTAGTTTTAACATAAGTACAGTTTATAAATGTTTTTTTATATAAGTGAATTTGTTGAGTAGATTGTAGTAATTTTGTAAAATATTGTAAAAATCTTCACAAGAATTGATAAATTAGTTTGATTGACTTGAAATATTTGCAAAATTTTATTCGTATATTACTTTCTAAAATTTCTTTCGAGGTTAAGGTGGGTGATACACGTTTTGTCATCAATATAAAATATGAAGACTACGAGTATTTTAAGCTAAGTTTAAGAAAATTTATGCATTTATGAAATATTTAAATAAATTACTTACTTTATTTTTCTATGGTAAGAAACAGATTTGTAATATTTATTTGTTTAATTATCTTGCTAGCACGCAGTACGGATACAAAGTGTATCATTTGAGAGACAAATACAATGTAACTGGATAGCAAAAGCAATATGTTACGCAAAACAATGATTTTTATAAATTTAAAATTTTACTTAATTCTAAAAGTCGGGACTTTTGAAAAACGTCGCGTGACGCGGGATTAATAGTAAAAAAATCAGGACTGTCCCGCTAAAAGCGAGATGTCTGGTCTCCTTACTTTAGATACATAAAACGTCCAAAAATTTGAAGTTCGTCCCGTCATTTAGACACCAAATACAATTTAATAGAATATTTTTGATTTTGACATTTGATATTGACAACTAACAATTACTCATTGCAATTATAATATTTCACGAGAAAAGGGAGAAACATGGCGGACGAATTAACCACGCAGACAATATTTTAAGGATTTTTATTCTTTTATTTTATTTGTCTACACATGACACTGGCTCACTCACAAACCGTGCTCATGCCATCAATTGGGAAGAGTAAGAATATTTTACGAACTTTAGCGGGAATCGGGCGGTAAAGGTCGCGTTGTCTCGGTTGAATTTTTATTTTATTGTGCATAATGCAGTTGAATGTTCAATGTGAGTGTAGTATCATGCAGTAAATTAGTGTGTTCGTGTGCAGCGATTGTAGAATTCAAGCAGGAACACCACTGTCCTAGGTTCATTTTTTGGTTAAAATTGTAGGTAAGTCTGTAAACGTACTTGTTGATCTTTTGTGATGGTGACACTATTTAACGTTGAAAATTGAAAATTGAAAATTGAAAATTGAAAACTGAAAATTGAAAATTGAAAATTGAAAATTGAAAATTGAAAATTGAAAATTGAAAATTGAAAATTGAAAATTGAAAATTGAAAATTGAAAATTGAAAATTGAAAATTGAAAATTGAAAATTGAAAATTGAAAATTGAAAATTGAAAATTGAAAATTGAAAATTGAAAATTGAAAATTGAAAATTGAAAATTGAAAATTGAAAATTGAAAATTGAAAATTGAAAATTGAAAATTGAAAATTGAAAATTGAAAATTGAAAATTGAAAATTGAAAATTGAAAATTGAAAATTGAAAATTGAAAATTGAAAATTGAAAATTGAAAATTGAAAATTGAAAATTGAAAATTGAAAATTGAAAATTGAAAATTGAAAATTGAAAATTGAAAATTGAAAATTGAAAATTGAAAATTGAAAATTGAAAATTGAAAATTGAAAATTGAAAATTGAAAATTGAAAATTGAAAATTGAAAATTGAAAATTGAAAATTGAAAATTGAAAATTGAAAATTGAAAATTGAAAATTGAAAATTGAAAATTGAAAATTGAAAATTGAAAATTGAAAATTGAAAATTGAAAATTGAAAATTGAAAATTGAAAATTGAAAATTGAAAATTGAAAATTGAAAATTGAAAATTGAAAATTGAAAATTGAAAATTGAAAATTGAAAATTGAAAATTGAAAATTGAAAATTGAAAATTGAAAATTGAAAATTGAAAATTGAAAATTGAAAATTGAAAATTGAAAATTGAAAATTGAAAATTGAAAATTGAAAATTGAAAATTGAAAATTGAAAATTGAAAATTGAAAATTGAAAATTGAAAATTGAAAATTGAAAATTGAAAATTGAAAATTGAAAATTGAAAATTGAAAATTGAAAATTGAAAATTGAAAATTGAAAATTGAAAATTGAAAATTGAAAATTGAAAATTGAAAATTGAAAATTGAAAATTGAAAATTGAAAATTGAAAATTGAAAATTGAAAATTGAAAATTGAAAATTGAAAATTGAAAATTGAAAATTGAAAATTGAAAATTGAAAATTGAAAATTGAAAATTGAAAATTGAAAATTGAAAATTGAAAATTGAAAATTGAAAATTGAAAATTGAAAATTGAAAATTGAAAATTGAAAATTGAAAATTGAAAATTGAAAATTGAAAATTGAAAATTGAAAATTGAAAATTGAAAATTGAAAATTGAAAATTGAAAATTGAAAATTGAAAATTGAAAATTGAAAATTGAAAATTGAAAATTGAAAATTGAAAATTGAAAATTGAAAATTGAAAATTGAAAATTGAAAATTGAAAATTGAAAATTGAAAATTGAAAATTGAAAATTGAAAATTGAAAATTGAAAATTGAAAATTGAAAATTGAAAATTGAAAATTGAAAATTGAAAATTGAAAATTGAAAATTGAAAATTGAAAATTGAAAATTGAAAATTGAAAATTGAAAATTGAAAATTGAAAATTGAAAATTGAAAATTGAAAATTGAAAATTGAAAATTGAAAATTGAAAATTGAAAATTGAAAATTGAAAATTGAAAATTGAAAATTGAAAATTGAAAATTGAAAATTGAAAATTGAAAATTGAAAATTGAAAATTGAAAATTGAAAATTGAAAATTGAAAATTGAAAATTGAAAATTGAAAATTGAAAATTGAAAATTGAAAATTGAAAATTGAAAATTGAAAATTGAAAATTGAAAATTGAAAATTGAAAATTGAAAATTGAAAATTGAAAATTGAAAATTGAAAATTGAAAATTGAAAATTGAAAATTGAAAATTGAAAATTGAAAATTGAAAATTGAAAATTGAAAATTGAAAATTGAAAATTGAAAATTGAAAATTGAAAATTGAAAATTGAAAATTGAAAATTGAAAATTGAAAATTGAAAATTGAAAATTGAAAATTGAAAATTGAAAATTGAAAATTGAAAATTGAAAATTGAAAATTGAAAATTGAAAATTGAAAATTGAAAATTGAAAATTGAAAATTGAAAATTGAAAATTGAAAATTGAAAATTGAAAATTGAAAATTGAAAATTGAAAATTGAAAATTGAAAATTGAAAATTGAAAATTGAAAATTGAAAATTGAAAATTGAAAATTGAAAATTGAAAATTGAAAATTGAAAATTGAATATTGGATATTGGATATTGGATATTGGATATTGGATATTGGATATTGGATATTGGATATTGGATATTGGATATTGGATATTGGATATTGGATATTGGATATTGGATATTGGATATTGGATATTGGATATTGGATATTGGATATTGGATATTGGATATTGGATATTGGATATTGGATATTGGATATTGGATATTGGATATTGGATATTGGATATTGGATATTGGATATTGGATATTGGATATTGGATATTGGATATTGGATATTGGATATTGGATATTGGATATTGGATATTGGATATTGGATATTGGATATTGGATATTGGATATTGGATATTGGATATTGGATATTGGATATTGGATATTGGATATTGGATATTGGATATTGGATATTGGATATTGGATATTGGATATTGGATATTGGATATTGGATATTGGATATTGGATATTGGATATTGGATATTGGATATTGGATATTGGATATTGGATATTGGATATTGGATATTGGATATTGGATATTGGATATTGGATATTGGATATTGGATATTGGATATTGGATATTGGATATTGGATATTGGATATTGGATATTGGATATTGGATATTGGATATTGGATATTGGATATTGGATATTGGATATTGGATATTGGATATTGGATATTGGATATTGGATATTGGATATTGGATATTGGATATTGGATATTGGATATTGGATATTGGATATTGGATATTGGATATTGGATATTGGATATTGGATATTGGATATTGGATATTGGATATTGGATATTGGATATTGGATATTGGATATTGGATATTGGATATTGGATATTGGATATTGGATATTGGATATTGGATATTGGATATTGGATATTGGATATTGGATATTGGATATTGGATATTGGATATTGGATATTGGATATTGGATATTGGATATTGGATATTGGATATTGGATATTGGATATTGGATATTGGATATTGGATATTGGATATTGGATATTGGATATTGGATATTGGATATTGGATATTGGATATTGGATATTGGATATTGGATATTGGATATTGGATATTGGATATTGGATATTGGATATTGGATATTGGATATTGGATATTGGATATTGGATATTGGATATTGGATATTGGATATTGGATATTGGATATTGGATATTGGATATTGGATATTGGATATTGGATATTGGATATTGGATATTGGATATTGGATATTGGATATTGGATATTGGATATTGGATATTGGATATTGGATATTGGATATTGGATATTGGATATTGGATATTGGATATTGGATATTGGATATTGGATATTGGATATTGGATATTGGATATTGGATATTGGATATTGGATATTGGATATTGGATATTGGATATTGGATATTGGATATTGGATATTGGATATTGGATATTGGATATTGGATATTGGATATTGGATATTGGATATTGGATATTGGATATTGGATATTGGATATTGGATATTGGATATTGGATATTGGATATTGGATATTGGATATTGGATATTGGATATTGGATATTGGATATTGGATATTGGATATTGGATATTGGATATTGGATATTATGTTGCAAAGAATATCTCGATATCCGTTTCTTAAGAAAAACAATCAAATAAGGCATACAGTAAATGTAATTTATAAACAATCAACGATGCCGATTCGTTGTTTGAAGACGATTTGAAATTTGATGCTCACAAGTGATTTTAGTTATCAAGACAAAGAAAGTTTTGCTTTACAAATTTGAAACAAAGATGATGCATAATAACGTACAAATCGTTTACCTAATGTTAAGTGGGACGCTAAAAATAATTGGATGCTAGTTACAAATCTTTGACCGCACAGACACGGTTTCTTTCTATCGCGGTTTTAACGTTTTAATAAACTTATATTTAGGACATATTTTTTGTTTCGCAATAGAGAAGTAAATATAAAAGTTTGTTAGTGTACCCACTATGTGAAAACTAATAACGCGAGTATATTGTTGATATAAACATTAAATTCAGTATGTTTCAACACTCAAAACTATGTTTGTGGCCTTTTAGGTCCACCAAGTCTTCCTGTCTATGGCGCGTACTGGCTTATCTTGGCAAAAGTTTATAACAATTTGGCAGCTGCTTCTATAAAGTTTACGAAAGAGTATAAGACCAAAGTCCTGGGTATGTTTCTGGGCAATGTGCCTGTCATCATCGTAAACGATTCAAAATTGTTAAAAGAAGTACTCAATCGTGAGGAATTTGATGGACGAATGGATATAATTCTCGGTCGTCTGCGATCGTACTGGAAAAAGCTTGGTAAGTCGGACCGTTTTTACAAAGGAGTAGTCTCAAATTTTCTTTCATGTGTATATCAAAAGTTCCTCAATTGAAACTAGTACAAGTAATCAGTTGAACAGGAAACATATTTTTGTAACTGTATATTGTTTTAGCATCTGTCTTAGCGAGAGCAATACTAAACTATAAATATAGTATAGATATTATTACATAAGGACAATAACTATTTAGCCTTCTAGAATTTACATTGGACAAGTTTACATTTAATTGGTAGTCTCCAAACGGTTAAAGATAATATTTGATCTATTCATTTACATACAAAAGAATACCAAAACCGAACAAAACATACATAAGACATACATGTATATGTAGACAGATATATACACAAAAACAAAAGTACATGCGATAAATATATAACTATCACAAATAATTTTTTTTTCACAGGAATATTCTTTACCGATGGTTACTTCTGGCACGTGCAAAGAAGATTCACGTTGAGATATTTGCGTGATTACGGTTTTGGTAGACGTGACGAGACCCTGGAATCCACAATCGCACACGAGATCAAAGAAATGATTGACATGGTTATCAGCGGGCCTAAATACGCTGCCGAAAATGTAAGCAACGAACGAAATGTTTTATTCAATTGAGAATATTGATAACCTTTATAAAACGTTGGGTTAAGTATATTTTTCGTATCACGTTTTGCTTATGTTCTGATAAGAGCTTAATATATAATTTTAAGTCTTTTTGAGGTTATCAGAAATGGACAAAGGTTGCGTTGCTGTGCAGGCAAACCAACTTTTAAACATTTACCAAAAACGTGGTCGCTTTATTTCGAAAATCGGTTGAAAGTAATGTATAATTAACATATTTGCAACGGCTCCTTACACGCAAACTCATACTTACAAAAGAAAATAAGAGTTTTAAAGATCGGTAAAAAGTCAAAAATGTATTCTTATAAATAAATATGTAAACAGTATATAATATATATAGTTTTAATGGTTAATTTACAGATAACATTTTTTTCTCACATTGATAATAATTTCACTCTAGTTATTTATCACTCATTAGAAAAGTTTTCTGATACGGTAGGAAAGAACTATTTGGTTAAATCTTGCACTTCCATCAGATTTTTTGTATAAACAGCTACAAAAGAGTCTTTTCAAACAAAAAAAAATTTTTGTTGCTGAAGCTTTTACTTTTTACGTAACAATTTAAAATATAAATGACAGATGGAATATAACAAACGTTTGCGGATTCATCGCAGTTAATAAAAGTAGTTTTTAGGTATATGTATGGTCTCTGTGCCGGAGACCGTCTGGATAGATACCGCCGCAGCTCCTATTTCAACCGCCAAATAGTGGTGTGCAAACATTACTGTGTTCCGGTTCGAAGGGCGCTGTAGCTAGTGTAGGGCTAGGCTAGGCTAGGCTAGGTCTGGGGTAACGAGACTTAACACCTTATGTCTCAAGGCGACGTGCGCATTGTGGTGTAGTGTGTACCATCTTAACTAGCACCACGTTGTCATGGGCAAACGTATCACTTACCATCAGGTGAACGTCTTGCTCGTCTCGACGCATAGTAGTATAAAAAAAAAGTCATCCGACTAAAACATACAAGCAATAAAACAACATGTATATATGTACAACTTGTACTTTGATATAATGAAGTAAAATATTTCTCATTGATCGGTATGGTTGTTTTACAGGAATTGGTGAAAGGAGACCTGATATATCTGCCGCATTTTTTCGCTGTACCGTTCATGAACGGGATGATGAACGTCTTCACCCGTAGCACTATACCGAGACCGGATTACCACATTCTGTGGAAAACAGCTCGCGGAGCTCTGATGTTCCAACGTAGTTCCAATGATCTAGGTGCTGCCCTTTGTTACACACCTTGGCTGAAAGATGTACTGCCAGAATATAGTGGTTACAAAGGTCTCAAAGACGGTAATCAACGTATCCTGGATTTATTTACGGTATGCTAATAATAACTATAAATATATTTTTTTTTCTCCTGACATTTCACAGATCGTTGTGCGTTGTCATCACTTCTCAAACTACAGAATAACAAATTTTTAATAATCTCTAACTAACGTTCCATTTATCTTTCATTTTAACCATTTCCTGGATCAGGGTGTGATAAAAGAGGCGCTAGACACTCACGACGAGACTTACGACCGTCACTTTCTCGACGTATACATAAAAAAGATGAAGGAGGAAATAAAATCCACAAAAAAGACTACATACTCCGGTAAAAACATGTTTAATTTGTAATTTTTTACATTAGGTGTTTACAATTAGAAAATGGAAATTAAAAATGTGCTCTTTAGCTATAAACATTAGAAATTGTTATGTAAATTCATGTCTAATGATATTACTTCTTTACTGATCTTTATCCAAAAAACAGTTTATTTAACCTTTTAAAGGCAACTTCCTACGTGTTTTTAAAGAGAGCTCAATATCTACGTTCGTTCTTTTAGTTGACCAGCTGGTACTTGTCTGCACGGATTATATGTTTCCAACGGCGACTGCCTTAGAGATGACGCTTAGTATACTAATCGAACAAATGCTGCTAAATCCTAAGGTACAGATAAAGATCCACGAGGAGATAGATCGCGTTGTCGGGCGCGACAGGCTTCCAACAATCGATGATCGGAACAAGTGAGTAACAATTTTAGCTACTTAGTTACTACTACAACTGTTTTAGTTGCAAATAGTTTCATTTTAAATTAACTACTCAAACAAAGTTTCTATAGTAATTAAGTTTTTTTTTAAACCTTGATAATAATTACACTACTTATTAACGCCATCTGTATACTATACATAATGGTAGGTTCAATGTTGTCAAAAGCTATCTACGTAAGTGCCATCGCAGCGCCTATTTTTGCTTCCAAGCAACAATGTGCAAACATTACTTTGTCGTTTAAAAAGTGCTGTAGCTAGTTTTCTATATCACAGAAGTATATACAAAACTATATATAAGTATATAGGAGAATCATCGCCTTATGTCTCCGAGCATTGCGTGGTATGTATATCTTTGATAATGATATCGTACATTGATAATGTATATCTTTCTAACTAACGCCACATTGTTAAGCGCAGGTATCGCTTTCTACCAAGTGTCAGGCGACGAGAACAATTTTACTGGAAAGTGATTAAAAATGTGAGAAATAACTTAGGTTTCTTTTGTACTCAAAATTATAACAATTTAGATAAAATAAACATACTTTGTCAATATAACGCATGCCGGGTTAAACTAATAATTAATATCAAGAATAATAATCACGTTATTTTTTTAACTAACAACATTATTCCAGAGATAACTACATAATGTGTTTATTTAAACCTCGTAATAACGTCGTCAGTATTCTAGATAATTTTTGCTATTGACAAACTAGATGGTACTTGTGTCAGCTTGTTCCATGGCTCAGTGTTAACAACAACGTAAACATAATTTTTATTATGGAGTAAGTTACTCTTGACTGATGTATGTTATTAAACACAGTATTAATATGTGGCGATTAAGTCGTCTGTGGTACATCTATTTATCGTACCTATATATTTAATTTTTCTACTATCAGTTTTCTGTTATCGCTGTTGGTTTTCTGAATAAATAAATAAATATAAAATCTCGAAAGTGTATTAGGATGGTTTTGTTGTTTTAAATCGAGATGAGCAATCGCATTATGATTCTCACTTTACTATCATGTTGTAAAATAATTTGACGACTACAAATAGGTTAGTCATGGATCTAGGAGTTCGTAATTGACAAAGTAGCGGCGGCTCCCCTCACATCGTTATTGAGTAAACTATCGATTTCCTGCAAATCTTCCAGTTGTTTGTCGCAGAGATAATGCGCTGCAGCATGAACCAAATGTACTTCTTAAAACCAATCTTACTCACTGATTAATAATGTATAAGGCAATAGATATATAAATTATTGTTGAAACATTATTTTATGGGAATTTGTATAAAAATTATCTGAGTAAAGGTAATGTTTATTATATGTTACATTTTAGATTTATTCTATAGTCATTATGATTTTTTTTTATAGCATGCCATACACAGAAGCCTGTTTAAGAGAGTCGATGAGGATAGAGTCACTTGTGCCGCTGGGTGTAGCGCACCGCACTATGTCTGATACCACTCTCGACGGCTACAACATTCCTGAGGTAATCGACAATGACCTCATTTGGTAACTAAGGCAACATGTTCCGGTTTATATTAAAGACAGAACAAAAACATGTCTTTAATATAAACCGGAACTGAACTTTGTATTGTGACATCTGTATAAAGAAAATTCTTACTGTTACCCGTATTAACGGGAAGGAACATAAATATTTTTGTGTTTACTAAAAAAAAACAATTTTATATTTACGCTTATCTTCGAGAAATATTACAACTACTAAGTAAACAGAACCAAACAAACAATGATTCAATCTTTTGTTTAACAGGGAAAGGTAACCAGATATTATTTGTTAAAATATAAAGGCAATAATCACTATTAATAAGCATAATTTACTTTCGTATAGAGCAAAGTTCGTAATACTATTCAATATCTTTAATGTGATTCTAAAACCCTTTTTTAACAATAGTTTTCGTGATTTACATATATGCATATGTTATATAGAGCCGTGATAGCCTACTGGTTTGACATCCTCCTTCCACTCCGGAGGTACCGGGTTCGAATCCGGCCTGAACCAATGAATTTTTAACCTATGTACAGTTAGTTTAACACCAACTAATATCACGTGCTTTGACGGTGAAAGAAAACATCGTGAGGAATCCTACATATCTACGTCATAACCATCCGTGCTCGGACTAGTTTGTGAAATGGAGAAGGCAATGGCAACACCACTCCATTATAACTGCCAAGAGAGTCGACGTGTGTGTCATTACCCATGATGACCACGAGCCTCAGTCATGAGGAAGTACGACTTACAAGAAGAAGATATGTTATATGACGTGTATGATAAATTTCTTTGTTCATAACAAGTGTTGAGGTCTCTATTTGAACTTTAATATCTATTATGGACTCAACAATACATAGGGATTTTTCATACTCACAACATACATATACTTATAATGTTCTTGTTTACTTGAACTCAGTGACTCACAGCCTTTATTATCTACAAGGAAATAACATTTGAAGATTCTCTATCACACCGCTTTTGGATACAAATTAAAGAACATAAGATTTTTTGTACAAACCATGTAATAATTAATAGGTAAAAACAGTGTACAAATTGAATTAATGCATAAAATATATAAGCTTATATGATATTATTACCTAAAATATATATTAAAAGAACTAATATAGGTGAATTGTTGTATCACCTACCTCTGCTCCGAAATTGTTTTTTCGTCAATAAAATAGTTAAATTTGTTTTCAACTTTCTCCTGCGGTGTTAAAAATTATTCTACAAATTAAATGGTGTCAAGGAAGTGATGTGGGAATAGTTACATTATGTTTGTGTACTGTCACAGGGTACGATGGTGAATGTAAACTACGTATCGCTGCACATGGACAAGGAGCTATGGGGTGATCCAGAGAACTTTCGACCCGAGCGATTCATTGTCGATGGTCGTTTGCAACTCAGCAAAGACAAGTCTCTACCGTTTGGAGCAGGTAATATTAATATAAATTACTTATTTAGCTTTTTAAATCTTGCAAATGTATGTTATAAAAATATTCTTACAACCCCTGAAAAATCCTGGCTTTGAAATCCATGTGTTTGAAAGTTAGTATAGAATCAGTAATAGATAAATGTTACAGTATTATCCAATCTCTTGCCATTAATACAATTTTTTTAGAGACCTTTTTGAGAGAGAATACATAGCTTTTGAGTTTTAAGATTTTAACTTTTTCGCTAAAGATTACAAATCACTTATGAGCAATAAATATTTTAAAAATGAAAAGTAGACAAACAGGTAGTAAGTAAAAACTATTTACAAATAACTAAACACGGCAATCATTCACACGTTAGGGTGCTTATACACTGCTGTAAATTTGATTAAAAAAATATAAAACAATCAATGTTTTTAACTTTAATAATATTTTTTAAAAATGTAGCGTTTTAATGACATCTTAAAAACATATTTTTATATATTATATACAGTAGTTTTTAATACAATACACCGTGGAAACGAAACGCAGTATATTACTCAAGGCAAAAGATGTACAAAGATAGGTAATATTAACATATTGTGAAATATGTTAAATTTCTTAAATAATTAATATCAGACTTTGATTTACATAAATGTACGTAAATGTTGAAGCTGTTTAGCCAGTTTCTAGAGGTCAAAACAATTTGTGTTTCATACGGTAGATAGAGCATCATAATTATATTCGCGTACATCGAGATTTTGTATTTTAATCGTAAAATCCACCTAGACGTCCTCCGGAAACAGAGATCTACCACGAGTAGGTTAAGAGTTTCTAGAGGTCAAAACAATTTGTGTTTCATACGGTAGATAGAGCATCATAATTATATTCGCGTACATCGAGATTTTGTATTTTAATCGTAAAATCCACCTAGACGTCCTCCGGAAACAGAGATCTACCACGAGTAGGTTAAGAGTTTCTAGAGGTCAAAACAATTTGTGTTTCATACGGTAGATAGAGCATCATAATTATATTCGCGTACATCGAGATTTTGTATTTTAATCGTAAAATCCATCTAGACGTCCTCCGTAAACAGAGATCTACCACGAGTAGGTTAAGAGTAACGGTTTGAGGGCGTTTTTTTCGGTGATCTAATGTAATGTTACCGTACGCGTTATAAACTAAAACTCAACATCAAACATCGACTAGTACTCAAATTCCAACTCTACTTCAAACCAAACTTTGAACTTGAACTCTTTCCTTTATTCGTCACTGAGCTCGTGTATACGGTGAAGAACTTGGGACAAACGGCCTCGTAAAAGAACTTCTTATGAAAATGTTTGAATAGTGGGAATTTTAAGAAGGCTATTTATACTATTTTAAAAACAAGAGAACTAATACATTTATTGACTTATTCAATAACGACGTCTAATTATACGTAATAATACCTTCATAAAGATAGCATGTTTATCTTTTGTAATAATTTTAACGAGGCAAACAGTTTTATCTTACTAACTAATAAGACAGTAATTTATTGAGGACGGGCAACTATCATTATGATTTTGTTGGTGGTAAGTCTTCAATGACCACGTTAGTAGACAGTTAGGTACTGTATAGCATCTTTTTCTACAGCCAATTGATACTGTGTTAGCAAACTTAACATTTTAAGATTCATGGCTACGAGTATAATTTAGTGCACTGCACATAATATGTGTATAGCGCTTCATTTACATGGCAAAGAGTCACCAAATACATCACATCTGTCAAAGACCAACATCTTGTCGTTTAATTGAATTAAAAGTTTACCCGGATACTACTTAGTTACTTAAAAATAATTCTTTACGTCATAAGCTTAAGTAGATAACTCTATCTTGAGACGTGCGTTACATGTAAACAAGCTTTATATATCCGATGTTTTATAAATGAAATATTCCGTTTTACAGGCAGAAGGCTGTGCGCGGGTGAAACTTACGCCAGACAGAGTTTATTCCAAGTATTCTCAGCTTTCATGCAGGCATTCCATGTGTCAACCGCTGATGGGAAGCCACTCAAAGAACAAGCACCTAGGATACAAGGAATTATCACCACCATACCTAACTTTTGGGTCCGCGTAACTGCGAGAACATAATTTAAGATGATGTTTTTATGTTATATATATTTTTTTCTATAACATGTAAATTTGTTTACGGATATAAGTTAATAACACAAATTAAGTACAAAACTGAAAGTGATTTTTTGCAATATTATGTTGAAATTATAATAACGTTGATATAACAATAACTTTGTGACTTTGTTATTATTTCATTAATCTATGTAAATTAATAAAATTAGAGTGTTTAATAATACTTAATTTTAGGGATTTTATCTCTTTTAAATCTAATCTAATCGATTTTGTGCTTTTGATGGATTATCATTCGTAATTTATTAACTGCCTGATTTGAGATCTTTGCGTATCCTTGTATGTTCTTTTTGGTTGATATTTAGACACATAAATCTCTTTAAGAAATATATCGATGTTATAAATCTCGCGCACTGAGTCTTGAGATCTTCTATAAGGTGTTTTTTTTTATGATTTCAAGCCCATACTGGTTCACAATCATAAATTTTTCGGACTGGAACGCGTTATTATTCTAATATGCAATAGTTTGTCTAAATGAGCAATTCTACTACGGATTCGCGCATCATAAATTTACTAATCCAACCACATAAAATTTAATATAACCATTAGCAATGTACCTTTTCCATCTTAGTTAGAATTACATGAATCCTTGTACATGTACTTTTTTATTGGATGATGCGACGAAACGAGCAATACGTTCGCTTGGTTGTAAGTGATACAGCCGCCCTTAATAATGTGGCCTTGATTATGATGACATTGCACCAAATTGTGTTCGTCGCCTTGAGACGTAAAATATCAAGTCTCGTTACCTCGGTAATTTTACTAGGCACAATGACCTAAAACCGAAACACAGTCATGTTTGCTCACTACTGATTGCCGTTCGAAATAGGCACTTCGGTGAAAACCTAGATGTTTCCGACAACTGAGACCTTCTACATAGTAGTTAACAAAATTTAAAGTTAGCACAGCACATACTTACCTCTATAATTGCCCTGCTAAAAAAAGTACGTATGTAAATGTTAATCGAATTATGTATGTAGGTTAAATCTATATTAACACATATAACGTAAAAATTACATTGTCTTTAACGTATGTTTAATAAATGATAAATTTTGTCTATCCTGTGACCTTGTGATTATACTTTTGATTACAATAAAAATCTTATCGGATTAAAAATTCAGTAACGCGACGTCTTGATAATGATGTTACGTCTCTTAAATGATATAATTTTAATCAAAATTAAAAAAAAAATGCTTTTGTACTTTACTACACATTTTCTAACTAACTCTCCATTATGAAAACTTATTAAATAATAATAATCAGCAGATGTGATGTAATTAAGAAAAAGATATAACCAAACAGTCATATGCAAATAAAGTAAGATTGAACTTTTTATAAACAAATAAATAATAGTAGCCTTTTCTCTTCATACACCACTTTAAAAATTATATGATAATTTGAACTATGTAATGAACACTTTATTTAAATCTTATTTGACAATTGCAGTAAGTATTTCTGATGATAAAAACCAATAGTTAACTAGTTGTGAGGTAGGAAATATGTTTAATTATGTGTAAAGGCCAAGAGACAACATTTCCAAATTGTCATATATATACGATAACATGCTTGGAAGGGTTTAAAATTATATAAACATAAGATTACTGGATAACGAATTTAATAATTTGTTACATACGAGTAGATACCAGGTATATAAGTACACTTACAGGAATGCATTATGTCCACGTAACAACAAGTGCACATAACACTTGCCCGTCATCTTTATCTTCATTATGTTTAAATATGTTATATAGATTAGTTCAAGTAAATTAAAATGCAAAATTAATATTCCCCAAGATAACATTATAAACGTGTCCCAAATTGTCGTTTATGCATATTGCAAAGGATTCATAAATAAGTTCAAGTAAGTAATAATTTGTTATTTAAGATAATCCACTGTGACACAGATAAACACTTCTGGTATATATAATAATACCTTGTCAGTGGTCTACTGTATTATTAAAGCTTAAGAAATCGTTAGCTATTATAATTGCAAATTATTAAATATGAATATCTTCATATTTAATACGGTATTTTAGTGTTCTAGATAATATGTCTTTAACTGTGGTTAAATGGTTTACTTTCTAAACTGCAGTGCCGGTGCAGCGGTTACTTAGACGCTTTTAAGAATTGGTACATGATATTATTATTTATTTAAAAACAAACAAATAACTTTCATCACTCACATGACTTGTTAATACGAAAACAATGTGTGAAAAGGATTTTTGTCTTGCTAATTAAAGTCCATAGAAGTAGATTATGGTGCCGGTCAGCAATTATTTGCAGAATGCTGTTGAGGCTCCACCGCACTCTGCTCAGCAATAGAGCCGACTTTCTTCACCGGGTCTGATCAAACCAATCTGTCGTAGCATACATTTGCTGTGCGGTGCGAAATCGTGGCGGTAGCAGCAGCAACCTAAAGACATTGTTGTATTGGGCTCGCAGAGCGTTGCAGGCTCTTTTGGCTATAGTTCAACTACAAACCACCTTGGTACAGTGGTGTGCAATACATTTTGAACAAACAAATTTTTACCACGTCAGCACAATGAACAAATCTGCGTATGAGTATGTTTGTCGGGATTGACAACGCTCTGCGCTCCACTTCGATGTCTGTGCCATCATTCAGGTCACTGGTTAATAAGTATCCAAGATATTCAAACTTATCTAATCAACTGAGAAAAGTATCACATCTAGTACCAACTAAAAACGTCACACATATTTTTTTATATTATAAAGCCATTAGAAATGACCTACGATTCTCACATTACAAGTAAATTCCGGAAACTACTGACCCGAACAAATGAAATTGTTAAAAGAAACGCCATCAACATACATGCATGCAATATGCAATGTGTAAAATGCTATAAATACGACGAATTATTTTATATTTATTTAATGTTACGTATATTTTACATAACAGATATAAAATTTTATTTTGAGAAGTTTTAATTTATATTCAATTAATAAATGTATAAATTAACATGTGTTTTTACTTTAAGTTTTTAACACTAAACTTCACTACAGTTAGAAATTTACAGGAAATCAATATCAGGTAAGTAAGAGGTCTACCCAACACGGAAAAACATGGCAAGGGGTCTACGACACAAAAAAGTTTTGGGGAACTCTGGTGCTGTATGTTCGAAACATGAAGTAGAGCTGCGGGATGTAGCTAGCGGGGGGTGGGGGGGTGGGGGGCGCGGCGGATGTATGTGATAGCGCTGACCTGGCACTGCCCTAAAGCGAGGAGAAGGAACATCATAAACAGAATAAAAAAAAAGTAACTTTGAAAAGGTCGTTTGTAAAGTGACAGCAGCTATAGTTCATCAAAACAAGTATCAACATTGTTTTCCTTTGTTTATCAAGTTTAATGCAATGCGCTTTAATATCAACACGTGCATTAGGAGCGAGTGAATCATAAGATAAAGACTGCATATGTGACGAATGTGTACTGCAACAATGTTGTTAAGTATAGCATAATATGATTAACACCAACGAAGTCGTAATTACGAACAATGAACATCTGCTAATGATTGCTTAATTATGTACTAACATAATTATGTAGTCAATATAGTAATATTTAATGATTCTTGTGATATATGATTGTTGTACACATTGCGGGCGTCATGCAATAGCATATATGATAGTATTGTCTTCCAGTCAACTCTATCATACACAGCGTTATGCAATGTACTCTAGACGTATTATAATTTACGTAATAAAATAAAATTACTTTATTTTATATTTAACAATAATTATATAAAATATAATAAATAAATACACGGAAACATATATACAAATCAATACAAATTTAATTCGAAATATGAGGAACAAAGGCGAAATTAACCATAAAAAGATTTTTTTCCTGCAAACCCAGGCAAAACAAAAACTATTATTATAATGTTTGTAGGTTTCCTATGCACCAGTAACAACAATAATAAAAAATAAAGAAATAAAAATAGATATAAAAATATGTAATACTTGTATAGTTATAAACATAATATTTAAAATATGCAACTAGTTTTCGATTGTTCTATTAATTCTTATTTTTTTTTATAAGCGACGAGACGAGCACGACGTTCACCTGATGGTAAGTGATACGCCAGTCTATGAGAATATATACATTGTGTTAATCACCCTCACACAAGATGTTGTCTCGTTACACCCAGTAATTTCACTAGCTTATAGCACCCTTCAAACCAGAACAGGAATGTTTACTTTACTATTTGGTGGCAGAAATACGAGGTGGTAATACCTAGACGGTCTCCAGCAACAGAGACTTTCCACAAGTAAATTAATATTCTCTTCGAAGATGACGCGTATAGCTAACATAAAAAGTTCAGCGGCGAGAAAAATCTTTCCCAATGTTTTTTTTTTTTCCTGCAAACCCAGGCAAAACAAAAACTATTATTATAATGTTTGTAGGTTTCCTATGCACCAGTAACAACAATAATAAAAAATAAAGAAATAAAAATAGATATAAAAATATGTAATACTTGTATAGTTATAAACATAATATTGAAAATATGCAACTAGTTTTCGATTGTTCTATTAATTCTTATTTTTTTTTATAAGCGACGAGACGAGCACGACGTTCACCTGATGGTAAGTGATACGCCAGTCTATGAGAATATATACATTGTGTTAATCACCCTCACACAAGATGTTGTCTCGTTACACCCAGTAATTTCACTAGCTTATAGCACCCTTCAAACCAGAACAGGAATGTTTACTTTACTATTTGGTGGCAGAAATACGAGGTGGTAATACCTAGACGGTCTCCAGCAACAGAGACTTTCCACCAGTAAATTAATATTCTCTTCGAAGATGACGCGTATAGCTAACATAAAAAGTTCAGCGGCGAGAAAAATCTTTCCCAATGTTTTTTTTATTTAGGTACATTGTATATCTCCGTCTTCATATTAAAAGATTCAAACAATTTTCGGTTATAGTTAAATACAAATTAAATTAGCATAAAAAAGATGAGTACGATACGCCACTACAATTTATCTCGCGGAGTTGTGTCATCCAGTTGTGTAATTAGCGGAAATTACCCTGAACGGAATGAGTAATGAGGATACGAGTATAATCAGCACAATCACATAACGATTCACAGAAAAAGTTAAGCTGTTAATAAGGGCCAAATTAGTTATTCGTTTTGATTTTGTTTTAACTTTGGTGTATACACTTTTAATAAAATGAAAAGGAGAACAAAGAAATATGCGCTTTAGTTTGTTGGTATCCTTTTAATCGTTGGTTAAAATCATAACACGTGATTTTATTAATTAAATTCACGAATTATTTGCATAAGGAACGTATTGTAGAATTAAAATAAATTATACAGAGTGCTGTAAGAGCACATATAAAGCATTTCAAGGTTGTCAACAGTTTGTAAATGAAATCGGTCTTTTGCTTATTTATATCTTGGATGTGTAATTGTTTAATGACTTGTATACATATAATGAGCATATATGTACACACAAATATCTAGTGCTATGGTCAAAAGTAATGTAAAAGATTTAAATTTTTAGATGCTCTAATTTTAAAAAAGCAAAGAATGTTTTATCTTAAATAATATATCAAACTCTTATCATAGGCATAAGTAATAAATACAAAAATCAAAGATTCTCTACAAATAGAACTAATTTACACTTTGATTTTAAGGATAATTACGACTTAACTTTCCGTATTCATTTGGCTACAGACAGACCATTTTGAAAAGAAAATGTATGTAATACAAATTGTAAGTATATTTGTATTAAAAAAGATTCAGACCTAAGAGAATTTTAATGAAGAAATTGACACTGAGTGCAAAGACTAATCCGCATTTATCTATCGTAGTGGATAAAATGGCTTTGTATCTCTCTATGTGAAAGGAGTTCCCGAATTCCAATAGTGGAATCATTAACTGGAAAGTTTATATTATATATTTCAGTGCAAGGCTATGCAATCAGTTAACTTATAAATAAAAAGGTAAGCTGTAAGAGCTTACTTTATACTTAACCATAATATTTATTTATAGCAATAGCCCAGTTTAAAAAATAATAAGCATAACACGGATGTTACGCACTACTGTTGCTCGGCCTAAATTGCTTGTCTAAAGAGGATATTAGGGCATTACTCGTCACACAGTACTGTCCTATTTAATGTGTGGTACGAAGATTTTCTATGTTGAAATTCATAGATAGACCTCTGCGATATATAAACAAAATTTTATCTCGCATTAAAGATTTGTTATGTAGTGACCATGTCGAATTGCTGTAACTTATTTTAATTGAGAACATGTTAATAATAAACTGTAATGACCGATATAATACATTTTTAAGAAATATTAATATTTTTAGGCAGTTCAGAAATTTATTATTGCGGTTCTAAGTTGTTTACACCAGTTAAATATTTTCATGTGTTAAATATTAGACTCTAAGCCTTATCAATTATATCGCCGTCAAATAACATAGGATCATATTATGAAAATAAAAAAAAAGGAATTATTTTTTGTTAGTTAAAGATAATAATTATAAGATAGGTTATCTGCAGATTAACAAATAAAGGTTTAATTATAACAAAGTTGCGACAAATTTTGATCAAGAATTGTTCTATAATGTTTAGACATTCAAAACAAAGAGTATTTGCTTTCAATTCATGCTTCCTCCAGTTATGCATTTTCATGTGTGAACGTTGGCTATTAACTCCAAAAATAGCCGGGAGTTCTTGCTGGATTATGAAAAAGGACTGACAAACCAGTAATTTTCACTCCGTAAAATAAAAATAAATTCATGGATGTTTTGCAAAACATGTATATTTTATAGAATATCTTGTTTTTTTTATTGATTGATACGTAATGTCTTGATTAATTTACTTAGGTTTTTATGACATTAACAGTTATTGTTATAATGAATGTACATGAAAATCAATAAGGAAAAGATTATTAACAGCAAAAATCTTTGGTCGTCGTAAGTAGGTTAAAAATAAGGTTATAGATAAGACATAAAAAACAAAACTAGAATAATGACACAGTAGAAAGATATGTTCAGTGTCAAAACAATTAGAAGAATTATTTTGGAAGTACATACCACCACAACCCCCATTTTTGCCAGCATGCGGCGGTAAAGAAGTTATCGAAATATGTTAAGGCAAAATATATTATACATTTATTAATAACACCTGAACAAGGAGACAAATGAGTAATTGGATTATACTGTATAAGTTAAAATTATTTACTACTGTCAGTTATCTGTATAAGAAGGAATATTTTATTTTTTTTATTATAGAGATAAAAGAAATGGAGCTTTATCGATATGCCCAAGAGGTTAGCGACCGTTTTATTAACCGAGCATTAATAAATTACATTTTTCTTCTTTAACAGAATAATAGCAATAAAACACTCAAATGAGAACAGAAAATTCATAATAACAAAACACAACAAAAATTTGACACTACAGGAATAAAATAAAGATTAATTGTTTTAGTTTTTGTCTCTCTTAAGATAAAAGTTTAGTTTTTTATAATGTTTATTACAATACGGTAAGTTTACGACTGTACCAAATAACGACAAACTTTTACTTATTGATTACTTATTGCAATGACTGCAGAGATATTGATTTTAAGGATATGAGTTTTCATAATAAATATAATATTAGACAACCCACTTAACGTTCCCTTGCTCACTTTTCTCATAAGGAAACAAGATCATAATCGGTGATAGTGGCCAAGTGTGAGTTGATAGTTACTGTCCATCGACGAAAGCTGTGTTACTCCACCAGAAGTTTAAGATCGCCACTTCGAATCGTGCAATGCGAAGTTCCACCTTCCACACAAATCAACCAGGACAGCTTGATAACAATATAAATCATATAAATCTTTAAAGAAAAAGCAATATAATGTGTTCCCTGTGGGTTGCACAACTATTTCCTAAGTATACTGAAAGCCTACTTGTTACATAATATCTGTACTTTAGTAACTAATCTTATACACATTGATTATTAATTTCTACGTAATCCGTTTGGGTATAAAGCAACAATGTAACATTGTCGTACAAATGTATTAATTAATTTGATAACGTATATAATCTTTTGAGATATTGTAACAAATATTAAGTTGCTACGTACGAGGACGTCAATTATCATGCAATATAATCTTTAAAATAATAATAAATTGTTCTTATATTTTAATAAATACTTAATTTATAAAGTTTAGCAACTGTTGATCGTGCACTATCCAATAACTATAATTATATTTATCGATCAGTTTATTTTGTTGAATGATCGACGATTCATCAGAAATTTAACGAGACGTTTCCCTCGCTCAGTCAGGACTGTAGACCGATCGTTTTTGCTGTTAACGAAGGTATGAACAAAAGTCGAAAGCCATAACAACAACATGTTTTTTAAGATTTAACGAAATAATTTATTTCCCTCAATTCATGTTTCAATCTATATAACTACATATCTGTATAATAATATAGACACATATCTATCTTTTTTAATATATAAAACTTATAGATTGCAAGCCACACAAAAACAGCTGAGATGTCCGTGCATACCTTTATATACGGCAAAAAATTATATTTTAGTGTACACATTTACTAATTTGATAGATCAATTGTATCGATAATTTAATAGATTGAAACATGAATTGAGGGAAATAAATTATTTCGTAAAATCTTATATAAGACGTTTAAAAGGTTAATCATCTAAATTCCAAAGCACAATTATATGTAATTATTTTTAATAAGTATTAAATTTGACGGGTGAACGACCGCATCATTAGCAATGGAATGCAACAACGTTTAATATATTTAACCTAACAACTACCCTCAATTCAAACCCGAACGATCTTAATGTAGTAACCATTAAAAAATATATAAAAGGACTCTGTAATGCACACCGTATCCTTTTAATTGCCTCCGAGAGTCAATGACTAAGTGTTCTCTTTTGAATACGGAGGTCGTTGTTTCGAATTCGCGCTACATTTTGTGAGATTTGGTTAATGATAAAGATTTTTCTTGTCGTGTATATCACCATAATAGAGTAAAACTGCTCAATCTTGGTGATGTTTATTATATTTATGTTAAATATTGTTTTTTCTTCCATTTCATTAGCGCCAGCACTGAATATTAAGCTGGATTCGACCACGTGCTTTAAAAGAATGACTTTTCGATAATTCGATGGAGTGATTAGCTGCCTGGTGGTAACCTGAACACGCTTCATCCCCTACGATCTTATTGTAACTTAACATCGTGTGAAATTGAGGTCAAGTACAGATAAAACATCTCTTTTTAAATAAATTTCTAGTTCAATATTTTTTAAGATTAAATACGACGACAAAAACCGGCGTACTTGACGGAGTATTAGACGTTCGGACTTCATTTTTAGTTTAAACAAAGCCTTGCTTCTTGGGCTTTTGGTAACATTAAAATTATAGAAAATGCGCCAATTTTTCTGATAACTAAACATTGTGTGTAATGGAATGATACATTTTGCCCACTATTTTATAATTACGGTCCTTATCAGCGGATGGTTTATTATAGTGGGCGTTTTGCTATGATAACAATGTACCTTTTTTTTATTTGTGTTTTATTCTCTGGCTATTTACACAACAAAATTATTAGTTACGAACAGATTACAATGCTTATTTAAATTTCCAAAATCGCCTTTATTACGCCGAATTATGTCAGGGTTGGCTATCACTGCCGCTCGACAATAGCAAACATTACTGTGTTACTGTTTGAAGGGCGTTGAAACTTGAAATTACTGGTAATGGGGCTTAACATTTTCTGCCCCAAGATGATGAGCACAATGCGGTGCAGAATATATCATCCTAAATAGCAGTACATAGTTAAGATCGGGTATTATTTATCATTAGATGATCGTCATGCAAAAAGTAGGGCGCATGTTTAACTTGTTTTTAATTTGCATACAAAACACCCAGCACTAATTAAAACACCTTTCATTAATTAATAAATTGTTGGTGATGTTTATGTTTACTTGCTTAACCGTTTAATTTCTTTTCTTTGGCGTCAGAACAGAAGATGAAATAGGATTCAACCGGGTGCTTGGGAAATCTTCAATAATACGATGTAGTTGTTAACTGCCTATTTGATTCCGAGGTCACACGTTGTGGGATTTTATCAAATCAGCCTGGATAACTAACTACGTGTGCCGCCATAACAATATTGCTGTTCCGGCTATTAACATTTGAAAGAAAAAGCAATCTCATGGAACAAGCTTCACCATCCACGGCTTTGTCACTTATCACAACGTAAATTTGAGGTTTTGTTTTGGCAGCCACCATCAACATTATTATTATCTCAATTTGTAAGGGCTAGATTCTAGTGTCAAACTATAGTCGACGCATTATGGGTCATCAACATCAACCATATTTATTTGTCTCGCTCGCACTTACAGGTCAGTGACATTTATTGCCCGACGACTTAGTTTAAAATGCGTCGATTATAGTAGTTAATTTTAAAATTTATTATAACTTAATTTTATAGAATACACCACACACATATTGTCATACTTTTTAATGATAGATAGCCTGTTTACTTAAATTGAAATTATGCACTAAATTAAATCAGAATCAAATAAAAGAAAAATGTTTAGCAATTCGTAGATTTTAATAAATATGACAAAAGTCCATAATAAAAAAAAAACATTTGTGATTGTTTTAATATCAACACTAATATCACAAAACCTTTAATTCGTGTATCCAAATACAATAATGCATTTACATATTCATTATATTTGAACTGTACAAAATTACGATAATATTTATTAATGTCATGACTAATTCACAGTATCACAATGAAAAAGTTCTTTGTTTGCGTTTAACCTTAGATATTGTTACTTAAGCTAATTATTACATACACTAAAATACATTTAAATACTACACGTACATAAATATATATAGATATACATATCTTGTTTGTACACTTTTTACGATTGTTGTAAAAAAATTAGGGTTGTTTTTGTGATAAATTCATGTTTGTCATGAAACTATGACTTTATTGTCTTTTTCATTACTTTTATCATTGAGTTCTACTGCTTCAGGTGAATCATCTTCGTGTTCTTTAATTCTGTATGCATTAGGTCCAACTAAAGAGAGTGTAACCGGTAAGAATACCAAACCATTAAACAAACCAAATAGAATTACAAGGAGAAATATTTTGAAGAATGACTGGAAAGTGTATGCTTCTGATATACCCAATAGAGATAACGATAGCAGAGTGGAACCACCACCTAATAAGACTGCGGAACCAATAGATGTAACAGCTTCATAGGCTCTATCTTTACGTGATCCGTTTGTTATTGTTAGGAAAGTATGACCAACATGAGCTGCATAATCTACGCACAAACCAATCGCTAATTCTAGCCCAATGCAACAAACGATATCAACAGTCATACCCCATCTTTGCATCCAACCCAAAACATTAATGATAGTTATTAACACACAAATAAATATCCACAAACACATTTGAAGATTAGTTATGAGTATAATAGTACAAGCCATTACGCACAATAGAGCTAGTTCAATGTTCCTCTCAACTTCAACACCAATTACCTCATCTGTCACCCAGTTGGCAAATACTTTAGACCAAACACTTCTGTAACCATCTCCAGTAGATATATTTGCTGATTTAACAACATGCTTTACATGGTTCATTGCAGGTATATATTCCTCAGGACCTTGGAAGTTTTTAAGTTTAAATGACATTATGGAACCTTTGATTTTACTAGCTGCCTGACCACAGACTAGTGGTTCCTGAAATTTGAAATTTGCCTGAAATCTTCCGCCAATTGGGCTAAACAGAAATCTTGACAGGTATTTATTAAAGTCAGTATTTGTCATACTATAATTCTTTAGATCCTGATTATAATTTATTAAAACATATCCATGAAAGTATTCAACCCATGTTACCATGTCCATAACATAAGAATTACTGTCTAATGTATCAATCATATGCAAAATATTAGGAAATTCATAATTGTAATCCATTTTACCTAAAAACACCATAGCTTCCTGCCCATCATCTGGATAATAATATTCATAATTAGAAATAAATTCCTTGTAATAAGAGCTTTCAGGAATAAACCATTTTGGATCAAATCTCTGCTCCAACTTTAATGTTGCTTGTATACTAAAACAGGTCATAATAATAGTAAATAATATGACAAATGTTTTACCGGGTTTAGTAAAAATAACTTTTTTATAAAGTTGACAAAACATTTGATGGAATATTGTGTTATCTTCTTCTAAAGGCATTGGTTTTTTATGAGTATAACAAAATACTACTCCATTTCTATTCTGCTCCATTCTTCTTAAGTCTAATGAGAAAACTGCTACATAAAAAGTCACAGAGTAGCAGAAGACAAAGAACACACCAGCAGCACCATAAATACAAAATGACTTTAATGAAGGTAATATAGTGATAGCTCCTATCAATAGTGCTACAATATCGGTAAATGATGTTATTACAATAGACACACCTGCATGCTTTAACATAAGGCCAACTTTAACCGGAACACTTTTAGAAGATTTAGAGACAGAAACTATTTTCCAACATGCATTCATAACAAACATGTCATCTATACCCAAACCCATTAAAAGAAAAGGTAAGGAGGTGTGTACTGGACCAAATGGTACTCCTAAAATGGAACACCAGCTTACTGCAGTAACATAAGCCATTCCGACACACAACAAACCAACACTACCTAAAGTTATTTTAACCTCTAACCAATTACACCTTGATAAAGCTGCTAATGCATAAATTAACATCATTATAATACCAATAAATAATTTATCCATATCATTAAACATACTGTCACCACTAACATCTGCAAAGCTCCTTCCAGCCTCATAATACAGTTTTGCACCCTTAATATTCGATGACAGATTTTTCATTGTTATCAAAAACTGCTTTTCCCACATGCTTAGTTGTATAGATTGCCATTCTTCAGTACCAACTAAATTTCCAGCTTCACTCATTTCAGTATCTGACATATTCACATGAGTATACCATATAAATAGCAGTGCTTCTGCAGAAGTTATATAACCTGTGCTATTATATTTAACACCACCTAATAATTTGGTATAATTCATTTCGTGGCCAGAGATAGGATTAACATGAACTTGATTTATTTTTTTAATAATATCATCTTTAGTTACATTTTTAATCAATTCTGAATCACTTCTCCACAAATCCAAAATGTTATACTGGAGACAAGTAAGTGAAAACTTGTCTAAGAAACCACAATAAAATTCATCATCCACCCATAAAGTAGAATCACTAAAATCATTAATACTTTTTTTATTTTTTAAAACTGTTTTGTTTGTATTTACATTCGCTTCAGATCCAGTATTTTCATCTGAATTTAAAAAATTTACCACAGGAACCTGGTAGCAGAAATCTTTAATTGTATAGTTAAGTGATTTGTATGTTATTGTAATAGAATCTATTTCTTTAGTAATATTATTCAATGTTTTGAAGATTTCTGGTTCCAGAACATTGTCAGCTGTTAAAAGCATTTTCTGAAATCTGTAGGAAGTTCCAAACTGATCAATATACCAGTTGGTGTCTATGAAGAAGTCCGATTCTGGAGGTACCCATAGCCTGAAAGGATTCTTTTCTATGTGAAACTTCAATAAACCGAAACAACTTAAAAGCACAAATGTCCATACTATGCATATTGTTTTCCATGGATGTTTTGCTATATTAACACCAAGCACAAAAAATATCCTTTCCACGAAATTAACAAAAATTGATGAAATGTCTTCCCATAATTGTTGAAGAGATCGACAACACTGCTGATTAGGCATAAGTATTTAAAAATGGTATCCGATTATAAATTTTTAAACACTATATTAAACTTTATTTAATTGTACAGTCATTAATAACCAAAATTCAACAAACTTTGTGTTATTAGAAATAAATAACATCGTTTTATTATTGTATCGACACAATACACATATCACTTCGTAAATATAAACCCTTTGTTAGAAGGCTGTCGAGTTATAAAGTGCCAAATGTTGACAAAACTTACACACTATACTCCTGGGAAAGGAACGTTGAATAACTGAATAAAATTGACGTAACTTTTGCTTATATCGTACTATCTGTGGCCTACAACTTTGAATGATGAATCCTTTTAGCTATAATTATTTAATTCTTTTAATGGACTATTTTAAGCACCGTATTAAACTAATGTTATAGAATATTTATACACAAAAATTAAGCTTTTGTTTTTCCGTTACGACTGTGAGCTGTTAAATAAATAAATAAAATTCTCATCAATGAAACTATGGCCTTAAAAAAAATTATGTACAGATATAGGATTGTTCAAATGACATTTTTAAATCTTTTAACAATCATTATATTCAGAAAATTTACAATATAGTTTTCCTAAGATTAAAAACACGCTGTATCTGTATTGTATTATTTAGTCGTATAATAAATAATTCTATGTAATTTGAATATGAATAATTTCAAAAAGTATCACAATTACGTTCAAAGATCTAAATTACATTTTATACAAAAAAATTAAATACTATTCTAAATTTCTGTATGGGTATAATTAAAACTATATTGATTGTCAATTTCATCTGTAAATAATTCAAATTATAAAAAAGATACTATTGGTATGAGTTGTCGCGAAATCAGGTTTTTTAAATACTAGATCTAAAACCTAATTTCTAAATACTTTTAAGTGTGTACAATAATATATTTATAAAACCGGAAAATTGAGAGTATTAGAAATGTGTAGAGTAATAAATGCAAAATTTACCATACAAAACAAATACACATTTTTGACTTAAAAATTTCCCTGTTTTCATTTAAGTATTTACTAAAGTTAAGCCATAAACTTTGACCACCTGGCAACTGCCCTGTACTTTGACACAAATACCGGGTTTTAAAACCTCGTCGCGGCAATACGGTTTGTCTCTAATTCAGATTGTGCTAATAAAAGTTTAATAATTAATGTATAAAGCCAAAAGTCAATAATTTATTCATGTATTTGGAAAAGAAATTGTTGACTTGTAAATATTTCATACATATATAAAATGTGGACTACAAAAACATTTTTAACTAAAACTAAACGGGGCAATATACTAAAAGTAAGGTTATGTTTGTATTTGAACTTTTGATGTTACACATTGTATGAAGGGCTAATCACAATATAATGATAATAATACTGTACATATTTTTTTAGATTGTTAGAGAACATTATTTACGAAGTGATTTACTTTGTGGTTCATCTGCATGTAACAGCTGTCCACATAAAGATGATGAGTTTGTTTTGGATGCAACACCCGAGTCCATTTGTGCGCTTTTTGACTACGATCATTACTTGATACTGGATACCAATGTAGTATTACACCAAATAGATGTCTTAGAAGAGGATGCTCTCAGTAATGTTATAATTCTACAGACAGTTCTAGAGGAAGTTAAACATCGAAATACTGCCATCTTTCAACGATTGTTGGAATTGATTGGCAAGAAAAAGAGAAAATTTTACTCATTTGTCAATGAGCATCATAAGTAAGGCATATTCTGTTTTTAATTTTTTGCTGATATACTGTTTCTTTGTTTTGTTCACAAATATTCTGGTGGCAGGTCTCTGTAGCCAGTAATCATCTAGGTAGAACTACTATAGCTCCTTTTTCATCTTCCAAATAGTAGTGTTCTAATATCACTGTGTTCTGTCTTTAAAGACACTTGTTGGTGAAATTATTGGCATTCTTCTTCTTAAAGTGCCTCTCCATTACTGGAGGTCCGCCGTCAGTTCTGCGAATTTCTGCCTATTTTGTGCCACCTGGAACAGTTGCTCCACGTCACATAACTACACTTAATGTTTTGTCTCAAGTAGACAAGCACAATGTAGTGCTCTTTGTATCATCTTTACTAGCGCAACATTATTATGAGAAGTTGTGTCACTTACTACTGAGTTAATGTCCAGCTTGTTGGTTTGCCCTATAAATAAAAATCACTTTTTAATAATTCATTTCATTCAATGATGCATGTTATATGTTAGGATGGGTAAGAAAAATATTTTCTTAGTGTTTGGGGTTTTTTATTTCAACATATCCAATTTTTTTAATTGTTATGGGATGTCCTCAATTTCACCTAAAATTATATTGTGATAAGGCTGATGGCTACCTAAGCAAATAAAACCCTGTATGTGCGGCTCAGGATTATACCTTTTTGTTATAAGGCATCTGGTTGCACTATGAAAGAAGATGGCCACTTGATTTTAAAACCAACTATGTAGAGTTTGTCTAGTCATGATAAAAAGTGTTAATTACTGAAAACCTTTTAGCACAACTTTGATACTTTTTTAATGCTTATTGAAAATTTACAATACAAACAGAGGTTAACTGAAAACTGAAAAGCAGGTTGCAAACTCAAAATTATAACTAGTTCATAGAATTAATAAAGCCTAATTATTTGTTATTGTAAGTAATTATATATTAATATTAAAGTAAAATTTTTTTTTAGAGATACATATGTTGAGCGCAATCCAGGAGAAAAACAAAATGATAGAAATGATCGTGCAATACGTCAAGCTGCATCATGGTATGCCTCCCATTTGAGTATTAACAGTTTGGATGGTAAATTTCCACAGATTGTTTTACTCACTGATGATGAAGCAAATAGAAAAATTGCACAAGAAGAGGGAATTGTTTGTTGTTCAGGTAAATGACTGAAAACTTCAGAAACTTAATTTTAAAATATTACTTTTTCTTCAATAAATTAGTTTTATCATTTTAAAAGCATTACACTATTTTAATAGAAGCTCATAAAGAGAAAGCAAATTTTAAATTAATTTTATTTCAGTAAAGGATTATATAGAAAATGTAAAAGGTTTTGTTGGACTTGTGGACAAATTATCAAAGAATGTTATACCTGAAAGTTGCTCAAAGGATGCTCTTTATCCAGCACATTTGACTCCTACCCAGATTCACACTGGTATTAGAAATGGAAAATTATACCAGGGAACATTTCATGCATCACGCGACAATTATTTGGAGGGAACATCTGTTATCAGCGGTTATGAAAAGCCCGTAATTATGAAATAAATTTTATGCGAACATTTTCATATTATAACTTTTTTTAAATCAATGAATGAACATCCATTTATCTGTTGATGAAAAATAAATGTTGTTCAATACATTATGTATTTTCATAATCATAGATCATCACTATCATATCCGCGTATTGTCTACTCCTGAACCTTAGCATCCTCAATTTTGGTGGTAATTCAACGAGGGTCAATATATAGTTGACTGAATGCAGTATGTTGCTGATTGTCGTCTTAATCATCTCTTACAATACACCAAAGCTGCAGTAGATGTAGGAATATTTCTTACTGTCTCCCATGTAAATAATTATAGTAAAAATTATCATAATATTCTTGCAGATCTTGTTACAAGGTCACATTGGCATTAATAGAGCAGTTGATGGAGATATTGTTGCTATAGAAATATTGCCAAAAGAAGAATGGCGAAAACCAAGTGACATTGTTTTAGAAGATAAAGCTGATGATCATGGGGTTGATCTTCTGGTGGAAGAATCGGAATTGTTACCGACAGCAAAACCCGCTGATACCAGTTGCGATGAGATTACACCTACTGGTAAAGTAGTTGGAATAATAAGAAGAAAATGGCGTCAGTATTGTGGAATATTAAAACTAAGCAAATTCCCAGGTACAATTATTTTATATTATATTAATCAGAAAACGCCTGATGATGTTTGATCTTGATATATTTTGTTTTAGATCTTTGCAGCAATGTCGGAATGATTAGAGCATTTAATATGTTTTTTTTTCAACAGTGTTAAAATCATTTTGTTAATTACAGGAGCAACCCGCCATCTTTTTACACCAGCTGAAAGGAAAATACCTCATGTTCGAATAGAGACGCGTCAAAGTGATGTTTTGGCCTCACAAAGAATACTTGTAGCTCTTGACTCCTGGCCAAGGAATAGTAGATATCCTCTTGGACATTTCGTTCGTGCTCTTGGACCTATTGGTAAATTAATCAACTACACTTTTTCCAGCATACAATAACATAATGATCAACCTCATGGTAAACTACTACTACTCTGTCTGTTTTCCCAACACATTTATTCAATATATTTTAATTTTAGGTGATAAAAGTGCAGAGAATGAAGTAATTTTGCTTGAACATGATGTACCACATGCCCGTTTTAGTGAAGCTGTGCTGGCTTGTCTGCCTCCCAATGATTGGACCATATCAGAGGAGGTAAGATGCAGAAAAGTGTAATCATAATGAAAATACAAAATATATATAATTTTCAACTGTTTTTTCTATTAGTTTGTTGTTTTTTTTGCTTGTTGATTATTTAGTCATTTTTATTTGGTTTGTGGAACGGTTTTACAAAACTCGCCTCTTTAGCCTCCGAGTAATAACCCGGAGTATTCTAGATGAGCATTTTTCACTATCGATGGGCTCATTGTCACTTAACACAATGTGAAAATTAATTTTAGCATCATGGCATTATAAATAAAAAAAATATATATTTATGTCAATAGGAGGTAAAAAAACGCGTGGACTTGCGATCGCTGTGCGTTTGCTCCGTGGACCCGCCCGGCTGTACGGACATCGATGATGCACTGCACGCGCGCCCTCTACGTGACGTCACTAGTAGCGGACTCAAGACGTACGAGGTGGGGGTGCACATTGCTGACGTCACTCACTTCGTACGTCCCAACACCGCTCTCGATAAAGAGGCCGCCTCGAGATCTACTACTGTTTATCTAGTTGACAAAAGGATTGACATGGTTCCTGGTAATTGTTTGTTTTTTTAAAACTATAACTGTATTTATGGAGACAGGCAACTTTTTATTGTTTAGTGATCTTTGCTGCTTATAAACCTTTTATTTTTTAAAAAAGAAACACTTGGAGATGGAAGTTTATTCCTCCATGATGTGTAATATGTGGGAGATAAGAGCTATAAATGATATTAAGTTACAATATTTATAATATAATATAATTAATATTTTATTTTCAGGCCGCTATTGGTCTGGTTATAATTAATGGATAAATAACTTTACATTTTTCCTGTATCGAAAGTCTTGAGTCCCGGTTGAGGAATAATCAGGGGGCCATTTTTTATTTTGTACTTAATAATAAATGTTGTTTATTTTTAGATCTGCTAAGTTCAAATTTGTGCTCATTGCGAGGAGGAGAGGAGAGATTAGCGTTCTCCTGTGTTTGGCAGATTGACGAAAACGCTAATGTTCTGTCTACAAAGTTTCACAAAAGTGTTATAAAGGTATGAAATTCACAAAGTTTGCTTGTAGAGCATCTTACAACAAAATTTGCTGGGGAAGTCTAAAAGCAAAAGAAATCGATTTTCATGTAATAGTAGATAAGAAATGTAACAAGATATAAACCTACGGATCACCGAGTTCGTTTTTAAAAGCGTGTGAATGAAACTTCTACATTACCGGCAACAAAAGTACTTGCTTTTATTAATTATCAAAGTAATCCTTAATATCAACGAGATCTTATTTATGTTATTTTCATTTTATTACATACATATAAAACAAAAACCGATGACACTGAAATGGGGAAATAAATTAATTTACTTTATCCTTTCCCAGTCCCGTTCTGCGATGACGTATGAGGAGGCTCAGTTGATCATAGACGACGGCTCACGCAGCGATGAGATCGCTAGCTCGTTGCGCACGCTCAACGCACTCGCCAAGAAATTGAAGCGGAAACGTCTCGACAATGGAGCCCTGCTCCTCGCTTCGCCTGAGATACGATTTCAAGTACGGTCCATGGCGCATTTTATTTTTTATTTCACGATAAGACTACTAGCAAGGCGTTAATCAGATTATGACATTTTTATTCGTTTTTTTCTGCAATGGGTTAGCACTTGACCTACACACTTAACCAACTTTATCAAAATGCTCGACGCTCTCCTTGTGTTAAAAGGCTTTTACCTCATAAGTAGGAACATTAAGAGGATTGTGTATTATAAGTGTATTCCGTTTTTTCCGGCAGGTGGATTCGGAAACGCACGATCCGGTGGAAGTGCAGGCGAAGAAAATGTTGGATACCAATTCGATGGTGGAGGAGTTCATGTTGCTCGCTAACGTGAGCGTGGCGGAGTGCCTTGCGGGCGAGTACCCTCAGTGCGCGTTGTTGCGCCGCCACCCCGCACCACCGCCAGCTAACTTCGAGACCTTCCTTAAAGCTGCCAAGCAACAGGTATGTTAGACAAAGGTGTAGAGAATGAATAATACTGTCTCTGTTTTACTCTGATTTCATTCGAAATTAGTAAGCATTGAATAAAAATCCTTAGTTTTATCATATTAAATAACTAAGTCATACAAGAAATCTATGTCCTGGAGCGGACATCCATCAGTTGATGTGGTAATGATGACGTCTCATAAGATTTGTATGCATTGTTTGTTGGATGCTTATAATGTCTATGATTTTAACTACTGTTGCAAATAGCAGTGCGTTGTGTGTGATATTAATGTGTGATTGTCGTATCAAGAAAATGGCTGTATCGACTGCAATCTAAAATTATTTGATTTGAATGATGACTCAGTCGAGTTTTCGCCCGGTTCGATTCCAGGCCCACATGTGATGGAGGTAAGGTTTTGTTCGAACATGAACGAGCAAATATTCGCGATTTAATTGTCTTATAACACCATGTGCAATTGAAGTCAAGTCAACAAGTCTATTGTAAATAAAAAAAAATGCTTATTGCTTGCTTTAGCTCTATTATATATAGTTTTTCTTATTTAAAAATTGTTATCAGGGATTCGAATTGGACGTGTCCACGAACAAGGCGTTCTCAAAGTCACTAGACATGGCCGTGATACCGGAGCGACCTTTCTTCAACACGCTTCTCCGCATCATGGCGACACGCTGCATGCAACAGGCCATGTACTTCTCCAGCGGCACGCGCACACAAGAAGAATTCTACCATTATGGGCTTGCCTGCCCTATTTATACACACTTCACTTCTCCTATTCGAAGGTCCGTAGTTCTTTGTATGTTCAAAATTTTGTAAAATTATTATTACGTTAGGGAAAGTCAATGTCAGCTCTAGGCTTGTAGAAATGGGACTAAGGAGAGTCGTGGCTGTAGTAAAAGGGTCTTCAGGTTCACGAGCTCTGAAAACCTTTATCGCATACCATCGAGGAGGTTTTAATGGGTTGTAATCCCGAGGAATTTTACCCCTAACACCAAAAATAAAGCATAAAAAATATAATAATTTATTTATCGTTTTCGTTATAACTATCGTTATCTTTAGATAAATTTTAACATATGTTCATGTGTGGTAAATGAAATTTCTATATTTTAGATATGCAGATGTGATTGTACACCGTTTGCTGGCAGCGTGTATCGGCGCGGATGTGACGCACCCGTCGCTGCTTGATGGCAAGCATGCGGACGCTCTCTGTGAGAACCTTAACTATCGCCACCGCCAGGCTCAGTACGCGGGCAGGGCGTCTGTCGCGCTCAACACGCACGTACGTATACATGGACACCGCCCTTGGACACAGTACTGCCTATATTCGATTCTTCCTTTCTGAAAGATAAATCTGAATCCCAGTAGTGGCAACAAGGGTGTTATGTTTAATGTTTTGAAAACTATTTTTTTACTAAACGAGCCGAATTTTCATCTGGTATTAAGTGTGTTCACCCATAACAACGTGGCGTTATTTAGGATGATATACATACATCACATTGCGTTTGTTGTCGAGAGACGTAAAATGTTAAATCTCGTCTCCCCAGTAATTTCAATAGCTACAACGCCGTTTAAAATGGCACACTATAATGTTGTATGACAAAATGACAATAAAACTGGAATCATGATAATATGCCGTATGTATGTTTTTAGATACTGTTTAATAAACGCGTTGAAATCGAATCTGCGGTGGTGTTGGCAGTGAAACGGAACGCGCTCCAGGTGCTCATACCAAAGTACGGCTTAGAGGGACCATTGTACTTACCCGCCGAGAAGTTCATGTACAACGAAGAGGTAAGTGCCTCATGGAACAGATGTTTCAGTTGAATGGTTTTTTAACTACAGTGGGCTAACCAACGCAACTTAATTTTGTATGGTGTTAAGTGACAAGGAGGCTGCGGATGGCGAAGCGTGTTCGCCCAGAATAATCTGGCTTTCATATATTGACAGCCGCAATACAGCGGTGTTGTTATGGTGGGCAGTTTTACAATATGAGGATGGTAGTTAGGCGAGTTCAATCTCCAACCAAACTATAACATGCAGCCTCGGAATCGAAGCAGAGACCTAAGATTTATAAGCCAATGGTTATGCTGCCGCACTATGGAGGCAGTTAAATAATAAAAAGATGAGTCTTAATTGTTTGTTCTGACATATGTGTTGTCTATTGAAAGGAGAGAGAGAGAGAGCTAATATTTCTTATACATGGATGGAATAAATTGGTTAAGCCAGATATTGACCACATTTTTTGAGAGTGGTAATGGACGTGAATTTAATGGCTAAATCTATTGTTACACACATTTCTTTTTCAGGAACATTTTCAAGTTTGCGGAGACGTCGTGTTGAAGACCTTCGACGAGCTGACAGTGCGGCTTTCCTTGGACAGTACCAATTTACAGCATAGGAAGCTTGTGTTCCAGTTAGTGAAGCCGCACGTGCCCGGATTCTGTTACGTGGCAGAGCATAATGATGGCACAAGTAACATGGATGTGGAAGTAATAAACGATAAAGTGGAACATAATAAGAAAGAGAAGGACAAATTGAAGAAAAGCCGAAATGTCATCGCGAAAAATAAGAAAGATAAGAAAAAGTACAAAAAAATTTTACATAATGTATAAATAATATTTTGAGTGAACGTTTTTTTTATTCCTGCTACCGCCGGAATTGGTAGGTATCTTTTGTAGGTTTTCTCCGGGTAGGTACCATTGGGGCGCCTATTACTGCCGCCAAACAGTAGTGTGCAAACATAACTTTGTTCTGATTTAAAGGACGTTATATAGTTATAACGTCCTTTAAATCAGAACTAATGTTAGTCAGAGTCAGAGCAAGTTACACTAATGTGTAACACATAATAAAAACAGTTTTTATTGTCTGTATTGTGTAAAAACGGTAATAGAAATAATGACTTTATTATTATTTTAAAAAGGTGTTAATGATCAAGTGACAGAGAGATTACAAAGGAAAGAATAAGCCGATTGATTTCGTTCAAATCCTACCGTCGCGCATTTATGTAAATATGAAATCATATCAGAGACAATAACAATACAGATCATAAGTCAGAAGTGTAAGTGGGAGTTATTAAACCTTTTAATCGTTTTAAAAAGTATACTTTTTGGAAAAACTATACACAATAACAAAAAAAAAAAACAATGTAAACAGTCGTAGGGTCGTTTATTATTGTATCCTTAATAACTAAATAATACAAAAAGAACATACAAAAAAAAAATCACTGTATTTATAATTTGTGAAACATTTTAACTATCTAGCAACATATTCATTTTAGTCGATTTTTCTCAAGTTAAATGCATGGCGCAAAAGTTTTCGTTCTGAATAGAAAACATTTGTAACAATATTTTTTGTTGGAAATTTATAACCAATCTCACATTTTTTTTACAATTAGGTTAACTGTAGACGGAAAAAATATTGAAATTTGTTGTTTATGTTTTTAAAATCAATGCCTTCAAATGCGGGGTGTAACGCGGACCCAATAGTCGGGAATAGATGTGATTATGCCTTGTAGCCTTTTTGCTGGCTGTTTCAGGGGCTGTCCGTCCGCTGTTGAGATTTTGAATGCTTGCATAAAACCAGAGAAAACTTGGAACATACTCTGACGTGCAAACGTTTCACCCGCACACAATCTTCTCCCTGAAAATAAATCAAGTCGATAATTCACTTAATCTAATCGATTGATTGTTTAGTAGTTATTATAGTTATTTTCTTAATTTCGGTGAATTCTTAAAACAACAGCGTGAACCATACAGGATGGTGGAATCCATGAGGCTTGCTATGTACCTCAAATTGTAAATCTATAACCGTTTATGTGTCGCAGTGATCCGGCTGTGAATATAAGTGAACAAGTCTATTTTTGATGGGCACCCTTCTACCTTTTATCATCGAACTTAACAACATGTGAACTTAAGAATAAGTGTTAGTCTATGAACAGAAATATCAAGATTATCGCTTTCCTCATAGAGAAATTCTTCTCACGAGCTCTCGTAGCTTTGAAAGTTATAAAAGATTTTTACCTGCCCCAAATGGTAAAGTTTTGTCTTTGCTAAGTTGTAGTTGACCATCGTCGATAAAACGTTCTGGTCGGAAGTTCTCCGGATCGCCCCATATCTCCTTGCTCATGTGCAACGTTATGAAATTGAAATTAACCATTGTATCCTGAAAAAAAAGGACGAGATAAGGTTTCTACTGTCATTGTCGACGCGTTTCGAAGATAGTACTGTTTTTAATGTGAATTATATTTGCATCTTCGATTCAACATGGTCAAACTATTCCCTAATGCTAAAACACGTGGAATTCACAATTTTTTGAATGGTAATGGGTACGCGTTCTGAGTAGGTATCACCATAATGTCTATTTCTGTTGTCAATAAGAAGTGTGCAAACATTTTGTTTCCGTTCAGAGGGTCTAGACGACTCTATTTTTTTCTTACCGCTAGGTGTCTATATTGTATGAAAATGTAGTTATCTACAATAAATTTCTACACATGCTTTACCTCTGGAATATCGTATCCGTCGAGTTTGGTGTCGGTTGTGGCGCGGTGCGACACTCCCAGAGGAACGATTGTATCAATTCTGAGTATCTCTCGGATGCAAGCTTCTAGGTATGGCATACTATGTGAAATAAAAGATAAATCCTTAATTTATAAGTATTAAATTAATTATATATCAAAATGATAGGCGCCGATAGCCAAAAATACTCGACAAAGGCTTGATACTCGATATCACAGGATTGAATCGCTTAGGGGCTGTTGTACTTAATCATCTTTTAGAGCAAGTAAAACTATTATTTTTAATAAACAAAATGAAAAGACGAAAATGCGATTAAAATATTTGTTGGTATAAAACGTTTGGTATCATGAGTTATTTTCAAAAAAAGTTTCCTACTTCTTGCGGTCGTCAAGGGCGGGCATACGGTCGCGGCCGACCACGCGGTCAATTTCTTCGTGGATTTTATCTTGTACTTCCGGGTTAAGCAGCAACCGCTCTACCAACATCGTGAGTGCCGCTTGAACGGCGGATGCAGCAGGGAACATGTAGTCAGTGCAAAGCAACACCAACTGATCCTCTGAAAATTAACTTAATCTATTACACTTAATATGATAAACGTCTATCATCTTTGCCTTATTCCAATATTCTGTGGGATTGGCACAACATCATCTTTGGTCATGTGGCCGCCTGCCTGAGATCAACTATCCTTGGACTGCAGTTTTTGGTGGATCGCCACATCTGGTAAGAAGTGAAGGCTGGCAGCAATATCTCACTTATTAAGTAATACTTTAACCAACGTGATTTATTCCTGTCACCTTTTACGACACTAATGGACTAGAGGAAGTGTCACTGTTCTACTCTGCCGTTGTCACAAAGGTTTTTTTTTATTCAGAAATAAATCTATTACGCTTGGTATTTCATAAATATTTTGTTTTTAACAATAAATGTTTCGATGTATATTTTTTTTTATGAACGTTAAATGTTTGCTAATTATATTTAAAAATCATTAAGCTCTAAATGCGACATAGGAGAACCCATTTTCTACATTTGTTTTTCATATTGATTAGAAAAATGAGATGTTACCTGAATACGTCGTTTTCTCCAATTTGTTTTCTTCTTTAATTTTTCTAATGTACATATCGGTGAAATGTCGGTCGTATCCCTCGTTGTATGTTGCCATCGCTTCTTTAACCAGTTTCTGAATTAGATTGAATGATTATTTTAACATTGATTAATTTTTGAAAATTTTTGTTAACCTCAATTTTTATTATTTAGTCATACCGTAAAGAAATTGAGTATAGCTTGATTGCCGTCTCTTAAATCTTTATAACCACTAAATTTAGGTAAGATATCCTTCAAACAAGGTGTGAGAGAAAGTGCTGCACCAAGATCGTTGGAGCTTCTTTGAAAAAGCAGAGCACCCCGGGCCACAGTCCATAAAGCGTGGTAATCTGATCTAGGAAGGGTCGTCCCGGTCACTACGTGTACCACACCATTTATGAATGGAACAGCAAAATAATGCGGAAGATGTATCAAGTCTCCTTTGACAAGTTCCTGAAAATGTGAATTTTTTAAAACGCTCCCTTCAATAAATTTCATTTGAAAATTAAAATTCTTATTAAAATTATAGACAATTAACTAAAAAAAAACGATTTGTGAAAAATAAGTAATTATGCAGTATCAAGTATATTAAAAATGTACTTTTAAGTTATACCGTGGTTTGAAAACCGTGCTCGTGTGTTCTCGTACTGTTTTTACTGATTACCTTAAATTTTAAATTTTCCGTATTTACAGAAAAGTTAAAATAAATTTTTATTGGTAACGGTATCATGTACTAAATGCTCTTTATGAAGTCTGTATATAGTTATATATATTATAGATGCATAGAAAATTGTAATATGTATTTTGATCACTATTTATTTTAAGGATGGAGTATAGTAAATAATTCTTATACTTTCTCCGCAGGGTACTTGGGGCCGTTGATTGACATGTCGATCATTTCCTTTATCTCATGGGCCACTGTTGACTCCAGCGAGTCGTCTCGTTTACCGAAGCCATGGTCCCTCATGTGTCGCAGAGTGAATCTACGTTGTACGTGCCAGAAATATCCGTCCGTGAAGAATATGCCTGGAGAATAACAAATGTCCATGACAAAATTTTTATAGAAAATTATAATGTCTTTTATATACTTTATTAACGACATCTTAGACATAGTTAAACAAAACATCTTAGAAATACTTAAAAAAATATTGATCTTGGACATTTTTTTATCCACGTGTTAGTGAAATAATTCATTAATCAGAGTTAACGAATGAAAATTGTTGGTACAGTTGTAAGTATCACTGGCTCTGACTTATAGTCTCGGACTAATAAGTTTAGGACTAAGGTAAGCGCTGCTTGTCGCAGAAAGCGACTAAAATAATTTTCGATTTCGCGGGCCTTACAGGCGGAGGCCTTCAGTGGCAACTTAGCGAGCCTGAGGTGGATGACAAAAATGAGGTGGTCTTGTTTTTTAGTCATGGTAAAGTGGGGCTGCTGGGAAGGATTACAGTCTTTCCTGGGTCGTGCTAAAGCGTAGTACAAGGAGGCACCGGTGCGTACCGCAGGAGATCACGGGCCTCCCCCCAATGCACTTGAAGATGACCACCGAAGGGGTTTTAGAGGGGTACAAATTCTACATAACACTGAGTTCCCCCGTAAAGTATAGATCTGCTGAAGATTTCCCCTCTCGAAAAAAAATATCACTGTCAATAAGGAGATATATTACAAGGAATACGCAGCTGTAGTTATCATATGGACTATGAGATGGCATACTCACTATGATCCAATAAGTAACGGGAAAATTTAAAGAAATGTTTATAAAAAAGTTGGCGCATAGATGTTTATTTCGTGGGGGATATGAAATATAACAACATGAGTGCGAAATGGTCAAAATGGCGGAGGAGTTATGATGTTTTTACGAAAGCGAATGAAGTTACGCACAAAGAAAGGATAGTACATTATTGCACGTTTTATGTGAGCAGTGTCAAGATGTTATAAATCAAAATTAAAAAATGTTTTCTAGTTGCACGACAATAGTGTGAAACATTTGTATGGTCCGGTAAGAAAGATACGTCATGTAAGTAAAGGTAGTGAAATAATTCTAGTAATTAAATTTAACATGTTATTTATTTTTCTAGTTTTGTGAAAATCTTTATTAATTGCCCATTTTGATTGGCATAAAGTAATAACCAGGTATTTTTGCATCAATATCGACGAGTCCCGCCAATTGGCCAGCGCTGCCAGCATTGTATTAGTGAAAGGTAAACCAGCAATTTGATTCTTACTTACCTAATTTTTTCCAGTATGATCGCAATCTTCCTAGAATAAGATCCATGCGTCCGTCGAATTCCTCGCGATTGAGTACTTCTTTGATGAGTATTGGATCATTAACCACGACCACGGATATATTAGATAGGTAAAAACCAACTACTTTTGTTTTGTACTCCTTTGCGAATTTAATAAATGCAGTCGGTAAGTTGTTCAGACCTTTTAAGAGGATTAACCAGTACGCACCGTATACTGGAAGACTTGGAGGGCCTAAAATGTAAATGAATACATGTTTTATAATCATTCAAATGCCAGTTTTAGCTATTTTATGTGTTGATATAATGAATATAGACTTCGATATCCAGTCATAACTTAAAGCCTTTTTAAATCAAATTTAATAATAAATATTGCTGACTAAAGTGAAATGGGAAAAAAAATCGTGTTTAATTTTCAGGTAAAGACGAGATGTTAAAAATGTTATATAAACAGCCCTCTTAATGTTCCCATTACTGAGACTCAATTGAAGAGAACTATGGCCATTTATCCACCACATTAGCCGAGTGTAAGTTAGTACAAATTAAAAATCAAAGTAAAACTCTTACCTGGTGGAAAATTGTCATGTCTTTTATATGCTTTTTTGTAAAAATGGACAACAACGGCCATAAATATTATGGCTAATATTGTAGTTCCAATCATTTTCAATACAGAATAAATAAAAGGGGACTGAACTGACCGACTGCGACCTACCAACTACCATGAAAATCTTGTGCAAATCGTATTTATATACTTATTTACACATAGGCAAAAAATTATCTGTAATTGTTTTTACAAAACAAATATTATCAGAAAGTTACGAGTCATTTAAACTTATTTTTTCCTTCTTTGAGTCGTTGTTTCGTTCTTTGAGTGTCTGTTATTGTTTTTTTTTAGATGAATTTAGTGCAGTTAGTGTTCTTAACGATTTTTACAGCTTCATCGGACTCTGGACTAGAGCTAAAATACGATACTAGAGCGAAAATAAGAGATCCACGAGCTAAAATAACGGAAAAATATGCTTAGATATGTACATAACTCCTGAATGGGAAGAGGAGAGAGAGGGAATAGAGAAATCTGTTTCAAAAACATTTTATTCGTTAGGAAATAAATGTATTATAGCGTGAGTATAAAAGAGAGGTAAATGATACATTTAATAATTATATAATAAATATATTAATAAACATTTAATGCATGTTTGTAGTTACGTTGTGCAGAATAGGAATAACTTTATTGTACACCGTAACAAAAATATATACATAAAACTTTGTACATCACATGTGAGGGGAAAAAAAATTTTTTTCCGATCCGGAATCGCGAGCAAACTTGAATTAAAGGATTAGATATATAAATATGTATGTATATAACTGGTAGGGAGAAGACGAGAGTTGATAGTAATATAACTGGAGTGGAAGGGGTGAAAAAATAACAACTTAACTGTTACAACGATGTTATTTTCATTGTACTATACTTTACCTACAGAATTTGTCTTCGGTTACATTTTAATTGTTGTATACTATGAAACAATGGATGGCATTACAACCCATAAAACATTCTGAAACAGAATAAAATTAATGGACATTTTCTGTTTTCTAATGTAATTAGTTAACGTTGTGGGTAGAAACCATCGTCCGAATTGTCATATCCACCATACATAACATTAAAAAAATGTTATTGTTCGTATCTCACAATTAATATATACATAAAAAGGTCAAAATGTTTAATAAACAAAATAATCTCTTTATTGTTTAAGAGTTGTATTATCACGTTTATTAAACACCAAACCTGAATAAATGAGACGAATGAATGATAAATGGCAACTCCAATGACCTGTGAGCACTAAGACTAAGTAGTTTTGATTTAATATTATATTTTATAAAGTTCAAGTGAGTGTAGTAAGAATTAAATTAGCAGTTACACATGATACAGGAGCTTAGTATTCATTAAGCTCCTCTCAGTATCGTGTGTTATAATTCATTCGATTCTAAATTAATTGTCTTTTCATTTATACGAACTATCCTGTTTTTTTTTTCTCGACGACGATTTGCAAACATTTATTCTTGTAATGATTTCTGATGTTTCAGCGAATATTACACATTTATTAAAACTATTATTTACGGATTTTATCGCGTTTATTTAACATATTTTATTTAATCCCGACGTTTCGTTGACTTGCAAAGCAGCCGAAACGTGGGGAGTAAATACTATCAGTTAAATAAACGCGATAAAATCCGTAAATTTAAGTTTTAATAAATAACCGCTTTTTTACCATTTTACAAGCTTTGGTAAAATCTGGTATTTACCAGATTTTTATTTGAAAACAGGCAAATTCTTTGTTATTATGTCATGCAAAATGTATTGAACATATTTAAAAATTATGGTGATACCTTATTAACCTTTAGACAAACTGTATAATTAAGATAAAATAATCAAAACCATGTTTACATTTTAATAGTCCCTCACGTTGCTTTCAGTTTATGATTATTTGTTCTTTTTTAACAGGCAATCGTTTTGCTGCTTGTCACACGTTTATGTATGATCGTCTTATCTACATTGTAAGTTTGTACATATTATTTGATACATATATAAACATGATTCTATTTATTTAGTCTACCAGAAGAACTTTTATTAGCTTCAGCACAAGAAGAAAATAAAGTTTGTATATTACTACTGTTTGGTGGTACTAATAAGCGCTACGGCGGTATCTAGCCGATTTTTCGCAAGAAAGATCTAGCCTCAGTAAAATTAAATATAATTTGTATGTAATAAAACAAAAGTGTATATGAATATTTTATTAAATATTTTGCTTTTAGTTTGTTAATTTGCGTTTTTACATAATCCTTATAACTAATTTAGGTACAAAGAATGCACTTCGTAAGTACGCAGGCGGTTAGTTGTTTACGTAATAAAATTAAAATGTGTGATACACGCAAATTATTCTATTATCGAATACTCTGATTCAAATATATTAATGAAACTCTACAAGTCAATTGTTTTAAAGCTAAACAATATACGTTATGCTAATAATAATAGTTATAGTTTAGGCTGTTTGCTGTAAAAAGATACAATGAGGTGTGGATAATTTAACGGATCAAAACTACGAAATAAATAAAGCTCAAAAAGATTATTCTGCATGTATTAAACGTTTACAACGTGCGGTGAGAAATAGAGATTGAATCGTTGGCGTCTTGAGCGTGCTTTCAAATGAACCGCACTGTGCCGTTGGTGGCTTCGTTTCTTCATATTTTGTGACGCTTTGTTGAGTTTTACCAGCACTTATTTCCGCTTAAGCTATTCTGGCTATTTCCTGGTTGACTTTAGCCACGAGTTGCTCCAGCGCGACGGACCACCGGTTCGCTGGTATGACGTGCGACGGGGACAGACGCGCGTCCGTCATCACCGCCAACCGGACTGTGTCCGCGTACTGTATTACCGTTAGCGACATACCTACGAACATACACATGAAACACTAAAAATAAAGTATTAGGGTATGTATAGTTTGATTCTAAATAAGTATTATGATTCACCAGGTCTCTTTTGCCAGAGACCGTCTGGATGGGTACAACCGCAGCTCCTATTTCAACCGCCAAATAGTAGTGTGCAAACATTACTGTGTTCCGGTTTGAAGAGCGATGTAGCTAGTGTAATTACTGGGGTAACGAGACTTAACACCTTATGTCTCAAGGCGACGAGCGCAATGAGGTGCAGTGTATACCATCTTAACTAGCACCACGTTGTCATGGGCAAGCGTATCACTTACCATCAGGTGAACGTCTTGCTCGTCTCGTCGCATAGTAGAATAAAATAGAAAAAAGACTAATACAGTTAAATTCCTGTTAACAAAAATATTCAACAGAGTATAAAGCTTAGAATACTTTCGATCGAGTATATCTTTGCGGGGCCAAATAGTTACGTCTCTGGCTTTGGATTTCTTTTCAAATCGGGCTGGAAAAGCCATTCAAATGGGATATTTTTAATGTAAATAAAATTGTTATTATCATAGTGATGATTCAAAACATACTTATATTGGCTTGTGGCGGTCTCCAGTATAATACATGATCGACAGTTTGTCCCCACATAGTGGTCCGTGGCCCAGCATCCGGAGCTGAGTTTATCTCCGCATACGACACAGCGTATCTTCTTGATAGAAGATTCAACGTGAGCCTCGCGAGAGGCGATGGCACAGAACGCGTCAAGGCTCCGCAGCGGGCTTGCAAGGCCCAAGCCCCTGACAACGCTTTCTGGCAGCTGCAAGCGTCTGATATCACAGAAGCAATCCGACGCGGTGTCGCGCCTATCGGCAATGATAAGCAGACCATTCCTGGAACATGTTTTTATAGTTCTTTAAGTAATAAGAGTAAGTGCAGTTAGCATAAAACACCAACTAATATCACGTGCTTTAACGGTGAAAGAAAACATCGTGAGGAAACCTACATATCTATGTAGTGACCACCCGTGGTCGGACTAGTATGTGAAATGGAGAAGACAATGGCAAACCAGTCCATTATAACTGCCAAGTAAGTCGTCGTGTGTTTTACGACACATGATGACCACGACCCTCAGTCATGAGGAAATACGACTAAGAAGAAGAAGAAGTAATAAGAATTTTTAACTTTCATGTAACAAGATGATGAAAAAGGATTTTATTTAATCAAATCTCTTTATATTTAGAAATCAGAATTTGTTTCCTAGAAATAGTTTCTGTTTTTGAATGTTCTCGCTTTATTTGAATGTAAGGACAACAAGCGGATAGTGCGCGTGATTGTAAGTGATCACTGTCATCCATGGACAGCGGCAATACCTTAGTGGTATAGTGTCACCATTGTACCTCCGGTGTGAGATTTCTTGTATTCCTTCCCATCGCCCTCCGCGAATGTGAAGAGGAACTCCTCTGGCGCCGCCCTCGCGGTGGTGAGTACGTAGTCCGGTGCTTCGCTTTGCGAGCTGTCGAAGAACGCGCGTATTGCGTCTGTGGCGGCGTACAGGGCGACGTCCGTGGGAGTGACTCCCAGCGCGCGCCCGGACACTTCCACTGACGAGCGAGACACCGGCCGCGACCATGACACTACCTGGTACGTGGAACAACGTTCATCGAGGGTTTACCGATAAGCTCACTACAAAATTGCTCTACTAAGAATGGTCAAACAGAACATTGCGTTCATCTCCTTGAGACTTAAGATGTTTAGTCTCGTGACCCTCGTCATTTCACTAGTCATACTCCTCTTCAAACCGTTATTAATAATACTTAGACTACGCGTCTGTAGAAAGGGTTTTAGGTGCATCACAACACCACCCAGTTCTATCACTTTATATTTATTATAACGCCATAAGTACACCATAAGTAGAAAAAATATAATAGTGTACCCTTGTCATAAAATAGAGAAAGAATGTTAAAAACATTCGATACCTTGAACAAATGGTCTACAAAATGTAACTTGAAAAAGATGTTTGGTATCTTTATTTAACAAAAAAAACTAGATCAAATATTAGTAATTTTTGTGTAAGTGCTATGATGCCACAGATATATAATACATGTTGAAATTATGATATCTTGAAATTATTAAATTAAATGCCATCTGTTGACAAAACATTTAACTATAAAAATTGTGAAAAAGGCGTTTATTAACGATCTAACTTGACTGCAGTTAAGTTGCTTTTTTTGTACAATAGACTTTCGCTTGGTGTTAAATAAGTTTAGATGGTGAAGCATGGTCGACCAGAATACTCTGGCTCCCATATAACAACCAGAAAACATCTACTCTACTATGGCGGCAGATTTATGTGGATGTTGCTTTTTTGCATTCTTCATCATTTCTGCATTGCGGTAAACGATAGAAATATTGTTACAGAGTTAATGAGTTTAGTTATAAAGTTATAATATGAAGTGTACCTTTCTCCCGCAGAGTGATACTGTCTGCAAAAGATGCCTCTTTCCATCATCAGCTCCTACTGTATCGGTCCATAGCTCCGCCGGTGCTCTATACACTTCGATCGCGCACCTCCACGCCTCCGACGTCGCCTTGAAAAACATTTGCGCCAACTCCGCATACTTCCACGTGAACGTGTGGGTTCGTTGGACGTGACCCTTCGTCCTCAGCTCCCTCACCGCCATCAGTTCGTCTTTGATCATAAAGGGTAGCTTTATGAAAGTGAGGGTAGTAGTCAAAGCAGCGGCTATTGTCAAGCGCGGCCACTTCCGCGGATCCGCCGTCACCAGCGGCGACAGCATCAGCTAATGGAAAAGAAATGTGTGTACAGTATTACCACCAACTTACGCGTTGTTTACAGCAGGGGTAGGAAAATAAATGTTTTTGGGAATAACATTGAAGAACTTTTAAGGAAAACACCAAATTTCCATATTTTTTTGCTCAAAATCTTTATAGATTTTCTTCTTAACTTTGAATCAGTTTTATTTCCAAAGTCTGTTCTGCTTCGTAATATTTTAAATCTAAAATTATATTTGCCTTTATTCAGTTATTTAAATCGCACACGGATCAGTACGTGTAATATTCCACTAGTTATGAAGACTTTTTACCTAGACCTGGACAAAAGCTTTCGTTTGTACTAAAATAAATATTAAAGTTTCACTCTTGCTCCTTTTTGTTCAAAACTATGCTTTCAGATTTTAAAACAAATGTTTAATTAGCGAAAATAAGATATACCTTAGACATGGTCAAGTTCCTTCTTTTGCATTCTTGTTGTACAGCGTTGATGAATGTCGTTGCCGTCATCGGTGTCTGTTCTGTGCTATCAGTAAACTTCTTCTTTTTCAGTTCTCTAATTGCACTTACAGCTGATATCAAAAACAACCCCGCAACGTGAAATGCACCTGGCAAAGTCTTCGAAGCACGAGGACTTTCAACTGGATCGTATTCCGAAATAAATTCATTCCATACATTTGACAAACTTTCATTCAGTCTTTCCCAAAGTTCCGGGATTGCTGTAGGTGTTGGGAATAGTTTGATCAGTGGACTCGAGTAGCCTTGCTCTGTTCTCTGTCTCTCTTCCGGTTTGAATTGTTCGACGAGTAACAAATCGCCAATGTTTATAGAGTTTGATCCAGTGAGTAACAAATGATGAACTCTAACAAGAATGTAGTACTTTGGTTCCGGAGATACACACGGTATGACAATGTACTGCCATGGTGGTTGATCTGTTGGGAAATATTTTGATACGATCTCGCTGACGTAATCCTGGAAAATAAAATTCAAAGTTTTGTACATCATTATACTTATATATGATAGATAATTGAAGTATCATGTAAGTTCATGGTCTAGTTAAGATGAAGACTTAAAAATAGGAAATAAACTCGGGACTAAACAGAAACAGAGTTTGATGTATTGTATGTATTAGCAGGATCTATATACTACTATCTGATAAAAGAGAGTTAGGTGAGGCCTTGATTAGGTAGATAAATTAATTTTACAGTAATTTTAGCGTTGCTATGTAGTGCTAATGAAATTTTAGATCTAACCTGAACATTGGCGTCGGACACTGCTCTACCTCGGTAGACGGCGTTTGAAACTATGAAGTGGTTTTCTGGTTTAAACGGCACGTTAGAATCCCACGCGTAGTTGCCCCAGCAGGACACGAGACAGTGTCGCAGTCTGGGGAACATGAGACCGCCGTCCTTGTTCCTGCGGTCTATCACGTGCCGTGATAGTTCGCCTTTAATTTCTTCCACATTATTAGCACCTTGAAAGTTAATAATTTTAACATTTATTTCAAATAAAAACTAATCAATCAATGTGTGAAATGACGAAGAAAAATAATAATTGCGTGCGTCAGGATCCAGGCTCTGTCTATAAGCGTAACTCGTTATATCCTTCAGTTCTCGTATGCCTAATTATTATAGTAATCTCATTAGACTTTTTCCTTTTCTTTAAAATGAATAAATTATTGATTTTATACGTAAAAAGTTAAATGTAAAAAAAATTCCTTTTCAGTAAAATTCATGAATTACACACGCACAAAGATTTTAGAAAATTTCTGATGGACAAGAATATTCATTAACGCCATTATCAACTATATAATAGGCCAATGGCATCGGAATTTGATAGTAGACCACAAACACTGTAGCAAATGTCCGATAACGGACCGAAGGAAAGGCCAATGATCCGGTAGTGATTAAGCCAACGAGTTAGATCGTGATAATTACACATCCTACTCACCTTTGATACAAAGAAGTACGTTGATAATACCCTGGTTTCTATGCGTATCTAGCAAAGACCGAACTGTATCTGTTTTGATAAACTCCAAGTGGGGATATCGGCTTGATAGCAATTTGATCCAGAAATGCTTACTGACTCTTACAACTGAAATGATGATTGGTATAAAGCATTAGTAAAATCAAGATGAAGGAGAAACAATACGTTTTATAATATTTAAATGTATAATTTTTCAATATATATTAGTTGTGTCGAGTTCGCGGAATCGGAAATTTGAATAAGTGAATCATATGTTAGTTTTTACTTAAAAAAGTACACATTGCCTAAAAACTTAACTCAATTAGGTTGCGAATTTTATTGTAGCAAAAAAATACTAGAATATTATTTGCGAGTTTAAAAAAAATAAACAATATTTCTTACCAACATATGATAAAGCCAATGCAGGTAAGGCGGAAACAGCTATACAAAAAGCACAATACGTGTAGATCTCCTGTGTGATTCTAGCGCGAACTCCTGTTTTCCCGTTGCTCATAGTGCCGTTTGATTGGTCACGTCTGATATCTCCAACTTGCTATAACCTACTAATATAATGATCTATGACTCCGACCGATAGGTAATTGTGATAAATTCTATAGAGATATATTGTTTGTAAATATAAATTAAGTCAGTAAATACAGAGACGATACGGTTTGACCCAACCCGTGATGCGTAATTTAATCTATTGCTATTCACATCATGAGTTGCGAGAAATGACGAAAATTGTAATACCGTTGTATGAAATAAAATATTAAAACTGATATTCAATAACATAACATTTGATGAAGGTAGTTAGCAAGAGTAAAAATGTACAATTTAAATATTATAATAGTAATTAGTAGGTAGAGTCTTTTGATAATAGAGATTTGGCAATTCGTATGTGAAGAGGTAGTGTACCATAAGTGAAGCACAGCAAAAGAAAAAGTTTTAGAAAAAAGAAAAGAAGTGTACGAGGACTAGATAATTTTAGCAAGTAACCTAGAGATAGTGAAGATGATAGATTGTCTTTTGGTATAATCATTTTATGATCATAGCGATTTCTACCGACAACATACGAATGATACGATAAAATTGCTCTCTTTACAGTTGTTCAATTGACTATAATTATAAGACAATATGTCGGGAGTTGCTTTAACTGAAAGAAATTTTGCCGGCCATTGCTTAACTTGATCATCAATGCAAGACGAACAGGAGAAATGCTGATTTAATGGATTGAAATCTATGATTGTTGGGCATGTTAGATTTCTCAACTCCCAAAGACAAGAAATTTCCGTACTTTAGAAGTGTAAGGATCTTGAACTGATTCACGAACAGGGCGTGGTCGTACATTTCTAGATTGTTGCTACGATTCCGTATTAATATGTATTTCCCTTTATTGGCGTCACTGGGCTCGGCCATGTATTTTTAACGTAAATAGAATTTAATTAATTTAACGTTCTAAATAAAAACAGGATGTCAAATGATGGTGAGTTTTTATAATGCATTTAACAGTTTGCAATTTTTTTTATTTACAGGCTTCATTTGTATTAATATTTGTGCTAAAGAAGTTTTAATTAAATGTTTCATACATATCATAATTAATACTTACCAGTACTGATCAAACTAAATCTGGATTTGTTTACAAATTTATCATTTTTAATATTTTGGCATGGAAACCATTTTTTTAATAAAAGTGGTATTTTCATCTATTTACCAGTAAAAGTCTCATCGTTTTCAACTGCTTTGAAGGTTAGTCAGAACAAACAAACAATATGACAGATTTTTTTTTTAAATTGATTCTTGTTATAACCAACATGTTAACATTCGTATGAATTAAATTGAAAAATGTAATTTAGAATTTATAACAGACATACAAGATGATGATGTTACATAAAATCATTATTTTTATTATATTATTAAAGTTACGGGTGAAAAGAGACAATTTAAGTGTAGTGTTGTTTAAAGATAAAAATATGTTACGTTGGTAAACTTTTAAGGAAATTTTGACTGTTTGTTTAAAAAAAATGAGTTCTAAGATTGCAATGGATACATTATATCGAGGAACCCACTTTCGCATGATGTTGCCGGTCCATCACTTTCTCTGTTATGGTTGCATCTACGTACAAGTGGGTTAGGGAAATTTGTAATGAAGCATAATTTTAAGTTCGTGCTGGACTTTAAGAGCCTTTTACAATTACCATGTAATGGTAAACTTTTTCTAGCTTACACCTTCAAACTTGACCCTGAGCAATTTTTGCATATTACTGTTTGGCGGCTGAAATTTTATGCTATTGCGTCGGACGGTCTCTAACAACTGAGACCAATCACCAGAAATGTTGTTTTTGTAAATTAATATATATCTTCTTTTAGCTAATATTAAAATTGTTTTGTTGTGATTCATTTATTTAAATATTAACAACAACATTAGATAATGCCGTTGCAGATGCAATGCCAATTAAAATTATAAAAACAAACTTTGTATCATTACATGTAAATGTTGTTTTAAAGTGGATTTACAGTTAATATACATACAGAATTATTTTTTTCGGGGATCGCATTTCTATTTACCTCCGTTTGTGTAAGCCTTCTCTCACAAGGAGAGAGTAAAAGTCATTTATCTACCATGTTGGCTAAGTACGAGTTGGTAAATGTCGCATGTCTTCGAAAGTTGTTGTTCCTTTAACATGACGGTTTCCTCAAGATTTACCTTCACCGAAAGTTAAAGCCCTGAGAGATTGAACCTGGGCCGCCTTTCAAACTGAGCTATCACTGTTTCAGGGTTTACCTACTTAGTGCGAAATGTATGTCGAACAAATATTTCACGTGTAATAAGACACGGACCGATACACAAACGCAATTAGACGTTGCAATTCATAATTTGTAAGGATAATACTTAGAACAAGTACATTTCTATACATTTGAATGGGAAATAAACAATAAAAGTATAAGTAATAGAAACTAAACTATTTTATTTATCTACATGTTTTATAAATAAATACATTACTATGAGAAATCATAGTCATTCTTAGGACGAGGGAATATTACGTGTTAGTCGAAATAAAATAAGTAACGTAATTTGTTAATTTCAATATTATTTGGTGTGCAATAAAATATTTTCTGTTCTATTCTATGCTATAATGTCACTATGCTGGATGATTAAGAGGACATTTCTGGGCATTAACCTATATATAAAAATTAATGGTATAATTTATTGAGAAGACTAATGTCGGTTGGCAGAGACCGACCGAGTAACGCCAAATGCCTTACTATTGTTATGCAAACATCACTGTTTTGCGGTTTGACGGCCGATGAGGCTTATGATTATTATAATAGACAATTATTACGTAGGTTTATCATCTAATTATTATCCACGACCTCATATGATATTGATTTCCGTAATGTACGGTGGAAAACGCATTAGCCGTATGGTACAGACCAACTCTTTCTTCTTTAAAGACATTTCATTCTTGAAAACGTTGACGAGTGTTAGTTATTCTTTTCTTATGCTATTTAAGTAATAAAGGACCAATCAAATCGCCCTGAATAGTTATGTAGACAAGAAAATTACTAATATTTTCTTATAACAAGTGCACAAAACACGACGCCCTGTTTTAGAGGCTGTCCCTGTTTTGATTATATTGAATTAAACGAGGAAACAAATTTTTGTCAGAATGATTTGTCCTGAGTATCGTGAACTTTTTCATGATTGTAGTTTCAACCCTCGAATTCAATTTCACGTAATGTTTAGTGACAACGAGGTCTATGATGGCAAAACCTGAATATCCAGAATTCTTTGTTTCCTATTCAGGTTAATAGTCTGTGCTGTTATGGTTGCAGATTAACAATATGTGGGTGGTCCGTCATTAACTAAACAATAAGATGATTAGTTTTTTAATGCATTAAAATATTTGTAAATTTAATTTGTAACTAGTTTTTCGGTGATTATTTGATGACAGTTTTGTGTTTCTAGTTGTTTTAAACTATAATGTATTGACTCCTGCTCTCGCCCTATCGTCTGTGACCCTGTTGCACGAGATACGATAAAGTTCCGAGTTTGTCTTGACGCATATTAACAAAATTTTTGACAAATGGTCTAGTTTGTTGATATACAAATATTTTAAGCCTTGCCACCACATAGCAATTACCTGTAAATTTAATTACAAAAGATCCAACGAGTGCGGGTGGAAAAGGATTATAAAATTTATTGTATCTCATTAATAAATACTTCTTAGCCAATAATGACCACAGAACCTATGTTAGTTGTACCAAAGACAGTAGTCATACGAACGTCAATCTTATGAGTAAGAAATTATTAATTTCTAATTCAAGCAAGACATATTGGAAGAAATTTTAAGGGATGGGAGATATACAGAAAGAAGGAATTAATATTAAGTAGAAATGAAACAGTTTGTACTTTGTAATTCGAAAAATCTAGTTTGTAAAACGTTAAGGATATATTAAATAAATCGTAGTAAATTTGTTTGAAAATCTCGTGTGCGATCCGTTGATTAAGAATATATACAAGGTACGTTAGAATAAATAAATACTTAACAAAATGGAAAATTATACTTATGAACATAATTGTAAATATAATTATAGAGATATGTCTTGATCACATGATGGTCACTACCTAGACTTTGTTTCATACATAACAATATTTTCGAATTGCAATAACTATGTCGTAATTGTTCCGATAAATGTAGGTACACGTAGTTAATGCTGCGTCTGATAGTAGTTTACGCAATCGGCCATTTTGTTCTAAATTGCTGATTTATGTTTAACATATAACACTTCAATTATGGTGTTTTGAATAAAATTTTTAATCTAGAAATGTGTTACTAAATTTCCTCTTTACATTTAAACAGTTGTAAATTCTTAAATAGTTTTTTTGTACATTTGTTTCTAACATTAATACTCGTAGAAAAATCTTTGTTGTGTATGTTTTATTGACTTCATATCGTTATGTGTAGTTAAAAATCAGTGTAATTTATTAGAAATGCTCAAAAATTCAATTTAGCCCGTATAAAAAAAAAAACACTGTGTAAAAACATGAAATACAAAATGTTAGATACGTTTTCATTAGTTGTACTAAAAATATGTTGTAGTAAGATAAATCGTTTCACACCTATTCTCTGTATGTAAGTACATAAAAAGTCTATCAAACATTTTAAATAAGTATTAGTTTTGTTATTTAAACTGAGGCTTTGTACTTAAAATAAAGCTAAAATTAAGCAATTTGCACATAAAGTCGCTTTTGGAATTTGAACATTAGATATTAAAAAAAAAAAATTATAAAATGATCGTAAGCAATACAATAAATTTGTATTTTACATTTTTAGTATTATTTTAATAAAATTTTACGGACTAAGATATTCTTTACGATCTACCGGCACTTTAAATGTTTGAATAATATTGAATGTAATTATAAGAAATACTATTGTGTATTTAAATTTTTTAAGTACTTACGTTATTTAAATTTTATACTTGTCACAAACCCGCACTGAACGATTGTTTTTTTTTTAATTTGTCTGCAACACGACGGCACTACGTGACGCTCAGCCGCGGTGTGGACGGCGCGCACCAATGGCGGCGTGTTGTACTTTCCCCGCCTTTATCATTCATTCGCAGTTTGTACTATGCCCGCAGAAGTAGGTATAACTCGTATTTGCAAAACTCGACACCAAGGCACTGTTGCAATTTATTTAAACACTAGAACCAATACTTGCCATTTCAACAATAAATAATTATACCGCATTGAAATGACATAAAGATCAAATCAAACTAAAATGAAAACCGTACAAAACGTAAATATCTCTTGGTATTAATACACTGATTATTCGGTTTTTCCTGGATTATTATGTAAGTTTATTATTTAAGATTTACTGGTGGTAGGTGTTTGTTGCCGGAGACCGTCTGGGTGGGTACCACCGCAGCTCCTATTTCAACCGTTAAATAGTAGTGTGCAAACATTACTGTGTTCCGGTTTGAAGGGCGCTGTAGCTAGTGTTACTGGGGTAACGAGACAAAACCTTATGTCTCAAGGCGACGAGCGCAATGTGGTGCAGTGTGTACCATCTTAACTAGCACCACGTTGTCATGGGCGAGCGTATCACTTACCATCAGGTGAACGTCTTGCTCGTCTCGTCGCATAGTAGTATAAAAAAAAAGTGTAAATCATTAGGCTATGTTATTGGCAAAGGGAAATTTTCTACTAACGGTTGTGGGTTGTGGTACAGTATTAAAAACTTTAAAGTACATGGAAGGTACCTGATGCTCGTACTCTGAAGCAATTACTTGGTTTTAAAAGCTGCTTGCATTTATACGGCCATGCTTGGTACCAATGTATCTTAAACCATTACAATTATTTATTGACCATAAGTTAAAATTTTAAGATTTTATAGTTATACTAGCTGACCCGACAGACTTCGTTCTGTCAAAAAAATTGGAATGTGGCAGTTTTTTGTTCTTACCTATTTTATAGCCAGCGCAAAAAAATCTGGACTGAACCGTCACTCTGGTGATAGGGCGCTGTGTGGGGTTCAGCTCTATATATGTTCATCTAATAACTAATATTTAAATTTTAGTGGGTTCCAGAAGAGTGGCCAAAGTTATAATTATAGTACATAAATTATATTTACTATTATTATTTTTTTAGGAACAAATAACTGCCACATTCCAAATCTTTTTGACAGAATGTAGTCTATCAGGTCCGCCAGATGGTAACGCGGTTTGTGCTCGACTGATGTATTGACGTGAAAACGAATGCATTTTATGTCGCGCGCCGAAACTAAAACATAAGAAATAATACCGCGAAGCCGACCAAATTGAAAATCAGTAAGAATGATCTTTAGCTATTACATTTTGTGAGTATTTATGTTATTATTTCATTCGTTTTAATTTCGGCACGCGGCGTTAGATCCTCCGACGCGCATACGCACACTGTTTTGATAGAATAATTGAATTTGAACTTTGTACAGCTGCAATAAAGTGCAAATTGACTCTTTAGCGTTACGAACGCACCTACATTGCTTAGACAGCAGTGAAAGCTTGTAATTTAATATGAACTTTTGTTTGTTTGTTTGTTTCTGGTTTATGGTTACTGGGTACTGGTTACTGGTTTCTGGTTTCTGGTTTCTGGTTTCTGGTTTCTGGTTTTTGGTTACTGGTTTCTGTTACTGTTTTCCGGTTACTGGTTTCTGGTTTTCTGGTTCTGGTTTCTAGTTTCTAGTTTCTGTTTCTGGTTTCTAATTTCTGGTTTCTGGTTTCTGGTTCTAGTTTCTGGTTCTGGTTTCTGGTTTCGGTTTCTGGTTTTTGGTTCTGGTTTCTGGTTTCTGGTTTCTGGTTTCTGGTTTCTGTTCTGGTTTCTAGTTTATGGTTTCTGGTTTATAGTTTCTAGTTTCTGGTTTTCTGGTTCTGGTTTCTGGTTTTCTGGTTTCTGGTTTCTGGTTTTCTAGGTTTCTGGTTTCTAGTTTATGGTTTCTGTTTCTAGTTTCTAGTTTCTGGTTTCTAGTTTCTGGTTTCTGGTTTCTTGGTTTCTGGTTCTGGTTCTGGTTTCTGGTTCTGGTTTCTGGTTCTGGTTTCTGGTTCTGGTTTCTGGTTTCTGGTTTATGGTTCTGGTTTCTGGTTCTGGTTTCTAGTTCTGGTTTCTGGTTTATGGTTTCTGGTTTCTGGTTTCTAATTTCTGGTTTCTGGTTTCTGGTTTCTGGTTCTGTTTCTGGTTCTGGTTTCTGGTTTTCTGGTTCTGGTTTCTGTTTCTGGTTTCTGGTTTCTGTTTCTGGTTCTGGTTTCTGGTTTCTGGTTTCTGGTTTCTGGTTTCTGGTTCTGGTTTCTGGTTTCTGTTTCTGTTTCTGTTTCTGGTTTCTGGTTTCTTTCTGGTTTCTGGTTTCTGGTTTCTAGTTTCTAGTTTCTGGTTTCTAGTTTCTGGTTTCTAGTTTCTGGTTTCTAGTTTCTAGTTTCTAGTTTCTGGTTTCTAGTTTCTAGTTTCTAGTTTATGGTTTCTGGTTTATAGTTTCTAGTTTCTAGTTTCTAGTTTCTAGTTTCTAGTTTCTAGTTTCTAGTTTCTAGTTTCTAGTTTCTAGTTTCTAGTTTCTAGTTTCTAGTTTATGGTTTCTGGTTTATAGTTTCTAGTTTCTAGTTTCTAGTTTCTAGTTTCTAGTTTCTAGTTTCTAGTTTCTAGTTTCTAGTTTCTAGTTTCTAGTTTCTAGTTTCTAGTTTCTAGTTTCTAGTTTATGGTTTCTGGTTTATAGTTTCTAGTTTCTAGTTTCTAGTTTATGGTTTCTGGTTTATAGTTTCTAGTTTATGGTTTCTGGTTTATAGTTTCTAGTTTATGGTTTCTGGTTTATAGTTTCTAGTTTCTAGTTTCTAGTTTCTAGTTTCTAGTTTCTAGTTTCTAGTTTCTAGTTTCTAGTTTCTAGTTTCTAGTTTCTAGTTTCTAGTTTCTAGTTTCTAGTTTCTAGTTTCTAGTTTCTAGTTTCTAGTTTCTAGTTTCTAGTTTCTGGTTTCTGGTTTCTAGTTTCTAGTTTCTAGTTTCTGGTTTCTAGTTTCTAGTTTCTAGTTTCTGGTTTCTAGTTTCTAGTTTCTAGTTTCTGGTTTCTAGTTTCTAGTTTCTAGTTTCTGGTTTCTAGTTTTTAGTTTCTAGTTTCTGGTTTCTGGTTTCTAGTTTCTGGTTTCTAGTTTCTAGTTTCTAGTTTCTAGTTTCTGGTTTCTAGTTTCTAGTTTCTGGTTTCTAGTTTCTAGTTTCTGGTTTCTAGTTTCTAGTTTCTAGTTTCTGGTTTCTAGTTTCTAGTTTCTAGTTTCTAGTTTCTGGTTTCTAGTTTCTAGTTTCTGGTTTCTAGTTTCTAGTTTCTGGTTTCTAGTTTCTGGTTTCTAGTTTCTAGTTTCTAGTTTCTAGTTTCTGGTTTCTAGTTTCTAGTTTCTGGTTTCTAGTTTCTAGTTTCTAGTTTCTGGTTTCTAGTTTCTAGTTTCTGGTTTCTAGTTTCTAGTTTCTGGTTTCTAATTTCTGGTTTCTGGTTTATAGTTTCTAGTTTCTAGTTTCTAGTTTCTAGTTTCTAGTTTCTAGTTTCTAGTTTCTAGTTTCTAGTTTCTAGTTTCTAGTTTCTAGTTTCTGGTTTCTAGTTTCTAGTTTCTAGTTTCTAGTTTCTAGTTTCTGGTTTCTGGTTATGGTTTCTGGTTCTGGTTTATGGTTTATGGTTTATGGTTTATGGTTTCTGTTTCTAGTTTCTAGTTTCTAGTTTCTAGTTTCTAGTTTCTGGTTTCTGGTTCTGGTTTATGGTTTATGGTTTATGGTTTATGGTTTATGGTTTATGGTTTCTGTTTCTAGTTTCTAGTTTCTGGTTTTCTTCGTTAAAAAAAAAATACCAAAAAATAAAAAAAAACATTTTGGTGTGGGCAACCCTGATCACTTAGGGGTTTGAAAAATAGATTGTAGCCGATTCTCAGACCTACTGAATATGTATAAAAAATTTCATAAGAATCGGTCAAGCGGTTTCGGAGGAGTATGCGAACGAACATTGTGACAAGAGTATTTTATATATTAGATATATTACTTTAATATTCGCATAAATATTTTTTACATGTATACTTCGCAGGAGTTATTATTTAGTCAAAAAAGAGGTAATTTTTTTTTGATTTATTATAACCTGCACACTCATCTAATCACTTATTACTGTTGACACAAATTTTGGCAAGTGTTTTTAAGTAACGTTTTATTACATAAAACATTTTAGAGCAACAAAAGTTTGTTACACAGACAGAATATCGCTTAACTCATTATTAGTGATACAGCGATCATTCAACAAGAAAGGTTCACTATTTTCAGACTAATTGCAATTATGGAGTTTTGAAAATGTCTTTATTGCACAAAAAAAAAATATCTTTATTACTCGAGATCAGGTGTAAGAAGTGTTTAAAGAAAACAAACCAAATAAAATTAAAATTATTTAATGAAACAATTTCGGTTTCTTCGTTTAAATTAATAATGATAATATAGTTTCCACTAAATCTAAGGAACTTAGGTTACTGACATACGCAAATACGAGAGCTTAGTTAATTAGCTGTAAGTACACATAATTTATGCTTGGAATCAAACATTACAATTATCATAATACTAGGTATCAATATAGGATACTTATTAGTTAGGCTTTGCGGAAGATTATATTTCGCTAAGGTCAAACAGCTAAAATATAATAACTTTAACATCGATTACAGAAATGCTCTCAAAATGGCATTGAATAAAAAAATGCCTTTAAGCGTTGCTTTTGTACCCATTTGATACCTGTCTAATCAACTGTCGACATTAAATAGGAAATAAATGATTGTTTTGATATCCTATATATTTTCAATATCAGGTAGTTTCTTTCTTATTCAACATGATAGAAACAAAAAAGGAAAGTCTTACAGCCACTCTTATCACATATTACAACTTCTAACTACTTCTACAATAGAAAATCTAAGATAACATTGTTATCAACGGTAAAAATTTTAAATTAAAACCTATAAAAGATAGTTTTGATTTAGTTTAATCCAATTACTGTATTTTACAGAAAGGTCAGTGCTTAAAAAAATTTAATTGCATAAAGCAATCGATAACGAAACATAACTAAATAATAGTGTTACGTATCGAGTCACAGATTTATAAATGGAGATTTATATCGATTATATTATAACATCGATAAATATTTGGCATCCAACTGAACGTAGCTAATTTTTTTTTAAATGTAATGGAAATTATGTAAATGCGAAAAAGCGTAGCTCTAAAATAGGACCCCTCCACTTTATTAACATCAAAATTTGGTTTCTGTCTAAATAGTAGTGTTTTTTCATTAACTTTTGAAAATGGACGTCAGTACATAAAGGACCCATAACCGACATGGAGAATGTGAGGTATCTTGTTTTAAAGAAATATTCTGTTATCTCTCATTTTATATTTTTTTTATGTAAACTTTGAAACACCTTAATTTTGTGCTTATTGTTAACCACTTTTGGATTTAGAATGAATAATTCTAGCTATAAATGTTAATTATCTCTTTAAAAGCCATACAGCTGAGAAGTCCTATTTTAGATATAAACATGGACGACACCTGCGACGACAAAATACCTTCAAATTGCCAAAGCTTTTCTTTTTGAGTATAAATGCGTATTCTTTGTTAATTTTATAAATCAGTGTCGTGATATTGAATTTGTATAAAGTTCATTGCATTTTAATTCATTTATCATATTATGAAAACAATGTAAAGGAATGAATATTATATGTAGTAATTATATTAAAAATTTACACGCATATCCGTGTCATATGAGTATAAAGTAAATACGTTTAATTTTTATAGGAAGCCTGCCGATTAATATTAACAATGTAATTCAAATTTGTCTCAATTCTGGATTAAAATAATTATGTTACTTTCATTACATTAGATCTTTTAATAATATCAAAACATTAAAGAAACCGGGATGTTGAGATCGAATTTCTAATCCATCGCCGAATTTCAGACAGCACTTGCTTTCACTTGCTTAAAAGAAATAAACTTGTGCTCAAGAGACCTTCGCGGTATACCGCTTACTTTCTTTGGCGATAGTCCGTAGTTTATAGACGAGGGGAGAGATTTATAACCCCCGTCGGAGCTGTAATCCGTGTCCGTGGATTGGCCATTTAGGCTGGGGCTGTGCCTGTTACCATTGACACTCTCCTTACTACTTATCCTGCCGTTGTAAAGATCGCCATAGGAAGTATGGTGTTTAAGCGTCGACTCTTCGGCTATGGGTGATTTTAGTGGCTCTATTGATTGTTGACTGAAATTCTCGATGGATCTCGACCTCGATGTGTACAAGTTCTTCCTTTCACTCTTTTCGCCTAATGATGAGTCACGTTTAACGTATCTCTTGCTGTCAGAATTCTTGGCGAGCGCTTGAAGGTATTTACTGCCGACACGGCTGTTGGTTTTAAGTTGCACAGCTGTCTGTCTGTCCACGTGCTCGTCATCTTCGCTCACTCCGTTCACTTTCCTTGCACCGCACTGACATTTCACGGTCCCGTTGGTTACAGGTCTCTTAGTCTTTTGTGCTTCACTGTACGACGGCAGCTTCCGAACGCTCGATTGTTCATTCCAACTGTTGGTGTTTAAAACGATTAATGATTTGTGCAGTTATTAACATTGAAATTTAGTTACATAAAGTGATAATCATTTGAATTGAACTATTTTATCGAAATTTGGATACATATTATAAAACACAAGCTAAATTTTATAAAAAAAACTTTATAGATTGGAATAGAAGAGACGAAACTACTCAAAGTCATAATAACTTACACATGAAGGAGTTTGTAACTTGATCAGAACCTTACCTTTAAGTTCTGACATGGCAGCGTGTAACACAGACACAAGTTTCATAATCAAAGCTTATTATTAATAATAAACGAATTAATATTATTAGTAATACAGTTAAAGATCAAATCAATATCTTCAATACAAACAATAAATTTTCTTTAGTACCAAAATATTCCTAGGTAATATAACATTATTGATATTAGCAAAATTTTTAGATATAGTCAATTCAAAAAAATACAGATTAAAAATTATTATCACAGCTTCTCATTAACGTCAGTAGATAATATTAACGAATATAAGGCAATCGAAATTTCTTAAAATTTCTGTTTTAGTAATAGTTTTGATATAGCACCAGATAGTAGGCAACATTGAAGGATTTTTTTTAACCAAAAGTTTAACATTTTACTAAAACGCTTGTCGATCGTTTTATAGGTTTATATTAATATTAATATATTTTAATACTCTAATTAAACACACTTTTTAATAAATAATAAACCAACCTCAGATAACTCATTAAACACGTGATAAGTATTTTAGTAACAAGTAATTTTTCAATTTCACTGCAGAAATTTATAGCAGTATTGGTCGATATCTGTATCAGAAACGATAAAGATAGCGTCGTTAGAGAACGGATACATAAGATGCAGGAAGCAGAGCACATTGACAGAGCACAAAAGGCAAAGAGCTAGCAAGCAGTCGAGCCACGCTACCTGTTCCGACGGACGAACCCTGCCGCCCCCCAAGTGGAAACTGTCGGGTTTATGCCATATAGACATTTTGCGATTTTTATTCCGAATCCGAAATGGAATTGAAAGCAGCATGTGAGGAAATTAGAACAAAATGAACGTTTTTGATATACATGAAAAATTAAATTGACAGGGAACAGATCAAACGAGGAAATAAAAAGAAATAGCAAAAATGAATGAATTACAAAAAAAAAAATATAATAAATATTTAATGGAATATTGTAGAACATAGTCGAGGTAGTAGTTTAAAGTATTGTTTTTAAATTATAGAAAGATACCGACAAAATAAGGAGAGACTGTAAGAGTGATTCTACACATGGATGTTGGTGAAAATGACATTTTTCTGTTCATATAGTCACTAAAAATCGTAAACCATTTTGAACTGATAACATTAGAGGTTAGCTGGGACGGTACGACTAAGGTGTTCCGAATGGCTGATGAACAGGTGTCTGTAATATTTGACCATTTCGGTGAAGAGATGTTGGGTCCAATGATTATGGTAACAAATGCGGAAAATGATTGTAACGAGGACTTTATCGAACCTAACGACGCTGTGAATAACCTATAACAATGAATATTATATAAGACAATTATTATTTCGACAATTGAGAGTATTTACAAACAGGGGTACAAATGAACATAATATAGAATACAAAATAAAGATATATTAAAAGATACATTACACTACAAAAAGTCAATACGGGGATAATAATTGAAAACATTTACATATGTAGAGAAGTACTTAAGAAGTAAAATAAATTATACAACGTGTAAAACAATTTTAGGTAACACCAAGCTGTTATTACCTCACTAATCCGGAATTTTCAGAACTCGTTAGCGCCGTACTCATTGGTGGCCGCAGCTATAACAAAATATGTTTAGCAATAAAGTGAAATTTAATTATTATTCTGTTTAATTATATTCTCTTTGACTTACTCGGTCGGTTTGTGTGGCGACGTTGACGGTGTCGTCACTGCGCGGTTCGTGGCTCTCCGCCATGCGCAGCATCTGTTGCTGCAGCACACGCACCAGCCGGTCGCGCTCCTCCAACTGACTCTGCAATGTACATGACATAGCATTTACATTAATTTTTCTATAATGCAGTTTGAAGGGCACTGTGGCCATTGAAATTACCAAGGTAACGTGTCAAAAGATAATCTGTGGCCCTAATTTATGTAATAATCAAGTTAGTAATAACATTACACTTCAGATTATTAATTTAAAGTACATTACGTATTACTAAACCGTTACTTGGCTAAACAAAAAATATTTATATAATTCGAATGGCACTTGTATAAATGAAAATCTTCAGTCCATTACCCCGGTAATGTAATATCTCTTACGCAATTCAGTGTGTTCAACTTTCATACAACTACAGTATACATGGTGTATTAATGTGATAGGACAAATGGCATATTGATAATATGTTTTTTTATTGACGGGTTTATAAAATCCTCGTTACCATCCAAACTTTACTGGATGTTGTCACAGAAACGAAGCATGATCTTCGATCTTGCAAATGGTTATCCACGGAGGCGGTTAAAAAGTCTTCTATAATATAGACCAGTGCTTGACTATGATCCTAGTAATGGAAAGGCTTAAATGTAGAAGAAGTTTACCAGGTGGTAGGTCTCTGTTGCCGGAGACCGTCTGGATGGGTACCACCGCAGCTCCTATTTCAACCGGCAAATAGTAGTGTGCAAACATTACTGTGTTCCGGTTTGAAGGGCGCTGTAGCTAGTGTAATTACTGGGGTAACGAGACTTAACACCTTATGTCTCAAGGCGACGAGCGAAATGTGGTGCAGTGTGTACCATCTTAACTTGCGCCGCGTTGTTATGGGCAAGCGTATCACTTACCATCAGGTGAACGTCTTGCTCGACTCGTCGCATAGTAGTATAAAAAACAAAAAAAAGGAGTCCTTTTACTATTCTCTTAAGAACTTCCACGTCATATGTATACGGTAACTAACGATGCAGACTATTCCAGTTTTGATGTTTTGCATCATTTTGTTATGAGAGTTGTGGGTAAGGACGGCGTGTTAGTGTTTTCTTTTTAGAATACCATTATACCCCTGCGTGGTTGGGTCAAGGACTAGTTCAGTCATTCCAGTTCTCGCTTTCGTTCTTTTTTGCTAACTATCATTCCGCTAATTTTCTTCCTTCTTTCATTCGTCGCGCTTCGGAGTGGAGACTCTGTCATACATTTACGCATTACAATTTCTGCTGCTATGAGAGCTGTGGAGCATACTTTTTACATGTTTCTGAAAAATAAAATCATCCCATATTTCTCCTTCTCTTCTTCTTACTCTATTTTCAGTCTATACTTACAATTCTTACTTTATCTAATCCTAGTCTGTCTATCTTGTTTCCTTACTTACTATTACTATTTCTATTGCTACTTATCCTAATATCACAGCTCTCTCATTGCATTACATTTTTCCTTATTCTTTATCACAGTTTATGTCTTATCTAAGTTACTCCTGTGTCTAATGTCTTGTTTCGTCTGATGGTGTCGGCTATAATCTCCTCACAATACTTTAAAAATTTTGGACGACTAGCGTCTTCACTCATCAGGGCGTGTTGGTGTTATAGTGGTAATGTTACCTGCAGGTAGAGTATTTGGCGTCGCATCTCGGCGCATGCGTCTGGCGGCAGCGCGGCCGCGGGGGGGCGGCGCCCGTTGCCGCGCGCGGGGCTCTCCGCGCACGCCGCCAGCAACGGGTCGAGAGTTTCGCTCTGTAATACCCAATAGAAAAAAAATTAATACCAATAAATTTAAATAATAGATACATTAACAAGCAAATGACCCTGACAGACGTTGTTCCTGCAATTCAATATGTAAAGTTATACGTGCTCTACAGATCAACAATTTATCAGTTTATTTTTTTAAAGTTTAAACGTTTAACACTTCTAATATCGTACAGTTATCGGTCAGTGAAAGTTCTCACCAAATTGGTATAAAGAGATAAACCGAAATAAAAACAATAATAAATCTTTTTAGGTGTAAGATTTGATTATTCATATAAACTATTAGTGCTAATTATCAGTATTGACCCATGAGTTATTATTAAAATCGTCTAGTGATATCATTAAAACTTTTAAGACGTGTATTGACACAAATGTTTATGTATTTCTATATATACAACGCAAGAAGTATAATAAAATGATTTTATTTTGTCGACTTATAGCAAAGTTGGTTACGAAACTGTATTAATATGGACAGAATCACTTTTCAATGTCAATCGTAATTTATTGTAATAATAAGTCGAAGCCGACATACGTTGTACTGCCGGTGTATATTTTATTGATATTATTACAATTAGTGCCATTGACAACCTAGTGCTTGTCACAAACTGATCATACTGTATCAACTTTTTCATAATATTATCAGTTTTACATAATTATTAATTTATAATAAAAATGGCCGTTGTGATGATTAATTACGTCATCTGTACAGGTGAAAGATTTATCAAAATGGGTTGCGGAGATTTCCCGAAACACATACAGCAAACAACATACGGGCAAGCAAAATGGCTTGTTACTAAATGTCGTGTACGTATCACAAGAATTCAATTAAAAGCTTTTATTTTGATATTACATGTAGACAGATTTAGATTTTATTTGTTTAAAAGAGGACATTCGTAGGCGGATGTTTTAAGGCGTACCATCGGTTATTATGATCTTTGGTCTCAATGACGCACAAAAGCGAATGTACTCAAGTATCAGACTGTTCAATTGTCATAACAAATTGCAATTCATGGTAAGATCCAGTCGAGGCAATTATAATTTAGCTCTGTTTAAAGTTAGACGTTTGGCATTTAGAGTTACATGATCTCTGCAAATATTAATATAAAAGAGAAACGATGTGTTGAAACAAATTATTTGATTCTATAAATTAAACTGTAGCGATAACCATTATTATGTAATTCTTTTAATAAATTATTTTGTATTAATCATATTTTGTGAATAACTTACGTAACTAACCTAACTTATTAAAGTACATTAAAAATAACAACAATAATTTTACAAATTGATTTCTTGCAGAGTAAGTTACAACATTATAATATAGACAAAAGTGAAGAAACGTTCAAATAATACTCCAAAAATTTATTATTACTTACGAAAAGAAAATTTAAGCTGTGAATTAAATAATTATTAGGAAAAGATTCCATGCGACAAAATGGTGCATTGATGTTACTCACACTCATCGAATGATGCTCCTCCCCGGGCTGCATGCGGCAAACAAGGCGATGCAACCGAACAAACAGACAAATTAAAAAAGAACAGAACAAAAATATAAATGTGCAATAACAAGCAAATCACAATTACACTTTCATAACAACTGAAGCATTTTTACAAACAGAAATCAAAGGAAAGCATACCAAAACAAATATCAAGAAACTAAAAAGAAAATTGAAATTGAAAACATGCATAACACTTAAAAGTTTATAACAATATTAAAAAATAATATATAATATACTACGTCTAAATCGAGAATATTTATGAACGGTTTAAAATCTCAAAAGGAATATAGTTACCAAGTTAAGTTGCAAGTTATTTGACTGTAAATTGCTAATTAAATTAATAGAACGAATAATGATTACTGAACTGTACCTTTAATATTTGTAGATTTGAAAGCAAATGACGGCTGTACTTGTTAAGAGATTTGTTAGAAAAACTGTGGCAAATTGTAATATGTTTAACTTCCATATATACAAAATTTTATTTGGGTAGTCATAAATAGTTAAAGAGTTAAACTTCTCAAATTTCTTAAATAGTAAATGTTGTTAACGTAAAACATTATCCCGGTTGTATAAACTGGAAGAGAAATATCTAGCGGTGTCTCTTTACGTGTGTTTATGTATGTTATCGCAACAGGACATGAAAGTTCATCTTCTTATAAGCATGAATGCAGTTCCTGATAATAATCTCACTTGTGCTAGATCTCAAGTTTTCCGCATGACTATGGGAAACGTGCTAAAATGCACTTCCTCGTGACTCGCAAAGCTTACGGGGAATGAACTGTATAAAACAGCAGTTAACTTAAAGTTCTAATTGTAATTTACCAATGATAATTAAAAAAAAATATTCTAATTTTTAAAGAATTGCGAATCGAAATAACGTTTTCTAACTTAGTTATAGAAACAACAAAATATCAACCAGACAGAAGCGATCAAGAAGCTTAAGGCTGTATCAAACGAAATTCATTAATGATATTAAACATTCTCTGTTGCATAAATTGTGGATATATTAGTGACTGTCTTATCTGACCTCCTGTAAGACTCGTTTAAGCTGTAAAAGCAGGGTTTTGATGTCGACGACGTCCTGCAGTAGGGAGGACGAAGCGGGCGCCGGTGAAGTACTTCCATCGCTTGCGACCTCTGACGGCGTCGCAGTCCGCGAGCGCTGCAGCAGACGAGCTGTACGAACGGGAAGACTGGCCCTGGATAACCAATAAATAGGTATTATTCAACAGAGCTAACAAGTAGAGAGCAGGATGTATTAAAAAAAAAGGTTTATTAATTTCAAAGCCATACATATAGTTTACAGTTGCTGCTACATTCTTTTGAGCACGCAAAGTGCTTGTGTTAGCAGTAAACATTCATATGACCATTGTATTCATGTTTTGAAGATATTTCTTATTACTAAACTATTATCTTCTTAATTTTTAACGAATCAGTTTCAACTAATATCTATTTTTTTTATTCAAGGCTAAGACAATTAAGTATTTAGAACGATTTATATAAAACAATCGTAAATCCAATTACATTTGAAACTAAGTTGTAATATTACAACTGGAATGTGACATTTAGATGAAAGCCGTATTTAGTATTATAAAGATGTTTGAGAAGACTTAAAAGTGTCTCTTATTATATTTTTTAATTATAAATATTACACATTTGTAGGTTCTTCAAATAGAGTTTGTTATTTCAATGTATGATTCGCGCTTGACTATACTTGCTTGTAATAATTTATTGAAACAACAACACGATTAATTGTCCAAAACTGCTTAAGTTCGTATTTTAAAGCTTTCTTAAAAGTACTGCATTTAATCTCAAAAACATTTTTTTTATTTTCATAATTACCTGCGTCGAAAGAATGATGTATTTTATTTTCTGAATATATACTGCTTTTTACTCCTTTTCCAGTTTTTATTTAATAAGCATTGTGTATAGTCGCGCTTGAGTGGAACTTATAATGTACGTTCTACCTTACCTTAATAGCATGTCGTTATTTAAGTAATGACGGATTCTGCTTGGAAAACACTCGTTACAGTACTCACTAAAGTTTATAATTAACTTTATAATGTCAAAGAGAATATATCCCAGTGATATAGTATTAAAATGTGTTTATAATTTTGTTTCTTCTATTGCCACGATGTGATTTTTAACGTTTACATTTAAATTCGGTGAAATTAATGCGTCACTTGAATAAGTTAACGAGAAAAAGTACTTAAATGGCGTTCCTTATTTTGTAGATTTTTGTACGGGGAATAAAAATTGTAGGAATCGAATCTGATAAAAAATTTAAGACGAGATTGAACTTTGGCAAACATAATAATGTGACCCAACTAAAGAATGTACTTGCCTTTTTTAAGCCACAAAAATCTGTGGAATATAACAATTAGTTGCAACTTGACTTTTTTATAATTAATTCAAGTTCAATCATGATTTTATACTACGAGTTATAGGTTTCTTCTGTGGATGTTAACAACGATAGGGCGTGCTACTCATATTCAGCGGCTTTCTTCGACCTTAACCAGATCATCTGCGATCGTCGATCAACCTGGTTTTAGAACCACAATTTTTATTGATAGGAATAAAATACAACTAAATTTAGTAACCTCCGTTAATTCAATTTCAACGATTAATTAGAGGAGTGTCCTCGCCTCACCCACAAAGTTAATTAACCGAAATGGAGCAAGTTGTTCTTGTTAATATTTACTACATTCATATTTTTCTTTCATGACATTAACTTTTATTATTTGTTTTCAAACGAATTTGTTAAAATTCATATAATTGTAAACTTATTCGCGGGAAGCTATATTAGTTATTGTGATTAACAACTACATTGGATAACCGTGGACCATTAAATAATCTCGTAAGTGTTATGAAGTATTCATGAATATGGTAATTTATTTTTTACGACAGAACATAAATACATAAATTGGTATTAGATTTACTCTGTAATTAAAATAAAGACGAGTTGTAAAACAAATAACAAATAATTTGTAAGGTCAATTGTATAATTTTTACTTAAAGCGCAGTATTAGGAAATAAGTCGCATCGTGTCAAGGTTCTTGAATAAAATTGATAAACCTATATAGCTATTCTTGCATTTACTGCTGTGATACTTCAATAAGTATTTTGTTAGATAAAATGAGATTCAAAGCAAGACTTATCGTTATAGTAGACATTATCATGTACCTTTATGATAGGGGTTATAGTGTTGTAAATGTTTGTAAAGTTTATTATTTTTATAGATAATTCTTTATTGTTAAACCAAAAGAGAACAAGGGAGGCACAATGCTATTATATATGTATTACTATGTACATTTACTGTTTATCAACCGAAGAAAAAATATATACTTAATAACTTTTCTGTATTGGACAATACAGAATTATTGTACTGAACTTTTATACCTCTTGGATATTGCTGTACTTGAAATCAAATCAAAATAATCCCGATATATGTTCGATTATGAAAAGAAAAATTAACAGTATAGACTGTAAAGAAATGGAAATGATAACAACTGATCGTAAATTGTTGCTGCTGACCAATAGAGCGGTAAGGAAAAAGTATAAAGACGTCAACAGTGAATGTAACGTTTCGTGAAAACTGCACTGAAGTCAATGCGCGTATTGTTACAAGCGTGTGGGTGCCAATTTTATAAACAAACAAAAGTTATAACGAAAAGAACCTAAAAAGCTTGATGGTGGGTTCAAGCTATGAATATTATTTAGTCGTAACATTCACTTCGTTTTATATACTAAGTTTGTTCATATGTGATGAAAACGGATAGCAGTTTCAACCGCCAACGACATGGCCTTGTTCATTGTTTCGCTTGAATAAACTAATAACCTCTCTACTAAAGAAACAATAGATTTTCTTACAGTTTACTTTAATATGTTACAAATCGATATTAATAAGGAAATAGGTTATTTGGAAACAATAAGTTACATTAATGTTGCTGCACACGCAACAGGTTTCAGTTATCTCGAATCATTTACGCGACACTTCACTGGCTGATAACGTCGTATAGATGTATTTCAGGGATATGTCAAAAATGATCTTTGGATCGATGGTAATGTTTAACAAATCTATGTCACAATCTACATAACAATAAAGTTTGAAAATCAAATCAAATAATCCCGATATATGTTCGATTATGAAAAGAAAAATTAACAGTATAGACTGTAAAGAAATGGAAATGATAACAACTGATCGTAAATTGTTGCTGCTGACCAATAGAGCGGTAAGGAAAAAGTATAAAGACGTCAACAGTGAATGTAACGTTTCGTGAAAACTGCACTGAAGTCAATGCGCGTATTGTTACAAGCGTGTGGGTGCCAATTTTATAAACAAACAAAAGTTATAACGAAAAGAACCTAAAAAGCTTGATGGTGGGTTCAAGCTATGAATATTATTTAGTCGTAACATTCACTTCGTTTTATATACTAAGTTTGTTCATATGTGATGAAAACGGATAGCAGTTTCAACCGCCAACGACATGGCCTTGTTCATTGTTTCGCTTGAATAAACTAATAACCTCTCTACTAAAGAAACAATAGATTTTCTTACAGTTTACTTTAATATGTTACAAATCGATATTAATAAGGAAATAGGTTATTTGGAAACAATAAGTTACATTAATGTTGCTGCACACGCAACAGGTTTCAGTTATCTCGAATCATTTACGCGACACTTCACTGGCTGATAACGTCGTATAGATGTATTTCAGGGATATGTCAAAAATGATCTTTGGATCGATGGTAATGTTTAACAAATCTATGTCACAATCTACATAACAATAAAGTTTGAAATCAATATTTCGGTATTGGTAAATGCACCTGTATTGCTTGGCGCGCTGGCTGCGCAGACTTGGAGCTGGGCTAGCGGAGCGTGCTAAGGACGGTTCGGCGACGTGGAGGTCCGTCTTCTGACGACGGGCCCCTAGAGCCTGACCGGGGCAGGCCGACGTGGCACACACTGAACGCATAACGCGCGGGAGAATTTCACGGCGCGCACGCACACGCTAGACTGAAGCTCGCGGCGGCGCGCTATCGCCTCCACCGCCACCGCACCAGCTCGCCCGGAAAAATTAGATCTCGTCGCTGCGACCCTACTCATTCATGCTGAACAGATCACAATAATAACGATTTCTTTTTGTCACACTCTGTTTCGACACGGCGACGGGTTTCTCATTTTACTGTTACGCCACCTCAATTATTTGCAATCGGTCGCGATGACGCGACTTATATCTAGCGCCATTCGGTAATTACTGATATGGAGTACGCGAATTATATGTACGCCGGAGCTGACCGGAGCATGGCGGATTACGCAGCTGAGGTGTGTCGGATGGCAGAGCATCAAATGACACTAATGCTGGTGGGTGTCGTCGCACAACGCGTCACGCTGGCTGCCGCGCACCGGTACCGTAAAACACTTTCTTTCGCACATAATTTTGTACAGTCTAGGATCGCATCGAAGCCACAGTAATTGTACGTACTCATTTGCACATATCATTTTAAAAAAAATATAAAACTGTTTTTAAATGTACGGATAAACGACGGACGGATTTAAAACGAGACGGTTAAGGGTTTTAGTGTCTGTGGGTCAGTGTCAGTGTCGAGGTCTGGACACGTTTGTTTACTTAGTGAAGGGTCGCTGCCGGTTCAGATGTCCTTTCCGGGCACTGCGCATGCGTGCGATCGCTCAATAACTTCCCCCTCTCAGCTGTTCCACAGACGAGATTTATACGCTCCTATTAACTTCGTATAGCGGTCGCGCAGTTTAAAAATATATATTCAATTACGCTTCCAACGTTATTACATTAAATATACCTAAAATAATATGTAAATTGACGTAAAACGACAGAGTAAATTGAAATTTATATAAAACCTTAAAGAAACACTATTACAAATAGACTGTTATCTTTATTCTAATTTACTTAAATATCTTCATATTTATGTAAAGTTTACTAAAATTTGTAAATATTATAAATATCTTCATTTCCAGAATAAACAAAGGAAACAAAAAAATTTATAACTTAATCTATAAGGTATTGGTTAATATATTTTATTTTTATTTACTCCCACATAGTATTCTCTACTGGAGCTAATACTCCCATACGAGGTTTGTATGGATGAAACTTTTACTGAGAGGATTTATTTTATTACTCTTAATGTATTTTTTCTTTTTGTGTGCAGTGAAGATCCTCATCCACAATGGATGGTTTATTTTCTATTCTATTATGGAATCATAACGAAGCCAGTCAAAGCGCGCTTGCCTGCAGGTTGTCAGCAAGTAGGCGGAATATTTGGCCCAGTCAGCGGACCGAAGCGCCATTGTCCAAAACTAACGGCACAAACGACGATCTCAGTTACTCCGACATAAACATTAAAGTCTCTCAAGTAAACTATATACGTTATATGTCTTCTGAGAATACTATACGGCACGCGTGGGTAATCATGTTGCAACGTATCCTTGATCATATATGGGTTACCTCAGAAAAACATTTTTTTTATTTCTGTATAAATCAGTTGATTTTAGACAGATTTATAACTAACCTCGTTATGGTTTTGGATAATCTTTGACACATGCAACCATGTTTAAGATTTCTTGTCACAGATCTCTTAGATACATTTTTTGGTGTTAATTTTAACTTGACCAAGAGACTTTAGTTACACATTTTCAATTACTTCGAATAAAAAATTTTATTATTTTGTCGTTTGTAATTGTATATGATCTGATCATGAGATAATATACATTACAATATATTACATTAAATTTATCACACGGAAGACGTTCACGCTAATAAGCATAGGCATCCTTCAATGATCTTTCGTTCAATTTGGATGTACATAAATACAACTTACATTTTATTTAAATCCTAACCAAAACGAAACGTTTTAAAAAAAAACTAAATGCAAAAATGTCTTAGTTAACACTATTTAAATGATTGTAACTTTATAAGCATTGGAATGCGATCTGGTATTTCCTGTGTTATAAGAAGTAAAACTCCATTTACATTTCTTCTTTTAGAGAAACAATTTTAGTGATTAAACCGCATCTAAAGACATCTTGCCATTGAGAACTAATAAAGTACACACAAATTTTGTTTTACAATACTACATTAGAATAGTTATGTGCAAAGGTAATAAAAAGACTCAATAGCAGTGTTCATTTACCAATACATCCAAGCTTTTAGTGTCTATTATTAAATCCCTTTCATGCTGAGGTATCTATTATATATTTTTATTACTATCAAGTAAACAAACATTTGACAAAATATATTTGAGTTCAAAATTAATATATGGAAGCGTTTAACCGAAAAAAATCTGATTTTTAACAGACGGAATAAAACCCTTTTTTGTATAAATAAACATAAAATAAAACTTAGGCGAAACAGGCACATTACTTGATGACATTTTGTATTAAATTGTTGAACAAAAAATAATGTTAAGTTAAGTAAAACAGATCGACGAGCAATCAAAACAAGTCGCGAGGTATGGGATTGGAGGTCGCGAATGTAGTGAAGGGTGTACGTAATGTACACATTTGAACTAAATACGTCTCGCTTTAGTATCTTAATATGTATATCGAAACTTAATCAATTCTTTAATTAGTGATAGGTTTCTTTAGTTGAAGGCTGACTACTCAGGTATCACCTGTTTTTATCGGAAAGGGCTATAATATACAAATACTACTGTGCGTCTTAAAAAACCTTATAACTTGCAAGAATATCGCGCTGATAAAAATGTGATTTTTATATAAAAAATTAACACATAATAACATATTAAATGTGTGGGGTTTTGTTTAATAAAATCTATATTAGCCTGTTATACATAACGTATAGGAAGACGTTTTGCGTAGACTGATATCTTCCAATTGTGAACGGCGATTATATGAGACTACCGCAATCATATAAGCGTTGTACAAAGACGGAAATATGGGGAAATTAATGCATTAGTCTGTTTATGTAAACAAGGAAGAAACATAGAAAAGTAAGAAAAGTAAAGTATGCATCAGTTTTATTAGCGTTAGTGCTGCAAAAATCGTGAATGATGTCTAACATCATCATATTTTAAATTTGTTAAAACGCAACGATAGAAATTCGACTCTGTAATGCGAGAGCCGTATGCCACTGAAACAAAGCAGCCATTATGTGGCTTCGGCTTAAAAGGCAACTGTGTAAATAGGCCGCTATACTTACTTAGTAACATATATTACAGTTACCTGCATTTACATACATAAATAATACTCCAAAAAATCGTATTGTTAATACAATATACAAATAAACACTAGTTACTGCAGTAATGTAAAAAAATACATAATCTGTTAATCAATCAAATTACTTAAGGCGTTATATCATACTTTGCCGGTTGATTAGCTGTCTAAGAATATTTGAATGGAAATATGAGATTGAAATCAACATTTACGGTGAAAGTTACTTTAAGAAGTGAGTGGTCTATTAAATCAGTGTTAAATAGTGATAATTATTTTAATTCGGAGAACGGTAACGTTTCACAAACTGAGAGTAATGTTCGGCAACTATTAGGTATTATTTCAACTGGTATTATAGAACTAAGATATATTATTAATCAAATGCATATATTATAAGTAACTTTTGGTTTACAGGTGTATGAATAATATTTGAATACGATAGGAAACTTGTAGTAATTGCTACGCTGTTCTTTAAGAAATAAGCTGAGATAGTTTATTTACTTGCACGTTTTAGAATAAATGTAGTCTTTCAGAACTCAAAACTTTGAACGTATTTTTTTTGTTTAATTATATCATTGAATTTGAAGTATACAAAGGCAAAACTTATCTCGTTTTTATTAAGACGTTCGGCATTTTGAATTCGATAACGGAAATAGACAAAGTGGTTCTGAGTTAACGATTTATGCTAAATATTTGTATTTTTGTTTCCGTTATTGTGGGTTTAAACATCGGCCTAATATAAGAAATTTTAAATTCAGACATCGAGGTGTCTAAATCAAATGTTTAAAATATTGTCAGCTAGAACATCTCGTTGACGAATTCGGTCAGGTTCATTAAATTTTGTTGTGGTTTGAGACTGTTTTAACGAGTTGTCATTGTTCTTACCTTTGTGCTTGGCCGTTAAGCATCGTCACCACTTGAGCCACGAGGCCCTTCGCCGGCGCCTCTCTCTCCGACACGACACTAGGTCTCTCCATCTTCATCACACTTTTCACTTCACTATTGTCCGTTACAAACATATGGCACTATTATAATATTCTTATTAAAATTCAATTATCAAACTCTCATACACAGTACATTCTATTTCTGTAACGATGTTACTTGGCTCACTGGTTTTATCTACACTTATACACGAGTCAAGTTTCTTTAAGAATGTACGTAAATAGATTTTCTTAATAAGGCTTGAAGTGAAGATAATTATCCGGATTTACTACAGTGCTACATTTGTTGCATGTTGTATATAAACCACCGGCTGGCCTTGTTACTAAAGCTTGTGGGTGGCCGAAAAAATAAATCTAAATTCTGGATAACGAAATGTTTAATATTTAGTTTATTTTGTTTATGTGTGACCATGAATACCATCTTATTGAATATGATGTTGGTTGATGAGTTAAAGAATTAATAATATTTGTTAAGGAATGATGCAAATGTGTCAAACATATTACTAAAAAATACTTAATTTAGATTGACGATGGCAGCAATTCATTTAATATCAAAGTAATGCTATCCATAATTATAATATAAAATACGTCCCTTTATCAGGTTTTGTTCGGATCTAAATACAACGAAAGGCCATGTACAGCAGAATACAACATCGTTTGTACAACTACTGAAGATGAAAATAGATGCAGTGATGACTTTTGATTGGACTGCTCTTCAAAGATCTATCAACAGTAATTTGTTTTATAAAAGGCTCTCATATTGCGGCTGCAATGATAGTTACTACTATTCATAGACATATAAAGGAAGAAGATAAATATATTATAAATGAACCCATAATTCTAACATAACGCTATATTCAAATAAGTTTGTCTTCCTTCTGCTAACGGGTATGATTGTTTTATGTTAATCTTTAAGTATAAAAGCAATATAACTCTGGATGAGTCCCGTTTTAGTTATTTTTAAGAAGCGAGTTAAAGATTATTAACATCATCTCCAGTTGCATATATTATGTGGTGAATTGTGCTGTTTTTGCTGGTTTATGGTATATCTATGCACTTGTTTATTATATTATTATTGTTTTTCCTTTTAGTAGGTTTGCAGGAAGACAACTCTTTTAGTCATAATGACGTGGTAAGTCTAATGTTAATGTTTTAGTATGCGACTTTACGACAGTTTTTTAAAATCTAAAGTCATGTCATGACGTCATATCGTCTGTAGTTGCAATAGTTATTATATACAAGTTGCATAAACAGATGGGTAATTTAAAATGACAGAATTAGATACGTCCAAAATACCTAATTCAAAATGTTAAATGAATTTATGCGTCCGGTAAAGTCGGCACGAGCGTTTGAATTGCTACTTTTTATATCGCGACAATTAGAAAGGTTTCTTGCCATTTTATTGCAGGAAACCGTCGCATTTATACTTCATTCATCATAAAGCAGAACTAGAAGAAGTATTATATTTTATTATACCAGAATAAGGCCATTGTGCTTTGCGAGAACAATAGTTCATATAGTTATGTTTTTATGCGACGAAGACAGTACAGAGAAAGTACATGAAATAAATTGATGACACTGTTGAAATATTTAAGCGATTAGACGATGAAAACACACTACATGTGTTTGTACTCATTAATTTAAAGTATTCTATAAGGTAAAAATGTCGATGTAATATTAACAACTTCAAAATTTATCTAAACCCTAAATAATGACAAATTTACTTTTAATTTCCCATAGCAATAAAGTTAATTTAAGCTATGATACTCAGTGCCGACATTTTGGGAATTAAATACCTCCAACATAGATTTAAAATTCTTAGGCTATTTAAAGATCGGAACCATGAAGTGACAGATTCTTGCTGAGAATTGACGTACACTTCTGTTGGGTGTTTCATAAATATAACTAGTCGTTAGCTGTTGCCCATAATTTTAGTGCAATTAGTGTAAAGTCCTAACATGGACTACGTACTAATAAATCTATGTTTGTCACATAACATATAGATTTTGAAGACATATTCACCATGACCAATAGATTCTTTTAATTCAGTTGAGCAACCATGCGAATAAGACGTTCACCTGATGTTAAGTGAGCCCCCTGCCTGTTACAATGTAGCTTTAGTTAGGATGATAAAATCTACACAATATTGTGTTTTTCGCCTTGAAGCTCGTTACTCGAGTAATTTCTTTAGCTGCAGCGCTCTTCAAACCGGAACACAGTAATGTTTGCACACTACTGTCCAACGGTAACGGGATCTTACCACCAATAATATAATATTTGAGTTGACACAAATGTTTGAGTTGACTCTCGTTTTTAACATTACTTCAAGTGCAAAAATTAATGTTATAAAAAATATTGATGGCAGATATGTAAAGTATATCTATATATCTTATTTTAGTTAATATATTTGTTAATTCGTATTACCATTTACAATTGCACAAATTTCTTAATCAGTATGTTTCATGCTTTTTTGATATATTCATATTTGTTGTATCATGTCCATTATATATCATATATTAATTTTTTTGTGGTTACTATAATATAATGATTCTATCGCGATGATTTTTAACGGAAGCTTTCTTTCAACTGAATACTAAAGGCCGTAATAGACATAAACAATTTCTAATCCATTTGTTCTTAATTAGAAAGACAATAGATATGTCAACGTTTATTCTTGTTGGTCTCTCTTTGTTCATTGTGCATACACACAATGCTGTAGATATGAGTAGTTCTTGTAACTTGAGATTTCTATGTAGATATAGGTGAACTTACTTACATCGGTGTGTGTTCTATGATATTGTGCCGGAAGAATTATATTCTATCACCAAGCATATTCATAAAGGATGTTGCATTAATATTTTTAGAACTAACTTTTGACATACTATGTGTAAATTCATATTTTAATATATGTATATATACACAAACATATTTTAAATTGTGCTACATATATGTGTTCTGGGTGAGTCACAATCTTCGGTTTTGTTGTAACTTAACGTCGTATGAAATTGAGGTTAGTGTTGCCCTTTTATCGATAAAAAGATCTCATTTAAAAGATGATAGTACCGATATCAGTAAGTATGTTATCGCGCTAAGCCGTTCTGTGATTATTTCGAACTGATGTACATACATCGTATTTTAATATATTTCTGGCATGAAGAGTAAAAATTTATTATTTTATACTTTGACAATCTAAAAAGATTTAAATTAGTAATAAAGTAGCTCTGTTCGTATCAGCAACTTATGAAACGGCGGGAGATGTGTTATAAAAACGTAGCTACTAACTGGCGCAGAGCAAATGAGATACAAAAAAAGCACTATTAAATATTCTTGGAATGATTAATACTATGCTGCCGGACGGTGGTACTAGCAAAGCGCTAACCATCAGTTTACCGTTCATTTTAATTTGAACTGATTGCAACAGTCAATCTCCAGTAGCCCATTCGGTGAGTTTCGTAAACTATTCGATTTAAATAGCAATTAAGTTTCTTAAATTAAGAGAGAAAATGTGATTCGTTTAATAAATATTAATTAAAAATTAAAACTGCTTTCAAATGTCTTTAGTTAACACCGAAAACTACTAATTTTTAGTTATAATCGTGTTATAAATTATTTATATACACAATTAAGACAAGTTTTTAAAGGTTTTGCAAGCTTGTGCTACGTTTTCATACTACTGATATTAAATAATCCGTAACATTGATATCTTAAAACCGGAAATTGTCACAAATAAATGTTCGGGTATTATTATAAAGTTCGAACTAGCAGAGCAAGTAACATATAATAGCAGAGGTGTCACACCAAAAAAAAACAAGACATCGCTATAAATAGAAACCTTATTTTCCGTATTATAATAAAGAAACAGATCGGACTCATAAAAAACATTGAAAGTAGAATAATTATTACAAATTTCTACAACATAGTGGTAATTATGGACATCTAGTTCCGATTTGTATTTTATACGATGCGTATTAATTGCTAATGAATTAATAATGATTTCACTTTTAACTCACGAATGTTTGTTACTGGGAGTATCTTCATCATTGTGATCACACATCTGTGTTTCGATACAGCACGAGAGAGCGGATGCCGCATTGAGCACACACAGCCCGCAATAAAAAAGCTTTCGGTGCTATTCAATGTTGCTATGGTTACGGAATACCGGTAACAAAGGGATACCCTACACACGCTTCTGTCTATTCAACGGGAACTAAAACACAGGTATATATATAACACGTGCTTTCATATCATACAATTTAGAATCGGATTATGGTTTATTAGAAAAATATATGTATATACGATGACTCAAATTAATTTAGTTTGTCATTTTATATTTAAAAACAAAAATATGTCAATAATTTTGTGTGAAGGTAGAAGAGTAAAAATATCTATTGTGCACTAAAGTATTAAATAATAAAACCCAAAAATCATTTAGCGCGTAGATTTCCTTTCATATTACTAACCAAACTGTTTTTATGCCGATTTCATAGAAACTTTGAAATTGATTAGATGCGTTACCGTGAAAACTGTTTTAGCAGAATTCTTTCGTCAAAAATTAAGTTAGAAAAGTCGTTTGAGTTATAGACACGTTTCAAAAATGTTAACGTTTTCACCATTATGAAGGCGAAATCAATGAACTTACACAATAAAGCTATTTAGTAAACAATTTGCAAATTTTCGTAGCGTATAGTTATCTAACGACGCCTACGCATGCACGCAGTACCGGCTTTATTACGTATTGATTGAGTCGAAGATAACAGAGGAAGTTGTTAAGATATGTTATCGTACTGTTGTTGTTTGCGGCACACATTACACATTTATTTCATAAAGATGACAAATGGACACATTGTTATTATCAAACTAAAATCTCACTTAGGTAAGTTCGTTGTTAATGAGCTTTATGAAACCCCTTCGTAGATTTATGCACGTAATAGAATTAACGTTCAACTCATAAACAAGATGGAATTCTTAACACAAGTAAAAGGGTATGGATTTAGACACTTCTTTTATAGGTTGTTTACACTGGTAATAGAAACGGATGATCTATCGGTGATTTGGATTCGATCGACGCCGGCACTTGTCGATGCGTACTCTCTACGTACGGCCGCGCGCGCGTCTTGCTGCAAACTAAAGCGAGACACGCGGGCGCAGGCACGCGGCGAGATGAACAGCCCTACGCCAGCTGCCGGTCCACCGAGACGCTTTATCTGATTACCTCATGGTGCAAGGACCTTTCGACACAAAGCTCGCCGTAAAATCCACCTTGAAAATCGCTGTACACAGCGCGAAATTTATCTTACGAAACGCCTTTCGAAACTTAACCGACTGTGTCTGTCGACCGCGTAAATAGTAAACTTAGTAAACTATGAAAACATTAATACGAACAACTTGTCTGTACATATTAGTAATAGGTAAATTTGTTAAGCAAAACATGCATTCATTCTTGCAAGCCAAAAATGTTACAAATTAATACTTGACACTATTCCCAAAACGTTAAATTTCAAAAAAATTGTAGTTATGTGCAATAAAATTTATAACAAAGTACCCAGCAACATTAAGGTAATGACATATAATAAATTTAGAAGCTCTCTGCGCAAGTGCTTATTAGAAAACACTTTCTACAGTATTGACGATTTTTTATTATATAGTGACTAATTAAATAAATATTTCTGACAAATTATCTAATAATAAACAATGCATAAATTATTTAATTTGCTACTTTATCTTATATTTTGTTACATCATCGAGTTTGATTTTGACAGTGGTGATGCAGTGTACATAATTAATATAAAATTTGCATGCCGTTGTAAACGGTTAAGTAGGGAGGTGACAATGTATCTGCCCATTTAACGCAAATAAAGAATTTATTTATTTATAACACTTGTGATTCCATGTATATAAATAAAATATAAAAAGCTTTTATTTGCTTCTGTACATTATTTAAATTGATTCACTCCTAAGAACAAGGTTCACAACAGAGATTAAGATGGCAGGGAATAACATCCATTGTTGTTAGCCTATTGTGCTAGTCCCCTGCGACGCACGGAGGTCAAATGAACGAACAGACAGTTAACGTTGACAACTGAACTCAAGGCAAGCTCTTCCACTTTAGTTTTATACATTATATTTATCATGAGTTCATCTAAGTTTATCTCTCTCAACAGTCAATCTTAATGAGTTTTGACTTGTCTCATTATTCATTCTGTTTTGTTTATAATTTGTAAAGATTTTTTTATTTGTTTAGACAAATTATAACCGAGCAGGCAGGTACGTTGGTTATAGATATTAGAATAATATCGCCTTTTATGTTAGACAATTACTTTACAGTTGACAAAAATTATAATTACAACAGCTATCCATAAGCCAATTTATCTTATGTTATAAAATTATTTTTATATCTCATTTTAATAATTTTGAAGTGAAAATATAAGCGTAAGTGCTTTATGATTTTAATTTCGCGATTATTGCATTCACTTGCGACTGTGAAACATGTAAATAATGATTTAATTAACTATAAATAAGATTTTGTTGCTGACACGTTGTTTAATGATTAAAACTGTAAATATTTCAATAAATGGAATTGTAGTAATCGGCGAAATTTCGTGCTGTACACGACACGGTAATTGTTAAAGAAAAGTCAGTGTTCTGAAGTCACGGTGCGCGTGTAATCGATTCCTAAATCGACAACCGAGTTACGGACAGTTAAATTGCCCAAGGAAATTAAGACAATCAATTGGATAATAAACTTTGAATGAGTAATTGTTTATTTCAGATACCATCGTTAAATATTTCTATCAGCGGATCCAAATACGGATATTGCAGAATAGAAAGAAATTCATCGGACTGAACTGAACATATTTTCAGTACGATTAGATCTGATGAGTGATATTCATCTACATAATATAGTCAGGGGCTTTAGAACGAATTTATTATAAAATAATGTATCATAAGCGTACTGTGTACGTATATGTGAGATTTCAAATAATTAAATATCTTGGCTAAGACCCGAGCATGTAGTTAAAAGTTTTGTGTTGTGTTTTATAAATAAAACACTAATTGTTTACACTGTTGTTATTCACACATAACAAACATTACCAATAAGGAATTTATGGTAAAACTTCGACCAATGAAAAGTTGTTTTTTTATTTTTGCTATCTAAATATATGCATATATTATTTATAATTTTGTCTTTAGACGACTTTACTTCCACTTTTTCTGTTTTACTTTTGTTCAAAAACAGCTTAAGCAAGAAAAAAATATAAAAAAGAAGCACTAAAATTGTCATGCGTTTCTAGAACATGAGCATTATTTAACATATATGCTTGGCGGTCTTCGAACATTAATTTAATTTAAGACCAGTTCACGGACAAAGTATTTTTCTTTCTAGAAATAAGAAAGATTCATAAATAGTGTGTGGTTTCAATATTAAACGAATCATTACCCGATTAATTAACTAATATAACTATAAAAATATTACGGTTAAATTTTTAATGAACCGCGTCGGTTCACAGAAATTTTCAAGACTTTTGAACATGTAAAGGGCTTAGGACCATTCACAAGCAAGTGGTGTTTGTTCCGTAGGTACCTATATCCATTCACAATAAGTATAGCCTATTATCTTTGAGATGAAATGTTTCAATAGTATTTCGCCACTTTAACTTATTGTTCAGACTTTTTGAACTTGCAATCTCAATTTTGCTATATGTAACTTTAAGTACTACATTGGGAGTATACGATGGCATTATGTGAAAGTTCCGAGGTTGTTTTTATTTATTGTTGAGTTTCTTTTAGAAACATGTATAGAAAATAGGTTTTCAAATATGTACGTAAAGCTTGAGTTTTTTACATAATCCTGTATTAACGTGCTATTTGGTAAGTATACTACGTCTAATGAGATTTATGTTAGTCATCCGAAAGAGAAAGCACTCCTAGTTACGGATATGAAGATAAAGAACTTTTTTAAATGTGGATGTGTTACTTTAACTTTCCACTGATGATGGTTCGTTAGCTTAGATAATAGTACTATTTTTGTATGGAATTATATTTTTTTTCAAGAACTGGCGGTATATGATTTCGGCTAGCGCATCGCATTAAAACAATTTCTCTGTTTCAGGTAATTACAATGTTATTTTCTTAATTCTTCTATGTGCAATCGGAGTGCTCAATATAAAAGTAGATGAGACTGCACTTCTGTTAGAGGCTTTAACGAGCATTACATTTTCAAAGTAATTTCAAGCAGAATTCCTTGAAGCATCATATATTTCCTCGTATATGGAAACAAATATCGCAATTGGTTTTACATAAACCATAAAATTATATCAACCCAAATTGCAATCAATAGTTTTAAGAAGATTAACCGCTGACGCAATAAAGTTATTCAAGGTAAAAGAGGACTACCTGTTATGAAATTTAGACATAAACATCAACTAAAATCGGTAGTAATAATTGAAAAATTTAGTAAATATTTAATCACATCTCGCAATATTTATACAAAAACAAAGGAGCTTGTAATATGACTTAAGAAATTTATCGGTCATTTGTAATTATATGAACATGTCACTTTATCAACAGCGCAATAAGTGGGATATCTATTGTTTAATTTTCCACGAAGTTTGTTTATCGTGTCTGCCAATGAATGTTATCTTTGAGCTTCAATGTTATTTTCAGTAAATACTGCAGGCGATATGAATTCTTATGACTTATCATGCTTAGTAAATAATGCGTTCCTAATGAAACAGTAGTCATAACTTTTGTGTACATCATTTTTTCTTGGTGTTAAAGTTTGTTAAACATATTTCATCAACAAAAGTAATTCAGAACTCATAAATGTTATGAAACAACAATAATTATTCCTGTTTAAGGCATTCGTAAAAACGTTTGTGATGTGGTATAAAACCCATCAATTAAATAGCTTAAAATAAGAGATTGGAATTTATAAAAATATGACTTGAAAGTATCTGTATTTATACTTATATGTTAAACTATATAATGAAATTACATAATCCAAAAATTGTTATTACAAAATGTATAAGTTACTTGTGTTAGTATATTGATCTAAATCCTGTAATTAAAATATAGGAAAGATGGAAATCAACTAGTTACTTACCCCGCGCTGGCAAGACTGTTGTTACTCGCTGATAAAGACTCAGGTCCACTTTTGCCTTGTGCCATTGCTGCCAACTGTCTATCCAATATGTTGTTCTTCTCTAAAAGTTGGCTCCACTGACGAATAGTCGCCTTAGAAGAGGATAATTCTTGCCGCAACTGTATCTCGTCCAGGGAGTTGATGCCACTTCGTAGTGAGCTGTCCAACCTATAGGAATGAACACATTGAAACATTAAGAAGCTGCGCGAAATTCAAGTAATAACAAATAACCTTATTAATTATTAAAGACTAGCTGACCCGACAGACTTCGTTCTGTCAAACAAAATTGGAATGTTCTTTGTTCCTGCCTATTTTATAGCCGGGGCAAAAAAATCTCCTGAACAGAACCGTCACCCTGGTTATGGGAGCTGTGTGGGGTTCAGCACTATATAATTCATCATATAACTAATATTTAAATATTAGTGGGTTCCAGAAGAGTGGCCAAAGTTATAATTAAAGTACATAAGTTATATTTACTATAATAATTTTTTAGGAACAAATAACTGTCACATTCCAAATCTCTTTGACAGATGTAGTCTATCAGGTGCGCCAGATGGCAACGCGGTTTGTGCTCGACTGATATATTGCCGTGAAAACGAATGCATTTTATGTCGCGCGCCGAAACTAAAACAAAAGAAATAATATCGCCATAATAGCCGACCAAATTGAAAATGAGTATGGTGGATCTTTAGCTCTAACATTTTGTGACTATTTATGTTATTATTTCATTCGTTTTCATTTCGGCACGCGGCGTTAGATCCTCCGACGCGCATACGCACACTGTTTTGATAGAATAATTGAATTTCAACTTTGTGCAGCTGTAATAAAGTGCAGACTCTTTAGCGTTACGAACGCACCTACATTGCTTAGACAGCAGCGAAAGCTTGTAATTTAATATAATTTTTTTTTTGTTTGTTTCTGGTTTCTGGTTATTGGTTTCTGGTTTCTGGTTTCTGGTTTCTGGTTTCTAGTTTCTGGTTTCTGGTTTCTGGTTTCTGGTTTCTGGTTTCTGGTTTCTGGTTTCTGGTTTCTAGTTTCTGGTTTCTAGTTTCTGGTTTCTAGTTTCTGGTTTCTGGTTTCTAGTTTCTGGTTTCTAGTTTCTGGTTTCTGGTTTCTGGTTTCTGGTTTCTGGTTTCTGGTTTCTGGCTTCTGGTTTCTGGTTACTGGTTTTCCATTTTCCATTTTGCAATTCCCAATTCCCAATTCCAAATTCCCTATTCCCAATTCCCATTCCCAATTCCAAATTCCCAATTCCCAATTCCCATTCCCAATTCCCAATTCCAAATTCCCTATTCCCAATTCCCATTCCAAATTCCCAATTCCCAATTCCCAATTCCCAATTCCCCATTCCCAGTTCCCAATTCCCATTCCCAATTCCCAATTCTCAATTCTCAATTCTCAATTCTCAATTCTCAATTCTCAATTCTCAATTCTCAATTCTCAATTCTCAATTCTCAATTCTCAATTCTCAATTCTCAATTCTCAATTCTCAATTCTCAATTCTCAATTCTCAATTCTCAATTCTCAATTCTCACTTCTCAATTCTCACTTCTCACTTCTCAATTCTCAATTCTCAATTTACGGTTTACAGTTTTCAGATTTCAGTTTTCAATTTTCAATTTCCAGTTTACAGTTTTCAGATTTCAGTTAGTGTCACTATCACAAAAGATCAAAAAAGTAAAGTTAAGACTTAACTACTATTTTGAACCAATCTGAACTTAGGACAGTGGTGTTCCTGCTAGAATTCTACAATCGCTGCACACGAACACACTAATTTACTGCATTATACACTCACATTGAACATTCAACTGCATTATGCACAAAAAAATAAAAATGAACCTAGACAATGCGACCTTCACGCCCAGATTCCCGCTAAAGTTCGTAAAATATTTTTCTTCTTCCCAATTGATGGCACGAGCACGGTTTGTGCGTGAGCCAGTGTCACGTGTAGACGAATAAAATAAAAGAATAAAAATCCTTAAAATATTGTCTGCGTGGTCAATTCGTCCGCCATGTTCCTCCCTTTTCTCGTAAAATATTATAGTTGCAATCAGTAATTGTTGGTTGTCAATATCAAATGTCAAAATCAAAAATATTCTTTTAAATTGTATTTGGTGTCTAAATGACGGGACGAACTTCAAATATTTGACGTTTTATGTATTTAAAGTAAGGAGACCAGACACCTCGCTTTTAGCGGGTCAGTCCCGATTTTTTACAATTAGTCCCGCGTCACGCGACGTTTTTCAAAAGTCCCGACTTTTAGAATTAAGTTAAATTTTATATTTAAGAAAATCATTGTTTTGCGTAATGTTGCTTTTGCTACCCAGTTACAATGTATTTGTCTCTCAGATTATACACTTCGTGTTCTGCTTCTTGCCATAGAAAATTAAGGTATATTTCATAAATACATACATTTTCTTAAACTAAGCTTAAAATACTTGTAGTCTTAAAATTTTATATTATTGACAAAAAGTATGTCACCGACATACCGTAAAAGAAATTTAGATAGAAATATGTCATGGAATGAAATATTATACATTTTTATATTTATAAATTGTACTTATGTTAAAACTAAAAAAAAATTACGATATTATTATTCCTTCAGAGTTGTCCCGCTTTGCCTATCTAAAAATCTGGTCACCTCAATGAAAAAGAGAAATTGTTGTTTTTACCATATTCCAGGCACTTTTTCCATATTTTCTCACCTTACTAACCTTCCCTGGACTTCCACGAATAATTCAAGACCACATTTAGCCAAATCGGTCCAGCCGTTCTCGAGTTTTAGCGAGACTAACGAACAGCAATTCATTTTTATTATATAGATTACCTTTCAATATAATCATCGACGCTTTGTAGGCTAGTGATGGAGTTGGCGAGATCATTCTCCATCATCAGGTCATCGGACGCAAGGCTTGACAATGTATCTAGAGATGGTGTCCTCTCCGCCGCTGGGTTACGGCTGCCGCCGACTGCATTTATTAATGTATTGTATACTTATTACCATTTGTTACAGAAAAACAGAACTTTGACTAAGCCGTTTTAATTCAATGTTTTTACAATTTTTTTCTACTAGTTCTTATATTATATATCTATATGTATAATCGTCACTTGCAGTAAAAACAAGCGTCACGATCAAGCTCATTGAAGTTGTAAGCCTAACTGATTGAAATTATTAAGACTTTCTGCTACTTGTAGTGCCTATTCCTGCCTGAAGTTTTGATGTTTACTACGAAAATGTTCAGGCCTCTTGTGCAAGGTAAAAAAGTCATCAAGTCTATAAGTTGGTATATTGACACATCCAGACTAATCATTTAAACTGTTAAAGAGTGATTCACTTTTCGGAATATAGTAAATAATATATAATAAATGTAATGTAATTGAAACTTACGAGCAACTCCATCACATATAAAAACTTCAGTAAGCAAGTCAAAGTATTTTTGACTCTCCAATTAAATTAGTCTTTACTTACGTTTTCGACTCCTTTGTGCTAGTGGACTGGATGTGATACGTTCTTTGGATCTACGCAATTGTTTACTAGCCTCAGAATCTGCTCTCTTAATCACAGGGCTTCCATCAGTGCTTTCTGTAATAAAACATACATTTATTATTATTCTTACAATCAGTTTTTGATCAAGTTTTTACAATCTGTTCCAAAAGGAGCGTCTTTTAACTCCGCGTATTTTGAATTTACTCAAGTGGCACCCTGTGTGTAATGTACCAGAGTCCCCCGTATCACAAAGCAAGTGGTTACCCGTTGAGCTATAGACTATATCTTACTTCTGAAGAGTAGCGCTGGTTGGTCGGCGATCTCGTCGTCGAAGAAGTCGCGTCCGTCGGAAAGTGAAAGAGAACCGGACGCATGCGTGGGCGTGCCGGGAGACGGCGGCGTTACGTTCTTACTTCCGCTGCCGCTGTCGCTCCCGCTGCCTACCTCGCTGCACACCAAATATACATACAATATATTTAAATTATTATTTTTTAAAAAAACATACTAAACAGAAAACGAGAATATTGAGACGACACATACATGAGTTCCTTCACCGGCGACAAGACTTCTCCGTCGACGCCGTCACTCTCTTCTATAATAGGATCTGGCGACTTGGTCTTCGTGTTTGCTGTCTGATAGGCGCTGGATATGGACGGAGCATCTCTATCTACTTGGATATCATTGTTACTATCGCTGGTACTGGTGGAAGATATGAGGCTGTCCGCTGGTGACGTCTCGTCGTCGAGAAGGCTCTGCGTCGACGTTTCCAAAGCGGAGATGTCGAATTTAGATTCTTCCAAAGTGAGCGTTAAGTTGTGGTGGTCGTTGCTTTGATTTGTGCATGTGCTGGTTGTACTGTAGTTGGAGCTAGTCATTGAACCTACGAAATAATTGTTTTCGTTGAATAATTTCTCGTTGAAATGTGGATTCTTGAATGATGGATATTTATAAAATATTAGACCAAAATATTTTCATCTATATCTATATAAGTAAAATATTTATAACAGCGATCAAAATGCGCTGAAATAAGGTACTTTTAAAGTTAATGGGTCCATTTGTGTTATTCAGCATTATAAAGTAAATAAATGTACAAACCCATCATCGTGCCACGCAGAGAGTCATGTTGACTTAATGTAAGAGACTTCATTAGAAGCGGATGCGGAGGTTCGTCGGCGATAACAATTGTCTTCGTAGGCACCACCCTCTCCTCAACTTTCAGATTTTCTTTAGTGTCTAACTTGGATTTCTCGTCCTCGCAGCTTGATACGCTCAGTGCTAATGATACATCATCTTGAGATCTGTACGGAAATAATACATTTTTTGAAATATTTCTTTACACAATGAAGCGAGGTGTGGATGCTTCAGTAACTTCACTAGCTAATTAAACCGGGGCACAGTTATGTTTACAGACTACTGTATCGCTATAGAAATAATCCCTGCATCACTTATTACGACTGTCAGGCGGTCAACAGTGAGTCTGTGATTTAATACCAAGTAAACTGGTAACCATTTTAACCGATATCAAGACCTCGCTGAGGTCCAAACAGAAAATAATTGAGATGAAGATGCTACGTAATAGTTTCTAGCCGTGGAGTTTAGCTGATGGCAGGGTTTTCCTATCCGCCTAGGTAGGTACTGCGTTCAAACAATAAATCTGCCGTTACAACATTTCTGTGTTTCGGCTGTCAACGTATGAGAGATAGACAGAGTATTTTGGATGAGTACGTTTCATCATCATTTAATACCATGTGAAATTGAAGTTAAGTTTAAGCCCATTGTCCATCTAACAAAAAAATAATCGTTTAGATATATAATTAGGTTAAGTATTTTCTACAGCAGCGTCTATTTGTTAAAACAAATAATTTACTCCGCAAAAGAGAATGATTATTCATTATAGACTAAAATGAAGTGTGAACAAAATTTTCTCAATAAAGCCTTCAATATGCACGTTGTGTTTGAGTACTTTTGTATATTCTGCTGTAGTTGAGGTCGTTTAAATCTGATAGCCTTGCAAACTAAACGAGGGCAAGGTCAATAGCATTTTGATTATTGTCACAGGTGTAAACTGAATTTTTTTATTACAAATAAATTATAATACGAATCATTGTAGTTAAAAGTATTGAAAAATTAAAAGAAAAAAAAATCATCTATCTAAAGGTTGTATGTGAGTTTTTAGTTAATTCATCGATTGTATTGCTCTATATATTTTATTTAAAAAATTCTGTTACTAATTTAACATAATGTAGTAACAGAAGTTATAGTATCGGCTGATGCCGATAGATGTCCACTGCGTAAAACATATATGCCTCTTCCAAAAATCTCAACATCGATCGGTCTTGATCCTATTTTACAATATAAATAGTTCACATCTTTTTATTCTCAAGATAACAAAACAAAGGTAGAAAAATTATATAAACCTATTTTTAATTTCAATTAGGATTTGGTTAATGTATATCATCAAGCAGTTGAGTTAATTCTAATAACGAAGTACAATTTTAAGTCAGAAATTTTGTTTGATATGTGGAGTACATTGTTACATATCGACTTTTGACAAATTAATAGATGATTGCATTATTACTCATATCATTTCATTCAAACTTTCATAAGCAGTCGAATGGAGTATTAGAAGAATTACCTTGTGGCCATTGCTTCACCTGCGGCGTGGGCCTGCCAGGCAGCTGTTCCGAAGTGGCTCTCTTCGCTTTTGCACGACGGACTTGACTCCTTGCTCGAGCCAACTGTCGTCGGTGACACCAAACCGCTGGAAGGCTTCGTGAACGATTTCTATAATATACAGAACATTTATTATTAAAAAAATTGTATGATGTCGCAACTTAATGAGATTATGACTTATAAGTTTTTTAAGTTATATACACATATATATGTTAACATAGTATTTCATTAGCTATAACGTCATTGAATATGGAAGACTTAGTTATTTACAAACTACTGCCCAGGGATAAAAATTCTCATGTGATAGTAGTTCCTACCTAGATGATCACCGTCAGTAGATGCGTACTATCAGTAATATTTAAACATCCATGCGATGCGCGCTTTTGTACCATAAATATAAACTATCCCGAATAATTAGCGAAAAGCAAAAATAATTAGATGTCTATGGTATAAAATTTGCACACTTTATTAAAATAATTGTTTTTCTTAGTCAGGGTTTGTTGGAAGAAAACTCTTTTCAGGGTTATTCTCGCCTCAGTTCCATACATTTTGATTTAAATTTTTTTTATTTGTATGTACATTTCGTGTATGTGTACATTAAGAAATAAATAAATCAAAATTTTTCTTTAAATATTGCTTTCGCGCAATACATTTTTGATTTTGAATTCTGCAATTATTTTCTACATTTGGAAATAGGGCTCAATAATTAAAATGTTTATGACTCGATAGAGTGTAATTTCCATTATCTTTTTGTAACTAATATTCAAATGAGGCTATACTTTTTATGAAACTGAATATTACTAACCTGTTTATTGAATATTTCGGGCTGTGCTCTGTCCATTACGAACTTCTCTTCATCTTTATATTCAATGTTAGTTTGAATTATCGATGGCCTGTTCCTAGTTCTGTAACGATCAAGCGTGGACATCGGAGAGCGCTGCTTCTCTGTGGCCTCTGGTATTGGTGTCGGTTTAGGGACTATTGGGGATGGTGGGGTATATGTCTGCGCAGGCGTCACTTCGTACTCCGGTGTCAACTCTCCTTCGAAGGAACTAGGCAACTTCGGTAACGGTATCACCGTGTGACCGGTAACAACGGCTTCGTCTAAAATATAAGAAACATTTTTATAATTAGATTCACGGACACATTAGTGTTAAAAAATCAAAACATACAAGTGTTTTGATTTTGCGAACGCTGTTTTTAGTATAAATATATAGTGTAACAAGAAATAACGACGTATGTTTCAAATCAACAACTATAATGTTGTATCGTGTAAATATTATAACTAGTAATTTATTGCTGTGAACATGGGGTCACTAACCTCTAGATCAATGTGATGCTACTTTTTTGTGGGAAAAATATTCAAAATTTTAATTGATCGCATACTACTAAAGTTAGTAAGTAAAGACAATATATTTAAACTATTCAGAACTTTATCTTTATTGTATTCAACCTTGCAGTGTCATGTGTTAAGCGCGGGCAATGTGGGCTTAATCATCTAGTACTGTTTGACTGTTAAATGTAACTACTGCCGAATATTATTGTATAGTTTTGCAATTTTGGTAGAATACAATAGAGGACAAAATTTATCCAATGATGTGATAATGAAATGACGAAAACGTTTAAGTTTATATCCAGCGAATGAAAAGATTAAGTCATGGAAAATGAATAGAGTTATTAAGTTTTAAAACAATTAGCTAATTCGTGAGCAACGAAAAGTTGAGATAATAAAAAAAAATAAACGCTTTACAATCCATAAAATTCCGCTCTATTAAATGTATAAGCTATTTTTTTGATAATTCTAAAAGAGCAATACTTGACCTAGTATCAAGTTGTACATTTGCTCCTACAAATGAAGAGCTTGTTATTATTTGTAAATAGCAACTTATTTTGCATAAGATAGTAGTTATAAAACAATAAGTGTACAAATTATAACTTTTACATAGTAACAATTAATTTTTTATAGTGTTCTTAACGAATGCTCACCCATGATGTCGAGGTCGGCGACCTGGAGCTCCTTGAGGTGGAAGGTGTGAGTGCCGCGCATCACCATCTCCAGATTCCTGGGGCGCGGCGCCGCAAAAAAAAAAAAAACAAAAAAAAAAAAAACAAAAAAAAAAAAGTGGCCTCTTGAACCAATCGCAGGTTGCCGCACTCACCACCCGTCCACACACCAGAATCACTCGAAACTGCCGACCCTGTACCTGTACAACGCCATTTTTACTGGTGGTAGGTCTCTGTTGCCGGAGACCGTCTGGATGGGTACCACCGCAGCTCCTATTTCAACCGCCAAATAGTAGTGTGCAAACATTACTGTGTTCCGGTTTGAAGGGCGCTGTAGCTAGTGTAATTACTGGGGTAACGAGACTTAACACCTTATGTCTCAAGGCGACGAGCGCAATGTGGTGCAGTGTGTACCATCTTAACTAGCACCACGTTGTCATGGGCAAGCGTATCACTTACCATCAGGTGAAAAAAATTATACACGGAATATATATAAATAAAAAAAAAAGAACTATCTACTTTGCTACAATCAATGCTTATATAATATAAAAGATACTCAAAAGATTTTTTTTAATTTTCACAACTATATAGTAATAAAATGAAATCACAAAAACTTTCAGCAGGAGTGAAAATTTTATTTGAATATTCAAAAACTTTTTCAATTGAAACAACTTTCTAACAGAAATTAAAATCGGTTAAACCGTTTCAAGATAACGATGAAGCAAATAAATACCACTTATTTTTGAGTCTGCAGTTAAAACAGAAACAAATACTGTTTTTTTTTTTAGTTTAAATTGAAATTATTAAAGTAAAATTATAAATATCAATCAGTGTGATGATAAATATGTTGATAACATTTATAAGTATAGAGCTAATGATTGACTTAAATCGTTATAAGTTATATTAAAAGTTACCAAAATACTTCTGGATTGGAATTTGAATACTTCTGGAAATGCTCGCGCTAAGCTAGCTTACTAAACATGCACTCTTCTATCCGTGGTTAAAATTTAACAAGCAGCACCGATTGTAAATTAAATAATGTGTACGTAACGAATTGTGACGAGATTTTTAACAATAATTAATATAATTACCTTCCCTCCATCCGTCAGCTGCCCCGGCCTTCCTAGTATTGTTTACCACCTGAAAATATAAGAAATGAAAACGTAAATAAATTTTTCACTGAACTTTCACTTCACATGCAACACTATAAAATATAACGACCATATTATCCGTAAGACGAGGGTCATAACAGAATATATCCAAACACTTTGACAATCGATAACCGAATGTCTTTACCTAAACCTAGTTGAAGAGATATAAATAAGAAATCGCTCTCTAAATGATCTTATCATCACGCGATATATCTTAAGATATAATTCCTATCACACTTACAGAATTAAATCGAATATTTTGATTGAAACACTGTTTATGTTACGTTTCGCAGTAAGCGAATGAGTACAACAAGTCGGACACGGTTAGTTATTCTCATTAGGTCATTTTGTTTCAAAACGTTATGCATGGCTTAACACGGCTGCTCACAATCTCTTTGTGTTGGCGGAGCGTTTCTTACCATTTTTTTTTCTTAACTTATTACTGCTACATACCAATGACATAAAACTTACAGAAAATTATATGTATGAGTATATTTATTATATTGAAAATGTTCACATAACTATAACAATTTCAATAATGTTTTAAGAGCTATTACAAAAAAATTATTAGTGTCCTCATTTACTAACACAGCTAAATTCGTTTAAATTTCAGCTTAAATTAAATATGTTGAAATGGTGGCATATCACGAGACTATATTTTTTTGCCAATACCATTTATTTCAGTGCGGCTATTGCAGTGTGCTTGCAGCGGTGATATTTTCAGAGAACTGCTCCCGGTTACAAAATCGGTAGCGCTGAAATAGATGACATATGACCTACATTGACGTGCAAACAAAAAAGAATTTTGAGCTCTTGGCCATGTGGACGTTATTCCGTCGACCTTCGTCTTATTTTTCGAGAGCCATTAGTAATGTACTCAATGGAAGAAAGCTTTTTTCTTGTCTGTCATTTTAAAGATATGCAGTAAGTTATTGTGTACATTGTATATATAGTATACACGAAATGTATATGAAAAGAAGTGTATTTAAAAGTGTACTTAATATAATGTATATTTTATTTACGGTGTTGATGGGATGAGGTATGTTTAAAAAAATCAGATTTAAATGGATCACGAGTAAACATTTGCAGTTGAGACGAGCAGGACGTCTAAGTGTTTATTACTAAAATAGTTTATAAAGTAGTGTCTGTACCTGTTTAGCGGTTTTGGTGTCGATGTTCTTGACGGCTGGGTATTGTGGCCTGGGCAGCTGGTTTGTCTGGAAGGTATACTTTCCCGGGGGCTTCTGCAGATCGTTGCTCGGTAGCCGGGTGGCAGATGCAGCACGAACACTTTGTTCACCTCTCGGCGCAGGCTTCGGACGGCCATCCTGTTTTTTCAATAATTATTACACAAAAATATATAGCATGTGTTTAAATTATAGCTATATTCAAGTAGCGAAATCTAGCAGACATTTTCATGCCAGAATATATTTTGATTCTGTTCAATTTTTATATCTAAAAATGGATGGTTTAACAATGTAAGTGCATACGGAGCAGTGTAATTTGGTGATAGATTATGACAAAGTTAATAGCGATATTATAAAAACACCATCACTTTCTTATACCGACCTTTCTGGATATTGTATAAATGATTTAGAAGATGAATGATGACGAATTGTGTGGCAATTTATATGACGGTGGAATAGTTTCAATAAACGTTCCGAAACATTTACACAATCATTTTAATATGTATATAGCAATAAAACAGCAGCTTAAGTTTTTAAAATAACATGTTTCAATGAAGAGTTTTGCAGGAAAATTTGAGACACGCATTATGTAATAAGTGTAATTTTAATATTCTCATTAAAATATTTTTGGTTAGCTACATCTTTTGCATGTTAATAGCCAAACTTTACAAGTACGAAAACCAGATGCTATGTTCAGAAGACAATAATATGTAAGTCCAATTAAGAACAGTTCTTTGCAATTGTAATTTTAAAAGACGTAAGCTTACAATTAAATAAGTCATAGATTATTATTTATTTATTATTCATTCATTCCTTTATTTATTTATTCACACAGTGTAAAGGTGGACTTAATGCCTTTGGCATTATCTTCCAGTCTAAATTGGGTGGTGCAAAGATGTTTTCTGTTTATTATGCAGTGCGAGGCTTCGATAATAATTTTGTTTGATGTATTACATATAAGGAACGTAAAACGTTTCCTTTCGTCCTTTACAATGCGTACAGCGAAGATTTAGCGTAATCTGCCGACGTCAATGTTATAGTTAAAAAAAAAAGATAGTCATATATTGAGCATGTTAATAACTTCTTATGAAAAAGAATTATCAAAGAATTAATTTTCTGCTACTTCTTCATTAGAACTTTCGTTAAGATACAGTTTCACAGTTTATCCTTTAACTATAAATTAGCGAACATTGTAGAATACTATTGGAGTATATTTGACTTATATTGAAATTAATATTTTGGTTTTAATGTAGCTCTTACCTGATTAGGATATTGTTGTGTCTGGTATGTTAGTATGACGGTCTGTTTAGTGACAGATTTTGGTAATCCGCCGGCGCCTATGACTGTCGTCGCACCAGTCGAAGATACTTGAGTTGCCATCAGCGGCAACTGATTATTATACGACGAATTTGTACTCTTTTTATCTGGAAAATACAATTTATTATAGTACATCTTTACTACATTAGAACATTATTATATTTTTTAAATTATTAACATTTGAGAGATTGTTGGTGATGACATGGGTGTTTAAATTTTTAATTATAATAATGTAATACCTAAAGCATTATTGTTGATGGCAGTTTCCTTATCCTTAATAGGTGCGTTGAATGCTGGCTCCGCAGCCACGCTCATGTCGGCCACCTTTGCTGTCTTACTGTGCGGCTGCCTGAAACCGAACCTGACAAATGAAACAATTACCATTTACCAATGCCTAATGTGTTATTAATAATTAGGCTTAATCGGCTACTACGTTCAGCAGTAGACAGCGATAGGTTAAAATGTTGAGGATAAAATCCATAGTGAGTTCTTCATTTGTGACAAAATTGTAAATTGAGTCTTACAAAAGTTAAACTCGGATTAATACGCATTTATCAAAATTTCTAGAATATTTCCTTACAATCAAATAGTGGAAATTTAAATCATATAGGTTATGAAGACAAAATGCACTTTTTCCTGAAGCGCCTAAAAATTTTTTTAGCAATATTTACTTTACACCGAATTATTGACTTTTTTAATTACAAAATGGCAGAATAAATTATGATGAAAACTAATTAATATTTGTTATAAAGAGAAATCAAAGAATAATATAAAGTTAAGCTAAACTTAGATAACGTGCAGGGTTGTACAGGACGTTCCTTTTCAAATCTGAAAAAATATTCTGCTATGTATCCGTCTATAAATATTATATCACGCCGTATTAACATAGTTGTCAATTAGCAATTAGTCAAAAAAACTACACACGGTGATCACTCATATTACTGTCAGTATTTATTTCGTATCTATATGAGAGTCGTAACAAACGGAAACTCTCACTGGTCGGAATGTTGACATTTCCTTTTACGTAACAAAATCAGGATTTAATACGCATAAATAGTTAAGTGAAAAGCAATAAAAGTGTCTGTGAACTTTCTACTTTGAACTATCCCGCTTTATTATTTTGAAATTTATATCTGACACTGATTCTTCTTTAAGCCGATTATGTAGCAGCAATTGTGCTGATACTTCTGTAAGTTAACTTAATAGTCTTGCGTAATGGGCTTACGCCATGCTCTCATTGATGAGTTATGTTCGACAAAGTGATTTTTTACACGTCAAAACGACGAGACAAACAAAACGTTCAACGGATGGTAAATGTATACGCCTGCTCATAACATAGTGGCGTTTGTTAAGATGCTATACACTGCACCAAATTGTGCTCGTCGACGAAAGACGTCGAAAGACGTTATCTCATTACACCGTTTATTTCACTAACTACAATATTAGTATATAATATAGTGTAATATTAGTATGATCGATCGTGACAGCATAAATGATTCGCCAACACAGCGATGTGACCATCGCTTTGAGACACTGTCAAAATCTAAAAAGCTTTTCATTGTTATAAAGCTTATTCCATGCACAGAATGTAATTTGTTTTTGTATGAAATCGTTTTTGTGTTAAAGGTGGAAAATTTATAAATACCTGTTGGTCCTAAGCGGTTGTCCGACAGTTTCCTTACGAGGTCGGGCAAGAGGTGTGGACCTCCCGGATAAAACCTCCTCCGGACGTAGATCCTCTGTCGAACCTGAAAAAAAAGACATTACTTTATAAATTTAGAAATTCGTTTACATTATAATAAAATAAGTTACAAAATAAACCTTTTAAATGAATCTATTTACAATAGTTATAAGTAGATAATGTTTCATTATTTACTTTCGATATGTTAATACATAAAAAAGAATTACTATTAACTTGTAATATCAAATATATTAAATTATTACCTTACTGTTCCTTATTACTTTTTATTTTTCATTTGATATCGCTAAAGTAATATTTTTATGAAACTAAACATGTATTGCTCGATCAATTTCATGGCGTCATGTTGTTACATTTATTACTCCTTTGTAGTTTTAGGGTTTTAAATTTCATTAAACAATAAATAAAAACTGTATAAATTGATAGTAAACTCAAAGCAAGGTTATCTTTGTGCAATTCGTTATACATCACCAATTAAAATACCCCAATATATCAGACTATTCAACGACAGGAATTTCCGTTAAGAACCAGTTTATATTATACAATATGCAAATCTAATACAGCGTTGTTTATCGTTACTGAACTGCTTGTACAAAATTGATTCGTTCTTCGCCAAGCTGTTTAAAAAACAACACCTGCCTGGCTAAGTATTGAACAGGTTTTATTAAGAGATTTATATTGGTTTTCGTAAAAAACTACTGATGCGCTTTAAACACAGATACTAGTGAGTCATCATAATATAATTTGATGACTTTCATTATAACAAAAAAAAATCATTTATTTTCGTGTTCAATGATCCACGTATAAGCCTTGAATATTTTTTCGCATAAAGTGTAATATTAAAAAAATCTAATTACATTCGATCATTTAGTTTTTAAAAGTGTAACAATAACTATCGTAAGTATACATTTATTGAAAGAATTATCAGATTAGGAAATATTTCTGCAGGGCTGGAAGCCTTAAAAGATGACAACGAAAGAAGTCTTATTATTTTTTTCTCAATAGAATTACATTCGACACTTGGTTATGCTGGCGGCTTCTATCTATAGCCGTCACATGTTCAAGTGTTAGGAAAATGAAATTATAATTTATATAAGGGAAGCCGTCGTGAGAATAAGATATAAATAGTAAATATTATTTGATCATTTAAAAATGTAAGAGTTTATACCCATAATATAATAAATGATAGTTGTACACGCTTTATTTTTCCAAGAAAAAAGGGATCGATCCCCACGGACCCTTCCAGTAAAAGAAAACATCGTGAAATTGCAAACAAATACTTAAATTCTGTAACAATTATGTAATATTACCCTCTAACCTTAATCCGCAAGTCTTGGCTAATAAGTGAATAAAACATACTACAGATTCAGAATATGCTAAAAAATATATGTTTGTATACGAATCTATATACAAAATTAAAGTATTCTATAAAGACTTTTAAATAAACATAAGAAGCTTATAACTGCAGAAAGTATTTATCAACCTAAAAATATTATATATTAATCGAAAAGTTTTTATAAAACACTGTTTTAATAAGTCATATATATTATAGGTAGTAATAGAATGCATGAATATAAATTTTGATTATTGACTTAATACATGTAACGTGCTAGGAGTTAGGAGCCGTGATAGCCTAGTGGTTTGAACGCCCGCCTTCCACTCCGGAGGTACCGGGTTCGAATCCGGCCTGCACCAATGAGTTTTTAAATTTATGTGCAGTTAGTATAACACCGACTAATATCATGTGCTTTGACGTTGAAGGAAAACATCGTGAGGAAACCTGCATATCTATGTCATGACCATCCGTGCCCGGACTAGTATGTGAAACGGAGAAGGTAATGGCAAACCACTCCATTATAACTGCTAAGTAAGTCGTCGTGTGTTTTCATCACACATGATAAACACGACCCTCAGTCATGAGGAAATAGGACTTAGAAGAATACTGGTAACGAAAAAAAAACTACTTTAAAAAATCCAAAAGTTTTTTAAACATCGTCCATATTTTTTTAGTGAATTTAAATCTAGTTTTAATTATGTGTTGTTGTAAATTGTCAAAAGAATTAAATATATAAGCTTTGTTTTTATATGGAATAAATAGGAATCCATTACAATTTCTAGGAATATCGGCCATAAGTTGGTTTCGGTGTCGTATGTCTCGCACAATATACGATCCCATTGCTTGCATACGCATTATGTGGATTGCGGTCACACAATGCTCGATTAATGCCATCCCCATATTGTGCTGGGTTTTTATGCAATTGCATTTGATCAAGTCAATGCTTAGATGTATAGTAAGTGTATAAACTTATAAATACGTAAGAAATTTAAGAATTTTGATAAACCACGAGCATTTGAATTTATACTAAAGCTTTGATCCACTTACAAGTTTATGAGTAAGGAAGTTTCAGTGTTCAGTCAATACATGGAAAGCCAAACTATTCTGGGCGAGTATACTTCACATTGTCACTTATCATAATCGCATCATTGTCACATAGCTTTATGTGAGATTGAAGTCTAGTGTCAGCTCATTGTAGATTGAAACACTACTTGCATTCGTAATTATGAAAAAAAAAATTTCTGTGTTATTTGAAATCGGATAATTATATAAACAACAAATTATGTCTAAACAGTCAAACTATATCTGAATTAATAATAGCAATTACGAGATATTTTATAATACTGCGGAAATAATACTTTAAAACATATAAAAGGTAAGTGATTATATAAAATTGTCTAGACAACAAGTGAAAGTTTAAGGCACCGCAGTGCGGAAAAATTGCCGGCCCCTTTTAGTGACGTGCATCGCCACCCCAGCAGGTGCAGCGTCCCCCAACAGGGGGAGTACGATACAAAAGGTATTATTATTCACTTAACAAAGATGGTTATATCCATTGATAAAGTTAAAAATAAGAAGAACTGTTCCATGTTTATGTAGTTAAATAAATAACTAATAGTTGTTATAAAATATCTCTGCAAAAATAGTAATCGTTTTTGTTTAACTAAACATCATATGACCATATCAATATTTAAGAGTAATATGTTTATAGTGTAATTGGTCTCAAGGCCCAGTAATGGGAACATAAGAGGGTTTTTTATAATTTATTTATCCCGGCTTCGTATTAAGAAACGTAATGCAGGTGCGTTTAATGAAAGACACTTGAATAATAATTCAAACCATATTGATGAGAAACTGGTAAACTCTTGTTCAATGCACAGGATTTTGTTCCTTGAAATGTTTGAATTAATTGCTATAAATTCGCAAAGTTGACCGTACAATTAAATCGTTAAAACTATAATATAGATATAATAAATTTTTTTTTCGTATTGCTCACTACTCTTTTAGATAAAATCGTATAAACTTCATAGTAACTCGTCAGTTATAACAAAAAAATTGCTCCTTGTGATGTATAATTTTAATAACTTGAATAATTATGGGTGAATGAATTAAACTTCCGCTTATGAAAATGTAATTAAAGTCAATTTAAAAACAGGTTTATTTTGTTAACGAGTCGTTTGTTTATTTCTAGTTACACTATTGATAGATCTTTGTTCGCGGAGACCGTATTATGTAATTTAGCAGTGCAAGCAATACCGTATTTCAGATTGAAGGTTCTTCCAGTTGAAGATTACCGTGGTAAGGAGACTTGACGTCAAGACATTCTTATATAAATATCCTAACTGCTGGGAGTAATGTTTACCTCCATTTCCATTTTTGTCGTGAGATTTCTGCTTCCTGCGGGCGTTGTCGTCGGCGCGCGAGGTGCTGGCTGGCCGTCGCCGGAAACCGAACGAGGTGGCAATGCCGCGGCTCGGCTTGCTGTTACCATTTCCACCCGCACTCTTCTCACGCTTCTTGGCACCCTTCGACTCAGAGTGACCCTGTTAACAAAATAAACAAGAATACTAAATTAAAAAGTATTTTACACACTATTTATTAAACTATTTGAAAAACTAGTGTAGAAATAAATGGAAGACCATTATTTGAAAATCAATTGAAACGAAATCGGTTTTGTGGTTAAGAAACTTAGATGTCACAGGTTGAGGTTACGGCTAACAAGATTATCGGTTACTCTTCTTTGACCTTGCATATTCATTGCTAAAAGAAGTATGTGTTAAGGCATTTTGTTCTTAAAGAAATCAGGAAGACAACATTTATGATCATATTTGTTTTATTCCATATTATTTTTAACCATAAAAAAGCTAATTAAAACTCAATCAATGAAAACAAATCATTGAATGAGTATTCTTTAATTAACTTTTTGTTTATAAGCATTTCCGCTGTTAAAAGAAAGGTAAATAATTATTCAACAATACAATAACCAGTGTTATTCATTAGTACAATAATGATTGGTTCATTTTGTTATCGATTAATATAATGAAGTTGTATTGTGTTTGTAGAATTCATAGCTATTGTGAAGATTACTAAATCCAACCGGCCACACACGAATGAAAGCAACATCTAAACAATAATAGCATAACGGGCCACCAATTACAGTGTAAGTACTGACGAACAAATCCACTAACAAACATAATGATACTGTTTCGTAGTAGATACAGTTGCTGGATGAAAGTTTGGTAACGTCACGCAGTTGGTAGCTGTAAATTACAAGAGAGTCAATTGCAAATTTATTAGAAACATCTTTTTGGTCGACGATAAAGGTTTTTATTAAGACGTGTTAGTTTATGCAAAAGGCTCCAAATAGTTTTGTAGAGAACATAACCCTAATTAAAACTTTTACTTCAAAGAAGAAAACAGGAAACGATTGGTTTTGCACTTGTTAACTTCTGTCATAACTTTGTTTTGTTTTTTTAATTTATTTTCAATAATCCTTCAAACATTTTTTTGTTTAATAGTTGCTATCGTTTTTATTGTAATATGCGTTGATTGTGAAAAGTATGGGCGAGGAACTGTAGCTTAAGTTCAGTTAACATCATTGTTTATTACTTAAAAACCAAACACCAAACAGATTTATTGAATGAAATACAACAAAAATAACTTGTTGAAACAATTTTGTGTTTGTTTTCTCACTATTTTTTCATTTCAAAATCTAAGTCTTTATAAGTTTATCTATCACTATTAACAGTATTGATATAGAGTGGAAATATTATACTAATGGTAATTTTGAAGAATACTATACCTAAGGGGTGTATGAAGCCATAACCATGAGGAGACATCACAGTTCGACCGGTCTGACTGCCATCTAGCGGAGCCGGTTCGGTGTAAATAATACAAGTACTTTAATAGTACAAGTACACGGTAGGAGGGAAATTACCACGACATTCCTTACAGTAAAAAAAAGTAACATGGCTAGCAAAGTTACGTTGCAAATGGAAGGATAAAAGGATATAAACGCCGTAGTGTATATACAAAACCATAAAAGAAAGGTTCTAAACAATATAAAAATAATTAAGCTGTTTTCTAAATTTGCTTCCTTTAAATTATGAATATTTTGAAATCATAGAACCACTTTCGATGTCCACTCCTAAATACGCCTTTCTCTGGTTTTTAAATTATGGTATGACCATATTAGATTTCGGTTCCATTTGGAGGCTATATCTTAAATCATCCGGTTATCACCAATACCGTAATAAGAAATGCTTTTATAGTTTTGGAATGGTATTTATTAACTTTATTGAATTGATAAAAACATTTAAAATTTTTATCGCGGTAATTATATAAATTTAAATTATGGTAATATATAACTTATGCAAAAACAGAATTACAAATATAAAAGTTGTTACATAAATATAAAACTTTATGAAATTATAATAAAAAAGGATGTTTATTAACTAGATACGATTGCAAAAATTGCTAATTACATTTATAAGCAATGCAAAAATTCTTTACTTTACTCTTCGTTCACAAATTTTTTTCTTCTATCAATTTCTATTATTTCATTGCGTCCATGTTGGGCACATGACCGTTAGTCCGTCGATAGTTGTGGTCAATTTAGCTTTGTCCGTTGGTAAAGGTATAAAAAATCTAAATCAGATTGCCTTATTTCTTAATGATGAGAAGATGAGAGGATTTTACTTTGTTTCAAGTCATTGTCAACTAGATATACCATGTATATAAATACAATCTTGATGCCATTAACAACAATTATAATGAAATAATTGTAATGAAAAAATTCATTTCGAAACAACAGCTCTTGAACCACATGACGGCTGAACCGATTCACACAGTTTGCGTTAGTGACACGCTCGCGGGAGCTCATTGTTATTTCATCCGAGCCCTCTTTGACAGATATGGAACAAACACACACAAGGACCTACGTAAAAGGCGCTCCACTGTGACGCCATTGTCACATATAGCACATACTCTATCATCGTGCAATGTTGTGTTTGTATTAACTAACTATAAAACTATTTAATCTTCAACACATAACATATAAATTTTTGACGTTAGAAAGAATCTTCGTTATGGTGGCAAACATTCCTACAAAATCAAACCTTTTATAAACTACTTATTCTATATTAAACGATCCAGATAGATAGTACATTTAGATTTAGACATAATGTTTAAATTTAACTTTCAGGCTTCCGTTTTAGTAAGAGTTGGCCAACACCTTCGTAAACTCGTCAGCAGTTGAGTAAAATATATTTAAGTACAAGCATTTTTCGTGAAAAATGACTCTGTACTCTACGGAATGATTGCTCTTATTGCATATCAGGATTTAATACAACAGTATAACATTTTCACGTTCCAAAAAACAGAAACTGTTGATAAAAGTATATTGAGTTCCGATTATCAAATTATACACCGTCGACAATCTTAGGTTCTACTTAAATTTTTTATACTTATTCAATATTTAAGTGTATGTTATATGTTAATTAGAATTTAAAGAAATAAAAACTTTTAAAAATAAATGTTAAAAAATTGATACAACGGTTCACCATGACGTCAAACAGTAATGTGCAAACAGCAGTTCCGCTTTGAATGAGACAACTAATGTATCAAGGCGACATACGCAATAAGTTCTTAAGCAAAAAACAACATAGCACCTTACTTTTATGGGTGGTGACTAATCACATACCAACAAGTGGAGATCCTGATCGTCTCGTTGAATAAAAACAATATCAAAATCAAAGTTGCCATATACGTGTGCAATAATATATTCGATGTTATAACGATTACAACGCAAATTACGTTTGGGATTAGGAAGTATTAATAAACTGTCTAAATAATTAACACATTATAAAGTTTAGTATAGTATAGTTATTATACAATAGAATTGCGTGCGAAACTTATAACAATATAGAATTATGGGAAATATTACACAATGTACTACGTCTAACGCGTAGTGAGTTCATTGGTTGCTTAGAATGCCTTCCTCGTTTTAATAATATATTTTTTTTTCCAAAAAACATGAGAAGTTCTAAAAAGAAAGAATTCTTAAGTGGCATAAAATATGGAGATGATATCTACAATATAGTAAACCAAAATGGAAAATAGATTTATATATGTAGCAAAATCCTCGGAAAGAACTTTTCAATACACTCCAAACTATTATTTATTTGTAACAAAAAAGATCTTGATGATAAACTAAAATACACAGAGTAGATTTTAAAATATTTTGTAATGATTTGGCAACATTTATTTTGTGTTTTTATTTACAGAGTTTTTTAGTAAAGGCATTGCTTTTTAAGGTCAAGCAACTCTTGAATACTCTTCAAGTATTCATTTGCCGTCACAGAATGACGTCAGTATTAGTTCATATGCACATAGTTTTTTAAGTAACAGTTTATTGGATCTTTGAATAATTCAAAATTGCACCGCAGTACACATCAAGTTGAGTACAAATCCGGGTTTCACTTTACCGTAGAACGTATTAAATTCATATAAATATATTATTTTATTCATATTGAAAACATTTTTGAGGAAAAATTACATGTCTTCCACTTGTTCGGTGTTTCTATTTCTTTTTTAGATATTCTTAAAGATAAAGCCACTGGTTGATCAAAATCGGACGAGGTTAAGTATCAAATAAAAGTGACAGTTAAACTTTGAACTGAAGCACTTATAAAAACGCCTTCAAGTGCATTTAATTAGTTAAAAGGGAACGCAACTGTTTCCGTTGAAGTATTCATTTAGTTAGTTATTGAGTGTAATGACCTTACAAAACTGGACAAACAGCGAACTATTTTTATAGCTTAAAGTTTTGAATTTAAAAATTATTTAAGTATGGTTAGATACGATCGTCACTAAATTACTGCACATAATTACTATACAGAACAGCTACCATTGTCGATTTCGAATTCAGAGAATTTTTTTTAATGGGTAAACTATTTTATAGTTAACGTGTCATCTTGTTCTGGGCAATTATTTTTCTTATTACATAAAACATTTACTAGTTAAAGTAAGAGTTCTGTGCGTGTAGACGACCGGAGGCTAACCGCAAGATTGTCTCCCGGCCGCAACTCGGAACATATCCGCTACAGTCATCGATGCCTTATTGAAATATATTTTGCGCGACTGTGAAATGGAAATTTGATATAATTGACGTTTTATTGCATAAAGATGGTTTACGACGACAGTTTTATTTCTTTTTCAGTGTACATATCGTGGCGTAAAGCTTTAAAAACTGAGTACTAATGAAAAAATCATGAAGCACATTCTGTAATATCATTATTACTCACAGATAGAAAAAAACGTTTTAAATATAAGTTTTATTTCCCATTGCTCAGTTCAATATTTCTTTACAAAAAAAATATTCGTTAGGTACTATAAAATATTGTAAAATACGCTTGAGTTAACCTTTTAACCACCAAAAATATCATTAAGATAACTAATGCAATGTCTAATTACCATGTTCGATACGTTGTGTTTAATTTATAGGTTCACAAAAGAATATGATGATGCTTAAGAATTGTGTATACATTAAGAATTAAGCCAACATATTTGTATTGTATAAATGTCAAAATACAACTTTATAACAAGCAAAACAAAATCAGAAATAACTAAAAATTTAAAAACGATACCCTTAATTTTAGGCATTATAAGTTTTATTAAAGTTATCCTTAGACCTGGGAGTTTAGTCTCAAAATTACTAACCTTGCGAATGTCTACGTTAAAATAAAAACTAAAGATGCATCATAAACAAGAACTTTAATTACAAACGATGAGGCATCGTCTTTACTCTATGAATAAATTAAAGCCTCCATTTACTTGCACTTGCCCCCGCAGCTCAGACTTTACAGTTAATCGTTCAAAAAGGTAATTACTCATTTCTTGAGTTACAGGTTCCACGGCTCGGTCTCATCGTTGATTAAACAAGAGACCAGTCTCCAGAGGCCCTACGGTAGTGTCACCATGTGCATAATAAACTGGACATAATCCGCGACTGAAAATAAAATTACTTAGACTACATACTTTAACTTTTATTATTACATGTTACTAATGTAACAACGGTATCAAGGTTTTGGTTTTACACTTCCTATATAAAATGTTAATGAAAGGCTTGTTCATTTCAGCACGCAGCATTTTCAAGCCTGATACTAAAATATCTTCCTTATAACTTTTTAAACTACATGGTATTTCCAATAAATTGTCAAAGAATATGATAATCTTTAATTTACAAATCATTTTGGAACTTGCAATCTTCGCGTTTGCCTTTTTACAAGAAAGTTCGTTTCGGGAGCCACAAATAATGTAGTCTCCAATGTCAAGTAACTGTTAGAATAGCATCTGTGTTCCGGCGATCACAATAATGAGTGCTGAAGTATTCTTCCATCATGAGAAATTGTCGCTTTGGGAGAGACTTTTCAGTAACGATGTAATTTCTATCGGAATGGTTTTAATGATATTAATACAAAAATGGATAACAATTACTGGACTATCCAACAAATTGCGTACAATTGGTGTTTATATAACGTCTAATGGGCTTTCAGCCCTACATAACGGTGCTCACGTTTATAGCTGTAATAAATTGCCGCCGTTTGTTATTGAGTGTCTTACATTTTGCCAGAGACAGATGGTATCGCATCATACTTACCACATTCACATAAAAAATATTGTGAAGAAAATGTTGGGAATGAAGGTTCAAGGTTATCGTTAAAGTTCAAGAATTTCGTAATTATGATATAACAGAAAACTGAACAAAGTATAATGTAGTGTCTGTTCTTAATAACAAATTCTCAACTTTTTACGTATTTTATATTACTGTGTAAACAGTACACGGTATTCGTATTCTTGATTTTTAGCAATTCTCTGACATCTTGTTGTTGTATACAATATTTTAATGGGCTCGTAATTTTGTAGTTTCTCTATCGTCCTAACTGTTGCAGGAAATAAAGCATTAGGATACATTTTACTTTAAAAGAAAAGAAATATTCATAATGAGTTTATAATTACACTGCTGATATTTGTGAGTTTTATTTATGGTACATGACTTTGTGAACACGACTGTCGTATATAATCAATACAAAATTTGTTGTATATTAGTTGTTGTCGACAATCAGATCATGGTGGTTTAAATTCGTGACTGTGAAGTGTTAAATTCAACAATACAATGGGGGTAAGAGTTTGTACCATTATTTCTTAGACACGAACATTCATTATATTTTTAGCCCAAAGTACCGTAATTGTGAATGAATGCCTTTTTATTCACTATTGTTTATCTATTGTTGCAGAAATCATTCAGTTTCGATGAAAATAAGAAAAAAAATGATTGTCACAATAATTTTTTGAAAACTTAACAACAGGCATACAAAAGCATAAACCATTATGATACAAAAGCAGTTTTGACAAACTCTTTGACATTCCTAAACACTAAAACAAAAGTTAAAACATTTATTTAACAGTTTTATGAGATCACGGTTATGATTTCATTGTACATATAAGAACTAAAAGCAACGCTTTAAATGAAAATAGAAGTGTATGAACTAAAAAACATCCAAGATCCGTATCGGAGAAAATTGGAAACACACTGATAGAGTTAAATATTATACTCACGAAAATGTACATAACTTGAATGTATACAAAAAGTTATATACATAACTGATTTATATTGTTGTGCTTACCAAGATAATACATTACTAAAACCTTTTTCAAAACAAGCTTTTCTTATATGCAGGGTTGCGTCGCTTAATAACGGATTTCCTATGGCCACCTTCCAGCTCCATCCTCAGATTAGCTCTATGTCATAATAATATTGCATTGTCATCCGATTTATACATGCATGCAAAACTTCAGCTTTATCGGAAAACGGGAAGTGAATCATATTGAACTTGCAAGATTTGTTTACAGACAACGGGAAAGGTGAAACTATATAAAAGCTTTTAATAAGAAATCAATTGCAATCAATTATGAGAATTTGTAAATGATTTGGCGACTATACATATGTTATATTTAAATCAACTTGTAAAATTAATAGTTTAAAGACTTGAATATATATGAGTTTTTATTAGAAACCTTGATTGTAGAAATGATGAAGATTGTTTATAGTTTGTAATAAGGTAACATTAAGACGTAAATAAGACGACTGCGAGTTGTACCTAGTTATTTTCTTTTACTTAATGGGTTATTTTTAATGGCATGGGTCAGAGTATTTACTTGAACAATGAAGTATTATGTGTGTTCATAATTTCTTATGTTTATTTAATAAGTTTTATAACGAAACAGAAAAATAACACTTCAATAAATCATTTAAACTTATGACGTAATGATTACAAATATACACAATATATCAACGTGTTTATTAGAATACAAATATTTAATGATAATTGCACAATTATCGTTACCATTCAAAGATCCATCAAAATCAGTTCCGAATACCGTTAGCAACTTGCAGACAAACACAAAAACTTTAAAAACGGATGGTTGAGATTTGTTTACTATTAAATCACTATTTGAAGAAGACGAACAATGTTCCGTTTTCTCAAAGAAATGACAGTGAAATCTATAATGTGATTTGAAGTACAGTAATCAAAGAGTCATCGACGCTTCGATACGGTGCATCGTACATTGCTGAGTATTTTCGCAAAATAAGAAGAAATGAGGCTACCGGTTGCTAAGTGAATCAACGACCTGGTGATTTTTGCAAGGAATCACTGGTTGTCGATGGTAACAGAGCAGTCATGCTGAAAACCCACTGGGGAACCTATATTCAGAAGAGAATAATAATAGGCTGATGATGATTAAGAAAAATAATGCAAAATAATTCTGCGAATATACCAGATGTATGCTTTTTAAAAGCAGTAAATCATAACATACATAATAATAATGTTTCGAATCCTCACAATAATTTATTTTTGTACAATTTAATCAATTGAATTGCGTACGCATATTCATTGCATTCTAGTATCTTCTTTAACTTTATTATGTTTATTTAATTTAAATCTTTTGTTTAACCCAAACCTTGTTTAAAGATAGAGGTGTCTTAATGTAGCATTAGATTATACTGCATTTCAAAATATGTTATATTAAACTTTCCTGGATTTTTGTTAGTAAGAAGCAACATTGAAAATCAATCGATAAGTTTTTTTTTTCATTAACTAAAATCTAATTTATTAATCCTTGATTCAAATGATGAATAAAAAAGTACAAGTATTGTAAACATTTTACCTTCCCTTTCGTCTTATTAATTTCACTCATAATTTGAAAAACCATAGCACAAGCCAATTAATCTTATTTACGTACTCCGTACTCAAAAACAAAACTTTCTCTTATTTATGTATAGTACTAATACACTTATAATATGCATGTGTATTCAAAATAAGCAAGAAAAATACAATAATCAATTTAGATGATTTAATCACAATTATCAGGTGATCATTGAGGTGTAATCCATCGTATTAAGATATTACATTCTTTCTCAATAAACATACATATATGTTTGCTAATAAACACAAAATAATAGTATTAACAAATTAGAATTAATAATTGCTGCCTACATATAAACGCAAAAGTATATTTTATCACTGAATTCCTCTCAAGAAATAATCCAAAGTTGTTCACTGTTTGTTTGGTGAAAAAACTTTCTTTTCTCAGTTTGTTTTCCCGCATTTTTAATGTACATTTGCAGTTATTTCAGCAATTGATACAAAAAACACTTAGAATCTTTTAGATAGATATCTTTCATTTTGCTTGCTTTTTCTATAGGGTAAGCAAAGGTTTTACGCTGACTTTAAGATGGGAATGGATATTACAGGCTATTGTTAATTTGATGTGAAATTACACAATATAGAGGTATTAAGTATTAAAGTGGTAAGTTGTCGAAGTGCATTAGGCGTTATTGAAGGCCGCTTGCCACTCCCTGTGACCTATTCATGGTGTTGGTGCAGTCTGTAAACTGCATTATGTATTGATCTTTCATTATAAACTAGCTGACCCAGCAAACTTCGTTCCGCTTTAAAATCAATAAAAAAAACGCTTATTGATAATTCGAGACTGTTTCAACTTAGTGAAGAATGTGATGAAAATTTAACCAGAAAAAAATAATTCGTAATCACAAAAAATGCCCGTTATTAATTTGGTTTTTCTATTATATTTAAATGCACATGTTGATTGACCTAAGTCAGGATATCTTATCTTTGGCATTATAAATTGTAGATAATCAAAGTAGGGAAAGTTCTCGCGCACTCAGCGGTAAATAGTGTCACTATCACAAAAGATCAACAAAGTAAAGTTAAGACTTAACTACTGTTTTGAACCAATCTGAACTTAGGAAAGTCGTGGTCCTGCTTGAATTCTACAATCGCTGCACACGAACACACTAATTTACTGCATGATACACTCACATTGAACATTCAACTGCATTATGCACTAAAAAAAATCCGAGACAACGCGACCTTTACGCCCAAATTCCCGCTAAAGTTCGTAAAATATTGTAGTTGCATCAGTAATTGTTGGTTGTCAATATCAAATGTCAAAATCAAAAATATTCTTTTAAATTGTATTTGGTGTCTAAATGACGGGACGAACTTAAAATTTTTGACGTTTTATGTATCTAAAGTAAGGAGACCAGACATCTCGCTTTTAGCGGGACAGTCCTGATTTTTTTACTATTAATCCCGCGTCACGAGACGTTTTTCAAAAGTCCCGACTTTTAGAATTAAGTAAAATTTTAAATTTATGAAAATCATTGTTTTGCGTAACATATTGCTTTTGCTACCCAGTTACATTGTATTTGTCTCTCAAATGATACACTTTGTATCCGTACTGCGTGCTAGCAAGATAATTAAACAAATAAATATTACAAATCTGTTTCTTACCATAGAAAAATAAAGTAAGTAATTTATTTAAATATTTCATAAATGCATAAATTTTCTTAAACTTAGCTTAAAATACTCGTAGTCTTCATATTTTATATTGATGACAAAACGTGTATCACCCACCTTAACCTCGAAAGAAATTTTAGAAAGTAATATACGAATAAAATTTTGCAAATATTTCAAGTCAATCAAACTAATTTATCAAATACTTGTGAAGATTTTTACAATATTTTACAAAATTACTACAATCTACTCAAACAAATTCACTTATATAAAAAAACATTTATAAACTGTACTTATGTTAAAACTAAAAAATAATTACGATATTATTATTCCTTCAGAGTTGTCCCGCTTTGCCTATCTAAAAATCTGGTCACCTCAATGAAAAAGAGAAATTGTTGTTTTTACCATATTCCAGGCACTTTTTCCATATTTTCTCACCTTATTAACCTTCCCTGGACTTCCACGAATAATTCAAGACCACATTTAGCCAAATCGGTCAAGCCGTTCTCGAGTTTTAGCGAGACTAACGAACAGCAATTCATTTTTATTATATAGATTACGCAATTTTTTTACTGTCTGTTTTGACACTGTCAAATTGTTAAGAATTAGAAGCAGAAGTTAAATTCTACTAAAAATTATTATAATAGTGCATCATTTCAAATGTTTTTAAAAGTTAAAATCCATTACTAGAAAAGTCGCATGTTTTACGTTATATCATAACGAGGAATATATAGCTAGCTATAGTCATATAACAAATGCAGCCTTGTAAAAATATGTTCAAGTTCATCGCAGTGGTATATATTAAAATGACCTTGGTAGTAGAGAGTAATAAAAACAGAAGCTTAAAAAAGGGCTTCGCGTGCAAATTATTTTATGGCAAGGTTGTAACATGACTTTAAACCATATAATGCGGAATGCAAAATTTTAGTATAGTAAAAAACCATCTGTAACGATTCCTTTTACTTTTATTTGTTTTGTATTTTGTCAAAAATTAAATGTAATATCAATAAACAATAAATGTTACACTTAGTACACACACACATCACACAAATCCATAACAATCAACTATTTTTAAAATATCATACGTTATTTAAAATAATTTCATAAGTATGTATTCATTTCTGTGTATAATGAATGATGTGATTTAGAGTTACAAATGCTGAATAACTTTCTAAAAGACATTCAGAAATGTTTACTAAGCAAAAACAATTAAGCGATTTTTTTGAATAGAACTCATTACGTTAATTAGTGAATACATCTTCAGAGTATGAATCCAATTATTTCATGCATTTAATTATTTTTTTTAAATTTCGTTTACAACAATATTATTCCATACATTTAAGCCGCCTTAGCTAAATGTGTTTTATTAAATATACATCATATTTTCTTTACGGTATGTTGTTGTAGTTATATAATGTTATGCACCATGCATTAGAGCAATCGATATCACAATCTTCGCTACTTGAAATTTATAAATCTAATATTTACTGATACATTAAAAAAATTGAGTAAACAACACAATATTAGATTTTTATTACATTGAAAATTTCGACGACCATCTTGTATTTACCGTTCACCCTTATCATCCGATATTTAGATGTAAGAAAAATCTACAAAAGTGATTTGTAAATAATTTTGAACATGCGAAGCGCTTATTACTTACGTACCATATCGCACTGAGCTTCACCGTCGTCGTCATAGAAGAGGCTGCTGCAGTCGTCCATCCCTGCTGGTGGTGTGCAGGCCTCACTCTTGTGCCAGGCGCAGCGGCCCGCTCATCAAAAAGACGACGCGCAGCCGGAACACCGGCATCCGAACGCGCACAACCACTTGTCCACTAGAGTTCTTACCACCGTACCCAGAGTAAGGAGCGATTGAAATCTCCCGGATAATCCGATGAGTCACGCGACCGTCGACCGACTAGCAAAACTACAATCGTGTGACCCCAGCGCAGCAGCGTAGGTGTCCTTAATAAGTTGAATCATAAAGTGGAGGCGACCTGTGTTCACTAATATCTTGGAGTAGCGAAGAGAGTAGTTCGTGCGTTTGATGTTTCGATTTTTATACCGTCAAGGGCGCTTTCGCTATGCGTCGTGGGTTTTAACTCTGTGTTTTTTTCGTGGCGAACTGCGTAGATGCTTCATGGGGGCGAGGGCGGCGCGCGCATACAGGGGTGCATTGATCGAATCTCCACTGCGCATGCTCCCGCTAAACAATTTCTCTCCGGTTTTGACATTCGCGAAATTGTCTCTTTATAGGTACTTTTCCTATAAAACGTTCTAAATTTAGCATTCATGGTTACATAATATCCGAATAACTATTATACTTAGTTAAAAATTAGTTTGAGTTTTCATTTCTTAATTGTTATCCTTTCTACCGTAAATGTTGTTTTTATCTAGATTATTCAATAGAACAGAAATAAAGTGTTTTGCCGTTACATTTCACTGTAGTTATCTATTAAACGTTTATTTCGACAGATTGTATAAAAGGCTGTATGTAGCAAACAGATTAAAATTAGCTTTGTAAGGTCACATTAGTTTTTAATGAGGAATCGGATCTCTACTCGCTATCCTTGAATTTAGCTTAATCTCAAACAAAAAGGACTACTTGATAATATATTCTTGTTTTATTTATGTAAATAAATTTTAATTTTGTATACAGTATCCAAATAAATGTTTAAATATTAAATGAGTGATATGTATGAGAGATCTTTGTTTTTCTTAACGTATACCGTTTAACGTATTTCCATCATTATACGTAAACGCCCATCAAGTACACATCAAATGATTTTCACTTTATTCATAGGTATTATATGATACTTACTGAAGGCTATTTTTTGTTATTTAGAATCTTCAGTGTCTGATTTATTATGAAAGCATAAGCTTTCCTTGTGTCTGTATCCAATAGTATGTCAAATAGCTTTAAGATGTAACGTAAAGTTACTATGTTCGTATAGCATTTATTTAAAAATACTGTGAATTTATTTTGCCGTTGCACCGATACTAAGAATGGCACTTCTTGGATTTTCGATTATTTCACGATACATTTCAGTGCAACAAAATTTTTGAATTTTCTTATGTTCTTTAAAAGTATAATTCACCTACTCGTTTATTTACTACTGTATTTTATAGATATATACAGAGCGAATATATAACCATAATATAAAAAAAAACTAAACATAGAAAAAATCAGATCATCCTTTCCCTCTCTCTTTATACGATACAATTAGTCATTGTAAAAATTTACGAAATTCTGTCGCTTATCGCTTTGCGAATGATAATTAAACAGGAAAAACAATATAATTATTGGTGTTCCTGTTTAATTATCTTTAAATCTATGTCCAAAACTTTTGAGCTATGCTGTTAAAGAATCCACGAAAGATTAACTTTTATCAATGAAAATATTTTATGTAAATTTTGGTTATACAGAAACTTCACAAATTGGATAGAATTTTTGACTTAGCCGTTCTTTAAGGACTAAAAGCTTAACTATAGATATGATACGAGCATGTTTCAATGCTTCGTTTTGTTTACTAAGAGCAGGTGCCTGTCTATGAGAGTTATTCAGCTACGGCCGAACTGTGTCAAGGCACTCGGGACTGAGGCGTTCACAACACCGGGGAGATAGATATTAAAATACAAGTTTCTACTTTTAACATCGACCATACAAATTTGTATAATAAAATGGCGAATTTTCGAAGGTTAAAAACTAACATAAAAAAGGCAACGATACGTAGCATTTTTATATAACTAAACGAGAAGACGAGCAGGTCGTTCACCTTGTATGTGATATACCTGCCCATAACCATGATCTTTATTAAAGATGTTTACACAGCATCATTGCGCTCAATGCCTTGTGTGTTCATCTAGTTACTTAAATAATTTCTACTCACTAGAATTTCATTTACAATAGAACATAGTACAATGCGTTTGTGATTGATAACAGCAAAGAATATTTACCTATCATCAATTTTATTTTCTCTTTTTTTTTTATTTTGTGGTAAATATGCCTTGATGACTACGTTATCATTCCGTTTTCCGTAACTTAACGGTATTAATAAAAATTTCATGGCACGTCAGTACTTTAACTAAAACGATCGATACGGTTCTAAATAATAAGATTTGGTTAAAATTTAATCACAGTTTCAGAGTTCATAAAAGTTTAATAAACAGATATAGAAGAGTATTTTTCAATAACAATTATTTGACTGTGTAATGTTAACAATTGCATTTAAAAGCCCATTTTATCAGTTGGATCAGTTATTAGTTATTAGTAATTGATACAATTTAAGTTATAAAGATTAGTTCAGTAAATGCTTGAAGTTGAAGTCGCAAAACACTTTTTGTTACACAACAAATACACAGTTGACAATGCACTAGTTACTTCGTACTGCTCGAGTTCCGCACTATGTCTTATTATCTAGCCAATAACTATAACAGAAAAGAACAAAAATATTACAGAATTGAGAATAAATTACTTTAATGTAAGTCCCAATTATTGTTCTCTAAAATGTCTGCCGGGTTTGAAACAGTTATTCCAATATCTTGTTTTCTGTTTTACTATCTATAAATCTAATGCACTCAGCGTATACATATCATCATGTGTTTTTTTCTTGTGTTTCAGCTTCCTTTGGCGCAAAGAACTCATGGACCTTATAATTGTGACTATTCCTTAACTATTACATTTATTTAGGTATTATAAATCACAACACATTGTTTTACATATGATAGATACAACTACAACTATCACTTAGTTACATAAAAAAGTACGGTTGAAATTGCAGATTAAATTCATTAGTAATATTTTTTTACTGGTGGGCTAATACTTGATCGGGTTTATATGTACTTTTTATGGGTTTATAGAGCTGCAAATATTACAGCCGCAATGTAAAATTTACAATGACTTGTTTAATATTATCTGCACTGCTGTTAATGTATCGTTCAAAGTATTCATGTTGTCTCTTTTATATAATAAGAAACTGTATTATTAATGGGTAATGGTTTTTATCTCACCTCGTGTATATAATAAGCATATACTTCCATGCTATATATTGTAGTTAGATTTTGTTACGATCAATTGCTATGTTACACTTTCAAAAGCTTTTCTGATGACTAAGCGAAATTCTGCAGAGTTTTCAAGTCACGAGTGTTTGTAAAAAAGTATATAATAGAAGCGATAACTTTTTACGTCGCAGTTTAAATGATTATACCTTGTAGGTTCTTTGTAACTGTGAGTATGATAGTTTAAATAATATTAATGTTTTGTTATGCAGAATGCATAAATTCTAAAATTATTAATAATTAGGAAACAAAAAATATAATAAATTTATCATTGTGGTACTTCTTACCGTTTTATTTCCAAAGCGGATGCAAAATAACAAATGTTTCTCAAGTGTCATCCAATGAAGAGAAAAGGGAAAGTAACAAAGCTTTTTTAACACGTAAAGTAACCCTTGATGTTTTACTCTTTTCATCTTTTATTGAATTTCGGTGTGATTTTATTCCTTTTTATGATGTTGAAATCGTCAATAACTGTTTAAAGTTTACAAACATGCTCACTTTAAAAAAAAATATAACCCAGTCCAGTGTGGCTGCATCTTAAAATAAACATGGCGTCAAGTGCGCATACAATAAAAGCCTTCCAGCATACCCGCATAAATTCCATGGACGATGTTTGTGGAATGAGCTGCTACCAGTGGCGGTCATTCCCCGTTTCCTGTGTGACCACATTCCTTTGGGAGCTGGGTGCATGTTTAAGTTGACGCCATTGCGTATGCATCGAAAATATAACCAGTTTTTTCTCATTATAATTATATTACGATAAACATTAATGGATATTAATATTCAAATCTGCTTCATCAAATAATTCATATTTTGTATGAATATAAATTGTAAATAAAATTGAAACAACTCCTAATCACCACTAGAAGACTTTAAGATACAGTGAGCTTTCTGCGTTGATCGGACCACAAATAATAATTAAAAGTTTATAGGTATTCTGTGATGGCCAGTCAGTTATTCTAGTCCTCCCGTGACTATGACTGCTGCAAAGCGGTCAAAACGTCGGGATTATCAAATTAATTAAATAAACTTGATAAAATCCGTAAAATTTAGGTTTAATAAATAATTATATGCTACCAAGCTTTTTTTTGCGCTGGAGAGATCTTTTAACATTCTACTTCTGGGCGGAAAGCCAGGGTTGTTATGGATTCTACTTGAGAAGCCCTGTGGTCTTCTACGGAATACACCGGTGCTTCTCTGCACTGTGGTTATGCACTTCCTAGGAAAGAGCAAAGCTCTGTTTAGAGATAACAGTCCACATCTTAAAACTAAAATCCGAAGATCCTTTACATCGCCTTCTGCGAAAGGCAAGACTTATTTCTAGACAGTTTAACGTTGTGGTTGGTATATTTACGATAATACTTTCAAAACATAGTTTTCATTACACTCAATTTTTGTTACTTTTAAGGCACACTCAAGGTGAATTATTTAATATTACGAAACGCGCGTCAAGTCATTCGTCCGTTTTTAGGTTATATTCTATTATACACTTTAAGCAAGCTTTATTTTCCAAACAAAAATTTCGATTTCGCTTTCAATCATAGTGAAATTGACAGTAGTTTCGAATTTAAAGTATTTCAACAACCGTTTTCAGATTTTGATTAAAAAGATACGGTCACGTTAAATATAACTAACCAATATTTACTTAACATAGTTTATCTTTGAACTCGATCTAATACGTGTGCGTTTCAAAAAATTTTGTAACTGTCTTCAAGGTTTTTCTGAATTAAAATGAGATTCAGTGGTCTGACTAAGTAACTGATTTACTATTTATAAAGTGTAAATTAAGGTTAGATGTAGTTTAGACTTACGTTGTCAACAACTTATAACTTAAACCAATATCATTCCAGTTATCTATAAAGTTCATATTACTAATTATAGCGATTAATTTCGAGAGAATAGTGTCTGGATGTGATTTTGACACCGACGTAACTTTTAAGTACTTAGTAACTAAATAAAACCGAAGAACTAGAAAATTTAATAAACAAGCGAATTTATTGTTGATGACAGGTTTGCTAGTACAATTTGTATTAGACCCGTGTTTAATTTATTTTCATTATTGGAAATCCTTAGAAGTTAGAAACAAACTAAAAACAACGTTGTACATCATTATGTGAATAGTGAACTAATGGATTAAAATTATGAAATAAAAACAAAAACAAAAATTATGACGTTACTTAATAAACGATAAATTGTTCAGAGGATCATGTTGTTATCAGGTTTATTACAATAATTGTTAACTTTATAAACTTTTACTTTTAGGAGTATCATCCATTTAAATTTTTGACTTAGTCAAGGTACATTATAAAGCAATCACATTCCTTTTAAGTCCAATACCCGTCACCCAAGGCTCTTCATTGTTAACACATTCCGTATCGGTCAGATTCTAAGAGATCAAAGCGATGACTAGGCAATCTATCATTTTCCAGACAGATTTGGTTAATTTATGATTTTTTGAATTATTTAGTATGGATAAATAAAAGGTTTATCATGAAGTCGTCAAATCTAATTATTAATCAATTTTAATAAGTTATTTGTTTACAATTTTTTAAATTTTTTATTCTATCTTCGATGCGTAAAATTAAACATAAAACGGTCTCCAAAAACTTTTTTTTAAAAATGTGTTTTATAAGATTGATTTCAGCTGAGAAACTATACTATTTTACTTGTGTTACTGTTGCCATGAACTGGCATTGTCTATGAAATGGATCATGAGAGCAAGGCACTGTCGTATTGTATAATTAGTTAATTGTATTCTCCGTCATCGCTGCGCAGGCGCATTGCTTGTGAATACATTACTCCTTGCATAACAACATCTGCCATGAATAGACATGCATAAACATATAAACTATTATATTGCGGAATGGTTTATTGTTAATATTAATTCTATTATTAAATTGTATTTAACCTTGTATTAATTTTCAAAAGTTCGTTGCTGTTATTGCTTACATTTATTTTGAACGAAAAATAATATAAGCAATAATAGCAACAGAACCGACGGTATCCTTGTAAGGTTTATTAAAACAAATGTTCACGATTAACAAATATACATGGTTTTGTACCATTTTTATCGATAAAAGATTTATGAATAAACGTTTTTTTTTATAAAAGTTTATTATAGAGACTGTTAATATAAATTATTAACAAACTTACATTATCTATCCGTTTGTTGGCGGTAATTCAATTCAATGTAGTTGGAGGAGCATTATGAATGTAATTTATGACTATTCATATTTCCTATAAAATATAAAATCACTACGGATAATTTGTTCTGTTTATAAACATTAACAATGAATGTCGTTTTGTTACAATTTAAAAATTTTTGTAATTTTTAAATCCAAAAAATATCTTTCCCTGCATTTAAGCAATGCGGAGAATATCAGGTATTTAGTATTAATATTTAGAATATTTTATCAAATTGTTAATACATCTTGCAAAGCACATTTCGAGTAATACATTTGTACAGCGATCCGTGAAATAGAATCGGTGAAAGGGTTCGAGAGAGTTCTTGTCCAATATGTAATCTGACCCGCGCCTACGGCTTTATATTTTTGCCTGGGCAAGTGTTCAACAAACGATTCCAATTTATATACATTTTAGTAATGAAATTGGATTGTAAAAGTTTGCAATACGACCTTTGTGGTAAGTGTGAATTCGAGTTTTATAGAGTTTTTTAATTTTATACAGGTATACATTCACGTAATTCGTGCTTTGTATGTTGGATTAAAAATTGGATGAACTTACGTGAATTTATCACACACTTAAAATATAAATGGCGTTTTTCAAAATTCCTAGAATTTCAAAGTTTTTCTAACAACCTTTTTTAAAAGCTAAACGCTGTGATGAGAAAGAGGTACATTTATAAGTTTTTCCAAAGACAGGTTTCAGTTATAGAAAGATACATTTAATTGATTCACTGATTATACATGTTGAAGACTTTTTTGTTCATCGTCCTCATTTTACAATTTTTTGGTAAACACTTTCATTTTAACAATGCCTTGTTATATAATATATTGGCCAATTGTACTAATACTTGTATATAGTTACAATAAAGATCATCTTCAATAGTCTTCCCCGAATATTATTCTCTACTTAAAGGTCATAGACATGTGTTAAAATACTTAAGCATAAAGTTTGGTTGTGATTGCAGCAATTGAAAATATTCAAATATATACGTATATCCGTGTGTGGTAACTTAATTTCTTACGAGGTTTAAAGTAGATCAGTAATGTTATTAATATTGATGCCTATAAATACTAGAAGTTATTGCTACATTTTCTTGGAAGCATCGTATGAAATGCGGTATGTAGGTGACCGCGGGTGGAGCACCTGCAACATAATCCTCCTTCATGCATAACTTCGAAGCTTTCTCTCAATCTAGGAAGATGATCTACGCCCGATCCATTCTTAGATAAACATGATATCTATTACAACCATTTCTTTTGTATTTTATTATGAATAAACAGTGCACTGTTGCGTGATTCTAAAAAATTGTTGCTGTACTTTCGCGAGGTAAAGAAAGCGGAAGAAACTATGAAGTTATTTTATGAAGTTTATTAGTTTTATTATAATAACAGACAATAGACATAGATAATTGTCAAAGTTACAATAACTTGATTTAAAAAGTAAGTGTAGTGTGTAAACGTTTAAGGATCTAAAGAAAGTTGCAACTAATTGAATATAGTGGTTATAGCCCTGGAAAGAACGATTTGATAAAAAATTGTCATTATAAAAAAAACTGTAAAAGATTCAGCGGTATATAAAATTCGAAAGTTACGAGAAGTTTATAAAAATTGATTGACAATTACTGTTATAGATTCACTTTAAGCGAATAAAATTAATTTCATGTACGGTACCCGCTACGGTTGTATACAAAACGTTATCACAATCCGGGCAAGAGAGTAAAAGAGGCATTGTAGAGTTATCCGGCATAAATCCGTCATCTGAAGAATTTCTCTACATATAGAATGAAATATATATAGTATATTATAAAATAAATAAAGTACAGTCTGACATACGAGTGAAACTCTAATAAGACGTAATACTCGAGGCGTATATTGTAAAAAAGAATGAAAAATAAATATACAATTAAAACGTTTATTTTCACCCTTATTTAATTTTAATTTTACCTGCGACCGCATGGTCATTTATTTGGTTATTAACGTATAACCTTATTTTTATTTCACCCGCAACAGAATAGAAGTAATAATTTCTTACCTTTTTTACACATCATACTAGATATATGAAATTCTAATTTATTTAGGATAGAGTTTTACCAAAATGTACTATATACTAAAGTAGATTGTGTTAGTGCGAAGTAATAACTAAGCTTTCTGTTTTGTCATATTTAGGTCTATAGAAACGAAAGCCAAGATCAAGATGCTACAGCTTTCTGTTATTAAATGTATCATTAGCTTGCGAAACATTATTCTGCGATATTGTGATTTTTTTCGAAGCTTAACTGACACAAAACAGTTAATAACGTTTACAGAGACACACATTTGCATACAGTACAATCAATTCACCTAATCGAGAAACAGCGTTATACCGTTTTTGTCCTCTAACAATAAAGCTATTGTAGTACGAAGTAATATCACATACCTGTATTGTAGTGAAAGCAGCGCGATATTTACACACGTTATCGACGCACTTGTAAAGTTGTAAACACATTTTTAACGATTACAGGTGTACCTAGCTTAGAACCAGATATTCCGACTATCAGCTAACAGCAAACTGAAGCATTTATATTTATTGTCTAGCGGTATAAAATTGCACGGTGTAATATTTTTAATCTGTAACAGTTAATCGCCACACGTAACGTACTAAGATTTTATGAACGTTCGAGAAATGTCTCTACATTTTTTTTTGATAAATTTGCAAAAACTGTGATTGTTGTTTTTGATAAAGTTTTGTGTTTTTTTAATTAAACGACGAGGTTAATAAAAATGTTTACACTTCATCATACGTTTATCCCTTTGAAACATAAAATACTTACTATCGCTACACTATTATTTGAAGTAATTATATTTCATTCGTTTCAAATCTGTGCAAAGTTATTATATATTCGTTTTTTTTTTATTCTACTAAACGACGAGACGAGTACGACGTTAACCTGATGGTAAGTGATACGCTTGCTTATAACTACATATCTTTAGATAAGATGATATACACAGCACCACAATGTGCTCGTCGCCTTAAGACATTAGGTGTTAAGTCTCGTCACTCCAGTAACTTCAGTACCTTACAGCGCCCTTCAAACAAGAACACAGTAATGTTTGCAGACTACTGTTGAACTATTTCAACAGTTCCTATGAGCTGTGGTATTACTCAGACGGTTTCCGGCAACAGAGACCTACCAGTAAACACTGTACCCTACAAAATAATTATTTGTTTAAATATATGCAGTAAATTATTATTTACACCATTACGATATTTGTACGTTTATCGAAACAACTTTTAATATAAAATATAAGCATCTGACTATATTTTATACACTATGCCATCAAAAGTATGATTTACTATAATATTTTGTGATCATTAAACAGCTATATTTGATGTACATGCGCATACAAGTTCGTCTAGTAAAACATTACGATTTACTTTAACTAAAAGTGAGACTTTATGGAGATCTATAGATGGAATTATAGTTTCATTAGGTGTTCATTTACTACCAATGGACCCATTAAAAATACGGTACATTTCTAAACTCAGGCGACTTCCACATCAAGCGAGATTTCCATAATTACGACACCTTCCTGTCATTCTTTGTAATTATTATTTCCACAAGAAATAGAGCTACGGAAGCTTCAATGCAACATATGATTTCTGATAATGAAAGTAAAATATGTGAACGATTAATAACATAAAAAATTGCTACACTAATGGAGTCATGTATAAGGAAGTTGTAGTTTATTTCAAATTAATGAATATGTTGTTAAAAGACTTAATACCATTAGTATAAATGATGATAGTATTTAAATTAATGAAAATATTATTCGTGTACAAAAGTTATCTATTAATTTAAAGATTAAAATAAGTTTTGTTACTTCAAAAATTTCTCTAGATACGGTGTCTTTCATCCCGGAATACTTTATTGTTTGGCGGCAGAATCGTGGTGGTAACTACCAAAAGATTCCATGCTTACTAATAGGAAAGCATATTTATAACACGCGCTGTAATATTCTGGAAGATATAAGATATAAGATGATAGAATGAGAAGATATAATGTTGAAGTATGAACTAACAAAATTGGTTAACCCTCACGAAAAGTATAAGTATCTTCTTCTGGTCCTATCTGCTGACCTAGGTTGGAAACCAACTTGGCAACTTGAACCTTCAACTCGGTAAAATGAAGAATGCTTTTGTTATACAATTGGCGTAGATTTTGCAGCCAAAAATTACACAGAGAGAATAATTATTGAATTTTTTGAAATGAGTAATGTCTCATTCACTTGCACCCTTTCTTTTTTCCCTGTTCAACCTTGTGGCAGATAGCATAAAATGCGCTTTGGCATTAAGTCCGCCATTTTGTACATTCATTTGTGTGTACAAATAAAGTTTTAGGTAATAAAATAATTTTATAGATGTGATTACCTAAAATGTATTATACATATTTCTGTACAACATGCGCGACTGGGTTTGCTTAAAGCATTTTGAATACTCGCTACTTCGAGTAACACAAAAAAAACGATGAGCTGTTGATCAATGTATTTACATGTAATGTTGTACGACTTCCGACAATGTTTACATTACGACCGAGCTCCGTGTTAATTGTTTCGGTTCAATGGTAAATGTCCGGTCATGGCCATTATATGATTGAAACGGCTACACGTCTTACGCGCAGCTTTCGACTGCAATATATTTGAGCAAATTTAATCATGCACTAAAATAAGTCATACGCAAATGTATTATGAATAAGAACAATTAATGAAACAAGTATAATAAAAATTGTTATAAACAAATATTTGCCCAATGATAACCATACTTAAGCAATTTTATAATTATTTTTTTATTCTTTTAACCTTTCTTCTTATAACTAAATCAACTTTTTTATCTTTATACACACTCCTCTGTTATTTTCTGTCAATCTATACCTTTTGTTAATGTATTTGTGAGGACTTGTAATTGGTCTTCCATATTATTAATGTTTTTTTTTCCTGTATAAGCAGAAAGTCCACCGAAAAAAAAATAAAAGAAAATCAATGTTACCAAACATAATTCTTATCACTTTTTAATTACAACTAAGCGATGTTTATGTGTTAGTTTATACTCTTATATCTTCTGTAGCTAACTAGATATACTCTATAAGACAGCACTTCATTTAGCTGCCAAATAATAAAGTGGAAACCTTTCTGTTCCAATTTGAAGAGCGCTGTTTCTAATTAAGTAATTAATGGGTCAACGAGATGTGTTATTCAAGGGTAGCTCGATTATAAGTTATTTTTTATTTTATGAAGAGACGATTAAGACCTTCACCTGATGATAAGTAATACGTCTACTTAAAATTGTCTGGCGTTAGTTAGGATGATATACACTGAACTATATTGTGTCCGTCGCCTTGAAACATTTGATGTTAGGTCTCGATGCCCTGATAATTTCACGAGCTACAACGCCCATTAAACGGGAACTCAGTAACGTATGCACAGTGCTGTTTGGTCTTCAGTAGTTGTGGAGCAATCACTATTTTCTTCCGTTTTTAGTTTCCATGTAGCGTTCGTAGTAACACAGACATCAGTCTCGGTGAACGTGGCAAATTATCGTGATTCTCGCATCGTCACGAGTCAGGAGGATCGTGCCCAGCTCCTCGCCCGCCGGCACCCCGCAACTGAATCATTATTAACCTAGATGCAACGCACAAATATTGTCTAACCGTGAAATTATTAAACTGTACAACCCGTGAACTGTCAACTTAAAATTTTAATGAGCTAAGCGACTAAATTGTATACAACTTATATTTTCTCATTGCGCGGTAGAATATTCTAAGCTTTGGTTTACAAGTCTTCGAATGACTACTAAGTAATTAAAACTGCAGCGCATATATTTACTGCAGCAGAGAAAGCATTGCTGTGTTCCAGAAGTAAGTGTAATTAAGAATTACAATGAGCTGATATTTGTAGCAAATAACGCATTAAGAAAAATGATTGTCAACTTGCCTTAAATATTCGTTATGGGTTGCTTTTCTAACATGTTCATAGCAGTATTAATAAATGAGATGAATGACAACAACATGTCTAAATTCCCAAACGTCTTCAATTACATCTCCAAAGAAAGTAAGCGGTAACAATATCCAACGTGTCTTACATATTGTTTACGTTCCATTAAAGAAAAAGATCACATTGAAAAGGTAAATTGATTCTCCGCAAAAGCGAAAGTGCGACATCTTTCACATGAGTGGAATGTTTGGGAATATTTCGCACGGTTAGCATATAAACGCAATAACGTGGTGCGAGAACAAGGTTAACGGAATTTCACATAACAACTCATGTATGTGAAAAAATTTCGCAAAAATTTTATAACGTATGTACGTAGTACGTAATGTAATTTGATTTTGTCATGTTAATTGAAGCTAATATGTTATTCAGCAGAGCCACAACGGATGCTGTAGCTGATTTAATTTCCAAAGACATCATTTGACTGGATACGATTAAAATGAGGCGAAGGACCAATGTCAATTTATTGAGGCATGCACTTAAATGCTAATCTAAGAACTTGACTGTGAGGGAATATGAGAGAGAGAGTGTGTGAAAAATTAAAAAAAAAACCAAAATCTGTTATAGTTGATAACATAATTTTAGAACTAAGAATTATTGTCTAGTTTATTATTAGCAACTAACCGACAAAGACGTTTAAAATTTTCTTTGAAACCGCAGATGAGGTGTCTGATAAGTATCGATTGTTTGTAAGGTGTTTGAGTCTGCGCAAACAGAAAACATTTAGGATGCCCATTCGAGTACCTACTTCTGTTTATTTATATTGTTCAGTTTTAGAAATGATTCTGTATCCCGGCAGTGTATACTTATATACATATCTGAAAAACAGATTTTTTCAACACCCAAAGAAAGTAATACACTGCAGCCTTTTTAGGAAGCCAGTTACGATACAGAATACATAATATTTTTTTTTTTTTTGATATTCAGACAAATATCATATTCGATCAGAAGGTTCCCATGCCTTCTTCAACAATGTAGTATCATTTTCATATGTAAACATTGAAAATTTCGTATAGAATTTAGTCAATAATTTCCTGTCCTGTTATGACTTAAATCTTGTAGTAAATACACAAGTATTAAGGTTAAGTCAGTGACCATAACCAATTCATTTTTACAAAAGTTTTGGACTGATTAACTCCTTGGTAACGTACACTTACCCGTGATGAGATTCTGTGAATACTATGATAAACGAATTTCAAATTCCTTGATCTCTATTTTTACTTACAATGGACTAATACTTGACCTCGATTTCACATAGTGTTAAATGACAATGAGGCCGTGGATGTTGAAGAATGGCTGCTCATAATACTGTGGTCCCGATGTGTTGACACAGCAACCTTGTTATGGCGGCAGATTCACAATATGGGGATGGCAGCTAGTCGAGAAACTCTATTACCATTGCTACAAGTCATTACATCATTATCTCAGTTAAATGTTTACAATAATAATCTTACTCTACCAAGATTTGCAAAAACCGTATTAATGAAATAATTAAAGCCACGACAAGGAAGCGTTGCGATTCCGCAACGTTTTTCTTTACTTTAATTTAATTGTTATCTCTGTTATTATTGCATCATACAAAAAACAAAAGTAATAAAATTCTAGAGATTGCGAATACATTTAAACTACATCAGAAAATAACTAAATATGATAAATTATCCTTAAATGATTATTGCGTAAAAAACTTTTGAGTTACCACGTAACATTTTGTTTCGAAAAGAGTTTTTAAAATAGTACTAAATTGAAGTAAGACATATTTTTACATTTTACAGTTTTAAAAAAAAAACACAATCTGTACTACAGAATACAGAAAGTAAAATCTGTAGTACAGAGCCGCCATTAAAATTGAATGAACAATAGTATAATTTATCAAATCTTTGTTGATTATCCAGTATGTAAGGTTTTGAGTACGAATATTGAAAATTATAAAAAAAAACGTAAATCTAAAAATATTAAATATGCTTTAGTTCATTTAGGAAATGTGTAAACGTGGACAAGTGCACGTTAGTTCGAATCCATGATCTACCGGGGTAATTATTACTACAATCTCGCTATTACCCGGCATGTTAATTAAGCTTTTACTACTTTACCGGCCGAGTGTTAAACTCTAATGTTCACATAAAATTTACTAATGAAACAATAAAGCAACTTTCGCCTACTCTTTAATCTTCTTAATTTGAGGGATTAAATAAAATTTTATAAATCCAGATATCTCAGTGTATTCTCATTGTAGCGACGTTGAAAATTTCTCACGATATAATAGGCTTTCTTTCGCTAAAGGGTAATAAAAGATTTTTTCACAACGGTTTATGATTTAGTAAACAATGGGTTAGCTTACACGCTTTTTTTTTTTCAATATAAACGCGGGCAGGTCGTTCGCAGTGAATAAGTGATACGTTCTGCCAAGAAATGAGATAGATTAATATTGTAATTTGATCAGCTAAAGCGCCCTTTATACAGGGATATAGTTCTTGTATCGTACAATCGATTAAGCTATACTAAAAACATCTATAATTGAAAGAAATAACAAATAAATAGCAATCGCGTTAAAAACATAACAGAAGAAGAAGATACACAATTTGTCACCACCAATAATTGATGTTAGTTTTTATTGTATTTTTTAAGTAATAAGTACAATAGCTTAGACAAAGTTGTCTTTTCCCAACTTTTTGGTATGTGACATTAAAACTGCTAATTATAAAAAACTTTTATAATCAATGTGTCGTCGATTATGGTCGAGCCCTTCCAATGCAATCCTTACATAATTCGAAAGTCATAAACAAGTTATATTAACTGTTGTATGTTGAAATAAAAAGGGACTGGTTTTTATCACAGCAACTTTCGATGTCGTACTGTCTGCAGAGTTTTAATTAATCGAACTTGTTGTATAACATTAAGGAGTGAGGACTTAATATATTTACGATTTTAATGTCTCCCTATTTGTCTCACTTGACATATTTTTAAAAGTTTATATAAGCGATAAAGTATATAACATTTTTGGTAAATAATCAAACCAGTTTTAGTTGATTAATAAAATTCATAGAAGCAAACCTACCTAGCTAGTTACGACGCTCATATTGATATTGTAAAAATTAAGGCTTTTCTCTGAGAATAATTGTGAAGAACTCAAAATAATTAATTCCTTTGTATTTAACGGTCTGAACAGTGAGATGATAGCAGCGTAATTGATATATCTATTGCAATATGATATTCTAAAAGGAGTAACTATAAAATACTCATGAAGTTTTTGGTAAATTCGTAGGTTGCCTAAATATATTTTATAGTACCCACAGTGTTATAAAAATTAGCTTGAAAGAAACAGCTACTATTAAACTTCTAAAATATTTATTAAAAGATTTAGTAGATTTTTAAAAGAAATGTAGCGGTAATCAAAGACTAGTTCAAAACAATTTTTTTTTTTGTATAATCACACAAGAGAGGATAATGTCGAGATTAACATAGCAGTTATCATCACATAGAAACTGCAGACACTTAAATTATTAATTAAAGAAGAGGTATTATTAGGGCGAGCAGCGAATTGGAAACTCTCACTCAGTGAATCACAAGCGACGGTGGAAACGTAACAGCCGTCTAACGCCATAGCCTGCCGAGTGAGGCTGTTGTAATTGAGTTCTAGTTTTTATACACAATGAACACGTTATTAAATTATACATTACAAAACACCAATCCAAAATTCTCATAGCGAATTAACCATCATCTAATTATTAACAGAGCTTTCGCAAGTGATGTTCGAAATAATGATCTTTATTATTTGTTTTAATCATAATAATCTATATCAATAGTTCTGAGATAAAAAGCATAGGACGGCATATGTTTATAAAACAATAGATGTAAACATGCAGGTGAGATCGTAACAAAAGAAACGTGAAAATGTAAATAAGGTTTTATTCTCATTGAGATGGAAAACGCCCAGTTCACTGGCCTCACATTGTGACTGAACAACGATTGTCGAGCTTTTAGATACGAGTGGGTTCATCGGGTAGTTGTATCAAGTGTAACAATCGATTCGATGTTACAACAGCCGCTATACAATACTAAGGCGCGAGCTTTAGAAATCGATGTTTAATTCTATGCCGATCTTATCGTCACTAGTTTCACCGAAAATGAACTTGCTAATAACAAATATAAAGTCAGAAATTTTAAAATAATACTTAAGCTGATCAAATTGTTAAGGTAACCGGAATTACCGTCTTGTTCCGTTTCGAGAAAACCTAACTCTTGCGAAATCAGTCGCCATTCAAACCATTTTGTTTTTCAAAAGTGTTATATGAATAATACAAACTCTTCAAGAAATAAAATTATGCGTAGTCACATGAAAATATCTAATTTTTTTAATTTTTTTGGTCGTCTCTTTTATATGTTTGTTATATCTTCAATGTTGTATGTTTGTTATAGATGCAAATTTCAGAAACAGTTACAAGATTTTAAAATTTTCCGTTGTTAATCTTTTTCGTGGTATATAGTTTAAACACCTAAAAGAGTAATATGTGCGCCGATTTGAGGACCTTTTTAATTGTGGTCTAAAAACTTGGAAACAGTAATTAGGCGAATGATTGCTGCATTTTATGCAGTCTGTGGAAGCTACAGTATAGCTTGGCACCGATTAGACTAGGAAGGTATGATGTCAGCACTCGGATTATTAACCTTGGCATTTAAAGAACAGATTATTTATTGTCGTCTAGGCCCGGTAAATACTGTCGCATTCATGTTCATTTCCCAAATTAAATATCAAAAAATTTCATAGGGCATTTTAAAATTTGTCAGTGTTTATCGTCTGTAGAAAGAAATATATATTCAATTTCACATTTTACCATTGCTTTTTATTTTATAAAGATTAAGCTATGGATATTAGTATTTACTTATACCTTAAACGATTTTTTAAAAGCCTAAAACTTAAAACTACATACAAAATTAACCACAAAACCATAATTTTATTATTAAATCACTTACGCTCACGTAGAAGATTACCTCTCGGAAATTACTCTATACATAGTTAAAATCTTATTTACAATTTCTGCACATTAGTATGCTACAAAAATATACTTTGTACGGAAAAAATAGAAACGTCAAGTACATTTTTATAGAATATGTGAAGATGTTACAAAAGAAAACTTATTAAAAGATTAATATGACGTGACTTATACAAACGTATAGTAATTTTTGTGAATGTAAGCATTCTTGAAACTGATACTATATGAAATTAAGTAAAGTACTTTAGTGTCGTTAAAAACAACAATTATACACGTCATGCTAATTTTCTCGAAAAGGTAATCTAATAAACAGTGTTTAAATAAGAACCACCATTTATAATTTCTATGTACATACGCGTCTACTACTTATTTTCCCATAACATTGCGTACATGGCCATTTTCAGAGCTACAGAGACGCAGTGTAAACCATGGCTTCATTCCCAAGAAATACAATGATATTATATATTATGACAATACCTTTCTGTAAAGGTATACAAAACAATATTATGAATATTGTCGTTTTTTCTCGTCCCACGTTAGAATACGATAAAACTATTACACATTTTTACGCTACTAGAGCGTAAACGGGGTCGTTAATATTTCGTTATAAAAACTTATGATAATGTTTTATATTTTTTTAACTGATGGATTAACAATTTATCACTAGACCGTAGATGGGCTAAACGACGAGAGTGTTTTACAAGGCATTAATGTACACAAGTATTTTAAAAAGTATAAGTTACGCAATGCGCGTTTTTGTTTAGATATATAATAGAACTATAGCTGAAGATCTTTGTATCTACAATATAATTAAGATTTACGAACTTTTATAATAGAAAAACGAAATATTATTAAGACAAACCCATCTTATAACTATAACAGTAATCATCTCTTTCGTGTTGTTAAGTATTACTAAACTCGCTTCTTGCGCACGTTACTCATTTAGTCTTTCTGACATCTTTTCGCTGTTCCGAGAATTCTTACTGTTATATTATCAAAGTAAGAAATATATTTACGCACTTTTTTCATGTATGATATGTTTGTGGTTGATAAGTGTATTAATAGTTAAGCTAGGGAGTGCTTTTGTACGACCTAAAATAGTTAAAATGTACATAAACATAACAAACGTAATATCATCATCTGTAATGTGTTTGAGATAATTTTTATATATGCGCGTGATACTAATTTAAAATTTTTTAAACACCTACGCATTTTGTCACGTTATATTCTGATAATAAGCTTATTCATTAATGTATTGTGTAAATATTTATCAATGGGGTATCCACCATTGACTGCAGCATATATTATTTATATTCTTCAAAAATTTTTATACGTTATGTAAATATTATAAAGAGTATTAAAACATTATTTTGTAAAAAATACGTATATTTTTGCAGCCAAATGGTTTCGGAGATCGGCGATCTTAAATAAGTTTTATTAATGGAATTATTTATATTACTTACCCTTCTAGCATGTCCGCTTACGCTGCTGGCCAAACTCTCGGCATCATAATGCCGGGAAAAGGCGTAAGCGCCCGGATGGTCCCGGGACACACATTGGCCCATAGGCTCGCTCCCACGTACACCAAACAGAAAACAATGTCACATCTGTTTCCTACACTTAGCACTTGCTACAACATTCGGTCACTGTAAACATGTAAACTTTTTTATCTTTACGTACTAGCATTCTAAGTATCAATTCAAATCAACGCCTACGCTTAATATTACTTGAAACAGAAAAGATAAAAAGAGATCTATTTCAAAGAGAATCGATATTGTGGTGATCATGTTTTTATTTCTGTTATAATTTAAAAAAATATTTTAAATAAATAATGTAACATTTTTGGCGCTTGACAAAACCTTTATAATATTTAGTATAATTGCAATTTCTATGACGGTAATAACAATTGTTATTGGTCATAAAATAGTAATAAAAAAATATTGTTAACCAACCTTTATCATTTATTTAATATGTGTGATTAATTTGCTGTTACGTCGTAATTTCATTTTAATGTAATATTTTATATTTCACACGTTAATTTTTAATAACAACAGTAATACAAGGGTCACATAACAACGTTAAGAATATTACATTTATTTCAAGTTATCAAGAAAATCTGTTTTTGTCTCTTATAGGATTACGCCAACAACTGTATTAGTAAATGCAAATTTGTGAAAAACTAACACACAGAGGCGCAGCGCGCACGGCGCCTAAAATGCGACTAACTTGCGCGAGCGCATGTTCACTTGACCAGCTGTTTACTGATACCCCATTCACGTTATGGCGTCATAAGGCTTAGCCGTTGGAAATCAACGAACTAGCCACAGCGAGACCTCTGTTGTATAGTTAAAATATATAAGTAGTTCATAACATAAAGGATGAAATACTATAAGTACTAAGGTAGGTACTATAAGTACTAAGGTTGTCTGGAAGAAAACGCTCATAGTGATAAAACCGCCCATTGTGCATTTATCATATAACAAGCAATGTGATCTGTTAATTTTCTGTATCTTTTGGTGTGCAATAAAGTATTTTCTATTCTATTCTATTCTAAGTACTAAAGTTCATGTACAGTGCCGCTGTGTGTAAAGTCAACGTTATCATCATCAGCCGATCAATGTCCATTGTATATAAAATACAGTTTACAATTTTTTTTATACATAAGGCAAAAGTCCTGATTGTATAAATTTAAATATTAGGGCCATTCGAGGTTTACTTTATTATTATTTAGTAGAGACACACGAAGACATTTTACTAAAATAAAAATTCGTCCCATTAAATATTGTACCTTAAAAAATCTAACCAGCTTTAATTTTGTAAAACATCTGGATTTCAAAAGACAATTGCAGTATTAAGTAATAAATAACAACTTAATATTAATTTAATTTTAATAAAACTTTTTTGGAACCTATTGTTTAATAATTTATCCATTCTGAACCTACAAGATTAGGCAGAAGAATTGGGCTTGTCCTATTTTACCGGCCTTTTTATATAAATAATTCTTTTGTATCTGTATCTTTACTTTGTAAAAGCAGTTATTAAATAAAAATTAAATATTCATTAGTAACATGTCTGACGATATCGATAGTAATATCGCAGCACTAGTGACAGCGACATTGACAAGTAATTTTATTATTTCTAATGTTATTTAACTAAAACGCAATAACAATTAAATAACTTTTCTCTGTATTATTCCTTACAAACAAAATTGGAATGTTAACGCGTATGAGAAGATTTTCTACGGAAGCCTTAAAGGTTGTCAATAATGTTGCTAAGCAACAGTTTGTAGTGACACTAAAAACAGGTTTGTATTATTATTTTGGTGCATCGATATTTTTATTACAAACCCCACTAAAATTTTAAAGAAATTTTATTATCTTTAACATGTGATATGTTAAGTTAAGAGCTATTTTCTTTAGTTATTGATTTATAATATTACTCATTTTTTCTTTTGTTTTTCAATAGCAGAAGCTACACTTGATTATGAGAAAAATAAAAAAGGTATCATTTTACTTAATACTAACGTACCTTCAGAATTTCAAGGTAAGGGAGTCGGGAAAATATTAGGAAAGGTAAGCACACTATACAAATCAAAATAATTTACTCTTTACATGCAATCAATTGATTTGATTTCATTACTTCAAAATTAAGAAATATAAATTTTTCTCTCTTTGAAGTTATTATGTTTCAACATATTACTTTGTGATAATCTGGTTTTTATTATGTTTTGCAAGCACTTTCTGTTCACTGCCATATACATAGGATAAAGAGAAAATTAAAAAAAAATAATGAAAAGTTATAAACATATAAAATTTATGGATCTCTTTTCACAGTTTTTTAATATATTGCTTTTGCCGATTTTAAAATCCCAAACATCTTTCCCCCAAAATGGTAATGTAGCATAAAATATATATGATGAATGATCTTTGTGAGTGAAAATATAAACATTATACTTTTGTTTTAGAAAAACATCCACTCCCTTTGTCATAATTGTAAAATTTTTAACAATTTTTCATAAAAATCTTTCTTTTTCAGTATGCGTTTGATTATGCATTAGAAAATAAATTAGAAGTAGAAGTCCAGTGTCACTTTCTTGCTAAATACTATAAAGATAATATCAATAAATATAAAGAACTAAAAGTTGATTTAAAATTAGATTAGTTATTAACTAATTTCTACAATTATGGATTTAATATGGTATCGTTGCAATATTCACTATTATTTACGAGAAAAATGTTATGGTAAAGTAAGAAAAATAATTAAACAAGCTCAGTCACAGTTTAATGATTCTGTTGAGTTTATATTTTATCAAGGAATAGCATATATTCTTGAAGGTCAATCACAAAAAGGTATCAATGAGCTCACACCAATTCAATCTGACAAAAATTTGCAACTTGCTGCTATAATAGCAATTATTTTTGGGTACAAATTTATCAATTTAACAGAAAGGGATGATGTTTACAATTTAGAATTGAAATTGAAAGAAGAAAGAAAACAGGCTAATGCTACATCACTCTTTTATGCAGGGCTGTTTTTATATCTTGCTGAGAAATATGAGAAAGCATCTGATTACATAATTAAATCATTAAGAAAAGATACTAATAATGTTGATGTACTCATTATTAAAGCTTGGAATGACATGTATTTAAATTATGGTAGACTTCCAACATCTATATTAGATGGTTTGGAGTTAGCTTTGAACAAGAGTGATAAAAATGTTGAAGCTCTACTTGGTTTGGCAAAATTTAAATATTTTAGTAAAGATTATGATGCATCAAACCTAATATTAGACAGACTTATAGTAAGTAGCCCAGGGCAAGTTGTACCACTAGTAGAAAAAATGAAGAATGATTTTGCTATGCAAAAGTGGGAAGCAATGTATGACACTATGGAACGAATATTCAGTTATGATGCTAATAACATAGAAGCTCTTAAAATCAGAATATTCACAGAGCTTTGTAAGAATTCAGACTACATAGAAACTGTTGATCAATTGAATAGATTTTTTTCTGTATTAGAAAATGAAGAACCTAATAATGGTTACCAATTTTACAATACAGCACAAACATTTTCAAGAGTTTGTGGCAGATCAAGTGCAGTTCTTACTCAAGTTTACAGATTTGCACAGTATGCATCAGAAATGTATTCTAATAATGTTGATTATCTGAGTGAAGTTGGTTATCAATGCATTTTACAAGGCAAACTTAAAGATGCACAAAACTTTTTTAAGGCAGCAAGCAAAATTGATAGCAACTCTATAACCGCACTGTGTGGTTTAACTCTCTGTCAGATGTTTGAGAATGGCCCAACAGAACAAATTGCACAACAAGTTGAATTATTGTTTGAAATGCAAGGAAATGAAAAGTTTTCAATTCTTTACCTACTGTCAGCACAGATGAATAGCAAAAATCCGAATGTTGTCTCTTACCTAAATGAAGCTTCGTCTACTCAAATATCAAGAGCTGATCGTCAACCTTTTAGTTTGTTATACATTAAAAATCTTGACCCTGATTTCTTGCTTCAAGTGTTCAAAGAGTATAAAAAATATATACCTAAAAAACCATTTGTTATTATCAGCTATTTGTTGTACTCACAAGAAGGAAGCAATGAGTTAGTGATAAACTGTTTCAGAATTTTGGAAAAAATATGTTGGGCATGTCCTGGTTTGATTGCAGCTTTATTTGAATTAGCCAAGCTCAAATTTTTATTCGGTTACTCTCATGATGCCCTTAAGTTAGCGCAACAAATCATTGATCTAGATAACACTCATGCAGGTAGCCAGGTTTTATTAGCACAAATATATATTCAGCAACAAGCATACACGAAAGCAGCACAGTGTCTTGAGATGTGTCTAAGTTACAACTTTAAAGTGAGAGACAGTGCAATGTACCATTTCCTGAGTGGCATTATTTTAAAAAATGCCGATCAACTTGAAGATGCTCTTTCTAGTTATAATAGTAGTTTGCAAATACTTACCGGTAAGAATGCAGTAAGCAATGTTAACCGTTCTTTCGAATCTGATTTAAATATAATTGACAAAGCATCTCTGTTTTTGCAAATTATTGAAATACAAACAACTTTAAGTCATTTTGGAGAAGCAGAGAAAGCTATGCAGGTAAAGTATTTTTTTATTACTTCAATCTTTTATCGCTTATTATTTTCGTATAAATGTTTATTTTATTTTATTTGCATCCGAATCTGTGAAACTAATAACAATAAAAAATGGCTAATTGAGGTTTTTTAATGTGTATTATCATTCAATTTACAAATAAGAAATGTATAATGTTATAACTTTTTTTAATTACAGGAAGCAATTCAGGAAATTTCATACACTTCAGAAGAAGGCCGCTTGCTCATTGCCCGTGCTGATCTGGCCCTCAAGAAAGGCGATGTCGATAATGCAATTGACATTCTCAATGAAGTGAAACCGGGCCAACCGTATTACTTCCAAGCTCATAGCAAAATGGCACATATTTATTTGAAAGATAAGAAAGACAGAGCGAAGTTTACGTCGTGTTTTAAAGAGATTGTTAGCAATCACCCTATGGCCGATGCGCAAACTATGATGGGTGATGCCTATATGTCCATACATGGTAATTTTTTATGTACAGTAAGCTAACATTTACTTCAATTATACATGTTGTTAGTAATAACGGGACCCTAGAAAGTCCTCCCAGTCGTTAGGCAAACGGTTAGTCACTGTACTAAGAAAGCAGTAAAAATTAACAAAATCCTAAAATTAATAATGCCGACGCCGTTATAGCTGTTTGTTAGCGCGTTACAATTCCTACTGAGCTTAACCTTAGAGTAAAGGAAAAGCTTTCACCTGTTAACGAAAACAGCTTTCGTCAAATGTGATATCCACCAACCAACGTTTAGAAAACTTGTTGAATAAAAATCCTTGACTTCCTGCTTGAGGGAAAGGCTCTGAATCTCGATTGAGGGGACAATTAGGAGGAAATTTATTAATTATTTTTATTTTGTTTTTCAGAACCAGTGCAAGCAGCGGAATCGTATGAGATGGCATACAGAGGAAATCCTAAAGACTTACAATTAGTGAAAAAGCTGGGTGTGGCTCTCGTGAAAATGCACGATTACGACAAAGCGATCCAGCACTATGAGAACGCAATCAAACAGTTAAACGACGACGGAATCAAGTTTGAATATTTAGAGCTTCTTATAAAAGTAAGTAAATTTCAATTATATAGCAATTTGAGAATTTCTTTCATCAACATTGGGCTAATATTTGACCTCAATTTCACATGGTATTAAGTGACAATGAGACAGTGGATCGCGGAACAAAGCAATACTGTTGGTAGGGCAGATTTACACTAAAAGGATAAATCTAGCCAGAACGATTTGAAAAACTCTCCTACTATCTAACATATATAAAAAGTGATGTATTTAAATATAGTAAGTGATAATTGCATGTCTTGTGCTTATCGCTCTGAGACGAGATGTTAAGTCTTTTTACCCCAGTGATTTCATTAACTACGTTTTCCCTTCAAACCAGAGCACAGTAACGTTTGTACAGAAACTGAACCAAATAGAAACCTGTTATCTGTCTATGTATTTATTTACCTTTCATTTTATATGCGGTATTTTTGTTTTACAGCTAAAGCAGTATGATAAAGTAGACACAACAATATCAAGTGAACTGAATCAATTGTATAACAAAGATAAAGATATTGCAACATTAAAAAGGCGCATACGCCTCCTCCTCATACAAGCGAAGAGCCGGGAGTTGAAAAACCCAACAGCGGGAAACACTAACCTCATTCTAACCGAAGCAAAAGATTTACAAGTGGCGATTGTGAAGAGGGTAGAAATAGATTCAAGAGGCGACGTACTTGAAGAGAGGCAAGAATTGGCAAATATTCTCTGCTTACTGGCGAAAGCAAAGTCTACGAAGGAGCCAGGGGTTGCTGCGAATTTGTACACCGAAGCGTTGTTGCATTCGCCGAGAGATCCCAATATTTTGCTATTGTTGGCTAAACTTTATGCTTATGTAAGAATTCATACTTTTTCTTGAAGCGCCTAGACTAGCAAAACAATCATCTGGTAGTAAATAGTAGGCCTGCCTATAAACATTTGATGCTGGATAGGACGATACACCACGTTATGCTCGTAGCTTTGAGACAATAGATGTTAAGTCTCTTTACCTCAGTAATTCTATTAGGTTATTAGCATCAATATGTGACATACGAGATGATGACTATCAAATGACTTCCTTTTTGCCATTTAACTTCATGTATAATAAAAGAGAAAACCTTTATGATCCTGTCAATGCCAAGGAGGTACAATCAATGATTTATTTGCAATGGTTTTAACAACCTGTCACTCTTCGAACGTGACAGTTTTATCTCGATGTTTGTCTTCACCGGTAGCCGAGCTCAGTGGAGATAACTCCGCACCTTTTGGAAACAGCGCTAAACACATAAAACAGCGTATATTTTGAGCTATAAAAATTGTTGTATCTAATGCATATAGATTAAATGATATTAACTATATCAAATAATAGCTAGAATCACCATGCAAAAATCTTTTATCCCCAGATGAATAATCCTGATAGGTGCGAGCAGACCTGTAACATCCTCTTGAATACAGATCCGAACAATGAATCGGCAGCAGTCATGATGGCGGACTTGGCGTTCAGAAAGGTAATATCATAAGTTCGAATTGAAATAAAATTACTTTTTTGTTTATATCTCTTGACTGTCGACTAATAATGCTGTGGTAAAAGAGTAACAACTTAAACAATTTCCATTTTAGTTACCAAAAATAAACATTAATCTAATTTTTAGCTATTACGTAACGTTACTATGTAATAAATTGTCATAAATTATTTAATGAAAATAATCATTCGCCGGTTATTTGATCAATTTATTTTTAACTTTAAATTTTGTTTTTTATTTTAATGTTGCTAACAATATATCTAATGTTATATAACTTCAATTAGATAACAATCGTTACGGCAATATCATTTAAGCCATTACATTAGATTAATTAGCCAGGCGGTTTCGAAAAAACCGTGTCTTATGAATCCAGGAACTCCCTAAAAGACGTGCGCTTAGTTATTTTATAAATGTGTGTATGTCGTAGGTGGACTTCGAAACTGCACAGCGACATTTGAATCAGATCCTGTCCGTGAAGCCTATGAGTTGGGAGGCGTTGGCTCAGTTGATCGAAGTGCAATGCCGTCGAGGCAAGCTCGCTGAAGCTGAGCAAGCATTAGATACGGCAAAGTCCTGTTTAGACAACCTCGACGATCCAGGTAGTTTTGTTTGTTTCTGTAGTCCGATGAATTTCATAAAATTGAAGCCTTAATACATGTAATGGCTCACTTTACGTGCTATACGTTTTATAATGGCATTGAATATATTTAAACAGAGCTAGAGTTTTTAACATGCTTTGAAAACGACGGCTTTCGTGGTAATGTCACATGCACCAAATCGCACTTGTAACATGGTGGATAAATGCTTTTGACACTGCTAGAGACAGCCCCGAATTCCAATATTAACAACAATAAATGGGCTGTTTAAATTAGATACATGAAACGGTTGTGCCGATTTTTCTATAATGTTTTACTGCAGGGTACAACTACTGCGCTGGTCTGTGGTCGTTATACTCCGGCAAAGTGAATGCAGCGCTGCGCCAGTTGAACACCGCGCGCCGCTCACCGCTGTGGGGGCGCAGCGCTGCGCGGCGCATGGCGCTGCTTTGCCTGTCGCAGCATGCACCAGATGCCCTCGCTGAACATACGTAAGTACCTATTCCTGTCGCCAAATAGTAGTGTGTAAAAAATAATGTATTCCGGTTGAAAGGGCGCTGTACGCTAGTAAAATAGCTTTCCTAAATGAGTTTAAGTAGTTGCAAGGTTGTTTCGAGCTATCTAAAGCCTTATATTGTAAACCGCTACAACAGGATTGTTGTGATTTGGTTACCAATTATGACAGTTAGATATTGTGGGCGCCCACGCTTTACTATACACGGTCTAAGTCACTTTACACTATGTAAAATGGAGATCAAGTATTAACTTATTATAACCTAGTAAAAATTCTTTATCAGATATTTATGTACAGAACCATATAAAGTTATAAAGCGCAAGTTTTTCTAAAATAGACTCCTAGGAATTATCAAATATCATCATAATATTAAATCCCATATGGCATTTAAGGGATACGAGACTGTTGGCACTTAAAACGGCCGAGAAACTACTATCTGAAGTGGAACCCATTGAGAAGAGTTCACTCCAAGCTCTGCTGTTACTCGCCAACAAACAGAAGCATCAAGCCGAGAAAGTACTACAAGATCTGTTGCCTCTTGTGACGGAGGATGTTTACCAAGATGACCCTTACTTGATATTGGCCATTGCTAATGCGTATGCATTTTTTTTATTTACAAACATTTTCAAATATTTCTTCATTTTATATTCCTATTATAAAATAGCATTAGAAAGGCGTTTCTCTTTTGTCATATTGATTTTAATCATATAATATCTACAGGCCGCAGATAATATATTTTTGGTCCTGAATACTTTCAAACATTCGATGTTCTGTTAAGCTAAACGTATTCACGTATGTATTGTGACGTACTGTGACGCCAGGACATTTGTCATCTCAGTGCTCCCGTGACCATGACTGCTGCAAAGCGATTGAAACTTCGGAAATAAATGAAATAAAATAAGTTAACTAAACGCGATAAAATCTATAAAATTTAGTTTTAATTAATGTGTAATATTCGCGGAAATATAAAATCTCTGAACATAGGTAACATCACTAAATTATTCTTTGCGTAATAATTATCATTACAGATACAATATAATAAAGCAGCCAACAAGAGCAAAAAATATTCTGAAGCGGACCATTTCTTCTATACTATGGACACCGGAAAAGGCAGATGGATTGGAAAGGTGACTTTTTATTCGACGAAGCGTTGAAGCGTGCTGGGCGTTTATCTGATAGTTAAGTGATACTCCTTCCCATACGAAAGCGGCGGTTATTAGGATACTATACACTGCACGACATTGTGCTCATTATAGCCTTGAGCCAAAACAATGTAATAATATAGTAATTTAATTGTTTGTTCCTTTCTTTCAATTTTTCGAAAGAGATAATAAAAATTTAAATTATTAGGTGCTGGTTGGAAGTAGCAGACGGTCAAATCAACTCCGGTAGACTCGACGCCGCCAAGGAGTTACTCACAAAAGTTTTGAACCATAACAACTCGTGCGCAACTGCATATCAGTATCTAGGTACGTCAACTGTAGAACAAAACCACGCTTATACGACTTGAGGAGGTGCGGGTGCAATCCCATCTATATTATAAAAAATAAAATAAATAAAAATAAAAATAGCCTTTATTCCACTTAAAAAATTAGTTACACTATGTTGTTATTTTACATCTAGGATTGTGGTGTCTTGCGACATAGGCCTCCTCCAGTTCGTGCCAATGTTTTCGGACGGCGGCTCCCCTTGTCCAGCGCGGACCTAGGGTTTGCTTTAGATCGTCTTCCTCGAGGATACCAAAGGGTCACCTGTCGGCTCCACTTATCTAAATCTCACCGCAACACATGGCCAGTCCACCTCCACTTCTGTCTATCGGTGCGATCTAGAATGCCTGTGACCTTGGATTTTTGCCGAATAACGGCATTCAGCATCCTGTGCGGAAGCCTATATCCGAGCATGCTTCGTTCCATTGCTCGTTGGCATCTTTCTAATTTTTGCCTCTGCTGTTTTGTTAGAGACCAAGTTTCACAGCCGTACGTTATGCATGGTAGTATGCACGTCTCTTAAGTTTTTCTTTTTATACTTGGTCCTAGGTCTTTGCTTTGCATAATTTCTTTTAGAGCCGAATATTTTCTCCATCCGGCAGCTATTCTTTTTTCATTTGATCCCTTGGTGATATTATTTGTCCTAGATAAACATACTCTCTTCAATGTTTACGGAGAATACATAATGAGGTTGGTTCGTGCTGATTGGGAAGGCGGAATAAGTATCGGCGGTGTTAAAATAACAAATTTACGTTATGCTGACGATACAACTTTGGTGGCATCAAGCGAGCAAGAGATGGCTTGTTCTCTTCGTAAATTAGAAACGGTGAGCGGTGAGCGAGGGCTTTCCATTAATCATGCTAAGACAAAATTAATGATTATCGACCAGTCTCGAAAGATGAAATTTACTGGAATTACTGGTTTTCACGTTGTCTCCGATTTCATTTATTTAGGTTCTAATATAAGTAATAATGGTGGATGCGAGACAGAAATCAGGCATCGGATCGGAGTAGCAAAGAGTGCTATGACGCAGCTCTCGAGAATATGGAAAGATAGAAACATCTCGTTGCAAACTAAAACGCGTCTCGTTCGCACCTTAATCTTCTCCATATTTCTCTACGGAGCGGAGACGTGGACAATGAAGCTAGCCGATCGTAAGCGAATAGACGCCTTTGAAATGTGGTGCTGGAGACGGTTGCTGAACATATCCTGGACAGAGCACAGGACCAACGACTCCATCTTAAAATTACTCAAAATCAAAGAGCGCCTTTCAACCGTCTGTCTGCGCCGCACACTTGAGTTTTTCGGTCATATTGCGAGAAAAAAGGGAAATGACTTAGAGAACCTCGTCGTGACCGGCAAGATTGATGCCAAAAGGCCGCGTGGACGAAGTCCAAGACGTTGGATCGACCAGGTGAAGGAGGCCATTGACGCACCTGTATACGACGCTATACACAGCGGATAACCGAGGGAACTGGCGGAATATAATTAAGAGCAGGTTATCTATAAGGAGTCTCGACCCCCAGCACTGAGGTATCGACTTCCAGAGAGAGAGAGAAACATACTCTCTTACGTATTCGAGTTTCATGTCTTCTAGGAATATGTAGGCAGGAGAGGTGACAGGTCTTTGTTACACTTAAATATATTAGAGAGTCATTGCAATTTGTGATTATTCGAATATAATAAGATGTCTGCAAACGCATCAACAAGTTGGTCGTTTTTCGCTCCGTTTTTCAAACATCATGAATGCGTAGACCTCGTCTGTTTAAATCTACCTAGAAGTAATATTGGTTTGGTCGACTCAACTGTTTCCATCTTAGACGCCTATCACATGGTAATAAACAACGGCGGGCGAGGTGCACTTGTTTGGCACTATATAAGCCAAAAGTACGAGGCTATAATTACTCTGACGGACTTTATCAAAGTTATACACATTTGCAACACCACCCCGTTCCTTGCAAATTTGAAGGATCGTTCGGTTTAATCGTGGATCGATTTTCTGGAGGGCGACCGCTTTTTTCAACCTTTCGAAATAAATCTTTGTTTAGTGCTATAAACCTTTTAATCACTAAAATATTTACCTACTTCCGGTTATAAAAGAAGAAACCGACGAAATATCTCATATTCTCACACAGAAACATATACTAAAGTTTCTGTTATTTTATGTTCATCAACTACCAAGACAACCATACCTAAATAATTCTCTATTTGAACTTCAAGTTGGCACGTTGAGAGATACCGAAACATGTACAGTAGATACCCGGATTGTAGATGCTGTATCAAAATTTTTAATAAAGGGAGTATCTGTGCTTCCTATCATTGACAGTGCTGGCCGCCTAATAGATGTATGCACAAAACTTGATACAGCAACTTTAATGGCAAACAGGTATAACAATTATCTCAATCTGCAAATAAAGCACGTGTATGATTACCGTGCCATAAACAAACATAAATAAACATAATTGTGGATCAAAGCGAAAAGTGATTGGCGTAATATGTTTGAGCGATATTACAAAATACTTGTTATTTCGCTCACCATTAATAAACTACAGTGACGGTGATGGTTCCATGGACGTAGAAGACATGGACAACATATATCTATAAATTATAACATAAATAAAAAAATTATATTCATAGTAGGCTAGCTCAAGAATGCAAAAATTATATTATAGATTATTGCATTATTTTAGTTGATGATTTTTTTAAACATTTATTATAAGTTACAAATTAATAGTGAGTAGCGGCTTAGAATTCTTTCCCCCCCTCTCTCTCTCTTTCCGTGGGTGTACGATGTTTTCCTTCACCATCAAAGCGCATGATATTGGGTGGTGTTATACTAACTGCACATAAATTGAAAAATTTATTGGTACAGGCCGGTTACGATCCCGGTACCTCCACCGGAGTGGAAGGCGGGCGTTCAAACCACTAGGCTATCACGACTCTAATGTATTGTTACTGATTATATTATAAAGACATAAATTCTTTACATCTGATAACTCACGACAGAATGTTTTATTTACAGGCCAACTAGCGGAGAAGGAACAAAACTATAAGAGTGCAGCGCACAATTATGACAACGCCTGGGTCCACACAGGTAAAACAGATCTTGCAGTTGGCTACAAACTAGCACACGCCTACCTCAAATTAAAGAAGTACCCCGAGTGTATTATTGTCTGTAGACATATCCTGAAAGTACATCCAGAGTACCCGAAGATAAAGAAGGAAATAATGGACAAAGCGAAAGCTAATTTACGTACATAAGCACCAAGCATGGGGTGACTTATATCTAGTAGTTTTCAACAATAGGCTGAAATGGTAGTGACGATGATGACGCCAGTGATGGTGATAATGAAAACGATGACGATAAGAGAAGTAATGATGACAATGACGACGAAGATAATGATAGACCATAGTCATGATGACGATATTTATCTTTTTTTGCACATTTATTGCCAAATTAGACATCGGGAAATTAAGTTGCAGGTAATTTAAAATTGTTATTCCCGCTTTTGGTTTTTTGAATTAAGTACAGCTTTCGAGTAAATACGTAAACGATTCATCATTTCAGCCTATTGTCTATTGTTGAAATTAGACCTTACCAATAGAGTTAAACCAGTTATAAGGTATAAACTCAACACAATTATGTAAGATCACTTAATTTTATATGTAATTTTTGTTTAACATAAATTGTAATAAAAAATTAACACAAACCCAGTTTATTTATTAATTCATGGGATTCATAAAGGGCATCAAGGTGGCTACATAACGCAGTCTAGAATCTAATTTACTTTCATGGTGTTAAATGTTTTTAAATAAAACGTAAGTATATAACATGCTCAAATATATATTTCTCTCACACTAATAATTGTGACTTATTAACCATCTTCGCAGTCAGTTGAAAATATATGTACTGCCGCGAACTATGCACACTACTTTTGATACATTTTTTGTACTCATTCATCATCCTCCTGTTCGAGGATCGTCTTGAAGCAGAACGGCTGGAAGATATATCCCAAACCAGAGTAAAATTTACTCATGAACTCCACCCTGAAATGACAAGTTTAAATTAAAAATTTTAATTATCAGTAAAAGTATTTTTCTAATCGATATTGTCCAAGAACATATAAGTACAAATCCTGTACCCCTGCTATTATACATTTTGTATAAGAAAATATGTTGTTATACTGAATTTTTTTCTCAATCGATGAAACGAGCAAGACGTTCACTTGATGTTAAGTGTTTCGCCTGCCATAACAATGTGGCGCTAGTTAGGAGGTGAAACATTGCACTCACGGCCTTGAGAAACAAGATGTTAAGTCCTGTTACCATAGAAATTTTACTATCTGCAATGCTCTTGGAAAGTAGTTGTTTGATCACTACTAATTCACAGCAGAAAAAAACGCAATGTGGTACCTGCTCGAACATTCTCTGGCAACGGATTACCACCAGTACAAGGTCAAGGTGTAGCTAATTTTCTCGATAAATGAGTTTTTAGTTTGAATTCAATAAAGTTCCATACCAATGCAGACGTAGCGTGTGCAAGAACGCGGACAGCCCCTCCATCATAACCAGGATCGCGATCGTGAACAACGCCCAGAAGCAGAATGCCACGTACAACTTTATGGCGCCAATGTAGTCCTCGTTTTTCAGTCCGAATGAGAGCACCATGCTCCACAGCACCTCCGAAAGTTCTACAAGGACATTTTCAGATCATTAGTACCATCATCAGCAGATAGACGTTTGCTGATGGACAAAATCTACACTAAAAATCTCCACATCGCTACTTGCACTGCCCGTATCCAGCGGATTGCTGCAACCTTCATCAGATCAGTCCACCATGTGTAGTGCCTTCTATAACTATGACTATTGATAGACATTAGGACCGCCTTGAACACTTCTCAAAACAAATCACAATAAAGTTTTGCCAATTTTCAATTTTTTTTAAGGAACTTGAATCTGAATCTGTATCCTCCATGTATATGGCGGTGAGACACGCTTTTTCACGTTTACACGGAAATAACTAGAGACTTGATTTCAAGGTTTCTTATAAAGGATTAATTATATTCTATACGCAAATAGCCCTTCAAGCTGAATATTCAAAATATCTTATTTTTCATAAAGAATGGGAAAACACTTGATCATAATTTCAAATACGTGTGGACGCTCCGGAAACTTCAGCTTATGTTAACTTCCGGAACACAGCAATGCAATGGTGGCAGATTAACAACTCCTTAACACTTGTATGTATAAATTATGCTAACAAGAGATATTTTGATTTGTGTAATAGATGAAAAAAATATTTAAAAAACGTACCTGCGTGGGCGAGCGACAGAGCCCACAATCGCAGATACGAGGCCGTGTGCGAGATAGTACTGAGGACATATTCGATTGTGTGTATGGCTTGATGGATAATAATCTCGCTGAAGGGCTCGTCCTCGTGCCCGTGGGAACCAGATGCCTTCGCAGCCGGCTGACCGTCGCCGAGATCGGTTTGCTCCTGCATCTCGATACCTTGGTTCACGCTGCCATTGGATTGCTCCGGCTGTAAATAACGATATTGTTTACTGTACATAGTGATGTGATGAGAAAGACCGTCACTGTTTCAATGCGGGACTAGTCAGGATTTTTGAACACCATCACATTGTGTAGTTGAAATCCTCAATTTATTAGCTACAATGTTCTACCAAACATTATTTCATCTTGAATCGTTTTTAGTTTTAGTGTGTGAGAGAGAAAGGGAGGCAATGAGTTATTTATAATAATATATAGTAGATTATAATGAAAGGAACTCTTACCTTGGCGTGTTTCTTTTTACTGGCAGATAGTAAGTACAGTGGTTTGCCGAGGAGCATGACTGGAATGCAGCAGAGCGCCACCAGTACGAATGCCCGTTGTATGGTACCCTGGCCTTCGAACATAAACTCCTTGCAACCCGCCTCCGGCTCATTGCTGGAGAACAGCATCATGTTAATGAACAGGATCAGCACCGACGGCGCACAACCCTGTCTGTACGCTTCATCTGAAATTGATGTTTTTTGTTAATGGTCGATAGTTCCAAATATTAATAATATGAATTCCGGTAGACTATATTTTTTTTTTACACACCTTCAGACAGTGTACTGTAGGCGACCCATTTGTAGAACATCATGAAGACCATGTAGAGGAACAGCAGACAAAGCAATACAACTTGCGGAATGAACTCCAGGATGATCGAGTAACGCCTCTTGAAGAAACTGACAAAAAATAAAACCGGATGAATAAGTTTTTTTTTTGACCATAAATCTTTTTATATTCTAATCATAGTCTTAGTTATATATATAGCCGTGGTCTTGTTGTAAAGCGACAAAAGAGGAACAAGTTATCACTTACTTGTAATTAACAACACTCATGCACACGCCAAAGATCATGTGAACAACGCCGAAGATAATAGACAGTTTCATTTTGTACGAGTTGAGGAAAATGATTTTGTTGTCTGCGGTCTGAAAAAAAGTAATATTGTTATTAAAAAACATTTTTTTATTTGTCAAATCGACGACACATGCTGAACGTCGGAATGATGAATCATGGCCAGCCGATAACAACACAGAGTTAATTAGGGTGATAAACACTACATCACTACATTGCCCTCGCCACCTTGAGATATGATATGTTAAATCTCATTCTTAAAGTACCTGACTAAAGGTCTTCAGCATTTCAGACCTTCCAGTAGAAAAAAATTAGAAGAATATTAGTTCTCATTCATAAAGTACTAACCTGCCAGATGGGATCAATGCCAATGAAGTACGGTTTATCGATGTACGAAGTTTTAGGGTCCAGGGTCAAAGCGGCGTTATTCTCGAGCGTTTCGTTATTATACGGGACAAACCAAGTAGAGCCGAATATGTTCATCGACTTGGAGAAGATGTCGTTGTACACCAATCCGGTGTACATCGAGAAGAGCCCCATGAGCAGGATAATGTAGCGGCCGGCGAAAAAGATGTTCCAGATCTCGTTGTTCGTTTTCTTAGCGGCGAGGGAGACTTCCTTGATGACCATCCACGCGCCGAACAGCGCCATGATGCAACCGTGGCCCAAGTCGCCGAACATCACCGCGAACAGGAACGGGAAAGTGATGATTGTGTATAGCGCTGAAATAGCAATGAGTAAGTATTAAACATAATTTATAAGTAATAAACATAAATCATAATATTTGCATATGCCAGTAGAGAGCAGAAATATGAGTTGTAACTGCGACTTTCATAGTGATCACATTGTACATTTTAAACCTATAATATGGAAGTATAAATAAAATATATACTTATGACTTTTTAAGAAATAGTTAATATTTAGCAATATTTTGCACAGAATATAATAACATCATTCTTCATAACAATAGAAAACGATTTCATGTGTTAATTTATTTAGAAATTTCTACCCTTCGTCGGTAATTTTTTTAAATACCTATAATACTTGAAATCATAAACATGTGTAGCGGCGCATTATAATAGTTACAAACTCCTTGTATGTAGGCATTGGATTCAGTTTAAATTATTGTCAAATTTGAAAAGGTAATCAGAAAATTGTCAACGTCAATTGGTACAAATAGCAATAGAATTCCGTGATAAAATTACTCATACTCATACTCTTCTGGCTAAGTAATATCTTTTATTCTGTCTCCAATCAAATATGTCTCTAAAAATGTATCCTATGACAATGACAGGACATGAGACAAAGATCAAATCTAACTAAACTAGTTAACAAAAACTAATTCATTATTTTTGTAAGAAATTATGATTGTGTTATTGAAAATATTCGTACCCGGATTGCACTCCCTGTAAGAGGCCACTCCGTACGCGTCGATGAGGTTCTGGAAACCGCGCGTGAAGCGGTTCGTCCTGTTGAACGTGGGCGGCTCCTCATCCGTCTCAATGCAGTTCAGGAACGATGGGATCGAACTTCCGCATGCATTCTACGAATGTGAAATAAACTTTACTGATGATAAGTCAGCTACCGGAGACCGTATCAGTATCATCATATAACGTTATTTTGTTCTGGCTGTTAACATATGAGCCAGAGTAGTCTGGGCGAGCTCATTTCACCATCCGAAACCTCATTGCCATTGTACACAGTACGAAATTGATGTCAAATGTTAATAAAAAATTATACTTGAAAACAAAGGCCGGGAATAGAATAAGTGTCACTATTTCATCATTTTAATTAAAATAAAATATAATCGTGAAGCTATAGTGGAAGGCTTACATCCAGCAGTGGGAAGCACAAGCTGACTCTAATGACGATAATAAAGCCTTAAAAGTATTATCTATATTAAATACTCACAGATCCGTCAGCTAAAGCTTTCTGCACATTGGGCAGGTCGGCAGTAGGCACCCAGCATTCTCCAATAAGGCATTTCTTTGTAACGTCCATGTTGAAAAGGTTCAGTGTGTGATATATGGCCTTCATCTTGCGCACCATTATCGACCAACTGGCCAGCTCCTTGGCCACACTGACCAGCACGCGTTGTCTATGGTCACGTGTTTGGTTAAGCACCTGTGATCACACACAGTGAGATCATACTTTAAAAGTTTAGAAAACATTAGATTGCGCTCAGCACCTTAAGATACGTTATTTTGTGTATCATTAGCTACTATGCCGTAGTAGAATCTGTATGATTTCCGCCGAAAGATTAGCAGTGTTGATTTCACTCCACAAACACTGCAAGCTGTATTAAACGTAGCCATCGATACTTACCATATTGAGGTCTTCGAGCCTCGTCCTGACACCTTTGACCATGTCCTGCCTCTCGCTGTTTGAGGGTGGGCACGGGTATAAGGACGCGTGGAAACCGGTGCACACTTTCTTGATGCGAGACTTGAGTTGCTCGCCTTGGAAGAACGCAACGAATACAGTTTTGTATATCTCGTTGCCCTATAATATAAAAAAGTTATCTTCAGACGAATGTACATTCGCTATCCATAGAATCACTGAGAAACTTAACGAGTTCCAGTTTCCTTCAAGTCTGAACACATTCAAATTTCAACTGCTCATCAGCAGAAAGCTGTTGTTTTCCAAAAATCGTGTTTTCCTATTGGAATATTAGATTGTTGTAGTTGTTGATTATACATAACGATTAATATTCGTTATATGAAATGACTTCTATATAAATCTATTTAACAATTTAGGTTTAAATTTATTAATAATTTATATATAAAAATCCGTAAAAGTGGAATTATTGCGTTTGGTTTTACCTTCCAGTCTACTTTGGGTGATGCTGAGATGTTAATAAACTTACAGATGTAGGATCTTCGAGTGGTTTATCAAGTTCCGCACGTCTCAGGAACACATTGCCACGCGAGATGCGCCACAGCATCCGCTCGAAGGCGGGCACACGCTCGCGCTTCACCACGCCGGCCACGAAGCCTAGGCGGCCCCTGGCGGCCGCTTGCTGTCCCGTCTCGTCGGACATCAACGATCTGTTCATAATCAGAAGTATTTCCTGTCTTACAATATACATTATAATGTATATATATATAATATAAATGGAGTCCCGATACTCTGTACACGACAAATAGATGCGACGAGCATAACCTTAAATAAGAGTTCCGTTGTGTTCATAACAATGAAGCGCAACTTAAGATTCTCATAATATATTTGCGATCATCGCCCTAGGACAAGATTTTCTTATTACGGCGTTTTTTCTTACCTAAACAAATTTCGTTTGTTTGCAAATTACACCTTGATAACTAAAGTAGACGTTGGTCCGCCAATACGTGTTTACATTTAATTAGCAACGGTAATCACTAACCACGACGTTAACCATTTGCCCGTTTGTATATCATTTCTGAAAAGTACTATCTTACTAGTGCTATATTATCTACTTTGTGCTGGTAGTAAAAATTAAAAAGGAAAAGAAACCGAACTAACGAAACAACGCATTGACGCCACTTATTGTATCTGTAAGGGTTATACACAATTTACCGTCCATATCTAACTGGTGATCCCGATTTTATTCACACTCCGTTATTTAGCCCTTTTTAATATTAATAATCAGATGCATTCCGGATCTAATCAAAAATCAAAAACGTCTCATACAAATGCTTATTCGTATCTAACAGTAATGAATATTGAGTTTACTTTATTAGATGATAAACTATTAAAACGAACCGTAAACACCTTTATTTTAGTCTACATATCAAGGTTACTTAGAATTACGTAAATGTATAAGTAAACAAATGCACTCCTAAAACTTTATCCAGTGTTCAGTATTACATCTGGAAATGAATGTTGTGTTAACCGTAATTTATGGCGACAGTAAATTGAGTTGTAGAAATAGCTTTAACATAAATTAAATTAAAAAAACTATTAACGTAAATATTACTTTATAAATGTTTACGCGTTTACACGTTTACTCTGATTGTCTATCTGCTGTAATACTAATATCATTGCTGTGTTTCGGCAATCATACATATGTATGTCAGAGTATTCTTCGCACCAACAGAAGCTCCATCAACCATCAAGACAAGTTTATATCAAATGTTAGTACATTGTATTTAAAAACAAACGCCGTGATAAAGTGGCTAAGCAATTGCTTTATAATACAGAAATTCCCGGTTTAACTCCGAAGCCACATTTTGTAGAGTTGAGTTGTCGGTAGAACGTACGAACCGAATAGCTACCACCGTCATATTGAAAATCTCTCACTATAATATTATAGTATTGCTGCTCCATTTGTCAACATTTAAGTGGCAGAAAATCCATGGCCCCGTTACCACTTTACACCAAGTGAAACAGGTTCAAGTGTTAACCCATTGTAGATAAAAAAAGTGTGCAGTGATATTAATTCGCCTATAGTACCTTTAACAAGCGTTTTTTACTCCACAAATTAGCGCCTGTTTAAGCGGAAGACTGTCTTTATCAGCAGTAAATTTACAGCTACCCATAATTATTTTTAATTAACTTCATCATACTTAGTCAACGAGTCCATTCCGATCTCCTCTTGGGCGACGAAGAACGCCTCAGTTTTTTCTAGAACGTGTCTCAGTTCTGTAAGTTCTAAATAATTTTGTTTCAGATTAACCGCGTTGTGGGAAAGTTCTAGAATTTCGTTCTCCGTCTTTTCCAGATGCGCCTGAAATGATAGATTACATTGTAATACGTTACACTACAGTAACTACTTGTTTTTCTAAAGACAAGCATTATAATTTTTAAAGTTGAACAAATATGTATAAAGATAGAGATGTTATGGTCTTATAGTTCATATCACTTTTAACTACCAAGATATTTAAGATATTGCATTATTATAAACATTGTAAAAAAATCATGTTAATAACCATAATAAAAATAAACTCTATTACTTTTTGCATATAATAAAATAAACAAGCTTTTCGTTTACAATGTGTATGATCTCTGAATTTTCCATGTTTATCATCGGTGACTTTTATCACACATTCACGAGTAACATCTCGACGGAATTATATTTTATCTTAAAGAGATAATAACATAAAAGTCTATTTCAAATTTTATGTCTGTTCATATGTAAAGTTTTGCATAAACTCTGTGTCGTGGGTTGTATATAGTTTTGTACCTCAAGATCGATGATTTCGCGAGGATTCGGTGCCCGCGGCGGTTCCTTGACCTGTGGCACGTGGACACCATCTTTGTTAATCTCCACTTCGATGTAACGCAGCTTCCTCTCCATCTCATCGCACCGTCGGACCTCGTTCACGAACTTACGTTGAAATGCGTTTACGTCGGGATTTAACTGGGAAACAAAAAAAAAATGATTGAGTTTTATAACACACTATTATAAGTAAATTTACGCAAATTCGAACATAATGTTAAGTCTATTACTGTCAGTTACGATTTCAGAATTAGAGTACTATTTATACTCTACTAAAAAAATATTTAAATGTAAACCCATTTAAAGCATACGAGAAACGTTCTAAATGCGCACGCTATGGTAAGTTAAAAGGTAAAAACGTTCAGGTCGTATTTTAATCCTTTGCCAAATAAAGTATGATGTCCCAACGTATTCCATGGCCGACAACTTCGAGACCTCGACTCATGAGACACATGGAACAATTTTAAAAAGTCATAATTTTGTAGAGATTAGAACAAGGTGAATATAACAATTTAACAATGTTGTGGAGGTAGTTCTCTGTGCCGGGGGAAGATCTAGTAGTTGTAAGTGATTATAGAATAATTAGTAAATCATCACTGTTTGAAGGCAGGAGAAGATTCATTAATCTTCTTCTACCTTCAAACAGTGTTGCAAATATTAAAGTATCCCGAATTAAACAGGGCTGTAGTTAGTAAAATTGATAATGTAACGACTCTTACCAACTAATGTCTTAAAAGAAACAAGTACAATATAGTTCATTATAGACCCTTTTTGTAAGGAAATATTGTTATGTTTAGACGTTAAAATATAAAACAAACAATGTAATAAAAATTGTTTATAAAAAGGTGTTTCTCTGAAATTTACTGCTATTTTAGCGAAAGGTTTTCATAGTGAAAGTTAAGTAAAACTTTTAAACAAGTCTATTTGTTGTAACAGACGAAAAAGTTTAAACTTTGTCATTTAATCAGTAAACAGCCGCAACATAGAGAAACAGTAAACGTAACAGCTAAAAAAGTTATAACTAAGTTATAGTATTATCACATTTTTAAATCAATTTCGAAAATAACCTTCGAAATATACAACAGTAACACAATAGTATTTTTTTTGTAAATCTTACAACTCATGATTTTAAGATAAATATATAAATTTTAATACATAAAGTGCAAATGAAGATTTTCATACGGTTCTAAACATAATTAAAATTGTACACTATTTACCGGTTAAAAACAAGTTAGGTGGGTTATTTTAGTATTTATTAAGTTTATATGTTCTATTCCCAATAAGTGTTCAAGTTGCATTTTTCTGATGTGATCTGTCAAGCGTAGAGAGGACGACCTTGCGACTCTCCCTCAATGTATTGCCTCGATGACCTTTCGTTGTGACTTTTCGAACGAGTTTAAAGCAGTAGCTAATATTGCTAGTATTATATACACATTTATTCAAACCACATTAGCTCCAACATATTTCAATTTGCAATGAAAAATATGAGCAAATAGTTATATTTTGTACACGTTAAGGTTATTTCATGATTTGTTCGCATCGTTTGTACAATAATCCGTAATAAATGTTAATAAACCGTGAAAATGCATACGGATTGTTTAAAGCGAATTATCAATTCGTCACCAATTCATAAGTTGCTGATAATCGTTCCTAAACAATAAGTAGTAAATTTACTGGCCACTAATTTCCCACTGACGGGATTCAGGGTCTTCTCTCACAGCAAGAGACAAGACCATTTACCACGCCGACTAAGATCAGTTTGGCGGATGTTACACATTGAAGAGACTGTACTGAAACATGTCTGCTTCCTCAAGATGCTTTCCTTCATCAGAAACTCAGTGGAGATCGAACCCTTGCTACTTCGCCTCGTATAGCGCGTAAAATTAAAATAAAAAAAGTAAATAAATTCTAACGTGTGCTCCGTCAAAATGATTAGAGACGTTCGTTTAAGCTTACGACAACGATGTATGTAATCAAAAGTCATGGCAAATATTTTATTATTAACGTCATTTTTATTTAAACTCCTCCAACTAGTTTTCAAAGTCAAATGTATGTACAGACTAATTATAATGCAGTTCCTCCTTTCGCAACTTGATGACATCAGATGAAGATCGAGTTCAAATAAATTCATTAGAAGAAACCTTTATATACGCAGCAGGCTGATGACGATTGTGATAAGGTAAGTGTTACCCACCTAGTAAAGTTTTACGAATCTAATTATATAGTACGAACATTACTACTATTTCCTAACGAAAAATAATATTCGAAGTTTGTATAGTTACTAAAAGAATGATGATTACAAAGTTCGTGAATCAGCTGACGTCATCACAATGCAGCCAGTTCCTGTAAGATTTCTTGCTTATCCTTATTCGTATCATTGAAGTCTCTTCGCCTCAGCGGCTCCAGTATACCTTCCACGGGCACCACTTGCGTGATGAAGTCCATCACAAATTGATGTGGTGATCAAAAACTGCTTCGATAACGACAGTAGTACTACTTTATATCTCAATTAATGAATACGTTTACTGGTAGTAAATCCCACCGTTTAGTTATGTATCAAACACTATAGAAATTAGTTGTGTAACTAGAGTTAAAATTTTAAGAGATGAATACAATGTGGTGTAGTGTTTATTGTCCTAACTAGTTTTTATGGGTAGGCGTGATATAGAGAATTTGCCTACTTCTCAGTTTCTTTGCGTTGAAATAAATTTTGTCCTGTCTACCTGAATTGATTGTTCTAAAGAGTTGAACAAAAAATTGTAGAAAAATATGAAATATTTTAATGAAGAATTACACATAACAAACTTCCGTTAATTTTTGTATATCAAATACAAAGAGATCTATAAGTGTATCGCTATAAAAACTGTTTACAATTGTCTATTGAACAGCGGCCGAACAATCAGCGATTCATTCTTGTTTAATTTAATGAGTTATTATAATACTTATACTGCTAGTCAAAGCAATCAGAGACCGCACACGACAGCTATACATACAGTCACTACAATCTGATTGATTTACATTTTAAGACTTATGTTTATAAGGAAAAAATAATAATCTCGTCTTAAATCAGCACAATGTTTTTTTTTTTTGTCCAAAAAAGTCGGTGATAATTTACTTATAGATAACATTACTTTATATGTGTAATTATTTAATTATCACACACATGTGTGTTGGCAGGAGAAAGAAAAGTCCATGACACGGTAACGAATGCAGTCCTGTTTGCTTTTCATTATAGATAAGATAATCGCCAGAGATAGACTTTTAAGTTAACATGTTTGCAATAATCGTACCAACACTTTTAAAGTTGTAAATTTATTTCTCTATATAAAAATAGAAGTAAGGGTCAACCACGCAAAAGTTACTAGGTCAAAGACGAAAGGCAAACTAAGGTACTACAAAGGCTCTTGCACAAGTTTACACCCTTTTAAATTGTTTTGCTCTGCACCATGTATAATATATCTTGGAAGATATTTTTATATGAAAAACTAGTTAAACCGATATGTTATTTACTACCTAGGTATTAGAAGCAGTCTTTGTTTATATTTTGATAAATGTTACTCACATCTCTAAATTGTACAGAGCCTGCTTCACCCAGCTCGGAGACGGAAGTGTACGCCGCCTCAGGCTGAATGAAGAGTTGGCACAGGGCCATCTCTTCACTCCGGAACATCGCCCCCATGTTGGAACTTTATAGTTCCCGCTGCTTCTGTAACAAGAAAAAAAAACAATTAACGATATAAACACTAGGTAGCCCAAAGTGTTTTTTATTTACTCATCTCTGCAACTGTAAACGGATTCTATTATAAAATCAAGGGATCAAATAAAAGAAAGAATATAATTTCAGGATCGACAAATACACTTTTTAAAAAAATCTATTTGTGAAACAAACTTGACAAGAGTACTTTCACTTAATATAATTGGTAAAAAGAATTAGCCGTGAAATAAGTTCATCCAGCGATACCGGTTTAAAAATAAATGATATGCTCAATGAACCTAAATAAAACAAAACATGAACGAAGTAAAAACATACATTGTGTATCTTTATGTTTATGTGGGTTAAGAGTTATGTATCAAGAGGCGTAATTAAAATGCCATTTCGTATTGACGGCCAAATGTGTTCCGAATTGGGGCAAGGAGCAAGTGGAAAATACAAGTGCAAATATCGCAATTCTATGACAAGACAAGGTCGGCTCAACATTATTGTGAAGTGGCAGAGAAGTGATTGATATATTACAAATCTCTACGTAGCCAGAAACACGTCCACTTCACTGCTAACTCTATTAAGTAATGTCTAAAGTTTTAGTTTGTTTGCGTCTTTTGTGTATAAGATATCAAATGAATTAACATTAAAAATATTTAAGGTGAGTTAACAGCTCCAATCGTTGCCATTGATTCTTTAATCGTATGCCAATTTATTTATAAACTTCTCATCTACTAACATATTCAATCAATGTATTGAATACGACGTATAAAAGTATAACATTTTAAACTCTCAGCTCTTAACATTATTATGATTGCAAGAAACTATTCTCATTAAAGACTTATTGATTTTATACCTTGAATAATAATTTTAATCACTTAAGAACAATAGATCTAATAAATCATTCATTTTGCAATTGAAACCGCGACTCTTCGAGTACTGCGTACGGCTGCTTTAGAGCTTATACATAATACTTCCGAGAAGTATAGTCGGTTTTTATTCTATTGTACAATAATTTACAAGGTTATAACAATAATTATTAATTTCTGTTCATTGATCAGATTTACATGTTAATATTTTTAGTTAATATATCTAAACCAACGCTTGACTACGATCACACCTGATGGTGAGCGGCAATGTAGTCTTTAATAGTAAAAGCCTGGTAAGTCTAGAACTACACTATTGACTCTTTTTTGTTTTATTGCATTATATATTTGCTTTTTGGATATTGTTTTTAAAATCAAGCATGTTATTCCAGTTTTATTATATAATTTTATACCATTTCATCGTTTCTATAAGTTTTTCAAATATTCCATAATTCGGTTTTAATTATACAAAGAATCAGGTTGTCATCGAGCAAACATAATTTACAACGTATTAATACACCGCACAATTGATGTCATTTTGTAAACAAAAGATCTTCGTTATGTAGATTGCTAAGAATAGATTTATAATTGGAGACAAGTTCATTAAAAATATTATTTATTATGTATTCATTTCGCTGCAACAGCAACACACACTGCAACATATACTTTGTAAATAGAGGTACACAAAATTATTTATCACGAAACTATAGAATCCGAACATACACTGGTGGTATGTCTCGTTTAGTAGTTGGTTAGCTGGTAAAGCATCGCCTATTTCTGCCGCCGAACAGTAGTGTGATTACATTACCGTGATCCAGTTTGAAACGCGTGGTAGCTAGTGAAATAACTGCAGTAACTAAATTTTACACCTTATGATATATCATAAGTTGAGGAACACAATGTGATGCAGGGTGTATCATCCGTAGGAGAGCGTTGTCGTCGCTTCGTTGTATAAAGAGAAATAATAATAAAAAGCGTAGAATTTTTATCACAAATTTAAATATATATCAAGGTCTTGAAAATTCAGTTTTAGTATATAGGAAAGATGCGAACACATGTTAAATATCGCTTTGAGATTCTCGTCACGCGATTCTGGGCGTCGACAACCGTGTACAAAATTCGATACGCGCGGTTGCTTACTACAATGCAAATTTATTATTTACTTACATTTTTACTCGAACTTAAAAATTACGGACGTTCATTAAAATTCTCTGAATGACTTTGGATATTTATTTCATCTAAATGTCATTGTTAATTTATCTTAATATTATGACTGAGTTTCTATAAATTTTGTTATGTATGTTTTAGCTGGTTTAATATTAGTTATTTGATGTAACAACAAATTAAACAACAAATGCGGTTTAAGTAAATATACATTTCTCGCCAATGAATTATTGAATACATTCTTATTATAGGGGCAGAGGTAGTTCGAAGTTTTTCTTTATTTGTTCTCGCCACCTGTTCAAGTATTTAAAAAATCATTAATTATATATTAATTTCTAAAGATGTTTTTGTGACACAGTTAAATTTTCGTCATTTATTCAACGAAATTATTGAATCGAGAACGATTTTTTAATTTTTTATACTTGACACGCGATAACTTGGTGCCAGTAAGAAAGTTTATACACATTCCGCTTATCGCATTGAGAACAGACAAAAGAAGTTAAGTTTCGTTACACCAGTAATTTCGCTAGCTACAGCACTGTCTGAATCGTGACACATTCGCACACTACTCTTTGGTGCCAAAAATAGTCACTGCAACAGTCAACACCTATATACATTGTCTCATGTAACAGAGACCATGCTACAACTAGAATTTATCAGTAATAAAAAATATTACATGCTATATATTTTATGAATATTACAGCTGTTAAACCGTTTATATGAATATATAGAAAGATGTACACAAAAATATCGGCACGACTCGCGAATTTATAATTTGGTTTCGTAATAAAACAAGCATAGTAACTTCGTTCTCATCCAGTGATGCAGCGCGGATGACTCCAAAGGCCTGAGGCAAGGTTATAATGTTTTTACGTACCCATGTTAATGTACCGTAACATTTTTTTTTAGCCTGAAACCTGAATGGTTAAAAATGTTCATTTAAATTAACAATAGTTTATCGAACTGATTTCCTACGCAAACGTTTAAAAACATAGGAAGATGAAAATTGTGAACAAAAACTATTTTGAGTCATTTTTTTTATCATTATCGCTACTTGAGTAACAATGAACAAACGTAATGATTTTCAATGGTAGCGTGAATAGCATACATTAAATAAATTTACAACCAGTCTCAAAATAACTTAACTGCTCACAGTTTAATTGTCATGCAACTTTGTTCGTCTGAAGATACAGGAAACAACAATGGTTTTACGCAACTGTTCAGCAAGTTTACAAGCCCAAAACATTTCTATTTGTCTTGTCTGTATATAGAATGGTAATAATCGTGAAAATTAAATAATTTTCATGTCATCATTAGCTGGAATTTGGCTATTATCGATAATAATTTAGCGAACTATACAATATTATATATTGCGAATAATATACTTATAAATCACCTTATAAAATGTGAATAGAGTTAATTTTACTCTTATTTGGAATTTAAATCACATTATTAACATATTAGTAAGACGTTTTATATAGACATGTTTTTTTTTCGACGTGACGAGCGGGACGTTCACCTGATGGTAAGTGATAAGCTTGTCCATAACAACGTGGCACTAGTTAAGATGGTATACACTGCACCACATTGCACTCATAGCCTTGAGACATAAGGTGTTAAGTCTCAGTTACCCCAGTAATTCCACTAGTATACAGGGCCCTTCAAACCGGAACACAGTAATGTTTGCACACTACTGTACCTACCTAGACGGTCTCCGTCAACAGAGACCTACCACCAGTGTTTCATTATAACAGTTTACTCTTTGATATTATTTCTTTTAAATAAAACTCTGTATTGTAATAATAATTACAATATGGGTTGATTAAAAAGAACCTTTAACTAAAGATTTAATGAATGATGTGATATCACCTGCTATGTAAAGACAACTCACACATTTACTACCATACAACCGGATGTGTTAATAATGCTAATTAGCAACTTTATCGCATTTAAACAATCACTCATTCGCTCATCTCTTGAAATTCTAACAAATGACGTAAATCCTAAATAATATGTCTAGATCATTTTCGATGTCTTCTGTTATTATTGTATCAGAAAGATTACTTTTTACCTTTTTAGTTTTACTTATTTTTTCCGAAAATTTTATGATATCCTGATACACAAAACTGTATTTAATATAATAATAATTATTTACTTTTCATTTATCTGAGACCATGCGTTTCCAAAATTTTAATGCGTCTGTTACATTAGTATAAAAAATGCAAGATGATTTCATAGCGGCGGCTCAAAACAAATATTAGATAACCCGAAATATTGTATGGTCGTATGTTATTAGTATATCATGAAGTCGGTGATTTATTGCAATTAGGTGTTCCACTATTTACTTCGACAGCATATCTGTACGTATCACAAAAAGAATAGCCAATTTAAATATACCCATTTTTATTGTGATAACGTAAAAGTTGATATAAATGATGAAGTATTTAGCCAATAATTTATTCTCCATCTTTATCTATAAGCGGAACATAGATAATTCTCTATATATTCTCAACAGAAAAACGTGAACTGTTTTTTATATTGTGTGTATAGTTCAAACTTCAAAGATATAAGTATATGTAAGTAGTTATTTAAATAAAAACTGGTTAAATCATCTGTTGATATATGTAAAAAGTAAATCGATGCAGTAAACACAACGTTAAGAGACGAAAAGAGGATAATAGTTTAATATATACGGTACATTTGTACAAGGTTACTTGTAATGTCTGTTATGTATGTATCCCACATACGAGGTAAAGGACACAGGTAGTTGTTACATTCACGAAAAAGGTCGACCGGTCGGTGTCGCTCGTTTCCGGTCAGTATCTCAGTTCCGATAAATATTTATGTTATAAATTTTTACAGCTGTTGTTGTTGCAACTTTCAATGCGAGTTAATTTAAGCAGCTCACATTTAATTCAAAATTAATGTTTTTGGTTTATACTACTATGCGACGAGACGAGCAAGACGTTCACCTGATGGTAAGTGATACGCTTGCCCATGACAACGTGGTACTAGTTAAGATGGTACACACTGCACCACATTGCGCTCGTCGCCTTGAGACATAAGGTGTTAAGTCTCGTTACCCCAGTAATTACACTAGCTACAGCGCCCTTAAAACCGGAACACAGTAATGTTTGCACACTACTATTTGGCGGTTGAAATAGGAGCTGCGGTGGTACCCATCCAGACGGTCTCCGGTAACAGAGACCTACCACCTGGTAAATACTTGTACCTGGTGTACTTGGTCTAAACTCTTCAGAAACGTTTAAGAGTAACGCGAAATTAATACAAGGCTTATAGCTGATCACCAAGTTTTCGCTTTTTGGCATTTAAATGTATATTAAAAAAGAAGGAATAATAATTTTGTACCTAAATTATCTTGAACTGTGTGTCCATAAGTTTTAAGTCAATTGTCTATGCAAGAATTTTTTATTTCAAACCCAGTAGAATCATGACGGAGCACTTTTACTTTGTAAATACTTTAATTTTGTTTTAAATGGGTTTTTCCTGAAACACCTATATCCTAAATTTGAATGTCAATTGCCTCCTAAAATATGCTTCGAATGAGTAAAGGACTGTTTATCGTTTAAATCCTGAACTGTTATGCATACAAATTTGAACATAGTTTAACAAAGTTATTTTAATTAAATTCGCGCATGCTATTCGTAAGCAAAAATGTTATGTAGATATCTTGCTATCATTGTAAATTAGCATTCGGTAAATTGTAAACGACATCGATGTCTCGTTTCGAAACATAAACAGTTTAATTAAAATTCGGTACAATTTCTGTTCACAAGTTACAAGTCCAGTTTCTTTTCAATCAAATTCTCGGAAAAACAGAATAACGATGGTGTTGTTGCAGTTCTGTTAGTCTATTCTATACTATTTCTAGACTCATCGCTGTAACGTTTCAGCCCACCTGTCATTAACGTTATATGTTTAAAACGAAACGATGTATTGTAAACAATGGTGTTAGTAAAATAAACTCTCTTCTTTTTTGTGAAATACGCCGATGTGTGGTAATCATTATCTGAGATAAGAATAAATCCGCCTTACCATCAGGATCAGAGTCAAACGGTAGTCCATATACTAATAAAAAAAAATGCAATCCTATTTTTTTGTAGGCCGTAAAGCTCTGCTAATATAAATAAGACGTATGATTATTATATTAGTTTTTTTTTGGAGCTTATAAGAAAATCGTTATAGCTCCAAGTAACACCAAGAGCAATAATAAAGAAAAGGATTATAAATAGCGCCTAAGAACAGAGTTTGAGCAGGGGCAAAAAATTATACCGATATTTCATGTTGGTAATTAAAATTTAAAGAGAAAAAAAGAAAATTTAAATTATTTCCACCAACAATATTAAAAATTTCGATTCTGTTATTTTTAAAATTGTTTTAAGTAGCCTTTATGAATGCAAAGAGAAAGTTGTAGTCCTCTATAAATATATTTACACAAATTTCCGAGGTCATTTGCAAAGAAACAGTGAATTTGAAAAAAAAAAACGGATAATTGTCAATATTTTTGTAAAATTATATCAAACACTGCATTGATATTACAAAAATCACTTTTCCTATTAGTAGCCTTTTTAAAACCCAACAGTTTGGGAAAGTATTATCGCAGGGTGGTGTTTTAATGCTTATTGAACTTGAGTTATAAAGAGTGCCAAATACTATTACACAATGCCATTCACCTGCACCGGTTTTTATGAATATTCAAGTTTAAAACGATGTCGCCGTTCTCTTGAGATATCATGACTTGAAGAACTTAGGTTTATTTCGGAGCAATTAAACTATGATATGAGTATCTTGAAAATTTCAAACATAATTTAATACAAAAAAAATCCTAATATTATTTTTTCAAGTCATCGGTGGGTAATCTATTACTAAGTACAGGCCTCCTCCAGAGATCTCATTTCATACCGATCGTTTAAGTGTTGACTACAATCAACGATTTCTATTGTGAGGTGTCCATTATTACATATTCCAGGTCATACCTCATCATAACAAACAAACTATTTCGATTATATTTTCACGCATCTTTTTTAAGTTATGTATTTTAATAAGAACCGACTTAAATCAATTGGGAAAGAGGATACTCTGGGTAACTACTGCGTTGAAGAAAAGGTTTATAACAGAAGGATCACGAGTCTCCAGCCTTGTAGACTTTGTAAAATATATACTTAATCCTTGATCTAACGGTATTTACTATTCAAAGCGTAGTCAGCAATAAAATAGCCGCGTGTTGTAATCGTATGAGACATGACTTCGAATATACTAACTAAAATAAAATACCCTATCATTAAATCATTCGTTATGTTAAATTCTTATTTAATATAATTTGAACCGATTTTTCTACAATAATTGTTCTACAACATTTGATCTTATAAAGACAAATATAAACTATTAAGATTTTCTGCAAAAGAATATAGGTACTATTACTGTTTAATATTTCGGTTATTTGACGGATACTTAGTATTTTCTCCCATAAAAACTGTCTTCAAATAGCGAGCCAATTTTCTATGTAAATACGTTACGATAATGCATACTTTCAATGAGTCAACAAAATGCAAAGCGAAGTGAATACAAGAAAACTATAACAGAAATTTAATATTAAAAATGTTTTATTAATAATTCTATAGAACCCACTTTGTAGACAAAACAATTTAAGATCAAAGCAATATATGGTCAGCATTGGGCGTGTTCCTGCAGATAATGATCAAAGCTTTGAAACTGTTGCCATGTTAAAAAATCGCGTTTAAACTTATTAACAAAAAACTTAGATGTATGTACTTTGTATTTGTACATATATACCGAAGAGGAGCCTTCATTCAATATTTGTTTTTAATGCGTTAGTCACAGAATGTAGACGTTGTTACTCATTCTGATTATTACCGCAATCAACAATTTCAAATAAAAGCCGACTGCTCAGGGATGTGCACGCTTTAAAATAATTCTTATTATCATGACAATTTCATTATCTAATTCATCATCATCATCATCATCATTATCAGCCGGATAACGCCCACTGCTGGGCATAGGCCTCCCTCAAGGATCTCCACGCCGATCGGTCCTGCGCTACTCGCATCCAGTGGTTACCCGCGACCCTTACCAGATCGTCAGTCCATCTTGTAGGAGGCCTGCCAGCACTGCGTTTACCGGTCCGCGGCCGCCACTCGAGAACCTTACTGCCCCATCGGCCATCAGTCCTTCGAGCGATGTGCCCTGCCCATTGCCACTTAAGGTTTGCAATCTTTTGGACTACGTCGGTGACCTTAGTTCTCCTGCGGATCTCATCATTCCTGATTCGATCCCGCAGGGAAACCCGAGCATGGCCCTTTCCATTGCCCTCTGTGTGACTCTGAGCTTATTGACAAGGCCCACCGTAAGCGGCCACGTCTCGGTTCCATATGTCATCACTGGCAACACGCACGAATTAAAGACCTTTGTCTTTAGACACTGCGGTAGTTGGGACGAGAATATGCTGCGTAGCCTCCCGAACGCTGCCCAGCCGAGGTGGATTCGGCGATTGACCTCTTTTTGGAAGTTGGACTTACCAAGCTGGACTGTTTGTCCCAGGTAGACATATTCGTCAACAACTTCCAAGGTAGAGCCTTCGACCTCTACAGGCGTGGGTACGACATGGGAATTGGACATAATCTTAGTCTTTTCCATGTTCATTTTAAGACCCACGTATCGAGAGGATCTACAGAGGTCATCGAGCATTCTGCCAAGGTCTTCCATGGTCTCAGCCATGACCACGATGTCATCGGCAAATCGAAGGTGAGTCATGTACTCGCCGTTTATGTTGATGCCAAGTCCGCTCCAGTCCAGAAGCTTAAAGACATCTTCCAGCGCAGCAGTAAATAGTTTCGGCGATATGACATCGCCTTGTCTGACGCCTCGCTGCAGCTGGATGGGTTTGGAGAAATGGTCCTGGAGACGAACTGACATAGTGGCGTTTTCGTACAATGACTGCAACACTTGGATGTACCGATAGTCTATTTGGCACCGCTGGAGAGACTGTAGCACTGCCCAAGTCTCGACTGAGTCAAAAGCTTTCTCATAGTCCACAAACGCTAAGCATAGAGGCAAGTTATACTCCTCGGTCTTCTGTATAACTTGCCGCAGCGTATGTATGTGGTCTATGGTGCAGAAGCCTTTTCGGAATCCGGCTTGTTCGGGAGGCTGGAAGTCGTCAAGCCTGCGTTGGAGACGATTCGTTATGACTCTCGAAAACAGCTTATATACGTGGCTCAGGAGTGTGATGGGTCGATAGTTCTTCAGCTGGGTTCTGTCGCCCTTTTTGAAGAAGAGTTTCACCACGCCCCTGTGCCATGCTTTAGGCGTTTTGCCCTCGAGTATGACGGAGTCGAACAGCCTCTGAAGAGCTTTCAGTATTGGCCGTCCACCTGCTTTCAAAATTTCTGCCGTAACTCCGTCATCACCCGGCGCCTTGTTGTTCTTGAGCTGTTTGAGAGCCATACTAATCTCGTACAGGCTGACGTCCGGGATATCTTCGGTGTAGTGTCGGGTTAATTTGGCTCTTGGATCGGTAGCCTGATTATTGACAGGTGCTTGTGAAGTCATATAAAGCTGTCCGTAAAAGTCTTCTATCTCGGCTAGAAGCTCCGGGCGGGAGGTGATGGTTCTGCCATCCACAGTCTTTAGCTTAGTCAGCACGCTTTGCCCAACTGCAGAAACTCTTGCGAATACTTTAGAGCCCTTATTCCGCTCGATTGCTTCTTTAATACATTTTGTATTAAATCGGCGTAAGTCGCGAGTCAATGACTTAGAGATCCGCTTGTTGAGCTGTCGATAGCGTGAAGCGTCTTGCGAAGAATGCAGAACCATCCCCCGTCTTTCCTCCATAAGCTTGAGAGTCGGCTCTGAGATTTTTTTGTTGGTGTTGTTACGGCTAGGCTTGAAGAAGCCCTGCCCCACCGTACGGACAGTTTCCACAAGCATGTCATTATAATTGTCCACGTCAGTGCAGCTCTCCAGACCATCGAAGCGGTTTTGTAACTCGAGCTGAAAGTCCTCGGGGCTTTGGATCTGGGCGGTATCTGGGCGGAGCGTAGACTTTATCAGTCGGTATCTCTCGAACTTGACTTTAAGATTTAATGTGCCTCTTACCATTCGGTGATCGCTTCCTGTGTTGAACGAGTTGATCACTGAGACATCATTAAATATTCGGGTCTGTGTCGACAAGATAAAGTCGATCTCATTTTTCGTGCTACCGTCCGGACTTTTCCATGTCCATTTACGATGCTGCCGTTTCTTAAAGAAAGAGTTCATCATATACAGACCTTCTCTCTCCAAAAAGTCGGCTAGCATTTGGCCGCGATAGTTCCGGATTCCATCTCCAAAGTGTCCCACTTTCAACTCCTCACCGCAACGTTTGCCTAGCCTTGCGTTGAAGTCTCCCATGACAATGGTGTAGTGAGTACTGGAAGTATGCATTGCCCGAGAGATATCCTCATACATTATTTCCAGTTCCTCGTCGGGGTGAGTCGAAGTTGGTGCGTATACCTGTATGACCTTCAGCGAATACCGTTTGGTGATTCTGAGTATAAGGTATGCTACTCTATTGGACACACTCCCGATCTGTACAACATTGTTTACGAGAGACCTGTGGACAATAAACCCGACACCACCTTGGGACAGTTGTTCGCCCTCCCGGAAATAGAGTAGGTTGCCGGATCTAAGAGTCATAGTATCCTCGCCCTTTCTTCGGATCTCAGACAATCCCACTATGCTCCAGCGAAGCCTACTCAATTCTTCTTCTAGTTCTAGCAGCTTTTCCTCGGTCCGCAGTGTGCGTGCGTTATAGGTTGCCAGGGCCAAGGTCGTTTGACGGGAAATCTTCGCCACCCGGGGATTGTTCGCACCCCTGGTACCGGCGCGTCGCCGACTTCCGTCATGATCGGCACGACCACCGGTCCCGCCGGGCACTTGGGGCCGTTTTTTGTGAGAATTCATTGAGGGGAAATTGGGCCTTTACCCATCACGCTGGCCCAGTGCGGGTTGATGGGTTGTCAGAGCCTCGTCCGTTGTTTAGCAGGGTGTACCACGTGCAGGTGAGGTTGGCTTGGGTTCCGTAAGATGTTAGGCGGAACCCCTTACACACCCCCCTAATTATCTAATTACGTTAGTATTTTAATTTCAATTGTATGTATGCATGTATTACTTCTGTTTTATAACGTGTGTGATAACGACATCCTTTGCATGGGAAAAATTATAATAAACAAAGGTAATTGAAAGACATTTTATTTTCAACATATTTAGCTTCTCTAATGACAGAATATTTATGATAATTTTAATTAACATCGTCATTACTAATAGATCTCTGTTATTAGAGACCGTTTAGGTCTACCGTCTACATCTACAGTAGCACCTTTTTTTCTGCTAAACATTACTGCGTTCCGGTTTGACGGGCGTTGTAGCTAATGAAATTACTGGGGTAACGAGACTTAATATCTTATGTATAAAAGTGGCGAGTAGAATGTGATGCTGTGTTCTTCCTAACGCCATGTTCTTATGGGTAGACGTATCACTTACCATCAGGTGAACTGTGTGACTCATGCTGTGGTTTCGTTGCTAAAAAAATATACTTTTTTCCAATTCCCGTACACAGTCACATAAAAAATATTATATTTTATCACCATGGTCAAAACGTTACAAAATAATCGTTCAAATGAAATTAGTTGTAAAGTTAGTGGCACCCATGTAATGAATGGTACATGTTCTCAGCTTTCGTCACGCACACAAACATAAAACGTATTATTATGTATATATACAGTATTTATAGTTGTCAACGTTAAAAAATTTTAACGTGTTGCAAATATGTTGCGTTATCAGAATAGCTGTTACGTACCAGTGGTTCTTTTTTTACCTTTGTAAGTAACCAGCTCATTCATCGCTTATCGAAATCGGTTAACAGAATTAACAAACGTGGATAGGCGATGAATAAATATTTCGATGCAGATTGCAGTGCTCAAATTATATATTCAATATTAAACTGGGCGTTGAGAGGGAGAAATAAAATAAAAATGATTAAAGTACTATTTGTGACTTTCTCCATGTGGGATCACAAAAGTTTGACTCAGAAAATATTGGGCATTAGCATTGGTTTTAAGCTTACTAGATTTTAAAGCGAGCTTATTACAATAGATGACTCTGGGACAATACCAAATATTTTTTAGCCTTAATCACAGTTTACGTCAGTTAACTTTTTCGTAGTCCCATGATTTTTTTAGGGAACACAACAGCAAGGTTTATGGTCAAATACGCTGTGACCGAAACGCATTTTTTTTAAAAACTCATCCGAAGTAACGGTAATCTATTTCACCATCGGTACCGTTATAAATATACGTGCTGATGGATAAAGTCTTCCATACACCCTTATCTTAATGTGTGTAGGTTTATTATCTTAGTGTTTAATCTTTGTGATTGACGCGTGACCCTCCGCTGTGAGACACATAGATTATATCAAATATTCCATAAATAGTAATTACTATTCTATATAAGTGAGTTATAACGTCCTGAACAATTATACACATAAATTGGTTATAATAATCACGATATAACTCACAACTAGTGAATTATACTCAATTCTTATTTTACACGATTTCGATTTAATAATATTTTTAGCGATCAGTTAAGACATTGAAATTTTAGATCATACACTTTTTGATAATATTTTTTAAGATTTAGAACATGTAAGCACGAAATAAACTCTTAAGTGTCCCTCTAATAACAATTTTTTTAATAGATATCTGTCGTGTAAAGAGATAATTAAATGTACTTCAAGTAGTCCGTATGTTTGAAACACTATGTGAGCTTTGTGGATATTTAAAATATCTGCTAAGTAATAGACTATTCGCGTACGTAGACAACAAAAAATCATGTGACATTTTTTTATGCAAATATTAAATAAACACTTAACTCAAGCGAGGCTGTTGGGAAGATGGTCCTTGAGTAAATCGCAGTAGGTATACTTCTCATATTCTTATCAACAATGATTTTTTTATATATTGCGTGTGAGGACGTTAGCGTGACATGCATAGACCGGTTCAGGCAACGAGTTCACTTTACTAAATGCATTTCCCATCTATTGTCTACAAAAACATATGTGCTTTATTGTTATTATTCTTCCATTATTCTCTTAGTTTCAATCTAAATAATTTAATCAACGTAATCGTTACGTATATAGTGTGCAATATTTTATATACCTCTGTCACGTGAGCAGTTAAAGAATATAATTGAATCAAACAGAGAAAATTATTCATCCATAAATAAATGCACAATTATTGTATAAACATAAAAATAATACGGAAAGGTCTCGAAGAAATTAGTTAAGGCTTTTACAGTATAATCTATTTTAAAACTGTATTAGATTACAATGTAGTAAATAACTACGTTGCAAGTACATTTCAGTATTTATCTTTATAACACTTTCATAAAGAACAAAACTTATGATATAAGTAACATGGTCATGCTAAGTAAAGACGGAAGGATTTATGGTTAAAATATCTCTCTCATAACTACTAATAACGAGGTTCTGAGTTTAGTAAAAGTCGCAGTATCTCCATCAATTATTATCCGATGAATATATATTACTCGGTAATAATACATTGATAAATATGTAAATTACGTTAAATTTGTTTTAAAACAGGGTTACTTTGTTGATTATGGAAGTGTGAATGTAGCTTAAAAGAAAATTTCAAATAATTTTAACATAGTAATCGTGTATAATAAGTTTAATTCTGCACCCATACAGACTGATTGGCGGCGCATAACTTTAATGTTGTTATATGAGAACAGTTTTTACTTTTTGTTATTGTTATATTATTATAAAATTAAACAACTGTTCGGAACATAAACCCGTATCGTAACCACAAAAGCATTCAAAGCAATCACTAACGTACCAATGTTTCGATTAATGCGTTAATTATACATTAAAATAGTGTTATTAATTAGTACAGAAAAATTGTTTTGATAATTAGTTTAATGAGATAGTGCTGTGAGAAAAATTTGAGTATAAGATTACGTACCAAGTTTTTGTTTGAATGTGGGAGCACCTTAAAACACGTTTCGCGCGTTCTCCGCGCAGGAGCAAACTGAACCGTGATGTTGGTGCCCCCGCGCATGTGACCAACGCAATTCGTGATGCGACCATTACATTAATTTGTTCGTTTGCGCGCTCCTTGCCGTACTAAAACTCATATAGAGCGTAAAATACTTGCGAATTTCTATTAATCTAATACTTTTCATATATCTATTGCCGTGGCAATAACGTTGCTGTTTCAGTGTTAATGGGCGAGCAGGCACCACTAACCGCGGTCTCATTGCCACTTAACACAAAATTAAATTGAGATCAAATTTTAACCTATTGTAAAAAAGAAAAACCATAACTTTCTTGTGAACAATCTTTAACGAAGTTAGTCATTGTAATACTTTTTAAGGGGTTTTAAAACTTCGATGGCTTTGCCAGTACTACCACATTTTAAACTACTAATAAATACTAACAAACTATCTATTATACTTACTTCTATTATGTTACTAACAGTTAACTTACACATATAAATAAAATCTAACGTGTGTATAGATATAGTATACCCCTAACTAGTGTAATTATTCATTAATGGCATCGCTACTAAATCTGCAACGTACTAGTTATGTTATATATGAAGTGACTAGATATAACTAATCTTAGCAATATTTCAAATAAACCTCTTTAACAGTTTAAAAGATATCAGCTCTAGATTTACCCATTTACATTTAATTTTTAGTCGCATAATCATCAAGATCTATAATTAATATATTTTTTAATATATATGTAATGTACAATAAATAATATTTAAAGCGAAAAATGTCTACTTACGTTAATGAAAAAGTCTCCGGACCGACGCGTACGAAGCAATAAAATCGTGTCTCAGTTATTTGCAGGCGGCATCAGCTGATGATAAGGAAGATGAGAGCTATCTCGTGATCTCACCGTGCGGTTGGCAGCACTGATAAGTTCACACAGCCTCTGACGCTCCACGGAACTGATTGATAGTGCAACAATAGGTAATGGGATTACATTACATTGTTTACCTTCAATATTGCAACGCATTGATTATTTTATTATGCGACATTTATCATTATATTCATAAAGGCGACATTACAATATCCATAACTGATAACGGAACTTATCGAGTCGTCGATTCTTGGTTCTATATAGGCGTAAGCTAGGACATCTATTCGGTTAAGTTAAATATATAATTATTCAACAATTGATAGTTAATGGTCTTTCTTAACTACAATGGCCTAACACTCGACCTTGATTTTATATGGTTTAAGTAACGAGGCTCTGGATGGTGAAGCGTGCTCGCCCAGAATATATCCTCAAATGACGATAGCTGAAACACAGCAGTTTTGTTATAGTGGCTAATTATATAGGTAGTAGCAGGTTAATCGTGTTTTAAAAAACCTTCTAATCGAACTCCACGCCCCGGAATCGAACCAGCCGCCTCCGTTATTAAGCAAGTAGTTACTGCAGAACACAGGCAGTCTATATGAATCAATAGATCGTATGTTTATTAATTGCGATAAATTTTAAAATATAACATTTGAGTATCAATTATTTATTACGAATACTCGTGTCCGTGTTGTAAACTTTTGATATTTTTTCATCTAAATTTATCTATGACAACAATTGTTAATACAACTTTTATGAGCCATGACTTTGTTTGAAATTATAATTAGTAGAAAAAATATCTGAAAATTAATAAACGAAAACACAAGTGACACTTTTGGCAATATTTTAACGACTATTTGCTATATCTCCACTATTAATAGTACCAGGGAGCACTAGGATTATCTAAATTTCACACTCTGTATTCACAAAAGGACAAAAATATATATCTTTAGTTCATATTGCGTCTTCAAATATACACATGTGTATAAAAATCATCTTTATACATGTATTCAGGAAATCATTTGGAAAGGCTTACGTTCAGCAGAGAACGACAATAGACTAAAATGATGGTGATGACCTGCTTTAATATAATTGATTAAAAATAAATATACATTCATACCAATAACTATCATTCAATCATATAAATTATACATTCTATGGCAATGATAAAAAACCGTCCATGGACTTAACACAAATAATAAAAATCAAATATTATTTGTTTTATTAAAACAAACACGAAACCAAAAAATAAAAAACAGAAACTAAACTCCAAAAACCAACGCAAAAAAAGTTAACAAACTAATGTAAATTTTTTACAATCACCTGTTTAGTAAATTTTAAACACGAATTAAAAATAAAACCAACCATACCAATAACCTGCACATTATAAAGCGTGATGTTAACACTAACATTTTTCTTTATACCACTAAGCTACGAGATGAGCAGGACGTTTACTTGAGAGCTTGGTAAATATTACATTATAATATTAATATTATCTTTAAAGTGAGCTATAAAGCCTACCTTCTGTATTACCTCGGGGTTGTATAAAGTGTTAGATGACACAGAAGATATTATCGTGTGTAGAAAAATGTTATGATTACTACAGTAATGATTGCAATTGGGAATTTTAGACATTTGTCTGTACTAATAAAAATTCGGGTGATAACCTAAGGGTTCCAGGTAGAAGGCGCTGTAGTATTTCATTGAACAAATTGTTGGTTCTTTCTGTTTTACGCAAAATTTTGCTACAATATTGAGTATTGAAGAAAACAGTAAGTAGTACTAAAATATGATCATATTGGTAAACAAAAAAATGCAACACATTGTTCAAGTGACTATTAAATATACTTTATGCAATAACTATAATAATTTATAAATAATGGATGTTCAGATACATATTTAAAACTACAAAAATTAAAAAAAAGTATTAACAAAACATAGGAATGTCTAAAATTAATAGAAACTACCGATTCAGTATAAACTCGTAGCAAAGCAAACAATACTTTAATCACTATATCTAATTTTGGCAGTATATTTACATGATTTTTACTATATACTTAAACTAAAAAAACCATTGTACTAAAAACTGAACACTAAGGAGGTAATATGAAGCAGCAAACTAAGCTAATTTAAATGCGACTAATAATAGCGGTTATTCCCGATGTTTCTACTGAATCCATTATTGAAACAACCAAAAAAATTACACAATTGTCTTCGAACTACGTATCCGGTAAATCAAAAGCGTATATAAAAAAAATTAATCCCTTTGTACCGAATAAAAATGTATGTGAATGCTTTCTTCATTTCCTAGCTCAAGCTAAATTTTGTTTTCAACTATATTTCTTTGTCAACCTGTAAAAAAAAAATTCTAATTATGGTGATAAATAAACAACGTTAAAAAAAACTTGTCGCACATATACCAAACTTGAAGAACTAAACAATGTTTTGTTGTTTACGCTTAAAAAATATGAATGATAGACAGCCGTCTTATTGTTTCTATTGCGGGGAATTTGGAACTACTATAATCAGGCCAATTGCGAGTTGGCAGAAGTCACACGTTCATGAAAGCTGTTCTTCGGACATGCCAGTTTACTCACGAGGTTTTCTTTTAGCAGAAGCTCATGCGCTAGGGATCGAACTCGCGCTTATTCTAGACCAATATAATAGCGCTCGATACTTCAACATTTTTTAATTATAATACTATAAAAAGTATTTCGCATTGATACCTATACGCATACAGTGTACAAAAGTCATACACGCGTTTTAATGACATTGATTTTCCTAGAGCTTTATAATCATCATTATCATTATCAGCCGTAGGGCGGCTACTGCCTAAACATAGACCACACTGATTGGGCATGTGCTGCTCGCTTCCAGCAACTTCCACCGGAACGTTGATTCACCCTTTGGATGGCCTTTCAGAACTTACAGATGAAAGGGATTCAGCAAAAATCGCGGGATACAAAAAAAAAAACGCTGCTCTGGCTTCCAACTGGGTCAACAAGGTGACAGAAGGTCAACTCCGTCTTATAAATTTCCTCATTCATAATTATTATATATTAAAATAAATTTTCAATGTTTATGAAATGAATGAGAGATGAGATAAATTAATGTTAAACACATTACATACATATACCAGGTATTTTCATGGACCATAGGATTGTGTGACTACATCTTATTGTTACATTCTCGGATCCATCAAAAGCGTTGGAAGTACTCACTAACTCACCAAATTTAAGAGTGGAATTATCTGAAAAAAAAAAAGGTCGAAGCACATTAATATTACAGTTGGTAACTGCTCAGAAGCAGCCAACCACTTCTTTTAATCAATCACAACAATGTTCCGGTAGTAAGGACTATATACACTGCACCGCATTGTGCTTGTCGCCTTGAGGCATAATATACTAAGTTCAGTAATTTCACTAGTTACAACACCCCTAAAACTGGAAACAGTAATATTTGCATACTACTTTTTGGCTGCTAAAATAGGCTCTGCGGTGGTGCCTATTCACAACAACACAGGCAACAGAGACCTTGCTACAAATAATAAGACTTCCCATCTAAATTGTATTTAGTATTATTGTACAGCCAGACAAAATAAATACGATTGCATTTCTTTGTCTGACGAAGAGTTTAAACAGACTTTTGATAATGAGGAAAATAAAGTAATAACTACTCAATTAAATATTAAATAAAGATAATATTAATTAAAGCAAAGGAAACATGTATACATACATCACCATAGTGTTTTAAATGAACTAATTCAGAATAGTTTGAGAATAAAACAATACCTAAGTTCCATTTAAGGCCACTAGTTGTTACATGCTCACAAACTTCACCCACAGGCACCAATGAACACCAAGACCTTTTGTACTTTCTGGTTTCTTCAGGGATGAAAATAATATGATCTCCGGGGAACAGAAGCCATGACACCGCATCATCAGACATTAAGTACACATTTGTAGATGGATTCAGCAATTGTTTCAGTTTTGTAAGATACAGTGTTTGGACATTTCCTAAAATCTGATCAATTCTTCCAGAGGTTTGTGCTATAGCAACTGCATGTTTTATCTAAAAAAAATAAGTATGTCAATTTTATACACAAAATAGCTTGCTTGCCTCATCATTTAATTATATGAAAAAAAAAATTCTTTCTGAATTATCATTGGAAGTATTTTTCAAACCTTTTTATAAATTAAACATTTTTGTATACATCCCATTTTTCCTACAAGCAAATAAAAAATGTAAAACCAAACATACAGAACTTACCTCAATTTTATATTCTGTGCAATATTTATTTAATTCCATCAACGCCTTTGTAAAATCTGTGTGATCTTGATCAGGAGTTTCAATGACCTGGTAATTAAATTTATTATTCTTAGGTTGTTTATCATGTTTATATGAAATCTTCACCTATTTTATAATTCATCATCATCATAAGCCAATAAGTCTACTGCTGGATATAGGCCAAAGATCTCCTCACCAATCAGTCAAGAGCCTTTCACATCCAGAAGTATAAATAATTCATAGCAAAGTAAATTAGTTGTGTTTATGTAGTAAGTTATATCAAACCACAAGTGTATTTTTATTTTATGTGGTATATTCAAAGGGTTATGCAAATATACTTAAACATTAAAATTTAGAATTAAACATATGTAGTTTGTGTCCGTACTAAGTGCTTCACACAAAAGAAGTTGAAGGCGAAATCCAGCAAGCTGACCTTGAACATATTATCAAACATTGTATGTCTTAAAGATAGCTGTGAGAGTGTCTGTTTCCTCAATTTGATTTCTTTTACCAAAAGCTTAAGTAAGATTAACCTACTATTCTTTGCCTTAACTCTTAATTTCATAGCACAAGCAAAGCCCACTTTGCTTAAACTATGGCTAAATTATATTATTGTAGCTATATTTTAAATAAAACCTATTAAATCTGTATTCATTTTCTGATTACAATAAAGGTTACATTTCACCTTACAACCTTTCTTTTTATATTTCTGTAATATATCATCTCTTATTGAATCAAAGTCACCAGTTACAAGGTCTGGTTGTTGTATGCTTCTCTGTTCTTCATGAGGTAATTTTTTTATGAATGCATCCCATTGATTTGTGCCACCATCGACAGTCATTTTTACACTAGCTGAAATAAATAATTTCTTTATTTCAATTATTTCAAAGAATTTGTAGCAAAATGGCACTTTTTACAACTAACAAAATTGATGATAACAAAAAGTAATACAGAAATATACAAGTAAAATAATATTGTTAAGAGTACATGCAAAATTATCTCAAATAATATTTTTTTTGCCAATGTCTTACTATGATTTATTTATATAGTTGTATTAAATACTTTAAAATTAAATGGAACCTTTACCATTATTCCAAAATTTTTTCATAAAGTCTTCCTTTTGTGGTACTGGACGATTTAACACAATTACAGCATATTTAACAAAGTTCTTGCCGTTGGAGCTCATAAGTTGTGATATGTCCCACCGACAGCATTTAATAATTTTATGATGACATTCACAAGATCTGTGCTGTGTATACAAGATATTACTTAGCTTTCTCACCTAGAATGTATGATTACAAATGTTCTAAAATGGTATAGTAATGACAATGAAATCTAACATCAAACAATAATAAAAATTAACCATGAATATTATGCAATAAATGATGAATGTTATTTTTACAAAATGGACTGACATATAATTAAGGAAATAAAGTGAAACTACGTGTGCACTTTTTACAATATTTAGTGCTTAATTTAGGGTTCACATTTAAGTTAAATTTAATTTAATATATTTCATATAACAATTTAATGTATTATCACATAAAAATTTAGCAAAACTATAAAAAAAATCAAATTCACAATCTTATAATTATACACTATAATTATCACATTTGCTATTAAAGTATTTTTGTCATAATTATTCAAAAATGTGATAGAATTCTCAATTCACAAAAAAAAAATATTACTGACCTTACTTAAAATTCCATTACTAGCCATTTTAAACTTTTCCAACAATTACGCACCACAGAAAATATTTTTGGAGTTCTTATGTAAGAAATTAATTTAATATCGAAATTGTATGTAAAAAAAACCTAACCGGCAACTTGATAACTTAAAAGTAAAATAGCATACTCAAATAGGGATGAGGCGTATTTATAATAACAGGTGTAAATCACAAGTATTCGCAAATAACAGATAACAGTTGTTCTTGCGATGTCATTGTATCAATTACTCAATCACTATCGATATTTTCACTATTCGATAACAATCGGTCACTAACGTAGCTTGAAATAACAGAACAGTCAATAAAAATGGAAAAACTGCTCTTGTATACGTTCTTGTATATAATATGGTCTTTTGTATAATGTTGTCATAAGCTAAAACGAGACACATCATCATCATCATCATTTCAACCGATGGACGTCCTCTGCTGGACATAGGTCTCTTGTAATGTATTCCACAAAATACGGTCTTGTGCTGTTTGAATCCAGTGACTCCCAGCGAGTCTTTTTATGTCGTCTGTCCACCTAGTGGGAGGTCCGCGAACGCTACGCTTTCCTGTGCGAGGTCGCCATTCCTGCACTTTGGATCCCCAACGTCCATCGGTTCTACGAGCTATGTGCCCTGCCCATTGCCACTTCAGCCTCGTGACTCGCCTTATAAAGAAGCTCAGAGTCACACAGCGAGCTATGGAGAGGGCTATGCTTGGAGTATCTCTGCGTGATCAATTCAGAAATGAGGAGATCCGCAGAAGAACCAATGTAAACTACAAACGAGACGAGACCCACATATTTGAAATTAACCAAAATTATAGACAGTCGTTTCATAAGAAGAAGTCCTCTTTGAAAAGTGAATTCTTAATTAGATCGTGTTGTCTGTTATTTCGTTGATTAATTTTTATCTCGCTCACACCCATTGTATATACTGTTGTTAAAACGAGATACTCCTAGTATTATAACCCGAAAAATACAATATGTAATCTTACAAGAACATATTATCATCCTTGAATAGTGACAAGTATTTCTAATCGTATTATGAGATATCTGTTACTTATTATGTGCTATATAGTTTAGTACTGTGGAATGAGACTAAATTGAAATGAATGTGTATCATTGTAGCGGTGTCTTATGGCGTCTCCTTTAAATTATTGTGAACTTTTGTTAAAGAAATCGAATATTGTCAATGTCAAGAACATAAAAGCATTACAATTTGAAAATGAAAATTACACTTGATTTAGTCCAGGCTAAAGAATATCTTTTATTCTGTACTCCCGGACCATATAAGTTATATTAATATTTAAGTTGTGTATTAAAGTGTTGCGATGTTGCGGAGCCCCGCTTTGGGCGTGGGTTCTTTATAAAGACAACTGCACAGCACATGCAGTGTATTGACCACGGTCAGAGGAATTCAAAAACCACGGAGCAGGACAATAACAACTAGCAACGCTAATACTACTATAGCGATTATCCGTGTTTACTGTTGAGGACCGGACGCCGATTTCACTCGTTAACTCAATTAGGAGAGCCGAGAGTACCAGGGCACCGGTTTCACTCGTTTACTCCATTAGGAGAGCCGAGAGTACGAAGGCATCGGTTTCACTCGTCTACTTGACCACGAACTAGTCCTGACCGAGTTAGTGCTGCGGAAGATCCATAAAGTTCCTAACGTCGGAAACAATCGTATACTCTTCAATAACTGTTAACCCGATTGAGGAGATCCAGCTACTGCTTGTACCCGACGATCTAAAATGGGCGCGCGCTTATATCGAGTCGCGATCACACGAACCATAGCGCGCTCCTTCCTACCACTGGCGCCATCTATCGACGCCGCAGGAAAACGTCCCGATACAATATGTAATTAATGTAAATTTATAATTTACAATTTTAACAATATTATAATGTTGATTATAATTTTCTTGTGATTTTCCTAATGAGCCGTGCTTGAAAAAAGTAAAAGTTGATATTAAATAAAAGAAATCAGAAATCGGTACCTGTTATTATCGCGTAACAGTAACAGTAACAACAGATATTGTGTTTGTCCTGTTATAACCCACGCCTATGCTCAATTATTCAATGTCAAATTGCGATGTTTTCGGTATGACCAGCTTAATCTTTACTGACACAAATATTTCGTTTCAAAAAATTTAGTTAATTGTGTAGACGACTCATCTATATACAAGTTTTAATTTATTTATATTCATGTTCGTTACTCGACTACCACTACTACGTAATATTCATCTTTTGTTGAGTGAAAATAAATTGCTATTAACAAATAATAAATAACTCTCGTGTTATAAGACAACCATAAACGAAATAGACCTAGTTTCTTTTTAATAAATCCCAAATATTTTATAAACGCATCATTCATTTGGCCACAGACCTTGTGATCCGCAGTCTAGTATCTGAGAGCTGTGTATGACATAATAATTAATAACCTACCAGCGTTAAACATCATCAGAGTAAAGAAAGTATCAGATGATACCAAATAATGACAAAATTTACATTATAATAATAATTTTGAAAAATTAATAATAATTTAAGAAATAAGTATTATACAGGGAATTTATACGCTGTGTTTTACACTGGCAATAAATAAAAATCAAAGTCAATTTTGGTGTCACTTAATAGAAGATTCATGAATTTGAAGTTGGTTTTGTGATTGTGCTTTAGTATTAACTCTTATTAAAACTCTTTTTTCGCCAAAATGAATAGAATCTTTGGAAGAGGTAAACCTAAAACACCAGGGCCCAGTATAACAGAGTGCATTAGTAATGTAAGTAACGAATTAAATTTTGTTATGGTTTGAGAATGATTCATCATTGCAATAACATGTACATGGGATCGCAATATTGTAGGTGGACGGCAGGGCTGACAATATTGAGCAAAAGGTTCAAAAGTTGGATACCGAATTGCGAAAATACAAGGATCAAATGGCGAAAATGCGTGAAGGACCCGCAAAAAATTCAGTCAAACAAAAAGCGATGAGAGTACTGAAACAGAAGAAAATGTAAGTTTCATTATTTATTTTCTCTTTATTCCTAGCGTATTAGTTATGATACACTGTAGTTAGATTAGAAGATATAAAACTTTTATATATTGCTCTGATTTCTATTCATTTAAATAAAATAGACATTGTTATGTTATTTTTTATATTCATAATATTGCAGCCTTTAAAAGTACTGGAGTTATAACTAAAAATAAAATTTGCTAAGCTTTTTGAATATTATTAACGCATTTCTAGTTTCTTATTGTATTTAAAATCTTTAATTTACTTGAACAAATATTTTGTTGATGTTTTAAAATTTTAATTGTAATATTTAGAAGAGTATTTTCACTAATTTATTTGCATATCTTGCATAAATGTAATAAAATGTAATCGTTTCAGGTATGAGCAACAATTGGAAAGCCTTAGGAATCAGTCATTTAACATGGAACAGGCAAATTATGCCACACAAACTATAAAAGATACACACACTACAATAGCAGCTATGAAGGATGGTGTTACACAGATGAAGAAGGAATTTAAAAAGATCAATATTGACTCTATTGAGGTTAGTTTAAATCCTATTTTCTGTTAGCTTTCAATGAACACTTCTATGTACCAGTTTTGTACAGCCTTAGTACATAAAAAAAGATTTTTTAGAGGTGTCAGTACACCACTGGAATTATATGCTTTATCTTGTTGGGTCTACAAATAATGTGATGGACATTATGAAAGAGGTATAACAATTTCCTTCAGAGTCCTAAAAATAATTAAAGTTCAGTTAAGTTAAGTTAAGTTTAAATTAAAAATGTTCTTTATATGTAACCAATAAGTGCCTATTGCTATGCTTCCGTTGTAGATTTTTTTAGCTGTACTATAAACCTTTGTGGATTCTTACAAGCTAAGTGATAAAATTTGTTGTATATGTTTGTTTAACTAATAATAAATAAAAAAAATAAAAATGACTAATAATTCAGTTTTATCCTTCTTCCTAAGAGAAATCATCTAATTTTTATGTTAAAATATTTATTTAATAAATTTACAGGATGTTAACGATGAACTTGCTGATATGTTAGAACAAGCAGATGAAGTACAGGAGGCATTAGGACGTCAGTATGGAATGCCTGAAATTGATGATGATGAACTTGCCGCAGAGCTGGATGCCTTGGGTGGGTGGTTTGTCAATTTTCCAAATTTCAAACAATATTATTTTAAAGTTATACAATATAAAAGGAACTCGTATTCTAGAATAGAACTTGTTCCAAGTTACTTGAAAAATTAAGAAATAGAAAACCTGGTTGAAAACAAATAAGTAAATTTTTTTCTTGACTTTCTCTAAGTGGTAAACATATTTAAGTTTAACTTATAGTTATAAGATTTTTCTATAAAGATAATATTTGATGTTATGTTAATTCATTTCAGTGTATTTTCAGATGAAGGTCTTTGAAACATTTTTTTAATTTAGCAGAAATTTGAATCACTAAAAAACAATTCCTTCAGTGTTTCAAAGTTATTAGTATTGAACACTCATCATGTTGTACCCATGTATTTCTACATACACAATTAACTTTGTGCTATTGTATTTTACAGGTGACGAAATAGCATTGGATGATGACGCCTCATATTTGGATGATGTAGTGAAAGCTCCAGCTGCTCCAGACAAGGAACCAGGGGCCGATAGTGTACGTAACAAAGATGGCGTTCCTGTCGACGAGTTTGGCTTGCCTCAAGTTCCAAGTGCTGCACAGACATCTCGCTGATAATTTCTTTTGTAAGTTTCACCTTTATTTTGATACAAGCTTGTTTATGAACATGTTCTTTTTGTTTTTATACTAACTACACAATATCACAGCAACTGTTGTAATAATAATCTTCATTAATAAAGCAAAAAGTGCATAATCTATGTGTAATGTTACCATAAACAATTTATAACAAATGAGTATATTGAGCAAAATTGTAAATATATGTAGCCATTGTGAAAGAGAAATCTCTGACTAGGACACCTGTGTAATGGTTCCATAAGTGGTAAATTATAATTTTTATTTTATTACCAGTGTTATAATTAAATTACAATTGTTATTATTCTTTAATTGTTTAAGTATTTTATTTTTCAATTATAAAATTAAAACGTTTTTGTCAACATTTTTATTTTTTTGGTATTTATGTTATCACTTGTATCAATATAAAGTTGAGTTGAAATTATTAGAGATAAAGCTATGTAATAGATATACTATATAAGTTGTTTAAATAATACAATATTGAAGATCATAATTGCATACATTTTGAATTATCTTCTAGACTAGTGTCCTATGCCATCTAACACTACCACTCTGCTTACTGTCATGTGGGGTTGGGTCACTAGTTTTGCACCAAATGCTTTAATGTTGTTAAAACTTTATAATTTAAAAATATTCTCTTAACTGTGTTTATTGTATTATAGTATAGATATATATGGTAATTATAATTTTTTTGTAAATGCTCTTTATTTTTTTTAATAAATGTTGTTAGCAGTATTTGTTTTTTTTTTAATAAAGTATGCTTAAATTATAAATTCTTTCTGTTAAATTAATACATTTTAATTATTGCAGGTTAGGAAAAAATTAAATAAAAAACTTGTTACTACAAAGTTGAGGTTCCTCCAAGACATTTTTTTTAATAAATATGAATAAAAAAATATATGAAAAAGACTTTGCTTGAGGGAGACGTAGTTGCTTACAACTTATTAGTATATTGAATAAAACAATATGATATAAGGTGAAATAACCTTTATTTAATAATTACGTACAATAATTTAAAAGGGCATTATATTAAAGTCAACTCTAAAATACTGTTATTCAATCTTATCAAACATAAGACATTTTTCGTACAGAATCACAGTAAATCGGTAACCTAGCAACGCCCGATCTTAACTTACATAACGAGCCTCGGTCCAGCACTAAATAAATAGGTAACTTGAACAATAAATAATAATATATAGTCCTCAATATTTACATCCTGTTATGTAAAACCACATCATGTTGTGTACGTTAACACTTCGCTGAAAGTCTAATTGCACTACCTAATTTTTAGTTTACACTTGTTTCATTTTAATCCAACGCCTCTTGACCAGTCTTTGGCAAGAAGAAGCAAAGTATGGCAGCAACTGAAAATAAATCACGTTAAAGTTATATGCTCACAACTAGTAAATAATTATACTTCTGTTTTAAAAAGATGTTTCATATGTAAAAAAGTTTAGTTTAAAAGAGAAAGTGTGTTCGTGTTACAACAAAACGGTTATTACTTACTAAGTAGGAATGCTGAGAAGACTACAATGGGCACTATGCAATTGATGTCGATGAGGTAGCCAAAGGACAAGTTTCCGATGAGACCGCCGCCTCGTCCTGCGGTAAGCGACAATGCTGCCGCCATCACCCTATTATGATGTAAAAGTATTAGATTATAAAACTTATTGACTAAATCAATCGAATAGTAAAAAAATAATAATGATATTCATTTTCAACTAAAAAAATCCTTAAAAGCATTCATAAATTTACTGGTAGTACGACTTGCTAGAGAAGGTCAAAGTAGATATCACTGCAGCTCCTATTTCTAGCGCCAAGTAGTAGTATGCAATCATTACTACGTTTCGATTTAAATGGCGTGTATCTACTGGCTAGTGATATTACTGCGACTAAAGAGACCCCATCGAGGCATCTTAACGCGACGAGCAGAAAGTGGTAGAGTATACATCATCATAACTAGCGCCACGTTGTTATCGCATCAGTTACAATCAGGTAAACTAGCTAAAATTAGATAAAGTAGTGTCTTCATTAGCGAATTTTACACCATTAAATGTAAAAACAACACCAAACACCTTTAAATGTAAAAAAGTTATTTTATTCATGACAAAATGGTACATATGTAGCTAGTTATAAATTTTATTATAGTTACTTGCCTTAGGTTTGTAGGGAACAAATCGACAAGGACACAGAAGACAAGACTGATGGCGAGCGAGGTGAGGGCTTCGAAGATGCATGACAGCACTAAGTTCTGAATGGAGTTTTGCACAAAGTACAGACCAAAGGTTACTAGAGCGGCAACTCCCAAACTGAAAACTAAAAAAAGAATTGAAAGTTTATGGGCTTTGTAAGTACTAAATTTCAACAAGATTTGTGGAATTTTAACATGTTTGAATTAAGGCTTCATATTGAACACGCTATTACTGCAGAATCTCAGAGACCTAAAGAAGAACTACCTTTGTTATTTTCTGTTATTTTAGATAATATATATTTCCATATACTTACTAAGGAAGAATTTAGCACCAAGTTTGTGAACGCAAAGCGGCAACCACAAAGAAGTTGGGATGCATGCGAGGCCAACAATAAGCGTGTGCATGTAGACGCTCTGGTCGATGATCTTCTCGCAGTCGAAAGGATCAGCGACGGCTTCCTCGCCTACTACGATGCCGGACACATCGCACACAGATGCTGAAGTATTGGGGAAGCGGTGCTCGAACTCTTCGTAACGGTTAAACAGCTCGGGGAACCAGATCATTAGGGTGTAGTAGCTGGAACAAGAACAGAACGCAGCTTATGCTTTTGTCTTTCATAGATAATTAACAATAGGAGTGCCTCAATTTGAAACATAATTTTTTTCTGGAATACCCCCGGAGACAGTACCTCCAAGTAACGATTAAAATTTGAAACAAGATGCATGGGTACAAAATAGCAAATATTTATGTTGTAACTGGTAACTTTTCTTATTTTTTAGTTTATTATTTTATTAATTACAAAGAAACAGTATTATTCAGGAAGTTCTTAGTCTTAAAAGAAATTTAAAATTCACCAATTAAATTAATTTAGTAGAAGAAGATTTAAGTGTTTTAAACACATGCTCAAGTAGTTACATTTCCTGTAATTCAAGTCGGTTGAAACGATTGATAACAGAGTCGATAACAAAATGATTCCAAAAACCACCCCTCACATTCCAGTCTCCCTTCTGTTTAAATCAATTTCATTGAAAAAGGCTTTGATGCAGTTGAGTATTATAATTAATATATTTACGTCTGTATTTTCCATAAAATGTATAAAACTTTAAATATGATTATCCAGAAATATAATAAAAAATAATCTTACCTCGTAGTTAAGCCAAACTGAATGAGGCACGTAAGAATCGTGTATTTGAGGTAGGGTGGGCGACATAATGCCTTAGTTTGAACCCAGATCTCGCTGAATAGCCTTTTCAGGTCTTTAGGTTTGCGCATGCTGAGGCTCCGCACAGACTTTTGTGAGTTTTGTGATGCAACCGAAATTGTTCTCACTTTCTCTTTGAGGCTTTTGATCTATGAAAATAATACATGTTATTAATAACGTAAAATACACCAAGTGCGAGATTTTATTATTTGATATAAATTTTTAACTTATAGGGATGTTAGATAAACTTATCCCTATGAGAAAAAAAATTACCCTACGCATTGTATAGAATAGAAGTTTTAAATAAAAATGGTCTATATAATCAATCGGTTAATACCGGGTAGTTATCAGGATCGTCGCCAGTGTTTTGTCTGTAAATGCTCTTAAGGCAGGCGAGGGCATCATCATAATCGCCACACTCCATCATGAACTTAGGACTCTCCGGGAATGTCAACAGCCAGAAGCCCAGAAGAAGGGAAGGCACTGCGCAAGCTGCGACGAACCAGTTCCATGAATCATATGAAAAGGGGCCATTTTCAATGCGAATGCCTTGTATTGGGATGATGCCCCATGCGAACACTAGAAACAAAAAAAATATATCATAAAAATGTTGCTGTACAAAACACAAAGAATTTAATTAATTACCAAAGTCAAGAGTTAAAAACTTATAATCGGTTTAAAGGAACTTATTATATTATTTAAGGATATTATTAATTTGTCATTTGTGCATCATTATCGTTAGATGAAGCTCAGTTAAAATAGCAAGATAAATCAAAGAAGAAAATGTACTTATTATACTTACATGGAAGTAAGATGACACCCAGTGTCCAGAACATTTCCATCCAGCAGAGAATCTTCTCTCTGTATTTAGTTTGTTGGAACTCTCCTAAGTACGGGAAACAAATACCCATAGCGCCGGCGATGCTGTTGAAGACATATTGGTTTTATATTAATAAACATTTTATACATAATGCAGTCCAGTAAATTGTAAGTAATGTTTAAATATAAAGTTATGTTTTATAAATTTCATGTAAAGTTTCTCATTCTTGGATTAAATTTATTTTCGTAATCATTTAGTACTTTTAAATTAGTAACGGTTCTATATTTATTTATAGCAACAAGCAGAAATAAGATAAGCCATTTTCAAGTGTTTGGGTCAAAAGCTGTAATTTTATTATATAGTACATTTTTTATTTAATTAGTTCAAGGAGACTGTACACGTAACAATTATAAAGTCAGACACTCTTTAAACATGAAATATTTATTCAATATAAGTTATTAAACAAGATTTTATATTATTGTATATTACAGTCTATATGAAGTCTTTTTTTCCTTTTAGATACAGTTGTCCAAAAATGACAGCTTTAAGTAGCTTGTTAAACATTATCTGTGTATAATGTCATGTTTTTGACATGCAACAGATACGAAGTGGTGACATTGCCCGCCAAATTCTTAAAGGATTACAAAATATTTTTATCGTCATGTACTATTTGTATATCTTATAAATAAAGCAAATACATAAACATACAAATTGTATCACTGATAATGTTGTTATGGGCTAATAACATTTATAACAAAGCAATTAATTTTAATAAATTTCTTTTTTTCTTTCATACATTGATTCAGTAATGACAACCTCATTTTTATTTCTGATAAAGGAGAACATTGTGATGAAACCGACATGTTCCAAGAAGCTTTCATGACATATTAACCAAGAATTAAGAATATTTTAACTTATAATTTAAAGTATGTCTTATCTAAGTGTACATTATTACGGTGTCTGTTAATGATGCTTAAATAACTACACTGTCTAAGTTGTGTTTGATTTAAAAAACGTTGTTGCTAACGAAAAGAAATTGATTTATAATTTTAATGTTTGTACAATACTTACGAAAAACCGTTTACGAATCTGCACGCCATAAAGATGGGTAGTATTTGTACAAAGGACGAGAGTATGCCGATGAAGCCATCGATCAGGAGTGTGGACACCAACACTAATTTACGGCCTTTAGTATCAGCCAAACAACCCCAGAAATACGATCCGAGTACCATACCTAAATGAAAATTAACGATACTGTAAGTATTACAATTAATATAATGTAATAGTTAAATATAAATAGGTAAATAAAGTTTTATTCACTTATCGTTTCACTTTGAACAAAATACATGTTTGAAAGGAAATAAAAACTACGGCCTGGTGCAGTAAATCATTAAAGCAAATAAGTATAGTAGTAAGAGGGAGAAATTTATTAAACGATATCATACTAAGTAATGTTCATTTCGAAAATCTTCAAAGAATATGAAAGCAATGGAAGTGGAAAGCACTGATATTGAATACTTTTTGGGACAGTTTTAAGAGATTAGGAGACTATTTATGATGTTTAAAAATTTAATTGAAAATGAAACTACCACAAAACTAGTAAATATTAGTAAGAACTTGTATTTTTCCAAATAGACGTTTTAATACATGTAACATTGTTTCATTAACAAGCAAAACTTGTTTTTCTACCACACATATTTTATAGATGCACACCTGCGTAGATGGTATCCGTTCCGGAAGTTGTGTTAATCACAGTAGTGTTCTTTGAGTCATAATTGCTCTTCTATGTTAGCTTTTGCGATAATTCTCTCGCTTTACTACTACTTAATTTTTGATTCATAAACAGGAGATTTAAAGGCTAATCTAAATTGGTTTGTCATCGTGCTATCTCAATGAGATAATAGATAAACGTATTGAGATATAACAGATCATAATGATAACGTTGATAGGCTGTATGACTAATGTATAAAATTGCATTCTTACCCAACATAGGAGCCGCAGTAAGCCAGCCCTTATCAGCAGATGTCATCCGGAAATCACATGTTGCCGCTGGTAACACGAACGATACTATAGTAATGCCAATTGCGGTGTTAGCATAAATTAGCCCCGTGATCGCCAGCAGGCAGAAATGGAAACGACCAAAGCCTGAAAAAAAAAATATTTTCAAAATTATGAGATGAAACGATTAGCAGAACTTATACTAAAACTCATTAATGTTTCTTAAAATCACATTATCATGATTTCAACTTATTATTGTCCATAGAACACAGATAACTCCAATGATTACCAACGCGTTTGATTCGATGCACATGCATAGAACGAATTCCTGCATTTTCAACAGGTCTTCAAGAATTTATTGCTCCATTGCCCCCTTGATCTTTGCGATATGTGGCTTATTGCTAGACTCAAAATATACAGCAAATTTTGAGTCTAGCAAATTTGCACTCAAAAATTCAACGTGTGTAAACAATAATTTTGCATTTTAATATGCGTTATAACACTCACCTGTGGCCGAAATCGCAGCTTCAAAATCTGCTCCGTGTTCCAAGAAATCTAAACCTGTAGACAAATGAATTTACATTAATGCATAAAGTAAATAATTATTATGCAAAAAATTATTTATTTCACCCTATTGTAGCCATTAAACTGTAATGTTTAAACATTAACTATGTTACTGTTCATAGTTAGCGAAATGACCGGGTAACAGAACATAGCTATGTTTTGTTAATAATGTAACACTAACCTTTAGATGGAAGTCCTACCTTTTAATTCATATCGTTATGAATTACGACGTATGTTTTTTACTTATGATAGATGGAGATTTATAAAGTTTAATGTACGTACAACTAATCGTCATCCGTTCCTCATTGTCTATTTCTCTTAATTTCATTCGTTACTTATGTTCTGTTCGAGCAAGAAAAAGCTATTACTATTCACCAATTAAATGTAAAAAAGATTATGTCCTTATGCGTTTGTTTGTAAAATATTGTATGAGGGCGGTAGAATTATGACGGATTATTTTTAGTGAAGGTCTTACTACCCTCATTAATAAATTATAGTTATAAATAGAAGAGGTAATTTTATTGCTTTTATAAATGCCATGATAACGTTCATAGAAATTATATTTGCTAATTTATAACAATGAAAAAACCTTGCATTTTTTTTAACGTAACCCGATTTATTCGGTTTAATCTTTTAACTAGCCTTTAAATTTAAGTAAACTTAAATCCTTTCAACACCTATGTAAAGTTGGCAACACTGTGTCACAATTGATATATAAGAAATGGTGGCTTTTTATAATAGTTAAACTCTCGTCTCATACCAGAGATGTAGCATAAAAAAGGCATTTGGACAAATAAACAGGTTTTTTTGGATTCAACAGATATTTTACATTCAGAAACATTAATTTGTTTCATTTGATATTGCACTTCAATATGGCAGCAGATATATAGTCGAAGTATAATATATATGAATATTTTTATAATATTGTATATTTTCCATAGGACGAAGTCAAATGACTTATCTGCGGAATTAGGTACAAGTTTTTCCGATACTCGAATCTTTGTGCAGACTAGTACCGTTTACTGAAGTGTTTTGATAATAAAATTATCAAGTTTTGAAAATAAATACTACTCTTAAAAAGATCTGATAACGTCAATTTATATTGTTCCAAATGTGAAGTGGTTGGTTTCGATAGAACGAAACTAAGTCAACTTCTCGGTTTGGTGATTAATGTATTATAATAAAACAAAGAAGCGTTTTGTTTTACTTGATGTTACTACCTGCTGTGTCTGATTGTATAATAAACAAATTATTCTTCTGCAAATTGGACCAACAAATAAAGACAAAACAGGACTTTCTAAATTTTTAAATATTGTTTTTCTTCCTAGATGTGCTTTAGATACGGTTCAATTTCGATGTCCTAAGCTACATTCCAATTGTATCCGGAATTTGAATCAGGTCAGAATATTCTATTTGAATTCATCCGGAACAGAGCAATGTTCTTATAACATCAGTTCTACGATATGAGAGTGGTAACTATCCAAGCGGATTCAAAATAACCCTATCACCAATTAAACTCTACATCTTGCTATCAAAACGATCCTGAAACCTGAGGTACATAGCAACCCTATATTTAACGGATAATTAGCTATTATTTAAAATAATAAAAAAAAACCTCTGCGTAGTTTAAGCTAAATTTGTAGCTATTATAATATTCTACTAATGAATTTTTGGCTAAGGTTTTTATGTTTACAATTCGCTGAAAGCAGTGTTTAACAACTTAATATTTAGGATAGATTAGAAGCATCGAATTGTAATTTTGAAACAATAAGATATTTCAAAAACAGAGCACTTCAATGTGTCTGTTGTACAAAAGCGGCAAAGTATATAAGTACACAACTCGTTATCTTAAACTGACAATAGAGTAGTAGCTCTATTTACTGGAACTCTCGCATGATTAATCAATTTTCATGAAGGGTTTTACCGACATAAATATATCGCGACGACTTAACTATACATCGGTGTGAGTTTTATCAGAATGTGTGCTTGTTTTGCTTTAGGCGAGCAAATAAGTGTGCGTGTGACACGGTCACTACATGGCATTGTGCGTGCGAGTCTACAAGGACGGTGACGAAATTAAACTGAATGCGTTTTCATGTGTCTTTATTATGTGTCAATTGTTTGCTGTTATACAATACAGATAATTAAAGAAAAAGACAGATTTTTTAATTTTGTGATGGCAGTGTATAGTAAATGATATTTTTTGATAGTTTTCAACCTTTAATCTTTAATTTTAAACAAATGCGGCAGTCTTCTGATGAACCTGTCTATGAATTTATGTCGAAATAATGCTTGTTTAAAATAAGCTTAAAACGTAAAAAAATATTAGGACCTGGTGCAGGAAATGTAACGGTTATTAGTATTTCTGGAATCACAGACAACGATAATTCTGTATGTATGTCTTTTTGGCGAGTATAAATATAGGTAGTTATTATATTTAATATTTATTATTTTATTTATAATAAATAAGATAGTTTTATTGAATTCTTTGTGAAAATTGTGATTAAAATACCATACAGTTTAAATATTAACATTTATGTATACCATCTTAAGTGGGTAAAGTTTTTTGTAAATGTCCGCGCATTTGAAATGAAATATGATAATATATTAATGTGCTTCTATTAAAAACGATTTGTATCGGTTTGTGGGAACAGTGCAAAGTAAAAATTTTATGCAAATGTCCACTTACTCTAACCGTGAAGGTTGCCCCACCCGTATACGATTTACCGACGAACAATAAATGTATCACTTAACCTATTAATATTTTACAAAGATATTTCGTACCACACGCTTTTGCTCGCAGCCCTTGAACGCGTACTCTCACGGCTGCCGTTCGCAAATTCTTTACCATACTTTTCATGTCATTTTCCTTAAGTAAGTTAAGTAAATATGTGTACAGTTAGATCGCTAAATATCTATTAAAATTATGAAAAGATTTATATTCATAGTTCCAATGGGTGCCTTAATCTTTATATCAATAAATACATTGATTACTTAAATGTTATAACCTACTAAAAATTGCGTTCAATTCTATATGTGCTGCGGGTACTAAAACTGCAGTGTTGATAAAAATACATTTTTTAAAGTCACAAAGCTATAATAAATTACAAGTATTAAGTTCTATGGATAGTTGCTATAACATTTTTATCTAAACTTCTATTTGTGTAGAGACATTACTTCGTTCTAGTTTGAAGGATATGAACATCTTACACCTCAATCACAATGTGGTTCTGTGACATCCTTGCAAACAACCTTACTGGTTTTTCCTATTATAAACAGGTAGATCACTTACCATCAGGTGAACATTTATAACATCTCATTATTTTTTTGGGTATGTATTTAATTTGGCATACTTATAATAAACAAACTGAATTGCTTTTGAGGAAGAGCGTCTAACTGCTTGCCATGTAACGAGTCATTAGTTCGATAAGAGGTTTTTATAATGGTTTTCGACTCCTCCTGGCAAGCTACTCCCCTTCTAGTGTAAATCTGACGACCTGTGCTCCGTCTATCAATATATAAGACCCAGAGCATTCTGGACAAGCAAACTTTACTGATTCCTATTTCATTATCAAACAAATACAAAAAGAGCAACCACAATGTTAGGATATAATTTTTCTCTAACGCAATGGTAACAAATTCTGTAGGCATGCTCCTTAACCACTCCAGAGTCATGTGTTATTGGCGGCAACTCAAAGTAAACATGGAGGATGTCCTCTTAAAACAATTATAATATACAATTAACACTTAGCGCCATTTATATCTATAAGTGTTTCCAGTATAATTTAACTTATAGATTGTTCTTTATTCTTCGATAAGTGCTATTTGCAAAAGTAAGCGGCAAAATTATCAATCGATATGAACTCGTGAAAGGTTTTTACATTTCCGGTTACAACTTATTTTGTAGGAATCTGAAAACGTCCTGAACTGCCAACTAACAATAGTTTAACAATTTATTAGTGATTGGTCTCCCTTTTTGTAAACGGCCTGTCTGTGTAGATACGACCGCAGTATCTATTTCCGCCATTGGGCAGTTTTGCACAAATATTAATGTGTTCCAGTTTAAAAGGCTCTTAAGGCGATGGACTCAATGTGGTATTTGTTATCAATAAACCTATCACTTCATTGATATACGTCAAATTTATCGTTATGTGATATAAAGAAGCGATGATTTAGGTGAAAATTGTTCACAACGGAACCTGATTAAAGAGATATTTAAAACGATTTGTATGAATTGATGACTAAAATTTAACAAAACGTAAAATTTTGTCGTCTTTAAATAGTAACCGTGTGTCTCTGATTGTTACAATGTGTTTTAGTTCCATCAATTGAGTCGCAGATCCGACACATGGACACGGCTTTAATTGATGATAACATACTTGTATATTATCATTTGATGAAGCCGCCACACTGGTTTCTATAAAGGGCTAATTAACTCCAATATCCTTATGCTAGGCCTTATCCATGTTCATTGTCATGAGAAAACTTGTGTATTATTTCCGGTGTGTGGCAGTTTTATGAAAATTAAAATGTAACTTCTGTGTAAATCTATTTAATGATAGATAGTATGGATTTTGCTTTTCATTTCTTTCTTATACAAAATTTTAATATTTCAAATAGACTGGTGTTCGTCTGATAATTTTTTTCAAATGTATTGCATTGTATAATTAAGCACTAACTTTAATGTATCTTTTCACATATGTCTCTTTATTATCCTGTTAAAATTAAAAACGCAATTGTATATTGATTTTGTAACCGCCATAAAGCAGCCTCTAGTTATTTTCAGATAATTCAGAAGATATTGTAGTTTAATAAAAATCACTTCGATACATCCGTTTTTAGTAAAATAAAGAATACTTGTTAGTTTAAAAAATCAAGGTGTATTTGAAAATAAAACTTGTCTTTTTAATATAGAAATATTTCTTAAATGTTGTTGAGAATATCGATTTTTATCCAGAATGCTATTTTATTCAATATGTAATTCAAAATATTATTTATAAAATAAATTAAGAAATATAAACTCAATTATAAAAACTTTTAATTATTTTGAATGACTTATAAAACTAAACTACCATCTTATCACTTCTCTAATTACTTTGTTCGTTATTATTAATATATTTAAAATTGTGCGGTTTTAACAAATAAATTAATTTATAGCTTTAATTTGATTCTTAACATCATTACTGTAACGTTTATATACAGTTGTTAATGTTTTATACTGTAATAACAATACCGAATTCTCATTTATAAAACTACTTCAATTCTATTTCTTCTTCTGCTCTACAAAAATGATAATTATGAATGTTGTTAAAAAACAAATTTTTCACATTATACACACACATATATTTGATAAGTCAAAGTATTGTACGGTGTTTGAATTGGAAATTTTGGTAATCGATAGTTTCTGTCCCACGTCTGAAAGTTTTAAAAATGAAAGCAACATCTCAATAAAAATGTATTATATTCTATTGTGTGAATTTTGATTTATGTGCTATAATAGTAAAAGAGCCAATAATATTAAGAAATTAAGGATTGAGTGAATTAAAAATGCACAGTAAAATACATTTCAAGTGACATAAGATCTTGTTAATTTTGCAGCAATCATTCTATTAAATACGGATACTGTAGAAGTTTCTGTAATATCTACATAGCTAGTTAAATTGTCATGGTTAAGGAAAAAAAAATAATATTATTAAATAATAAACAAAAAAATAATACTTAGTGTCATTAGACTTGAAACAATTTAACGTGTCACTAAATATCAATTGTGTCATTCAAATTATTAGAATCGGAAAAAAAAATGTGAAAAGTTAAATTTTACGTCAACGGCTCATTACCATTCGGTTTGCCTCGATTCAATCGCTTGCTTTATCTTAATTTTGACAGCATAGCCTGCCTTGAAACGCCAGGGACAATCGTTCGAGCTGTGACTGACAACCATGTGTCTACCGATTTTCAGACCAAATGAATTTTTTTCTCTACTAGCAGTATGTAAACCTATTGTTTTCGAGTGGCAATTTTCACGAATCTCAAGTTATTGTTTTAAATTATACCAAATAGACACAATCTGCAATACATCGCCCGGAAAGAAACAAAGAAAATTTCTACATATTTTTAAATATTGCGTACATGTTATCAGAAATAAATTGGAGCTAACTAATCAAACCGGTGGGTATTTACGCGAATTAGCCTCATATAAAAGTATGTTAACTGCAGCGCGTTTCGTGTTAAGTTAATGAATTAAATTAAAATATGTTTAACTTACCCATGGTTAATAGTACGAATTCACTCTTTCACAAATAAATATAGTCCGTTGATGAACACGTTGTTTTCATGCGACAGCTATCGCTGTAGCATCGTCACCCGGAGTGCGGTGCTGGAGAGGTGCGCGAGCAGGATCGCGAATGTATCGGCGCACGAGTCGCCGCCGCCCCAAGGATTGCGCGTGGTGCCTACAGAGGCTTCTGTGCGAATGCCGCCTCGCTACCGGTACACGATGAGGATTCCTTCCACGCCAGATAACGATAACAGCACGCGATCGCTCATCTCGCCTTATCTAGACACCAGGTGACCACGATCGATCTTAGCCAGGTCTTATTCTACGTCTGTGCCGTGCTCGGCGTCTGTCCTCTGCCCGCGATCGTTACCTAACACTGACGTACATGCGTCGGCGCACTGTTCTATTGTTGAGTTTAATTGATCGATCACTCATTATATATTACAGATATCCAATGTATTTCATTAACGGTTAGATTATTTTCCAGTTTGCCTTTAGTTCTTTCCGTAACCATTCTTTTTAATACATTTTTGGATAGTATTTGTAGAACTCTAAACTGTTTGTTAATTTTATGTTTTGTTGCACAATCGCTGTTAAAAATACGATTAAAATCAGGCTTAACAAATACAAGTTACTTCCTTTTCTGTAATGTTATCTTTCACCTAGTTAAATGTAATTTCGAGTGGCAATTTTCACGAATCTCAAGTTATTGTTTTAAATTATACCAAATAGACACAATCTGCAATACATCGCCCGGAAAGAAACAAAGAAAATTTCTACATATTTTTAAATATTGCGTACATATTATCAGAAATAAATTGGAGCTAACTAATCAAACCGTTGGGTATTTACGCGAATTAGCCTCATATAAAAGTATGTTAACTGCAGCGCGTTTCGTGTTAAGTTAATGAATTAAATTAAAATATGTTTAACTTACCCATGGTTAATAGTACGAATTCACTCTTTCACAAATAAATATAGTCCGTTGATGAACACGTTGTTTTCATGCGACAGCTATCGCTGTAGCATCGTCACCCGGAGTGCGGTGCTGGAGAGGTGCGCGAGCAGGATCGCGAATGTATCGGCGCACGAGTCGCCGCCGCCCCAAGGATTGCGCGTGGTGCCTACAGAGGCTTCTGTGCGAATGCCGCCTCGCTACCGGTACACGATGAGGATTCCTTCCACGCCAGATAACGATAACAGCACGCGATCGCTCATCTCGCCTTATCTAGACACCAGGTGACCACGATCGATCTTAGCCAGGTCTTATTCTACGTCTGTGCCGTGCTCGGCGTCTGTCCTCTGCCCGCGATCGTTACCTAACACTGACGTACATGCGTCGGCGCTCTGTTCTATTGTTTAGTTTAATTGATCGATCACTCATTATATTAGAGATATCCAATGTATTTCATTAACGGTTAGATTATTTTCCAGTTTGCCTTTAGTTCTTTCCGTAACCATTCTTTTTAATACATTTTTGGATAGTATTTGTAGAACTCTAAACTGTTTGTTAATTTTATGTTTTGTTGCACAATTGCTGTTAAAAATACGATTAAAATCAGGCTTAACAAATACAAGTTACTTCCTTTTCTGTAATGTTATCTTTCACCTAGTTAAATGTAATTTCGAGTGGCAATTTTCACGAATCTCAAGTTATTGTTTTAAATTATACCAAATAGACACAATCTGCAATACATCGCCCGGAAAGAAACAAAGAAAATTTCTACATATTTTTAAATATTGCGTACATGTTATCAGAAATAAATTGGAGCTAACTAATCAAACCGGTGGGTATTTACGCGAATTAGCCTCATATAAAAGTATGTTAACTGCAGCGCGTTTCGTGTTAAGTTAATGAATTAAATTAAAATATGTTTAACTTACCCATGGTTAATAGTACGAATTCACTCTTTCACAAATAAATATAGTCCGTTGATGAACACGTTGTTTTCATGCGACAGCTATCGCTGTAGCATCGTCACCCGGAGTGCGGTGCTGGAGAGGTGCGCGAGCAGGATCGCGAATGTATCGGCGCACGAGTCGCCGCCGCCCCAAGGATTGCGCGTGGTGCCTACAGAGGCTTCTGTGCGAATGCCGCCTCGCTACCGGTACACGATGAGGATTCCTTCCACGCCAGATAACGATAACAGCACGCGATCGCTCATCTCGCCTTATCTAGACACCAGGTGACCACGATCGATCTTAGCCAGGTCTTATTCTACGTCTGTGCCGTGCTCGGCGTCTGTCCTCTGCCCGCGATCGTTACCTAACACTGACGTACATGCGTCGGCGCACTGTTCTATTGTTGAGTTTAATTGATCGATCACTCATTATATATTACAGATATCCAATGTATTTCATTAACGGTTAGATTATTTTCCAGTTTGCCTTTAGTTCTTTCCGTAACCATTCTTTTTAATACATTTTTGGATAGTATTTGTAGAACTCTAAACTGTTTGTTAATTTTATGTTTTGTTGCACAATTGCTGTTAAAAATACGATTAAAATCAGGCTTAACAAATACAAGTTACTTCCTTTTCTGTAATGTTATCTTTCACCTAGTTAAATGTAATTTCGAGTGGCAATTTTCACGAATCTCAAGTTATTGTTTTAAATTATACCAAATAGACACAATCTGCAATACATCGCCCGGAAAGAAACAAAGAAAATTTCTACATATTTTTAATCGTTATAAAGGAGACATGATGAATGAAGGATGACAAGATAGAATTAAAAAGGTTTTAAGACAAATGGAATTAAATGTCTTATAATAATAATTGTCCTAAAAATAGAGGTCTTCTCAATTTTATATATAAGAAACAATGTTTTTACTACTCAAGTAAATTATTTAGATTTCCACTGGGACAACAACAAAAGCGGTACAGCAGCTAATGAGCAACGAAATAAGACGATTTGTTTCGCGACGAGATCATTGTAAATAACAAACGCTATTAAATTTGTACTCGTATTAATAACTTTGTTTTCAATCCTACAAGAGTCTTTTTTTTAAATATTTATTTAAGTTCATTGATACTTTTTTAACTGTGTGTGGTGTTAATAATTATTGGTTCAGTTAGTAGTGTTCACATAAAACACCGGACAATCGGATGACAATAATGCTGTTATGGCGACAGATTTACAATATGTGGTCGGTAGCTCCATAATAGACACATGCATTGAACCTAAGACCGTGTTACAAGGCGGGTATTTAACGGCTTCGCATTCGCAGTTAATGTAGTATCATCAAAAACATGTTGTGGCTAAGTCTCGGCTGAGGGTCGTGCAAGGCCCTGCATCGCGCGGTCAAGTGCGCCAACATGCCTTCTATAGTCAACACGCTGGGGTTGCCACAAATAATTGGCACTCATACGGAAATGTAGACTCGTATATCACACTCGCTAAGTTCAGTAATTTTTGTAGGGTTTATCTAAAACTTGTAATGCGTTAGGGACCCGACGAACAATTAAAACTTACGGAAATATCATCGTTTTTTTTAACTTACCGATAAGTATGTTAATTTCTCTTTGTTAAATTAACAGAACTTTATTCAGTTTTAACGTAACAAATAATTTATGCGACAACACAATTGCAATTAGACAATGAATTAATAATTTACATTCCCTTAAAAGTGAGATGCGTCGGATACAATTTTTAATATTTATTTTCAAGAAACATAACTATAACTTCTCTTTAAAAAATACATTAAGTTAACCGATAGTAATAGTTAACGAAGATTCTATGGATATTTTATAGTATGGAACGAAACGAAAGTGGTTGATAAGATTTTTCTTACATAAATGTATACATGTGTTAGCTGGATCCCTAAAACTTCGCTGACACAAATATTTATTGTTAAGCGTGCCATCAAATTATCGACATTTATTTGTATGCAAAACATTTTTACGTGCGTCCTTATGGTACGATTTCGACATACGATGGAATAACTAATCAATGTCCTCAAACTGGGCAACACTGCGATAAATATATTGTAGTGTCAACGGGAAAATATTCCAAATTTTACAATATTCCACCTTGCACTGTACCTTTTTATTACAACAACAACGCATTCAAATTTTTTATCGTATTTTTCCTTTTTATTTTGTTAAAATAAACTGGTCCTACGTTTGGTGAATGTAATTGTAATTTTGTATATTGAGAGCAGAATTATTAAAGTCTTGTGCGAAAGATATATATAGTTTATAATAGTTTGACATAACAAATAAATCTGAAATATCTGATTTGAAATTAGCTACAAAAATAATTCCATTGTATAGTTAAATATGTACGCTTTATTATTAATAATGGTTTACCTAAAACGTAGCTCGAATACTGTTACAAAGAGAATCATCAATCGATACTGAACAAATGTTATAAACATTTAAAGACATATACAATTATTTCGTTTAAGTACCTAACTTGTTTACAAAGTTACATAGGTGTGAAGAAATTAGGTAATATACAAGCCACGTAATAAGCGGGAGGGTCACCGTGTCTGCGGAGGGAATAATAAAAATCATTTAAAGGAAACATACCGGCACGAGAACCTCGACCTCCTTGCAATGTTACGAAACAAAAATTTCTGCGTATGTCGATCAAATAATTTATAGTCTGTAATTGAACGTAGATCACTACACCATACTGCAGAGAAATATTTCAATTTGTGTACCAGTTTCCATGTTCATGATAATATAGTCAAACGTACTACAAATGGCTGAACCTAGTTTTGATACACTTCTTTAATTCGCCGAAGTTACAACTCAGACGGCATATACCACACACATTGTGTTCGATGTCGTAAGACACTTGATGTTAAGTTTCGTTACCGCAGTAATATAACTATTTATACCCTTCAAACAAAAATACAGTATTGTTTAAAATTGCTTAATAACAATTTCAAACTGTTAAAATATTTAAAATTGTCGGTTTAAAATGTTTTATTTGATACATTTCAGCAGCGCCATCTGACGTCGAATTACAAAAAGGACGAATAATATGAAAACATTTTCTATTTTTTTATAGTTGTTAATGCTTTTAGATATTAGTTATTAGACAGTTCAACACTTTTGTTTTCAGAAACATAATTAATGTTTTTAAATAATACTTAAGTTGTAATTTATAACATCAGCTATAGCCAGGAGAAAATTGACGACAATAGGTCCAGCTGTTTAAAATATTATACACAACAAACAATCAAATAATATCTTTTCAAACTGGTATTTTGCTAACTTATAATGTTAACAGTTATTTGGTTAACGTAGAAAGATGTTTTTTTTTTTAATAATAAATTTGAACAGTTTTGAGACTCGTTATAATGTTTGATTGATGTTTCTCAGACTGAATTTGACTTTTAGTAGCTGTACAAAGATGTTTACGGTTTGCATCGCTTTTAATATGTAAATAAGTTAAGGTAGACGTGACTGTACATTAGCATCATTATCTTTTAACAAAACTGAATATGGAAAAGTTCATCAATTGAGTATAGACGACACTAAATTTACGTTTTATTAATTTGAAAACTTTTTCGCTTCGATATAAGATATTATAAAGGCAACCTTCATATAATCTTGACAATCTTAAATCCGTTTTTAGTAATTGCGTTTGTGTTATTCATTATAAGAGATTTATGTCCAGCTGTTGAGATATTGCTGATATAAATACATTTGTCTACATAAATAGCGCGTTCATATGTAAACAAACACAAATACATAAAATTAAAATGAACGCTTCGTAAAATTTATGAGGAAAATACTTGGAATTGAATTTTGAATTCAGATCCAAATTAAAAGATCATTATAAATGAGGAGATGTGTTGTTGTTGAATACAAATCGTAATTTACTTATCGTTTGTGTTGCGTTACCATTTTGTAATGAATTCGTCGATTAATTGGTAATACTTGTGATTGAAAATGTTATATGTATTTGATTGATAGAAGAGAATTTGTGGTTGCCATCGCTTACTTTGGTGTTTACTAAATAGACCGCAATTCAGAAATGGTTGTAAAAACACCACAATAAGTGTTCTCAAATGATCACGCGGTTAAGGTACATTAATTTTAAATTTTCGAGGTCTTTGTTAAATTTTTTATAATGAAAAACAATAGTTTTTAAATTACAAAGAGAGTAACGGGAAAATTGTATTTGTGCTAACCAATTATTGATAAAACCGAACCATAAAAGTATAAGGTTTCTCATATTATTGTTTAAAATATGTTTCCCGAAAATGGTCGTGTCGAAATGATACGTTTTATATTAAACATTGTACTTGAAGTAGAATGTATTCAAGTATAGGATGTATAAAGCCGCCTTTAGCCGCGTCTGATGAAGCCATGGAAGCGATCAATCCTATTAACTCATAGCTATATACAACTTAATTGAATATCTACCACTAGCAGAATTCATTGTACTTTATTTTATAATAAAAAATGTTAAACATAGAGCAAATTCGGTTAGACAAATGGAACTTACTGCAGCTGAAAAAAAATATGTTGAGTTGTTGATGTTTTACGTTTGTTTGTTGATGCGATTTTCTCTGTTTAGAATCGATGTCTTTTTGCTTTGTAGAGCGGAGTCTTTAAAAGACACCTTCAGCAGTCACTCACGGGGAGATGCGAAGGGCCCCGGGATATCTAACTAAACGCACCAGTGTTCCTCTACACTACTGAATAAGATCTATACTTTCCCTAAAACCTTATTTTTGCTATGACAAATATGAGAACATCGTATTTGTCGTCAGGCCCCGGGGTCACTTAGTGGGCAATGAGGGTCGTCTACGACAGGCAGGGGTCACTTAATTCCTTTTCTTTAATACTGCGATTACAGGGCTGAAGAATCGAGTGTCTTAACGATAAAACTATTTCTGTTCAGCATACGTAATTTATTTGGTTTTTCATTTCCGTTCGCACTAGAAACATTGTCCGATAAATAACATGTTGTTATGTAATATTTCTATTCTCAGATTGAAGCTTTAGGTAACACGTCTGTCACAAAGTGAGATATATATAGATAAGAGTAAGTTTTGTGATACTGTATAGATTCTATTATCAAGACATGATTTGTCCATGACTGATGATTTATATGCAAAGTAGGAAGTTTTATCAAACGTAAATCTACTTGCAAATATTTCTATCTCATTGTTCTAAACGTAAAGGTTTTGTTATATTTGCACAATAAATGGAGTGTCTAGGTATTTAAACAAATATATTCATCTTTTAACTGATCTGTGTTACAAGTACTTTTTTAAATACTTTATTTTTTTACAGGCTGCTGCTCACAGTAAAATAGGTTGCTTTTAAAATTTCTGAATGTTATTATTTTATAATTTTACCTTATAGTTATAACGTTATATTAATTTAGTAAATTATAAACATACATAATTTTGTTTCTCTATATTTTTTAGTTCAATGCTACTATAACCGTATAAACGTTATTACAGTCTCTGAAAATTAATAAAAGGCTTTACGTATTCTCATTTTTCTCGGTATTTTGGATCGTTCGTTTTCGTACGTATTTCAATGTATTAAGTAGCACAAAAGATAAATATATGTAATTGTTTGTTAACGCATATTAGTTTCACTTCGGTATTTGTATTCTGTACTCACTAATAATATGTGTTGTAAGTACAGAAAGGGCCAAGATATTTTATTATATAAATGCACGATCATGTGAATTTCTTATTAATATATAGATTGTTTAAAAAAGTGGTGAACTCTCTTTTGTTAATATATAAATATTCTTACTTTTCCGATATGAAGACTTACGTGAGTTAGAAACATTTATTTAAACTTAAATGAATATTAAACAGTTACATAATCGTTTAATTATTAAGTAGATTCTTAAGTTAGGAATTGACCTATTTTTTTTTTGAGATCATAAGGATCATACAATATAAGCTATACTTAACAAATATATTTGTTATTCATTGAATGTAATGAAAATTTGTATGAAAGCGCATTTTTTATTTTACGTATTAAATTGTGTTATGTAGAAAATAATACAAAAACGTAACAAGTTAGGATAATAAACACAGCAACAAATTGCGATCAGTAACAGTAATTTTGCAATTATAGCGCAGTTTAAGTTAGTCTTAAATAATATTACCTAAACGTATTTATCAATGCTATCAACTAATTAGTAGTAGCAGCTGAAGAACAAGGACATAAGATTAGACACATTTCACTTCATTGTTTTAATTCAACTTAATTTCGTCTACCGTCTGCTTACTAGTCGGAAGTGATAAATTCGATTCATTGAAATATACTACCCAGCGTAATCAGTTACTGTTACTTAGGTACTGCTAGAACGTCTAGGTTGGTATGGCCAAAACATTTATTTTGACTGTTAACCAGTAGTTTATATATATTATTGTTCCGGTTATGAAGTTGCTGTAGTTAGTCGAATTACTAAAAGAGGTTTAACATATTGTACCATAAGGCGATGAACGTAGTGCACTTTCGTGGGTTTAACTAACACTTACCAAAAGGATTTACTTGTTTAAAATTACATACAAAGTTTATTACTTTCCACCTAACTAAGTTATTTTATTATGTTTCACGATTCGTCTTTTAATTATATACTTAAATGTTAATGGTGGCACGTCTTCGTTGTGGGAGGCTGTTCAGGTAAGTACCAGTAGTGTCTATTTCAGACATTAAACAGCAGTGTGCACAGTTCTGGTTTTAAAGGCGTCGTAGGTAGTGGAAATACTTAGGTTGTGAGAATTAACATCTTAGCTCATATTGTTATGGGCAAGCGCATCATTGACCATCAGGTCCAGGACTTGCAGGTATTGCCATTTGATCGAATAGAAAAGGTTATTTTGGGTACAAGTTAAGTGTTAATTAAAGCGAGTTCACAAATGAAACATTGCGAATTCCAAGTGGAGTTCGTTCTAGTTTACACAAGCGCTGCGATGTTACTTTTTTAGTTAACGTTATCAGTACTTTTTTTAATAACTTGTCACCTGTCGCCGGTTGATTGATTCGCGAGGCCAGCACAACCGAGCTGCGGAATTATTCGTAGGAGGATACGGTAATGAACATGACCTTCAACATTTATATAGAATAAAACGCTTTTCGCGTAATGGGACTCGCTGTGTAGTCGGTAACAAATTATCTTATAATAAATACATATTCCAGGGTTGCGAGCTATTAATTTCATTTCACACAAATGTTAATAAATCATCTTTATTTATATAATATTATTGTGGTACCTCTTCGTTGCTGCATATATGTACATAAAAACATAATTATTCCAAGTTAAATAAGACTTAGGTGAATAAACACTTTAATACCATATATTTACGTCATTCGTAAGTGGAAGTGCATTTCTATTGATCATTCTTAGGTACAGATACTTTTAGATGTGTCATGATGACGTTGATATGTAATGCAATAATCACGAAACTTATACTAGTTATTTATTGTACAAAAAACTGCTATGCACAATATTGGTAAGTAAATTTAGTAATTTATCAAAATATATAAAATTAGAGACACGTACAGCGTCCAGTTTTGCCACTAAACAATAGTGTGCAAACATTACTTTGTTCCTGTACACAAGGAAGGTAGGCAGCGAGATTTAAATTCTTGTACTCCGTGGCGAAGATCACAATTTAGTGCTACGTTTATCTTACTAACAGGTTATGGGCTGGTGTATCATTAATCATCATGTGAACGTACCCCTCGCCTCGATGCTTTTGAGAATCAAAAAAAAATAAACCTGTCCGTTATTATATAAACGAAAGCATAAATTTTTAAGCGATCTTTTCTTTAAAAGCATAAGCCCTGTTACGATTAAGTCTCACGTAGATGTAGTTTTGCACAGAAAAGGTTTTTTTGGTCTTGCTGCTTGGTTGTAGTATGGTGATTCCAAAACCATTTAACTATAATTTCTTGATTTATATACATTTATAATTCGCTTTAATATAAATCAACTGTCCACTTATTGTTCTTACTACTGTGCTTCGGGACATTTACTCGCCTAGTTACCCACGGTCCCTAAATGAGGTCTAGCGGATATCCACAAAAGCTGTTGATCTCGTATCCTGCTTCACCAGAAGTTCAAGCTTAGTGAAATAAACAGAATCGTCGAGTAATTCTTACATGTATATAAATATGTTTACATTGACAACGAAAATCAACTTATATAAAGAAATAAACTATAGTATATATTTATTCTTTAATAAGTGCACAATTACCTACTGAAAAAGTAAATTCTGAATTTTTTAAATTCCGTTGTTTCGTTATTCACGTGGCAAGTAAAAAGAGATATGATTTTGAAACAAAGTAGATTTTCGGTTCAGTGGCCTTTAATGAATTGTCTTGTTAATATATATCACCAATACATGAATAATTCATTGATACGAAATACATTGAATACTAGCAAGCCTTCATTATGGCAATTACCAGAACTGACAACGCAAGACTGTCTTAACAAGAATTAAAAAATATATAATTAGACAAAAAAATAATAGTAAAAAGACACCGAGGGGTTTTTACTGGTAAAAATCCGAAATAACTTTTCTGTTGTGGCAGGGTATCTCATGTACAGTTTCACCACAAAAATAAGGAAGACCATGGTCCATAACTTTAGGATTGCTTCCCTTTTCACCTTCCTCCGTAACAAAAGAAAAGGTGAAAAGTGTTAAATAATATAAAGACATAAGTATAGACAGGCGTGAGATTAAAATAAATGCGGAACATTATTTAGAATGAAAAAAAAACTTATTCAAGGCATAAACAAGAATTGTCTGTGCCATAATAAATCAGTCGCACGTCAGGGCTTCCTCTATAGCGTTCAATATTATTTCATTATTATCTCTGTGTTCTTCACAAAGGTATTTAAATGAGTGTTCGATGTATACGCTACATACTCGTAGTTTTGTAGCCGTGGAGGGGTGGGCAAAAGGGTCGTGCGGGAGCCAGCCTTGTTTCTTTTGCATGCATTGTTCTATTTAATTCACAATACAATGTTAATCTCATTCAAATAGGTAATTTCTATGCAAATAGCGTAAAGTAATCATTCATTGCTACCGGTAAACAGTGGTTATGTTTTCTATTGATAATGCAACAGAGAAGGTTGGCAGATACGTTTAGATTTAATGTACACGTAGATATTTTTGTCATTTGTTAACATACTTATAAACTGGCATTAATTAACTATTAAAACTGTACAGGATATTTAAGCTTTGTTATTAAAAAGTCCCTTTTTTGATAACTTGATTGATTGTATAACTTGTAATTTGACTATATATTATAGTATGGAAAACTGAGACCTAAAATTTATGTGAGAGTAAACGGATACATTAGCTCAGTATCAAATGTCTGATAGCAATAAATGATCGAATGTAAGATTATTTTGTTACAATTCATTCTTTACTATCTTCGTATGTTAACTTTTAATTTAACTTTTTTCTACATTTAAGCTGGGAACCAAAAGGAACATTCACCTGAGCGTACGATTGCCTATCAGTATGGGACCCTGGTTGAATTGTTTTACATAAGTCCTCTACATTATACTCGTCACCATGACACACGAGTTTAACCGTCATATTAGTAACAAAAGTATCAGTAAGTTTTGCTTATTCAACACATGTTTCAATAGAAAATATAAAACGTGTACGTCTAAATGAAACAACCAACATAAGATTTAATATTTTATCAATACACATCTAGCACTAACGAAAGAGTATTGAAACGGATGTGATAAAAATACTATAAAGAGCGTCACGAACGCTGCGATCCAGTAAATCCAATCTGTGTAGGCTTACATTAGATCGTCGTGAACATTCTGAGAAAAGAAAGCAATAAGTCGAGCTGACAATTTCTTTGTTTATTTAGGGCCGTATTGGAGGAAGAAATCAGTAGGCGATCCCCTCGGGTGCAATAAGTCTGATCCCTCAGGCGGTGACAGAGAGACGTTGTTAGTCAGAAGCGGCTTTGTCAACGACTATATAAAATGAAACAGACTATTATAATTATTAATTGTCTACATAACAATAACAAGACAATCTTTAAGAATAGTATACTAATTTAATATTTTTCTTCTATTATATTAAATTGTTAAATGATACAAACTACGATTCTTTTTGCTGGAAACAGTTTAAAACTAAAATTGCTAATGTAAACTGGTGTCAAATATTCATAACAACTTTTTCCAAGTGCGTGCGAATAAATTTTAATAGATTTTTAAAAAACATAGCAATAGTTGTGTACATGTATACTGCTTGTTGAATAATTTTCTAATGATGAGTAATTAAATAGAATATGGTCGATCTGGTGCTGGAAGTCATTGGATTGTGGGCAGCGTAAGATTGTTCTGTTTGGAGAACTTTGGTGGAGGCGTAGGTCTAGCAGTGGACATCTCCTGGCAGATCATTTCGAAATAAAACATAAAAATGAAAACTGTGCTTAGGTTTAGGATATATTTGCTATAAGTATAAACGTGGAGTGACTCTTAACTAACTGTATACATAAACTACATATGTAGTTTTATTCCGGTTTGATTACTGTTGTAACGAGACTTAACATAGTATGTCTCAAGGCGACGAGCACAATTTGGTGCTGTGTATATCATCATAACTAGCTCCACGTTGGTATGGATATATCACCTATCAGGTAAACAACTCGCTCGTCTAGTCGAATAAAAATACCCTGCAGTTTCTTTTCTATAATTTCTTTTAATTTTGCCTCTTATAATAATTTCTGTTAGCTATTTTTAATACCTTATGTAAAGTGTTAGAAATTTGAATATACTAGACGTAACTGCTGATTACAACATCATCAATCAACGGCAATCTACGACGTGGATGATTCCTTTATGGAAAAGATAACAACTATATGATTATGAGATTTGCCTAGTAAACTAATCCATATACAAGGCTAAAACTAAAATGTATGAAAATAACTTTCAGTATTCCATCCATCGCAGTTAGAGTTTAAATTTTTAAATTAATTTACAGTTGTTTTAAAAAAGTATTTCACAGACGGAAGACGTTTGCTGCTGAACATTTTACATAACTTAAAACACACCACTAACAATATAACTGATTTTTTTAATTACCAATTGGTGTATTATTAGAAATTTCTCACAAAAAAATACTAATAAATTTACAGAATTGTTGTTTAGTGTATGTTTTGTCTTATTGTTCTATTGGTTAAATCAAAATTTTGCATAAAAACAGGAAAGTTATTTTGAAATAATTCAATAGAACTAAATCTTTAGGAATTGATTGTACGATTATATACGTTTTGGTTTATATATTTATCATCCCGACATTTCGAATGGTTTGCAGTTGTCATGGTCACAGCAGAGCTAAAGCATTAGATGTCCTGATATCATAGGTATCGCGGAGTGCATATAGATTTTTAATTCCTGTTTACAGCCCGATTAAGCGGTAGAAGCTCAATGCGTCTTAAAGTTTTTTAGAGGTGTAAATGTTGTCAACCATCTGTAAAATTTAGTTTTTGTAAAGGCAAAGGTTATATAATATCTAAAATAAAGGTAATCTAGTCACTTCCAGAGGCTTTAATTATCGACAGCAGTAGGTCTACGCAGGGCGGGCGACATTCGTAGGCGAGGGCGGCGCGCGCGCTCCAGTCAACTTCCGTCTCCCGTACCCGCGGTTTGTCGCTGACCGATATACTCCTCTCCACAACCAACTTCGATCGTTAAATGTTGCTTAAGTCCACAAACGGAAAATGTACTCAGTTCAGTTAAAACTCCTCGCCAAACTCATCTCGTGAATATTATAAAAATCTCAATTCGCTCTCATCGAATTTCGCATGTTATAAAAGATCACGCAGTTTTTTTTTTTTGATAATTCAATTATGGCGGAAAAGTTGAACGAATACCAGGGCGTTACGGGTAGACTGCACAGTGCTAAAGATAGATATCGTGAACGATTGGCACAGTGGAAGGAGGAACATCCCCGTGGAATTAGGGAAGTGTTCCGAGAAGCCTTCTTCGGTATTCCATCATCTGATGATGCTCCAGAACGAGTGACACAAGATGGCGAAGCTGGTGAATATAGCGATTTATATAGGTAAACATTTTTATTTTGGATTTACGTGGTAATTTTTGTCTGAAGTAAGATTTGAAATTCGATAAATTTAGTACAAGTACTAACTGGAATTCTTTTATTAACTTTACTGTACGTCAAATAATATTGAAAGTGTTTTAAGCCTAACTGTCGGATAAGTGATTATACAATACACTTGCTAGTCCGTTTTATTCTTCGCATGATCTTTATTTTTTATTGTTTATTTAATAATTGACATTTGTTTTATTATATATTATTACAATGAAAATTATTTAATTTATTTAATGTTGAGTGACCACGAAGTTGGTCTAACAAAAAACCTTATGAAACAATTAATTTAAACAGGTGTAGTATAAGTTCGGGTCATTTCTGTTGAAAATCTATTTTCATTAAGTTATTATAAATATTTCATTAAAAGTGAAAGCAGTGTTTAATATCTTTGTAAGATTTTCTACAAATCTACAAATAACTGTATCTTGCTCCTTATTTTTTGTGATTTAGGCGCAAAAATCGAATAGAGTTAATGAGAATATCGGCTGCTGTGATGGGCATTGAGTTCTCTTACGCCGGAGAGACAGCATTCGTGTCTCCAACTTTATTGCAAATTGGAGTGCCCCACCAACAAATGACTCTTGTCTGGGCCTTATCACCCCTGATCGGATTCTTCATGACCCCGCTTCTTGGATCACTCAGCGATAGGTGCAATTCGAGGTTCGGGAGAAGAAGACCGTTCATTGTTCTCATGTCCATTGGCGTGTTTTTAGGTAAGATAATAAACAATGCTATTTTGTTCTGATATAAAATTACTGTAGTAATTTAAATTTTATATAGAAGTCCAGAGATGGTAGCTGTTAAATTAGACCATTTGTGTTTAAAAAATGCATTTATTCAAACATTATTTTATTTCTTTTAAGTTAAAATTAAACTGCATCCGCGTAATGCCACAATATTTCTTTATACGACAAAAATTTTACTTATCGCTTTCTATAATGCAATATGTCATATTTATTGATATTTTCAAGTGTTTTTGACAATTGTATCCTACTTAGATTAACATTGATACAGTTTAATAATATGTTAACTTTACGTATAAAAAGCAATGTGTGAAAATTTATAACTTTAATGGCATCGCGCTTACACTACGTTCGCTAGACTAATAACTAGAAGATAATGAGATGTTTACCTTATTTTAGGTAGCAAAGCTTTTTACTATCTTATTATTACAAGTATTAATTATTTATTAAAATATTTAATACGTGTAATAATAACATCTGTATTTAACGACTATTCATTCGATTTAAAATCTAAACGAGGTATGAATAGTAGGTTTTTGTAAGTGCTTTAAAGTTTAAACATCGATCAGAGTTTAGGTTACTTTATACTGAGAATAAAAAATATGTGATTTTTATGTTCAAAGTCTGAGTTTTTTTCATCTATATATATATAATTGTAATTCTGCTACTAGAAGTGAAGGCTTGTTTAACGTATATCCTATTAGTTGACAGGAGGCGGAAGGCAAACATTTATTCATCATTACGTAGACCTTCGATATTGTTAAAGCTTTGTTCTGTAACCATAACCTTCATTGTATAAACTACGTCTTCCTTATTAAAGATTAATTTTACTCTCTGTTCTTGTTAGAATAGAAAAAATAATCGATTCAGCGTCTTATTCAAAACATGTTTACAGGACTGATCCTTGTACCGAATGGGGAAGCAATAGGTTACTCACTCGGTGATCAGGGTACTGTGAACAGGACAACAGTGCCCGCAGTGTTGGGGCCAAGGAGTTCAGCATTAGATACAACTGGCACCAATCACCATCCCTGGGGTGTGTTCTTCACAGTCCTCGGTACTGTATTTTTGGATTTCGACGCCGACGCGTGCCAGAGTCCCGCGAGGGCTTATCTTCTCGACGTGACAGTTCCAGGTCAGTACTGTCAATTTGAAATAGGATTTAGTAAGCAAACAAATCTCACATTACATAAAGCTGTACTATAATTCTATACATTTTCTATAATTCGAGTAAACAATACATCATAATCTTACGAATAGTCGTAATTATAAGAACGAACCCAATATTATTTTAAACCGCTAATAACAAAGAGGAATACAATATAGAGGTGTTTGTATGTTTGACGTCCTAGGTCTCAAACAGTAAAACTGTTTTTGATATTTTTTTTGAGTAAAATGTGATTAGACGAAGATAATTTTTACAAACCGTTGACCCGTTAGAATATTCATAGCTCTTGTCTAGTGTCTAAAGTAAAGGAAATTTAAGTGTGTTTTTAAAATATTACTACAAATACTTGTTCACGTACTAAGATCTTTACAGTAAACTATTCCGGACGGCATAACTACATTTTGTTGTTTTTTTTTTATTTTAATTACAATATGAAAGTGACAACTAGCTAGGTGGACTTAAAAAGCCCTATCATCATCCAAACTCCACAACGAGTGGCTTGGAAAAAGAACTAGGGACCCTCGTGTTACTAGCGACCATGTTTATCAAGATGAACTTCAAAATTTTGTATAACTCATTCCGCGAATATTAAAACAGAAGTCAACTGTATGAAAAGTCTAAAATAAGTGACTAATGACGAAGAAGCAGCTACGAAGAACTCAGAAAAATAAATTCGTATTAACTATCTATTAATAGAACGTGTAAATTGTTTAGATATTATTATTATAAAGTCTATGTCTATACTATCGCATTGTTTACCGACCATTGCCTTCAAACTTACCAAATTCTTGATAACGAATATATGTTTAAGATTCATTTATATTTGTTCATTGCAATTATTTACGATTATAAACCAATTTATCACCGAAATGAGATCACAATGGCGCCATACAAATCTCCACAATTGGTATACTAATGTACATGATTTTGATTTCGTGTAAAGTTATTTTTATTACACTTACTACAATGAAGTTTCATGTTATGACTCAGTAGTTAATTGTAGTTCTAAAACTACATTTTAAAATGACAGCTTAGTCGTTTTGATTCATAAAAAATATTAGATACATTTTTACATGGAACCATTGAACATGACACCTCTTAGTGAGGTCTGGGTGATGAGAGTCAACCCTGAAGCTTAAAAATCTTGCTAGCCATATTTTAGTTAATCCAACTACAGTTTCTTCTGTATCATTATTTTTGTTCATAGCCTTAAAAGAAAGCACAATATTTTAAACAGTATGATTTTTTTACTGCTTTTACCTTTTATTTTGCATTAATTTTTTTAAGAAAGAATTTCCTTTGTAATTGGTTATAAATAATTACAGCTGTTGTTGATTTTATGAACATTAATTTATTTTAAAAACATGTGTTTATACATCCACTGTGTTTCATACGAATTAGAGTTAATTATCGCAAAAGATTATTTGCATTTTCAATATAGAGTCACAGTAAAATGCTACGATAACAGAAATTGGATTTATATATACGTTTACATATCGTTCATAAAATTAACCTACATTTTACTTTCATACTATTACGATAAAGAATGTCTTAAAAACTTTTTTACAAATATATCGAAAGTACCATGAAAGAAACAGAACAAAACAATGTTTTAGAAGGAATTCAATCAACGTATTCTTTTAACCCATAACCATTTAAGTTATTTCGTTAGATCTAACTTTAAAATGTAAGATTTTTAAAATCGAATCACTTTGTTAAAAGGAACTAACGAAAATATTTGCATTCAATGAATCTTCTCTTCTTTTGTCGTCCAGTTAACAAATTCTTATTATCATTTAAAACAAACTACGCTATAAAACGAGAATCTTCTCTTCTTTCTTGAATCTTTTCGTCAATACAACATTGTTCAGTTGCAATATTTACAATGGTGATACGTTTAAAAATAAGATTTCGTCAAATAATACGGTTATCAAGAAGTTTTTCGCCGGAAATATTTGCATACCACCGGTAGCACATCCTTAACCTACATTGATAGATAGATCGTAACTAATATAATTAAACATTTGCTCTGATGCCGACGTCACGGCATGTGACTGAACGTTTTCGTGTTTGTTTTGATGTACGTAAAAATGTACCACTTTATCAGCACCTATGGCCGTGATTGATTTATCTCGGCGAGATTTCGTTTTTGTGTTTTTCCCACTTGAACTGAGTGATTGCGGTAATTTATTCATGTTATGTAGTTCATGGTTAATACGTGTAAACTAATGCGTGGTTGCTTTTAATTACAGTTCATTATTAACTTTATCTTCTAATAATTATTAAATTAACAGAATTCAACTGTCGAGGTATTGATATAACGTTTACTGTTTATTCAAAGAGTAGCTACTACGGCTCGATTAATGTGGATTTAGTGTTTTATTGTTTGACATTTTAAATTATAAAAACTTGGTAAACCATTTTTGAGGTATCAGTTTATTAAACTTAAATTGTGAAGACGGTCTTTGCAATATTTCTAAACAATTTCTGAAATTATTTAAGTTTTTTGGACAATCTATAATACTATATTTCACACTAGAAGCATGAGCTTTTATCAGCAAAAACAATTTTTAGAGAGACTTGCTTAAAGTGTTAGTGAATTCATTTTACGTACTCGCGTAATGGTAAATCTTATAGCGACATAAAATTGTACCGACGCTTAACATTATATATTTTTTGTAATTGTAATAAAGGAAAAATTCCGTTGGGTAGGAAGTTGACAGACATTAAGCACGTCAAGCGTATTTACTTAATTGGAAAAAGTAAATAAGGATGTTGTGCAAATTTGATGAAAAATCTGTTAAGGCTATCATAACACAATATGTGTTTTTTGATTAACAAGTATGTTGGTTTAACACAAAATAATGGTTGCGTTTTAAATTAAAGTTAAACAAATTCATTTATTCCCTGGCTACCCTGTTAAGGTTTGGATCTCTTTTAATTTTACCAGGACTGAAATGAGATCAAACGTTATTTTTCTGCCATCTTTGAGATAAAACAGAAATATTAAACATTTGTAATATGTACTTGGAATGTTTAATCACATTTTGGTATTTTTTTTATATAATCATGACTCGTTTATATCTACCTGTATATTATTAAGGTTTGTTAAATTAAAGGTATATGCTAATGAAATAAAAATAATTTGTTTCAGAGGATCATGCTAGAGGCCTCAGCACTTTTACTATTATGGCTGGATTGGGAGGTTTCATGGGATACGCTCTCGGTGGAATAAATTGGGATGAAACTACGTTAGGTAAGATTGAACATTATATTGTAATTTCTCTATTTAGTAGTTATTGATGATCGGGCCTTAAGAATCCTATCTGATGATTGTGCTGAATTAAATTGAAGCTTTTGCTTAGAAGGAATTAATGATAATGACTTACTTTTACACGGCATCAACCTGTTTTCGTTGTACTCCTTCAGCTCCTTTCCCTCTTATCAATTATGCAGAAATGTATTACATTGTTCATTTGTATATGTTTATTTATAGATTTCAAGTTTTTTAACTATATTTTGACTGGTTTTTATGTACCTTTCAGCGCGACCTTTAGGTTTTTTAATTATTTATTTATTGTTAGTTAAAAAAAATATACAACACATTTTATCACCTAGCTTGTAAGAAACCACAAAGGAAATAATCTTATTAAAATGACATTAAAGCATTATGATGACTGGATAAAATATTGTACATTTTGTTTCATGAAATAATAAAAAGTCGGAAATTACCAGCTTTACGTACAACTCTTCTCTTCGAGAAAGTTGCTAGTACTATCCAAATCCTAGATTTAGACAAAATTTTCATTTAAAGCTAGTACTGTACTGTACCAAAGAAGTACTGTAACCCTTTCCTACACAAGCAGGATTTTAATTAATAAAAGTATAATTAGAAGCAATGAATATATCTTTCAGGTGAACTCTTTGGCGGTCACGTAAGAGCGGTCTTCTCTCTCATTACAATAATATTCATCGCTTGCGTCACGGCAACTGTGACTAGTTTCAAAGAGATCCCCCTCAGCGAGCTGCGTGGGAATGAAGAATTAAGGAAACCAGCACAAAGTCAGCGGTTGCAAGAAAGTTTCGATGCAGACGATGAAGAAGTTGAAAAAAATGGTTTGAAAGTAGAAAACACGTCGTACGGGTCTTTGAATCAACCAGAGGTAAGAACCATTGCAGTATTAAAAAAACTGTTAATTATTGATATGAAAAGGTTTCACATTTTTTCATTTCTCTTATCAGACGTTTTGGAGATAAAAGAAAATTTTGTCAATTTCTGATCTACTTTATTATTTTTATTGTACTAAAAAATTGGACTGGTTTTAAATAAATTTAGTTTCAGGTCGAAACTGGTGTTACACTGAATGTGCCCGAGTGCCCTCATGGTGGAGAGCCATTGTCACTTCGGCATTATTTAAAGTCAATCGTGGTGATGCCGAATTCCTTACGCATTGTCTGCTTGACCAACCTGTTTTGCTGGATGGCTCACGTCTGCTACTCGTTGTATTTCACAGACTTCGTCGGGGAGGCTGTTTTCGGCGGTAACCCTGCTGTAAGTGATTTCAATTATAAATACTTTAATTATTTATGGTTTTTGTATTCACATAGGATTTTTTAGAAGGCTTCCATTTCATATTGTTTGATATTTCATGTTCTAGGAAATGAAAAAAGATTTAGCAGCACATCGTCAAATATATTATTAATTCCCGACACTAAAATATTAAGTAGAAAACGTTGTTCTCATAAGTGTTCTTTGTTTACAAAATATTGTCTAAGATTTCAATTAACTTGTTAGACAGTATTTCCAATAATTTTAAATAAAAATGCATTTACAGTAGAGTAGGTACACGGGTATCAAATACATAATCGCCTTGACGTAAATAACAGTATTGTTATATAGACATATAGTAAAAACACAGTTTATATTTTTCAATAAAAAGTATTTGCTTTAAATTTCTGCGCAGGCGCCTGTTGGGAGCCCGAGTCGGATAGACTACGAAGCCGGCGTCCGCTTCGGGTGTTGGGGTATGGCGATGTATTCTCTCTCATGCGCATGCTATTCAACGGTTATCGAAAAACTCATTAAAAGGCTTGGGTAAGTAAATAACTCAAATCCAAAAAGATCTATGATTTAATCCACATTGATATTATTTAAACTGTAACATGTATTGTTAAGAATTAATATTGTTGTATAACAAAGTTTGTTTTCAGACACGCAGATACTTTAAGTTATTTTCTTTGTAAATTATAACGTAACCTAAAAAACTTGAAACATTGAGATCATTAATGAATTGATTACTTTAAATTACTTTCTTGAGATTGCTTATTAATTTGAACTGATAAAATCATGCATAACGCTCGTGATATCTTTGTATTCTTACAAAACAATTATTTCATTAAAGCTGCAAAGCTAAAGACAAATTTTAGAGAATATCTAATAATATAATAACAATATATGTTCGTTACAGATATACGGAATGCATTATTCTAAGTCAAGTACAAGGCTATGTTTGATATTTTCCGGGATTAGAATAAGGAAGGAATTATTCTGAAACCTTCAACTTGAGACGAGTAGAAATAGCTTTCTTCTAGTAATGCGATAAGCCGGCCCTTGACTTTCACAAAGATCGGCACGAGGCGTGGATTTGTCCGGCTTCCGTGTGATTAGAAATCAATACAAAATTATGTAGGCTGTGTTGCCTTTTCAATGTCTTGTTTTTTTAAATTAAGCCGGTTCATTAATATTAATTTTAAGGCCAAAACATCGAATACTCTGCTAAATAAATTTGTATTTTTAATCTCTTTTCTTGCTATCACTTGTTAAATCTTTCATATACAAGAACCGTAATTACGAAGCCTTTTATATCTGTTCTATTTTAATGTTTTATAAGAACCGAAGTCTAAAGTAGCTAAGAGTGTGATTGAAAAGTTACAAGATCGTGATCGCTTTCAGCAATCATTCAAAAGCGTCTGTTGATTCGTTTGAAAGTGATAAATTCCTTTATCGTTTTCAAAACTTTTCTCAATCTCGAGTATATTACAAAATCCTATTTTTAATGCTTTAATTCTCACGTTATTGATTTCAGCGCCAAAAAAGTGTATGTAGGTGGTCTCTGCACGTATAGCTGCGGCATGATGATGCTTAGTGTGATGCGAGCAAGGACAGCGGTCATCCTCTTCAGCTGGACGGCTGGTGTTATGTACTCCACACTCTTCACGATGCCTTATTTACTGGTAGCACACTATCACGCAACGGGAATGGTACTTTTTAACATATTTAATGACATTCCGGAAAACTATAGAAACCGTTAAAAACTGTCTTGATGATTACTACTAATAAAATTTATAATTATAAAAGCAACCTTTACAAAGTAAGACGTTTTCTTGATAGTAAATGATACTTTTCTGATATCAATAAGATGCTAATTAGAGTATTAACATAATGATAAGACATAATTACTATTATATTGATATCGAATAAAAATACTATGCTTACGCATTCGAAATTTATTTAAATAGTACATTGGCTAGTGCAAAACGTCGCTCTGATAAATCGGGACAAAGTCGGTCCTGATAATGAACCTCTATCATTTTGGATAACGGGAACCGGAAGGCATAAAGTGGGACACTCGTTATATAAGTTTAATCTATAAATGTGAACTAAAGTGCTCAACTTCGTATTTATTGTTTTAGTATGTTTTAACTTATATTGTACAGTGCTAGTATACAGCTTATATAACTTTTCTATGCGCTGTAGTAGGTTTGCTCCCAGTCATGTTTTTATTTAAAATTTATGTGTACCTAAGCATTGTTAGTAACTTGAATAAAGGGCAGAGTTTATAGAGCTTACACAAAGCTCAAACGTGTATTTAGCTGGACGTTTTTGCATTCCCTTTGTGAGCTCGAATGAAAAAGGCTCACTCGAGCGAAATCTAATTTTGGATATGTTTATTTGCAGTCGTTGTAAAACCGGAAGTTAATATTATCTGACTTCTAAAACAAAACCGTGAAAGAAGTAAAGATATTAAAAACATGTTACAAGTTACTTGAAAAAAACAAAAGAAACTTGACAAATAGAAACAATTAATTTAAGTAACTAAACGGCTTATGCTGTTTGTTTTAACAGTTAAAACAATACTTTAGATTATATTTTCAATTCTACTTCCTGTATTTATTCAATAAAAAAAGAGACATTGAAATTAGATTACCTAAAAGATTATACAATGCCATACGAAATCATGAGTTAAAGTATGACATCCAGCTCAAACAAATAAATTATACACATGTGAATAATTTTGATTTATGATCAGCATTAATTAAAAAGTATCAGAAATATAAGTTACACATAAATATAGTTACACACTTATATAGATACATATAAAGAATAAAGACCAAAGCTAGATTTCAGTTTGGTAAAGTTAAACTTAACTATTACTATCTAACTTTCTATTTCTCGTAACTCTTTATTTTACTACTAATATTTGTCCTCAATTTAACATGGTGTTAACTGTCAGTAAAATCATAAATGGTCAAGCGTGCTCGACCAAAATACTCTCATGTAATGACAGTCGGAACACAGCAATGCTATTACAGCGGTAGATTAACAATACGAGGGTGGAATCTATCCATGATTAACTAAAGGCGACAAAGCGACTAAAGGAAATCATGTCCATCGCATAAAATATTCAAAGTCTGTATGTAGTTCACAATCGGACGTCGATGACTGCATAATTTAACCGGCACATCAAACAGAGACAGTTCGTCATTGCATTGTAATTATCATTCGCAAATCTATTAAATTCTGTATGTTGTATTCTTGTATGTTCGTAATTATAAAATGGATTTCATAGTAAAACTCTGTCAAATGTTTTTTTTTTTAATATAATTCATTAATTAGAATTAAAACCAGTCATTGTATTACTAAAAACAATTACATTTGTTCAAAGTTTTTGTATGTATCAAATCAAAGTTAAATATCACATAAAAATGTCCGAGTCCGAATAATTGTTTCATGAAAAAAGATTGTGTAAAAGAAATAAGATTTAGACGAGAAACTAATACATATAAATCCAGATGATATCATACTTAATACTGTTTACAGTGGGATAGTACTGGTGGTGGCAGTGGTGAAGAGCGAGGTATAGGAACAGACGTGGCAGTGGTTAGCAGCTGTGTGTTCGTAGCGCAACTGTTGGTTTCCTTCATCATGGGTTTCGCTGTGAAGGCAATGGGTTCGACAGCTGCGGTGGTGACCGTTGCCGCCGTCCTCGCTGCGGCCGCAGCTTTCACTGCAACAAAGATAACTTACCTCGATCTCTAACAGAATACACTAATCAATAATGTTGCAACTATTTTAATTGTTTTTATCAAAAAAATTATCTTTAGGCAGTTATTCAGAAATTCATCAAATCTGCAAAAATTAATATTAAATATAAGATATATTAGTCCGATAATATATAAAAAATAGCAATTCTGTATAACATTAGATTTTTTTCGTGTAACACTTTAAAGGTTTAGGTTATTGCAATTTGTAATGTTGGTGAAGCAATATAATCGTTGTGTGGTTGTATAAAAAACTACTTATGCGAATAAAATAAATAAATAAATAAAATATCTATTTTAAATCTAAAACTTACCAAATTGTTACAAGTTCAAGATAACGTTAAAATGCAATAATTATTAATAATTAATAATGTATTAAGACTTTTAAGTTTTTACATTCTTAAGACATTAGCCAATGTTTATATCTAGTTAAGGTTCATCGTATCGAATCTGATAATTTAGGCGTTCTGTGATTGTGATGTTATTATAGATGACGTTATTATATATAGACTGGAGCTCTGTTAATTTTAGTGAAAATCTGTGGTATGAAGTTTGGTGTGAAGCACGACCTTTATGTATTGATTTATGGAGAATATTTGTATGTTATCTACTTGGCACTAGATGTCGTAGCAATATACCAAGTTTTATACCATATTGGCAAAAGGCGGTTATATTTCCTGTTACGAAATTTATGACGAATCCCATAGGTTAAGTTCAGCAACTATCATAGACAGAAATATTTAATATTCGGCAAAATATTTCTATGTCTAAAAACTTCGGTTTTTATTTACAAAACTTACATTTCAAGTAAGATGTGAAAATAGATTTTAATAGTAAAATGTAATATTTATAATATGAAGTATATGTAATCAAATGTTTAAACTTATATTTAAAAAAAAACTTGTTACATAGTTTTGATCTCAGTTTTGTGATATTAAGAAGTTGTTAAATATAACGTTTAATGCAGCAATGTCTGTTTCTTATTTTATATTGGCATGAATTATACGTATTTGTACTTATTAATATTTAATTTGGTTTTATACCAACAAGCGACGCGACGGGTAAGACGTTCATCTGACGGTTATTAATATAACAATGTGGCGCTTTTACGATAACAAACAATATCGTACTTCTCGTTATGAGAAATAAGATAAAGATAAGAAAAATTAATAGGAATTAATCCTGTAAATTAGGCTACTCACTAGTTACAGTGTCTTTAAAACCGAAGCACAGTAGTGCTTGTTAGTGTTTAGCGTCAGAAATATGAGCGGCAGCACCGACTCAGAAGGTCTTCGGGAACAGAGTCCTATCATCAATAAAAACTCATATGTATATGGCTTCTCATTTTGAAGGAGGTTGTACTGAAGAAATTTCTTAACTGACGAGATGAATGCAACTGACAAATTTTATGTTTTTATTGAGACCTGATATCCATGAATTAATCCAGGATAAAAGATTTAAAACTGATTGAGAATACAGATATGTAGAATGTGTATTAATCGGGGAATGCCCTAAGCAAATGCAGTAAAAGTCAATAATATAAAAAACACGAATGCTTTTTTAAATATTTGCTCGTGCATATTGACATATCGGAGTGAACGCTAATGCTGTCGCAGTTTGTTGAATACGAGCGATGGAGGCTCTCAAAAATGCATGGCTCAAGTTAACACCGACCCAAGCGTTGGAAAATTCATGGAGATTGGAGAGGAAATTCTTTGAAACGACGTACAGACTTGTGTATATATCAGGTGAGAAGTTCTTATACATAAACATTTACATCATTATAATATTCTGCTTCTCAACTCTTCGGTCACTGATGTACTATTTTCATTCCAAATGTTATAATGCTGTAAATTATATTCTGTTTGTGTCTATTATCAGAGACCGTAAGATTATAGTACTTATTTCCGGCACCAAATAGAAATAATGTCAACATTATTGTGTACCAGTTTCTAACGTGTTTTAGCTACATAAATCATCACACTTAAAACTTACAAACAAGTGATCGTCTTGGTCGTCCCTTGGCTTCCCATTAAACAATTTAAATGCTTTTATGTTTCCAGGTCTTTCTACATACGAAGGAAGCACTGTTTATTCTATATATAGTGTATGTGTGAAAACAGCTATCGGTTTGTTCATTTGCAGTGAATTATGGAATTTAATAAGCGAGGAATACAGCTTGGATGGATTTGTGGCTAATATTAATGTCACTCTAATACATATTATCGCTGTATATAGATATTTTAACATGGTATATATTAAAAATTACGCTGTATGTTAATTTTAACTGCTGGTTTTCTATCATGTATGATGACTTTTTTCCAGCTATCTAATAAAGCTCTGTACAAAAGACTAGCGGAGTCCATGCAATCACCGTACTTCGATATTTCAACGAATGATAGAAAAAAATTGGTTGAATTTTGGGCGTCCGAAAATAATAAGTATTTAAAACTACTCATATCCCTCGGACTAAGCACTTTATCTGTGTGGTAAATCAAAGAATTATTGTTTGTATCTTATTCCTTGTTAAGAAGCCTGAGACAAATTCTATGCTAAAATATTTTTTCTGCGTTAAAACATTTTGAATGTAGATGGTACATGATAAACAAAACAAACTTTAGTTTTCATTTCAAACAAATGTTATATTTTTTAATTTATGAATTAATGTAAAACAATTCTTTTTTATATAATATTTCTATTTACTCTTTCAGGTATGTCTACCCTTTGGTGGATGGCATTAAATATAACTTAACATATTTATTATTATAACATTATTTTAAACGTGTTTGTAGTTGCAAAATGCAATAAACTTATTCCACACTAAGAATACATATTAACTATAAAATGCCCTATGGCCGACGTGAAGTTTTCCCTTTCTAATAACGTATACATTTAGGTAATATTAACGAAACTTTTCCTTCGTTTATACGTTTTTTTTTTTTTTTTTTTTTTTTTTTTCGTTATGACAAACGATATTATAATGCAATCACATTTAATTCACTTTATATGTCAATATTCAGTGCTGGCGAATTGCTTTGAGAACATTCTAATAGATTGTTTACCGAGAGGTACGTTATTTTAAAGTATTGCGAGTAAATTCAATACGCCATTAGTATGGTGCATATTAATAACTATATGAGGAACGTAAAGAATTAGAAATAAATGTGAGGTAAATATTTTGTTTGCAGGAATTCATCAAACAAAATTTATTATCAACGATAAATTCAAAATTAAATATTTAAGGAGATTTAATAGTTATATAGATCAGCATAAACTAATCTTGAAGTAAGTCATCTTTATTAATAAGCAATGTCAATATTCAAAGAAAACTTGATTCTATATTTCTCACAATATCCGACATTTAATTAACTTACTAATATTTGATAAGAGACGCAGATTATAAAAAAGATAGAAAGAGCGTTTATGTATACGTAGAGTATGAAATAAAGCTTTGAGGTCGCACGCACTCTTCAAATTTAACAGCGTGTGAATAATAATCTGAACTTGGATCACTGACAGTAAAACATTTTATTGCAATTTCAAGTGCTAATTAACAAGAGAGTCGGTGTCGAAAAGATCAAGAGCCACGATTAAACAAACTATATGTCTTTGGAGACCTTGAAATAGTTAATTGACGACTACGTTTTTCGTTAACATAAAAATATTAATCAATATAAACATTATTGAAACAGCCCTCCTAACCTTTATTCAGCTTGCTCAGGGTCTTCTCTGACATGCGGAGTGACCTCACTGACCACATGCGGGTTGGCGGATGTCCTCGAAATGTATTCTTTATCGAACATGCTGCTTTCATCATGATATTTTCATTCACCTGAAACTCAAGCACAGTGGGTACCTAACCCAGTTTTTCCCGCTTATACAGCATTACAAAACTTCTTTATTTATAAATATTTACTTAATGTACAATAAATATATCTAAAAATACAGGAATTCAATGGAGTTGAGGAGTACATTAAATTTACCGATGTTGTGTACACTGATTTCTAGTGGAATGCTTATAAGTTTCGCTGCTTACCAAGTTACTTTAGTAAGTGTGTATTATATATAACTTAACATATTTATTATTATAACATTATTTTAAACGTGTTTGTAGTTGCAAAATGCAATAAACTTATTCCACACTAAGAATACATATTAACTATAAAATGCCCTATGGCCGACGTGAAGTTTTCCCTTTCTAATAACGTATACATTTAGGTAATATTAACGAAACTTTTCCTTCGTTTATACGTTTTTTTTTTCTTCTTCTTAAAGTGCCTCTCCATTACTGGAGGTTGGCCGTCAGTTCTGCGAATTTCTGCCTATTCTGTGCCACCCGGAACAGTTGCTCCACGTTGGTGATACCAGTCCACTCACTTATGTTCCGTAGCCAGGATTTTTTTCGGCGTCCAACACGTCTTTTTTTTTTTTCAGTATAATTTAATAACTAAACAGTTTTCTTTTATTACAGACTGTGAAATTGACTATTACGAAATTTTTGGCGAGCCTGCTATATTTGGGCTACAACGTGTTCGAACTGTTTATTTTTTGTCGGTGGTGCGATGAAATTAAGATCCAGGTCAGACGGTTTATTTTGGTAATACACCTTTTGGGTATGCAAGTTGTTTACTTGTTGAAAAATAAACATTAAACAACCAGAATAAATTCGTTATTTATAATAAGAGTTAACTGCACATTTTATCTACACTGATATACGAAAACTGTTAATGGTTTAATGTTGGTGTAAATTTGTTAAATATCAGAATTGGAATGGTTTAAGTATATTGATCGTTAGATATATAGATACTAATTTCTCCTGAAATATAGATTAATGAGAAAATTAATAATTTCAGAGTGAAAATATCAGCAATGCAGTATATTGTTCCAATTGGGAATCCGGCGTTGCACCGTTACCAGGGGTACGGTCAAGAATAATGTTAGTTATTGCCAGAGCACAGAAACCGCTTGTCCTGTCCGCTGGAGGATTTTTTGATCTCTCATTGGTCACTTTCACTACGGTATATTAATGATATGTTTATAGTTATAAATAGATCGGTAATTAAATTCTTTGTTATAAGGTATAACCTCATTCAGTACCAATCTACACGGACTACCCATTGTGTTTTCTTCTTCTCTGATAAGTCAAGAAAATTCGATGAACACCACAGTTGCAAAGCGACGTTTTCTATTTACGTTTCTTGGACGTATCGAAATTTCCATTTCGCTACGAAGTAAAGATTTTTGTGTTTAATTCTGTTTGCAGCTGATGAAAACTTCCTACAGCGCTCTCACTGTTTTGCTTCGCTTTCAAGATTAATGCGTCATTCGTTTCCGCGGGAATTAACAATTCATCTCATAGTTTGTGGAAAATCATTTCAATGATGCAAGAAAACAATCAGTGACGTTAAATAACAAGCTAGATATTTCAAAACAATCATTTGTTACATTGAAAACAAATATTAACGAATATCCAAACGGGTTTTAAAATACAACTAGATGTTACTACGTTTAATATATCAAGCACAATAATATTGAAATTGAAAAAGCTTGTAAAACATTTTTAATACAGAGAAATGTTAAGGCAGCGAAACTATCAAAGAACACGTAGACATACTGACAGAAATATTAAACCTTTGTATAACAGTTTTCTGCTTATAACACACTTTTTTACTAAATTTGTTAGACGCTATCTTACTTTTTATCTTTATACTTTTACTATTCGAGTGCTGATGTATATCAGAATACGTCGTTCATTCAAGATTTGTTACATTATAAAATGACAACTAGCAACACTCTCCCGCGTCAGTATCAATATTTTATCTCTGCTCGTTTTTCATACGGATATTATCCGATTTATAAAGTATCAAATAAAAACATCCAAACTTAATAATAATGATTCTAATCAATACCGTGTTTTATTTTCTCCCATTACTTAGTCACGGCAATCAAATGTATCTTTAAAACAATCTAAATTAAAATATTTTAAGATCAATTTTATGGTTATTTTCTCCAAATTCTAAAGCTGTCCTGTCGTTTTATTACGTACTATAAAATTTAGGTTCGCAACAGCAGGGGATTTTATGACGTGAAAGATATTTTGTAAGGTAGGTACTAAAACATTTTACTTTAAAAGAGTATTTTATGCAAAAACGATACAACGTTAAAAAGACTTTCCGAATATATACAAAATAGTTTTCACTGTTTATAGGGCTCTGTTGCCGAAGACCGTTAAGGTAGGACCACCGCAGCTAATATATCTGCCACCAAACCAAACCAAACATTACATTTTTCCAGTAAAAGAACGTTGTGGAAAATTACTAGGGTAACGAGACTTAAATTCTTATATCTCAAAGCAACGAGGATAATGTGCTACTATGTATATCCTAACCAGCGTTTGTTGTGGGCAGGCGTATGACTTACTATCAGATGATTGTCTCGCACGTCTCGCTAAATTAAAATAAAAATGTCTATGTTAATATATCTATCCAAATATACAAGAATTAATAGTATGAATTGCCCGGAATAATAATATCCAACACTATTTTACGATTATCATAAAAAAGTTCTTATTCATGGTTGAAGGTTATATTACCTTTTCGTTGTAATTAACAAATGGTGCACTATTTCAAGTTCACTATCCATTTTGTAAATATTAAAATACATTAGCAGCAACGTTTCAGATTGTAATTAATAGCGTATAACCTAGTTACAATATTAAAATTAAAGTATTTTTAAAATCATAAAACATTAAATTATTACATATGACACATGTACATACAATATAATATAAGTTCCCACATTTCTTTGTATATCAACCTCAATAAATAACTATGCCGTTATTTGTTACTCACATGACCATTTAGAGAAGCATTGCAATTTGTTGGACCATATGACACTTTTAGTCATAACCAGACCTTGGGTACGTTGTGTGTATCATCTAACATGTGTGACCTTGACATGATAATTAACACGTTTTAAACAAGACTCGATTAATGACTTGATACCAAATATATAGACGTTACGCAGTAAGTGACACATCTGTAACATATTTGACATTCATATAAATATGTAATAGCGGTTGTAAAACTTTAAAGTGTTTGACAAAGGCTTTAAATATGTTTTTGGGTGAATTATACATTAATATTATATATTAAAAGATCTCTATTTTTCAATGAATCGTTAGATTACCATGCGCCTGTAGTTGGTAAAATATCTTGTGTCCCAAGACGATAAATATGTCGAACCTCCTAACAATGTTTTATATGGGTCTACGTGTAACCAGGACATGTTATATATAGCGTACATAATATCCAGGTCAGCACGTAACCTTAAATTAAGATCTTGATAATAAAAAAGTGAGAGGTATAAGTGATTAATCAAAACGGTACCAAGCTGTGGGTGATTTCCGGCTGGTGAGAAAATATTCATTATTATTATGATGGCGGTAATGTTGATTATAATAACTACGATGATAATGATGTTAACAATAATATTGCAACGTATGTGAACGCAAATTTCATTTTATAAACAAATCGTAAAAGAAAATTATTAAAGCGTTCATGCAAAGCTTGAATCATTTGAAAATTTTACATGTGTTTGAAACTGGATTAAATAATTGCTCTGCAATTTATCTCTATAAACGGTCTGACGTGGGAGTTAGAGTAGTTTTTAATGGCAACATGACATTAATTTGCCCCCACTTTATTAGGTGTTCAGTGTTAAAGCGTCATAGTGAGAATACATAAGAAATAACTTTGCTGTCTATTTAAGGTTACAAATTTTTTATTCAAGTTAATGTTATGTAATTAGAAAATTTTTCATAGAAATACATTGTAACCTGTTTTATAACTGTAATTAAATTGTACGGAAAGAATACTTGAAAAACTAGACTATTATACAGCATCACTTTAAAAAAAATATATTTTTTAAATAAACCTTAACGTTTATCCAATGATTTATTATTAGAGTATCACACATTCATTCAAAGGATTTTGTCTCATTTATTTAAAACTAATGGTAACAGGAAGACTGTGGTGGCAAATTTACAGACGTCATAACTGTCACTAGCTGTAATCCTGATTTCATATTTAGTTTTAATAAATGTGTAAAATTCAAGAAAATATTAGAAATAATTTCATTTTTATCATCATCATCGTAACTGCTGAACAGACGGCACTAAAAGAATTGGAACGTATTGATATTTTCTTTTCAAAAGTCTGAGTTAGTTTATTGGTTAAATATTATCGAAAATGTATTATTTAGTAGTTCAAGTTTAACGTGTCGACAAAACCGGGACGCATCGGGTCCCACAGCAGAGTGTATAAATGAACCGGGCCACATGTCGGCTAATTAAAAGCACTCGTATGACACACGCTCCCTCGCGTTTCACTCATCTAAGAATAAAACAGCACTTTCGTAACTGAACGAACACGTTTCGTCGGCACATGTGAAAGTATCATGATAGTAGATGAGCTTCAATCGTCCTCTACAACTAAATTAATCCAAAAATAGAAACAAGACGGTTCCGACAGTCGACAAACAAGCACAAAACATTCGTGAAGCGCATCTTTGTTATGCATTTATTACTTATTTTCTTATTAACTGCTGGTATTAATATATCAAAAAATCTATGGAATTACACTGTTTACTAGTTTACGACACTATTTTTGAATCTAACATTTTCTTTTTCGGAAAACATTTTATACTTTGATAATAATATTTAGACTTCTACAGCTAAAATTTTACATATCAGTTGCACTTAATAACACATTTTTTTTACATTAGATATACCCAATGCAAAAATGTTTTGGATATTATAGTGATATACAAAACAAATATAATACGTTACAATCAGACACTAATGTTGTAGTGACATTTACAAATGGATTTATACAATTGAAAGATGTATAATTTGTAAATGGAAATTTTAAATATGGAGTAAACTAATGTGAAAATAATTAACTTTAACAAGCTATCATTGCTTATTTCCATATAGCGGCGTATTCTAATAAAACCATATAAAATAAAGAAGTGACCGATTTCAGTTCTTTTGGTTGATAAAGCGAGAAACTTAAATCGTATTCAGTATTCGTTATCGAGCAGTAGAGTATAAGAATTACTGTGTCGGTTTCAACGGCGCTGTATGTAAACAAATTACTGGTGTAACGAGACTTAATATATTAGCTTAGTATTTACCATCCTAAGTAACGCTACATTGTTATGGGCAGGCTTCTTTGGTGAACAACCTGCTCGTTAAATCAATTGGTGAAATAAAAAAGCGAGTTTTTCGTTTTTATTTCTTTGATATTGTTAATACTTTTTTCCAATTTCATAAATAGTTATCTATTACAATAAATAAATTACGCTACTAAATATGTATATCTTAAGTGTTTATCACTTTATACTTTGCAATATGATATTAATAATATGTTTGTCGTACGTCCAATGGAAACGGCCCTTCCAATTAACCCGCGGATCATTAAAGGCTTTTGTCTCAGTAAATTAATAGGTAGCCGTTAAAAGTAAAAGGTAAGATTGATAATTAAGCATTATAACTTGTTCTCTTTTGTGAAAATGACGTTCGCCTTGCGCCTTTGGAATAGGCTTTCGCATAATAAAGCTTTGGAAGAATCCAGCGGAAAATTGGAGACTCTATTCTTTGAACCCATCTATAGAGTTATTTACGTAACAGGTATTTTTATAGAAAACATTTTTTCCCTAAATTTTATTAACGAAATGTAATAACGTACTCTTGCAAATTAAAAGAAGAATGAATATTATTTAGGCATATTTGGAATACAACTATATTAAGTAGTAAAATGGACGCAATCTGTCAGTGGAATGTTTCATACAAATATTTCAGATTGATCGATAGACATTTTAATTAAAACTAAATGAAACCTAATATAATTGATGTTATTAATAATATATCAGTGAATTCTTGTTTCAATAACATAAATATCAAAAGATATTTTAATAAACAGATAAATAGTTTTAAAATGTAATTCGTTGCAGTATCAAAATTAAAAACATGATCATCTTACACAATTAAAAGTTACCGATATTTTACAGGTTTATCTACTGTTGAACCAGGCATGGGATATTTCATTTACAGCAGTATAATAAAGTTGTTCATCACCCTAATACTTTTTAGCGAATTGTGGTACTTCTTCAATGTGACATGGAACGTCGACACGATCATCGACAGCATCAATATAACTTTCATCCAGTTCAGTTGCCTTTTTAAGTACAGGAACATGGTAGGTTTATTTTAACAATTACCTTAACTCGCATTCTTGAGTGTCTATGAGTTTGTATATTGTATATATAAAACAATTTGGTCAGGCCGCTGTTACGAACGACCGTATACGCTTTTTTTAAAGTTTGGCTTCATGTAATATACCTGTTTTCCATTATGTTAAATATTACGGTAGAATTCTAAAATATCTTATAAAGCACTTGAAGTTTTGTAATAGTTAAATATTATTTGGAATTGTAACATCAGAACATTTTGACATTAACGTAAGTCTCTTCGTCAAGAATGAAATTGAATAATCTTGGACATGTTCAATACATAAATTCCCAGCACATCTCTAGTGGTAGTTCAAAAGGATGATGAAGCAGACATGTAGCCGTATATTGGCGAGTATGTGGTAATACCGTATGAGTGATCGCAGTATACACCGTTACTCCAATCTTCACGCTACGCTTGCACAACTCACAAAGGCCCCTTTCATTGATGTTAATTGCATAATTTATGGAGAGGAATCGACTTAATTTGCGAAGAGCGAATACCGTTATTATACTGATTGAGAATTATTCACTGATATCTTTTCATGCGGCGATTTATCAAAATTATTATTGTTTTTAAATTATAAGAGGAGGCGAAATGGTTGCGTGATTGGTTTTATTTGTTTAAAGCAATCGAACTTTTAATACTGAACGAGATCATAAAAGATATTTTGATATTAACAAAAGGTTGCTATTTTCTATCAATAACAATCATGTATACATTTTTAAATTTCTTTTCTAATTATTTAATAACCTAGATTATTCAAAAATTTACTATAAAATGCTGTCCGTGCATTGAGAATAGCAAACTTTATTTTTTAATTTTTGCAAACTGGTCCTATTTAATGAATCCATTTTTGTTGCAATAATCTGTTTATTTCTTTAAATGGTTTTCGGAAGGAGAAATATGTGTCTTTTTAAGTTTAAGTGGTCCATTAAACTTAAAAAGACACTAGCCCTTCAGTTAAATTTTCTGTTCTAACTTTGCTAAAGTTTAAAATATTTATTTATAATCGATTTTTTTATAAAAGTATTCATACTACGTTATTGGATCCATAAAATAAAGAACTTTTAAGGTGGTAAAATAGAGAAGATTGATATAGGATCTGTTAATAACTTTTGTTGAAATTATTTGATTATATTTGTAGGTTACCCATCGTCAAATATTCAAAGTGTTAGCATCATCGATGGAATCTCCAAACTTTGACATTAAAACTGAAGCAAGGAGAAAACTGGTAAACGTTTGGGTGATCAGGAATAAGACTTACTTCAACATTTTGCTGATGCTCGGCTCTTGTACTCTCGTTGCTTGGTAATGTCAATAGTTACGATATTACTACCAGTTGTACTGGTTTTTATTTATCATAAAACTCTAATAAAAACTGTAATAAGTATGATTAGATTACTTAACAAGTCCATAAAATTATAGATTACATAATATTACCATATCATACATAAACTGCTGGTCATAAAACAGGTTGAATAACTTAATAAATGATAACAACCGTACTTAATATTTTTAGAAGACGAAATCGGCGATTTTAGTTATATCCAAAATAAAATATGCTAAATTATTAAGGACTCGTTTAAGATATACTTATCAATGGTGCTTGTATTTTTCCACATATTTTTTTAAATATTCTAAATTATTGAAACTTTGAACCAACAAAAATTGCTGTTACTAAAGAAAATATTTGTAAATAATTTGTTAAAAGTTATGTACTTTCCAGTTTTCAGAATGATTTAATATTTTTCAGGTACAGTTATCCGTTCATGGATGATATTGATTACAATCTGATGGTAGCTGTATATTTGCCTTTCGATTATAAAACTCCGTCTGTTTATCCAATTGCGTACGTAATGGTTATGGTAATGTTCACATACGTATCGTATTTTGTGATGGTGAACGATATCCTTATGCAGACTTACCTGATGCACCTGCTGTGCCAGTTCACAGTACTACAGGACTGCTTCAGCAATATTTTAAACGAATGTTTAGATGATTGTTATGGTAAGTTTAGATTTGTTATGTACTAATTTGCCTGGGGTTTAATTTTCAATATACTTAAATTTTTTAAACTGATGTTAGAAATGGCATTGAAAGTATATATATATATATATATGTAAAGAATGAAAAGTACTTTTGATATTAAAGCACAGATTTATTTAAAATAGATAATATTATTAGAACCAGTTCATATTACAAGAACGTATTTGTAACATAGAATTTGTAATTTTTTTTAGGTGCCCCTGAACGGCAAATGTTCGTCGAAGAACATTTTAGAACCCAAATCAATATAAGATTACGAAATTTAATTAATCAACACAGATTGATACTGAAGTAAAGTATTTTTCTTTTATGTTTACCGTTGCCGCGCGAGATTTTACAGGTTCCATTTTGTCTCTGAAAGCCTTGACCTTTGTACAAGAACACACCGATTATACATTAAAAGCGTTCTGTATAAAAATATTTACATCTTTGTCAATACCTTTTTATAAACTGTTCACGTTTTACTAAAATTTAGATTCATTAGATTATTATAAAGTTTACTTGTGCCTACTTCAAGTTGAAGTTTTAGTCAGATTGGAAAAACCGTTTCCGCCTTCAGTTACTCTTTAAATATTTAGAAATGTATTAAAGAAAAGTAAATTACTAAATAAAATTGTTTGTTATGAAAAATTTCGATTGGATACAAATATACCATATACATATAAATTTATGTGATATACTAATATATGGAAATAAACTAACAATACTGCTTGATGCGATGACATAATTTTAAACTTATTTAACAAAGAACTTTCAGGCTAATTTCCACTAATTATGGTAAAAATATACCAATAATAAACATGTATATGTGATAAGTGAAATAAAACACTTTTTAGGGTTAAGCTCGCCATTGTTCCACACATTTATTTATTTTTTTAATTTCGTGTATGTGTACATCAAGAAATAAATAAATAAATCTTTAACTAAGTTCAGTAGATAGGTAAGGAAAGCTTGATACAGGAAAAATTATAGGAACAGAAACTCACCTCGTGACTGCTCTCATTTCTTGAAACATTTCAGTTCCTCGCGATATTTTTCTTCATCAAAAACTCAAGCTTATGATAATATAACCCAATAGACTGCACTTTCAAACAAATTCCGCTTCTTAGCGAGAAAAAAGTTGTTTACTTATAAGTAATTTAACCATGTTTTTATTTTGTATGTATTTTAGTAACACGTTGGAGCTTCGGAACATTTTAAGCTTGCCGTTACTGGGTCATATGGCTACAAGCTCTGTACTAATATGTTCTATCGGCTATCAAATTGTCATGGTAAGTGATGCACATATCTTTAAAAATTATATTAACATAAATAATCACGAGATTGAAACTTTTTTTCTGTAAGTTTCATGTAATAAAATGGCTTGTAAATAATCATACATAATTTTTTTGGTTAAGTAAGCTTTACACAGTGTTTACTAACATTTTTTTTTATTTTTAGTCCGTTTCAGCTAACCTAATTAAGTCCGTGATGAGTCTCCTATTTCTCGGATACAATATGATAATACTTTACATTTTTTGTCGTTGGTGTGAGGAATTATCTATACAGGTATGTAAGAATAGTTAAAACTGAAATATTTTATATGTAAACATAAGCAGTATCATATGTGATGAAATACTGTTTCTTTGGATAGATTTTTGGTTCACATTTATTGTTAATAATCACACTTAAAGAGTTACTATGATGAATCGCTTTTTCCTAATATTTTTCAGAGTGCAGGCATTGGTGTAAATTTGTACTGTTCGGGATGGGAGCGCGGTTTGTCAAAGATTCCCGGAGTACGCTCGAGTCTCCTGTTAATCTTTACACGAGCTAATAAACCGCTGGTACTCACGGCTGGGGGCATGTACGATCTCTCGTTGGCGTCTTATGCTAATGTAACAATCCTTATACACTCGTAACTATGCGTAAATAATGTTTTGTTTCATTATCGCTCTCAGCTAAGTAGAGAACTCCTCTTAAGAACTCCTGTCTCTCGTTGCCCTTATCGAGTATCATTTCGCAGGCTTCCTTAGATAATTTCTGAAATAATATATTATAATACGCAACGAGCAGAACCTACTGTTTAAAACCTTACAACCATAACAGCGCGTACATTTCGACGCAGTGATGGTAAAACCATAGAGGGCCATGTATTTATTATGAGAGATTAGTATATCCTTATTGAATTCAATAACCTTGTTTCGGTATTAAAATTCGGCTTAGTTACACAGTATAAAAACGTTAAATGTTATTTGTACAAAAATAATAAACATCTTTTTTTACAGTTGGTGAAAACATCTTACAGTGCACTAACGATGTTGCTGCGATTTCGTCGCGGTTAATATTTGATTTTTGACTGTACAGTTACATGATAGTTTATCTACATTGCTTGATATGTTTTAAAAAGTATACATCTGTGTATATGCTTTGTTATAGCTGTAATGTTACAAACATAAAGAAAATTGTAGAAAGAAATTTTATTTAATCACTTTTTCATTGTTCTTATATTTAACTATTTTTGAATGTAGCAGTTGGCCGCATACACAGCGGTGACGATATTTTAAATGAATTTAAAGCCTATTGACTCGAAGTCAAGTGTTTACTATACATTCGTTAGGTGTGTTACGAATAGTATCAATTTTATAGTCGGTCCATACCGTCGTTAGGCGACTGAACAGGTGTCTACAACATAAAACGAACCTTACCGTTTTACGGCGCACGATAGTTGAACTTTACGGTTGCTTTCACGAAATTGCACAGTTATGTTATGAGGTACGAATAAATGACTATGAATTGATTAAATTCACGGCTGCTTTCTTTTTTTGCTCTTACAACATTTGCAATAAAATAAAACATTTACGAATGTACTACTTTTAGATTGAAATAAAGCAATTTGCTCATAAAACTGTAATAGTTTAATTTATTACTATTACATATGTACTGAGGAGATATTTATACTAAATATACAAGTGTTCTAGAGAATAACCTACATATGTATGATAAATGAATGTATGTATATATATAGTAATCTCCCGTAATTTATTTTCTTTTCTACTTAAACTACCACCTGCCATAACATCTCACCTCTCCAAAGGTTGGCTGGTAAAGAATGCTCACAGGCATTAAGCCCGACTTTTGTATATCTCATTTAAGGTTTTACAATAAAGTCAAAAAAATATTAAAAATGTATGACGATCGACAGCAAACAGCAGATTTTGATAGAGCGATTGGTTTCATTATATGATGACAGCGGTGGGATCGGAACCCACGCCTTTTCTTACTGGTGGCTAATGCTTACTGTATCGGATAAATGGTTAATGAATTAAAAAATATTGCTTCTACAAAATAATTTAAAAAAGATATACTTATATCACTCTGCTTTCATTAAATAAATCGATCCATTCATATAAATTTTTTTAATATATAATGTGTATGGTGAATTATTAATTCACCATACACATTATTTTAGCATTTATATAAATTACCTGATCATCTTATCATTTATATTTTAAAGGCCTACTCCAGCATTCTTACAACCATAGAAACATTGATAAAGAATCAAAAAAATCAACGTTTGATAACTATTGTATGTGTAGAAATTCTTTTTGGTTAAATAACACTCGTTATTATTGAGGTTATATTTTCTATACTTCGGCGAATTATCATGAGAAACAATTTTCATGTTTAAAAAAGTATGACGAATACATCTTGCGGAACATTTCGGTTAAGATTTTAGATAACATAAACTTACGCGGCTTTCTCATTGACATGTTAATACGCCATTGTTTGAACTAATTTACATTCAAACAAAACAAAACGCCTTCAGCTTTGCGCCTTTAAGATTCGATGGCATGCTCGAATACAAATTGTTTGTTCCAAGAAATCGATGTTCAGTGTTAGATGTGAAACTGAAAAATATATTTTTGTACATAAAATTTATTTTTAAATAGATTCAGAAGATTTAAACTGCTCGATAACCTTCGTTAACTTTAAACCTGTAAAATAATATCACGAATCTAATTTAGTTACAAAATTATTTTATTCATTACGATATGTGCTTATTAAGAGAAGTCTTTGTTAACTTATGTTTAAACAAGGTAGGTAAAGTAATATTTACCTACCAACACCTGTTAAAGTAATTTTACAACATTATGAAAATTATTAGGTTCTTGTACAGTTGTATTAAAAGAAAAGATGTATTTATAAATAACAAAGCAATGAAATTTAAAAAAATTACTTTTCTTTACATTTGCTGTTAAAGATTTGCTTAAAAAATTGGCAATGATGAAATCTTTTTAGGAATATAATAAACTCATGTGCTTTAATATACTCATACTTCGTTATGTATCTCAAGAATTGTGGCAATGAGAAAATTATATAGTATAAACAGGAAGTGTCAAATTTCAACTACTCTTTTATCTCATTATGTCATTTCGAACCGTTAAAATAGTAAAGGCATTTGGAAGAACTTCCGGTCTCATTATGGCGTGCACTATTCGCAAACAATGAACGTCACGGTTCTTATTAAAAATATGCTTATGCTTGCCAAGAATTAGGTAAATATAATGTTATTTCTCTTTCCTGAACTTTACACTGTAATTGAACAAAGGCTAGGTCTGTGCCAAATGGATTTTTAACTCTTTGTGTGATATTTAACGTATACGTCATTGTTTGCATTATTATTGCTTTGGTATAAAGCAAATATATGCAATCATTGTTCGTAAAAAAATTATAAACCTGTTTTTACACTTTGCTAATTTATAATGTGCAATAAATTCTATTTAATGGGTTTAATACTTAATTGAAAATGTCTTCCCAAGATATTTTACCTAATAAGGCAAACCCAAACACTTAAATATACATTTTCATAATAATAGTTGCAATATAATTCCTTATTATATTATCATATCGGGTTTTAAGGTTTGTACAGTGATACCGTTACAAGAAAGGGATAATACATAAAGCTATCAATAACATAAAACAAATTTTACAATTTTCATTTACCTCGATACAAGTAAATCAATTGCATTTACAGCGTATTAATAAAAATAAGCGTATATCTTACGAACATGTTAACAGCCTCCATCATCACAAACTAGAGGATAACACATCTAAAAAAAATTTTAAATATTATATTAAAATGTATACCTAATCTCTATTCCTTTTTTAGGTTTTTCGATATTACTCTTTAAGTTGCTGAGTCGCGTATCTAAAATGGATGACAAATAAATTACGCTTACAAAACCCTCAGGTGGCAACTTTGAATGTATCTTTAACACAACAATTCAATTCTCAATCTAATCTAAACAATTCAAAATCAACTACAATCGGATAAACAAAGATAGAAGATCTTATCATATTTGCCTTAGTATAAAATAATAGTAAGAGTAAGTAGTCTGATTTAGTCTGAAGATCAAACGTAATGATTTTCGTGAAATATTGATTACTTATATTTATGTTAATGTCAAAAATTTATTGAAATATAACTTCACCGCGTATATTTTCATTACCCGAGGATTATTTTAAAACAAATTCCATCACTTTTGACAAGTTTATATACCTACATAGTTGCTTGTTATGTATTTCAAAACCTACCTAATCCTCTTACTCGTATATGTATCGTTCAAATACTTGAGCACTTGTTGAATACCAAGAATTTATATTATCTAGCTGCGATGAGAGATCTGCATTTCATTCAACGAAATGTTTAGAATATCATTTTATGTATGTATAAGATTAAGTATTAATACATATTACTTACATACCATAAATAATATTTTTGTAAACAGTGTTATGAAATTAAATATAATCGCAAATTTAACGTATCTAGCAAACTAGTTATAATTTTATGCTACGGATAAAAGTATTTTCATTAAAAGTTAGTTCTTTTTTAAGTTGGAAAAAAAAGTTAATTAAAATTCTTCTAGCTCGGCTACCATTCCAGAAAGAATGTTTCGTTGAAATTATAAATAAAAATGCGACTCGAAGCAGTCACCGATAGACGTTTAAAAATAGTCGCGTAGATACAAGCATAAGTACTGCTTTTAAAGCAAAATTGTGCACGGCCACAAATAATTTGCTTTAAGAAAATGTGCAATTCATTATCATTATCAACGGATAGACATCCACAGCTATCCATAGACCTCCCCCAAATAAATATAAAGAAAGGTCAGTCCTACGCTGCCTGCAACCAGCTGCTGCCTGCGACCGTGCATTTTGTCTTTACTTCATTATTAGATATATACGTTTTATCAATATACTTTTTCAACTTAAAAAAGTTCATATTGATCAATATCATGATCCAAAGATGCACACTTATGGTACAAAATTAAAAGAGTGAGCTGCAATTTTGTTTCTAGTTTCTCCAGCCGTAAAATAAATAAATTTTATTAATCATCAGAGTTAATAATAAATTTCTACGGCCGTACAAGTGAAGTCTCCTCTTAACTTATAGCATAGTAAGCCATTACATTGTGTAGTTATCTCTTCATCGATAATTTGCTCGTTCGCGGTTGCTCGTCAGCGCTCTGCAACGGTCACTCACCTGCCTTACGTACCCCAGTTCATGTCGTACGAATATGATACGAGTTTGCTTACTACGATGATATCATAGATCTTGTTCATTTCAATATGAAATATAATATCTATTATTACACGGACATAATTGCATTCCAAGCGTTTTATTCTGTACGGTCGGTTGGTTCATTATCTTTTCTTAGCTCGTAATAAAAGGACAAGTAAAATATCGAGGGTGGTTCGGCTGTATTAATACCATTGTAGATTTTATACGATGTCCGTGTCACATTTTTACGGTCGTACATTCCGATGTCTCGAGTTCATTTTGATAAAAAATGTTCCGACAAAAGCCTCCGCCGTTCTCAGTCAGAGAATGCGAACATAGTCAATTCTAGTTAATTGATAAGAAAAGTTCAAGTGGTTTTTTTTTATAATTCTCCATCTAAGTCAGCAATAATTGCTATAAAGTTTATGATTTATTCCGTGAAGACGTTTTGATCAGCAGGCGAGACACGTTAGACGTGTTACACAAATATATACGTACCTAATTACGCATGTGTAACACGCGTGGCGATTATAACACAAAACAGGCGCTCGCCCTTTGTTTACTAAGTGACGCATGAGGCATGAGGCATGAGGCTCAATGCAATCTATAAACTGCGGAGTCGTTTACCTTCCATGCGACGAGACGGCCGCCATGTGCGTAGATGCGTAAGCGCAACGCGGGCCAACGGGCAGAGAGGCAGAGCCCGCGGCAGCGCGCGGACGATGGCGCGCTGGCTGTGGGCGGTGACGCTCCTCACTACCGTGCAGGCCTGGAGGCCGCCACCGAAGCCCCTTCTGCTCTCGCCCTCGCCACCCACGCGGCCCACGCGACACGCTCACTCCATCCATCACCTGCACATATTCGGGTGGCACCTGGAGCTGCAAGAAAATCGCGCGATCCGTTCACCGTATTACAACGAGTGCCAGTTTTACAAAGGACGTGTACTGTACGAGGACGAATCCTCGGTGACCGTTACGGAGTGCGGGGGGCAGCTCTACGGACTGCTCCAAGTTGGTGGTGAAGAGTTTGTGCTGCAGCCGACGAGGCCGGACGGCAAGAGTTCGCACGTGTTGCGCCGGCGCGACGTGATGCTGTCGGAGTTACCTACCGCCTACAACTTGACAGACGATGTGGTCGCCGATCTCGATGTTGACTTCGACGATGAACCGCCGACGCCGCACCTGCGCACGCGGCACAGTGACCACTCGGACAGTGTTGACTATTACCACAACATAAGGCCGGTAACCCGACCGGTATCAGGTGTGTGTGCGCGCGTCGATTATGTTTTGTAATATTTCGCGAACTTGAATGGAAATGCATTTCTTTTATTTACATTGCAGGCGTAAAGGGATTATGGCTCGAATTGGCCATTGTTGCCGACCATACAATGTTGAAGTTTCATGGTCAAGAGCGAGTGAAACATTACATTTTAGCTCTAATGAATATTGTAAGTATGGTTCCGTATGGAATGATGTTGCGAAGCTTCAGCTGATAACTCACATTTATGTAATACTTTAAAGGTCAGTGCCATTTTCAACGATCCCTCGCTTGATTCGAACATAACTCTCGTCATCAACAATTTATTTTTGTACGAAGAAAAGGACCCGATCATTAAATTCGGAAACGTGAAAAAATCTTTGGAAGGAGCAAATAAATGGAACTACAAACACTTAATGAAGCTACCTGCTGGTAAGTAATTTTTGATGGCTTATTCATTTAACATTGAGTCAAACCGGAAATGAATATCTTTTTGTATAACGGCGTACGGTTTAATGTTGCTTTATGTAAAATAATTAGAGATAACTTATTGAATATACGCCGTACAAGACACACATAAAGCTTTTATCGCATATAAAATATGTTATCAAAAGTTACTATCGCATTTTAAAGGTTGTTGATTTATAACGAATATTACTTTTAATTATTGCCAATTATTTTTTAATTTATTACTTACTTATCTTGACATTAAAACATAATTTTCGAAATGCCTCCGTCAGAAGCTAGAATAGAACGGCTAAATTAAAACACTTCATATTAAATCCTTAAATTAAACAAAAAGTATGGAATGAAATTAGTTTAGTCTCTTTGGATGATTCATACCAACAAAAGCTTTAAATTTACTTTACCTCTTTTTTTAGATAGCGTTAAATAAATCTGCTTAAACGGTTACATGTAACTTTTTTAATCTATATTCGATGTGGTGTTAGTGAAGCAATGCTGTCATTGCGATATATTAAGGATATGAGGGCTGTTGTTAGCAATGAGTGTGTGAAAAAACTCTGCCGCCATACAAAATCCAGACGAGAGGCTCTGGAATCGAACCATGTACCTATGTGTTTCAAGGCAACTTAGCTAATACGCAAAAGTCAGTTTAACCTTAACGGAAATATACATAACACGTTTACTATATGTATACATACATTTTCACTAGTTTACACTACTGTTTGCATATTACTGTTTGTCGGTAAAGTAATTGTATCTAATTCTTGTATTAAAATAATCTATTAACGAATTTAGATAGCACGGGATGGGACGCCACCGTCTGGCTGACGAGGGCACCACTGGGTGGACCCTCGGGCTTCGCATCAGTAGGGGGCGTCTGTACCCGAACACGATCAGCTGCCATCGACAGAGATGAGGGTCTCACGAGCGCCTTCGTCATAGCACACGAGCTTGGACATCTGTGAGTACGGAACTTATGCATTTTTCAATTGATTTCTTAAAACTGCTTTTTACATAACCAAAACTCTTCATTCTCATTACTGTGGTACTGTTAGATTGTACACAACACATAGTGGTCTTTAATTCTCGTTATACCAGTAGCTTTACTAGATCAGCATCCGTCGAACCAAAATACCACAATGTTTGTACAACATAATTTGCGGGAATATGGAAATAGACGTTGCGGTGGTACCTTCCTAGACGACTTCCGGCTCCAGCAGCAAAATTAACCAATGTATCAAACTATATAAAATATTATATCACGAGACCGTTTACTGTTTTATATAAGGTAGATAACTAAACTAATAACTTCTGTGTATTCTAATATAATAAAAAAAAATACATAACGTCGAGATCAAGAAAAACTATTTATTACAATATTAATAATAACTATATTGTAATACTTTAAATTAACTATTTTATCAGCATTAATATGTAAAGAAATATTGTTTAAAATGAACGGAGAAGAATAATCTGAAATGCTTATTGTCTTCTTAAGTTTTGATCCATCTGATAGATCGATTGAATAACGCAATCTACCCACCTAAAGAGAACCTCTTCAAACCACAATGTACTGTAACAATAGCTATTCTTATTTAGTAGTAGTTTAATATTAGTTTTTGTTAAAGAAATACCACTGCGATGACTTCACTACATTGTATTACATATATTTAGTAGCAGAAATCTTCACAGACCATTTACATTCCTAAAACGTAGCTCTTTGTTTTTATTTCGAGAATGATGTTTAAATAACTCGCCCATAAATGTTTTACCTCCGTAGCGTAGTGGCTAAACTAAGGCTTGCCTAGCGACACGAAAGTTCTAGAACTTCTAGAACAAACTTCGATTTGATGACCAAATCTTGTATAACGGTAAAGTTTTCTAAATCCACCTGGTTAGCTACCAACCTCATATTATATCTGCTGTAGAAGCATTGCTGTGTTCCGGCTGTCAACATATGAGAGCCGGAGTTTTCCCGTTATTGTCTTATGGTCATTGAACAACATGTAAAATAGAGGTCAAGTGTTAGCACATTGTACACAAAAAAGCGGAAAGTCAAAATTAACTATAATTTTGTACGTACCAATAAATCTTTTAAACGTATAAAACTAAATTATAATGCTTTAATTTAATATTTCTCAACAAAAATAATATTAGATTATACGGTCTACACCATTCATAAAAAAGTAAAAAAAATACTCTCTTATCGCACATTAATAATAATTTAACTTTACTATAATATATTAACAGAAGTCGGCAATGAAAACGCCTAATGTGTTTTCTCTAAATATATTCAATTTTTTTTTAAATAACTTCATATCTGTAAAAGACGGTTTTAATAAATAGAAGACCGCAATGAATGTGTACCTTTGACGACCTAAGCAAACAGCGTGGAGTTGTTTCATTGCAAAATTATTCACAAACAATTTTACAGCTCCGTTAGTTTCAAAGAAACCAATAAAAATTACACAGGTTACCACTCGAGTCAATGGCATTTTAATTTCAGAACTCTCGTAAACTGTTATACATATAATCATGTTGTTATATCATCATTACCATGAGTGAAATTACATAGTTTGTTGTTCGGTAATCAGCGGGTACCAGAAAAAGTCGACTCGATTTATTTCCGTATGAACGACCAGCGTATTACAAGCTCATGCTATTTCTGTTACATTTGATCCAAGCAGGGTGATGTGAAAATGCAAGGTTAGACAGAATTTGTATGTACAAATCTCGTCCGTCGTCCGACATTGGAAGTTTACATTCAGCGATGTTTTATTAACTGCGATCGAAAGCAATTTAATGGTTTCTTCGAAACATTCTTCAACGTTTACTTTTATTATTGTAAATAATGCTGTATTCAATGTTTTCAATGAGTATTTATTGGAAAATAATGCCACTTTAAAGTCATTACAAGTTTCTATATTACGAATTTTTTGATCAAATTGAAAAATGTTTTGTCATTGCATAACAAATTTTTCTATAACCACAATGAAGAACCAACATGTACCAAGAACTGGTCCCAGTACAATACCATTCGTAGACTTTTGACATCCATCACAGTAGCCAGCGTGGTGAATAAATGTCTGATTCACTTCTTATGAGACAAGGCTCTGAATTTTACCAGTAGGAGCACAGAACTATTAATTTCCCAATTACGACTCTAAAATTTTATCTATCAAAAACAAGGCCTTTGTGGAAAACAGTGTAATTTCTTTTCTCATTTAGTTCAGTGTTAATAATATTTCAAGTTTATACCGTACATCGTGACCTTTTGACGAGAATTGTGCGCTCTTTAAATGTATTTTCGCTGCGGTCATCTGTCATCGGATTAAACGAGGGTCCCAGCGGACAAAAACGTATCGCGCAACGAAAACAACGCTCCCGAGTCGGTAGTAATTGCGCACTTTGTGATATTTCTAGCTTCTCTACATTATTAAAGGAATGTAACGACATTTCATCTCAACGTGTTTCTCTATCAGAAAAAGAATAAAACGGTGAACGTGTAAACACAATATTGTTAAAATAACAATACTTGAATTGAAAAAGTTATCTGTCAAACGTACAGTTGTTTGCCTTTCGCCAAGTACCTGTCTCAACCGTTCAATATTGTAAACAATACTCTCATCATCAAGTCGTTAACCTATAGTTAACATAATAATGAATTTATTATTACATATTCACATGGAAAAATCCTTTTATTACATAATAGACGTTGTCTAAATGTTAATCATTTGAACGTAGTAAAAATAATCTTTGCCTAATTACCGTCACTGCCCTGACTGGTGATTATTGAAAATGGTAATTGTAAAAAGTACCGTCATAAAAAAAATTGTATAATTTATTTATCTAAATGATCTATGATCTACATATACATATATATGTATATCAGAGCACGCGATTGTACAACTTTGTTTGGATAAACACCAAAGAAACACAAAACTCGGTCGTGTTTGCTAAAGGAAAACATTAGCTAGCACCTGCCAAGGATACGAAACTTCGAATGAATTATGATCTATATATAAAGCTTATCTCAACAACCTAAATGTAAACCTAAACTAATAATAAAACTACTGATAAAATGCGCTCTAAACTTCTACAAACAAATTCTTTGATCACTTATACCGTGATGACGTAAATATTAATTGGGTCATTCAGTTAAAGAGAATTACAACGTGAAAAATTAATTGGAGACTTTTTCAAATTTTACAGTGCTGATTAGTAGAGATCAAAAGACATAAATTCAATCAATAAATCTTTAGACACAAAGTTTAATAAGACGAAACATTCATTTGAAAAGTTTTATTTCAAAACAGCGCGTTTAGAAAATTCTTGTCGATTTCTATCTAAAAATAATAATATAATAATAGTTAAATTTTGGTATTTACTTCCACAGATAAAATAAATTTATATTATAAATTAAAGTACTTCATAATTTTGGTAACACAATTATAAACATAATGAAATAACGTTTTATAGAGTTAGTTAATGTTTCATTGAAATACTTTAGTATAGTTTTAGACTTGACCGAGTTTACATTGGATTAAATTGTATTTCTTTTCTCATTTAGTTCAGTGTTAATAATATTTCAAGTTTATACCGTACATCGTGACCTTTTGACGAGAATTGTGCGCTCTTTAAATGTATTTTCGCTGCGGTCATCTGTCATCGGATTAAACGAGGGTCCCAGCGGACAAAAACGTATCGCGCAACGAAAACAACGCTCCCGAGTCGGTAGTAATTGCGCACTTTGTGATATTTCTAGCTTCTCTACATTATTAAAGGAATGTAACGACATTTCATCTCAACGTGTTTCTCTAGCACCTGCCAAGGATACGAAACTTCGAATGAATTATGATCTATATATAAAGCTTATCTCAACAACCTAAATGTAAACCTAAACTAATAATAAAACTACTGATAAAATGCGCTCTAAACTTCTACAAACAAATTCTTTGATCACTTATACCGTGATGACGTAAATATTAATTGGGTCATTCAGTTAAAGAGAATTACAACGTGAAAAATTAATTGGAGACTTTTTCAAATTTTACAGTGCTGATTAGTAGAGATCAAAAGACATAAATTCAATCAATAAATCTTTAGACACAAAGTTTAATAAGACGAAACATTCATTTGAAAAGTTTTATTTCAAAACAGCGCGTTTAGAAAATTCTTGTCGATTTCTATCTAAAAATAATAATATAATAATAGTTAAATTTTGGTATTTACTTCCACAAATAAAATATATTTATATTATAAATTAAAGTACTTAATAATTTTGTTAACACAATTATAAACATAATGAAATAACGTTTTATAGAGTTAGTTAATGTTTCATTGAAATACTTTAGTATAGTTTTAGACTTGACCGAGTTTACATTGGATTAAATTGTATTTATCACTCTTAATCCACACATTATTAAACTATTTCAATAAAGGTACAAATTTCCACTCCAAGTTCTGATTTAGATAATGAGCCTGTAAACTCAATAGGACAAATAGATTTGGTTTCGCTTGGTCCCCGTTTCAAAGTCTCGACAAAAGGATTCGTCTTAAACTTAATTAAGGATATTCCCTCATTTAGTGGCGATCCAAACTCCAAATTTCATTTCAACCCGTCCTTAATTCTACTAAGTGAAATTTGATAGGCGATATTGCTATTATGTTCCGAGTTCACCTTAATTGTTTAATTTCATATCAAAAACATTTAAGTGTTTCTTGATAATTAAAGGAAACTCTTTGGATATTTTAATTTTCAGGCTCATTCTGGTTACTGTATTTGTAATATTTAAATTATAATAAAAAATACTGCTTTATAAATACAAGAAATTTATTAAGTTTTAGTAACATAAACAATAAGTCAGAACTGATCAATGAGGAGATCCTTAAGTGAGGTATATGTTAAGCAATGGACGTCTTCAGGTTGATGGTGATGAGGAACAGGAGGCACAAAAATTATAGTAGAGGACGATATGCATATACAAATACGCGTAATATACACACATCACATAACATCTCGTTTTTTTTGCATCAGCGATTAAAAGGGCTACCTTATTTATGTTTGATTCTTCTTGTTTAGAAGTCATTACTCTTTTTTAAAGACGAACATGAGTGAGCTGGGAGTGGAACTAATTACAAACGTTTCGGTTGTTACAAATTTTATATAAGGCTGTCTTCAAAGCGACCGCACCACTTAGGGAAGGACCATCCAGTTCGTCATATTTCGTGCGAAAGATAATGGTGTCAGGCATCAAAGAGCGGAGATCGCTTGCGTGTGGAATTCAAATGTACAGGAAATGTTTATGATTAACAACCACTGTAAGAAAATAGCATTTAGCTTAATAAATTATGATTCTTTTGTCTCTCAAAATAAAAAATATATTCTAGTACAATATTGTATAAAAGTGAAAAACCAAAACTATTAGAACTCCCGAATCATAAATTGGTATAAGAAGCCCATAGACGAAACAACTTAAAAATAAATTCACATTTTTATTTTCTAGAGCCAAATTTTGTTAATTTTTTACTATGATAAATGTCTAGTTCACTTAAGTAATCTGAAGAAATCCTTTAATACCCCATTTTAAACTTTAGTGAGTTCTTTTGCATATCGCACATACAGTTCTGCAATTTACATATTTTTCTTCCCTCTATCAGTTCGGCTGTTATACCTTACAACACATCATTTACCGCACATGGTCAATTCACACAATTTCCAGTCTTAATCATATTTTTCTGCTAATAGGAAGATACGTTAAAAATAAAAAGATATTAATAACTATTATATAACAGTTTATAAAGTATGTAATTGTATTTTATTTAAAAACTATTGTGAAAGTTCATTGAAAGAGAGACAGCGTTCAATTGAATTAAACGGCCATTGTATTGCATTAAGAACTTTATAAATAGTATTAAATCGAACCATTCTCAGTCACGTGGGTAAAAATAAAAGATATAAACTCTTTATGTGCAATTCAAAAACAATATAAGCTCTTGAAAGTAGATGAATCTTCCTTTGTAGATTATATTGCGAGAGTAAAAACAGAAACAGAAGTAATATTTTTAGATAGATTAACTACAATTATTTAAAAATTTTAGAAAATTAACAATGAATTGAATGACAAACTTGTTAAGATTAAAATTTTCTGGATCGTAATTAAGAAATCTCTTCGGCTGTTGGAAGATTGACAGATTTTATTTAGATTTTTGATATTCTCGGTTTTTTTCGTAATGTTTGATATTTTATGAATGTTATGAATATTTATTTGTTTAATTATCTTGCTAGCACGCAGTACGGATACAAAGTGTATCATTTGAGAGACAAATACAATGTAACTGGGTAGCAAAAGCAATATGTTACGCAAAACAATGATTTTCATAAATTTAAAAATTTTCTGGATCGTAATTAAGAAATCTCTTCGGCTGTTGGAAGATTGACAGATTTTATTTAGATTTTTGATATTCTCGGTTTTTTTCGTAATGTTTGATATTTTATGAATGTTATGAATATTTATTTTAATTATTGTTATGTTCAGGTTGGGACTAACTCATGATGGCGAAGGGCAATGCCAGTCGGAGTCACAGCGCGGCTCAGTGATGGCACCGACAGTTCTCGCAACACTGCATCATTTCGCATGGTCTTCATGCTCCAAGGAACAGTTTCACGAGAAGTCAAAGTAAGTATCATTTTAATCCTGTTGTAATTATCTATATAATAAAAATGAATTGCTGTTCGTTAGTCTCGCTAAAACTCGAGAACGGCTGGACCGATTTGGCTAAATGTGGTCTTGAATTATTCGTGGAAGTCCAGGGAAGGTTAGTAAGGTGAGAAAATATGGAAAAAGTGCCTGGAATATGGTAAAAACAACAATTTCTCTTTTTCATTGAGGTGACCAGATTTTTAGATAGGCAAAGCGGGACAACTCTGAAGGAATAATAATATCGTAATTTTTTTTTAGTTTTAACATAAGTACAGTTATAAATGTTTTTTTATATAAGTGAATTTGTTTGAGTAGATTGTAGTAATTTTGTAAAATATTGTAAAATCTTCACAAGAATTTGATAAATTAGTTTGATTGACTTGAAATATTTGCAAAATTTTATTCGTATATTACTTTCTAAAATTTCTTTCGAGGTTAAGGTGGGTGATACACGTTTTGTCATCAATATAAAATATGAAGACTACGAGTATTTTAAGCTAAGTTTAAGAAAATTTATGCATTTATGAAATATTTAAATAAATTACTTACTTTATTTTTCTATGGTAAGAAACAGATTTGTAATATTTATTTGTTTAATTATCTTGCTAGCACGCAGTACGGATACAAAGTGTATCATTTGAGAGACAAATACAATGTAACTGGGTAGCAAAAGCAATATGTTACGCAAAACAATGATTTTCATAAATTTAAAATTTTACTTAATTCTAAAAGTCGGGACTTTTGAAAAACGTCGCGTGACGCGGGATTAATAGTAAAAAAATCAGGACTGTCCCGCTAAAAGCGAGATGTCTGGTCTCCTTACTTTAGATACATAAAACGTCAAAAATTTGAAGTTCGTCCCGTCATTTAGACACCAAATACAATTTAAAAGAATATTTTTGATTTTGACATTTGATATTGACAACCAACAATTACTCATTGCAATTATAATATTTCACGAGAAAAGAGAGAAACATGGCGGACGAATTAACCACGCAGATAATATTTTAAGGATTTTTATTCTTTTATTTTATTTGTCTACACGTGACACTGGCTCACTCACAAACCGTGCTCATGCCATCAATAGGGAAGAAGAAGAATATTTTACGAACTTTAGCGGGAATCTGGGCGTAAAGGTCGCGTTGTCTCGGTTGAATTTTTATTTTTTTGTGCATAATGCAGTTGAATGTTCAATGTGAGTGTAGTATCATGCAGTAAATTAGTGTGTTCGTGTGCAGCGATTGTAGAATTCAAGCAGGAACACCACTGTCCTAGGTTCATTGGTTAAAATTGTAGTTAAGTCTTAACTTTACTTTGTTGATCTTTTGTGATGGTGACACTATTTAACGTTGAAAATTGAAAACTGTAAACAGGAAATTGAAAATTGAAAGTTGAAAGTTGGAAATGGGCAATGGGCAAAGGGCAATGGGCAATGGGAAATGGGCAATGGGCAATGGGCAAAGGGCAATGGGAAATGGGCAATGGGCAATAGGAAATGGGCAATGGGCAATGGGAATGGGAAATGGGCATGGGCAATGGGCAATGGGCAATGGGAAATGGGCAATAGGAAATGGGCAATGGGCAATGGGCAACGGGCAACGGGCAACGGGCAACGGGCAATGGGCAATGGGCAATGGGCAATGGGCAATGGGCAATGGGCAATGGGCAATGGGCAATGGGCAATGGGCAACGGGCAACGGCAACGGGCAACGGGCAACGGGCAATGGGCAAGGGCAATGGGAAATGGGCAACGGGCAATGGGCAATGGGCATGGGCAATGGGCAATGGGCATGGGCAATGGGAAATGGGCAATGGGCAATGGGAAATGGGAATGGGCAATGGGCAATGGGCAATGGAAATGGGCAATGGGCAATGGGAAATGGGCAATGGGAAATGGGAAATGGGCAATGGGCAATGGAAATTGGAATATTGGAATTTGGAATATTGGAATATTGAATATTGGAATATTGAATATTGGAATATTGGAATATTGGAATATTGGAATATTGGAATATTGAATATTGGAATATTGGATATTGGAATATTGGATATTGGAATATTGAATATTGTATACAGAATATTGAAAATGGAAAATAAAAAATTTAAATCTGACATCTGAAATCTAGAAACCAGAAACCAGAACCAGAAACCAGAAACCAGTAACCAGAAACCAGAAACCAGAAACCAGTAACCAGAAACCAGAAACCAGAACCAGTAACCAGAAACCAGAAACCAGTAACCAGTAACCAGAAACCATAAACCAGAAACTAGAAACTAACTAACAAAAGTTTATATTCAATTACAAGCTTTCACTGCTGTCTAAGCAATGTAGGCGCGTTCGTAACGCTAAAGAGTCAAATATTAAAACGAATGAATTAATAACATAAATAGTCACAAAATGTAAGAGCTAAAGATCCACCATACTGATTTTCAATTGGTGTCGGCTTCGCGATATTATTTCTTTTGTTTTAGTTTCGGCGCGCGACATAAAATGCATTCGTTTTCACGTCAATACATCAGTCGAGCACAAACCGCGTTACCATCTGGCGGACCTGATAGACTACATTCTGTCAAAAAGATTTGGAATGTGACAGTTATTTGTTCCTAAAAAATTATTATAGTAAATATAACTTATGTACTTTAATTATAACTTTGGCCACTCTTCTGGAACCCACTAATATCTAAATATTAGTTATTAGATGAATACATATAGTGCTGAACCCCACACACCGCCCATAACCTGGGTGACGGTTCTGTTCAGGAGATTTTTTTGCCCCGGCTATAAAATAGGCAGGAACAAAGAACATTCCATTTTTTTTTGACAGAACGAAGTCTGTCGGGTCAGCTAGTATTTTATAAAGATTGTTTAACATGTTCAATATGGGTCATCAATAGGCTGAAATTATGAGAATTTTTAACACCTAATTTAAATCTAAGTTTCTTAACTTTTATAATAATCAGCTCAGGGATTTCTGTCTGTAGTTTATTTTATTATGTTTTTATAACAAAATAATTGTTGTATGGTTATTTAGCATAATAATAGCATTGTAAAAAGAAGAATTCTAATCAATTAGCATCATTTCATCTGTGATAAGAGGGCAAGAGCAAAAGAGCAGAGACTAAATATTTGAATAAGCCTTTAAAAAGACAGTCTTTTAATTTTATGTGCCGGTGTGAATGCTGCATCAAAAACTAACACCTAATACTTTTTTCTGATATATTACAGTTAACATAACAATATTTTCATAATTTTTTTAATTATTTCAATAATAATTCCAGTGTAGCCAGTAAGAGTAAAAAGAGATGACTTTAACTTTGCCATTGTATATAGATAGATATTGTAGGCGTGTGTTTGATAAAAGCGAAATTAAATATATTTTATAATTATACGTTTAATGTGTAGGAAATGGTGGTGTTTGCACGAACGGAGTCAAGATGAGGGCGTTGAGCTTGGAGGAGCCAAGGAACTATCAAACTTTGCATTTACAATGGATGAACAATGTCGGACAGAATTCGGAGAAGGGTGAGTAAAACTAATGTTGATTACAAAGCTGTAAAAGTAACTGACGAGTTGTTATTATTGATGAGAATAACCATCGTTTTTAAAAATTATGGATGTTCAAAACTTCATTAAGTGCTCTTATAAATAGGAATGTATGTATAAATAGCCAGCATAGTATTTAAAATACTCGTAATCAAATGGAACTTCAAAGGAGTTCTTGGAAATCAATGACACCGGGATTAGCTAAAATGTTTAATGATACAAACAGGACAAACGAGCATTCATTCGGTTAATCTAATAAATGTATATTTCGTAAACGTTATTAAATTTCGGGATCCGTAACTAGACCTTTAGACATCGAATATTAATAATATTTCTTTCTCAAATACCCAAAAAAAGTACAGTCTGTTTTGTTGCTTCGTAATCCACTGTTGTTAAATGTCTGTTTATTTTAAAATAATGCAACAAATATTATTGAACGTTATTAAAACATTTGACTTTGTATCACAGAGGATGCAATTCCTAAAATTAGTTCTTGTGCATTTCTCCCTCTACACCGCGATCGTTGCTTATCATAAATATTGATATGCAACTTCCTGTTTATGTTATACAATGAGGTTATTTCTAATGTCTTATCACATCGACTAAAATTTTATAACATTACTAGTAATAAATAAAAGAGTAATACACTACAAGATAATTCTATTCATTATTTTATTATTTTTTCATAACAGACATTTTTAAATTACAAATTGTTGCTGTTAATATCAAAGAAAAAAAATTAAATTTTTTTTTTTGCAAAACGTCTTTTCAGTTATAATCAAATTTAATTTGTTTTCTGAAGAACGAGTATTGAGAGAAAGAATATTCTTATTATTTCATTACACACGTCTCAAATTCCACTACACTTACTAAACGAATACCGATAAGACTCTGACCCTCTAATCATTTAAAAAACTGGTTTACCGGGTAAAGCTTAAACAAATTTGTTTAACAATATATTAATAATTAATCGTCACTAAGTAGATTAGGCATGCTGACGATGATGAAGTAGGATACGGGTAAACACGCTCGGCTAGTAATTGGCTTATCACAGAATGTGTCCACGTGTCCATGTCAATAAAAGTTGCCAAATACAGTGGAGCCAGTTGCGATGCGACATCAGGGCCGGAGATTTTTCCGATAATCCGTTTACCTATAATGAAATCCGCTCGCACTCATCGTCAGCGGACCGGATAGTTACCTATATTACTGTGTAATAGAAAATTTTTGTTTTTAATTTACCAACGAGGTCGCGCAAAACTCCTTTCTTGTTTCAATAAAAAGAAATGTTCTTTATAAAATGTGTTTAGGTTAGAATAAGTTAAAGTTTTGTTTGATATGTCTTCAATGTGAAATAGAGATTGTATATTATCGAATAAAAGTAAGGAGATATATGGATAATAGAACCTAAATGCTCGTCATCTTTGTTGATAGATATCCATTGCTAGACGTAGATCTTCCCCAAAGATTTATACCAGTCAGTCTACCTTGTCCCGGTCTTCTTGCACATTTTCCGGTTTGTGACTGTCATTTGAAGACCTCACTTAACCAGGACCATGAACGATTCACGACTCATAATTTTTATTTTGCAGCCTTTACTAATTCTTAACAATGTTATTCTCAAAAAAAACACTAATGTTTTGTTTTATAACCATTACGTTATAAATAATGAATTTAAAGGTTTTAACATAATGTTACTATTCGTTAACAGAATATAAAAATAAGTGGATGTTATAAAGGATGCTTTTAACAACATACTAAAATATTTCCAAGGTTGTCTAATATTAATGTTATTTCACTTTTTGTGTGACATCAACAAGGAAATAATAACGAATTGAGGAGATAAAGTTGACGACCATATGTAATGTTTGAACATAACCCAACTATACGTCGATCAGGTTGAGAATATCAAACATTATAATTGTCAACTTTAATATGAACAAAAAATAACATACAATGTGTTTACTATACTGTACTGTTTACTGCGCTGTATAGTATTACTATCTTAATATACTTTAGTTATCAAAATGTAACATAAGCATTAAAATAGTTGGAACCAAATTTTAAATGAACGAAATAAATGTACTTCTTTTAAATAAAAGCATACTTCTGGAAACTCGTACTTTGTACATGATTTTGCATTATTACTTAAAAGTTTTATTTCAAATTCTAACACTAACTAAGTTAGCAAGTATACGAACCTTGACCAACTTCGCTTGGTTATACGCTGTGCATAAAAGGAACACCATTAAACCTATATACGGAAATCAAGTCAATTGTTTCGGTACAAATGTGAGTCACGGGATATTGGACTTGGCTGCATCCGAACCCATAATTTGTGCCTAATTATCGTAAACAAAAGACTAAGATAGTTATCTGAGATTGTATGGTATGGTTCAGTATAAATAATTAAATTCAATTTGTTATACGGTTTATTTTATAGTCGCTCTTATAAGATTCTTTATTCATTCCTTTCGTACTTTTTATGTGTAGCAATAATTTCTTCAAAAATTACTTCTTTTAATCGTGCAGAAAAGAATTAGTTTATTTTTAGCGGTATTAAAATGATTCCGTTAAAGCGGAAATGCAAAACGAAACGGAATATCGGATGTTATTCTAGGACTATTTATATAGGTTTGCCTTGAATACTTTTACGCTTAGAGTAGATCTAAGACAGTAGAAAGTTTGAAAATGTTTTACATTTTTGTAGCATTTATGAGAAGAAACAAGTTTTTAAACAAAATATAATATTTAAGCTAGCGAATTGAATATATAATAATAGCACTTCTTGTATAAATATTTGTAAGGTATTGTTTTAAAGTATGTTTGTTGGTGTGTGAGCCATCAAAACTTATAAGTCGGTTTCCATTCAGGTTTTCTGTGTGCAAGACTGTGAAACTGCGATCGGTTTGCGCCCGGCTGTGGTGCGCCCACCGTGGTATGCCCCACGTATGTCGCTCCAAACGAGCACCACCTTTGGAAGGTACACCATGCGGCACTAATCGGGTAAGTCAAATTTAATATATCATTTACTGACCATAAAGTAGATGTTGTTATATATTTTTAACAATATTTATTTTCACAGACTGTTTCTAACCTCAAAATTTAACCGGTTATGTATAAGTTTAAAACAAAGAAAAATAATGGTTGTCAGTTTCTGCTCACTAATGTAACACCATCGGTTGAAGTTATGATGATGAATGTATCCTTCTGATGTATGTTACTTACAAGTTATTATTAAAAAGAGATTGAATTTTTTACTTGTTGAAGTCATAATCGCCGAATGAATCACTTGCTTTATTTTTATCAACACTGTTAATTTAAATCAGAACGTTTAAAAAAAAGGACATGTCCGGTAACATCCTAATTGTCTTTTATACACTACGGGTCAAACGAGAAATAAGCATTAAAAACCTTTTTATTTATTCTAAATAGCTAGAAGTAAATTGATTTTATAAATTTACTGCGGTAAACAGATTCAAAATCTATACTTCGTAATTTTTGTGGCGATTCACCACGCGTGGTATTCTTGTTGGCGGGCGAAGATGTTTGTATATGTCACAGGGAAAGCTGTTACGTTGTTCTTGAACCTATTGCCACTTAGTTATCTTTAATATGTTGAGAATTGAGTTACCCACATTGGAGAGACTTGGAGATAATGCTGCTCAAAACTGAGTACATTTCTAGCGGGAGTTATTCGAGTGCGGGCGTGCCTTTCATAAATCTTGCTACTTGGTTCCAACATATGAAATTTATATAATTTTACGTTGACTTCAATATGGAAATGATTTATTTACGTATTAAGTTCACGGATAAAGAATCATTCTTAATAAGAAAACTGTCAAACTGTTGGTTAAAAGTTTTTATACAGAGAAGCGATAAGATACGCGAAAAGTTCAGATGATAGTGATAAATATCTGCTAATAACAATGTAGCGAGGAGCAGAATATTTTTTATTGGTTAAGAGAATTAAAATGATAAGTGTTGTTAACGTCCCAGTAATTTCACTAGTACCCTTTGAACTGGAACACAGTAATATTTGTGTACTATTATACAGACGGCCTCTAGCTACAGACGCTGTGGTAATTGTAGGAAATATTCCCTATATAAAAGTGAGTAGAGGTATAATTAAATATATATATTAACCAAACCTTGTAAAACCGTAGGAACAGCATCCGCAAAATCGTAAGCCATTTATTATTCATTATATAATTTAAATCGTTCATCCCAGTTTACCTTTCAATGTTCCTATTTATGCCTAGGTAAACCTTTATGTTTCTTACCTATCCAACGGGCAATAGCAATTACATTATAGCCCTATTTGTACGTAAATGGCCAATAATTTTCCCAGGCAGGTTTAATGTACAACTGAGTTAAATAAAAACAAACACGGCATACTGATTGTGAACGATGTTACTTACTTCACTGGAATTTATACAAGTGTAGTTGAACTGGTTTCTCTGCAACTTAGACGGTTATCACGATAGTACACTTACAAAACAGATATGGCTATCTGTTGGCAAATACCTTAAGATATTTTACTTCAGTTAGGAGCCGCAAATATTTGTTTAGAGTTCTGTCACAAGCTTGAACAGCTCTGGTCATTGTATAAGCTATTATTAAAGTATTAATAAGTATGAATCTATCCGTTTTGTGTCAGTACAAGTTAATGATGGTCTTTGATTTTAGGATGTTTTAAAATGAAACTTTTATCATAATTGTAATGTTACTTCAATTTAACATTATTACTATCATTCAATCTTCTAATGGATCTAGCGATTATTAGCGATCTTCACTAAGTTGTCTGTCCAGTTGGCTTCGTTCAATAGTAATGACAAATTATTTATTGATAGAAACTAAGTGAATGTTGCTTTTGATCACAATCCCGTAGGGACATGTTCTTTAATGTAGTTAGTTCTCTTCTTACTCGAAGTACACAAATATACCAGTATTTTCTTGTTATGAAAATATATGTTATAAATTATTAAACTGATGAAGCTCCGCATATATAACTTGGGCCTAAAGTGTTGAAAATAGATGTCTAAAAGCTCTCGTTAAGTTATCAAAATACAATTGATGCTATCAAATCATAAAACTGGCGTTATTAGCACACGGTGTAAAAATAAACAATTATCTTATTGTATTAATTAATTACCAACTGTAATAGCCATATAAAATTTAGTCGTTTAAATACTGCAATGAAATATGAATAGGCTACCTGGAAGCTACTTGGTACCAATGATAAGAGCACGGAAGCACAGCATTTGCTGCCGTACATTTTGATGAGTTTCTAAGTCCGTGTAGTATACAAATTAGAATCACTGCACGATTTGCGCTTAAATTTGTGTCTATAATATGTTCTTTTATTAATGAATGCATTGTTTCCGCAGGCAGAGGACAAAATTTTCATTTAAACAATTAATTATTATGTATTAATAATTACCAATGCTTATTTAAATACAGTTTCATTACACAACAAGACACTTTAAAAAAACTATATTCTGTATATTCATATTCCCTGTTCTACATGTTTAAGTTATTTTTAATTTTTATTGCTTATTAAATAATGTTATTTACTTAAATCCACTTTAAAATCTAACTCAATATCTAATTCCAATCCCTCATTTCTAAACACTGAGCGCTCAACAATCAGGTATATGATTGTTTCTTCTTAGGAAGGTTCACACATGCATACCGGACCGTCTTTGCACTTATAGCAAAGTACTAAGAAAATATGCCATGTCTCGTGTGTTATAAGGTCTTTATTACCGTGGACAGGATGTGCCATTCGCAAAAATGTGTAGCACTGCAATCATTCCCGTTTGACGTGACAGCTACTCAGGATTCCATCAACGTTTCCATCCGTACCAGCACACGAGTGCGTGTGTGCGCATAAATTCATTGAAATCCTTTTTAAATGCATTTCGGTCTGCAAGTGCCTAGTGCCGAGTGCTGAGTTCGTTGGATAAACACGAACAAGATTTTTAGTGCGCTAACAATAAGACCATTGGGTTTGCGCTTTTTAAAAACGCTTTTGAATTTATCATGCTACAAACGGGAGAATTAACAGGCGTTTAATTTGCATTTATTAAGTATTCAACATTAATTTTAACTTAACATGTCTAATTTTTTAAGTAACTCTTATATTTAACACTGAACTAACGAAGTTTTCACAGTAAATTTTGAAATGCTCTTGTTGCAAGCTAATATCATATATTTTTATTTGACAAAGCGATGTGACGATCGATACGTTCATCAGATGGAAGAATAAGACACGCCCATACCAACATGTCGCTTGTTATGGTGATATACACTACGTTATATGTTAATCACTTTGAGACAGTTATGAGGTCTCGTTACCCGTAGTAAGTTCATTAGCTACAACTCGGTACAAACCGATACGAAGTAAAGTTTGCATACTACTGATGGCAGCAGAATACGACGGTGTGGTTGCATTTACTTAGATGATCTCTGGCAAAAGAGACCATTAGTAAGATTACTGAAAAACATAATACCTAATTCATTTTATTTTTTACTCCTATAGCTTATCTAGTGTGGTCTGCATAATATCTTAGCAAACGGTATAGTAATTTAATAAAGTAAACATTTATATAACATAAAGAGGTTTTAACGATCATTGAAATATCGTTTGCTCTTTAATTAGTTGCATCAAAAAAGTAAAAGAACAAATTAATTGGAAGATAATTTAACACGAAAACAAAGACTGTGCTTTATTTTTTATTTGGTTTTTATACCTTAAAATAACACAAAGCCGAGGAAAGCTGGTTGATTCATTCAACAAGAACTCGCGGTTTCAGCTGCCGACGAGGGTATTAGGTTACAGTCCAATGAGAAATGCAATATCGCATCCCTCGTCTCGCAAAACAACGACAATCAGTTTTTTTTTTTATTACCTTCCGTGGCATATGAATTCCTTTCGGACAAGAAACGTCAGATTAAAATGTTTTCAAGAATTACATACGAAAGCTTTTATGCAGTGCCGAATAATCGATTCGGGGAAAAAAGATAATTGTATAATCGTTATTTCCGTCGCTTATTTAATACATATGAAAATTATTTGAGTAAAAAAGTTATTAAAGAATGTCACGGAATTATTATATAAAAGCAATTACTTTGAAGTTCAAACTGATCTATAAAGTTTTTGGCTTAACGTGTATTGTTTGACAAAGCTTTAGAAACTGGAGATTTAAGACATATAGGTATAGATAAATCTAGCCAAGCTGGGGAGTCTAGCAAAAATGGAAGCATCATATGATATATCGAGACAGTACGAAGATACATTATTTTTATCTCATCACTGAAAATTTTAATAACATTTTGATTTAATTTCAAATATCGCTATGCTGTGGACGTTGTTATATAAATACCACTCACTGGTTTTCAGCTGTCGAGTTAAATTTAACTCAATAATAAACGCCCACGTGTAAATATATTAAGTAAAATCAATTTTGCATACAGTGGTGCGTGGATCGTATATGCGAGTTGATGCCGGGTCATGGTGCTGAGAGTAAAGTGCGCGATGCTGAGACGGGGCCTAATACACCAGAGTGGGGCGAGTGGGGTGCCTGGAGCGAATGCAGCACCGATTGCGGATACGGAATCCGTACACGAACGCGACATTGTCGATACAAAGGGTAAGTAGATTTTAACGACTATATTTTTTACTACAACCCCATGATGTATAATAAAGTTGAAAAGAAATCACAAAATTAAACAGTTAAATAGATTGAGTGTTAGTCATGTGTTGTGTTGTAATATATGACACAATCTTAGTTAAAGCTAAGTAAGTTTCTTATCCTCGCATCATCAATCAAATCTCACATCTCCCTCCGGTCGACGGACTGCGTACAACAAATAAACGACATGAATTACGGATGAATTGCGTTGGCGTCGCGAATGATTGACTCCAAATTACTTTTACAACCTACTCACTTATATCCGCCGATTCGCTTACTAACTGTAACATCAGTTGATCAACTATTTTTATCGACAATGGTTTAATACTTCACCTTACCTTCACATGATGTCAAATGATAATAAGACTTTAGATGATAAAGTGCTCGCACTTGTAATACTTTGGCTGTCATATGAGGGTAGTGGCTAGTCAAGTTTGGAAATCATACTACCATCTAAATTCTCTAAATGAAGATATCCAAAATTTTTGTAAGACCAATGAACAATTTTTGATTGGGTTAAAAATATGTTAATAAGTATGACTTATAAGTAATCTAAACGGCATTTCAGCCACGAAATCATACTACAAACATAACTTGTCAGTAATCTGAAACTGTTTGTTATTTTACTTAAAATACGATGTAATGATCATATATCTGAACTAATGCATTTATGTAAATGAATCCATTACATGTATTTGGTTAATTTCAGGTCGAATTCAGATAGCGCATGCGAAGGTGCCGGTTCCCAAGTGTCCGTGTGCTGGAAGGGGTCCGCGTGTGCGGCCACGCGGGACATCCGCGCGGACATGTGCGTGCGTCAGGCCAGCCATCTCATACCCCACGTGCACCCAGATGGTAATGAAACGCTCCGTTGCACTCTACATCCTTTTTTAACCCCACTGTCCCAACGATGATTGACGGCCCGATTTTACGAACATTTCGCCGACCAAGGGAACTTGAAAGATAAATGAAATTTTAATGACGCTGTCCATGCATGTTATTTAAGGGTTTAATTTAAAGGTCAGCCGCGAGTAAAGAAATTTGAAAGTAATGAAGCGTATTTATGTATCGTGATTGAGGATATGAAATTATAAATGTCCAATTTATATCATGTCCGTCATGTGACAATATCGTTAACTACATTGCAATTAAGAAAAAGAAAATATTTATTGAGACAATCATCAAATAATACATATACAATTAATAATAACTTAAACAATATATGAATAGAGCAGGAATTTATGTGCCAACACAGAGGTCAGACAGTAAAGCAATAAAAGCACCTTTTGTTTCAATAAACATTGCTATTACATTCCACCAATCTTTACAGATAAATTATCGAGAAAAATTTTAAGCTTTTAAATTAATTTCAGATTTTTAATGATTGTAATTGATTTGCTTTGGTTTAATAGAAACAAAGAGCTGCGAGACGTGGTGCGTGGACTACGCCGGAGGCGAGCCTTCTAAGTTTGGTGTTCTTCCTGACGGCTCCCCTTGCAGTTACGAAAGACCTTACGACCTCTGCTCACAGGTACAAAATAAAAAATTCTTAATTACTTAGATATTACAATGAAATAACTGCCTATATTTAAGTAGCTATAATGAAAATTACTAAATAAAATATTTTGCTGCCCCTTACATTATATTCAACAACAAATCAGTTAAATCGTTTGAAATGTTTACTTGGAACGCTATATAAATGTAATTCTTTAATTAAGCTAGGAATATTGTTATTTACGGCAAATTTAATTTTACTAAAAGAAAACTTGTTTGATCTTAAATGAACACAGATATTTGGTTATGATAGCAACGGGCGGCGACCGTCCAAAAAAACTAAGTTTTGCAATGATATTAAAACTGAAAAATCTTAATCTTTCTTTTGCCGTATATTCGCATACCGTTTACCCTTTTAAAGATTCATATAATCTTAGATTATAACGTTGACATTTTATCATACTTCAGTATTTTGTTCAGTCTGCGTCTGGAGAAAGAATGTTTAATAAAATTTAAGTATATCGAAGAAGGGCCGCAATTCACTGCTGTATTGATACGATCCTCGCGGGAGGCCACTAAAGCAAAGTTCGAATCGCATAGATTTCGTTTTTTTCATCTGGGACGTGACTGATCCTTGGTATAATCATGTTTGCTGTAAAGAAGAATGAAATTTGCTTGATCAAATCAACTATTGATATCGTTTCGTGAATGTTTTAGCGAGTAAAAATCTTTAAACGGTTTCTGTTATCATATAAGACAAAGTTGTATTATAGTAATTATTATTATTTGTGTAATAAATCTTATCAAGTGTAAAAAAAACAAAATTCTGTTTATTCTTAGGAAAATATTTAACAATGACGTCAGTTTTCTGTTGCTTTTTCATTCCCATTAGTTTAATAAAAAACATGCTCAATAACTGAAACTAAAAGTAGACCTACATCATTTTTGACGGCTGTTATACTCGTTATATTTATATTTAGTTTTTATATCTTTTTAACAGGGAACATGTGTTAAAGGGCAATGTAACAACACTGACCCGGCCTGCAACTGGTGCCCAGATGGATACTGTAATAATAACACACATATCTATTCACGACAACTTGGTAAAGGTAAGTTGCATTCGGTTTTGTTTTAAATGGCTTAGTACAATTCATTACTTCTTTATGTTATAAAACACTATTATTTCTTTATTCCCAAAAAGTACCAGCGTAAGATTCTTTTTATATTTAAGATTTTCATAGCACAAAATTTAATATAAATATTGTGTTGCGTTTATAACATTAAGAGGATACTTAAAAAGTAATTACTTAGGAAAGTTCGAGCGAAGAAAAGAAAAGACGCCGTAGCGACCGTAAAGGATTATTTATCCTAATTCAGTATTTGAAACTATTATGAAAATTACTTTAGAGAATACTTTAATTAATTAATGATGATCTCATCGTATATACTTTCTTTGGCCAAGGTTGGACACGACTGACGGTGGTGCCACACGAAGCGCGTCTCCTCTCCGTCCACATCACCACACCGGTACCACTCAACATAGCAATTCGAGAACGTAAAAAAAACAGACCGATTCTGGAATTAACGAAACATCACTCGAAACGTTACGAATTGGATAATAAAGAAGACAAATACCTAAAGTACGACCCGAACGTTCCGCAAAATCTGCAGATAATAGAAGTCGATAGCAATATAATTAACATCAAAGAGGGTGGTGGGGAGAGGTACGGGTGGGAGGGCGAGGTGGTGGCCGCGGGGAGTCAGGTGCGATGGAAGCAGACGGATACGGACGTGTTTATAACATCGGATTCCCGTCTTCAGACCGATTTAATGATTATGGTGAGTGGAATTGGCATTAAGAACGCGACAACTATAAATAAGTTAAAGAAATCTGTTTACTTTTCAGCTCTCCGTTTGATTTAATAGAAAGATTATATATTTATGTGGTTTTTATTATTATTATTTTTTATTCTTCTATGCGACGAGACGAGCAAGACGTTCACCTGATGGTAAGTGATACGCTTGCCCATGACAACGTGCTGCTAGTTAAGATGGTACACACTGCACCACATCGCGGTCGTCGTCGTGAGACATAAGGTGTTAAGTCTCGTTACCCCAGTAATTACACTAGCTACAGCGCCTTTCAAACCGGAACATAGTAATGTTTGCACACTACTACTTGGTGGAGGAAATAGAAGCTGCGGTGGCACCCATCCAGACGGTCTCCGGCAACAGAGACCTACCACCTGGTAAATGTGGTATATTAGGTTATAAAGTTAATTGAACTCCAAACAGAAAAAGTCACCGTCTTAATGAGAACATTAAATAGGATGTAGAAAGCTCCAGGTAAAACATAAATAAACTCCGTTTACGGAAAAGTACTTCGTTACTTGTCAAATACATATAATAAAATATTTAAATATTACTTAGCGTTATTAATACTGTCCAGAAGATAAAAAAGTTGACGGAAGTTATAACATTCCTTGTTAGTTAAAAAACAATTATTGAAATGATAGTCTTGTAAGAATGTAATCGAGAATAATAGCCACAGTGACATAAAAAGGGATTTGACTAAATTTCCTATTTCAAGCGCAAATAGATTAGTTTATGCAAGTATGGAATACATAAAGGGACGTGAGTTCGATCCCTACTGGGTTTAAAGTTCCGATGAATAAAAACATCGATGTCGATGTATATCAAAAATTCCAAAAATTGCTTGACTCTCTCTGTGCGAGTCAAAGTTTCAAGTCTCAGTTGTGGGAATATGAAATTGGATGTTTATATTATGTTCTTTTTTGGAAGATAACTCGTATTGAGAATGCCATCGACTATAATTATAATAAAATGCTCCTCCTACTTATCTCTTTTTTCTAAACAGTTTTAAAATATTTGTTATTATTAGGAATATTTGAATTCTTCAATAACGTTTCATCGGCGAACAAGTGCATAATAAATCAAATCATTTAGCATTGATAGAAGCTTTCTTAACTTCTGAACTTTTAATCTGTTGAAAAATATCGTCTTATACTGACAAGGGGATCCAACTACTGAATGCTTAAAGAAGCGAACCGTTTGATGACGAGGGTTGGGTCGCGTATACTGGTTTAATTATTCAGCTCCGCTTTCAACGTGTATAGCAAAGTTTGTTGCGAATTCACTATAATACCTGTAATCTAATGGGAGTATGACTTGTTGTTTTTGCTAATGGTAATTGTTTAAAAATCTTGTATTCACCTAGCTGAACTATATGACTAACACACGGCTCTGTTACTCTTAATTAATTCAGTTTAGGTCGTTACATTCACATATGTTATTTTTCTGTATATCTTATATATATTAGATTTGCTTTTTTCTTTTGGTTTTACCATTTGATGCTTTACTGTTTATTTCATTTGTACTTATTCGCAAAAGGGTTTTGATGTAGTTGTAGCTCTTGTTTCTTTTCTCGAGTAGTGCATATAAATAAACATTTTCACAATAGTATTATCAACATATGTTACACCATCAACCTACGAAAAGGCTCTATCTAAAAAAAAATATTTTAGCCTGATCTTCGGGCTATTGCCCATAATGGTCTTTCGCTCATCTCACGCTATGTTTGCTTCACCTATACACAGTTCTGCTTCACATATATTATTAGGCTACTGGGACTTAATGATAAAATGTATTTCATGTCTTTCTTAGGCTGTACCGGAACGTCAAGCTCGTCATGAAGTGTTAAGTGTAGAAGTATCAGTGAACTACAGCACACCAGCAGCGCAAGGTAGTGCGCGTCCGTTAGAATACAGGTAAATATGGTGAACTTGATAATTCGAAACTGATATAAGTCAAATTTAGTAGAGATAGAAATTTTGGCTTGAAAGAAACATCTGCTATAGCCGAGGTCAGGTTTTAACCACCGAATCAAAACGAGAAGTGTTAAACCTTCGACAGGTGTTTTTGTCTAACTTATTGTAACTGCCAAAGAACTGTACCGATTTTTAGGACGTTTTATTATTGGAAAAGCGCGACCATAGTAAGTGTTCAGAATTAAAAAATATATACAACCGATCACTACTTTTTCAGTTGCCGATATTCCATATTTTGATTATAATTATATTATAATATAAAAACTTTAAATTGTCGCATTACTGATTATAATATATGTACTTTACTTTAAATTCACTCGGACAAAGTGACTTCAATTCCTGAAGTGTTTTTTTTTTTAATAAGACAGACAATGTAAAAGAACATTTATTTTCTTTATATATACTCCGATGCGTAAGCTTTTTACAACATTAACTTCAGAAACCTCTAATAACGTGGTTTTACCCGCATCTCTTTAAACACATCTCTCAAACAAATTGGCTTAATGCCATACCAGCGCCCGCATTAAACTCAGACCATGTGGTTTCCTAGCTAACATTAAATGTAAGGTTCAAAATACATTCAGGATCTCCAACAATACATTTCGCGTCGTAAAACAAAAAAAGACCATCCACACAAATAAATAACATTGTGTTTCCTAATTTTAGTGTCAAAATAATGGCTTTTTACTTAAATCATATTAGCATTTACACTGTACTACAAAAACAACAAATTTTAAAATGTTGTTTGTCTGTTTGTTTTACGGGTAACATAAGACACAGTTCGACACATTTTAAAGATACCCTCTCTGACTACTATAATACTAAAATTCGATTAAATGATTAGTATTACTAACAAACGTAAATTTTCTTCACTCTATATAATTAACCTTACGAGTCGGGCTGGTCTGTCTATAGGTTCCTCTTCGCTTCACCAATTTTGACCAGACTCTTGAGCCTTTCCGCTAGACAAGGCGTCAACTGGTTTTGACAGCTAAAACGTAGTCGTATGTCCAATAACAGAATTCTGTCTGAACATAATAATACATATTTAGTATAGTACAAGTAGATCTGATCCGATCGGAACAGAAATCCTTAAAGGAAGATTATGTACAGCTGTGAGCGACTTACGGCTGATGATGTTACTAACGATGTATTAACACAAAAACATCTTTCTACTTTATCTTCTTAATTAAGTTCTTTACCCTGCATCAGTAGCAAAATTCAGAAATAGCTTTAAATGACAAGACCGCCCAACACGCATTAACAATTACTTCGAGTTTAAATTCGTTCCGTTTTACTGCTGTGCAATAAAGTTTATTTTGATCGTCGATGTATTCATAGATTTATATGATGCAGATGGTCAACCGAACGGGGCCCGTGTTCGGTGTCGTGCGGCGGTGGAGTGAGGGTCGTAAGGCAAAGATGTTCCAAAGACCAGCACTGCACGCCCACGCGCTACGAACACTGCAACACCCACAGGTATCGTGCCATGAATAATTAAAAAAAAAAACTGTATATATTTATGTTTCATGACTTATTTGTAGTTAAGAACTTGAAAAAATATTCATTAAACATAGAAGATCTAAGCTACTCGAAGTACTGAGAAACGTATGGAGTTGGATTCTTTAAAATAATACATAGTTCGTTGAAATGGATTATCTAAAAATGTATCCTTATGTGACAATAGAGACAATAAAAACCATGTACTCATAGAATTAAAATCATTTGTACGCATATTTTGCATAAAATTAGTAATATCATCACATATTTAGCCGTTGTATAGTCTTTATGTTTTGCCAAACACCTTTAACTAGTTTCTTTTTAAAATTTGATCAAAAGTACTTTACATTAACAGCAAATACGTTCAATTTTGCAGTAATAAGAACAAAGTATTCTATAAATGATTGTTTAATAAAAAATAATTATTTTATATTAAAAACCCAAGCCTTTAAAATTATTAATGTGAAGATTTAATGATAAATGTTCCAGTGTTTCTTCTTCTAAAATACTCAACAACGAGCTAGTAACTTACGTTAACAGCGTAATAAATGAAGCAATAATGGACGCTAGTTGCTGCGGAATCTGTTCCGTTTGCAGACTTGAACTAATTGCTGCGATAATATTCATTCGTTAATGTTTACGGCTCTTGATAACTTTCCAGTTATTCATTAGATGCTGAAGTTTTAAATTCAGGACTTCGTAATAAACCATTTATGTATTATATTTAAGTATTCGGTGTTTACGTTTTGCATATAAAAGTAATATACACTCACAGACACATCTATAGGCCCACCCAATGTTTAAAGTTTTGACGGTGCCGAGCTAAAAATAAATGTTAGGTGGAGCAATAAGTTTTAATGCAGTTTTAAAGCTGATTTATTGGTCAATCCTTATGATTGTTTTTTTTTTTTAATTTCGAATTCAGGATTATGAAAAAAAACGAAAATTCGAGTCTGTTCATTGTTTTCAATGACCCAGGAATGGAGAAAACTTTATTTATTTCGCAAAAGTTGGATTTTTTTATTGATGTTTCCGATTATTGGTTCCATAAAATGGCAAATCTAAACTTTGAGCCAGTTTTGACCAAAAAATATAGATACTCGGCCTGAAGTTATTGCCCAAGCTGTGTCACTTCTGCCGGCCAAATCAATTCGAAATTACAAAAAAAAATTAAAAAAAAAACGTACATTAGGGTTGACCAATAAATCTGCTTCAAAACTGCATTAAAACTTATTGCTCCACTTAACATTTATTTTTAGCTAGACACCGTCGAAACTTTAAACACCGGATGGTAGGCCGATAGATGGGTCCGGGAGTATACGAGTATTATGTGGTGATAAACAGAACAGAAAATTGTACTCGTCGCTTTAAGATGGAAGATGTTACAGTAGTGCCGATCTTAAGTTTTCAGCAAGATCTAGGTCTTAATCAACCACAAGCAAACGTAAATGTTCCAGCGAAATTTTTGTTGATTAATCGGATTTGGTTACTATTACAGCTGCGAATTCAGCTGGGCGCCCGGCGAGTGGGAAGAGTGCAGCGCTACATGTGGCGATGAGGGCGTGCAAGAGAGACAAATGTTCTGTGTACCCGCTAACGTTAGGTATATTATTTGTTTTGCTATCGCATACGGGACAAATCCTGCAGCGGTTGGACGGATTTTAGTGAAATAAAAAAACCGGAATGTAAAGCAAATACATTGCAAATCAGAAAAACAAGTATACTTTATAAACATCTTGTGTAAAACTATTTCGGATGAAAAATATTATTTCGCTATCCTCTGTACATACCTATTGGTAAAGAAATGATTGTCCAATAATCCTTTAGATATACAGAGATAAAACAAATTGCGTAAATGTTACATGATTTATGCATGCTATAAATTATGTTTCAGTGTATTATCGCAGAGAGAGCTAATAAGGCGCAGTGTATCACCAGCTCTTTGCCCTCCAGCCAAGCCAGAGAAACAGCAGCCATGTAATCGTCAGTCTTGCCCTGTCTATTGGCAAGAGATGCCATGGACTACGGTATTGTATTATTATTTATTTAATCACTTTTACCTTATAACTTTTTATTACTTATTACAAAAGTACAAAACTAAGTCCAAGACTAAAGTAAAATCTCATATTATTTGCAGATGTTTGAAGACCAATCATCCAAACTTTTGCCTGAGATTAATTAAGAATAGTGTTAAATTCTTCTTGTTCTTAACTTTTATTGATTCCCATCAAAACTGTTATTTTTGTCTCGCCCAGTTACGATGATGTGTATGATGTTTATTACAGGGGCTATACTGTTAATTCGGTATTTTTGAAATCATCTTTTTCTTCGTTCGCTGCCGTCCTGATCTAATATTGGCGAACGTGACCACAACTTGTTACCTTCTCACAACGATTCTAAATCAGTGTACATTGATTTAGGCCTCCCCTACGATCTTCATCAATAATCAAACTCATAAAAGAAAAAGCCGTGATAGCCTAATGGTTTGAACGCCCGAGTTCCACTTCGGAGGTACCGGGTTCGAATCCGGCCTGCACTAATGAATTTTTCAATTTATGTGCAGTTAGTATTACACCAACTAATATCACGCGCTTTGACGGTGAAAGAAAACATCGTCAGAAAACTTACATATCTACGTCATGACCATCTATGGTCGGACTAGTTTGTGAAATGGAGAAGGCAATGGCAAACCGCTCCATTATAACTGCCAAGTAAGTCGTCGTGTATTTCATCACATATGATGACCACGACCCTCAGTCATGAGGAAATACGACTTAGAAGAAGACGATCTTCATATCAACCGGTCCGCATCTAAAGGGTTTTACATTAACAGTTCGCCTGCAGTCTCTGGTCATACCAGGCGGCCTGCCGTCCAAGGTCTATATCTATATAGTTCAAAACCTGTGAGAAAACTGTGAGTGTGTGGTTTATTGCGATTAACTGACAGACTAATATCGGCCGGCAGACTGTTAATGTGTGGGACCTTCAACCGTTTCCCTCGGTCTTCACCAGATCACAATCTGTCAATGTTTGCAATCAGGCTATAACGATTTGTACAAATTTCAGTGTTCGACAACGTGTGGTCGGGGTATCTCGCGGCGGCCGCTGGTGTGCCCGGCTGGTGAGGAGGCGCTCTGCGGTCCGAAGCCGCGGGAGCGCCGGCGCCGCTGCCGCCTCCGCCACTGCCCGCCCTCCGCCCGCCCGCAGCCGCAGTGCCCCGCCACCGACGGCACCCAGTACTGCGAACTGTTCACACGCGACCAACTCGAAAGGAACTGTGCAGTACTACCGTTCAGGAAGTACTGCTGCAACACCTGCCGCTCCATCGAACCGGACAACCGCCATTAGTGTGCGTCAACACGACTTATGTACAATTGCAAACTGTTATGACGTGAAATGTTGTAATATGTTAGTAAAAATAAAAATTTAGGAAATTTTGATCTTTAGCTAATTAAATTTTTATACGTACGTGAACCAATATTTTAATGGAAGAAAATAACAGCAAAGGCCACCTTTTTATTGTAACCGACGTATTATTTTCTGAGATTGAAAACTGTATTTTTAACATAATATCTATTACTAAAAAGTATTAATTACAATGTACAATTAATAAAGGATTCAGTATTGTTTAAACAGTTTTAAAAACATTTAGCGTCGGGGTGCGGAGTCCGAGTCTGTATTTATCTAAAATTTTTGTATTGCCTTGCTTTTGGTATGGAAATTTGTGAGTTTAACTTGAGTACGTAATATGTATAAACATCATGATTTTTATTAAAGGATAAAAATACAAGAAAAATTACAAAAAAAAACCCTATTTACTAAATTTAATCTATTTTGATTTGTTTCAAACATTTGATACATTATACGTAAAGCGTGTGTAATATAAATTAATGATAAATTAAAAGTTCTTCATGTCTTAACTTAAACTTATCCTAAGCGAGTGCGTAGGTGAATGCTTTTGATTGAGTTTTTTTGAATATATGGAATCGATGTAACCAGTATTTCGTTATTTCTGTTATCTTTTATAAATATTTATTGCAATAAGTAGTTTTAGGATTTTTGATACTGTTCTACAATAATAAGTTACGGAACGAAGTGCCATATTATAATGTACACGACTTCCATTTTAAAATAAATGTTCTTTTTACGGACTTCATAATTATTTATTTGTATATGGTAACTAAAAAAAATTTAAAGCTTTTTTAGACAAATGTCTCATCGTTTTATTTCGAATGATTTCTTGTAACGAGAATATTACAGACTAAGTTATACCGATTTTATTGCCTGTATTTAAATATTAATTACTCTGATATTACGCAAGCATGGTCATAGTCATCACAGAATACCTACAGTATTTTAGATATCGATCACATTCCAATCTACGCAAAAAGAACTGAGACTCGCAGTTTTCTAATGGTATGCTTGATATTTCATTAAGATTTATTAAAACTGAGAAGGAGAGCTATGTTTTTATAAAATGTGTTCTTTTAACAATATGCTTCATTATTAAATCACGCATACTGAACGATTTTAATTATTTTTAAGAAATTTATAAGAACTTCTGTTAGTTTTCATTGTCGGATTTGTATTTTGTTTTTTAACCATATATATAGACATAGGTGCTCTACAAATGATTTTGTGTAAGCCAAACTCCAACGCAGCACGAGATATTTTTGACATGCTTATGGATTAAGGACTCCCTTAGCACTACTATATTTTTTACTAAAGATTTTTTTTATAATTCAATTAAGAGGTGTATTTTTTCTTTCTATTTTGCGTTTATTCTTAAGTTTTTAATTTTTTGTGTTCTTGTTAGGTTTTTTGTATCAATGGGGCCGGCATGTCCCAAAGGGATAAAAGCCCCAAAAAAAAATAAAGAGAAAAAAAAAACATATATATATAATGACTAAACAAATAAATTAAGTTTCACAGACGTTACACTAAACTAGAAGTAAGAAACCGTGACTTACTCTCGCACATTTTGGTAGCTTTTCACACAAGGAACAAACAAAGTAAAATTTTGAAACATGCCCTAAAAGTACAAGATAACTTTTTGAAAAGCGGCTTAATTAAAAATAAACAATAACACAGTTCGTCAATCTTGATATTATGTTAATTGCGTCTTTTGGTTTACTGTGTACTGGCTTGCGTTTGAACTATTTGTTTAAATATTTAGCTATGACCAAAAACTAATTTATTTACGTATTATATAAACTATTTTCATAAAAATTTCTTTGAATTAATTACAACTTTGTCTTTAGTATATTTAGCTTTGATGTAAACTCCTAAAGAACTCCACATAGCCTGATCTCCGTATAACTAATGACAATAATATGCATAACTTGATTGTAAATTCTAAAAGATAACTTAATGAGAAATACGCCAAAGTAAATACGTTGTCAGCTTTATTTTAGTTTAAACTTTCTGGTTGTGAAATCTAATAATTCTCCGTCACATTCCAGGCGACGCTTACATAGTTCATTATAGTTTTGAATAAATTTATGCCTGAAACTAAATAATGTATCATGTTTCATGTATACAAGTAATAGATAATACATAGTACAGCTTACACCTCATACCTTTGTATGTCATTTTTTAAAGTTCAAAAAATACGATACTGTAGTAGGTGTGTTGCGGTGGCCCACGTTGGGCGTGGGTTCTTCAAGAATAACAACTGCACAGCACGTGCAGTGTGTTGACCACTGACAGAGGAGTTCAAAAACCACGGAACAGGACAATAGCAACTAGCAACGCTAATTCTATAGCGGTTACCCGTATTTACCTATTGAAGAGAGCCGCTCAGCTACTGCTTGGACCTCGACTGTGGAGATCTAGCTACTGCTTGGACCTCGACGCATAAAAAGGGGCTCCTTTATACTAGTGGCGCCATCTGTTGACGCCGTAGGAAAACGTCCCGTTACAATACTAATAAAATATAAAATACACAACCGATCTTTATTCATAATGTGGCTATTACCAGTAATTAAGATAATATATTAGCAACTTTTACAGTTTCATCGGACTCCGGTTTCGCGGATCCGGATTTCCGTTGTATACAACACAGCTTTATAACGTTTCAATTAGAAGTCTGGATGAACTTCTGTAAAAATAAGGCGTGTATAATAAGTTCTCTCGTCTACCTAAATTTCTTAATATTCTTACATAGATTAATCTAAAAAGCTAACTCCATTCCCACGCGGTATTGCTCGCAAATTTATTTCAAATTGTAATAAAACGCACCGGCGCCCGGGAGGCGGTAGACATTTATTAAATTCTGCACCCATGAGCCATACTCGAGTTGCTCACCGCTAAATCAAATCTGTGAACGTATTGCGTTATTATTCAAAATCGCACGAAACACAAAACCCAAATGGGAATAAAGAATTTATTTAGTATTTAACTATAATTCACAAAACCTTCAAGATTTTGAGAACTTAACTGAACCATGCTTAAATGATAAAGGATTTGATTGAAAAATGTGACTAAATATTAAGAAGGATTCTTTGGCTCCATTCTCATGTAAAACACTGGAATTCGAATGTGTAGAAATTTTATAATTAAGCAGTTTTGAATTTACTTCCATTAACGCTTTCATTTAACCTAGATACAAATCCTAATTGTGTTTGATTTAATCGTAAAGTGTACATTCTAAAGCATCGTGTAATGTAACATAATAGGCTGTGATAGACAATCCCAAGCATTTAATTATTACAAGCCTACCCACTTTACCTTTTGATTATGTATTAACACGTATATAATATGAGAAATATGTAATACGCGTAAATTACCGTTTACGTAACATTCTCTGTGTTTATTGGTTTTTATAATAATGACTATTAGTTGTAAAACTTAGTCTTTCTTTCATTACAATACGCGGTGATGAATCAAATTAAAACTATTTCGAATTAAACATGTTTGTAATATGACATTAGAAATTATCACTTATTATGAACAATACCCGGAACGAGTCATAAAGGCGACTATAAAGGAAATTCTTGGTACAGTACTTTGGTCTTTGTGACCAGCGCCCACCAAATCGTTAATCAAGCAAGTAAGGTTAGTTCTTCCAAAATTGGTTAAGCCTTTGTTCATTTGTTGACTGTGATGATGTTTACCTGAAGATATAAATAAACTTAGAAAACAACAACATTATATAATATAGTTACGGATCCCGCGACAAGTGTAGACGCATGCGCATGCAGAAAATTCTGAAGCACAAACGCTGAGTTGCTTAACGGGAACACACAAAACCTGGGTGGCCTGAATGCTCCCGCAGTTTATACATATAATTTCAACTTAGTAATAATCAAGATCTAGCTGTAATCTACCAAATCTAAGTCTCAGGTATTCAATGAAAAAAGGTAAATATTTTAAAAGCTCTCCTGCCGATTATTATTTGACCTTATTGTTCCCTCAACACAAGATGCTTAGTAGTGCATTAGTAGCAATTAGTAAGTATTAACAGATCTGACCTTCAGCTTAACACGATGCTATTGCTATCCATATCATTTAATATGATTCTACGGTACGGTTGGAGTCGAATGGATTTCAATCCATCTATCAATTAAGTCGCAAGTGGTCTCCATTGTATGTTATACTGATTACAACTCTAGTACCAAGACCAAGTACATCTGCGATTCACATTTTTTATTTTCATTTTGGTATTTAAAGACGACATATAACATCGTTATATTAAATATACTAAAATTTATATTAAATGATGTGAACATCGTTATTAAGATGTAAATAAAAAACCGTGTACTGCCAAAGCAGCTCAAGTATCAAATTAGAAACGAAAGTCTTCGAATATTTGCTTGCTGCCTCGGGCCTTTCCTTATATTAATACGCCGTTGCGAAGATTTGTTCCATTGCTTATCTAAAGTCAAATTTAATTTCAAGTTCTGTATTAAATTTGTAAACGCTCTTCAAATTTACATGACCAATATTAAAAAGAATTCTGTTCTTTCGTTTGTATTGATGTGGGAAAATAGTAAATCTTTCAAATGATGAAACTGCAATTAGATTGATTCTGATGTGATGGTTATAGGCTTTTCTAGATTTATTGATAAAAGTTCCAAAAAACGAGTCATCCTCCAAAAAGTTCAAAATGAACACAACTTTTTAGATATAAACATTTGTTATTGACGTACCTGTTCTTAATTCTCTACCCTTTAGTACCTTCGTTAATCTATATAATTTGATCACCGGCCTAATGCTACCATTCACGAACGAGATTTAATTAAAACGGATAAGGTATCAGACCGTATTACCTTCGCTTAATAGTTACGATAACGAAACCAAAATCGGCATACAGTCGTAATGTACAAACATCGGTAAATTTACACGAGACTTTTATTATAAAAGACCAATTAACCATATAAAATGCATAATTTTACTGATCGTAGCTTTCTAATGTCTGAAACCATTTAGGTCTAACACCACATTACTGCATACAAATTAATTTTTTTTGAATTAATTGGAATATGTATGCTATATAATTTTTTTTAGAATTTGTGATATTCATCCCTTTAAGTAAACAGTCTTTGAACAGTATAAAAACGTACTGTATAAATAATCCCGATGTACGGGTATACCTTTCAAAAGTTAGCCAGTGTACAGGTGAATTTTGTACACATGACTTTTAAATAAATTCACGAGCACAGGAAAATATCGCGGTACAAAGCTGGTGAAAGGAATGCATAAAATATAACTTTAACGCTTACAACTTTTACATTTTACGATATTGAGGCGAGTAATTTTTTATACATCTCTTTCAAAAGACACTTATTTACTTATAAAGGAAAATAACTTATTGATTATCTTTAATGAAATGGTTCCAATTTACTTAAGATATTTACGTTTTTTATAATAAATTGATTTGATATTTATTGGATAATCACTTGTCGCAATATATTATTTGATTTCGTTTGTCTACTATATTTATTAATTGTATCTTTTGCTGTTATGTCACATCTATTATTTTATATAGTTTCGTTGTGTAAAATACATTTATATTGTGTTATTTACATTCTAATATAAACAAATACACCTTATTAGTAAGCTTAATCATAAAGATTAATAGTATTATAAATCTGAATACCTAAAACACAATTTTTATGCAAACAGGTATAAACATAAAAAATCATTTAAATCACTATATACAAGCGCCCTTTATATACATGGACATAGATCATTAGCTTTTCTCGAATAATCTGTATTCGTGAGATGTTATATATTTAAACAAAACGCAATAACAATAATTTAATAAAACAATTTTCAAATAGCTATAACGAAAACGTATATCTTAAACGAACTATTATTAGTAGGAGCAAAATCAATAACAGCGGCGTATCGATTGAGATGAATTTAGAACTGACCAACTTAACTGCTAACTTTGGTGATATGTTAAATATTGAAAATGTATAAAAGACAAAATGTGAAAATGATAATATTTACAAATTGTAATTACTCAAAATACTTTATTTAATACTCAATCGTGTCTGTAAATTGTTTAGTAACTGATGTCCTTAACAACGTTCTGTGTAGGAGTAAATTAACAAATTATTTGTTTATTCCAAATTGACGAAAAAATAATAAGGTTTGGGTTATCGTCGAATATTAGTGTACAAGAAATGACCCATTTATCCCAGATAGTAACATTAAATTTCGTGAACTCGTGCACAAACTTTGTGAAATATGAGTTCATATATAATTAGGTCGTTTACTAAAAGGGTTAAAGCAATGAGATAATCCCACGTGTTTAATTATTCATAAGCACTTTCATCACGCACACAGCAATTTATCGAAAGGACCCTGCTGTGGCTTTAGTATGTGCACAATTACGCTCTCATATAAAGTAAAATTATTTTTTTTACATGATAATAAGCCAAGTTAACACAAACGATTCAACACCGATACAAATTACATGAAATTTATAAATTAAATAGAAAATAATGAATAATGCAACGTCACTATTAACAATAAATACACAACCTCTTTGCTCATTTTCTTTTTAAATTATACTGTAATTTTAAGATTTAAATTAAGAGTTGATCCTTTGGCCTAGACCTATTCCAGTTCTAATCTGTCTTTAGCCACTGTCTAATTTTGAGCTTTTAATTCGTAGCTTATATTATATATATAAGTTAAAAAATGTTCAAAGGTATATAGCCAGATAAAATTGATACACCTTTTCCGAAACATCACTGCACGTTCCGAATCTGACTTCTTTGTTTATGGTCTTAACGGCTTCTGAAGAGAAAACTTCTGGAAATTTCTACGGAGCCGAGTGGCCAATGATAGTGGGCATTTGGAAATTGTTGGATAACATGGACCGCGCAACGTTTGGATAATTCAATGAGTTATAAGTTGCCTTTCACGACATACGTTACAAAACAGATTGATCTGAAAATAATCTATCATGTCCCAAATAATAATTTGTGAACATTTAGATGAAAGTGGACGTAATGGTTAACATTGAATCAGTGGGACTTATATCTACGGCGCACATCGCATCCGCACGGGCGCGATCGATCGAGCGATTAATGCAAGTTCCACCGTCATTTTAGCTATCGAAACGGTTTCAATTTCCGCAGCGTGGAGCCGTCATTGAAATGTATAGCAATGGCACTTGTTATAATGGATAGCTACCGATAAACAGCCTGCCATTTGTATGGCGAAGACAGATATCGGCGCAAGGTCCACAGCAATGTTAATTCTGAGATTTCTAAAAAAAGGAATCAAGTGGAGTGATTTTTGGAATGATAAGTATTTTTATTTATTTCCACTCTATTATAATACTTGAAAATTACATATTGACAGACCGTTGACAGATTCGCTTTTACGCTGCTCCGTTTTTAAGTTGCATATTGGATCATCAAACCTAGAATCTGATGAGTAGCTGTATTGGTCGAATGATTACCAGCAAAAAAAAAACCCTCTTTGATATTTTAGTTTACACTTACTGATTAATCATTGGTTTTGAAATATTTTTTTAACATTCATGATTTTTCTTTTTTATGTCCTTTTCTTAAATAATTATATCAGCCCTTTACATTGGCAGAAACCAATCCATCTTTTTACTTAAAATCTTTCATTGTATCTCAATAATACTTCGGGCCTTTCTTCTTTCAAGTTTCGAGATATCGGAGTGGCATAATTTTGATTGATGATAAAACCGATAACACTTAAAATTTATTTCTGAATCTTTAACAAGAACATTTTCTCTAAATGTATTTAGAATTAAAAATCCAAAACGTTATTACTTATATAGAAACAGAGCTTTTCATTGTTTAAATAAATAAAATAAAGGATTTTTCTTTTTATAATACTTTTACAAAAAAATTACTACAAAAAGGAAATCGTAAAAACCAATGAGTTTCATAGTAATTTAAACAGGTTTAAATTGATGTTTTCCTTCCCCATGCGTTGATTTTTTTTATTTACCGACTACGTGGTATATAATTTTTCAATTATGTAAGGTATCGTTAAAAAGTAATCAATCTGTGAAAACCTTTATACGAATCATCGTTAAAAGAGACACGATTCATGGTTAAAGTTTTCTTATCAACAATTTTGTTATAACTTGCTATAGAGGCAGCACATTTACATCGCTAAAACTTGACGATTATAATTGGTATGTATCAATCACTTTTTTCTGTTGTCTAATAATATACCTTGACCTTTTTTTATCGTGAAAATATCGATATTCATAAACTAACAATGGTTGTTTCTTTTAACAAAGCGAAACAGAACTAACACGGATGGTAAATGATAATGTAGTTAGGAGGACAACATGTTTGTTACCATTTTAATCGAGAAATAGCTATTAATTTTCCACATTTTAATGAACCAGAACTTTATATATAACTGCTTTATCTTATTGTACATTTGCATTTCTAATCCTTGAATATATCTCTGACATTCGTCAATAATCAATAGGCTGCGACCTTCAGATGGGATGACAAAGCTACAGGAGTAGCAGGCAACCCGCCACAATCTATAGACCTCCTGATTTGATCGAGTTTCTAATAAAGTTGACTACTTGAGCATACTAAGTACATAATCATACTTTTTATAATTTATATTCATACTTAACTTTTTTACTTGCTCCAAGATAGAGCGGCCTGAGTTCCCTGGTCCTTTTCCGTCGCTTTTTTAAATGGTGTAGTAAAATGTTTATCTTTAATGCAGTAAAGACGCCTTTTTTCTCTGTTCTTATTAAGTTAATTTTTTAGGTAAAAATTACTATTTAACTTTCAATACTGCATGCGTTACGTTTAAATGGTTAAATATTTTAGGCAATATACTGTTAGTAGTTAAGTATAATTTGTGTATAAAATCTAAATACATACAAAATTGATACGATAAAAACAATGTAAAGTTTTCCATTTTGATGATTCAAGTTATTTATTTTTAACTGCTAATGACGAAACATTTAAACTAAGAAAGTAAAACTATTGTCCAAAACGAAGTACATCGATTAATCAATATTTGTAAATGTATTTTGATAACAATTATCGCATAATATCACATTAACTTTATTTATAATACAAAAAACTATTGTTTCATTACATTTAACTCAAATATATTGCTCTTCAATTCGTATTATTTCATATCTACTACTCGCAGTAATTTTTATATTAAATATTATTCGACCCTTTTCACATGAATTGAGTTTTTTCCATTCGATTACGTTCCGTCTAGAGGCTTTTATAAAAAGGATAACTTGAGGTTGTCCATGAGATGATTTCGAGTGAAGATGAAAGCCTAGATTTTTTCGCATCACATTTTATCTTAAAAATGTTTCACAAAAGAAAAGATTTTGTAATAGCTCCTGTACTGTATTAATCAGCCTGTTTCTTATGACACTTATAATGATTCAAAATATTTTGATAATTATTAAATCAAAGAATTAAAGAATTACATTACTATGTTTTAAGTTAATAAACAGAACATTTTTAATGAACAGATCTTATTTAGTATAATGCTCTACCGGTTTTGCAATATTTATAGTAAAAGGTTAATGTTGATAATAAAAAGTGTTGGGTGTTCACAATGCAAGTGCAGGAGTTAACCGAAGATGATTTTTGTATCCTTATTTTAATAATAATATATTGTATAAACTTGTAATATTTTTTATATAAAACAAGTGTAAAAAGCGTTTTAGGTTAAAAATGCACTGTGATGTTTCTTTTTAATGAATAAATTACAATAGTACAGGCTTTCTGGTGATGTACAAAATGAAACTGGGTTTTCGAAATCGTTAATTTTATACAAATAAATTGCCTTTTAAATTCAGTGTCGGGGAAAATTGCATGCTAAATGTGTTTGCTTGCGATATGCGGATTATGGAAAATGCGATGGCTCTGGTACAAATCGATATGGTGGAATGAAATCCAACCAATACCGTATATACGTAGCTTATAATCGAAGCAATAGAATATTGTCAATTAATTTAAATACGTTATAAAGGGACGTAAATGAAATATTTGTTACTTAGTTACATAATTTACTCAAGAACAATAAGCGGTGATGGTTGTTTGTAAGACGGTCGTACGCGCTCTAAATATTTCTCGAAAAGGCGTGGGTATGATCCCCACTAAATCCGTTACCCCTGTAAATTCATTAGCTCCAGTTCCATTCAAATCTGAACATGGTAACATTATCACTACTATTTGGCGGTGAAGATACACGCTGGGATAGTAAGTAATATTAAATGTAACGAACAAAGGTTTACGTTCCTACGTTTCTCCTTAGTGAAATGTGATATTTAACGAAATATATGTTATTATAACGACAATTAATTCATCACTTCAACTATACCTAAAGATGTATGTTTATCTTAGAATTAGCCAGCATTAATTTAACCTTTAAGCGACGATGTAGAACCCGTGCTATACTTGTCCTAACCTTTACACGCTGAAAAACTTCCGCGCGCGTCGCCGGACCCTTGTCATGTAACATTCAACGAAATTTATAACCTTTTCTCATTATTAATGTAAAACAATTCATATTTACATATTTATTTACTTCAAATGTTTTATAATCAGAGATGGAATGGTTTCGGCGTTTCTCTGGTAAGTAAGATTGAATTGAAATAATCTGCTGAAGAACTGAGCTCCGATATAGCTTTTCGAATATTTAAACTGAAGTGAGAATGGGATGGTGACATCTGTCGTAGACGTGACCACTGGTATAGTAGGCGTTTCTTAAAGTGAAGACCGCGATTAGGATAACGTAGCAAGAGGAGCTATGGAAGGTGAGTAGCAAAATCTTGATTAAATATAGCCGAAGTTCAAGCTAACCGGTGTACCTTGGGAGAAGCTTATGTTCAACAGTGGACTGACACTTATGATGAATGAGCCATTTATTAGTCATAATTATTAAGAGATTTAATTCTCTTTGCCATAACATTTTTTAATATTAAGTGACATTCACGTGAAGCTAATATTTACAACCATTAAACTGCGAAAATACTCAATTTACGTGTTAATTTGAAGCGGCGATTGCATATTACTATTGAGTTTCACACGAAATGGATTTTGCAACGTTGTATGTACTTAAATTTTGTACTTAAGACATTACCTTAAATTTACACACTGTCTTACTCGCTATAGATACATAATTAGAATAGGAAGATTCTCGTACCATTACCAGTAATGATAGACTAACCTTAATGGACAAAAGAACTGTACGTATTATTTTCAAACTACCTTTAAGTAATTTATTCAAATTATATACACATGCGCATTTGTCATTAATAATCAACAAGATACAAATGTACCTGACAAAAACTACTTTCTATTATTACTCGTAATACGAACTGTAGCAATATATCTTTTTCCAACGAAAGTTCCACTTAGTTCTGTTCAAGTGACAGAGATGTATTGTCGGTATTGAATTTCGCCTTTCCGGTAACTCGCACTGGCATTCAACCTTTTATGATTCCTCTGCATTCAATTGCACAGAGTTTTTGAATGCCGAATAAAATTCAAATTTACCTTATGAAGGTACTTAATTAATAGAACACAGTAAGTAATATTACTGCGGTAATGAGACTTAACATTTTATTTCCAAAGCGATAAGCACAATACATCAGATATATTCAGGGATACCCCTTTATCCTTACAAAAAGGAAACCACACAGTATTATGCATGAGTTTTTAATACATTCATGAACAAAAGCTCCGGGTAAATTGGAGCAGGTGAAAATATTATACAGTAATATACATAACACATCTTTAGTACCTCTTAAATGTTTTGTATCTTTCGAGAAATGAAATAAGGATAAAGTATTATAAATATCAACTTACGCTGGTTGATATTATAATAACACTTAGCGATATCTCTCTGAATTTAAAAAGAATTATGATAAATAAATCATTTTCATACACTGGGAAGTATGTTAATATATATTGAATAGACAAATTTTCAAATTTAGATTTATGCTTAACATCAATAAATAATTCATAAAAGTGAATTATTTAAAGTAGAATGAATAGAAAAGTGAAGTGTTTGTAGCTTGTAGATTTAGAAATTTCACAAGAATTTGAGTGCGTGAATATAAATGAATCAGTCGACTTTTTTATAATGCAAAAGTGAAAAGTATAATTATGGTATAAATAATGTCAATATGTATTATAAATTATTTTAATTAAAACGCTATGTTAAGAAGTAAATGAAGATTTTGTTTTGCAGAATCGGTTAAGACTTAAGAAGTAACTCTAATGACTTAAGAGAGATATCACACTGGGTATATAGAAAGACGTAAGTAGAGAAAGTTGTATAAACACAATAATTTAATTATATCATACTACACTGAAACGTCGCAATATATTTACTCGGAGCAGTCCCTCGGTGAACATCGATAATAATAGTTGGAAAGTTCGCTGTCATAATGATTTATGATAAAAACGAGCTGTTGCAGAACAAAGGAAGATGATAAGATCAGCTCTATTCGATTCAAGGGAAGTCCCATTGCAGACAAAGTGAAATACATGCCTATTTTTTACATAGCTAGATAAATACAGCGTCCTAAAACTGCATATAATGTAAGGTCTATAAAGAAAAAGTTTCCAGGACCTTATCACCAGTAATGATCGACTAAATCTTAATCGATAAAAGACTATAGGCATATTGTTTTAAACTATTAAACAATTTATTCCAATAAATACAAGTGCAACAATATACTTATTATGTATAGTGAACCCATTTGGATATCGAAAGGTATAGAAAATTTGGTGGAAGACATTATCGAAGGACTTTGCCCAACAGTGAATAAATTTAATGATAACCCTCTCAGCTTAGCGAACCATTCGAGCTCTTAAAATTTTACCTAAACAAGCGAATAGACGGGAATGTGAGAAATTACCTAGAAATTTCTCAACACAAAGAAGAATAATGTCAAAGGATATGAAAAACGCTCGCTTTGATTGAGTGCAACAAGAAATAATAAATATCTTTACTCTCCTGAAGCGACTTTGAATTGAACATAAAAATGAACTTTACGGAGAGTTGGCTTCCAACAGCTCTTCTTTGTTAAGCATTATCTCAAAGAGAATTGAAAACCTTAGAATAAAGATATAAAGTTAAAAATATTGTGTACTAGTATAACTGATAAATATTTTACTAAAACATTATTATCTTATAATAATACTTATTACAATCCACACAGCGACGGAATAAGTTAGACGTTCATATGGTCATGCGCCTGCGCATAACTATTGTAAGATATACACTGCACCACATGCTTCTCGCTCTCAGACATAAGATGTTAAGTCGTTACTACAGTAATTACTAACGTCCCTAGTTACACCTCTCTTCGATCCAGATGTTTGTAATATGGTACCTACCACCGGTCTCCGGTAACAGAGACCTACTACTAATGAAAATATATTGAATTATGAAATAAATGCTATAATTATGTTTAATATTTCTAATTAAGAAAAAAAAAATATTTTTCTTCTTCTTTTTGTCGGGATCCATAAGTTTTCTCATCCTCGTCTCCGACACTAGGTTTTATTAATTTTTATGAAGTAATTACGAAGTTCAGGAACGTTATTACACTTAGCAGGCCTCATTTCGTAATTTGAAAATATTCCGATGAATTCCTCTTCACCTCTTACAATATATGTGTATATAACACAATGTACATAGTATATTATCAATCTTTTCGGATCGATCGCCTCTATTTGAAAAATAAAATTAAATAAGTATAACACCCACTCACTTCTTCTTCGTTATTTACAAAAAAATATAATTTAATTGTTGCTTTTCTTCGAATTCATCATTCTGTATCATAAAGATATACACGTGACATATTTGATATAATTAAAAACGTACGACGCTTCTTATATCTATGACATAATAGTTAAGAAAAAACAATCGCCATTTTGTCAATGAAAAAAATATAATAACTTGTAATTATTAGTGACAATAAATAAACTTAGCAGAATTAGTGGACAGATATTTATTAATATAAATGGTTAGAACTGAAAAATCTATGAGTTAACACTTACAAATATGTACTTTTGTAATGCTTACCAACAATTCTCGGAAATCCAATTCCGGTTTTTAGAAATAAGATTGTCAATTAAATTAAATTTGGGTTACGCTTCATGAAAAAATATTTGGCCCCAACTACACAACGTTTCATTCGTACAAATTAGAAACGAAATAAATTCGAATACCGTAAGCAAACTTTGTTAATAATTTGTTGGATTTATTGCTTTGTCGTGTTGCAGAGTTAAATTGAATAAAACATTCCAGACACTTGTTCAAATTTCAGTTTGAAAAACTTTATCAAAGCGTTTCGGTAGCGGATTTTTTTTTTAAATACAGCACATAGTTGTTTGATTAATTTTTATTTATTTAAAAACTTTACTGCTCAATATTCTGCACGTAAGCGGATTTAATACTTAAATAATATTTAAATAGTATTCATTGCCGATCAAAAAAAAAAAATTAAAGGGAAATAATGTAATACAATGAAAATTTTATAAAAATTTTGGTATTTAATTTATAAACAAATATACTATTTAATAAATGCATCATGTTAAGTGACAATGAGATCGTAAATAGTAAAGCGGAAAGTCAGAACACAGCAATGCTGGTATGGCGACAGCTTGCAGGATTCAAAAAAACTTTACCATCAAACAAAAGAAATATTTACAGGGAAACCAATAAATAAAACCATTACTAATTGACTTTTTTCGACATGGATAGTATATATGTTAAAGGCCATCCACGTTTCGAGTTAACAATGACGGCCTTTTCATTATTCCAGCAACAAAACATTAAGCGGCGCCTGAAATTGCGTCGATAAATTTTGAGTGCAGTTTGCGAGCGAATTTTGTGGTCCAATTGATTTCTCGTAGTGTTGCATTGGATTATCGA